>OY728121.1:126188840-127509465 GCA_963277665.1 Viscum album | reverse complement strand
AATAAAAAAATTATTCCAAAGTAATTTTTGATATTTCTATTTGAAAAATAAATATTATTTAGTAAAATAAAAAATAAAAAATGAAAAAAATAAAATTTAAAATGGGTTCTCCAATAAAATTATATAAATTGTTTTTCAAACAAATATATCATTTTATTAAAAAAATTGATGTATTATTATCATATTGTAAAGTACAATGTTTTTAAACTCGGTTTAAATTATTATAGTTTTCGGTTTTTTCATATATCAATGAGGGGGTTTTGAATCCAAGCTCTGGAACATTATTCTGAATGTTGGAACACAAATAGTTGTTTTTTGGGCATGGCTGAATACCATATATTTTTCAAGGGTGTCCTCATATGTCTCGAGAGCACCAGATCATGAATAGTAAAAATTAATGGATCTACATTGCTGTAAACATTTGTGGTCCAACCCGTGCAGCTTTCCAAGTTTAATATTTTATTTATTTTAATTTAAAATTATTCAATTGGATATTTTTATTTAAATAGAATAATGTGTTATTAATAATAATGTGATTATAATTATGGTGTCATAAATTATATTGAAGTTAAAATATTTTAATTAAATGATTATTAAGGTGTAATATTTATTTGAAATTAATGAGGCCTTTGGGAAACTCAATGAAACAATTTTTAATGGGGAGTTTCAGATTTAATGAAGATGCATTTAATTAAATAAAGAGTCTTTGAGTTAATAAAAAAAATTATTTAATAGAGGTGTTGATTTTTATCTTAGGTTGAATAATATTAATAATGTGATTATTATTATTATGGTTTTATGAGTATAATAGTAATTATTAATTATGGTTATTATTATTATTATGAAGAATAATAACAATGGAATTTGGGTTTTTAAAAATTAAATCCATGTGAAAGGGGGATTTAATTAATTGTTGAGAAACAGTGGATTAATTTAATTAAATTTCGTTGAACATAATTTAATTAAATGATTCGTAGTGGGGACTTTTGGGTTTTATCATATAATTTTTTATTAGATAATAATAAAAATGATTATTATTATAATGTTAGTTTCATTTATTTTATTTGTGTCCTAATTGATTTTCATTAAATCAATTGTTGGGGGTTTCTATTAATTTTATAAATGTTGTGAAAATTTAATTAAATGACTTTTAAAAAAGGATTTGGGTGTTATCAATGAATGATAATATTATATGGTAATATTAAATTATTTTCGAATGACGACCTGGAGATTATTAATGAATGGAAATATTAAATGGTAATATTAAATGAGGAATAAATTTGGAGTTGAATTTAATTTAGTTTCATTAAATGTAATAGAGAATTTAATTAATTAAGAATATATTGAGGTTTTATAATTAAATTGATGGCTAAAAGAAATTTAATTAATCTCTATGAAGGAGGGGTTATATTTAATTAATTTTTTATGAGATAAATAAATTAAATAAATGAGTTAGAGTTTTTATTTAATTAAATTCTGTTATAGAAAGTTTATTTATTTTGATGTGGTAATGATGTATTAGGCTTTACCTAATAGTGTTGTAAAATAATAAATGATAAAGATAATATAATAGTTATTATTTTATTATGATATTAAATCAATTAGTATAATAGGGTAACAATTAGATGATATAGAGAGGTTATTGATGTGAGGAGGTGCACTGTATGAGTAGTGTGATCCACAAGAGGCCTCCTATGAGGCACACTATACACCTTCAACCAGGCTCTTCTACGTGCATCAAATCCTTCTAGTGTCTTCACGAGTCTCGTACACCTTGTCAATGTGAGTCCATCAGTGTATATTTCATGATTTCCATTGGCCATTTGAATCCTATCTCGCCTTGTTTTATTATCCGAACACCAAAGGTTCATGTTTTATTTTGTTTCCTTGTTTCTTTAATTCTATGGATTATTAAAGTGGTTCTTGGGACCCTTTAGTCCGTATTCCAACAACAAAAGCTGAAGGCGAGGTGGTTCAGGCTAATTGGGGTTGTTGACATTGTTTCCAAGGTAATAATTTATACCATTATTTGGTTTTTTCACCGTCTATTGTAGAGTCTAGTATTTTATCAGAGTCCCTGGTATAGAGAGGTAGGTGTTTATACCATGTTGCACTGGTTATGGTCTCTTAATTTTGATTTAGTTAATTTTTAATCAATGTTGTAGTCAACGCGCACATATATATGTATATATATATATCAAGGTTTGCGCATGTGTGACTGCAAGCCAGTTGTGGATTGGTTATAGTTATATGTCAAGATAATGTGTATTGAATTAATTCCACCCCGAGGTTGGATCATTTTTCATGTCCTAAATTTTAATAAATTCATTAATAAAATGCTTGCTCTATAATTTTTTAAAATTATGCTGTGAAATATTTATATTGAATTGCATTAAAATGTAAATTTAGTATGTTTGATTAAATTCCTAAATGTGATATATGATATGATTATGCACACATTCTAATGTTATTAAATTAAGCAGCCTTCAAGAGATTAATGATGACCTCACCATGTGTTGGTTTCAATCATGTATTGCTTAATTGGTTAAAGTGATATGATTAAATAAGTAAATGATGTGATAAATTAATTTATCATTAAAAAATTAAGTAATGTGATAATTTATTTTTGAATAATTAATATAATTAATGGTCAATTAATTATGTTATATTATAGATATTGATTTAAATAATTAATTTTGGAAATTAATGATGTATATTTTATATTTACATTGAGATAATTAATTTTTTTGAAAATTAATTATCGGATGTGATTTATTTTGTAGATTAATTAATTGAAGTATTAATTAACAATAATTTTTACATAGTTAATTTTTTTGTTAACTAATTGATCTTGTATATTTAACTAATATATTGTATTAGTAAGGGAATTATTATAATTGATTTTTAAATTAATTATCATGTTTTTGGTCGAGGAATAAGGATAATTAAACATCGAGTTAACTATCTAGTTTACATTCTTGGGGTTAAGAATAATTAATTGTTAATTAATTATTAACTATAGATATATTGAATGGTTAATTGATTATAGAATTATCTGATTCTAGATTTCATTTGTTAATTAGTTGTTTAATTAATTAATAGATTTGACTAATCAATATATGAATTAATTAATGGATTGTTTTGGGGTGTTAGACATGAAATTCTACACTAATGATAAATATATATGTATGATTGACAAACAGGTTGTTAGATAGGGTATGATGCTCTAAATACTCACATTGTGTAGGACATGGTGTTCTAGATCCATCTTGTTGGAAAATATTCCTTTTTGGGATAGGGACCAATGCTCCAAATACCCATGGGTTGTGAGACAATGACTGATTCTCCAAATATTAATGATGGTGTTAGAGGTTGCGTTCTACACCCTTTAATTAACATTGATCTTTGGGTCCAATTAGTCATACTTGAACTGAATTAAATGGTTAATGAAATCCTATGTGATGTAAATTTTTATGAATGAATATGGAAAATTGTTCAGACCCTGGCACAACTGAGGATGATATTGAGATACAGGTGTCCAGGAGAACACAAGACTGAATCATTATATATCATGTACGAGCTCAGAATTTTGTATTGGTTGGGAGAATCACTATTTTTAGAGGATGGTCATAGACATAGTATATGAAATATTTAATGAAAGATATTATCATGTTTTATCCATACCAAGAAACAATCATGGATTTAGTCATTACATTGATGGCATAGATGTTCATTAGAGACATCTATTGTGGGTGACTTATACGGGCAATGTCAGGCTTAGAATAAATCTAAGGATTTCTATAATTTAACGAGGATTGAATATTTTATAATTAAAAATGAATGTATGTTGACTATATTGTAAGTATGAAAACCGAATAACGTAGGTTTAGACACCAGCTGAGAGCTGAAGCAGGTACTTGGGTATATAGTTACATGGTAAAGCTTACTTTATTTATGCATGCTTCCATACTGTTTAAATTATTTATTCAATGTTTGGAATTTGGGTAGACCAAAATGGTCCTAGCCTAATGATATTTATATCTGAGACCCTACTCGGGTGACAACTGCATTGGGGTACCCGAGTAGATTATATTTGGTTGTAGGATTGTGTTGTTTTCAAATACATGGGAGATAGGAGTAGAGGACATATAAGAAACTCGGGATGCATGAGAAGATCACCCACGGCGAATGATTCATAGATTATTTATTTCAATATTGATATGTGAAGAATTATTTATTGTTTATGGCCTTCATAGATGCATCATCATATCATGTATCCATTATATGACATTAGTGTTGCACATTTTTTTATACAATATTTATAAAATTATTTCTTTGGCATCATTATTGTTATTCACAATGTTTCCACCACTTTTTGTTATGGTCCACTATTTTATCTCTAATATGAGGGTATTTTCTCACCACTGACTATCCTTAGAACCTCAATGGTAGTCTAAATCCTCTGGCGTAAGGGGAGGTGCACATGAGGTCATGTGGGGACTAGTCTGACCACTGGTTCAGGGGCGAGATGGGTCAAACGTTACGAAGTGGTATTAGAGGCTTTTATTCTTTTGTCTTACTGTTTTCGAGTGGGTAGAAAGGAGACTATAATTTTTTCGGCACTTGGGATAATAATCATGCATGGTACTAATCACCCCAGAAATAAGAAATGACCTAGTGGCCAAGGATGGTAATTGTTTTTTATACTGTTAGTAGCTACAGTTGATATGATTTCAGCTCGAATGACTGGTATATTTTCAACTGCTTTTTGATTTTCATTATTTATAGAAATTTATTTACCCAGATATAGTAAGGAATCTTCATACATGCATCATATTAAGCACATATATATTCACATTCCAATCATATTTCATTCTATTTAGTTTGATTAGTATGATGTCTGCTAATTTGGATTGTTTTCCTTTGGTGCAATTCTATGTTTCGATATTCATTATAATTCCTCTCTAGATAGATTGTTTTGGTGATATATTTAACATTATTGAGTTATTATATGCCATACAACCTCTATTATTAGCTTTTTCTGTTATTGTTCCATGCTTCTGTGTTATATCCTGCTATTGTGTTCTTGTTTTTGATTACATGATAGAGATGTTTTGATGTGATAAAGGGATACTAAAGTTAAAATGTTAAATGAATGTTGATTGTGATAAATTGGAGCCAAATTATAGTGAGAAGGTTTAAGGGTACCTTATCTATGGGTAGATGGCCACCCATGTTTTGAACCTTATATTACCATTGTATGATTGAAAATGGTTATAAATGTAAAACTACTGAGTTTTTATTGAAATGAATTTTTGTTGGGTTATTTTTGATGAACTCGGATTGAATAAATGGGACACTTAGTGATTTACTTTTAGGTAAAAGAAATTTCGATTCTATGTTTCCTGTTTATATTTGGATAACACTATTTGTGAAATTTTTATAGAGGATTATTTTATAAAATGTCTGCTTTTCTAGTGGAAATTTGATTGCAAACAAAGTGACTTGTTGTGAAAAAGTACTTATGTTTTTGTTTAAATTAATCCAAATGTTGAAAGTTTTTAATGGAATAATTTAAATGTCTAAAATGAAAGAGGTCTTTTGAAACTCTTGATTTCGGTTTTGTGTGTCCAAGAGAGAGGGTCATCGTTTATGATTCGTAAGAAGCTAAATTGTGGTTGGTAAAATGTTCTAGTACATTAAAGTAAGGTCATCCCACATCTTGGGGGGAATTCTTGTGACTCAAGTGTCATTGAATGCCAATAGGTTTTTGTTACATATTTTATGATCAATTTTTGACATGGTGATCATGGTTTGAGGAAAGTCACATGCATGCATTATGGTGCTCAGAAATACCATGTTGGTGAGCAGCTGATCTTTTATAACAAGGAGAAGGACAATCCTAATTTGGGTAATTCCGCACCGATATTAGTAAATGTGTTGGGTAGTGACACTGACCATTATTGATAGAGTCATCCGGTAGTAGTTTGACTGATCTTTTAGAGACTCAGGTTCTCACTTAGTTTGGTCTTTCAAATGAGACGAGAATGTCCCCTATATTTACCTCATTATGGAGACACTATGATAGTTTCAATATTCTTGCACTCTGAAGTTTTAAATATTTTTGGTCTTGATGAGTGGTTTTTATATAGGTTGTACGAGGGATTCATGGATTATTTTGGGCTATGCCATCATTCAGGTTGGGACATGTTAGATTTTTGTTAATAACATTACGATGGATTGAGTTGGGAATGTCACCGGAGGTCGGGTAAAGACATCATTTTACATGCAGTTGGTGATGTTTTAATTAGAAAAGGCACATCTCTAGTTTAAGGGTGAGTGTGGGTTTTGGGAAAATAATTTATTTCCAGTAAATAATACACAACCAATTTCTATTTGTTGTTTGAGATTCATCCTTTTCCTTCAATGAGGTCCATGTAATGTCCTCATATGTAAGCTTACATTCTGTGATCTTTGTCTTTAGAATTATATAATTAAGTGGTTGGACTTATGTTTTTGTTAGTTGTGCATTTAGGATTTTGAAAAGTAACATATTTGTCCAAATGAAACATATCGACCATGGTGGGTAAGAAGTTATTGTAGTCATTCCTGAAGACTTCTCAAGGACGAAATGTTTTTAAGGAGGGTAGATTGTAATGTCTTTTATTTAATAATCATGTTTAAATTAGGATGGTTTTCAACTTCTTTCATTTATTTAAGGGTTGGGTTTTAAACCATGCTCTGGAACATTAATCTGAGTGTTGGAACTCTTAAAGGTGTTGTTTTTGGACATGGGTGAATACACGGTAATTTTATAGGGTGTCCTGATAATTCATAGGAGCACCGGATCTGGAAAAGTTCACATTAATTAAACTTTATGGGCTCCATAGGGTTATGGTCCAACTTATGCAGCATACAATGTTTAATATTATATTTATTTTAATTAAATAATATTAAATGGTAGATTTGTGTTTAAATAGAATAATGTGTCAATAATAATAATGTTATTATAATGGTTATGGATTCATAAATTATTTTGTTGTTAAAAGATTTTGATTGGAGGATAAATGATGTGTAATATTTAAGTGAAATTAATGGGGCCTTTGGGAATCTCAAAGAAGCATTTTTCATGAGGATTTTCAGATTTAATGAAGATATATTTACTTAAATAAGGAGTTTTGAAATTAATAAAGAAGAATTATTATTTAGTAGAGGTGTTGGGTTTTATCTAAGGTTGAATAATAATAATGATGCAATTATTTTTTTTTTCATGAGTATAATAATAATTATTAATTATGGTTGTTGTTATTATTATGAAGAATAATAATAATAATGGAATTTCCGTTTTTAAAATTAAATCCAAGTAAACAAGAGGATTTAATTAATTATTGTGATATAGTGGTTTCATTTAATTAAGTTGTGTTAAATGGAATTGAATTAAATGATGTGCAGTAGGGATGTTTTTGTTATATAAAAGAATTAGTTTATTAGATGATAATAATATTGATCAATAATATTATGGTGGTTTCATTTATTTAATATGATTTTGAAATAACATTCATTAAATGAGGTATTGGTTTTTTTAATTAAATTAATGTTGTTATAATTTAATTAAAAGACATGTAAACGAGGAGTTGGGTGTTATCAAAGAGTGATAATATTAAATGTTGTGTAAATAGGGGGTTGGAGGTTGCTAAGGATTGGAAATATTAAATAAAAATATTAAATGATTAATAAATGTGGAGATGAATTTAATTTAATTTAATTCATGGTAATAATGAATTTAATTAGTCAAGGAAAAATAGAATATTTTTAATTAAATTGATGTTTAAAAAGAATTTATTTATTTTCTATGAATTGGTGGGTCCTATTTAATAAATTATTTTTGACATAAATAAATTAAATAAATGAGCTAGAGTGTTTATTAAATTAAAATATGTTTAATAGAATTTAATAATTTTTTTATGTCAATGATTTATATGGGATATTCCAAATAGTGGTTTAAAATAATAAATTATATGGATATTATTATTTTTATAATAAGAATTATTATTATTATTATTATTATTATATTAAATCTATTAGTATAATAAGCTACTAATTTTATGATTGAGTGAGTTTATTGAAATGAGGAGGCGCAATACATGTGCAATGTAACCTACACCAGGCCTCCTATGAGGCATGCTACACACCTTCAATCAGGATCCTCTCCACATGTACAATCCTTGTAGTGTCTTAATGATTCTTGTCACCTTTTCAATTTGATTCAGTCTGCGTATATTTCAAGATTCGTAGTGGTGATTCGGCTCCTCTCTCTCCATGTTAGTTCGGCCAAAACCCTATGGATTGGGTTTACATGGGATTCATTTTTTCTTCGATTCTAATGTTTTGCAACATGTTTCTTAGGGCCCGTTGGTTTGTGTTCCTGAAACTGTAGCTGAAAGATAGGTGGTTTGGGCTAATTTGGTTCATTGACATTATTTTGGAGGTAAGAATATATTGTGTTTTTTGTTTCACAACATCTATTTGAGAGACTTATATTTTATCTGAGCATTGTGCATAGAACATGGTGAACTAGTTATGGTATCTTAATATTGATTTGGTGAATTTTTAATCAATTTTTAGACAACACTCGCACGCTCACACAGACTCACATATATATAATGTTGTGTGCATGTGTGACTATAGACCAGTTGTGGATTGGTTTTCTTGGTTTTTCAATCAAATGAGTATTAAATTGATTCCACCCCAAGGTAGGATTATTTTTCAAGTCATCGACATTAATTAATTAGTAATAAAATGATTTTTTCACTATGGTTGATATTAAAATTCTGAAGTGAAGTATTTTTATTGAATGCCATTCAAATATGAATTTGGTATGTTTTATTTAATTATTAAATGAGATATGTGATATGTTGATGAGCAGATTTCTATGTTTTTAAATGATGATTCCTACATGAGATAAATGAGGACATGGCCATGTGTTGGTTTGAAGCATGTATTTTCTGAATATGATAATGTGATGTGATTAAATAATTAATTTTTCTGATAAATTAATTTTATTAAACAAGAATTAATGTGATAAGTCATTTTGTTTTAATTAAGGTAATTGATGGTCAAATAATTATGTGATATTATAGTGATTGATTTAGATAATCAATTGCGGAAATTATTTATGGGGAGTAATGATTTCAAATGACATAATTAATTTTTGGAAAATTAATTATGGGACTTTATTTTTTTGTAGAATAATTAATTGAAGGATTATTTAATTGTAATTTTTACTTAGATAATTATTGTGTTAACTAATATATTTAGTATATTTAACTAATCTATATGATTTATAATGGAATTAGGATATTTTTTTGGTGAATTAATTATCATGTTTTTGGTCAAGGAATAGGGATAATTAAACGTTTTGTTAATTATCTAGTAGACTTACTTGTGGTTAAGAATAATTAATTGTTAATTAATTACTAACTATTGAGATTTTGAATGGTTAATTGATTATAGAGTTAAATAATTTTACAATTATTTTTTTAATTAGTTATAGAATTAATTAATGAATTTGATTAATTAATTTATAAATTAAATAATTAATTTTTGTGGGGTGTTATACATGACGTTCTACACCAATGATAAATATATATATATATATGTATGATTTATAAACAGCTTGTGAGATAGAGACTGATTCTCCAAATACTAATGGGGATCTTGACATGGCCTTCTAGATCCATCTTGCATGAAAATATTCTATTATGTCACACAGTGAGATTCTCCAAATACCCATGAATTTTGAGATAAGGACCGATGCATTAAATACTCATGAGGGTATTAGACAAGACATTCTACAACCATTAATTGGCATTGGATTTTGGGTCTAATTGGTCGTACATGAACTGAATTAAATGATTAATGAAAGTTGGTGTGATGTAATGTTTTTTTTGAATATGGGATGTGGTTCCGACCCCGGCATAGCGGAGGTAGGTATTGAGATATTGGTGCCTAGGGGAACCCAGGAGGGAATCACTATGTATAATGGATGGGCTCAAATTTTTGTATTGGTTGGGTGAATCACTATTTTTAGTGTATATGAATAGACATAATATATAAAATATAAATGAAATATCTTATGACACATTATCCAATCCATAACCCAATCTTGGATTCTGTTTTTACTTTGAGGTCTTAGATGGTCTTTAGAGACATCTCTTGTGAGTGACTTATATAGGGAATGTATTTCATTGGATGGATCTCAAGACTTATATATTTTAACAATTCTTAAAAATTTTATAAATGAAAATGAATGAGTTTTGACTACTGTGTAATCATGGAAATCTGTATAATGCAGTTGTAGACACCATTTGAGGGTTGATGTAGGTACATTGGTATGTAGTTACATGGTTCTGTGTTATTTATGCATTATTTTGAAATGTTTAAATTATTTATTGAATGTCTATATTTGGGGTAACAATGGAAGTTATGGCCTTATAATATTGATATCTAACACCCTACTGGGCCTCCATTACACTGGGGTTCCTGATTTGATTCTATTTGGTTGCAGGATTGTGTTGTTTACACATACGAGCAAGATAGGAGCATATGACCGTGAAGAAGCTTGGGATGCTCGAGTAGATCCCCCACCAGAATTGAGTCATAGTTTATTTATTTATTTATTGATATGTAAATCAGGATGTATTTATTGTCTCTAACATATTGGTACCATCATAACATTCAAGTCATGTATAACATTACATTGGCCATTTTGTTTTATACAGGATTTATAAAATTATGTCTTCTGCTGCTTAATTGTTATTCATAATGTTTCATCCATTTTTTGATATTTTCCACTGTTTTTACACTGGTAAGAGGGTATAATCTCCCCACTAACTATCTTTTTACATTATATATTAGTCGATAGCCTCTAGCGTATAGGGAGGAACTCTTGAGGTTATGTGATGATCGGTCTGGGCACTAGCTCAGGGGTGAGCCGGGTCAAAAAATAGACTTATACATATAAAATATATTAGAATTGTATCAAAAATATTTATGGAATATATATATTTTATTGAGAACATTAATTTTTAGTTTTTGATTTAATTTATTGAGATTAAAAAAACTGTACATAGAATGTAGTTTACTTAGAAAATTATTTCATCTTTTCAAAAAAGATATTTCACTCACGTACACTAATTTGTAGACTATGGATAAAATTTATATAACTATATAAGTAATGTTTTAAAAATTTAGATTTTTTTTTGAAAATTCTAGGACAAGGAGAATGTGGTAGCTATTTTAATTTTTTAATAATACAATTGATATTATATTGTAGTTCAGTATTACTTAGCATTGAATTTCATCCAAGCTATCAATGGGACTTGGTATTGTGTATAATAAAAGAAAATGTTATGTTAATCATACCACAATAAAACATAAGTTTTTCTTGTGGAATAATTTTGAATTATTGATATTTATAATATAAGAAAAAATAGTGAATTTATATATAAATAACCTATATTTAGTGTTCCATGGAATGAAAAATATAAAAACAGATTAAATTAATTAATAAAAAATATTTCCCAAAATCTCGGTGTATAACATCGAAGGAGGGAATAATGAACAATTCATTCCTTTAATATTAAACATGTATCAAATTTTATTGGAATTTATAATACACTATTGTATGAACAATGGATCAATTCTATTGAGAAAATATTTTATAGTATATTGCACCCAAAATTAGAAAATGATTTCTTAAATATTAATCATTTATGGAGTAATGAAAATAAATATTAAAATGTTTTTTAGAATAAAATTATAGGTAAAAAAATCAACTCCATGTATTGGTATGAGATTCATATGATATATTCATATATGTAGTTACCTCTAATTCTATGTAAAAAATAATGATGTAATTTATTAATAATTGGAAGTATGATGATGGTTCCATTGGTAACTACGAAGAAAATTTTAAATATATTTTTTGGTATGAATATATTTTAGTCAAACAACCCAAAAAATAATTGATTGATTATTTTTTATATTATAATATTTCAAAGAAAGGAGTTACCCATATGATACATTTGTATCTATAATGAAATTGTTCGATGTTCACTCCAGGTAGAACAGAGATTGGATATTCCATTATTACCATGGTTTTGATATAAAAATGATAATGCATTATTATGAAAAATAAAATAAAAATATAGTGGAAAGAAATTAAATCCATATAAATTCAATAAATGAAGTTATAAACATCATTTAAATTTCAGGGATGGAAGTGAGATGTACTTTAAATATATAAAGTCAGGTCATAGGTCCTACAAATGTTGAAAGGAAATGAATGGGATAATAAATGGTATAATGGAAAACAAGATAAAAACTAATCACCCACCCTTTAATAAACAAAAGAAATACATTTATTATAGTAATTATTCTGATAATTCCATGAATCTAATGGTTTATGATTATTATTGGTGTAATGGACCTTTTAATACCCTTGAAAAATGGAATCATATCTTATCACAACTACTATTGTGGGACATGATAATGACATGGAGAAAGATATACTTTTCATCCACTCTAAAATTTATAATTTATAATTTTATTCTAGATCTACCAAATCATTCATATGTACGGAATTTAAAAACAGTATAGAATTACAATGTCAACAATTAGATGTTAATATAAAAATAAAAACTTTTAATTGTGTTATGGCTTCCTATAAAATTGCTAGTTCCTGTCTGATTCTTGTTGAAGCAAATATTATTCTTTTAAATCCTTTGATTTCCCATTTAGTTCATTTGTATATATAAATACCATGCTTTTTATTACACAATTAAATATTATTTTTTACATAAAATCATCACTTCATTAAACAGAGAAGATCAAGAGGTCTAGATTATTTGGGGCTTTGAAACATTACATAATGACATAAAACATGAAACCCAACATATTTAATGAAAACATCCTTTACATGACAAATAGATTTCCTCATACATAGCATTGTATGGGATAACCTGAGGAAAATCATAAAAATGGTGGAATATAAAGCCTAGTAAGGTAGTGGAAAAAGAATAACATGAATAATATAATACATGTTTAGAAATTAGAATATCAATGGAGCATAAGAGAAAAATGGACATAAAATCATGATATAGCATGATTACCATAACATGGAAATGTGGCAACAACACTTAACGTGGTATTAGCATGAGCCAAGGATCATTGCAGATGGAGAATGAGTAAATCCTCATTGAACTTTTATTATTATATATAAACCCACATTGAAGATGATGTATCATGATACTAATCTTTACAAAATGCATTGGATCACTATCCGAGTGAACCCTTCTTAATCATTTCATTTCATGCATAAGTGTGCAACTAGATCATACCACATTGATTCATTAATCATCGTATTTTATTACATAATAATAGAATATTTAATTAAAACATGAAATTATAAATCAATATGTAAATGTTAATAAATGTGAATACCCTTGATATATAAATGCGCATTGTATTCATGATACAATGATTTTGGATAGGAAAATTGCGGTACAATTTCGGAAGCATAACAGTGTGACATAAGACTACATAAAAGTGGTTGATGAAGATAAAGGGTTGTCTCATTATATATAAATTAAATAGAAAGTAATTGGGTCATATATATACATCTCCCAACATATGTAATGGAATTCAGATTCATTATACATTACAATTTCTTGAATGTAAATGAGGAGAGAATAATTCATTACGAAATTTAAGCACGGTAACAGGTGTACATGGAAGGAATTAATGATGGATAAAGGGGTCTCCCATCATTAAAAAATAATGGTGGTGGTATGGGAGAGGTGTAAAATCATACCCTAACATTTATAATTGAAAATAAAAGGGCATACCAATATTAAGAAACATGGATAATATGAGAAAGGAATGAATCCCTTACTTGGAAGTGTGATCCCAAAGGCTTGGGAGGGGATTGAGAGAGGATTATTGAGAGCTTGGGGGACTTGGGAGGATTATAGAGAGATAAGGGATGAGGTTGGTTGACATCCAAATGCTTTCAGTGAATAAAAAGTGGGATTTTGGGTGGGTTTATATTGAAAAAGTGAGGGAATTCTTTATTATTTAGGTTTTGACCACTAAACATAAAACTAAACAAAAACACAAATAAACCAATGGTTTTTGCCCAATTTTTTTTCCAAAGGTAAGTGGAAAACATTATTTTAGAATTCCAATAGGAGAACTTCTTAAAATATTAGGCTTTCTTATGTGGAGGTGAGTCACACTCTCAAGGAAATCAACTTAAAAAGTTAAAATGATTTATATGTCTAGGAGGGTCCACTAAAGCATTGTAAAATAAATAAAACGAACCTAAAATCACATTATTTTAATTTCAAAACATTTATTTGTAAAAAATAATGTTGATAGTATTTTATTACATCACTTTTTGTTCTTTATATAGTCATAAAACCCATTATATATTTAAACGATATTGAAATTTTTAGCCAAAAATTTGACTCTCTCTGAAAATTATGAAAATAATTCACCATTGGATAATTAGAAACTTCCTGATTCCAAATACAATATTATTTTTATCTAAATATTTTTCTTAATATATTAATTTTTTTCTTTTAAAATAAAAATTTACATTTATCGAAATTTCATGGGTTTTTATAAAAATAGCTTTCAAACCTTAATAAAAATAAAAATTATATTCATAAAAATTATACAATCATTTATATATATTAAATAGTAATTTAGTAATAAAATTTTATTCAAATATTATTTAATTCAAAAATCTATTAATTCATCAAAGTTGAATTATAATTGAATTTTAACTAAAAAGACTATTAGTGATTTTAAAACTATTTACAAAGTAAAAATAATAACATGAATGTATACTCATTATTATATAAAAGAATAATTCACATAATCATAGTACTAAGATATTATTAAATAAACCATTATAACACCCACATAAGATCAGAGGGTAAGGTGTGTGATGGGGACAAACTCATGGGATGGCTCAGATAACATTGCTTGGGTGGTAATCTCTATCAACTTTCACTTCTCCCATAGGCAGTTCTGTATGACCTTAACATGTTGAATATTGGCTTGGGGTTGGTCAAGAGTGCAGCCCAATAATGCTACCTCATTTCTGAGCTACAAAAAATGTTCTTCTTATGGAGAAATTCTACTAGATGAGGACATCACTTCCTTTGTCCGAGTAAATTGGATTTGTTAAAAGCCAATATTTATAATAATCACGTGATCACTATTTAATGGATATATTAGCAATAATCAATATATTTAATGGTATTTTAAAATCCAAAAACATGAATCCAATAAAGTGCATATGTTATATAACCATCTAACATAATAAGTCTTTTTATTAGATTCAAGTGGAATTGTCATTAATAAAATTTTAGGCCATTATAATCATCCCCCCTTAAGAAACTTTTACCTCATAATTTCACATTCCCACACTTCAAAAAAATGTGGGTAACTCTACTTCATCAAATCCGATGATCCCAATGTTTCTTCTAAAAACATGCATTTTCACCACAACACATTTTCAACGGGCATTGTTTTATTTCATATAAATTTTTCCCAATGATCTAAGATCCTAAAAGGCTTCTCTTCATATAATAGGTCCATATCCTATGATACCACCTCTTGATTGGGTACATTCAATATGTTAGGTATGTACTTCCTCAACAGTGATACATAGAATACATCATTTACTTGAGATAGGTTCGGTGGGAGTGCTAGTCGATAGGCAATTACTCCCTTGCAATCAAGGATTTCAAAAGGGACGATGTACGTTGGAATATGATTTCCCTTTTTCCCAAATCTCATAACTCTATTCCATAGTGATATTTAGAGAAATACCATATCTTCAACATCAAACTTCAGGTCTTCTCGTCAAATATCACCATAGCTCTTTTGTCGACTCTGAGCAGCTTTAATGGGCTAATTAGTAAACTTAACTTTTTCCACCATTTCATCAACCATATTTGGGCCATTGAGTTTTCTCTCCCCATATCTAACCCAAAATGACAATGTTATGTACCACTTCCCATAAAAGGCTTCATAAATATCCATTTGGATGATTGAGTGGAGACTGTTATTGTAAGTGAACTCAACTAGAATAAGATGTTGATCACATCCTACTTTTAAGTCCATTGAGAATTTTCTCAATAATTCCTCATGTACTTGGATAGTCTACTCATATGGACAATCAGTTTGAGGATGATAAACTGAAAATATGTTCAGCCCAGTATCCAGAGCATGTTGAAGACTATTCCAAAACAAAGAGGTGAATCTTGGGACTTGATCGGGTAAAATTGATAGTGGTACTCCTTGATGCATTACAACTTAAATAATATATATATGTGCTAGTTGGTCCATTGAAAAATTATCCTGAATTTATATGAAGTGTGAAGTCATTGTAATATGATCAACAACAACCCATATAGCATTGTTTCCTTTGGATATCTTCGGATGTCTGGTGACAAAGTTCATGGTGATATTCTCTCATTTCCAAGTTGGTATGGGTAGTGTTTGCATTATCCCCTTAGAATTATACCTCTCAACCTTATCTTTTTGACATACCAGGCACATTAATGTATACTAAATGATCTCCTTCTTCTTGTTATCCCACCAATAATGATCTCAAAGACCTCAATACATCTTTGTGATTCCTCGGTGAATGGATAAATTTGAACGACGTGAATCATCCAAAAGTTCATTCTTTAATTCCAGATTTGATGGAAAACATAGTCATGTCCCAAATCTCATAATTCCTTCTTCGTTAATATAAAACTCTAATGATTTCCCTTTTCGGATTGTTTCCACTTTCTATTATATTACCATATAATCCTTTTGAGTATCCTTTAACCATTACTAAAGTGATGGTTGGGCATTCATTTGTGAAAGGATTGATGATGATCTATTATTTATGATTCTCATGGCCATCTGTATCAAATCTATGAAGATTGGATCATTTTTAATTCCCATTAATGAAATAATTTATTGGCCATTTCTACATAGATCATTTTCCTCCTTGTTTGCATTCCAAGTGTGGTAATGAATTGAGCTTTCATAGTCTTTGATCATCTCTAACCATCTGTGTGGGTTCATGTTCAACTCTTTTTGTGTGAAGATATACTTGAGGCTTTTATGGAATGTATATATTTCACGCTTCTCCCCAAAAAGGGAATGAATCCAAATTTTTAATGTGAATATCACCATAGCCAACTCCATATCATGATTTGGATAGTTTTTCTCATGAACATTCAATTTTTTTGAAGCATAGGAAATGAAATTGTCATTCTACATCAACACACAACCCAAGCCCTTCTTCAATGCATGACTAAATACCAAAAAAAGTTCTCTACTTATTGGTAATATGAGAACGGGCGCAGTGACATGGCTTCTTTTTAACCCCATGAAGTTCTATTCACATTCATCAATCCATGAATACTTTACTGCCTTCCGAGTTATATTAGTAAGACAGTTGGACAGTCATGAGGAATTTCTCACAATTCGATGATAATATCCAAAGAACCCCAAGAAGCTACGAATATTTGTTACTAATATTGGCCTCATCCATATCACAATTGCTTCTATCTTGGAAGGATACAAAAATATCCCATTTCATGTGATGATATGTCCCCCGAATGATACTTCCTTCAACCAAAACTCACACATGATGTACTTTTTTTATAGCTTCTCCTTTCTTAAGGTCTCTAGTATAGTCCTTGGATTATCATCATGGCCCACCTTGGTTTTGGACTATATTATAGTATCATCTATAAAGACTACCAAAACCTTGGGAAGGTAATCTATAACCACACTATTCATCATGTCCATGAAGATTGATGGAGAATTAGTGATTCTGAAATTCATTACAATGAATTCATAGTGCACGTACCTTGAACTAAAACCAGTCTTCGGGATATCCTCCTTCTTCACCCATACATGGTAATATTTTGACCCCAAATCTGCCTTGGAGAAGAATCATGATCCACATAGCTGATCAAACAAGTCATCAATTTGTGGAAAAGGATACATGTTCATTATCGTGATTTTTTAGAGCTCATGATAATCAATGAAAAGGTACATTGAACCATCCTTCTTCCAGACAAAGTGGATAGGTGCACCACATGGTGAATCACTTGGGTGTATAAACCCATAATCTACAATCTCCTTTAGTTTTTTCTCTATCCACTCATGCTCCAAAATAGTCATTCTATAGTGAGTCTTAGATATTGGAAACACCATAGGAATAATATAATTTAAAAATTCAACATCTCTTCGAGGATAAAGAACATGAAATTCCTCAGAAAACACTTCATTGAATTCCCTCACAATAGGCATGTCATCAAGGATGCATTATTATTTAGAATCAATCATCTGAGTGAGATACACATGCTCATAGGTCAATGATATCCACGATTGAGATGATGGTGATAAAGAAGATTCATCCTCCTCCTTGAACATGTACCGAATCAGGGGTCGATTATCTATATAGAGAGTGATTTCCCTCTTACAAATATTTATGTTAGATCAATATTAGGAATGTCAATCCATGCCTAAAATTACATTAAATTCTTCTAGAGGGTGTATGATGATGTTCTATGGGAAAATAAATCAACAAATTATGATAGGGGATGAGTTATATTCATGCGATGCAATGAATACCCCATTTTCCATAATCACTGAAATCTTTACTTCTATGATTTATGGTGGTTTTAGTATTGTTATAATGAAAATTCGAGATTTAAATGAATGCGTGGAACTATGGCTGATAACCCTTCATTTTGGTTTTTGATTCCAGTTCTACACTATCCAATATAGACTTAGGGATTAATAATTTTAAACTATTAAACACATAAAGAGGAATCCAAAGACAAAAATGGTTGACATATAAATTACATTTACTTCCTTAACTTGTGAATTTATAGGATTCAATCTACGTTATCCATGATCTACATCCCTGAATACATTCTTAGTGTAATTTTTTAATTATCATAATAATGGTTTATACTATTCTTATGAATTTACCAAAGCATGTCCACTGAGAGTGTCGTAACCAAGAGTGTAGCATGGCCTGTTGTCATGCACTAATTCCTATTAAAGTCTAGATCAAAGCGGTTTTTCAGGTATAACTCATACGTACATCTATGACATAGAAGCCTATACTTACTTATATCTAGAGAAGTATTTATTTTCATGATAAACCACTTACTCAATACTCACAACAATTTGGGGACATTTTTATTATACATAGTATTATCCCTAAGGCTTTCATTAGGGTTTTATAATCCTAATCCAAAATGTAACCAAACATATCCTTTGATACCAACCGTAACGACCATGATTTTTATTATACACTTAAAAAAGATATATTACATAAATTATAAAATTGATACAGTATATAAGATCTATAGGTTTAGTGTCTTTGGGGATTATTAATATTACATAATGACTTAAAACATGAAACACCACTTCTTTATTAAAATCTTCTTTTACGTAACCACTACATTCCCTCGTACATATAATTGCATTGGATAACCTGAGGACATGCATAAAAAATGGTGAGCTATAAAGCCCAGTAAGGGAGTAAACAATGAATAAAAATAATAATATAATAAATTTTAGGCAATTGGGAGATAATGGAGCATAATAGACACATGAACATAAAGTCATGATATATAATGATAATCATAACATTGAAATGTGGCAACAACAATTTACATTGTATTGGCATGATCCAAGGATAATTGCACATGGAGCATGAGTAAACCATAATTTCACATGAATTAGCATGATTGAACCTTCATTTAACTTTACGTATCATGATAGAAATCTGTACCCAATGCATTGGAGTGCTTTCAGGGTGCACCCTTCTCAATCATTCCATTTCATGCCTAAGTGTGCCACAGGATCATACAACATGGATTCATCAAACAACATAATTTATTCAACTATAAAAGAATATGGAATTAATATATTAAACTATTACATAAATATGTAAATGTTTATAAAGGTTAATACCCTTGATATTGAAATGGGCATGGTATTCACTACAAACTGATTTTAGCTTGGAAAATTGTAGTGCAATTTCGAGAGAAGAACGGCGTGACATAGGCATCATAAAAATGATTGATGAGAGAGAAATGGGTGTCACATATTATGTAAATGAAATGTATATTAACGGGGTCATATAGATAAATTTCCCAAAATATGTAATGGAATGTAGATTCATAATACAAATCAACGTATAAAGGTAAATTAGGAGAGATAAATTCCTTAAGGAGTTTCAGTATGGAAACCAGTGTACATGAAAGGCATTAATGATATAGAAAGCGGTATCCGATCATCCAAATATAAGTATGGAAATTTGGGGTAGTTTTGAAATCATATCCCAACATTTTACATTGAAAATAAAATGGCATAATAATATTAAAAAACTATGATAAATTGACAAAGTATGGAATCCCTTAAATGGAAGTGTGATCCAAAATGCATGGGGGTCTTGAGAGTGGATTCTTGAGAGAATAGGGTTCCTTGGGGGGGATTCTAGAGAGACGAGGCTAGAGGTTTTTAAATCTAAAAAGGAATATCTTTAAGTGTAAGTTGGAAAATGGGTGGGTTTATATAGGAAATGTGAGGTAATTATTTATTATTTAGGTTTTGGCCACCACATATAAAACTAAAAAAAACCACAAACCAACCCATGATTTTTACAACTGTGTTTTTCCAAAGGGGTGTGGAAAAAATTTTATTTTATGGAAAATGGATTAACTACTTAAAATATTACTGTTGCTAATGTGGAGTTGAGTTACACTCTCAATGAAATCAATTTAAAAAGTTTAAATGTTTTATAAGCTTGGTGGGTCCACTAAAGCTTTGTAAAATAAAACAAACAAATGTAAAATCAAATTATTTTAATAGAAAATTATATATTTTCCAAAAATAATTTTTATTGTATATTATTACATCACTATTGGGTCATTATGATGACTTAAAATAAATTATATATTTAAACGGTATTTAATTTTTTAAACAAAAATTTGACTCTCTCAGAAAATTATGAAAAAATTCACCATTGGATAATTTTGAAGCCCTAATTCCAAAAATATTATTCATTTTATATAAATAATTTCCTAAATATTTGAATTTATTACTTTTAATATAATAATAGTTATTTCTCGAAAATTCATGCAATGTGACAAAAACTGCTTTCAAGCTAATACAAAAATTACAATTGTACTCATAATAATTATACGATCATTTATATTTAATAAAAATTAATTTATTAATAATATATTATTATATTTTTATTTAATTAAAAAATCCGTTAATTTAGAAATATATATTTTTTAATTGAATATAAACTAAAAATATTTATTCTTCTTTAAAAACTATTTACAATGTAACAATAATAAAATGAATGTATACAAAATATTCTATTCAAAACTAAAGAACGTAATCATGGTTCTATAATCATGTAAGATAACTCATTATAACACCTTCATAATATTGAAGGGTAAGGTGTGTGATGGTGAAAGACTCTTGGGGTGGCTCGAATAACATCGATCCAGTGGTAATCTCTATAAACATCAACTTCTCTTGTAGGGGGTTCCATTTTAGCTTAACTCGTGGAAGCTCAACTGGGGATTGTTCAAGATCTAAACCCAATTATTCAACATCTTTTCTGAGCTCCAACAAATGGGCTTCATATAGATAAATTCTAAAAGATGCGGTCATCGCTTTCATTATTGTAGTAAATTGGATTTGTTAAAGGTCTATATTTATACTAATGATGTGATTATTGTTTAACAACTATATTAGAAATAGTCACAATACATAATGTTATTTTAAAATCTAAAAACATAAAACCATGGATGCTCATATTTTATATTTCCATCTTATAAAATAAGACATTTAATTATATTCAATAATAATTATCATTAATAAAAGTTTTAGTCGTTAAAATAAATGATTATAGGCATGGATTTTCATTAAGTATATATCACCCATATTAATATTTGTTGATGTTAATTGACATTTCATATAATAAATGAACCTATGACTTTTTGTTAGCATGAAGATCATAAAAAACATCTAGTGGAAATTACATATATCTAGGGAGAATTAATTTATATCCACGATGGATTTATATATCATATTGTCGGAGATAAAATAAAATTGATGATATTACTATTGAGGAGATTAATAAAATATTTTCCTAGTATCCCTCTAAACAGTTATGTTTAGTTTTCAATAAATCATATACATGGTAGTATGCCTATTTCAAAATCACTTTATTAAAAGGCCTTTATTGAGTTAAAGATATCAAATTACAACCTCTTGGAGAATTAAAATATGGTATTTATAATCATGAGTGTGTCACATTGGGTGAAATAGTTGTTTTCATTAAGAATAATGATGGTTCAATGTTTCTTCTCACTAATTTTCATGAACATAATAAGATCACTAGTAATAATAAGAGTCATATACCACATATAATGGATTAGTATGATAAATTTGAAAGAGATATATACTTTAATATTATTTTACATCATTACTAATACAGAAAATTGATGTCTAATAAGGTGGATATTCCCAAGACATCTATCTATATGAGGTGTTTTCCATACGAATTTTTATTTATTCTATTTGGACAAACTAATTTCTTACATATCTTCAAGGATTTAGTGAATAATATATTTAAATATTTCAATGATATGTTCTTTCTATCATTTATATATGATACTATTATATTTTTTAGGTTATGTTATTGGCATGAAGACAATTTCATAATTTTTCAAAAAACCTTATGGAAGGATATGATTTATGCAAAATTTACCATGTATGAATTTTTTATAGAACATATTTCATTATTTTGTCATTAAATATCATGTGAGCGTATATAGATTTATTCGTCAATGAAAAAGTTATTTATAAATTTACTATAATAACCAAGGAAACTAATACCAATATATGTATTAGTTAATCCAGATAATTCAAAATATTTTTGAGATATGTCTGATGAAAAATGAATCCAATCACCTTATTGAATCAGAAGTTGGTTATGTTCATTTAAATGGACGAATGCGATGAGAATATAAATTTTTTGAAGAGATAAATAGTAAGTGAACATTTCTTCATACCAACATGAACATGATAATATTTTTTGATCTGTAACGATTCATCAAATATGGAACAGAGATGTCTACTCTTGTAGAATGATATGGTGATGGCGTATACCTCACACCAATTAGAAATACATGAGAAGAATTAACCAACTAATGAATAAGAGTATTAATTTCTAGTTTTTATTTTAATGTTGACACCCCAAGACATTAAAATATTTTACTTTTAAGAATAAATTTAAATTTTTTCGACCTTTCTTTATATTACACACTAAGTTGGCTTGTGTTACACACAATACTAAGTCCTTCAAGAGTGTAAAAGACACACAAGCCCCATATTCAAAGATTATTTAACATCTTGAGAATTTATGATATATTTATATTATATATTAATTAAAATGTTTTTATATTCATCCACTATATTTTATAGATATGTGATAAGAACAAATCCAGTTTATTTCCTAAAAAGTTTTATTTTTCTAAAGGCAGTTTTGTTGACTTTCAATGGAGAAATAATTTGAAAACTAAAATTTGAAACTATTATAACTTTTTTTCAAAAAAATAAATTCATTATTTAATTTTTAATATCAAAATTATATTGTGGTTTTTATTGTAATTTTTTTGAACAATTTCATTTTTATGAATAGTGAAAAATACTGCATTTTAGGAGAAAATTATCTATTTTGTTAAATACATATTAATGATAAATTATATTTTAAAACATTTTTAGAATAAAAAAAATTAAAAATTAAAAATTATAATAAAATCTAATTCATTGGTGTCATATTTATATATAATTTAAATATAAAAACATAATTGACATTGGATCATTTTCTCTTAAAAAAAACTTTTTCATCCGGTATTTAACATTAGCGTTAAATATAATTTTCCCTCCAATGTTAGATGAATATTGTAAAACATACTATAAATAGTTTTAATTTGTATAATATTTATAGTCTAATAATTTCAATTTATATTTGACCATAAATATTATTTAATATAATTCAAATTAATCACATCGATTAAGATAATAATTAGTTTACCTATTGGTCAAACATTAATCATAACTGAAAAATGACCCATAAAGTTTTCCAAAATCCATGTTGTGATCATATTTAGGAAAGTATCCCATATTTTTTCTAATTTTATTGTTTACAAGGATAGAATTCATTGAATGTGAACTTAATAATATGTTTTGCAGGAAAAATACAAAAAAAGAATATTTCTTACAATTAACATTTATAAAGACCCGAGATACGGAAAAAATATCTTATTTTTTATTACAAATAACCTATTGAAATTTGAACCATTTTTTCATAATGATTTATCATTAGTTTTTATATGAATTAGTTACTTAAATTTCTAACGAAATATGATAACTTTAATTATTTAGTTAATAACTAAATAAAATAAATTATATAGAAAATAATAAAAGTTAATAAAAATGATTGAATTATTTTTTTACATTAATTTTTTATGTTAAAATTTTTAATTCCATCATTTTATTGATATTTATAAAATTATATTATGTAAACAAATTCAATATTGATATTAATGTTGTCTTATAATAAACAATATTTTGATTAGAGATATAAACATTACTAAAAATTCTATATTATGTAAATTGATTTCTAAATATTAATAAATATTAATTTTTTACTATTACTGGAATAATTTATATTTCATAAAGAAAAATTAGACCCATATATAGTAAAACATTTTTAGTCGAGTTCAGGTTAACATAATGTTCTTGTGTATTACATGCACTTGTTTTAAGATCAATTTCTAACAGACAAGGGATTGTATTGTTTTAAATAAGATAGAATATTTATAATAAAATTTTTCTATATTTTATAATAAATATAAGGTTTATTTAGTACCATTCTAAAATTATATATTTTAGAAAACTAGTTACCTTAATAAAAACAAAAATTGTAAATGTGTTGAAAATTAGATGTTAAGGAATAAAATATAAAAAATGCAATTATTTTTATGTTTTTGATGGTTATCTCAAACATAAATTCATTTTAATTCATTATTTGTCAATTTATATGGCACATGAGGTATGGGAGACCTCCCAATAGTGTTTTCCATTTAATATTTACAAAAAATACCACCCCCCATTGTAAAAAGTTATTCACTCCCACCTCCACACTTCTTCACACCTAATAGGACATTTGGGTCATCCAAACCCTCCCAAAATATTCTCGAATCATACATAACCTCAATATAGAAACCTAAATTAGGGAATTAATCAATAATATAATTTCTTTCAGTATAAACCCAATGTAGTTACAAGAAAAAGATTCCATGTTCTTCAATGAAAACATTAGTTTTATTTTTTTCTCCAATACATAAATTCTTATTAAATATTTATTATTTAATAACATCAATATTAGAAATTTATTTATATGTTTTAATAATAAGTGTATAACCAAAACCAACAAATGCTTATATAAAATTAAATACACAATCGTTGTTCAAGTCTATGACGAACTACTACCTAGAAAACTATTTTTGATTATTCTGCAATTTCCACTATTAACGGTTGAGAATAATGATGAAATTATAGTTTATATATGATATATATGATATATATGATATTTATATTTACATTAATCTTTAGTAGTTTTTTATATAACACATATATTCATTCATTTTATTTTTGGGGAATATGGTAACATTATTTATGGGTGTGTCGACCACCGCCTCTTCTATGAAATTTGACTCATATGTGATTTAAATGGATTTTATCAATAATGGTTTTAATGAAAATGGGTGATTAAAATTACATAAATATTATAATTTATTTATAATATTCATATATACCATTTAATTTTTATTCTTTTAATACAATAAGATGATGGAAACAATATTCTTGAGTACGAATGACCTATTTTCTCCTTGAATGGTTTATTTCATTTCATATATAAAAATGTTTTGGTATACTCTAAAAAAATATATAATGAAAATATATATAATATTTAGTCATGATTTTCATTTGTTAAATTATGAAGTCATTATCTAGGTAGTTGGAATAAAAAATTATAGGTCAAAACCCTTAAAAAAGATATTTAACACCCAAAACATTTAAAATGATGAAAAAATATTTATAAAATTTTTATAATAAATTATTAAAAAACTATATATGAAATGATAAATATTAATATGATTATTTTATATGTTAATATCATTATTAAAATAATTAAAATGTAGGTTAAATATTGTTCAACCAAAAGATATCATGAGCTAAAAAGTTTAATCTCAGTTTTTAAAAATGTGATATAAATATTATATTAACCACATACTTCTTTCCTATAGAGTATATATTTTCCCATTTTAAATATTATATCACAAATCATTTTTTATTTATGGTATTTATATTTTTTACTTTGATTTACCTCACCCATGGGGATTCAACATGAAACATTCTATCTGGTAAAATTTATCTTGCAATCTCACATTCTTTTGGGTTTGTTCACATTCTCTCAAAAAAAATATTTTTTCATAAATATTTTTCATTTAAGATTATATTTATCGGTGATATCTATATTCTTATATTATGGATATTATTGTTATTAGACTATATGAAATTTTAAAATATGTTCATTACATTGAATGTTATTGATTTATTGGGTAAATATTGATAAATATGTATCCTTTACTCAATATGGATATTTGAAAAGTCACTTTTTCATGAATTTAAATAGATTATTCAATATATGAGGATGTATTGGGAAATTCAATGCATGGGTTGGGGTCATGTTAATTCAATAAATTAGTTGCATCTATATCCTCATGGGACAAATTCAGTTGGATAAACCATTTTTGTTTGTAAATAGTACCTTTTAAACTATCTGGTGAATTTTCTAGAAAGTAGAGTTATGGTTAGACCAAACATATAATTTTGTACCCATTATGTTTTAAACCACCTGGTGAAATGTCATAATGTTAATGGTTTCAGGAAAAATGGGGACATGATGTCCAATATTTAATCCTTTCCTTCATTTAATTTATTAATATCTATGGGATTATCACTATTAAAAAATATATGGATGAATTTCATTCTATGTTTATAGGTTACATGGAGTGTGTGTTTATTTATTTCCTTTTATATATGTCTTATTAAAATTAATTCATTATTTATAATTTTATACTTAACCATTACTTATAATTTGTGCTCACCCTAATGTTTTTCCATTCCCCATGATAGGATAAAGAGATCAGTGATTACGTTTCATGAATGTAATATGTAGGCATTTTTTAGGTATTATAATATATTTTCTATATCACATTGTAAAAGATGTATCATATATGTATCTAGATTACTGGAATAATAAACATATCAATCCAATGATATTTGATTCTATTAAATCATTCTAATTTAATATAACATAACACTATCTCTTAGATTCTGGGGACGGGGTGTTAGAGTTAGAATCAAGGGATATTTAGTAGAAAACATGTAAAATATATTTATTTTTATATAATGTTACCAATACATTATATTTATGTCATTTTAGGGTTTTATATTCAGTAAAACTATATCCCTGTAAAAATTAACACTCTCCATCATTAACCCACACCCATGAATAACCCCAACCATCCTTGATTTATTACCTACTATATTAGAAAACACAAATATTAGAAAAAATCTCCATATATGACGATTTAATACAGTAACTATGAGATTTTTTATAAACTGATTCAAGGTACTAATTTTAAACAAATAGTTATAAGGGTTGAAATTATAGTGATCAAACCTCACACCACATAATGTCCTCCAAAATTATTGACTCTAATTGTATTTGGTATTCCATGACTAACTTCCCTACTATACTATCCTACATGAAATTTTCTACCAAAACAACGATAAAACATAAAACTCCGAGTATAAGGAAAAATTTTCAGCTATCCTCAACCTATTGTACGCCATTTCGATAGTTTTTCAGGTCACAAACGTTTCTATAATGATATTTTTTATGATGAATACTATGATTAATGGGGTGTTTTTATAAATAAATATTATAACATATTTCATTTTAGACACCCAAATATGGTGTATACATGAATTGATTATTCCCACTACTTTAAAAAATATCATTTCACTTGATTACATAGAATAGATGAATGATATAACGTCATGAAATTCTCATAAATAGATATAACATCATATCATTTTAATATTCACTTAATAACATAGAAATACCTAACAAATTCATATGGGTTAGTGACATTGGAAAAATGGATACATAAATAACTAATGCATATGTAAACTACAACGCATCCCTCTATTTTCATCAAAATTGGAATCCTTATTATAAATATCATATAGAATACCTTTATTCATTTAAGGGAGAAAGGAAACATAATAAAGGTTGACCTCAGATTATGGGTAAGGGTATACATGGGGGATATCAATGATCAAACAAGAATGAGATGAGCATAAGTGTATGAGAACATGATATAAAAATTTGGAAACCATGCCTCAGAGGCCAATCACCATAATCCTGAGAAATGGAATAAATCATGGTGCTTCAGAATATAATAATCATAAAGAAATGAATGACCATGAGCCATGAGAACATACCATTGACATAACACATAGATTTTTGGACCATAAATAAGAATAAAAACCCATTTCTTTGGTAGTAAAGGATCATTTATATGGATATAATAGTGTAATGGGTTCACTCCCTAGACCATCATATTAGTTAATTTTCACTAAAAAAACTATCATAGTGGAAAATTTTTCTTACAGAATTTGTTGCACTCTGCATTCCATTCATTTTTATCTCATGATTTATAAATTTTTTACCAATGAATTTGTGATATTTGTAGGTATCAACCATAAAATAATGAAAACAACACATATTTTTTGCCAAAGATCATAAAATCTTAATCAAATTAGAAACCATGAAAATAAATTGATATCAAAAATATTTTATCATAGTATAACCCATTGAAAATAAAATATTTTCATAAAATTTCTTCATTTCATAATTGAATAACCTTTAGAAATTTATTGGGTTTAACAAAAATATTATAATAATAAAAATAAAGCATACTGATAAATAATAAGGATGGTTTATTTGGATCATATCCCAAGTAAAGATTAATGAACTACAAAGGATACCATCCTAAATGGAAAATGATTTTGAAAGATCACATAGAACATTTCTTGAGGAAATAAACATTCTAATTTGAAATTACTTCCTTATAAACTAAATAAATAACCAATAATAATGAATTTTTTTTGAAAATAACATTATAAAATTTCAAATTACACTTTATAAAATTTATTGTTTATGATGGTATGAAATACATTTCTTGTTTTATATGTTAAAATGAATATTACATTCACATTTTCGATAAAAAGTCAAATGAGACTCATTCATAAAACTAAATGAAGATTAATTTTAAACCATTTTGTAAAAATTAATACATGGGTAAAATTTTATTTAATAATTTATGATATAATATAATAAACATTATTTCAATTTTTTTAAACATAGACTACAAAGAAAAATTATTTTATGCTGAAGAGATAAATAAAGTTGATTTTCCATAAAAACACTCTTTTCAACTCTTGAGTACATTATGTGAGGAATTTGAAAGGAACAAATGTATTTTTATAAAATAACCAATTTATAATATACATAATGAGTTTATTTTAATATATATAATAATATTTCATCATGGGAGTCATAATAAAAAAAATTATTATAAACAATGTGATTATAATATAAAACCATTAAAACTTTTATGACTTTTGAATCACAAGACCCAAGAAATAATGAAATAAATATAGATATTTAAATCTCTATAATTATTATAAGAATAATTTTAAAATACCATCATGTTGATTATATACACTATATAAAAGAAACTAGTGGTGAATAGGGTATGTGTCTCACTGAAATAAAGGATGGTTGAAAATCCCCTTACATAAATTCTCAACATTACTAATATACATTTAGACTCATGTATAATAAATAGAGGATTATTATAAATCTATTATATAACCATAATCATGTATACGATACCATACATGATTTACTAATGACATTTAATTACCTATTTATTAATAATTTCTTTTTAAAATCATGTTTCGAGTAATAACAACCTCATTTTTCAAGTAAGATTTGGTTTGGTATTTTGAGTACATTTAATTTTATTATCATTTATCATATTAAGAATTTGAATAATGATATAAATATAAAATTCATTTTTTATATACATATTTTTATTCATCTATTAAATTTATGGATAGAAAATAGATTTCACCATTCAATAAGACTGTGGGCCATATGTACACATGAATGTTGTTTCCATTTTCTCAAAGGATGTAATGAAATAAAGATAAATGTTCATTAAATGCCAAGAATAAAATTTAAATATTATATAATAATATATATTTTTTAAATATACCATAATTTCAATTTATGTAAAAATAAAATGAAAAACATATCACAATGCTTCACGGAGGCGGTTGTCCATATGTATACACATGCGACATTATCATTCTCCAACAGATTGGAATGTTATAAGGTATATGTGATATTATAATTATATATATATAAATATTTAATAAATATAATATTAATATTACAAATCTATAAATATATCCATTTTATATAGGTGATGATGAAAAATGAATTATATCAGTTTGTGGGGCGGTAGTCCATGGTACACATGATCAACTATTTAATTTCTCATTTGATTGGGGAGGATATGGATATAGGGAGTCAATTAACATAATAAAATAGAATTATATGATAGATAATGATGTTATTATATCTTTTTATTTGAATTATATTTAATGAATATGGAAGAAGAAATAAAATAAAAACACTCAGTTAAGAGTGATACCACTTCTTCAGACAACCTCCCTAGGTTAGCACAAAAAGACATCATAAAAGTTTTTACACAAACAAAATAAGGAATATAAGACCTGGTATTGGAATTAAGGAAGATATTTGAGGAGTTATTAACTGATAATGGCTTTTTATGTGTGAATTGGATTGGACAATGGGTTACCTTTTATGTGTGGGGGAGAAGACACATTTGGAGTTTTTGAAAAGAAAAAGATATATCTATATTTTAAACAATATAAAATGCTAAAAAAAGAATAATTCTCAAACCTTATATGATATAAGGTTTAAATAGTTCAATAAAGATAGGTTTTGACATGATTTTTTGTCATTATAACCCTTATATTTTTAGTTTAACCCCTTGGTAAAAGTGTTTTAACCTAAATCATAGTAATTAAATTTTCATATTTTTACTATTCATTATAACCAAAAATTAATATGTCCTCATTATATAATATTAACTATTATGATTAAAAAAACTAATCTATTTTTTAAAATTTAACTAATCAATCTTTCATAATTTAATTTTAAATGAAAGCCACATTGGGTATGAACAAATAGTTTCCCAATGAATTTTTTTCATAAGTAAGGAAATTTTTCATATCAAAATAAAACATGAAATTAATTATAATGAAATAAATATGATTATTAATAAAATTATTTCACAAATTATACATTTAATACATTTTATACACAAATATAAATTTGTAATTTTTTAATTAAAAATGAATTTTTCATAAAACACTAGTATTTTTCAATATTTATAAAATTTTTAACAATTCAAAAAAAATCCCAACAAATAACCTTATTCTATTTTTAAAACATGTATTAAAAAAATTATTTTAATTACATAATTTTTAAAAAAATAGAAAAAATTATTTTTATTAATTCTTCACAAAAATAAATTAAAATCATTTTTGTGAAAAATATATTATTAAACAATATAATAAATATAACAAAAAATTAATAGTTTTATTTTCATTATATTTTCCATACCTAAAACATTGATAAATAGTTTTACCATTTTTTCTATTCTAATACATAAAACCAACTTTAATAGCTACGATATAATGGCCATGTTTAAATAACAATATTAATAGTGTAATGTGGTTTATTAAAACACAGTGTTATGTGTAAAACTAGTTATCGATGAAATTAAATTAATTTAGAAAAAAAATATTTGGGTGTATATTGTTCCTCATTTAAAATTTATTTATCTAAAAAAAATTCATTAATCTGATACAAACATATGGGGATACTTTTACCTCATCATATCATAAGGTTCTTAGGTTGCTTCCCCAAATTGGTGGTTTTTCCTTATAAATTTGACCATGTGAATGGTATTTTTATAAAGAAATTTATCTATATGATCCCAAATCACCCAGATTTTGTCCACATTAAAGATATCCTACACTTGTGTTATGATGTATGAGTTCATTAAATCTGAAGGATTAGGTATTAACATCCTTATAAGAGATACACGGAATACATCATGGACTTAATAGTTGTTTGGTGGATGCTAAAATAAAGAAGAATGTATCAATACTCGATGAAGAATATTGAAAGGGAAAATATAACTATACATAAACATTAATTTATTCCCAAATTCATAACGTTATTCCATGGATATTTTCATATGAAAAATTTCTAAAAAACAGTATAATCCAGATAACGCCAACACCTGTTAGAAGAACATTTCTGTCAACACGGAGTTGCCTTCACGTGTTGTTCAATAACTCTGAATTTATCTGCAATTTAGTCAACCAGACTAGGTCCGAAGAGAATTTTTTCCCAAACTTCATCCCAACATGTTTTAGTTCTACACTTTTTTCTATAGAGGTCTTCATATGGAGTCATCTAATTGTTTGATTGAATGTTATTAATATGAAAAAACTCGGCTAGGGAATGTTGTTAATACCACCCACCTTTAAAATAAATAAAACAATTATTATCATATCCTATAGGATATTAATTTTTTACTCAGACTAACTATATTTCCCATTATTAAACAATATTCTTATATTGAAGTCCATATCAAGAGCACATAGAATACTCCTCTGAATATTTTAAAAAAACCTCATATCCTGATCAAATACAATTGAATGTGGTACTCCATAAAATATTACCACATATTTAATCTATATAATATATATCTAATCTATAGATAAATCTTCCTTGTTAGAGGTATGTTTTTATAAATTTGTATGGTGATTGACTAAAATCAGTATAGCATTACTCTATTTATATGTTTTGCAGAGTGTGATAGAAAAATCAATAGGGATATTTTTAGATTTCTATTATAGCATGGGTAATAATTTTAACTCCACCATATATTTTTTCCTTCAAAAATAACATGATGATATACCAATCACTGAGACAAAATCCTTGAAATACCTATCATTATGTTTTCTCACCATAAATTCTATTTTAAAAACCTCTATCAATCATTTTACTTCGTAGATGAATAAATAATGAATTATTATGAGTTTCATTCAAGATCTACTTCATCAAATAGAGTCTGTATGGAATACATACGTGGTTCTAGAACCTTTTCATCCTATTAAAATCTAGTTGAATATCAGGAAAAGATCTACCCTTCTTATGTAGCTCTACATATTCCTTCTGCATCTCCTTAAACTTCACGTTGATAAAAGTGTGAACAATTATATGAGAAAGATAACAATTTCATACTTCCTCCATGATTTATAAATCTATCCATTTGAAATCAATAAATATTTTTTCTTTATTGATCCTCAACATTCATAAGTTATCATGATCCTTCCAAATCAAAACATCAACCACCTTGTTCCCTTTTCTATCGTGGTAATGGATTGAGAAATCATAATATTCAATATAATGTAAATATCTTCCCTAGAACAAGTTCAATTAATTATATGAGAATATGTAATTTAAAAATTTATGATTAGGAAGTATATCACACTGTTCTATATGAAGGTAATTCCAACATATATTTAGTGTAAAATTTACCAAAGTGGGCTTCAAATCAAGAGATAAGCTATTTTTATTATGAAATTTCAATTATCATGAGGCATAAGCTATCACTATATCACTATGAGAAGGGAAGAATCAATTTCCCCTCTTCAATGTACCAATATATGTTACAGACCCATAACCATTGTAGGGTAATTCATTTATAGTTGCAATGTCTATGATTTAGTTTAGTTCGTTGAAATTTTCCTTGATTTCATGAATCTAGACGAACATTTTTCCGTCAGAGTTAACATGGTGAGTGGATTGTATATTCAAAAGAAACTCTCCAAACACTATTGATAAAATCTAACAAAATCAAGAAAACATAATATCTCAATCATGGTGGATGTTCTCGGACCAGACTCAATACCCACAAACTTCAATGGATCCACCAATATACACTTGATTGAGATTATATCACCAAAAAATAGACTTTTTGTAGCCATAATTCATTATTAATAAATTTTTAATACACTTTATCCTTACTATCTTCATAATAATACTCAAATGATATTCATGTTATTCATCGATCTTTGTATATATAAAAATGTTATCAATTAATACACCCACAAATTGATCAAGGGAACCTCTAAAAACTATTTTAATTAAATTTATGAATATATAAGGGGTATTAATAAGACCAAATGACATCCAAATATACTCATAGTGTCCATACCTTGTAGAAAATAATATTTTTGGTGTATCCCCTTCTTTAACCTCTATTTATGATATCTATATTGAATGTGAATGTTATAAAATTATTCTGCTTCGTTTTGGTGATCAAATAATTCATCAATATAAGGTTTGTGGTACTTGTCACTGATAGTGATCTTTTTTAGTTGACGATAATTGAAGAAAATTTTCATCTATCGCCATTATTCTAAATAATAACAACTAATTCACCCCATAGAAACTGACTTGGCTAAATAATTGTCTTTTCAATATTCTCCTAGACTTTCTTCTTCAATTCATATAACATAATCAAGTCCATTATATAGGGAATATTTGAAATAGTTGTAAAACCATATATGAGTTATATTGAGAAATCAAAATCTTGTTTCAATGGAATATTTAGAACCTATTCAATAAATACATTACCAAAATCTTAAAAAATTTAAATATCATCAAATGTTGAGTTTATACCCAACCATCTGAGATAAAAACCCTTTTTAATGGGAACTATGGCCCATTAAATGTATATTAACTCTATTAGATGTTGTTATTTTTTCATCTCACTGATATATGATAATAGTTTTGTTTGTTATATCAAATTTGAATTCCCTTGTGTGGAAATTAATGTGTGGTTTATGTAGAGAAAACAAATCCATTCGGAAGAAAATATCAAATTAATCTAGAAGAAGAATATTGAAATTGAAAGGAAGAAAATTAACATAAATATCAACTTGATAGGAATTATTTACTTAAGATGAGATCAAATTACCCTTAGGGGTTTTCAATTCTACTAAAAATATATAGTTGAGGTGGTATTGTGATCCCCATAGCCAATGATTCATTTATAAAAGAGTATATAGATCTAGAATCAAATAAGAAATTATTAGTTCTAAAGAAGATGATTAATGTTCCTTTCACCACATCATCCTATTATACTTAAAAAAATAGTGCTCACCGTAGATTTCATTTTCTCTCTCAAGTTAAGAGGTTTAGGACATTGAGCATCGTAATTTAACCACATATTTTGGCACTAGTTCACATAATAACCATAATCCATATAATTGAAAAACTTGTTTGTGGGTGGTGTATTATGTGGATCTTTATCACATTTAACATAATTTTTTACCCTATTCATATCACTTCAACATTAGATTTCCCAATTAACTTCCTATATACACTTAAAACATCCACCAACCCCCTTATGAAAATTTTCTCCATGTCTTCTTCCACACGTTGAGTATGAAGTAAATATCATTTTATTTTGTCCATGGTTATTATATTTTTCTTTATATTACATCATTTTCTTCTTATAAAACTAGGATATTTATTTTTAACAACAATTACCATTTCCACCATGATATATTATCAAGCAATTTCTTCATAGCTACTAAAGTCCCATGTTTTTATCACCCTTCATAATCATGGTTTTCTACCATTGAATAATCAATGAACCTTACTTCTTAGTTTGATAAAAATACTAGAAGAATATATTTTATTTCTTATAAAAATTTTCCTCATAAGTACCAAAATAAATTAATCATCCTTTATTTTTAGCTAAACTATTTCCTTATTTTTTTATAAAAATAATATGTGAAAAGTATTTATTTGAAAATAAGATCCTAATCTCATCCTATTCCTTGAATTCAATTTCATCATATTTCTATGTATTCTTAATAAGATTCCACCATCGATCCCCTTCTCCTTCCAAATGATTGAAAACCAAAAGGACTATTCATACTCCAAAACATGGATAATGGAAAATATATTTCCAATAGAACTGATCCAATTCTAAAAGATAAGTGAATTATCCTTACTACTAAATGATTGTGTTATTTTCCCCCTGAAGGAATCAACAAAACATATTTTCCTCTTGTTTTTTATAAGTTCATCATGATTTGTACACTAATAGAATTACGTGAGAATAGAAATGATATTCATCATTTTGGATCCCATAATATGTGGGTTCTTAGGGATAAAATCATTTTATTTTCCATCACATTAATCATTAACATGATTATTCTAGTTCAAATAACTAACTAAACCCAAAAATCATTATGTGAGAAACAATAGTAAGAGTGGGAAATAACCTGTACATGAAACATATTATAGTATTGTTAAATCAAGAACCATTTTTTTAATCAATGGTTCCTCTTGATTAACCTTATTCATTCATTGTAATAATCAATTCATATCCTTTATTATTTTTAATAAATAGTTCCTAAATTACCAAAATATATCCTTCTAGAGTATCAATAAAATTGTTTAGTAATGAGTATTCTCATGAACCAGGTGATAAATAATTCTATCTCATTATTACATTTTTAGATTTATTACCTATATGAATAACATTTGGAGATCAACATCCACTTGTACCATCCAGATATGGATGTAATGTCTTGGAAAACACTCATTAAATCCTTTAAAAAAATCTCAAAAATTTTCCTATAGTATTAGTTATATTTTGAAAATTCCCTAGAAAAATATATAAGGAGATCCCCAATGTTTTATAATCATAAATTCCAAAAAAAAATTCTAAAACATGGACAAATACCAACTCTAATGGCCAATACTTCTCATATAATGATATTACATCAAATTATACTAATATTCACTTCATAACAAAAATATCTATTCCATTATTATTTATGTCTAGTGCCTTTGAAAACAAAGATACATAAACAATTTGTTCATAAGTGAACTACATAATCTCCCAATATGTTCATCAAAATTGTAACCCTTATTATATATATCAAATATAATACCTTTCTTTATGACCTATGGAAAGGAAATAGAATAAGGAATGATCTCATATTATCAGAAAGAGTAAAAAATGGTATATAAATGATCACATAAGCATAACATGAGCATAAGTGTTTGAGAAAATGATAAGAACATTTTAAAACTAGGTACATTTTGTTAATGATCATAAACATGTGTAATGGAATAAATGATGGTAGTACATAAGACATGAATCAAAAAAGAATCAAATAACATGATCCAGGAGAACATTACATTAGAATAATACATAGATTTTTGTAATATACATTGGAATATAAAATAATTACCTTAGTATTTATGTCTCATTTCCATAGATATCATAGTAGAGTGTTTTTACTGCACAAACCATCGCATTAGTAAATATTTACTCCCAATATTGTCATATTGGACAATTTCACTTACCGAATTATGATTTCTCTCCATTATAATCGTATTTATCTCATGAGATATCAATCCTTACCTAGTGCATTGGAAGGATATGTAGGTCCCACCAATAAGATAATTAATAATATATATGTGTGTACCATAAGATCAAAATATATTCAATATATTAGAACACATAAAATATGGTTTTTATATACATTTCAATATTGAATAATCCATGGAATTGAAATGGATTTAAAAAATAATCATTTAATCCTACCATAACCAATGGAAAATGTTGGAGTTTCATAATAATATTGTCATCATGAACATAAACCTTCCATTTAAATGATAAGGATGGTGATGATAGATAATATCCCCTTTAAATGTTAAGTTACATTAATGGGTTTCATCTTATATGGATAAATTTTTTGAAGATTAGTTTGAACTATTATTGGGTAAAATATTCTTTCTTTATTGAAATCAATTTATTGATATCTAAAAAACAATCCAAATAATAATTAAATATATATCATTGAAAATAAAATTGGAATATTTTAGAGTAATATTTAAATATTTTAATGGTAATGATGGTGCTAAATAACATCCATGTTGTACATATCAAAACTAATACTCTTTTCACATTTTTAGTATAAAATTCAAAGAACCTCATCCAAAAAAATGACAATAACATTATTTTTAAACCATTTTGAATAAATTAAAATTTAGAAGAAAATTTATTTAAAAAATAATTATAGAACATTTAAAAAATCTAATGTTTTTTATAAAACAACGACATTGAATAAAAATAATTTTTGATTGAATAGAAAAATAATTCCATTTTCCTTAAAAAATATTTTGAACTATGGACTACATAAATTGAATAAAATTAAATTAAAAAAAATTATTACAATTAAATAGTAATAAAACAAGAAAATGAATTAGTTTCATAAGATATATTTAATAATATTTCATCATTGGATTCAAAATAATAGACAAACTAGATAGAAAAAGATATTGTACCATAAAACCATTAAAACATTGGTTACCACTGAATCATAAGTTGATTGAAATAAATAACCATATATTGAATTTTATATGCACACAAAATTCATAATAATAATATTAAAATAAATTCATTTGTAGTATATACTCCACATGAAATAAAAAAATGTGAATAAGGCATGCGTCTCATAGAAATAAATTTGAGATGTACATCCCCTTGCATAAAGTCTCAAATTTATTCATATAAATTAAAACCTAAAATGTAATAAATATAGAATAATTATAAATATATTATATTACCATAATGATATATAAAATATGATATATTATTTAATTTTGACATTTTTCACATAATTATTTACAAATTCTGGTTAAAATAATGTTTCAAGTAATAACCTTTTTATTTTTCAGGTATGTTTTGATTTGGGAGTTTTCTTCCTCGAACATTTATTATGGTTCCATAATATCCAATATTTAAATAATTATATAAATATAATATATATTCATTATAATTTTTTTTATTCATCCATTAAATGTAGTGATAGAAAATGGATTACACTATTTATGGAGATGATTGGTTGTATGTATGCATGAACATTGTTTCCATATTATTGACATATGGAATGAAATAATGGTAAATATTAATTATCATTTTTAGATTAAATTTAATATCATATATATCATATATATCATATTAATTAATTAAATATTCCAGCACCACAATCTATATAAAAATAAAATGAAAAACATATCACTTTTCATCGTATAGGTGGTTATCCATAATTACACATGAGAGATATTATCATTTTCCAATAAATTTGAATGTAAAAATGTTGGTGTTGTATTATAATTAAATAAGTATAATTTTTTTATAAATTTCATATAAATATGTTAAATCCATGATTATATTCAATCGTGATAGGCGGTGATGGAAAACGAATTACATTGGTTCACGAGGCGGTAGTTCATTATACACATTATCGGCATTTCTGTTTCAAAAATAATGTTGTAGGGTATGTATATGTGTTATTAAATTAACATAATAACATATAATTATATGTTTGATACATATGAAATTATATCATCATGGTTTAATAGTATTTCGAGGAGGTGGAAGGAGATATAAAATATAAATTCTTAGTTATGAATGATCCCTCTTCTTAAAAAAACCTCTTTAGTTCTACACAAAAAGCCTTGATGAGTTGTTTTAATATTACAAATAAGGGCCTCATTAAATGTTCAGGGATTCAAGGGATCAATATTTATATATATTGGATAATTAAAAATGAATTTTATGTGTGAAGAGGAGAGTATTTAGGTTTCCCTTTAACAAGTGGTGGAGAGGACACACTTATAAATTTTGAAAATAAAAGGAAATAAACACATTTTAAAAATGAAAAAAGGGAAAAATGGATAATTAGTGAAACAATTTTTATATATGTTTAAAATATTCCAAAAATATTGGAGTTGGACAAGAGGCTATGACTTGAAGTTCATTTATAGTTATTCCTATGTATTGAGGTTTATATCAGATGGTGGTTTAGCTATATTAGAGTGAAACTTGTTGGTTGTAAAAAATCGTATGGTTTTCCAGTGATGGTCAGGGTGTGGTTTTCTATGAATATCCTAATAGAATACTGTGGTATCTCAGGCAGATGATAGATGCCATTTTGGGAAGCGAGTGATCTTCTGGTTAGTGATGACTATTTTTTTAGGATTTATCAGTCAACAATGCAATATTTTGTGGGTTTTAGATCCGGATGATTGGTAATTGGATTTGATTCTTCGATATGTGTGTTTATTTGGGTTTTATATGCCTCATGATCATTTTTTTTCAGGTTTCATTTGGTGTAGTGCATATTCTTTCAGGTATCACTGGGTGGGTGACCATGAAAGGGGGGTGGATGTGTTGACACCCATCATCCATAAATTTTCCACTTATGTTAGATGGATGGGAACCACGATTTTTATTTTTAATAGTGATATATTTTTATTATTTATTTAATTGGGTTTTCACTATAGTTTCTCACATTCATTTTCTAGAAGGTGGATCATTATAGAGATAAGTTTCCTTGAACATATCATCTGATCCTCCAACTACATTTTTGGGTGGGTTGGAGGGGTTATCTACCATATTGTGTTATTTATGAATAGTGAACCTTCTTTTTAGGGGTGATGAAGCATCACCATTGATTGATTTCACTATTTAATTATATTTTAGTGGGGGACCTTTTTCATTTTCACGCCATGATGATTATTTCCCATTGGACATTCATGTTGATTTTTTTAATCAGGGTGTTATTTTTTATGGTGGTTGAATCTGTGTTTGTAATGGTTTCCATCCTATCCCTGTTGTAAAAATTGTCCATCTTATTTTATATTCAATAATGAGGACTAGACTGTTAACCTATTTTTAATTATTTTTCACAATTTATTAAATAATTATACTCTTTTGAAAAATCTAAAGAAAATAAATCTGAGATAATGTTGGATTTTTGACCCCAGAAATAATGATCATTTTTAATAATAATTTTTTAAAATGTTGAACTAATTATTTTTATTATTTTCTCCCAAAAATAACTTTTTGATAAAAATATATTTTTAAGGCATATAAATAATTTCTCAAAACAATAAGTACTTATTTTGAGATATTTTTTATTTATATAAAAATTATAACATAATTTAAAAAAAAATTAATCATATTCATATTGGAATGTTTAACTGCTTGGCTATACAAGTTTTGTTGAAATTCAAACACTAATTTTATATTTCAGTTTGTTAAAATTATGTGTTTCTTATGTTTCATTCTTTTGAAGAAATTAAATTTATTTTGAAAAAGGAAATATATTTCAATAAATTTGAAGGTGTTGAAATTGAGAACCACAAGATCACATTAATCAACACCAATATGGTCTCTATTGATGAAAATAATTCTATAATAATAAATATTCCTTCTCCGTGATCCACCCTGAACCACTATTGACCACCTATTTTTAATAAAACCAATTCTCATTATATTAGTATTAATAAAATCATAATTCTTCCATAAATTTTTATATGTCCTTAGAAAAAAGTGTTCATTCTATTGTTGATCCATTGATCAAATACCCCTCTCTAAATGATAGTCTATCAACTAATCAAAAAACATAAATATGGGGAATAATGTAATAGAATTATATACTTTACACTATAATTAATAAATTTATAATTTCAATGATAGATAGGTAATAAATATTGTTTGATATCTAATCAATGGGTGTAGAAAATGAATTTCCCTAGAAAATGATCTCAAAACAATTTAATCTTTATTTTGGAAAATTCATGATCTCAAAGAAATAATTTCCACTATAATTCTAAGACTCCCCATAATATAATGAAACCAGATGGAATCCAGTTCCCCTAAACTGGTTGAATAAGATAAAAACCTATATCCATTTTTGTAACCACCACTCAAACTCTTTATTACAAAGAGTAACATCATGATTCTATACTTTCTATCATTAAAAATCATGTTATGTAACTCTACATAAACAGAAAAAAAATCAATTATACCCTAATAAAATAAAATAAAAGTATGCTTATATCATCCTCTATTCATATACTCCACGTATTAGGTATATAAGTGACATTACTATAGGCCAATGATACATTTTTACTCAAGTAAAGTGTTTATTTTTTCCCTTTATGCTACCCAATGATCAATAATAGGAACCAATTCAATATATTAAACCCAAAATATTTATGAATTTATAAAATATAATATATGATCCTTAAACTATATAACTACTCTATAGAAAACACACCATTGTTCTAATAATAATCCTTATGAAATGATATTTTGTTCATAGAACCACACTACCATGTATATTATAGTCTTATTTTGTGGGAATACATTATATAATTGGATCATGAAATATCTCATCATTAAAAAACCATGCAATCCTTACCCATTCTTATATTAAAATCTATCTTAAAAACCATTTGTCTAACACTATTCTCACTTGTTGACCCCAATGATTCCCCACATGAAATAATAAAAATATTGAATGTTACACTCAAATACTACCTTCAATTATATATAATGTAATTATTATCCCTAATGTTATAAAAAAACTAACATAGAATTAAATACCCCCTCTATTTCATCAAAATAATTCAGATAATAAACTCCTTATCAAACCATTTAATGATCTCCAATATTTTATTTTAGAACATGCAAGAAATATTTACCACACACCATGTAACACATTTTCAATTCATTATAACTCACTATTTACAAAATGAAATTCAATCAAATGAAAATAGAACATGAAAATTTAAAATCTAATCTAGATTACCTTATGCCAAGACAAACATTCCTAATACCACTTTGGAATCTATCTTTTTAGTTTCAATATTAATATATAAAAGTATGGTGAGTTAAAAATTTATCCTTGTATGTAATATCCTAGAATTCCTTGTTTTTTAAGTTAAATAAGATTATTTTGAGACTAGGATCGGAGACGACATGTAATTCTGAGGCCAGAAGTGTCCCAAACGTAATTTTGAAAAAAATTTTGGTATATTAAATAATCATGAGAGTGGGATTTTCAAACATTTTAACCAGCTCACAGATCAAAAATCAAAGGGCACCATTGAACACAGAGCATCAGGATTCACCATGAAAGTGCCTAATGTTAGTCAGCATGGGACCATAGTGGAAGTTAGTTTTTATCATAAAAAATAATTATTTTATAATTATTTTATATCCAAATCCTTATAACTCCTAAATAATATCTCATATTGGAAATCAGATAGTACAGTTGAGCTCATGAGGCTGTGTTTCCCATAGGCAAGCTTAACTTCTACCGGTGCAGGTCAAGGTTGAAATTTATTTTTTTAACATTATTTCAATTGAATTAAAATGGTGTCTGTGAGCGGTTTCAGAATCATATAAATGGGTTTCGAATTGAAAATAAAATGGCACTGTCACATCCAGAATGAAAAAATTTCTTAAGAATGGACCTAACATGAACCAACATGGGTTGAGGGGAAAAAGTTAATTTTCAAATGTTTTAAGAAAAATAAAATCACATAAAAAAGTTAATTTTATTCAAAAAAAGTTCCTTGTAGTACAATGATGATCAGACTATTTCATTCCATAAATGAAGCACCATAAAGAATCATTTATTGAAACGTAACAGAAATGTTTTTTCATAAATGAAATATCTGAACAATGTGATGATTAATTGTAACAGAAACGATGTGATGTGTTCTCTATTAATGAGATACCAAGGTTGGAGAAACCATTCTAGATTTGTAATTCCTCAGAAAAATGAAAAAGGAATCCTCTCAAAAGATGAACATAGTTGAAACGGAAAGCAGTGATGACGCCCTTGAAAAGTGGATCTCGGATTGGAGATTGACGAATTCCAATGGCTTTGAATAGATCTCGAATCCACATAGACAGATCACCGCCAGCAAAGATTCATCCCTCCGATTGAAGCTTGTCCAGGTAGGGGATTTTATGTGAATTATATCTTCCCCTATTTTATGTATTTAAACACCAACCGCTGATCAAACCACGAATAGTTTGACCCACGGTCTGAACATTTATCTAGGGTGATTTTGGTTTTCTTTCGTCATCCTTATAATAGGATCATATTAACTCCATGATGAATGAAGGTGGGGGCTCATTTCTTGATTTATTGATTGATTTTTCCTCTCCCCATTGATGCATGTTCTTTGCATTCTCACAGGTCAATGAACAGTAGGTCGTTGTGCAACCGTTCATGGAACAACAATGATGGAGGTGCGACGATGATAGTGATGATCATATCAAGGAAGTATGGTAAATACCACAAATTTAGTGCTTCCCAGCAGAAGGGATGATAATGGAGAATTGAAACCCAGGTGATCTAGAACATATCCTAAGGGATCTATAAAATTTTTGGGATTCAATAACGCACCACTAGAGTGAGTCTGGTGGCCCGTAGATGTTTCCTCGGGTGCACTGGCATTAGTGACAACTGGTCAAGGAACGTGGTGGTGGCCGCGATCCTAGTGTTGGGGGCGGGAGCTACATTGAAGTTTTCTTTATAAAGTCAGACCGCGGCTCTGGCCGTGACAGAGACAGGAACCTGTGACAAGCTATGAGTCATGTAGGAAATATGATATGTGTCAAAATAATGGTCGACCTAGGAGGTGGTTCCATCTAGCACCATGCGGTGCAAGACGAATGTGGCAGAGTCAGGTCTGGGCTGGAGATACCGGCCCACCTTAGCGGACTGTGCTACTGTAGTTGGGCCATGCCATTCCAGGTGGGTAGGGTAAGTAGTAGGTCGAAACCACAACCTAGAGGGTCGAGCCCAACAGGCCAACACACAACCTAGTTGGTTGGGTTAGGACCATCTAGTCCAAGCTGGGCCCAATGGACACAGGTTGGGTCGGTCCACCCTGAGTTGGGTTGGGTTGGTTGGTCGGACTGGGTCGCACTAGACTTGACCGACCCCTGTATCGCTAAAACGCTCATAACATTACAATGGAGTGTATGTTTGATGAGTTATTGGTGGCATTGGGACACTTGAGATGATATGACCCTTTTGGGATACTGTAAGTTAGTTTTTGAATAAATTGGGGGATACCATATGGATTTGAATAGTATGATCTCCTAGTATAATCAGATGTTCGGAAAAACAGGGATGGTTCATAGAATGAAATGTTATGATAGATACTCCCTTCAGGACTCAACGTGCAGGTACTCCTTATTGCTATTCTTGAGGTGGATATGGGACTCCCCCCCCCATTTGGGAGCAGGTTCAATTCTTCTGCATGGTTTCCTCCTGGGTTGTTACTCCCCATTAGGATTAGGGTGTGGGTTCTAATATATTTTTGTAAAAAAGAGTATGTACTCCCCTCTAGGACCAGGGAGCGGGTTATATAACCTTGTAGTCGGTACACCACTGAAGGACTAGGGAACATGTCCTCCATAACTAAGGCGCAATGATTCGGTGACTCCCCTACCATGTAGGGTTCGGTTCCTCTATTCTAGGAGCCATTAATCCCCATGTCGTTTTATGGTGAGGTTCCTCTTTATGCATTGTTCTTGAATATTTGGTACTCCCCAGTTGTTCCTGGGAGTGGGTCCTCAAGAATGGGGTCGGTACTACACGAATGTACATGGGACTCGGTCCCCCATTGAAAATAAAATGGTACATTTGGTACTCCCCTATAGTACCCGGGTGTCTGTCATCTAGTGAATGAGTAGTACTCCCCTACCAAGTAGGGTGCAGGTCCTTCATGATTAGTACTCCCATGTTGGAATCAGGGTGCGATTCTAAACGTATGGAGTCATTCTCCCACATCTCCAGGTAGAATCGTGTAGTGGTACTCCATATAATTTGCATCTCCCTTAACTATATGAAACTACTACAAGGAGTGGGCCCCTACACTTTGTATCAACGATAACTAGGTAGAAGCTAGTTCTCCCTCAACAGACTGAGTGGCTGGACACTCATTACATGTAGAATGAGGTATCATGGGATAGTCTAGAGTATGGATCTCTAAACTCTATAGAGTGGTGAGGGGCAAGAATCTCCACTTGGGGTTCTATAGTCTTGTGTTGGACCTAATACTTTGATGACAAGACCTATAGTGTCAGGAACTTGAGTTAAAAAAAAGTACACTCTTCCCGATGGAATGTTTCTCTCGAACGGGTTCCACTGGAGATGGTTGAACTCATGGAGTGTGATCTCCTTTTTTTGGTTACTTGATCCTTCGTTGAAAACTCTAATGAGGACTATAAGGTTGGGACCACCCGTTTCTTAGTGGATGAGATTAGAATATCTAGATATACTTGTCTAATTTATGGGCATATACCTGAGGAGAGATGACTGTGAATTTCATTGTGGTTATTCTCCTATAATTTATCTTTTTGGTTTTGGGGTCCCCTACTAAGCACTATTTTACTCACCCCTATAGGGTAATTTCCCTCACATGTCATGTCTTCTGTAAATGACCGATGATTTGGAGGATTCATTGGAGGATTAGGACCCGGTGGTGTTCAGTGAGAGTGGATAGACAAGGCGTACTCCTACAACTACAAGAAACTACCCTCCACGTACCATTTAGGTTCGGTAGTCGGCATATGAGTTTCATAGACTAGGGGTCTTACTTTTGTTATGCCTTTATTTTGGGGTGTTTTACAATAGCTCGGTTTTCAACCCTCTACTTTTCTTTCTGTTGTACTATGGTTGTTTTTTATTTAGGGATTTCTTGCATTGTTTTCTTAGTGTTTTCTTTTCAGCATTGGGGGATGGGTTGTGAGTGTGTGTGTGTGTGTGTGTGTACATGTACTTATAAAATGCTTCCCATGTTCAGGATAATTCCTTCAGTGCTAGTTTTATGCCCTTGTCCTTTGATTGGAGGGCATGGGGTATTCGCAGCATGGGCCCCATGGGACGAGTCATGACAAGTTTTCATTAGAGGGGGAAGGTTAGGTTCCACCATAAAAATTAGAGTTTTTGAGATTTTGGCTGGGTAGAAGTGCAACAGTGTTAAGACTTTTTGAGTTCAACTCTATGGTCATAGGTTCTAGTGTAAGTGTGGCAGCTGAAATATCCATTCACTGGGACTCTGATAACTTTTCTATGACTCGGTACATTAGGACATTGGTTTATGAGAAATATATTATACCAGCTTCATATTGGAGGGGTTTCTGTTTTCCCTGTCCTTATTGAGTCCGCTCTCAAGATATACTCTTTTAACCATGGTTCATCTTGAATCATTTCAGGATGCCTCCATGCAGATTTCCAATCAGGGTTCTGGGATGAGATCATGAGAATGGTCGACCGAGTGATGTGGTGTTGATATAGGGACAAGTACTAGAGATAGCCCTACTGGCAGGTGCACTAGTGATACCACCACCCGTCGATCAATAGTTTCTACCAACACTACCAGTAAGGTATGCATGCATGATGAGTGAGCTACACGATTTCTAGAGATAGAGACCTCCCATGTTACGAGGCAAGACAAATCCTCTTGTAGATGCAGATTGGCTTGAGGCAATTATGTGAGCTTTCTACCTTGTGAGGACACATCTCGACATAATAGAAATATTAGATGCGAGCCTTCTTTTGGGATCGGTCGGTAGATGGTGGATCATGACGATCCTGATGCATGATGAGGGGACCCTCACGTAGATCTGTTTCACCGATGACAACAAATCATGACTGAAGAAGAGTACTCATAAAGATTGACAGATCATACTTTTTACTCTAAGTATATGGTACATGACACTTATTTTAGTTCATGGACCATTGGAATGGGAATACATCTGGAGATCAGGGAATCTATGTTACCCCATTGCATTCGGTCATATGTTGTGGTGCTGGAGTGAGCCTTGCTGGTATAGAGTTTCCTGTGGGAGGAGTAGATGGATGTGACCTACAGAAGAGGTCGCGAGGTAGAGGCACCTATTGGAGCGTGCAGATGATAGGCGACAGGATTGCAGTGTAAGAGGCATACCCATTCCCAAACATAGACATGTGGGTATGTGGCATAGGAACAACACCAATGAGCATATCAGCTGTATTAGAGGTGGATGGAAGTTTTCATATTTTCCATCACTACCCCCAGGTAGTCCACGATAGGTCCCCATATATGGATGATGTGGGTAAGGACTGGTGCAATCCGTTATTTCTCATGACCAAGAATCTCCAAGAGATATTTTTGTTATGATCTATTTTTTTACTTTGGATTTCTTTTTAATTGATTTATTTTCAAGCCATTCTTTTTTATCATGAGTTCTGTTTAATAATTTGTGGTTTTGTTGGACTGTGGAATTGACCCTCACCCTTAGTGGCTCCGGCTAGTGTTGACCCATTGATCACAGACATGGAAAATAATGTGTCATGACTCTTTGAGGTGAGAGTTGCAGTTTGGAACTCTTAGTTGTGACGTTGACACATTACAACGTCATTTTTGGTATGGACTTCTACCTTTCTTACCTATATTGATTGTATTAGGGAAAGCATGTGGTGTTTCTGTGATGGTAAAATGGGTGATTTACTTTCTGATAAAAAGGGAAACATCGGTAGCACATGGGGGAATCTCGAAAAGATTCATTCTTGGGATCATTCCATGGTGGCAGAGTTAGAACCCTGTGATGTTTTCTGTAGTATGAGATATTGACATACCATCGATACTCATCTAAGATTCTTCTAGTTACTATGGCAGTGTTTTTGTTTCAGAAAATGATGTGGCCACGTATGTTTGTAAAAATTGGTCCTAATAATACATAATGTTCCCTATTTAGCAACCCTATTTCTCTCAAAAATACCCATGCATGTTTCGTGTCAACGCTAAACACATAACTATTGTGTTGTAATTAACAATGCTCCACCTAGGGAGGATGTGAATTCTGAGATTCTATCTTTATCAATGTCATGTTTGTTTGGAGGTGAGATAATAGACCACATGAATCCAAATTTATTGGATTTCTTGTTTCATTCCCACATTACATAACTAATGAAACATATGCTTGTTATTGCTTAATGTTGGCCTAGCAGAAACTGGAAATGAGAGGGGTCGATCTTGGTTGTTCCTCGAGGTGTGTGCTTATAAGGAGTGTAAGGACCCTTAGTGAACTCAGTTTTCTTCCCTTGAGTGTAGGCTTTTGCATACGAGGACAAAAATCCCTAAAGGTGGGTGTAATGTAATACCCATAAATTCCATGGTTTTTTTAAAAAAAATTAAATGGTAATATTTTGAGAATAGGCTTTGTAACGACACATAATTCAGATGCCCAGAGTGTCTGTATTATATTATTGAACTTTTTTTAGGTTTATTAAATAATCAGGCAATAAGGTTTTTCTATCATCTGAACCAGTCCTCATATAATGATTCTAAGGGCACAGTTTAACATATGGCATCAAGATTCACCTTGAAAAGACCTAACATTGGCCGGTATGGTCCAAGAATGGAAGAAAGATTTTTTCCATAAATAAAATAATTATGTAACAATTATTTAATATTCAAATCCTTATAAATTTTAAATGGAAACTCATATTGATACTCATAGATTACTGTTGAGCTCTTGAGGGTGTTTTTTCTTCAGGCAGAGCATAACCTCAACCGACACAGGTTAATGGTGGAAGATATTATTTGATGAACACTTTTAAAGTGAATTAAAATGGTGCACATGCATGGTTTTGGAAACAGTTAATGATTTCTAGGATTTAAAATAACAAGGTACCTTTGCATCCATAATGACAACATTACCTAATAATGGACATAACCTCGTCTAGCGTGGGTCGAGGGAAAAACATAATTTTTTGACATTTTATGAAAAATTAAATAAATTTAAAATGATTATATTATTCGAAAAATTGTTTTATAGAAACACAGTGACAAGTTGAATGTTTTATTCCATAAATAAAACAAAATAATTACTCTTTAACTGGAGTGTAATAAAAATGTTGTTTGAAAAATAAAATAGTGTAACGATGTGATGAATAATTATAACAGAAATGATGAGACATGTTATATTGTACTGAGATAATTGTGTTAGAGAAAAAATTATAGATCTAGAATTCATATGATGAATGAAGAAGGAATCCTCTCCAATTATGAATGTTAGAGAATCAGAAAGTGGAAATGAAAAATTAGAAGAACGGATCCGAGATCTGAGATCAACGAACGTCAATGGCTTCGAATGGATCATGAATCCCCATGGATGTATCACCACCAACAACAAGACGTCCCTCTGATCAAATATTCTCTAGTAAGGGGTTGTTATATGAATTCTATCTACCCTCATTCATTGTTTTTAAACAACAACTTCATATCAACCATTGAACAGGCTGACCTGCAGTTTGATCGTTCATACAGGTTGATTTGGGTATTTGTTTTCGATCTTCCAAACTGTAGCAGGATAATTCAATGATGATCCAAGGTGGGGGTTCATTCCATAATTTATTGTTTTAATTTTTCTTCTCCCCCTTGATAAAAATTCTTTGTGTTCTTCAAGGGTCTATGAACCATCAGTCATTGTGCAATTGTTCTTGTCACATTTGTGATGGAGGTGAAAAGATGATAGTGAATATCAGATCAAGGTTGTGAGAGAAATACTCCCGATCGAGAACATCCCAATGGAAGAGATGGAAAAATTATTTGTATACTATTTGAATAATAGCATGTCTATAGGTATCTGTAATTTTTTCCATATTTGAAAATAGACCTTGAGAGCGAGTTCATTGGCATGCAGTTGTTTCCCGTATGGTGGTGTTGTTAGCAGCCATGGGGGCTGTGTGCCCGGTGATCGGGGTGGCATAGTGTGGTTGTGGTAGCCGCGTTGCGGCTTTCCACCTAAATGTAGGCCATATCTTCAGTCATGGTAGGGACAGAGACCCATGATATGCTGTGGGGACAAAGACTTGGGGCAAGCTGCGGGTCGTGCCAAAAATCCGGTCTGCGTCAGTGGACCGGTTGACCATTTAGGTGGAACTAGCAAGTGACACATGGTGTAATACGGACATGGCCGAGCCGCGTCTGGGCTGGAGAAACTGGCATGCCTTAGTCTGTTGGGATGGTGCTGGCGGGTTGCACCCAGCCAAGCTGGTCAGCCCATCAAGGATGGACAGGGTGGCAACAGGTCAGACCCATGGCCTAGAGGGCTGAGCCTAGTGGTCTAGGTATGGCATAATGGAATCTGGTTAGACCCAATTTGGTTTGGTGCACCCCGGGCCAAGTCGGGTTAGGTCGGTCTGACCAGGTCGGATTGGACCCTAAACCAATCGACCCTTATTTCGCTAAAATGCATGTAAAATTTAAACATGGTTTTTGATTGATGATCCTTCTGTGGCATTGGGACCCCTACAATGAGAAGTTCTTTTTGGAATACTCCAATTTAGTTTTTAGGAAGTTGTAGAACACAATTATGATTTATATTGTATGGTCTCCTGGTACAAGTAGTCTTTGGGAAGAACCATGGTGGTTCTTAGAAAGAAATATTAGGAAGGTTACTCCATTGATTACTTAGGAAAAAATTACTCTGTATCCTTCTACATTGGTCGAGATAGGTCTCCCCCAAACATGGGTGCATGTTTTTTTATGTTGAGTGGTTTCCTTGGGGGGGTTACTCCCCAGTAGGATTTGGGCGTAGGTTCTCAGAGATATTCATGATGAAAGAGAAATTACTCCCTAGTGAGACCAAAGTGTGGGATCTCTAACCTTGATGTTCGAAGTATCCTGATGAAATTGGGTGTGGGTCCTCTCTACCTAATGTCGATAGGGTGGGAAACTCCCCAATCATGTTGGGTGCAGGTCCTCTATTCTAGGAGTCGATACACCCCTACCGTTTCAGGGTGTGGGTCCTCCTTAATCATCATTACAGAAGATTTGGTACTCGCATGTCATTCTAGGGAGAAGGTCCTCTAGCCTGGGGTCATCACTCTACTGGCATACTAAGGTACATGTCCCCCATAGCGAATAAACAGACAGTGTTTGTAATCCCCTATAGCACTAATGTATGGATCCATTAGTCACTGATTAGAACTCCCCTACTGGGTAGGGTGTGGGTACTTCATGAGTAGTTCTCCCCTATGGGAACTAGTGTGCGAATCCTCACATACTAATTCATACTCTCTTATCTTTGGGTATCTATAGGGAGAAAGTCCTCCATAGGAGTTGGATCTCCCTCAAATGTAGCAAATATCTACGAGGAGTGGGCCCCTCCACTTGTTGTGAATGATACACATGTATGACATAGTGATCCCTTGATGTACTATGGTGTGGGCCACACCTTACAAGAGTGGCTGAGGTATCACAAGATAGTCAAGAGCTAGGGTCCCTCAACTCTACACAGTGGTGAGGAGCTGGACTATACACCTGGTTTTCCATAGTCTTTCATTGGATGCAAGATTGTGATGACTATACCTCTAGTGTCGGGAACTAGAGTTAGACAATGTTGAATTTTCTTGATGGAGTGTATCTCTCATACATGTTCCCATATATGTGTTTGAAATCATGGAGTGTGATCTTCTAGTTTGAGTGAGGTGACTTAGGACTTCATTGAAAATACCAATTCCTTCTATGCGGTTCTGAGCACATAATTCTTAGTGGATGAGATGAGTATATCTAGATGTTACTGGCTTATCTGTGGTCATATAACTGAGTATAACTGACTATGGATTTCTTAGAGGTTTTTCAATTCTGATTAATCCTTTTGGTTTTGTGGTCCCCTACGGAGTATTGTTTTATTCTCCCCTACATAGGCTTTTCCTGCATATATCTTGTCATCTGTAGTAAACAGATTGTTTGATGGAGTCGAGGGAGGACTGGGACCTGGTGGTGTTTAGTGAGATAATACAGATGAGGCATACTCTTACAAATTCAAGTAGCTACCATCCACCTACCCTTCAGGTACGGTTCTCAGTGGATTATTTTTAAGGACTTGGGGTCTTACTTGTGTTTTTTCATTCGTTTGGTGGTATTGTATAATGGCCCGGTTTTCCACCATGTACACTACTTTCTGTTGTACTCCATTTGCAGTTTACTTAGTGATTTATTACATCATTTAGTTAGTGTTTACTTTTCATCTTTGTGGGATGGGGTTCTTCAAATGTGTGTGTGTGTGTGTATAGGTTCTTGGAAAATGGCTACCATTCATAGGTTAATGCCTTCGGTACAAGTCGACAGCCCCTGGCCATTTGGAGGTGGGATTGGGGTAGTCGCAACATGGTCCCTGGGGGACAGGTCATGACATAGTTGATTCCTTCTATAATATATCTTCTATGAAGTTAATTTTCATAATGATTTTCTAGAGAATAAAATATATAATACTTATTATTCTTCATAAAAAAAATTATGAGATGTATTTAATTCAATAAAACTCCACTACATGGAATCCCCCATTAACCCATTTCTATCATCCTTAACAATCATCTACCTAAACAAAATCCACATCATAATTATTGACATTACAACAACCACCGCACCTCAACTACATCTCTGAATAATTAATATATATAATAAAAATTACCGATCAACACCATAACGTCAATACAAATTAATTCATATTACAGCAATAAAACTATAAAAACAACAACTGTATAGTGATACAACTATAAAAAAAAATAAAAAAACTAGTGTTGGGAATGCAACATCCCTCATGAAATAATTCATTTATTCACACCACATTGTTCTCACAAAAGAAAACATTCCACCACACCAATTTAAAAAAATTAGAATATCAATATTATATATCATAGGGATCATATTATATTATACATCATAATCAATTTATATTACCACATTGTCAGATAAATCATATAACCACCTCAGAAATTATATCAATACTCCCAAAAATATCCAAATTAACTTCATTGTCTAGAAATATAAATCCATCATCCATAATTTATTAACCTTACTCTCTTATTTTTCATTTTTTCCAAACAACCGCATGTCCTTGAGAATCCAATAACAACACCAATCCATATATTAAAACATATCATCTTTATAAGTATTAAATCCCAACATAAAAACCCAAAAAAAATTATTTCATGGATATCAATAAATCATTTCTCAATAATTCAAACTTTTAAATATTATAAGGAAAATATAATATAATTATAGACATATTTCTTCGCATTATGAATAAATTATAACAAAATCATTCAAAATTCAAATATTTATATTCATCAGAATTTTATTTCTCAAAAACCTTGAATTTAATCCATTAGTGATTTCCATAAAATTGTGAAAAATAAGATGTAAAAAGTACACATGATTAAATCATATGATTAATTTAGTCTTCTATCATAATTAATTTTCAATAATTTATTTCAATAATCACATCAGGGAAATATCCACATTTTTTTAATTATATAAACATTCATTTTTTTGTTTTCCCTAAAATCATTTCCTCTAAACTTATTTACCATAAAAGATATTAATTAATTGTTATTTTATATGACTAGAAAAATTACCCACCACTATATAAATAAAATTTTACAAATTCAAATCAAATATAATAATAGAAAGGTAATAATCTATACCATTATTGTGATATTAAATCATTTTTACATTCATATAAAAATTAAATTAAATCCTCAAATGGGCCTTACATTTCTGGGTAGGGTCTCATCTCTTTAAAAAAATTAAATTCCTCAAATCCCTATCATTGATAACAAAAAAACGTTTTATCTAACTATTTGAGAAATTTATATATCAAATTATATGATGATATAGAAGCATTGGTCATGAAATCAAAAAAACTAGAACATAACATTTCTCTTATCATGGATATAGGGTTTAATTTAAATTATTTAAAAACAAATATATCATAAACGGACCGATAACCTAATAAATAACAATTAATTCTTCCTAAGTTCAATCTATGACATCCGAGAGGTTTTATCGTAATGAAATTAATGTTTCATGATGTTTTAAAGTCACATGAGAATATTGACACTTATATAAGGACATAAAATCAAAAAATGTACTATCAAGAACATATTATACATGTGATGTATTATGTTTCTATTGAAATACATTAATTTAATATGATAATGGGTATATAATTTTTTTATCATGTGCTTAATATGATTGGATACATTAATGAATTTGAGATATTGGGGTAACCAACCAGGTTATATCTATATTTGGACATTATATTTAAATAAATATTGGATATATTTCATCAATTTATGGTGAATTATAAAATAAATGAGTTTTATAAAACAATAATCAATATAATTATTACATTAAGTGTAACTAAATTAGACATTAGTGTCCAAATATAATGTGTAGTAAGGATCATAAATAAATTAACTTATAATCTATCTTCTTCTATGAGAAATAAGAAATATTGTGGAGAGTCAACAAAAAAAAATTAAAAATAAAATAAGGTTTCACCAAAGAATAAAAATAATCCATCATTGGAAATTTATAAATTTGGAAAGAAATGTCCCTAAATAGATAAATTATTTTAATGAACACAATGGATTGTCCACATATCGTATTAATGTTATAAAAATCAATACTTCTATTTTTATGGGTATATGTTACCAACTATATATTACAAAATTGTAATGAAAATATATAAGAGTTTAAATGAGAGAAAGTATTTATTAAGGAAGTTAAGGATTGAAGTATAAAAAATAATCAAGGGATTATTATTAAATAGAAGATAAATTTGGATTATCATTTTTAGTGAGTATGATGAACTAATGTTTTTTAATTTTATTTTGTAATTTATAACATGATAAGATATTTTATGTATAGAATAATTTCTTATATGAAATTACATTTCAGGTAGATGTGAATTTTTCATATTTTGATTATCCAATATATATCAACATATTACAAATAATAGATTGATGAATGTAAACTTCTGTGATCAAAATAAAATAAATTATCCCAAAAATAAAATATGTAAATTGTGATTCCTAGATCAATTTAGAGCATTGTGCGGGGGAGATTTGACTCAACAAAAAATTTTATTTTGTATGTTATTCCCTTTTAAACCACAACATGAACTTGATAAAATTTTTATCTATATAATTATTTATAATATATATATCTAGGTCTTTTACACATATTATTTCATGATCTTCAATATAAATATATAATAAACAGAACTCAATGATCATGGGGCCTATTTTATTGAGAAGACTAGGTTAAAAACACATTAAAAATAATCTAAAGAATAATATATTTATTTCATTATCCTAAATGATATCCTAAATACATTTTATCACCTAAAACTTGAAATTATAACCTGGGGAATACATAAAATAAACGAGTGAGCTAAACTGATCTATAATGATATAAAATGATAACGAAACCTAACATATGACTCAAATGGTATATCATCAAATCATAAAAGAGAAATCTCATGAATAACCACATGGGATCATAACATAAATAACATTTTATTATAATATAATGAAAACATAGGAGATTATAATCAATATAAAACATTACATAAGCATATGTCAAGGCTTGCTACAAAGACGACATCAAATAGTTGAAAAAGACCTTTCATGAATTAGGTTTACTCCTTAATACTATACATATTGTATCATGAGGAAAAAACATTACCCAATATATTAGACTAATTTATAACAACACACATCTTAACATGTATGTGATTATGTGTTCAACAAAATAAAATCAATCATAATCAATAAAAATGGATTTACTTATGGAAATAAATGGGTTTCATAATATTTCCTTATATCATATTCAAAAAATAATTCATAGGGATTCCAATGTGAAGAATGAATTCAATATTTTATTATTTTCATACTGATTATAAAATATTATTTTTAAAAATATGGTGTTAATTTGCAAAAAAATGATGAGAAAAGGTTTATAATTGGGTACAGAAAAGGTCATCCATAGTGGTTGTTTAAAAAATTAGTTAAAGAAATGTAGAGAAAAATAATTATGGAATTTTCTTCGAAAAAATATATATAATAGAATGATTATAAATAAAATTAATATTTATTTAATAATTAATTAATGGGAATAAATTATTTAACAGAGTGGTATAGAAAATTATTAGTGGATAGATAAGTTCCCCTTAATCGAGTATGATTTTAGAAAAGGAATTTCAGAAATAAACATAAGGAATTTATTACCTAATAAAAGGAAGGAAGAATAATCGAGTTTTATATTTAGTAGAAAAATTTAAAAAATTTATAAGCATTTAATAAAATCAATGAAAGAGTGAATGTGAGTTGTATAGAAAGTGGTTATAACACAATGAAAAATGTTTTTTTGGAGAGATCCATTTCCTTAATTTCCATAATCATTCTACACGTGCACTTAATATACTGAATAATCAAATCAAATTTATTAATTTATTAAATCATATAATTTCCCATATATATTTTATTTTCATTAATTTTATTATACACATTTATATCCATTTCAATGAGATATAATTTTTAATTTCATTGTTCTCATGGAGTTTGTCTCATGGTTCCATTGTTGGATAACTTGTGTATAATTGTTGATGTTCATGTGAAATGGGATTACTACTATATAATTGAAAAGAAATGGTATTAATGTACTTAATTAAATTTAAAAATCCCCAAAAACCATTTTCCATTATTTAATAAGGATGATACACTAGGTAAAAATTTTAATGTTATATGGGCATTTCATTTAGGCCATTTTATCTGTGGTCACAAACGGGGTAAATAATATTTAATTAAGTGATTATTAAAAAATTATAAAAAGTAAATATTTTATAATTATATTTAAGACAATGTTGTTATAATCTATAGGTGGATTCAATACATAAGGAGTTGTAGAAGAAGAAAAAAATTGATAGATGTTAGTTATTAATTTTATCTCATCCTTTAGATGCCTCCTATTAGGCTACCCCTTAAGGCTCCATGATATGATATTTGGATGAGGCTAGTAGAACTAGGATGTGGGGGAGAGGAATGGGAAGGGGGTTTGGAAGAAGGTCATTATTCACTATAGATTATATGATATGATTAGAAGGGGTGGTGGGGAGTGGTATTTATGAGGGGTTGTGAGGGGTGTTTTTTAATATTATAATCATTAGTTTATTATTTTGCCTCTAGAATTCCAATAGTATAGATTGAAGTTAATATATAGTAAATGGGGTATGTTATTTGAAACTAGTGGGTTCTTACATTATCTATGACAAAAGACCTATTTTGTTAAGCTTATAATCTTAAATAACTTATTTTTTAGCAATTTACTATTAAAAAAAATAAAAATATTTATAGAGAAAATCAAAAAAATAACGGAATCATTTTTTTCATGTGTATATTTTAAAAAATTAAATTCTTTTTATAAAAATTAATTATTAATATTTTAAATTTTTTTTTATAAATAAAATTTTTAATTTATTTGTAAAATGATAATTTTAATATTATGATCAAATTCCCAACCCCTGGAAATATTACTTATGGTGTCATAATATTTTCTTATAATTTTATTAAAAATTAATAGAATTTTGAATATAAAATTTTTGAAAAAAAACTTTCTTTAATTAATTATAATTAAAATTTGAATAGTTATGTTTGATAAAAACAGAAACACAAGATTTATCATTTAGAAAACATTTCATTACATGTCATATAGTATAAATATATAATATTTTCATTTTGTAAGATACCAATATATTATTTTACACTTACATAGGTGATTAAACTATTCTAATTGAAAGGTTACTATTCATAATGGTCAAATTAAAATTCCAGTGATCATGTGACTATTCCAATAGTTATATTGTTATTCCAATAGTTATATTTTTAATGGTCATATGGGTTTACAACATCCTCAAAATACCTCATATTTATTTCATTATTCATTCACAAATTTTTTCTCACAATTGTATATATACATACACACATATATATATATTAATTTTCAAAATTCATATTTCATCACTAATATTCTCCTCCATTTCTAAAGTGTTTTTCTTGAGTGTGATTATTCTATGTGATCAATAATATCCTCATTTTCATATTATTTTCATCTTATTTTCTATTTTTGTCACAATATAATACTTCTAATTGTTATGACCATATTATTCACTAAATGTATGGTTTAAATTTATAAAATAATATATATTAAGTGTTATCATGGGGTGTGTGTGCAATATATAAGATTATATTACTATATATGGCAAAAATATATATTTTGGAGGGTAAATCCGTTGATAAAATTTTGATTTGTTACATTCATACCCCCTAATGAAATGTCACCAATAAAATTTCATTTTATATGCAATGGTGAAAACATGTGAGGGTACTTCTACTTTATGGATTCCTCTAGTTCTCATGTTTCCTCTTAGTTTGTATGGTTATACAATAATATTTTGACTAGGTGAGTTTCCATGCTATGTAGAACATTATCTCTATGGTCCAATATCTTCACCAGATTCTCCTCATAATAAATTTCATTTTACCTCTATATCACCTATGAATTTAGTACATGTAAGGAAGAGGGTATATACTTCTTCAATAGGCATACGTGGAATATTCCATTTACTTGATAAATGGATGGTGGGTGTGATAGTCGACATGTCGCATCTATTTTGTGATTAAGAATCTCCAAGGGGATGATGTACCGAGGACATAACTCTCACTTATTAGAAAATATCATGTTTCTCTTCAATGGAGTAAGGTATAGGAACACATTATCGCTAAACTGCAACATTGTACCTCATCGATAATTTTTAGCATATCACTTCTTTCGACATTGAGTGTCCCTGATGTACTACTGAATAACATTGAAATTTTCTACTATTTCCATATCTAATTTAGGACCTAACAGCTTCCATTCACCAAGTTCATCTCAAAACACAGTTTTTCTATATCTCTTCGCATGAGTGGAATCATATGGATCCATTTGGATGACTTATTTAATGTTCTTATTCTACAAGAATTTTACAAAGGAAGATGTTAATCCTAGCCCCCTTTCATGTCTGTCAACAAATCTCTCAACATGGCTAAAGATTTTGGGATAGCTCACTCAGATCGGACATCAATTTGTGGGTGATAATCCATCATGAAGTTTAATTAAAATGTTGGGAATTGATGACTTTTTTTACATAAATTAGAGTTAAATCATGCATATCAGTTAAATATAATTGATTGTGGTGTTATATACAACCTTTCCACTTTTTTGATATATATGTTTTCAAGTCGATCAAGTGTAAATTACTCTTAAATTGAACTGAAATTAGTAGTTGCTATATGGAATTTCACCACAACCCATATATCATTATTTCCTCTTAATTTATTTTGAAGGTTAGTAATTATTTTCATGGGGATGTTTTCCCATTTCTATTTATGAGTGAGTAATTGTTTCATCATCCCATTTTAATTTTTCTTTTCAGCCTTCACCTGCTGACATACAAAGAATTTTAGTGTATATTATGTTGTCTCATTCATTATATATTCCCATAATTAGTTATCAAAGAGATCTCAATACATATTAATGAAACCAAGGTAAATCGATAAGGTTAATCTATATGAATAATTTAATATATCATTCATTATATTAAGATTTGATAGTACACATAGTCATGATCAATATATTAATACTTGTTCTTTATCACATTATGAAATTTGGGGATTTCCCTTTTCTTATAGCTTCCACCTTCTTATGAATTTCTACATCACCTCTGTGAGTATCCTTTATCATCTACTAAATGTATGGCTATGAAATATTTTTAGAAAGGAAATATAATTTTATGTCATTTATGATCCACAGGTCCATACTTTTAATGTTTTAGAATATTGAGTCCTTCTCAATTATCATCATTGATCAAGTTGTCGGATAAATTATTTTTAGATCACCTTCCACCTTATTTTATTTTCTAGGATGTTGATAGATTAAGACTTAATAGACAATTATCATATCTAAACATGTATTATGGGTCATATTATTCTCATTCAATGAGAATATATATTTTAATATCTTATAATCCATTTATATTTCACACTTCTCCTCCTAAATATAATGCTTCCAAATATTCAATATAAATATCACTATTCCAAACTCTGGATCATGTGTGATTAGTTTTTATCATGAAATTTCAAATTTCTAGAAGCATAGGTTGTTCGATTATCATTATTTCATACTACATATCTCAATCCCTTATTCATGGCATCGTTGTATACCACTAAAATATCCCTGCTTGTGAAAAGCATGAGGAATAATGTAGTTATGAGACTAATTTCCATTTTATTGATTTGCTTTTCTCATTTATCAGTCTAGAAAAAACATTACTTCGTTTTGATTCAGCATGGTTAGTGGGTTTGAAATGAATGATATGTATTTATAAATTTGTCAGTAATACATATCTTATCTTAATAAACAAGGGCTCTCCATTATAGATATTAGTCTTGGCCACTCCTCAATTGCCTTTATCTTTGAATGGTCCACACATATCCTTTTATAGGTGATAACATGTGATAATAATGATGTTTACTCCATCCAAAACACAGATATACTATACATTAAATATAATTATACATTCAAATGTTATTCAGCACATTATTCAAATTCTATTCATGCACTTTATTTCTTTTTATCTATATCTGAATATTACTTATAAAGACAACAAATAATTTTTCGAGGTAATATCTCAGGACTATATTCATAAATTATAGAAAGGAGGACAGATAATTATTGGGATTTAAGGGAATATCTATAAAATCATAGTGTCTATACATTCTTTATAAGGAAGTATTGGAAATATTTCTCTTCTTCACATTTGATTGGAGACATTCCGACAAAAGGTCCAACGTAGAGAAATAATTGGCCCAACATAGTTGATCAAATAAGTAAACTAACTACGAAAGGGGATACTTGGTATTTTTCATGATTTGGTTGATCTCATGATAATAAACATAGTGGCACAATAATCCATCCTTCTTCTTGACGAAGAGAATATGCATACTCCATGGTGAAGTGCTCAGGGTTATAAATCCATTGATTATATTCACTTATAAATACTTGTTCTATTCTTCCAAATAAATATTGTTCATTATGTAGGGTGTCTTGATATTTATTGAGATCCATGTATAACTTCAGTTGAAAGCTCAACCACTTAGTTAAGAGGACAACCATAAAACACATCAGGGAATGTGTCAATATAAGTCATCATAATGGGAATGTCTTCAAGAATTATTTTATCCATTATCTCCATCATTTTAGATAGATATCATTATTCAAAATATAATAATATCCCTGCATGATGTGATCATTGTAAAAGATATTCATACTTCTCATTATTCATGTACAAATTCATAGGATGACATGATATGTTAAGAGTGATCTTTCTCTCCTGATATTTTATGTTGTATTTTTATAAGGATTGTCAATCCATCCCCAATATACCATCAAGTCCCCCAAAAGAAGCTGTCAAAATATTTTATTGGTGTTTCAATCCAAATAAATTGACTAGGGTAGAGTTATATATTGGGATACAATGTTTTATCTATCTTATCTTCTCAGAGTGAGCTCAATAACCATGTTTAAGTTGGTGTTTGAAAAGTTCTACTAAACATCCTTGATACAAAATAATGTGTAGAACCCAAATCAGAAATTAAATTCTTTATTATTGAGTGAATAACTTGTGTACCTATTACCATAATGGTTTCTGGATCTACCTTATAATTCGTTATAGAATATTCCCTTCCCTCTTAAATATTCAGTGGATTTTTTTTCATTTATCGGCTCTGATAACACATATCATATGATATTGGCATTCATAAGGTACATTTTCCATGAAGTTGAAACATTATAACAAATTCCAATTGTTCAATTGAACCTTATTTTGTGACATCATATAAGGGAGTTTCATTAGCTCTATTTGGAATTGATTAGTACGGGCGCCTATTTTGTACACATGAATCATTTACTGCTTTCAGTGAGATAGTTTCTAAGACGATTTTTCACACACTTTTGACATATGGGTAGATTATTTCTCAAAACTATATTGGATTTATCGAATTATCCACACAAATTAAACATTGTATTATACTTCATATCCCACACCCCATGAGACCACTGAGATTCACCAATCTCCATCTCGACCTAATGGAAACAACGTACAATATATTCAAAGTGGTAAAAGAATCAAAAAATCAAATAGATTCATAGACATGGATTTAATGAAATAAATATTAGGTTCATCATAATTTTGAAGTCGATGAAAGATCTAGAGTTATATCATGAAAGCCTTATGAAGTATTCTTCATACACCATGATATAATCATCTTCAATTTATGTATATTTGAGTAACTCCTTCTCTATTTTACGATGAAGAGTTTGAGGAAAATATTTATATAAAATTATTACTTTAATCCTTCCAATTTAATGGAATCAATTTCATCTTTTTCTTCCTATTCTAGATCAGTTCCGATAACTGATTAGCTTCTCCCTCTTTGCAATAAATGGACATCACAACATTCTCTTATTATGAAATTTATATGATATAATTATAACATTTCAATTTAGTTAGTCCATTTTTCCTGATGAGAGGATAATGAGATCCACTAATGTTAGGAGGAATTTTTTCATAAAGGAATCACCTAAAACGTTACCATTCTTAATAGGTGGGAATTCCAAAAAAATAATGTTATTATTCATAACCTGAGTCAGATGAACCAGTAATTCTATTATGATCTTTTCTCCCTATCCAATAAGGTTATGTGCTTTATTAGGGAAATCATAACATTTACAATACCATTGGTTACTGGAACAATTCCTCTAATTTCCTACCATTAACTAAAATATAAGAAATTAAAAAAATGGTTGAGAATAATCAAACATAAAATTTTTCAAAAATTGTAACTATTAACTTACAAGGAGTAACATATAAATTAAACATAAACACTAACTTATGAGAACCCTGGTTCCATTCTAGGTTATATATGGTATTTTACCTACTGTTTTTTCTAACGTAGAAATTAATTCACGCACTTAATAATGGATATTTATGTGTTTATGAATTATCCAATGAATATTCCCCAAGAGTGTCAAACTAGCTATGCAGAAAGGGATATTTATTGTGCACCATACGATGATCAAGTTAATTCCCATTACACCCTTTTGTGGTTATTACCCCAAGGTTTAACTGGGTTAAAGCAATATTCCCTTCTTATATCTATTAAAAGATTTAATTTCACGGAAACCACTCACTCTGTACTTCACCATGATTTTAGTATATTCTCATATACTCAGAAATATATGGTGGTTTCACACTAATGTATTCATTTCCTCATACCCTAAAATAACTAAACTATTCTCTAACAACAACTATAATTGCTCGATTCATTTTTTCATTTTATTACAAGATTATTAACAAAATCATTCCTTAAACAAAATCTAAAGATCATGAAGAATTATTTTATTGAAAAATATTTTCACAATACATCAACATGAAACTAAAATACAACATCATTATTTTATTATCCTCAATAAACTGTTAATTCCATTTGAGGTCCTTAAGCAACATAGGATGACCTAAGGCATATATAAAATAAAGGGGTGTTATACAAAACCTAGAATGGGAAAAATATTATAAAAAATTATTACATGAGATGAAATTGACATTAAATTACATTGATACCTATATTACAGGTATATTATTGGTCAAAAATATTCAACAGTCATAATAACTAATCATTCATATTACCCAATTAATTTATTTATGTCACAATCTAGATCTGGTCACCAAATAAATAGGCACCCAATCCAATCCATGTGAAGTCGTCAGGGGAATTCTCTATCCTCACATGAGGAAACAAGTTCCTAAGTATCATAAATGGTTGTTTGGGAATGATTTACTTATGTTTACAAGAATTAAACAACCAAATCAGAAAATATTATCAAAACAAGTCATTAGTAAAATTCATAATCAAAATAAATAGTATTATAGAAAATCCCAAGACGAAAACAACTTAATAGGATCAAAAAGTCTGAATTAGGAACCACCACACATAAAGGGGACATCACCCCCATACATTTTCTACAACACCACATCTGAAAAAGAAGCTAACAACTTGAACCGCCATCTCCAGGGACCTTTCCCTTGCATGTGTCATACATTATAATGTCTACATACACCCAAAGGTGTAATTAGGATGTGACCCTAATCTGTAACGACCCAAAGTTTCATTAATGGAAAATCCCTCTTGATCCTGTTAAATGTTTCTTTATGAAAAATGTTTTTATAAGATGTCAACTTCTTTAAGTTTTACGTTAAGATTTGTGACCGTTACTTTTATAGCCGTTGAACAGTGATCATCTGGGTAGTTTAAATATAAGGCTTTAACGAACCAATTTTCTACTCAGACAAAGGAAGCGATGGCCTCATCCAGTAGAATTTCCCCTTACGAAGCCCATTTTTCGGAGCTCGGAAAGGAGGTGGCGTCTTTGGGCTTTGCCCTTGACCAAGCCCAAGCTGAGCTTCATCAAGTCAAGCTCGAACGTGATCGTCTACGGGAAAAATGGAAGTTGATAGAGATCACCACTCGAGCGATGTTATCCGAGCAACCCCAAGAGTCTGTCACCATCGCACACCTTACCCTTAGGTCTTATGCGGCTATTTTAAGGGGTTATGTAACAAATAAGTAGCACCATGCTCATGTACATTATTTTTTTATATAATAATGAATATAATTTCTAGTCATTTTTGATGCATTGTAATTAGTTTTTAAAGTACAAATGATGTTTTTAGTTATTATTTAATTAAGAATTATATTTTAGTAAATTAAAGGATTTTTGAATTAAATAATATTTTAATAAAATATTATTATTAATATTAAATTAATTTTTATTAAATATAAATGATCTTATAATTTTATGAATGCAATTAAAATTTTTATTAAGGTTTGAAAGCCATTTCTGTCAAAACCCGTGAATTTTTTATAAATGTCGGTTTTTATTTTAAAAGTGAAAATTCACATACTTAGAAAATTATTTAGATAAAATAAATATTATTTTTGGAATCAGGACGTCGAAATTATCCAACGGTGAATTTTTCAAAATTTTCTGAGATAGTCAAATTTTTGGGTAAAAATTAAATACCATTTAAATATATAATGTGCTTTATGACATCATAATGACCCAATGGTGATGTAATAAAATACCATAATCCTTATGTTCGGACAATATGTGATTTATCATTAAAATAATGAGGTTTTGGGTTTGTTTGACTCACTTTTCAAAGCATTAATGGAGCCCTCAAGACTTATTCAACACTTTGCCTTTTTAAATTAATTTCCATGGGAGTGTGAATCACCTCCACATAAGCAACCCTAATTTTTTAATAAGTTCGGACCTTGGCCTTGTAAAATATTGTTTTCCTCTTTCCTTTTCCAGAAACCATGGGCAAATACCATGGGATGGTTTGTGGTTTGGATTATTTTAATATAAGGGGTCCAAAACCTAAATAATAAAGAATTCTCTCACCTTTCCTATATAAACCCACCCAAGCTCCCACTTCCTCCTCACTCAAAGCACTTTAAGTTCGTCCAACCTCTGCCCTACTCTCTCTAGAATCCTCCCAAGGTTCCCCAAGCTCCCAATAAGCCTCTCACAAGCCTCTCTCTAGGCTTTGGAAGCACACTTCCAAGTAAGGGTTTTTCTTCCTTTCTCATTTTTTTCAATTTTCTTTAAGTTGTATTTCCCTTTTAATTTCATTTATGAATGTTGGGGTATGGTTTTACACCTCTCCCATACTTCCCTCTTATTGTTTGAATGATGGGAGACCCCTTTCTCTCTCATTAAATTCCTCCCATGTACACCCGTTACTATGCCGAAATTCCGAAAGGAACCCTTTTCTCCTCTTCTATATTCAAGCAATACTTTTGTATCATGAATCTAAATTCCTTTTCAATTGTTGGGACATGTATCTATATGACCTTCTTACTGTCCATTACATGTAAATATGATGAGGAACCCATTTCTCTCTCATCATCCTTTTTTATGAATTCTTATGTCACGCCGTTACGCTGCCGAAATCACACCGATTTTCTAAGCCAATATCATTGTGTAGTGAATACCATGCCCATTTCTCCATCAAGGGTATTCACCTTTATGAACGTTTACTTATGGATTGTAAAGTTTCATGTATGAATTCCACATTCCTTTATCGTGGAATAAATGATTATGTTTTATGAATCCATGTTTTATGATCCATGTGGCACACTTATGCATGAAATGAAATGTTTAAGAAGGGTGCGCCCTGATAGCGCTCCAATGCATTGGGTAAAGTATAGTATCATGATACGTCATGTGCAATGAGTGTTGACTCATGCTAATTCAAGTGCAACGAGGGTTTACTCGTGCTTCAAGTGCAATGAGGGTTTACTCATGCTCCATGTGCAATGAGCCTTGGCTCATGCTAATTCAATGTTAAGTGTTGTTGCCACATTTCCATGTTATGATTATCATGCTTTATCATGCCTTTATGGTCATGTCTCTCTTATGATCTATTGATATGCCTATTGCCTAACATGTTTTGTACTCCTCATGTTATTCATTGTGTACTCCCTTACTGGGCTTTATAGCTCACCCTTTTCTTATGCATGTCCTCTGGTTATCCCATGCAATGCTAAGTACGAAGGAATGTAGTGGTCATGTAAAGGAAGTTTTCAATAAGGATGTTTTATTGCAAGTTTATAGTTTTTATGTAATGATCCTAAGCCCCAAAGACACTAAACCTCTCGATCTTCTTTGTTGTATCAAGTGAAGTTTTATGTAATAAAGCACGTTTAAGTTGTAATAAAAAGCAGGGTTGTCATAGTTGGTATCAAAGGAGGAACCCAGCCTTAAGTGCGCGGTGCACTGCCTGGGTTGAGATGTAGGGCCCACAATGAGGGCCTTGTGCTCTAAAGGGGGGGTGATTGTAACATCCCCAAATGATAAAGGGTTAAATGACTAAATGATATGACTCATGTCAACAAGGTGCACCTTCCTTTTCGGGAGCCTACCTGGTTAGAACTCCACAGTTAAGCGTGCTTGGCCTGGAGTAGTGATCAGGATGGGTGACCTCCTGGGATGTTTCTCAGGGTGTGTGTGAGTGAGGACAAAGCACACTGGAAAGGACATGTGTTGGCCTGTGGGGACTGTCATTAGTCAGATGACCCGTTCGGGCACGTGGGTGGACCCTGGGGTGGGCCCCACGTGTCTGCGTGGGGAACTGGGGGTACCTGGTAGGCCAGAACCCGACGGCCATGTTAAGGCGGGGTGGCTGTGCTGTGACCGGGGCCTGGTTGTCACATTTGGTATCAGAGGATAGGTTTAGTTATTTTTGGGATTATGAAACCCTAGTAAAGCCTTAGATACAAGACTAAGCATAATAAAAACATCCCTAAGTTTTGGTAAATACTAAGTAAGTGTTTTATTAAACAAATACATCCCTGTCTGGATACGAGCAGGTAGAGGCGGCTCTGGCACAGATGTATCCTAGGGGTAAAACCCGAAAACACCGCTTTGAGCTAGACTCGAACGGGAACTGGTGCACGACAACGGGCCTTGCTGCACTCTTGGTTACGACACTCCCGGGGGATATGTTTTGATAAATTCACAATCTTAGTATGAACCCTTATTAAGGGAAAAATGCCCCTAAGAATATATGTTAGAAGGAAGATTATGAAAAGCCTGGATTGAATCCTATAGACTCATGAGTTAAAGAGATTAAAGTTTATTTATAAGTCATCAACTTTTGTCTTTGGATTACCCTTTATGTGTTACCCCTAACTTTCCTTTTATTCCAGCCAATGGCCGGTAATAGGAGAACTCGGGCTAACAACCGTTGTGAAGATCAGTGTGATGATTGTACTTATGAGATGCCCAATCCAATGGGAGCGGGAATCGCGAACTTTGTCACGCTTCTCTCTCAGCTAACTCAAGTTTTGAATAGAAACACTGGTCAAGAGGAACGTTCAACCCCCCCCCCCTAAGAATGAACAAGTCGCTATTGAAAGCTTCATGAGACAAAGGCCTCCTACTTTTAGTGGATCATCCGATCCCACGATTGCTGAACAATGGATCAACTCCATTGAAAAGATATTCTCCATCCTCCAATGCTCTGAAAAAGATAAGGTTCAATTGGCGGCTTATCGTATGGAGGGTGAAGCTGATCAATGGTGGACGTTGATCAAAAATACAAAGCCTGAGGAGGAGATCGAGGCTTTGGAATGGAAGGTATTCCGGAAGATGTTTTTCGATAAATATTTTCCACGCACCCTCCGTCTTAAGATGGAAAGGGACTTCCTTTCCCTCAAGCAGAAAGATGAGGAATTTGTGGGAGCGTACGAGGCAAACTTCACAAGGCTTGCACGATACGCTTTCGGCTTTGTCGTTACCCCCGAATGCAAGGTTGACCGCTTCTTTGGTGGGCTGAAGCCTAGCTTGCGGAAAGCATTAGCGATCCGTGACTTCGACAGCTATGAGGAAATTGTCTGATGTGCCCTCAAGGTTGAAATGGAGATCGTAGAATCACAGGGGTATCATGGGGACAAGAAGCGGAAGGTGGACTTCAATGCTGGTGGTCCGATGGATAAATCCAACGGCGCTAAGAAATTCCAGCACCCCACTTGCCAAAAGTGTGGAAAAAAGAACCCTGGAAATTGCCTTAGGGGGACAAGAAAATGCTTCAAGTGTGGAAGAGAAGGGCACCTAGCTGTTAACTGTCAGCAAGAAGGACCCGCGGCTGCGACGGAGGGGAGGAACGCTCCGTTCGAACCTCAACGCGTTGTTCAATGCTTCAAATGCAAAGAACCGGGTCATTTTGCGAATCAGTGCCCTAATCCAAGGGTTATCGGAGGCAATCAACAACCTCCAAGACAGCAAGGAAGAGCTTTTTCCATCACTTCTGCCGAAGTGAACCCCGACAACGAAGTGGTGACAGGTACGCTAGTTATTCATTCAAGAATAGCGAACGTACTTTTTGATTCAGGTTCTACGCATTCTTTTATATCTCAATAGTTTAGTAGAACAATCCATGCACCACCACAAATCATGGAAGTAAAGATATCGGTGAGTACGGAAAATGGGGAAATCATTGCATCCCATGAGTATAAGTCCTCCCCTGTTATAATCTGTGGATTGAATTTCCCGGCAAACCTCGTCATACTCCCTTTGGTGGAATTTGATGCAATTCTTGGCATGGATTGGCTTTCCTTATATAGAGCCAACATAAATTGTCGGGAGAGGGAAATCACACTCCATATGGAGAATCGACCCCCGATTCTTTACAAGTGTCAGGAGGAAGATGAATCTCCTTTAGCTCCATCATCTCAAGCATGGATATTACTGCCTTATGAGCACGCATATCTGGCTCAGATGATTGAGTCTAAGGAAGAAACCACCCTTGAAGAAATGCCTATTGTGAGGGAATTCGCTGAAGTATTTCCCGAGGAACTTCCTGGTCTTCCTCCAAGAAGAGATGTTGAGTTCTCAATTGAACTTATACCTGGGGCGATACCAATATCTAAGACTCCATATAGAATGGCTGTGGTTGAGCTTGAAGAACTGAAGAAACAACTACAGGAGAATCTGGATAAAGGGTTTATACGCCCAAGTGCATCACCATGGGGTGCACCAGTCCTCTTCGTCAAGAAGAAGGATGGGTCAATGCGGCTTTGCATCGATTATCGTGAACTTAACAAAATCACGATAAAGAACAAGTATCCTCTCCCAAGAATCGATGACTTGTTTGATCATCTGCGTGGAGCACAATACTTCTCCAAGGTCGACTTGCGGTCGGGATATTATCAAGTAAGGGTGAAGAAGGAAGATATCCCCAAGACTGCTTTTCGTACAAGGTACGGGCACTATGAATTGATAGTAATGCCTTTTGGACTCACCAATTCTCCAGCAATATTCATGGACTTGATGAATAGAGTCTTTAAATATTACCTAGATAAATTTGGGGTAGTCTTTATAGATGATATTCTAATATACTCCAAAACCAAGGAGGACCATGAGGAGCATTTAAGAACTGTACTGGAGACTTTGCGCAAAGAGAAGCTCTATGCCAAGTACAACAAGTGTGAGTTCTGGTTGAAGGAGTTCTCATTCTTGGGCCATATCATCACAAGCAATGGGATATCTGTGGACCCCTCCAAAACAGATGCAATTGAGGGATGGCCGAGGCCAACATCGGTAACTGATATCCGTAGCTTCTTGGGGTTAGCTGGATATTATCGACGATTTGTGAGAAACTTCTCACGATTGTCCAACCCTCTTACCAAGCTAACTCGAAAGGGAGTAAAGTTTTCTTGGAGTGATGAATGCGAAGAAAGCTTCAAGGAGTTGAAAAGGAGGCTTATCACTGCACCTGTGCTCACTTTACCCACAAGTGGGGAGCTTTTTGTGGTATTCAGTGATGCTTCGAAGAAGGGCTTAGGATGTGTGCTGATGCAGAATGATAAAGTGATATCCTATGCCTCAAGACAGTTGAAAATCCATGAGCGAAACTATCCAACGCATGATCTGGAGTTGGCGGCGGTGATATTTGCCTTGAAAATCTGGCGGCATTATCTCTATGGAGAGAAATGTGAGATATATACTGACCACAAGAGTCTTAAATATATATTCACACAGAAAGAGCTTAATATGCGCCAGAGAAGATGGATAGAGCTCATAATGGATTATGACTGTTCAATACATTACCACCCTGGGAAGGCGAACAAGGTAGCGGATGCCCTAAGTAGAAAGGATCCAGCAATTCTATCAATGATGAGAATTGAGAAGGATCCAATCTTCTTAGACTTGATGAAGATGGATGTGGGAATCATAAAGGAGGGATCATCATCAATCCTTTCACAAATGATTGCTCAACCATCTCTTTTGGAAAGGTTAAAGGATGCTCAAAAGGATGATGCGAGAATCCAAGAAAAAGTGGAAGCTATCAAAAAGGGAAAATCCTCAGAGTTTAATGTTAATGAAGAAGGAATTGTGCGGTTTGGGAAAAGACTATGTGTCCCATCAAGTTCCGAGCAGAAGAAGGAACTTTTGGATGATGCACATAGTTCAAATTTCTCTATTCACCCAGGGAGCACAAAGATGTATCGAGATCTCCGAGAAAACTTTTGGTGGGATAATATGAATAAGGAGATCGCCGAATATACATCAAAGTGCCTTGTGTGTCAGCAAGTGAAAGCAGAGAGGCAGAAGTCTAAGGGGATGATGCAACCATTGCCCATACCAGAATGGAAATGGGAGAACATCACCATGGATTTCGTCACTGGACTTCCAAGGACATTCAAAAGCAACCATGCAATCGGGGTTATTGTGGATCGTCTTACAAAGACTGCACACTTCATTGCTATTCGAGTGGATTTCTCTTTGGATCAACTGGCACGGATATATATCAGGGAAGTGGTACGGTTGCATGGAGTACCACTATCTATTGTGTCTGACCGAGATCCAAGATTTACCTCTATGTTTTGGAAGAGTCTTCAACATGCTCTGAATACTGAACTGAACTTCAGTACGGCCTATCATCCTCAAACTGATGGCCAATCCGAGCGGACTATCCAAACACTTGAGGATATGTTGAGAGCGTGCTCAATGGACTTTAAAGGAGGATGGGATCAACATCTTCCTCTAGTTGAGTTCTCTTATAGTAATAGTTTCCACTCGAGCATCCAAATGGCACCATATGAAGCCCTGTATGGGAAAAGGTGTAGAACACCGGCATGTTGGGATGAGGTCGGTGAACGTAAGCTGCTTGGACCAGAAATGGTCGAAGAAATGGTGGAGAAGGTGAAAACCATTCAGCAGCATATCAAGGCAGCCCAAAGTCGACAGAAGAGTTATGAAGATAATCGTCGACGAGACCTTGAGTTTAAAGTCGGAGACATGGTGTTTTTACGCATATCTCCGTGGAAGAAGGTCATGAGGTTTGGAAAGAAAGGGAAGTTAAGTCCAAGGTACATCGGCCCATTCGAGATTCTTGATCGTGTTGGGGCTGTGGCCTATCGACTAGCACTTCCACCTACTATGGACAAGGTGCATGATGTCTTCCATGTATCCCTCTTAAGGAAGTACATACCAGACCCTTCACATGTACTCTCTTCCGAGGTGGTACAATTAGAAGACGATCTTTCTTATGAGGAGCAACCAGTGAAGATCTTAGATCGTAGAGAAAATGTTATACGAAATAAGACAATGCCCCTCGTCAAGGTGTTGTAGAGAAACCACAAGTTTGAAGAAGCAACTTGGGAGTCGGAGGATATGATGAAGCTAAGTTACCCACATTTGTTTTAGTGTGGGAAAAGGAAAATTTCGAGGGCGAAATTTCTTAAGGGGGGAATGTTGTAACGACCCAAAGTTTCATTAATGGAAAATCCCTCTTGATCCAGTTAAATGTTTCTTTATGAAAAATGTTTTTATAAGATGTCAACTTCTTTATGTTTTACGTTATGATTTGTGACCGTTACTTTTATAGCCGTTGAACAGTGATCATCTGGGTAGTTTAAATATAAGGCTTTAACGAACCAATTTTCTACTCAGACAAAGGAAGCGATGGCCTCATCCAGTAGAATTGCCCCTTACGAAGCCCATTTTTCGGAGCTCGGAAAGGAGGTGGTGTATTTGGGATTTTCCCTTGACCAAGCCCAAGCTGAGCTTCATCAAGTCAAGCTCGAACGTGATCGTCTACGGGAAAAATGGAAGTTGATAGAGATCACCACTCGAGCGATGTTATCCGAGCAACCCCAAGAGTCTGTCACCATCGCACACCTTACCCTTAGGTCTTATGCAGCTATTTTAAGGGGTTATCTAACAAATAAGTAGCACCATGTTCATGTACATTATTTTTGTATATAATAATGAATATAATTTCTAGTCATTTTTGATGCATTGTAATTAGTTTTTAAAGTACAAATGATGTTTTTAGTTATTATTTAATTAAGAATTATATTTTGTTAAATTAAAGGATTTTTGAATTAAATAATATTTTAATAAAATATTATTATTAATATTAAATTAATTTTTATTAAATATAAATGATCTTATAATTTTATGAATGCAATTAAAATTTTTATTAAGGTTTGAAAGCCATTTCTGTCAAAACCCGTGAATTTTTTATAAATGTCGGTTTTTATTTTAAAAGTGAAAATTCACATATTTAGAAAATTATTTAGATAAAATAAATATTATTTTTGGAATCAGGACGTCGAAATTATCCAACGGTGAATTTTTCAAAATTTTCTGAGACAGTCAAATTTTTGGGTAAAAATTAAATACCATTTAAATATATAATGTGTTTTATGACATCATAATGACCCAATGGTGATGTAATAAAATACCATAATCCTTATGTTCGGCCAATATGTGTTTTATCATTAAAATAATGAGGTTTTGGGTTTGTTTGACTCACTTTTCAAAGCATTAATGGAGCCCTCAAGACTTATTCAACACTTTGCCTTTTTAAATTAATTTCCATGGGAGTGTGACTCACCTCCACATAAGCAACCCTAATTTATTAATAAGTTCGGACCTTGGCCTTGTAAAATATTTTTTTCCTCTTTTCTTTTCCAGAAACCATGGGCAAATACCATGGGATGGTTTGTGGTTTGGATTATTTTAATATAAGGGGTCCCAAACCTAAATAATAAAGAATTATCTCACCTTTCCTATATAAACCCACCCAAGCTCCCACTTCCTCCTCACTCAAAGCCCTTGAAGTTCGTCCAACCTTTGCCCTACACTCTCTAGAATCCTCCCAAGGTGCCCCAAGCTCCCAAGAAGCCTCTCACAAGCCTCTCTCTAGGCTTTGGAAGCACACTTCCAAGTAAGGGGTTTTCTTCCTTTCTCATTTTTGTCAATTTTCTTTAAGTTGTATTGCCCTTTTAATTTCATTTATGAATGTTGGGGTATGGTTTCTCACCTCTCCCATACTGCCCTATTATTGTTTGAATGATGGGAGACCCCTTTCTCTCTCATTAAATGCCTCCCATGTACACCCGTTACTATGCCGAAATTCCGAAAGGAACCTTTTTCTCCTCTTCTATATTCAAGCAATACTTTTGTATCATGAATATAAATTCCTTTTCAATTGTTGGGACATGTATCTATATGACCTTCTTACTGTCCATTACATGTAAATATGATGAGGAACCCCTTTCTCTCTCATCATCCTTTTTTATGAATTCTTATGTCACGCCGTTACGCTGCCGAAATCACACCGATTTTCTAAGCCAATATCATTGTGTAGTGAATACCATGCCCATTTCTCCATCAAGGGTATTCACCTTTATGCACGTTTACTTATTGATTGTAAAGTTTCATGTATGAATTCCACATTCCTTTATCGTGGAATAAATGATTATGTTTGATGAATCCATGTTTTATGATCCATGTGGCACACTTATGCATGAAATGAAATGTTTAAGAAGGGTGCGCCCTGATAGCGCTCCAATTCATTGGGTAAAGTATAGTATCATGATACGTCATGTGCAATGAGTTTTGACTCATGCTAATTCAAGTGAAACTAGGGTTTACTCGTGCTTCAAGTGCAATGAGGGTTTACTCATGCTCCATGTGCAATGAGCCTTGGCTCATGTTAATTCAATGTTAAGTGTTGTTGCCACATTTCCATGTTATGATTATCATGCTTTATCATGCCTTTATGTTCATGTCTCTCTTATGCTCTATTGATATGCCTATTTCCTAACATGTTTTTTACTCCTCATGTTATTCATTGTGTACTCCCTTACTGGGCTTTATAGCTCACCCTTTTCTTATGCATGTCCTCAGGTTATCCCATGCAATGCTAAGTACGAAGGAATGTAGTGGTCATGTAAAGGAAGTTTTCAATAAAGATGTTGTATTGCAAGTTTAAAGTTTTTATTTAATGATCCTAATCCCCAAAGACACTAAACCTCTCGATCTTCTTTGTTGTATCAAGTGAAGTTTTATGTAATAAAGCACGTTTAAGTTGTAATAAAAAGCAGGGTTGTCATATAATCCCTGTATGATTTCACCCAAAAATATTCTATGTTATAATAATTTTAAGACAAAATGCTTGCATGTTTTTATAAATAGGAAACACTCGAACAATTTCTAAAAGGTGCAACATTAAATGAAAAAATAATTCAAGAGGGAAATTGGGAAGAAATTACCTTTTTAAATAAAACACACTTTTACTGAATTTTCCATAATAAACCATACATGTTGATGTTATGTACAATATATCCAATGAGAACTAGACATGAAAACACCACTAGGAGCTAGCTAGTTGTGGGTCTCTAGGGACATCATATCTAGGTGTATAAGTATACATATCCAACAACCATCTCATCAATAAGAAACTATGCGGGGTAACCCCTATGTTCTCGTGGTCCCCAACATCAACAAGGTTTAGTTATTTTTTTCATCACCAAGAATTCTATGTGAAATAGAGATAATACCACTACTAGATCACAAGCATACTAGTCCTAATCTACGTAACTAGATACACAGGTTTCCATTTTGTGCCAAAACAAGTTCCTCATGTTATGAAATAACAATTGACCATACAAATACCATTTCTGAATCTTACACACACCAAATAGTGCCCAACAAGTTTTCACCTTTTGCATAACTCAACAAACCATTTAACATTTTCATAAAACAATTTCATGAAGTAAAACAATTTCAAGAAGAAAAATAATGATTTTCACACAAAATACATTTAGAAACCCACTTTCAAGGAAAAATTTAATCCAATACCACACCAAAACAGAGTTGTATCCATATCAACATTTAATGAATCATTAGCACATAATATAAAATTCCATCAAATGATACCACATATGTTACACCTTAAAAACACGCAATTTCACTAAAAAATACATCTTTAAATTCAAAAATCTTAACCAATTATATCCATCATAATTTTTGAGCCACAATCAATTAGTAAGAAACATTCTAGGAAGGCCAACCATGAAAAATGACTCATCAAATAATTCTTACACATGGAATCACTTGCCTTAGATATCAAAAACACCAAACCATTGTGTGAATCTACAACTGCACCACAGCCACACCACAAGGGGATGAAAATTAACCCTAATCCAAAATAATGGGCCAAGAAACAAAAAAATTAAACCCTAGGTAGAAAATCCTAATTTATATATATTTTTAATATAAATAAGGATGGACTAAACCCTAGAGAGAAATAATAAAAACAAGGTAGAAATCACTTACTTGAAGAATCATGAAGTTCCTCAAACAAAAATCCATTCAAAATTTATTTCTATGAGAGGTTGAGGGATCTTGGGAGACTTCCATGGAAGTAAGGGTAAAATGGGAGATGAAAGGGGCAAGATAGGTTTAATTAGTGAAGGGAAAACATGAAATATCCTACAAAAATTATGACCTGGACAAATGTAAATAGTTTTTCGCCCCGGTTTAGTAAACTATGTGGCCAAATAGTACGGTGTATTCTAGAAACCGATAACCATTCTTTTTATCAAAATGTCATTCAAAAACATAGGGGGAAAGGTAGTCCGAGAATATAATTGAAAAAAATTGCAAATAAGGACATGGATATGACAATTTTCACCACCATGAAAATCATTCAACCTCAGAAATTAAACCTAAATCTTGATCGAAAATCAAGAATGGGTACCCTTTCTCAATCCATGAATTATGTTCCCATTTATCATGTGCATAATTACCATGCTACCAAAGTACCCTCACAAGTGGAATAGAGATTCCCTAAAGCACCTTCTCTTAGGAATCAACTATTCTCAGTGGTTGCTCAAACACTGATAAATCGGGCTATGTTTCTAGATCTTCCCAACTCAGAACGAGGGACATATCTAGTTAGTACTTCCTCAATTTGGATACATGGAATACATTGTGAGGATATGTCAAGTTATATGGAATAGATAACCTATATTACACCTTTCCAATCTACTAACTGATCTCAAAAGTGCCAGCATAACGTGGCATCATCTTTCCCTAATTCCCCAAATGACGGCGGCCCAATGGAGGGGACTAATTTCATAATACATGATCACCCATATAGAACTAAAGATATAAACCCCTTTAATTAACATATGATTTTTGGAGAATTTAATCTATCAATAACCACTTCTTGATCAGCATGACCTTCTCTAATTTCACATTCACAAGGCTTGGACCCAATAGTCATGTCTCACCTATCACAACCCAACATAGGGGGATCAACATGGTTGACCCTAATGTTCCTAAAAAGGATCCATTTGAATTGATGATTCCTAACTATTATTATAAGAAAACTAAAACAATAACAAATGTATATCCAATGAACCTCTGAAGTCCAAAACACATGCATGAAGAAAGTCTTCTAAAATCTAGTTTTCTCACTCCATCTAGACATCTAATTGAGGATGTTATACCGTGCTCATATTAATCGGTAACCCCAAGAACTTCTAAAGGCCTTCCCATAACTAAGTGTTAAGTCATGGGTCACTCTATAAGACAACTACTGGTCACACACCATGAAACCTTACCACCTCCTAAAAATACAATTGTCCAAACTCATCCACTTCAGTTATATCTATAATCGCAATAAAGTTGGCTGATTTGGTCAGATGATCAATCACTACCCAAGTATAATTCTTACACTGAGGTGTATAAGGTAATCCAACAATAAATCCCAAGTTGACCTCATCCCTCTTCCATGTATTAATAAGTAATGGTTGAAGAAAACCAACGGTCCTTTGATGTTCTTCTTTGACCTACAATCATTTATAATAGCTCTACAGAAAATAAACTATATCCCACCTCGTACCTGGACACTTGAGCTACTAAAGATAATCATAAGAAATTTTATAAGTATCATGATTAAAATAACACTATGATTGGGGGAAATACTACATCACCACATCCCTTATAGACAACAACATTGTTGAACTGCCGTTGAAGAAAAAGATGCACACATGAGATGAAGACTAATTACAATAAATCTCACCACAATGATGACTCTCCAAAAACTACTGAAACATATCATCACTAGGCTAATCCCACTGAATCAACTCTACAAGAGAGCGTGTCAACTGAACAATTTCCAAGAATTCACCTCCACTATGCTCATTGGTCTCCACAAGCATTTGAGAAAAGTGCCCCTTCAGAGTCCACTCATCACTAGGATTTCTCAAAGTCTACACTGTAACATTTCATCTAAAGGTTTCAGCCATAGAATTTCCCTTTCTCAGGGTATAGATGATATCAATGTTGATCCCCTATAAATACTTGATCCAGTGACGCTGCCTCAAAATGTTATCTTTCTATGAGAAGATTTAAGACAAGCTGGTAAGAGAATAGTAGACCACAAACATCTCCCCAAATATGTAGTGACACCAAGTCCTAATATCAAGAATCATATTTGTAACACCCCAAGCATCCATGGTATGCTTTTCTTTGAATAATGCAGTAGCGTGTGTTGTACGCAACATCGAGTACTTACACACACCACAATCAATCAAACAAGACGTTAGTAATAGTAATACCCACTTTTTAAAATTTTATACATTTTATCATTCAAAATGAACTTCATTTTTGGATTCGGAATATCAAAATTATTTTAGGGTGAATTTTTTGTTCATTTCAGCTAACATTCATATTTTGATGAATAGTGAAAATAACTAAATTTTAATTGAAAACAACTTTTTTAATCAATATAATAAATAGTAATAAATTATGAATTTGAGTGATTTTAGAGTATAATTAGATTATAGTTTTACCATTTAATTCAATGTTTGTCATTGGATATAATTTCACATTTAAACTGGACATAAGCAAGTGTCAATCTTTTGATAGTAATTATCTCTTAAAAACATGTTTTTTGTTTTAACAAAGAGAATTAATTTTAAATTAATTTCTGCCACTTATGTGATTTTAATTTATAAAAAATTATTCCATATTTAGAATCTGGAGGTCCAAATTTTGTAAATAAATAAATTTTATTTTTATACATTTTGAATAATTTCTTCGGTAAATACTGTATTTAACATGGTTAATGGGTACATCATGTAATTAAGGGTAAAAAAATAATATTATAATAATAATAAATTACCCTAAAACGTGTCCTAACCTTATTTGTTGATACATGTCCGACCATGGTCATAATTGGGTCGATTTTAGGACCCCATATATCCACTCGTAAGTGATAATGACACATTATATTAATTTGGTTAATATAAATACAAAAATGACATAAGCTTATATCTTTTAGCGAAAAAAAATTTACATAGTGTTATATATTTTATATTTTCAACTATAAATATTCATCAGAAATATTAAAATATTTCGTACAATATGGTATTTTATTTATAATTTTTAGATATTTAATAATTAAATTTATTTGTGAGACAATAATGAAGAAGTATTTTCGTTATTAATGAAAGAATCAAATAATTAGTATTTTAAATGTTAAAATAAATATAATTTTAAAGTTTTGATGACATAAAAAAAATTTACTGGTTAATAAGACATGTTAGTATAGCTTAAATTATTTTTTTTCTAATTAATAATATTGTTAATACTTTATCAAAAATCAATTATTAAATAGTGTCAAAATTGACATAATGGAGTTTTTAAAAACAAATATTATATTATTAATTGATATGATATTCCTAAAAATATAATGATCATCCAATGGACTTATATAATGATATTTGTATCATTAATGGACCAATTAGGGGTCACTTGGATGTATATAGTATGTTTATTAACTATATAATATAAAAATACAAAGAGACATGATAAATGTCAAACTATTTAACTAATAGTTAAATAAAAAAGATAAAGTTAATATAGAGACCCAAACCTGTCTAAAACCTATTGTTTGAGTGTTTTTCTACCTATCCCCACCTTAAAATTTAAATAATACACTTTGGATCCATTATAAACGAAATATAAATTTATTATAAAATAATATTTCTAACTTTCCCTAAGGTGCCCCTCACCCTTCTTATAAAAGGGAACTTCCCCTTCCCTCTAATTCACTCCTTAAAAGCCTTCTAGCTCGACCAACACCTGCCCGAATATTCTCTAAACTTCCCTCACGTCAACCTAGAGGACTTTTTTTGATCATAAGTCCAACATAAAGAGAACATTTGATCAAATAAAAAGGAAGAACCCGAAGAAGAGGCAATGTTTTCACCACCCTCTTTCAAGTTCCTTTATTCTTCCACTTTTATTTCATTTTTATTTCCATTCCAAAATAATAACTATAGTATATTCTATATACTGTGATGTAATTATAAATATTATAAAACCATATTAAGTATTCTATCCATCCTTTGAATCACTTGTCACCATACGTGCGTACGTACGGACTACCATCACCACGAACGCGATGAGATTCATTCCAAATCATATCAATTCAAGAATAATTTTAATATGATGGTTAAAAATAATTTTTAAAGACTTAATATCATTCTGTATATGAATAATATAAAACCTATCCATAACCAACATGACTTATGTAACAAAACATATAAAAAAAATGAGAAAGTTAACACATGTAAAGACGAAAATAATAAGATATTTTTAACAAAGAAATGTTAAAAGATGATATATGATTTCATATTAATGTATATGATTCTTTTGTAATTTAATAAAAACTATTTCACCATTATACAGGAGTTTAAACTACACTCAACCAAGGTAAAGTACAAGGTAAGGGTTTATTTCACAATCTCTTTATTATCTGAGGTTGTTTATATGTAATTACATACTGAGACATCTTTAACATCCACATCCATGTTTCTTAAAAATGTTTTTCAAATCATTCTTACTATTTAACATACTATGGGTTAAATTTATTTATACCCTTGTTTGACTTTTTCTAAGAAGTTTATTAAGGAATCATTCTGTCATTTTCCAAACAATGTCTGTTTTATCCTTTTCGATGGAATTAAGGTAGGAATACATTTTTTAACTTATACGGCGGGTGCATATATTTTCCACCATTATAAAATCTATGAAGCTTACCTCACAAGATTATAAGGATATTTTAAAAGTAAATTTTTTATTTTATAATTATGTGACTTTTAAATGATTTCAAAAAAAGAGATATTTCTCTCAAATAGTTTTGATTTCATCTATGTCAACATCCTTGGATGGATTTTAAGATTATTTTAAGTTGATTTGTTATGACACAATTCTTCCATATAGTATTGAAGGTTTTGTGATATGTTTGATTGTGGATGTGTTATTTTTATACCATTCATGGTTTATGGATAAATTATCAACATTTCGTATGCTAGTTTTAATACAAATGTTTATGTTATGTTTAAATCTGTTCATATGAGGAATAAATTGGACTTAATAAGTAATGGGTGGAGCCCGCTATAGCTCCTCGATGCATCAGTAGGTATCATGAGACAAAATAGTGTTTTTACACAGGGCCTTGACAAAATTTTATTTGGTTTCGTGGCACAAGGCCTTGACTATTTGGTTTTGATAGTCTAGCATTATGCATTCCATCATTATGAATGTGCTTATTGATATTGCATGTTATTATTCAACTAGTAGAATATCAATGTGAATAGGTAAAAAGAATTACATAATATTATTTTTTCTATATTATGCTGAATTGCATGTTTAAAAGGATTTTTTTTATTTATTCATTGCCTTAAATGTTTATGCTTATTTGTGAAAGTTTTGGCTATATTGTTATCCTTACTCAGCATCTGAGCTCACCCCTTTCAATGTTTTATTTTTCCTAGGAAATGAATAAGTATTTTATTAATGACGTGTAGGGATGGTATGATGGGATATGAAGACCAGATATTGTTTTGGTTTTTTTCACTTTATGATGTAATGTAAGTTATATGAATATATCTAGTGATTCCATGTCTACTAAACTAATCGGTATTTCGAGACTTGATCTTTTGAGATCATGCCAATATTATGTAATAATGCACCGACTCTAGGTAACTAGGGCCGAGGCGTTATAGTTTGTATCAGAGAAAGTTTAGTATAAACCTTGGAATTTAGATTTACAAAAAATATGATTAGAGCACATATCCCTAAGATATACTTTGAGGATTATTATAGAAGAACTTCCTATAATTTTGGTATTGTAGAGATTTTGTGATTTTTATGAGCAATACATCCCTATCTGGATACGAGTAGTTAGAGGAATCTCTGGAACAGATGTACTTAGGGGTAAAAATTGAATCCTCACATTGAGCTAGACTCGAACGGGAACTGGTGCACAACAATGGGACTTGTTGCACTCTTGGTTACGAACTCCCGAGGGATATACTTTAGTTAATTCTAATTTCCTTTACAAATCATTATGAAGGGTTAATGAGTAAATAATTCCTCAATGAAAACATCATTATGATTATGAATTATATCAAAAAACCGTTCAATTTATGTTAGGTATTTTACAAGTTTTGAATTATTCATTACAATTGATAAACTGACCTAGTTTATGTCATTGTATAGAAATGGTGCCCGGTAGAAGGAATGTGAACTCGAGCAATACATATGATCCAAAGAGTAAGAAGGATCATATCATTCATGGTATTAAGACCACATTTATAAGGGAAATAATCTCCCATGTATTCTCAACATATGAAGAAATAGTATCATGTTTTAATAAGATATGTGAAAAATTCTCTGAGTCCTATGGCTTTGAAGGGAAGAAAGAGAATAAAAGGATAGGAAAGAGAAATATAGATAAAGGGAAGAAGGAAAAGAAGAATTTTCCCATATGTGATAACGATGGGAAGAAACACCATGGAACGTGCCTGAAGGGAATGTGAGTTTGTTACAAGTGTGGAGAAAAAGGACACCATGTACGTGACTGCATGGGTAAGTAAAAGGTTTCAAATGTACAATGCTTCATCTGCAAGGAGTTGGGACGCTATGAGAACCAATGTCCAAATCATCAGAGTATGCCCCAAATGATGCTATTGGATAATAATAAAGTTATGAAACTACCATAGATGAGGAGGAATGATTATAGTTCTTGTGTTGTTATTATAGAATTATGTCATTTAAGTGTTGTATCAACAATATACTGGTTATAATAATTATGGAGTATATAAGGATTTTACAACAGTACTATTTCATTAAGGACATGAGATTGTGTGGAACAAATAAATGTGACTCAACAGCAGGTTAATGTTTTGGAAAATATATGGTTGAGAGAATGATAACCCATAATATTGTTCTGATACCGAGGTAGTGATTTTGTAATAATACATGATTGATTTCGATAAATTATATTGGATATTCCTGACTACCTTGAAACTGATTAATGATTTGTATATTCCATCATTTTTGGAGTTTACAACATTTTTTTGATAGAAGGAGTATATCTAGTATTCTATTGGGAATAAGGGATCATGAATGTAATCAATAAGGTTTTATGGTAATTCAGAATGTTGTAGTGTTTTAAAAGAATACATGAAGAATGTGTTCACATGTTATTAAGCGGAAAAAAGGATCTTCATTGTGTTTTCCTTCCTTATAAATATTGTACTGTGAGTTTGGACATATGAATTTTGGATTATTCATGATTGATATTATTTTTGTATTGCCATAAAAGGACAACCCGGAGGTCAGGAGGCAACCCGTCGCGTCCAGCAAGGCCGCGAGACTTAAACCCACAACTGAAGGGCGACAAGGGTGTATCACCTACCATTGGCCCACGTGATGTCCAAGATTGATTAATGTAGTCTTTTTAAAAAAAATCTGGTAGATGAATTATTATTTTTTTGAACCCTATACGAATAGGATAAATAGAATATTATTTTTATGTTCTATTATCTTTTAGAGTGAATGATGAGTTTGGCGTAGAAATTAGTTAAAGGAAGGGTCTCTACATGTCAAGTATATATTTTTATTCTTCACTTATTCTATGAAGAAATTAATTATTATACATTAGTGAATGGTTCTTAAAACCTAAAAAGTGTTATCCAAATACCATATGTCTTGTTGAACCGATGGTATTGTAAATCATCATAGATTGATGAATTTAAGTCCCCCAATTTTACATTTGTTTGTGATTGATGACCTCAGTCACTACCTATAAATATTTACATTTTTCCTCCAATTATATGTATTTAATTTCCACCAATGTTCTCCTAATCGAGATTATAATTTGGTGGTGACCCTTTCATTTCCCTTTTCCTCTTATCAAGACAAAATTTTATTAACCTAATTTCAGAAGTGGGTTTACCCAAATGTATTTTCTTTTTTGAAGCTCTTATTTTGGAAAAATAATTTCAAATTGTGTGGTTGAAATTTATTGAAGGAGGGGAGAACATAACACCCCAAGCTTCCACGGTACGCTTCTCTTTGAATAATGCATAATAGTGTGTTTTATCCAACTTTGAGTTCTAACACACACCACAACCTATCAATGTAGCCATTATGAATAGTAATACACACTTTTTAAAATTGTTTACATTTTAGATTTCAAAATGAACTTCATTTTGGGATTCAGAATATCAAAATTTTCTTAGGGTAAATTTTTGGTACTTTTAGGATAAATTTCATATATTGATGAATAGGGAAAATAACTAAATTTTAAATAAAAACATCTTTTTTAATCAAAATAAATAATAGTGTTAAATTATGAATTTTAGTGATTTTAGAGTATAATTAGATTACTGTTTTACCATTTTATCTAATATTTGTCAATGGACATAATTTCACATTTAAACTGGACATAAGCATGTGCCATTCTTTTTATAGTTATTATCTCTTAAAAACACAATTTTTTTTTAACAACGAGAATTAATTTTAAATAATTTTCTCCCACTTCTGTGTTTTGAATTTAGAATAAATGATTCCATATTTCGAATTAGGAGGTCCAAATTGTGTAAATAGGTAAATTTTATTTTTAAACATTTTGAATAATTGCTTCGGTAAATATTTTATTTACCATGGTTAATGGATAAATCCAGTAAATAAGGGTAAAATAATAATATTATAATAATAATAAATTACCCTAAAACATGTCCTAAACCTATTGGTTGATACCTGTCTGACCATGGAAATCTTTGGGTCGATTTTGGGACCCCATGGATCCACTTGTAAGTGATAATGACACTTTATATAAATTAAGTTACAATAAATACAAAAATGACATAAGCATATATCTTTTAGAAAAACAATTTTTACATAGGATAATATATGTTATATTTTAGACAATAAATATTCATTAGAAATTTTAAAATATATCCTATATAATTATATTTTATTTATAATTTTTATACATTGAATAATTAAATCTATTTATGACACAATATCGATGCAGTATATTCTTTATTAATGAAAGAATCAAATAATTAGTATTGTAAATGTCAAAGTAAATATAATTTTAATGTTTTGATGAAATACAAAAAAATTATTGGTCAATATGACATGTTAGTATTTCTAAAATTATTTTTTTTCAAATTAATATTGTTGTTATGACTTTAACAAAAATCAATTATTAAATAGTATCAAAATTGACATAAAAGAGTTTTTAAAGAAAATATTATATTATTAATTGATATTCTATTCTTAAAAATTTAATGTTCGAACAAAGGACTTATATAATTATAGGTGTATAATTAATGGACCACTTTTGGGTCTCTTGGAAGTATATAGTATGTTTATTACCTATATAATATAAAAATACAAAGAGACATGGTAAATGTGAAACTATTTAACAAAGAATAAAATCAAAAATATAAAGTTAATATAGTGACCCAAGCCTGTCTAAAACCTATTGGTTGAGTGGTTTTAGACCTATCCCCACCTTAACCATTAAATAATCCACTTTTCATTCATTAAAAACCGAATATAAATTTATTATAAAATAATATTTCTAGGTTTTCCTAAGGTGCCCCTCACCCCTCTTATAAAAGGGCACTTCCCCTTCCCTCTAATTAACACCATCAAAGCCTTTTAGCTCGGCCATACCATGCCCAAATATTCTCTCAACTTCCCTAACATTATCCTAGAGGCCTTATTTTGATCATAAATCCAACCTAACGAGTCCTTTTGATCAAATCAAAAGAAATTACTCAAAGAAGAGGTATTGTTCTCACCACACTCTTTCATGTTCATTTCCACTTACACTTCTTCTTTATTTGTTATTTCCATTCCAAAATAATAAATACAGTATCTTATATATACTGTGATGTTATTATAAATATTTTACAAGAATATTTAGTATTCTATCCATCCTTTGAATCACATGTCACCATACGTGCGTATGTACGACTTATCATCTCCATGTCATGGTGTAATTGTTATTCAATACATTATTATTTGGATGGGTATAATAATGATGTTTAATTCATGTAAATAATAAATATAACATGATTATTATTCTGTATATATGATACACCATCCAATTATATATTATTTTAATATCAGAAGAATGATATTGTCGCTCGTGCATAGGTACAGACTACCGTCTCCAAGAACGCGACGAGATTCATTCCCCAAGAATAAATTGTATTTGATGGTTAAAAATAAATTTTAAAGACATAATATTATTCTTTATATGAATAAGATAAAACCTATAAATACCAAACACGAATTATGTAACAAAACATATAAAAGAAAACGAGTATGTTAAGACCCGAAAAGATGATAATAATAAAGATATTATTAACAAAGCAATGTTAAAAGATAATATATGATATCATATTAATGTATATGAATCTTTTATAATTTAATAAAAATTATTTCACCATGATAAATGATGTTAAACTACCCTCAACCAAGTGAAAGTACAAGGTAAGGGTTTATTTTACAATCTCCTCATTATCTGAGGTTGTTTATACATAATTATCTACTCGGACCTGTTTATCATCCACATCCATGTTTCATAAAAATGTATTTCGAATCATTCGTACTATTTTACAGACTATAGGTTAAAGTCATTTATACCTTTTTTTTACTTTTTATAAGATGTTTATAAAGGAATCTTTCTATCATTTTCCAAACAAGGTCCTTTTTATCCTTTTCGACAGAATTAAGGTATGAATGTCTTTTTTAACTTATACGGCAGGTGCGGCTATTTTCCACCATTATAAAATCATCAAAGAATCTCTTAAAAGATTATAAGGATATTTTAAAAGTAAATGTTTTATATTATAATTATGTGACTTTTAAATGATTTCAAAAAAAGAGATACTTCTCTCAAATATTTTTGATTTCATCTATGTCAACATACTTTGATGGAATTTAAGCTTATTTGAAGTTGATTTTTTATGATACAAAACATCTATATAGTATTGAAGGTTTTGTGATATTTTTGACTGTGGATGTGTTTTTTTATAACATTAATGGTTTACGGATAAATTATCTAAATTCTGTTATCTATTTTTAATATGAATGTTTATGTTATGTATAACGACCCATACATTAGATACATTGTTAATACTTCAAAATTGAAGCATACTAATTACAACATATAACAAAACCACGAAAGGACCGTATAGGTATAGTGTCATTAGAAACTGGGAAACATAAACAAGTGGTTCATAAAATTTGTACACTGTCTCCCATTTATTTCATCATATCTATAGTCTCTTTTGGAATATCTTACTTAATAACCTTCTTCCTGACCTGGGGAAAGAAAACATACAAAAAGGTGAGATCAAATGCTCAGTAAGTGTAAACAAAAGAAATATCAATCACATCATATACATAAGCACATAACTTTTAGAAATCTTAACCTATAAAAGAGATCATAATTTCATAACATGGGATAAATCATGGCAGTGAAATGTAATCACAATAATCATAACTTAAAACATGAATCTTTGTGGAATACACACATAATCATAGAGAATCATTTCTTATTAGTCAAGACTCATTACCAAGACTATATTAGTGGAAAAAGTCCATTTCTGGACCGAGTTACCCTCGTTTCAGTCCTGCTTCACTGAACCGGTATAACCTACCTTTCCAGCCATGTCTATCTCATGAGATATAAAATCTTTACCCAATGCATTGGAGGGTGATATAGGTCCAAACCATCTCATAATGATAGCATTCTTATGTGTGCCACAAAATCATAAACCATACATCATAGCATAACCCATGTAATAAAAATGGGAATCTTAAACATCGTGACATCATAAAACAATTCATATAAAATAAAGGAATTCATAAATATATTTCCATCACAACATAATCAAATCAATGTAATAATAGGTATATAAATATAACCCTTTATTATCTTAGATGGAAAATAATTTTGATAAAACACTTGAACTCCATTCTTGAGGAAAATATCCTTTCTGCTTCAAAAAAACTTTTCCTTTCTTAACATGTCGTACAATTCTAAACTAGAAGAATTTTATTAAATTTAAACATGAAAACTTGTAAAGTAAGCTTCTTGGAAATAATGTTTTAAAAATCCATTCATGAAGTATATGTTAAAAAAACATTCTTCTCGTACTTTTGTCGGAAAAGTCAAAAAGTACCCTGTATGAAAAACGACAAAAGATTCCTTTCATATCATTTACTAAAAACTCACCGAAGGGTAAAATTGGATTTATACAATTGTAGGTAGATGTAAATAATATTACATATTATGGAAACATGGATGTGTATGATAAAATACACCCCAGTAAATACCAAAGTATAAACCATCTCGGATAAAACTAAGATTTTGATATTTCCCTTACCTTAGGTCCGATATGCTTTGTATGTGTCCAAACCTCCTGTATAATGATTTAAATAATTTTATTGACTTATTCCAGAATCATACTTATTTTTATGATATCATATTTGGTCATATTCTTAGCTTCTTATTAGTAATATTTCATTAATACTTGTTATTCGGGTGTTTATTACTTTTTGTTCTTATGCATGTCTTGTCGAATAAATTCTTATTTTTCATTTTAGTTTATAGATACCTCCTTTACAGAATGGTATTAGTGTAATTTATATCATATTTATTCACTCAATTCTTTTATGTAATCATTATGCAATGAAAATCATGTAGAATGAGTCGCATCACATCGTGGAGACGTTATTCTGTACGTACGCACGAGCGATGATATCGTTCCCATGATTGTGGAATTGTATTGGAGTGTATGTATACTATTTCAGAATCAATATAACTTTAAAATAGTCATATTTAGTCATTATTTACACCATTATACCCATCCAAGTAAGGTGGTGGTGGAAAATAGATTACACCACGGCGTGGAGACAGTATTCCGTACGTACGCACGCGCGGTGATTTCTTTTTCCGTAGGATGGATAGATGGTGAAATAGGGTTGTTTCATACTTATAATATTATATCATTATATGAGTGATACTGATGTTATTACTTCATAATGAAACAACTAAATAAGAATAAGTGGAAGAAGAAATAAAGATGAAAGAATCGATAACGAACATTACCTCTACTTTGAAGTGATTCTTTGAGACCGTCTTTTAGAGCACTAAAATTGGTCTTTGAAGAAGACCAGAACCTCTAGGATGTCTCTAGGGAAGTGGAGAGGAGAAAATGGCAGGGTTTGGCCGAGATTTAAGGCTCAAATTGGTGTGAGGAAGAGAGAGAGGAGGTTCCCTTTTATAAGGGAGGAGAGGGGCACCTTTGGAATAACTAAAAATATTATTTTATTATAAAGTCATGTTCGGTTTTAAATAGCTCCAAATTGATTTATTTCGAGGCTAAGGTGGGGATGGGTCTAAATACTCTCATCCAATAGAATTTAGACAAGTTTGGGTTCCTATTTTATCCTTATCATTTTGATTTAACATTAAGTTAAATAATTTTACTTTTACTGTGTCTTCTTATGTTCTTATACTATAAGGTTAATAAAGTTACTATAAGCATCCAAACGAACCCCAAGTTGTTTATTATTAATATATATAACCTTATCTATGTAATATGTCCGAACCTTAGATTTTTATGAATAAAATAACAATTACTAATATAATATTTGTTTTAAAAACTATTTTATGTCAATTTTGACACTGTTTAGTAATTGATTTTTGTTAAAATCATAACAGAATTATTAGTTCGAACAATGTTAATTAAATAACTCATTACATGTAATATTAACCTATAAAATTAGTGGAATTCATAAAAAGTCTCAGATTACATTTATTATTGTGTTTATAACATCAATTATGTCAATATTTCATTAATAAGATAATTACTACATCATCTTTGTGTCATAAATAAATAAAATTATTTAATGTTTAAAAATTACAAATAAAATACCATTATGTAGGAAATATCATTATCTTTCAAATGAATATTTATAGTCTAATTTATCTTATGTATACCCCTATATTAAAAATGATTTACTTATAAAACTTTGATTTTAACTATTTTAACCCTTCTTTAAATAAATTAATAATAAATGTCCTAATCTAATCCAAGTGGGCCTAACTGGTCATATTTTATTCCTAAGGTTGTTTTTGGTCAAATTACACTTGTCCAATCGAATTATGACATGTGTTAGGGTAATAATAATATCATTTTTACCCTTAATTACCCTATTTACTTTTAACCGTGGTAAAAAAAAGTTCAAAGTTACTATTCACTAGAAAATTATTTTCATCTCATTGAACCACATTTTACTTACTGACATCAACCGTGTCTCTCGGATTTTTGAAATTCCACTGACAGAAGCGGTAAAATTAATTTTTTTGAAAAATTATGTTTTTTTAACTACCACTTAGTGGTTTCACAATTCATCAAAAATTGAAAGTTTTCAGAAAAATACCAAAATTTCACCCTAGGCTAATTTCGATATTCCGAATCCAAAAATGAAGCCCATTTTGAAAAATAAAATTTATAAAATTTCAAAAAGTGTTTATTACTATTCATAACGGCTAGTTTTAATAATATTTTAATGGCATATCATTGTTTAGTGAAACTCGGTATTGCGTACGATGCAAGCTATCGAGGAAGGTAGCGATTTCATGTAAAGCAAGCCAGGAAAGTGTTTTGTAGAAAAAGATTCCATTGATGATTTATATAACATAAAAGTCTCGGTTGTTACATTATACCCCCCCTTAAAATGAATTTCTCCCCTGAAATTCGTCACTTTGTAACAAAAAGATGAGGATACCACTCCCTCATCATGTCCTCAAGCTCCCATGTAGCTTCATCTAATTGGTTATTCCTCCATAAAACTTTCACCAATCTAGTGGTCTAGTTTTGTAGGACTTTTTCGCTACGATCCAGAATCTCTATCGGTTGTTCTTCATAAGAAATATCTTGCTCCAACGGTACATCTTCTGAGCTGAGTACATGTGAAGGATCAGGTATTTACTTTCTCAGGAGAGATATATGGAACACATCATGAACTTGAGAGAGATTCAGTGGAAGCGCCAATCAGTAAGCTACCTTCCCTACATGATCCAGTATTTCGAAAGGACCGATATATCTAGGGCTCAACTTCCCCTTCTTTCCAAATCTCATAACCCTCTTCCAGGGAGATATTCGTAAGAACACTTTATCACCCACTTCAAACTCTAGGTCTTTTCTTCGGTTGTCGGCATAACTTTTCGGTCGACTCTGAGCTGCTCTTATGTGTTGTTGAATAGATCTGAACTTTTCTGCCATTTCATCAACGAGATCAGGTCTTAATAGCTTTCTTTCCCCAACTTCATCCCAGGAATTTGGAGTCCTGCATTTCTTTCCATAGAGAGCTTCATAAGGAGCCATCTGAATACTAGAGTGAAAGCTATTATTATAAGAAAATTCCACCAAAGGTAGGTGTTGATCCCAACCACCTTTGAAATCCATAGAGCAAGCTCTCAACATATCCTCTAGAGTTTGAATTGTTCTCTCAGACTGACTGTCTTTCTGAGGATGATAAGAAGTGCTGAAACATAACTTTGAATCCAGAGTATGCTGAAGACTTCTCCAGAACATTGAGGTAAACCTCGGATCCCGATCAGATATAATATAAAGTGGTACTCCATGCAATCTTACCACTTCCTTTACATATATCATGGTAAGCTGATCCAGAGAGAAATCCTCTCTAATAGAAATGAAGTGTGTAGACTTTGTAAGATGATCAACTATGACCCAGATTGCATTATTGCCTTTGGATGTTTTAGGAAGTCCTGTGACAAAGTCCATAGTGATGTTTTCCCATTTCCATTCGGGTATGGGTAATGGTTGTAACATCCCCTTAGACTTCTGTCTCTCAGATATAACTTGTTGACAAACCAATCATTGAGAGACATATTCAGCAACATCTCTTTTCATGCCATCCCACCAGAAGTATTCTTTCAGGTCCCTATACATCTTTGTGCTTCCAGGATGAATAGATAATGATGAACTACGAGCCTCATCTAGAAGCTCCTTCATTAATTCGGGGATGGGAGGAACACAAACCTGATTCCTGAACTTTATTATCCCATCACAATCAATATTGAATTCGAGAACATTTCTCACCTTCTTTTGTAACTCGACATCTTCTTTCTGTGCCTCTTTAATCTTCACATGTATAGATCGTTGAACAATCATTTGAGAAAGATAAGATTTCTCCCCTTTCATTATTATTCCAAGATCCATCCTTTGTAAATCCATAAATATTGGATTTTTGTGATCCTCATCATGGATAAACTAGCATGGTCTTGTCGACTTAATGCATCTGCCACCTTGTTTGCATTCCCACGGTGGTAATGGATTGAGCAGTTATAATCCTTAATAAGATCCAACCTTCTTCTTTGGTGCATATTCAGCTCCTTTTGTGTGAAAATATACTTTAAACTTTTATGATGAGTATAAATATCACACCTTTCACCATAAAGGTAATGCCTCCAATTCTTTAATGCAAAGATTGTCGTAGCTGACTCCAAATCATGAGTTGGGTAATTTTTCTCATGTATTTTCAACTGTCGTAAGGCATAAGATATCACCATATCATTTTTCATAAGAACACACCCCAATCCCTTCTTGGATGCATCACTGTATATCACAAACCTTTCTCCACTACAAGGCAGTGTGAGCACAGGTGCACTGGATAACCTTCTTCTCAACTCCTTGAAATTCTCTTCACATTCCTCCATCCAAACAAACATAACTCCTTTCCGAGTCAACTTGGTGAGTGGATTAGATAATCGTGAAAAATCTTTCACAAAACGTCAATAATTTCAAGCCAAACCAAGAAAACTTTGGATCTCGGTTACTGTTTTTGGTCTCGACCATCTTTCGATAACCTCTGTTTTTGCTGGATCCACAGATATCCCCTCTTTTGAGATTATGTGACCCAAAAATGCAACTTTTTGAAGCCAAAATTCACACTTGTAAATTTGGCATAAATATTCTCCTTTCTCAGGGTCTTCAATGTAATTATCAAGTGATCTTCATGTTCTTCCTTACTGTTTGAATATACAAGAATATCGTCTATAAAGACTACCACAAACTGATCAAGATAGTCTCTAAAGACTCTATTCATCAGATCCATGAAGATAGCAGGGGCATTAGTAAGACCAAATGGCATAACTATAAATTCATAGTGTCCATACCGTGTACAGAAATCCGTCTTTGGTATATCCTCACTTTTGACCATTTATTGATGATACCCTGAACGAAGATCAATCTTGGAAAAGTATTGAGCTCCTCGTAGTTGGTCAAATAAGTCATCAATGCGTGGGAGAGGATATTTGTTCTTGATAGTGATCTTGTTAAGTTCTCGATAATCAATGCACAGTCTCATTGATCCATCTTCCTTCTTAATAAACAGAACAGGTGCTCACCAAGGTGACGCACTAGGGCGTATGAACCCCTTATCAATATTCTCTGGGAGTTTCTTTTTCAATTACTGCAACTCAATTGGGGCCATTCTATAAGGTGTCTTTGAAATAGGCAAAGCACCCAGTACGAGTTCTATTGAAAACTCAACTTCACGATTCGGTGGAAGACCTAGTAATTCATCTGGAAATATATCATCAAACTCCCGTAAAATGGGAATATTCTTAATCGTGAGTTTCTCACCAACCATTTGAGATAAATAACCTTCATTTAGTCGAATCAATACCCATAAAATGGAAGAAATTTCCACTAGAAGGTTATGTTCATCCTTGCATCGATAGACGATCATAGATTGATCTGGAATATGAAATGTGACTTCCCTTCTTTGTCAATTGATATGAGCTCCATGTAGAGAAAGCCAATCCATGCCAAGAATCACATCAAATTCTACTATAGGAAGGATCACAGGATTTTCAGGAAGCACTTTCCCACAAACTTCGATCGGAGAAGAATTATAAACTTTTGATGCGACTGTTGTGCCACTAGGTGTTGTCACACTTATTTCAACATCTAATTGTTGAGGTAATACGGTGATACACTTAGAAAATTCTTCAGAAATAAAGGAGTGGGTGGATCTAGAATCAAATAAAATATTTGCTACTTTAGAGTGTATGGTAAGTGTACCTTTCACCACATCGTTATCGTACTCCACATCGCTGATAGAAATTGCATGTGACTTTCCATTGCCTTTATCCTTAAGAGTTTTTTGATGTCGACCATCGTTATCAACCCTTGGATTAGGGCATTTATTGGCATAATGTCCTTCTCCATGCACATGAAACATTGAAGTGGAGTAGTTTCATTCTGTGTATCCCTTCCTTTTTTTGCATCATTAGACATCTTCTTCCCATCATCGCGGCATTCAAATGCCAGATGACCTTCTTTTCCACATTTGAAACATTTACTTGTCCCTTTAAGACAACTCCCTCCATGTTTCTTTCCACACTTTGAGCATAAGGGAAAGCTCATCTTCTTTTTAGTGTGATCTTTATATTTTCCTTTGAATTCCATTTTCCTCTTCTTATCAAACCCATATGACTGATGGGTTACTCCAATCTCCATCTCGACTTTGAGAGCACATCGAACAATTTCCTCGTAGCTATTGAAGTCCCTTATGGCTAACGCCCTTCGAAGACTTGGTTTTAAGCCACTAAAGAATCTATTGACCTTACTCTCAGGTTGGATAATAATACCAGAAGCGTAACTTGCAAGTCTTGTAAAATTTGCTTCATAGGTACCAACAGATTCATCATCCTTTTGCTTCAGTTCAAGAAACTCTTTCTCCATATTTGTTCGGAGAATATGAGGTAATTACTTATTGAAAAATAAGTTCTTGAACTCGTCCCATTCCATGGACTCAATTTCAACCATTTGCCTCGTATTCTTAAAAAGATTCCACCATTGATCAGCATCACTTTCCAAACGATACACTGCTAAGATGACTTTATCACGCTTAGAACATTGAAGAACTGAAAATATATTTTCAGTAGTACTAATCCATTGTTCAGAAACTAATGGATCAGTAGACCCGCTAAATGAAGGCGGACGTTGTCTCATGAAGGATTCAACAGAATGTTGCTCCTTCCTTTGCTCGTTTGGAAGTCCTGCATGATTCATAGCTTGAGAAAGTTGTGTGAGCATGGCTACAAGATTTTTCATTCCACCTCCCATAAAGTTTGGTTGCTCAGGGGGACAATCATTTCATTTCCCGTCACATTCCGCATTAACATGGTTCCTTCGTGTTCCAGCCATTGACTAATACCAAGAAGAATAGTGTGAGTAACACTAATTATAATAGGAAACCCACATAATCAAGAATAAGATTTCACACTTAAGGTCATATCCTAGTTTATTCATGGTCATTTCTAAAATACTAAGATTGTGTTCAATGCTTAGACTTATCCTTAGGGTTCTTACGAAGGCTTTCACATCCTAGTTTCTAAAGGTTGACTATACCTTTCCTCTGATACCAACTATAACGACCCATACTTTACATACATTGTTAATATATCAAAATTGATTCATACTTATTACAACATATAACAAAACCACGAAAGGACCGTATAGGTATAGTGTCTTTAGAAACTGGGAAACATAAACAACTGGTTCATAAAATGTCTACACTGTCTCCCATTTATTTCATCATATCTATAGTACCTTTTGGCATGTCTTACTTAATAACATTCTTCCTGACCTGGGGAAAGAAAACATACAAAAGGGTGAGCTCAAATGCTTAGTAAGGGTAAACAAAAGAAATATCAATCACATCATATACATAAGCACATAACTTTTGGAAATCTTAACCTGCAAAAGAGATCATAATTTAATAACATGGGATAAATCATGGAAGTGAAATGTAATCACAATAATCATAACATAAAACATGAAACTTTGTGTCATACAAACATAATCTTATAGAATCATTTCTTATTAGTCAAGACTCATTTCCAAGACTATCTTAGTGGACAAAGTCCATTTCTGAACCGAGTTACCCTCGTTCAGTCCTGCTTCACTGAACCGGTATAACCTACCATTCCAGCCGTGTATATCTCATGAAATATAAAATCTTTACCAAATGCTTTGGAGGGAGATATAGGTCCCACCAATCTCATAATGATACCATTCTTATGTGTGCCACAAAATCATAAACCATACATCATAGCATAACCCATGTAATAAAAATGGGAATCTTAAACATCGTGACATGATAAAACAATTCATATAAGATAATGGAATTAATAAATATAATTCCATCACAAAATAATCAAATCAATGTAATAATAGGTATAGAAATAGAGCCCTTTATTATCTTAGATGGAAAATAATTTTGATAAAACACTTGAACTCCATTCTTGAGGAAAATATCCTTTCTTCTTCAAAAACACTTTTCCTTTCTTAACATGTCGTACAATTCTAAACTAAAAGAAGTTGATTAAAAATAAACTTGAAAACTTTTAAAGGAAGCTTCTTGGAAATAATGTTTTAAAAATCCATTCCTGCCGTATAAGTTAAAAAACATTCTTCTCGTACTTTTGTCGGAAAAGTTAAAAAGTACCTCGTATGAAAAACGACAAAATATTCCTTTCATATATTTTACTAAAAACTCACCGAAGGGTAAAATGGGATTTAAACAATTATAGGTAGATGGAAATAATATTACATATTGATGAAACATGGATGTGTATGATAAAATACACCCTAGTAAATACCAAAGTATAAACAATCTCGGATAAAAAAGAGATTGTGAGATTTCCCTTACCTTAGGTCCGATATGCTTTGTATGTGTCCGAACCTCCTGTATAATGATTTAAATAATGTTATTGACTTATTCCAGAATCATACTTATTTTTATGATATCATATTTGGTCATATTCTTAGCTTCTTATTAGTAATATTTCATTACTACTTGTTATTCAGGTGTTTATTACTTTTTGTTTTTATGCATGTCTTGTCGAATAAATTATTATTTTTCTTTTTAGTTCATAGATACCTCATTTCCAGAATGGTATTAGTGTAATATATATCATATTTATTCACTCAATTCATTTATGTAATCATTATGAAATGAATATCATGTAGAACGAGTCGCATCACATCGTGGAGACGGTATTCTATACGTACGCACGAGCGATGATATCGTTCCCATGATCGTGGAATTGTATTGGAGTGTATTTATACTATTTCAGAATCAATATCAATTTACAATAGTCATATATAGTCATTATTTACACCATTATAACCATCCAAGTAAGGTGGTGGTGGAAAATAGATTACACCACGGCATGGAGACGGTATTCTGTACGTACACACGTGCGGTGATTTCCTTTTCTGTAGGATGGATAGATGGTGAAATAGGGTTGTTTCATACTTATAATAACATGTCAGTATATTATTGATACTTATTTAATTACTTCATAATGAAACAACTAAAGAAGAAGAAGTTGAAGAAGAAATAAAGATGAAAGAATCGGTAACAGAAATTACCTCTTCTTTGAAGTGCTTCTTTGAGAACTTCTTTTAGGGCACTAAAATTGGTCTTTGAAGAATACCAGGACCTCTAGGATGTCTCTAGGGAAGTGGAGGGGAGAAAGTTTTAGGGTTTTTCCGGTCTTGAAGGCTCAATGTGGTGTGAGGAAGAGAGAGAGGAGGTGCCCTTTTATAAGGGAGGAGAGGGCCACCTTTGGAATAACTAAAACAATTATTTTATTATAAAGTCAAGTTCGGTTTTAAATAGCTTAAAATTGATTAATTTCAAGGATAAGGTGGGGATGTGTCTAAATCCTCTCATCGAATAGAATTTAGACAAGTTTAGGTTTCTATTATAACCTTATCATTTAGATTTAACATTAAGTTAAATAATTTTACTTTTACTATGTCTTCTTGTGTTCTTATACTATAAGGTTAATAAACATACTATAAGCATCCAAACGAACCCCAAGATGTTTATTATTAATATATATAACCTTATATAAGTCATTTGGCTGAACCTTAGATTTTTAGGAATAAAATTACAATTACTAATATAATATTTGTTTTAAAAACTATTTTATGTCAATTTTGACACTATTTAGTAATTGATTTTTGTGAAAATCATAACAGAATTATTAGTTGGAACAAAGTTAATTCAATCAATACTAGAATGTAATATTAACCTAAAAAATTAGTGGAATTCATAAAAAGTCTCAAATTACATTTATTTTGGTGTTTATAACATCAATTATGTCATTATTTCATTAATAAGATAATTACTACATCATCTTTGTGTCATAAATAAATTAAATTATTTAATGTCTAAAAGTTACAAATAAAATACCATTATGTAGGAAATCTTTTTGTATTTCTAATTAATATTTATAGTCGAATTTATCTTATGTATAACCCCATATTAAAAATTATTTACTTATTAAACTTTGATTTTAACTATTTTAACCTTTCTTTAAATAAATTAATAATAAATGTCCTAATCTAATCCAAGTGGGCCTAACTGGTCATATTTTATTCCTAAGGTTGTTTTTGTTCGAATTACACTTGTCCAATTGAATTAGGACATGTGTTAGGGTAATAATAATATCATTTTTACCCTTAATTACCCTATTTACTTTTAACCGTGGTAAAAAAAGTATAAAGTTACTATTCACCAAAAAATTATTTTCACCTAATTGAACCACATTTTACTTACTGACATCAACCGTGTCTCTCGAATTTTCGAAATTCCACTCACAGAAGCGGTAAAATTAAGTTTTATGAAAAATTCAGTTTTTTTAACTACCACTTAGTGGTTTCACTACTCATCAAAAATTAAAAGTTTTCAGAGAAATACCAAAATTTCACCCTAGGATAATTTTGATATTTCGAATACAAAAATGAAGTCCATTTTGAAAAATAAAATTTATAAAATTTTAAAAAGTGGTTATTACTATTCATAACGGCTAGTTTTAATAATATTTTAATGGCATATCATTGTTTAGTGAAACTCGGTATTGCGTACGACGCAAGCTATCGAGGAAGGTCGCGATTTCGTGTAAAGCAAGCCAAGAAAGTGTTGTGTAGAAAAAGATTCCATTGATGATTTATATAACATAAAATTCTTGGTTGTTACATTATGTTTTAACCTGTTCATATAAGGAATGCATTGGAGTTAATAACTGATAGGTGGAGCCCGCAATAGCTCCTCGATGCATCAGAAGGTATCATGAGACAAACTAGTGTCTTGGCACAAGGCCATGACAAAATATTATTTTTAGTCTTGGCACAAGGCCTTGACTATGTGTTTATGATAGTCTGGTATTATGCATTCCATCATTATGAAGTTGGTTATTGATTTGGCATGTGATTATTCGACTAGTAGAATATCCATGTTAATAATTAAATGTCATTACTTCATTTTATTTTTTCCATAATATGCTGAATTTCAAGTTTAAAACGAATTTTTTATAGTTATACATTTCCTTAAATGTTTATGCTTATTTATGAAAGTTTCCACTATATTGTTATCCTTACTGAGCATCTGATCTCTCCTCTTTCAATGTTTTATTTTTCCCAGGATATGAAGAAGTATTTTATGAATGACTTGCAGGAATAGTATGAGGGATATGAAGACAAGATGTTGTTGTAGTTTTTTTCTCTTTATGATGTAATGTATGACTTATGAATATATCTAGTGATTCCAAGGGTACTAAACTAATCATTCAATAGAGAATTGATCTTTTGAGGTCATGATAATATTAAGTAATAATGCACCGACTCTAGGTAACTAGGGTCGGGGCGTTACAATAGCTCCCAACTCCATGTCATGGGTTCGGTAATTTTTTTCATGTGGTCGGATTTGATGAGATCTACACACCACCATATGATCACCTCGTATAAGCACGCACTGTAGAATGATACATAAACCATCTCAATACACCACATAGCCCTTTAATGATTCCTGAAAGATCAACATGGGGGATGGTAGTCAATCTCCGGTTCAAATACTCAATGGATTCCTAAAATATTGGGAGCCATTAAAACATCACCCAAATCTAGGTGAGTGCGATCATGTGAGACGAACCCTTAGGGAAATCATAGAAAAGCTACCTATAATATAAAGCCAAATAGAAGAAACTTTTGATCTCAACCACATTCATCGAGTAATCCCATTACATAACTGTACTGATGTTTTTTATGTCCACTGAAACACCATGTTCTATGTTGACATGACCAAGAAACATCACCTCCTTGATCCATAAAGTGCACTTTGACTATATTTCATAAAGGTTATGATCTCGCAGTGTGCCCAAAATGATCTGTAAATAATGCTCAGGCTCTTCCTCGGATATGGAGTAAATCCGGATTTTGTCCAAAAATACCACAATGAAAGATATTACATATTTGAAGAAACACTATTCATGTTCACTATAATGACCATTTGAGCATTGGTCAATTGGATTGGTGTGACCAAGTACTCAAAGTGGTGGTACCTTCTTTGGAAGACTGTCTTTGGGATATCTGCCTCTATCACCCTGACTTTGTGGTAACCTAAATGAAATTCATTCTTGGAGAATCACATTTCCTCCTTTAACTAATCAATTAAGTTTTATATTTGGGAAAAATTATTCATTTTCTTGATGGTTGCCTTATTCATCTTCTACTAGTCAATGAACAACAGAAGGGACCCATTGGCCTTTTTCACTAAAAGAACTAGAGTGTCCCAAGGAGAGCTTCTTACGAGAATGAATCCTTTGGATTATAAATCTTCTTGATATATCATTAATTATCAAAACTCATTGGGTGAATATTATATAAAGGAAGATATGTCAGTCATGTTCCCTATTCCAAATCATTCAAGAAATCCTTGTCTCGCTCTAGGGGAAAGCCTAATGAATCATCAGGAAACACCTATGGGAACTCATCCACTACATGAAGTAATATACCCTTAGAAATAGTACCATCATCCTCTAACATGAGTGATGATAACTAGATGACAATATTTCCCAACTCATGGAATGTAAGTCCTGCAGGACCCGACTGAGGATCTCATTCCCCATGAAAAACATGAGGACACCCATCAGGTACCATGAAACTCACCTTCCACCTATGAAAATTGATATGCGCTAGAAATTACACTAGCCAATCCTTGCCAAGGATTCCATCGAAAATATTGATATCCAATTCTAGGAGGTCTCACTCCATCTCAACCCCTAACATGTAAAGTCCACAAGATGGGAACCTGAGACCTTGCTTTTTTTTCTTACCCAATGAAATCTCCAACTCCATTCCAAAATACAACAAAACAGTTAGTAAAGTAAATAGATTCAGAAGATGAGAATAAATAAAAGAAGCATTATCACTACTGTCAATGATAGTAGAATTTAAAGAGGATGTATGAAAGATGGTACCCTGAACAATCAATGGCCCTACATCTGATCCTATAGGTTCTTGATCCAAAGTATGAAGATACCTAGACCATGACTAAGAATATCCACTCTCCGATAGATTTTCCATGAACTAGCTCTACCTAGAAGACGATCTGGACCTACCACTATGAACACCAAAAAGTGTTTCTACCATCCTAGATGGATCCGACTAAACAGATGCACCCATGGAAGCCATAGATACCTCCCCTCTCTATATGGGACACATCAACTTAAAAAATCTCTGCAAGTACTCCATAGATCTACAATGATAATAAGGCAACAGAGAAGACATACCTGTAGGTTGGTTGTGCCATGGCCTCCCACCATTTTGGAACAAAAAAAATCTTCTATCTCAATCGATAGATGAAAACTACCTAGGAGGATATCTGAAACTACCACCTACCTTCTTCCCCTTCCCCTCTCTCTTTCTTTTCTTCTCTGATGAACTACCACTTCCCATCACTAATATTTTCCCATAGAAACTAGACATCACCTTTTATTCAATCTCTACCATAGACCCTCGATCAATCACCTCAGCATAGGTCCTCAACATAAATAAGAAGACCTGAAAATGGATCTCTAGACAAAATCCATTTAAAAACCCTCTAAGCCTTAATTTGTTAATTTGAGACTATCTCAGAGGAATATTATACTAGATCAGCAAAGCAGTTGTCATACTCCAACACCAACTAGTCCCCCTAAATGATATCCATAAAATCACATGATAAGGCATAAGTCAAGACATTATAACATTATTGGTCATTAATGATTGCCTTTATGTCCTTCCTATGCATCGTCTCATGCTTCCCACCATGAAGCACTAATTCCCACCATCGGTAGATTTCACCCTATGAAAGAAAAGAGAAACATATCACCCCGACATCCTTAGGTGTGTCATGGAACATGAAGATGTGCACGATCTTCTCAACCAACTCCTCCATTTCTTGGGGTTCCATGCAACCAGAAAAGGTATTTGTCTTGTTCTATATAAACTCTTCGTATTTTTCATTCCTAGGACTAGACTCATAATCTCTCGCTAGTGATAGAGTAGGAGCCACTCCCATTCCTAGATATTGGAATTACATGACCATAGTTTCCTCCAGACATCGATCAAATGGTGAGGGAGAAAACTTTTTGGCTTTCTCCTAGGGAGCAGGGTAACATTTCAGGGAGGCATGATTCTACATAAAAGAAACATTCAAGAGATAAAAAATTAGTACAAATGTTATAAAGAAAAATTCATTAATAAAATCAAATATAAATTAATCCAACTCATCACACCAATGAAATAAACAACTAATTCTCCCCCAACCAATGTCCATGCACTTTATGCAGCTTGCACGTCCCACCTGGAAGAGAAGTAAAACATTAATACTCAGCATCCCATGGAACTAGAGGTTTATGATTAGTGGTGGGTGCTAGGAACCCTACTCACATCCAAAACATCAAGCCATATCATTCATAGATCTTGTCTAACCAGACTCATCCCAGATAATATGACCCAAGAGCTTAACCATGCTCTGATATAATTTTTTTGACAAACAGCTCGAGTCTTCATCAAAATGGGCCCTCAACACAGTCCACATAATTTTCTTTATGTGTATTCCGTATCCCCACGGGCTGGAATAGGTTTCTAGGTATCATAAATAATGTTTTTGGGAACTATTTACCCCGGTTTAGTATAATTAAATAACCTATAACCATAAATAAACCGAATATGAAAATTTAATACTAACAATCCATTAATAAAATTCAGAATTGAAATACGTAGTTTTAAACAACACCCTAAGAGGGACACAACTAAAAAGGATAAAAAATTCTGAATAAATAATCACTACACCTCAAAGGGACATCACCCCAAACCATCTCCACAACATCGCAGTCAGAAAAGAATATAACATCCTGAACTGTTGTCTCTATGGACCTTTCCATTACCAGTATCAGTCTAATTACACCCAAATGTGTATGTAGGCTATGATCTTAATACAAATTGGATTCCACCAAAAAATAAACCATGTGATAAAAATTTTAATTCAAATGATATTGCTAGTTTTTATAAATAAGAAATGCTAGAACAGATTCTGAAAGGTGAAACATTAGATGAAAACAACTTTCAAGAGTGAAATTTGGAATAATGTAAACTTATAAAAAATACAAACATGATACTAAATTTATGATAAAAACAATGTATTCTAATGGTAAGTAAAACATATCCAATGATCTCTAGACAAAGGAAGAAACCTATGGCTTAGTTAGCTGTGGGGCCTTAGGTACATCGTATCTTGGTGTATAAGTATTCATACCCAATAACCTTTTAAAAAATGAGCCACTTGGAGGGGAAACCATAATAACATATCGGTCCCCAAAATCATCAATTATTAGTTAGTGTTGTCATCATCAAACAAGATATGTAACATAGGTATGATACCACTATTGGAACACAGGCATACTAGAACGAGTCATCCCACCTAGATACTCATGTTTCACTCTTTGTTATCAAAAATGTCCCACTTGTTATGAAATTCATTTTTCACACAAAAATACAATTTCAGTATCATACTCAAACCAAATAGTTACCCACATGTTTTTCACCCATTGTGTAAGTCAAATAATTCATTTAAAAATTTCATTAATCAACTTCGAGATGTAGGACAAGGCTTTGCCCAAAAAATCCATTTAAAAATCCACTTTCAAGGCCAAAATCCCCCTAATAACATTCCAAAACAAAAAATATATATTACATTAAAACATTTAATAAACCATTTTCATAAATTATATAATTTCCTCAAATGATACAACCAGAGGTACACATTAAAAACAAAAAATTTCAAGCCAAAAAACATCATTAAAATTAAACACATAACCAATTCTATAAAAAATAATTTTCACACCACACCCAATTAGTAAGAAACACAATAGGAAGTTAAAGCATGAAAAATACCTCATCAGGGAATTATTATAGGTGGAATCACCTAACATAGATGTCAATAACCATTAAAATTTTTACAGAACATCAACTGCACCATTGCTGCACTACAATGGGTTTAAAACAATCTCTAATCCACAATATTGGACGCATAAACACAAAATTAACCCCTAGCTAAAGATACCCATTTGCTGGACATTTTCAGATTCAATAAGGAGGGAATAAATCCTTTATAGAATGAATAAAAACAAATTATGAATCAATTACAAGAATAATCTAGATGTTCAACCACCATAAACCTGTTCAAAAATGTGTTCCAAGAGAGATTGAGGGATCTTGGAGCCTTAAATGGATATAAGTTTTGAATGGTGGAAGAAAGGGGATAGCTGGGTATAGTCTTGGAAGGGAAAACGTTGAATAAAATAATATGATGTTGAAATCTGTGCATGGTTTATCTGCTCAATTTAGCAAACTGTGCTGCCAAACAATGTGGCATGTTCTGGCCACCCAAAAACCCTTTTTTCATCCGAATATCATGGAGAAATCTAGGAGGAATGGTATGTCAATATTAGAAGTTAAACATACTTGAAAATATTTACATTGATGTGAAAATTTATAAAACTATATTTTGGGTATTAATATTTTAAATTAGTTTGAGGACAAAAGAAATAAAATATAACATTTTAGGACGGATTTTTAATAAGTGAAGATAGCATTTTATTTTTATAATTTTGGAGAAAAATGTAGTTTCTAAATATCCAAGGAGATAGAAAAATATGGGAATGCAGTTCAGAATAGACACACATGGGTGTTCGTAAATAATGATGAAGGAGAGCTCATTATAGGTTGGTGTTTGGCATAAGTGAACTGAAGTGGGGGAGGCCTCAGTTGTGATCATCTAAATCGGTTAGATCGACCATTCATATATGAAGTGAATATATACAACCCAAAAAAGAATAATATATGACCATCAATTTTTTTAGTAATGTTCCATATTTATAAAATGATGTCTTTGTGGTTGTACTCACATATCCGACACTTAGATAGACCTTTCCTCCACTACTCACATTCACCACTAGTATTCACTCTTACCATCACTCCTAACGCTTTCCTTTCACTAAAACTAGTTGGACATCCTTGAAAGACAGTTTGATTTATCATGGAATGAATTTTTAATATTGAAATAATTTTTTTGAGATCCCAAAAATAATGTTAACTCTATAGATGTGATACAGATGGTCGGGAAACCAACATTTACCCATTTCCAAGATGAGAGAACTTATGACTGGCTCCGAGATGACCACAACCTCATCCATGATGTATTTAGTGATCTTGTGTTCAATAGGGAGATCTCAAACTATACACAATGAAATGTGGAGATGCAGGAATCTTGAGTGACACATATACTGAAATTGAAGGCAACACATCCCAACTTGAGCACAATTCAATAAATGATTTACATTGGGAATTCCCTTTTTACAATATGAACCCATATTCATTAACAAACATAATAATCTAACATTCCCAATTAATAGTCGGTTTGTATGCCCCATTTTATTGGAAATATTAATGTGAATTAGAAGGATTTATAAGTAGTATTAGACCATAGAGAAGGGAATCAATATATCATCATATGAAGGCCCTCAAGGGTTCCAATCCAGGGAGATATTATACAGTTAAACTTATTGATATTTTTTCATTGTAGTTTAATAATTATATGAATGATAAAAAAAATTAATCTATTATATTTAATTATTAATCTTCTATCTCTTACCTAATCCCTCCTTTATTATTTATTTTATTCTCTATTATATGGTATTCAGCTTATTTGTTATCGTCTTCAACTTAGTGATAATTGGATAATTCCATAAGAGACATAATGTTTAGAGGAATAGGTTGTGTGAAAACATGTATTATTTCATCATTACATAAAAATGGTATTATTATATAGTATAATGTAAATATTTTATTATTTATCACATTTTTAATTAAACCACTAACCAAGTGTGACTTGTGTTGAATAAATCCCATTATGATTAATAATATTAATTATTGAAATTTGAGTATGATTTCTCTTATGTGCTTGAAATAAGGACATAATGTGTTATAGTGAATTTAGTATATCTAAACATGCATATTTAGATTCTAGGATAGTTGTTGTGACATTTTCCATGTAGATATATATTATTTTTATGATTTCATTATTATCGAACAAGATTGTCCTATGGGTGAAGTTGAATTAATTTTGGTAACAACATACATGGAAAAAGATCTCTCTCCTTTATTATTTTTATTATGCTCACAAATTCCCTAAATTAAATCATAATATTAATAATTAAATTCTCTCAATTATGTATCATTTTTTCGAATGATCACAAAACCTAACTATTTTTCAAGAATTGACACTAAACATCCCAATTTCTTGTATGACCTAACTCAGTACTCACACATTCTATTATAATTTATAAATGTTTTGTGATTTATGTTATAATTAAATATAAATTAATAATTACCTTATTCTAGAGAATTTGATGATGTATTATGGATTCATTAACTGTTGGAATCATTGTGAAGGAGTAGTAGAATGTAGATAACAACTCAAGAAAGGTTTCTTAGGTTAATTACTTTTCTTTCCCCGTACTGATTCACTAATTTTCATGTAATTTTTTTCATTATTAATTTTCAATAATATTTGATTATTAGTTTTTGGTGCTGGGAAATATTGGTTATCATAAAAAATATTCTCATGTTGCACCATCACTTGATTACATTGATTTCCAATAGGAGTTTTCTAAATGGATAGAACTGTATTTTAGTGGTTTTAAAAAAAATTAAAGAAAAAATTTTATTCTAAAGGATATGACTAATTCCACCCCCCCATAATAGAATGATGTATACTAACACCCCTATGGAGGATATCATAACAATAAAATATTCCTAGGTGACTACTAGACTAAAACTATAATCATAAAGACTTTTAATTAATGAATCCTCAAGAGAAGAATCTAGAAGATTGACTAAAATAATCACAAATTAAATTCAAATATATGATAAGAGTACAAATAATAATGAATCCCAGAAAATTAGAAAATGAGAAATGACAATCCACCTTACTTTAATTATTTAATGTTTAAATTATATTTCACAAAAAAACAATTATTTTATAATGCAGTTATTGAATGGTTATAGGAAAAAGAAGTGTGGGAGGTGGAAGATTTTTTGGATTTTAAAGTAACAAAGGTGGTAAAAAGGGGGATCTCAAAGAAGTGGTGTTGGAGAATTATACAATTTATCAAAGTAATGAATATATGAATGATGAATATATTGATGATAAACCTCAGGTGTCCCATATTAACCAACAAAAATAAGAATAATAAATACATATCTTCATCATATTATTACAAAAAAGAAGAATAAAACATGATATAAATTATTAACTTGATGGTAGAGGAGGAAGCGGAGCTGGAGGACAAAGTAGTGCTAGTTTTAGATGTAAAAGACAATTTCCAATAATAAAAAAAGTAAAATAAAAGGGTAATGATAAGATATGGCTAAATAAAATTGAAATTATAGAGACTTAAAAAATGGTACTCCTTCAAATAATTATAATAATTTGAGGAGAAAAAGGATTCTCTAATTAAAGAAGTCATCCTAGGATGTGTTGAAAATACAGAAAATGAATAATTATTGGAGGATAAATAAATCTAAAAAATATTTTCATATATTTATTTCATTATAGTTTATTTAAATATTATTCATGTTTCTTCTTTCTACAAGAATAATTCACAATGAAATAATGTAAATTACATAGAATATACACCATGGATGGGTAGTATTTTAAGTATGTTTTACAACTGAGCAAAGTAAATTTATACCACTCTCATAATAAGTGACAAAAATTTAAAAGTTCTAGATTGAAGTCTTAAATTATCGCTACCCTGAATAAAACCATATTTTTAAATTTCATTCTATGATTTAGTTTTAGATTATTATATTATTTTAAGAACTCTCCCTGTTGTTTTCTCTTATATATAATTTTACTATAAATGATTTAGATCCAAATCCTTCATGTGAATTGTTGTTTTTTTAAGATCAATGAAATAAGAAGATGTCTAGAAGAAGAAAAATAAGAAGAAATTATAAAAAACATCATGGAATGGGAGTATTTTTTTACATATTTATATTTTTATTCACATTTTTATATCATAAACTAAAAACAGTAATCTAAATTTTTTTGTGAACATTAATGAATTAAATTCACCAATAAATACATATATTGTTTTTTATTTTTCTCAATGATATCAGATACATCAACATGAAAGTGAAATATTTTTACATATTGTAAAATTTGAATTATCATTCTAATAAATAATTAATATATAAATTTATATTTTAAAATCCACAGTCATACCTCAATTTTTTGTTTCTTAAAAGTGATTTATGATATAATTTCTTTCTTGATTTTGATTCCTAAAAGATTTCATTGTGTAAAATAATTATTTATGTTTATTTCATGAACTACTTTACTTATTTTATATTCATATTACTAATAGTAATATTGACTAAATACTTCCTATTCTATTCAAACCATTTATCTTGAGTGAATATTATTGCACTTCGAACTACTAGAACATTCATGGATATCTTTTCAAATTAGTAATTGAAAAAATTTAAATTTAAATTTATTAGGGCATGTTTTTGATAACCAGTTTTATCCTGGGACCCACCATTACATTGATTCTACTTATACCATGGAAAATATGGATGACCTTTTAGGGAAGATAGACATTACAGCCCCAATTTATCCTTTCCGAATGTACACTTTGTATTGTGCTTATAATTCAATAAAATTAGTGTAAGGGAGGGGCTGTTCATGGAATATATTTTATATTATTACCTAAGAGGATAGTATAGGGTGTTTCCATCAGATATTGCATAAGATTCATGATTATAGTCATTTTATTTCATTTTGTATCACTCTTGTGGTTAAAAAATTAAACAAATATTGAAAAAATGGGTTGTCTCTCAAGAAGATAAAAAATAACCATTATTTATAGATTAATTTAAAAATAATATGGGTTTAGGTTTTTTCTGATTTTTTATATTTTAAAAAAAATGGGAAAAAAAGAAAAAAACTCAAAAAGGTAGGAAATTCATTCACTGTGATTACATAGTTCATGATCCTTTACATTGCACAATGTTATTCATGGGAGATGAAATTATGTTTTGGTTTAGATCATTTCATTCATAATAAATTTTTAATATCATGTATTATAATTTTCATTTTTGCCACCACATTGCACCTTACTTATTTTAAAACATCAATACCTACCAACCCCCATCCTAAGAATCATTTGAACTGAAATGTTAATCCATCCTGATTATTTATGATATTGTTTTTTATGTGGTGTCTATTGTTTTCTCAATGAATATTTATTATCATGAAAATACATTCAATTTATAATAATATGACCATTAAATTGATCCTTGAGTTATGAGAGGAAAAATTCATGTCAAGGTAAATCATTATTGGATAGGATATTGATGAGAGATTAAATATATAAAATAAAAAGGAAAAAATCTTGATTTGAAAATTATAGATGAATCATTATTTGTGGATTCATTATTTGGTATTTTATTAATTTTATAATATGCAATTAAAATATTTTTCCTAAGCAGGATAATTAGAAAATTATATTATTGATGTATGGACATGTTGTGTTTAGATGTTAATATTTTTTTAGGATTAGAAAATGATTATGTGTGGTGGTATTTGATACCTATATTTGTGAATATTATTGGTAAAAATAAATTCAATAATTAAACTAATTAAAAATTATTTTTTATTGAATTTATTTATTTATTTAATTATATTATTAGTTTTAATATTTTAAATGGGTTTTATAAAATAAATTCCATTTTAGGAAGTGCTTTCAATAAGTGAAGTTATTTTTTAATTTTTTAATTTAAGGTTACAAAAACTGATCTTTAAAAAGATGAGTAAAAAATTAAAGAGGAGAAAAAAACACAAAATAGAAAAACACATGTGGGGGAAGATAGGGTCAAAAGAGAATCAATGTGGGTTGGTGCTTGGAATGAGGGAAATAATGTGATGCAACCTTGACTGTGCTCATCTAAACTTATTAGATCACCCTCACATTTATACATTGGATTTATCCCACTCAATATATAATATTTTAGACTCTTAATTTTTGTATAACTATTCCATCATAATAAAAGGATGTCCCTATGACTATGCATGCATCTCCCACACTCAAAAAGACACTATTTTCGTTCCTAAAACTCATCATCGCCACTCATTCTAGTATGATGATTGATCTCACCATACTACAATGAAATATCTTGAGATCTTCCCTGGCCACCATATGTAGGGTTTAACTGGAGATGGGGAGTCCTTGTGAATTCTAAGAACCCAATGAATAATGTTCTAATGTTTAGGAAAACATCATGAATCCATTTCAAATATGAGAGAATCTGGTCATTAAATTAGGACAATCACAACCACTTCCACATCATAATGTGTGATTCCATTTTCAAAAGGCTGTCTTGAGATAGAAATGAATAAAATATGATACATGGGACTATTGAGCCAGACATATGGTGAAATCATTGATGACCCTTCATAGCTTGAGTCTAATTCACAATATTATTCATGGTATGAATTCCCTATTAATGATGTGAATCTGTAGTCAACAATAAATTTAAAGCTCTTATTTTCAAATTGGGGGGGGGGGGTTTGGATCCATTGATCCATGAACATTGATGTGTATTTTAAGGATTTATGAAGTGGATCAAACCTTGGATAAGGGTATTTTTAAATAATCTGATGAAGGGACCTATAGTTCTAATCCATTGATATATTTTACAAGTAATATTTGTTCTCAATTTTAATTATAGTTCTCTAATATTCTAAATTTTCAATCTTATTTGGTATATTTTATTCCATTCATTATCTCCTCTCTCTTCTCTTATCCATCATCTATTATTTCATCTATTGTATATTTTACCGTGTCTTCCTTATTCATCGATAATGAACAATCGATGTTGATTATCTAATTCTATATAAGAGAGTGAGTTTAGTAGAAGAGGGGGAGTCCCAACTTGTATTGATTCTTCTTCAAAAAAAGAAAAAATTTATTCTATAGCATTGTGATGAGATTTTATTTTTTGTCACATTCTCCATTAGACCACTAACTTAGTATATATATTGATGAATGAACCCCAATACTATTAAGATGATTAATTATTTAAATTTTACTTCGATTAATATTGTAAATTGTTTATAAGGTACAAATGAATTCTAGTTATTTTAATTCATATAACCAAGAAGATTGATATATTAGGATAATTTTGATGAAATTTAACAAGTTTATTTTATATATATTTTGGATTTCATAGTTATCAGATGTGACTTTATTACGAGGGAAGTTGAATTAAATTTAGTAAAACAATCCTTGGAAAAAATTATGTATCTCTTAAAATTTTCTTTCTATACATTTTTTATCATAGTTTATTATATTTATTATTAAAATCAATCAATTGTGTGTTATGGAACTAAAATGATTTTTTGGTTTAACTATTTCTAAAAAGTAGTTTCTATGCTTCTGTATTCCTCATGATATCAACCTTAGTACTCACACATTCAACACTGATTTCAATTAGTTATATGATGTGTGTTTCCATGCATTATAAATTGAAAATTTTCTTTAATCATATGATAATGAGCCTATTTTGAAGTGGTCTTTGTTTCAATAGTTAATTTTTGATGAGGATGCAATCTGGAGGGGTGGATGGTGCTTGCTTGGTCATGGATTATTGTATAGGTTGTGTTTTCTCCTGTTATACTATTTCTTCTATGTGTGTTTCTACCCCCTATGTGAGTTGGTTATGAAGGTTTTTAATGATTTACTGAGATGTGTTTGTGTGAGTGATGGGGTGATCTAAGAGGCACAACTAATGTCAATGATGATTATACTAGATCCAATTCAAGAAATGATGGAGCTTCTATTTGGTTTGGATTTGTGGTGATGGGGATGGTGGTGAGATTGTTCTAGAGGTGTTGTAGATGGATGGTGTAGTTGTGTCCTGGCGATGGATTGAGGGATGATCTTTTTAGATTGGGACTCGACATGAATGTTTGGTGGGTTTCTTCCTGTTGGGCGATAGTCAGTTTGTTCTCACCAATCAAGGGGAAGTGATGACCTGATTGAGTCTTAGGGAACACAACTCAAGGAAGATCATGAATTGGTATCTCAAGACCCATTGTGGTTTGGTGGTGCTAGGATCGATGTGCTTTGATTAATATTTTGATCATTGAAATTGAATTTCTAAATCTTCTATATTTGAATTTTTAAATCTACAGTTAAGAGTAATCCTTAATGTGCTTTTAGAAAATTATAAAAAATGAATCTAGATTATATTTTAGAGACATATATATAGTATTTATAAGAATTCTATAATATAAAATATTGAGAGTAAGTTATAAAGAGAGATAATGGCCATAACAAGATGAAAATGGAAGTTTAAAGAGATCTATAATATCAAATTATATAATTTATATGTACTTTCACATAATTTCCTAAATTGTGACACCTCAACTCAAACCACTGAGTCTTGGTTGAAGGTCGTCATGACCAAATTCACAACACCCCTTATGTAAGAGGCTACCAACTATCATTGATGATATACATCCATCCCTATGAATACTATACCCTCAGTATCCTTTCATAACAAGTGTCAATAAGATTAATAAAAATATATATTGATGAGAGTATCATGAAGAAACTAAATAAAAAATGAAATTTATGTCATATAGGTAATAAATGGATCCAAAATAGTCAATATAATCCTTCTTAAATATTTTAGATTAAAAATAAATAAAATATTGGCCCCATAGAGTCCATACAAGTTTGGAACTTGCTATATTCTCCCATGATCAACCATCTACCAAGGGGTCGTTTCCCTTTACCGGATTCCTAGTCATGAAATCTATAATCACATAGAAATTCTCTTGTAGGTTGTGAGTACAACACTCAATAGTACCCCAGCAATGCGTCCTTAATATTTATGGAAAATAAAACTTCTATATTCCTTATATGAACAATAAATTCATATGAAAATAAATCCAAAATCAAGAAACCATGCAGTAACCAGGAAACCATTAGCACTGACCATATCATATTTGGCTCTATGCCAGAAGAAATTTAATGGTATCAGGAATAATGAATATCAATCCATGAGGATTATAATAAGGCTCTTGAATATTGGATGAATTTACTATTAGACATTCACTAGGAATAAAATGATTCATGTTTTCATAATCCCCTAGTCAACAATTGGTCGTGATACTCTCCCACTACTAGGCATGGAGTCACATGATCCTTAGCATCATCTAGGCATTGATTGTATCACATGACATCCACAAAGTATTTTATTATCCAGGCCCTATTCTTCGTTCCATTTTCAATATTTTCATTGGTCATGTGCACAGCCACTATAAGGGTATAACGTTTAATTAAATTCTACATTCCATTACCTCTATGAAAAATAAACAATTTCACACATACCAGGGTAGAACACCAAATAAATCAAATCATTCTATTATAAGTAAAGTAAAAACATATGTTACATGTGATCAAAATAAAACATGAATAAAAGAGCTATGTATATACTCATGAAATCAAATATCATATAGGGTTCTCAAGGGAAACACACTCACACCCTCATGTGATCTTAATCAAGAACAACTCACATATACTGAAGAATAAGTTTTATATAATGGTAATAAGTTCAAAAAAGCACCTAAAAAGTTATGTGCCTTTGACCTCAATGATTTTGACACAAATGGTAACGATAAACCACCATGTGTGGTTTTAAGGCTAGTAAGAAAACCTTTATAGCCAAGATCATATCCTCATGGGACTTATTATTGTGGTTTTTTACACATCGATGTTCTATGTTCATCAACGATCCCTTGAAAAAAATAACTATTTTTTTCAAAAATAAATAAAATATCACATGAAGTAAAAAAATTTATATCAGTTGGTTGGAGTGGAAACTCATGAGGGGGTTAACTTTTTTCCTACATAAGATTTATGTTAAAAACATTATGATGAAGATCCCACAATTTTGAAATATCCCATTTAATTAAGGTTGTAGTGACATAAATTTTTAGTGAATCAACGTGTTTATCAATTTTTGATTAGTCCTTAGTTGAATCAGTGTAAAACACTTCTTCAACATTTGAAACAAGTTTACAGAAATAAACACATAAACACACTAACTAGAACTAACTATCAGAGTTAATGTAAAACAATTTTATGTTTTTGAAATTATATGAAGTGGAAAATAGACAAAAAAAAGTATTAATAAATATAGTACATAGTAGAGTTAATCAAGAAGTTTAGCCTCAAGACGAGACTTAATCCTTTCCTCTTGGTGATCACCTTCCACCAGGAAGTTTATGTAAACTAAAACATGATACACAACCTGTATCGGTCAATATAATATATTTTTCAAACTATCCAAGCCTCAAAAATTCTACCATAGTTCTTCATAGAAAAAAAAACTAACCAGACCATATATGGACTCTTCCACAGTTACACATTTGAAACAATGTGTAAGTGAAGTTTGATGCGAGGATTTTCAGTATCCTCTAGTTTAAGAAAAAGAGAGAGTGTTTGTAACACACAAAAAAAACTTCTGCAAAATGTAAAATGAATGAAAACAGTAGATCTAATATTATAATATTGAGTTTAGAAGACTCTATGTGTTTGCAGTCCAACTCTTGACTCCTTGGAGTGCAAAAATTACAGTTCGAGTCTTTCTCATGATGTTTTCCCCAAAATTGAGTGTTTAAACTTCAGGACCAAGATTGCAGGTACTGAGGTGTCCATCTTCTTGGTTTGATAGATATTTGAAGAATCGCAGAATGGAGACGTTAATTGTTTTCTCCAAGATGATCTTCATAATGCTCCATGGTTCATATTGTAAGTGTAGGATGGTTTTTCCTTATTATCCTTGATCTATCAAGTAAACTCGTTATCCAACATTCCTAATTTTTTCTTTTCTCCCCCGATATTCTATTTTATAGTTGAGGTCCGAAAATCGAAATAAGTAAACCATGTGCTATCTTCCTCATAACTCGTACTGTCTCTTGATATGTCTACAATCTGCATTAATTATTGTCAGATGTATTAATTTTACCAAATATGACTGTTAGAATATTTTTAAGAAATAGAAAAATTATGGAGTAGAAGGGTGGGCATCAGTAGACTAGAAGCAGTATCCTTCTCAACAGTAGGCTTCAATAGTATGGTTCATCGATAGACTAAATTGGTATACTTCATCAGTAACCTTATATCGGTGACCTTCATCAATAACCTTCAATAAGTAACCTTCTATGGGTGACATTCAATGGTTACCTTTAATTGGTGACCTTAATTGGTAACCTTCCATTGGTATCCTTCTATCGGTGAACATCATTGGTAATCTTCCATTAGTGACCATATATTAGTGACCATCATTAGAAACCTTCTATCGATGACCTTCATTTGTAACCTTCTATATGTGACCTTCTATCGGTGACCTTTCACAAAGACAAATATTGCACTATAATCTAAAATGATGGAATAGTGATATTAAAGATACAACGTTTTTTCTTGATAGAAACTAGAATATTAAGGAAACATGATTACCCTATATGGGAAACATGATTATCACAAAAATGAAACATGATTTGGGATTATCAAAACATTTGTATCCAATAATATAACCTTTTTTATAATCACAAATCTGGCCAGTAAACATTTAGATTTATGTATTATTTAATCAGGGTTAACCACAATTTCTAATTTCTTCAAAGGTGTTATCATACATATAATATTTTTATATAAAATTGAACCATGTTTATTATGTAAAATAGATTAGATTATATATGCACAGACTCCAGTCAATATAAAACTTCTCTCCCATTATTATTAACAAAAATAATGTAAGACAAAAAGAGACAAAAGATGATTTTTTTATTAATGATTAAATGATAAACTATACAAGAAGATTACAGCGATCCCAATCAACTAAGACATCCCACAATCAATCGACATCAGAAATGTCAATGGAATATTTTTCTTCAAGAGCTGAGGAGGTAGGTCTAGAAGATGGAGGGATAGGTCATGGTGTAGTAGTGAGAAAAGTAGGAGGAGTTTCTATAGAAACATCAGTAGACCGATAGTGAGTATATCTATGAGGAATCATAGGGGTCAATCTTCTAATGGTCTGTTTAGGGGTCATCAATGGGGAGGCACTAGTATAGCATGAGGAAACTGACGAAAAAGGTAATTTTGGAGGAACAATAAATGGAGTGCAGTCCACATGGAGGAAGGGTAATAGGAGATTTCTAAAACCCATAATAATGATTCCTCCTCTTTCCATAGATTAGATAAAATAATCCTAATTCTCTATAAATCTCTCCAAGGAATGAGTATATTCTCTAATACTTCTATATTAATCCTTAAAATCCTGAGTGATAGGTTGGATTCTCATGTTTTCCAATAGCATCTTGAAGTGATCATCCCTTTAATGCATAATGTACACCATTTTGTAATAGAAATCAACATGCTCTTTGATGGAATTATAATCATGATCATCCTCCCTCAAATAATATCCTACAAGCATATGAATGACTATTGTAGTGGAAATGCCCTGAATTATAGACTATGCATTAGGGGAACTAGCACCAAAGATCATTTCCACTTCTACTATAACAACCAAACTAAAAGCTTCTAGATCAACAAGATGAGAGGCTGAAGATGAAGCAGATGCACATAGAGGTGCCATTGTAAAATCCACAGTCTCCTTAAAGGACATGATCAGACCACTGATCATCCTATTTACATCATCATCATTTCCTCTCTCATGTGCCTCCACAGAATTCTTAATGTCCTCAGAAACAGTGACCATCTGCTGAACAACACTCTTAACATATTTGAGATCTTTTTCCACTTGAGCCCTTGAATCCATATTTGATTCTAAAATCACTATTGATTTTTAATAGATTCCATAGTCTCTGCCAAGGTTCTGACATAATTCTATCATTCCTTCACTTGAAATAGGAAATTTCAAGGAGAGGTTAAAATTACTCTTTCTAAGGAAAATGGCCACACTTCTTTATTGAGATCCAATGTTCTCTCTATCACAATAGATCTCTCATCAAAGTGTCTCTTTAAAACAGATTTTACATATTCTAAATCATCCTTCATCACATAATCCCGAGGAAAATGAACTACAAGTTATACAATAGTGGTCTCTAAAAAGAAGGAATCGTTGGACTTATGTTAGGCTTGTCATCATCAGAGTCTCCATAGTATAATCCCAAGACTACGAATCATGGATCTTCTGACCAATCATATATTCCATTAGAAATAAAAATAGAACCTATTGCAACAGGTTCCTCCCCCTCACATGGAGCATTCTCCTGATCAATTACATTCATCTCTTTCATGACTCCTTGATCAAATGCATCAAGAGGAGAGTCCACTTCCACTTCTTATACAAAACCATCAACCAATGCCATTGCAGTTCCATCTTCAACTGATTCAGCAGCCTCTTCATCTACACTCTATACCATTTTTTATATCCTATTAGAGGACTGATACATAGACATCCTTCTTCACTTTCATTAGTAGAAATCTTAAAAATTATACTGACTAGATTCAGTTTCATCCTCCTCCTTTGAGATCTCTCTAATGTCTCTTAAGACATTTTCATCTCCTTATTCTTCATTGGTTTTCTCATTGTCACAATCCTATTGGAAAATATATCTTATAGGTAATATTTTTGGTGGGATAGGTTTTCCGAAGGATATAGTATTGGAATGAGAACATGTGGGATGTTCTGGATCACTCTAGTCATCCATATGAGAATCCTCTATTTCTTGCACAAAAGAAACCTCCTCTTCATCATCTAAATATAATGGCCCCACTAAATTAGTCATTAATCCTATATCCCTCTTATTCATTGGCCTAGTAGGATGGGTGATGGGGGTGAATTTTTCATACAGTTTTACCTCATCATTCACCCATCCCCTTTTCCAGGGCTTCCATTGTATCTTCACAATCTTTAAAATCATCTTCGTAAAGAATCATTTTTCCCATAAAACTACGCATAATTCATTATTTCTAGTAACTCCTTTCACTTTCAACATAATGGATGTCAATATGGAATTAAACAATGAATTTTACTTGGAACTAGGCTTTGTCATACCCTCTAACTAAATCATATATAACCCATAATGATTTATCTTTTAATCATGACTCAATAGTGTCAATATAAATACATATTGAAAATTCATGTTAGCATAGTCTCCTATCCTGGGACTCAAAACATGCATAATAAACAAAAAAATAAACCTTTATTCACCTTCCATTTTAGCTGTAATTGCTTTCCAATGGATTCCATTCCTTGTCAGTTCTGCCAAAGCATCTTTATAAGAGAAGAAATATCTAGTGCGATGAACCAATACATAGTAGTAATAAAATATTACATCATGTGGGACTCATAAAAATTCATCCCATTCAAGATAGGATAATCTCACACTTACTTCAATTACCTTTGAAGACATTCATTTCTCATTCTCAGACTGCTTGAACTTTAGAGACTCTTAAATTTCCTTCACTGGATTAGGGTAACAAGGTCCATTGTTATTGGTAAATAATTTTACTCAATCCTGAGTTTCAGGTGCATTTAGCACTGGTGAATTTCTTGACAGCACCCATTTTGAACTTAATTCATTTCTACCATAATTTCCCTCTTCAAAAAATGTGGATTGATCATCTTTTCCACTAATTTTCTTCTAATACTAGACCTAGTTTGGGGTTTCTTAGGGTTTGGCGCATCTCTATCATCACCAACCATCAGTCACTTCAATCATTCCATTGTGATCTAGAGTAGTTTTAGGATTTTATCAAGAGGTTAGGTTCCACGGTTAGGGAGCAAGTTGTTCTATAGAGGATTGAAGTGGAATGAAATGTGGTTTGTACTTTATTTTTATCATTTAGGGATCGAAAAATAAATCAGGTAAAAGAAATAAATAATACTAAAAACATTATGGATTCCAGTAGAAAAATGTGAGGTCCCAAAAATATTGATTATCGGTAAGGTGCCAATGGTGAGGTCCAACGGTGAGGTCAAACTATGAGGTCTTATTAGTCAGGTCCATTAGAGAGGTCATAACAATGAGTTCCAATGGTGAGGTCCTAACGGTGAGGTCCTGTCGGTGAGGTCCAATGGTGAGGTCCTAATGGTGAGGTCCTAATCATGATGTCCAAATGGTAAGGTCCTAACGCTGAGGTTTAAAATAGAGGTCCTAACAGTGTGGTCTAACGGTGAGGTCCTAACGGTGAGTTCTAACAGTGAGGTCCTTGTGGTGGGGTCTAATAGTGATGTCCTAATGGTGAGTTCTAACCATAAAAGTTTATCAAACCAAACTCATGTTTAATGTAATTTATCCTCTCAGAACTCAAATACATTGTAAATATATCATCCAATTGGCGTTCAGTGATAATAAATTAAAGAGTGATATCTCCTCTTTGATAATGAAATCTCATGAAGTGATGTCTCACATTAATGTGCTTTTCCCTATCATGAGATACTGAATTTTTAGTGATGTTAATAGAATTTGTATTATTATAGTTTATAAGGACATGTTGGAATTGATATCCATTGTATAGAAAAGTGTGTATCATCCATAGAATTTGATCACAACTACAAATAGCATATATATATACAGCTTTAGCAGTCGATAATGCAACAAAATTCAGTTTCGTACTACACCATAATACTAGGGATTTTTCCAAAAAGTGACATATTCTAGAGGTGATCTTTCTATATAACATTCATCTTAAAAATTCAGCATCCAAATAACATATTACATCATATAATTTTCCTCTTGCATAAAATAGTCCAACATTTATAGTATGCCTGAGATATTTAAAACTCATTTTGACAACAGTTAATTGAGATTCTTTGGGATTGGCTTGAAAATGATCAAACATGAATACACTGAACATAATATCAGGTGTGCTAGTAGTAAGATTGATCAGACTCCCAATCATACCTCTAAAATTTGTTTAACCCACTGGTTTACCAATTTCAATAGAATCCAACTTACTTGTGGTACTCCTGGGTGTATCTCTACCATTATTACTATCTAAGTGAAAACATTTCAAAAGATCATTAACATATTTTCATTATTTTAAAATAATACAATTTTTATTTTGGAAATTTTTAAATAAAAGGAAAAAATATATGTTCCATGGTTATAGTCATTTAAAATTCATCTTGCATCATATTTTAGAAATCATAACATAAAAAATGTTACAGGATTCATAAAAAATGTCATCTACGAAAATTTTTACTATTAAAAAAAATTGGAAACCCTTTTAATAAAAATAGTAGGATCGCCTATTCCATTAGTAAAACCTTTTTAAATAATAAATGAACTAATTTTGTCATACCATGCTCTTAGAGCATGTTTTAGACCTTATAAGATTTTAGAATGTTAAAAGCCCTGATTTAAAACATGGGGATTTGTAAAACCTGGGTTTGTTCAATAAATACATCCTCAAATATGAACCCATTTAGAAATGAATTTTTGACATCAATTTGAGGATGTTTGAAATTATAATTAGCTACATAATCAAGTAGTATCCTAATGGCCTCTATTTTGGCTACATGTGAAATGGTTTCCTCATATTATATTCCTTCTTCTTGATTATATCCTTGTGCAATGAGTCCATCCTTGTTTCTAACTATGTTTCCTTATTCATCAACACTATTTATAAACACCCATTTAGTGCCAATGGTCATAGTGTCTTTAGGCCTTTCTACTAATTCTCAAACATTTTTTCTTTCAAACTGATTTAATTCTTCTTGTGTAGTTATCACCCAAAATTCGTCATAGATATCATCATTAAAATTTTATGGTTCAGGATATGGAAGAAAGGCTTGATGTTCGACCTTGTTTCTCAGAGCAGCTCTAGTTTGTGTACCTTTATTTAGATCAACTACTACAATATCTAAAATATGATTCTTGAGGGTTCTAATACCTCTATAATGAGTTGAACTAACTCCTCAAGGTTGTATATAGGTTCATATTCAATAGGCTCAGATTCTGGAAAATTTCCAGAACTAATTGTTTTCACTAAGGGTCAATTGTCTTTACCATTAAGTTATATAATTGACATATATTCCTAAAGATGTTCAATAGTGTTTTAGGGTTCATGTGGATCCGTCTCATCAAATTTTACATGAACTGATTCTTTCACACATTTGGTTCTCTTATTAAATACTCTATAAGTAGTACTAGAGATTGAGTATCCTAGAAATTATTTTTCATCACTCGTAGAATCAAACATGTCAAGATTATCCCTATAGTTAAGGATAAAGACATTGAAAACCAACACTATAATGTAATTAACCTTAGGCTTCCAATTATTCCAAAACTCATAAGGGGTTTTCTTAAGAACATGTCTAATTTAGACTGTATTGATGATGTGACAAGATTTATTAACAGCTTCATCCAAAAATAGATATGAAGGTTATACTCATTTAGAATTGTGTGGGAAATTTCTTTAAGTGTCCTATATCTTCTTTCTACAACTCCATTTTGTTGAGGTTTTCTAGGAGTATAGAACTTGTGATTATATCCATTTTGTGATCTAAATGATTCAAACTCCTTATTTTCAAACTCACAGACATGATCACTTCTCAAGGTCTTTATTTTATGTACAAAAAGATTTTATATAGACTTGGAATATTGAATTAAGTAATAACATGCATCACTTTTTTGAGATAGAAATTATACCCAACTATATCTAGAAAAATCATTTACAAGAACATAAACATAGTTCTTCCAATTTAAACTTGAAACTCTAGGTGGTCCAAACAAATCCATGTGAACCAACTCCAGCGGTTGAGAAATGGAATTTTCTTTCTTTGGTTTGAAAGAAATGTTGTGTTATTTTCCTTTAGTAAAGGATTACAATCATTTTCATGTGAGAATTACAATTTATGTAAGTCTATAACTAAATCATTCCTAGTTATTTTCCTATGTGAGTCCACATTGTAGTGTCCTAATCTTCTATTCCATAACCAGGATTCCTTATGAAAATAATTTAAACAAGAAACATTTTTCTTAGCTAAATAGCTTAAATCAATTGCATATACATTTTCATTTCTAAGAGTAGTGAATGTAAAATCATTTTTAGAATTAAAAATATTACATGAATCATTGTCAAACATAACATTATAACTATCATCACACAGTTGATAGATACTAAGTAGATTGTATTTTAAACTATACAAAAAGTACATTAAAAATTAATATACTATTTGTGTTACCAATATGGCTTAAACCAACAATCATCACATTGACATTATCACCAAATGTATCTTGTCAACCATTAACAATAATTAGTCTCTTGAAGAATGAATTGTCTCCTATCATATGTCTTGAACATCCACTATCCATGTACCATAGGGTCTTACAGGAGCTCTTTAAACAATTTTCCTACAAAACAGATTAAGTGTGTGTTAACATTGGTACAGAAATTTTCATGGGTCCATAGAGGTTAGAATGTAATTATTTGGGAACCCAAACTTGTCTCGTAGGTTTCCTATAATCAACAGATATGTTTTGAGACATGAACCCTTTTTTAGATCCTTTGGAAAAGTATTTTTATAAAGATGGTCCAGAACATTAACTAGTAGTGAATTTTCCAGATTTTGGATCAAATTTATTTTAATAATCGTTCTCTGTCCTAGTTGATATCCTAGACCAGTTGTGCATTTTGGAGAAATTTGATTCCCTGTAAATTGATTCACGTTATCCTTACCTATAGTAAAGTACTCAAGATCTCTTTGTAATTTCTCCATTGATAATTTATGTTCATTATTTTCTTTCAACAACTAATCTAATTTTTGTCTCTCAATATCCCAGTTAGATATATAATTATCATTTAAAGCATGATGTATTAACAATAATTTATATTAATCCTTGAGTTCATTAAAGGAATCCTCAAGCATACCAAAAAAATTTAAATAGTTCATCTTTACTCATGTTTTCATCATTATTTGATTCACTTTCATTCCCAGAATATTAAAAATTATGTATAGGAGAATCGGGTATTACCTCAAATGTTTCTGTCGTTAAACACAGGTATGAATGTTTTTTCTTTTCAATATCAAAAGTGTCAGATCCAATGGAGCTGTCCTCGGAGGGACTCCAAGTAGCTTTCATAGCCTTTTTATATCCCTTTCCCTTGTCTTCATATTTCTTCTAAAATTTTATCTAGGGGAAATCATCCTTCACAAGGCCTTTCTATTTATACTCATACCAAACTATCTCATTTGTGTTGTCATTCCATTTTCTGTCCTTTTTCCAGTATCATATACTATTATACATTCCATTATAGATTGAATTTATAAAGAAATTATTCTTACAATAACATTTTTGAATCACCTAGCAAGATGATCCATCTCATCATCATTGTCAGAGTGTGAGTCTTCACTATTGGAAGTGTCTACTAGAGATTAAACTTTTTCATTATCTTTACTCTTTGAGGTATCAATATTGAATGCTCTAGATTTCTTTCTTCATTCTTCATCTACTTCTTGATTTAACTTAAACTCTCCTTCAAACATCATATGTTTTCCAATTAGTTCCTACACTCGTATCTTGCCTATGTCACATGATTCTAAGATATAAAGAGAAGTTCCTCTCCATCTGTTAAGTAGGCATCAAATCATCCTCATAATATGATCCTTGATGCCTACTAGTTTCCTAGGTAGACTCATGGTATTTAATATTTCATTGGTCCTAAGATACATTTCAGATATAAGTTTCTTAGGATTCATTTAAAAATTATCATATGTAATAGTATAAGTATTTTATCTCATTTCTTTAACATTGGTGGTTCTCTTAAGGGTAACAGCAAATGTATCCCAAATTTCATATAATATTTTATAAGAAGATATTATATTGAATTATTTATCACCTAGAAAATAGTAAAACGAATTCCTTTTATTTACAGTTATTGTTAATTGTATCTTTAGTTAACATAGACCATGTGTCCCTAGAAGTAACAGGAAAGGCATGTTGTTCTTTTATTGTGTCCCAGATTTCAGGACCTATTTTCTCTAGGTACATTTTTATTTTCAACTTCCACTGAGCATGGTTATTTCCATTAAAAAGGTGGTATGTTAGTAGAATAAACCTCCACTCTGTTATCCACTGTTAATAAAAATTTAATGAATTGAAAATTTTGATTTGACAGAAATTTTAGGATCATAAAGATACAAATAAAATCACAATTGAATATAATTTGTTAAATTCATGCACAAAATATTATATGTTAGTAATAGAACAACCCTCTAATACCAAATCTTGGTTGGAGTGGAAACTCAATAAGGGACTGAATTGAGTTCCTACTAAAATTTTTTATTAAAAACATCATGATGAAGATCCCCCAATTTTAAAATTGGCCAGTTAATAAAGGCAGTATGGATATAAATGTTCTATTGGTCCACAAGTTTCTCAAAGAGTGATTAGTACATAGTTGAATTAGTGTAAAACACTACTTCAAATTTTGAAATAGATTTACTGAAATGAACACATACACACTCTAACCAGAACATACTATAAAAGTTAACGTAAAACAGTTTTCTGTTTTCAAAATTATAAGTTGTGTCAAACAGAAAAAATATATTATTACTAAATATAGTACACAATAGAGTTACACAATAGGTTCAATCTCAAGCTGAGACTTAATCCTCTCCACACAGTGATCACCTTCCACCACACAGTTTATATTAAAAATAAATATGATTATTTTCAGTATCCTCTAGTTCAATCATAGGAGACAATTTGTGTTACAGACAAACACACACTACCTAAAAATGTAAAATAAAAGAACACGATAGAGATAATAATATAATATTGAGTTTAGAAATCTCTATGTGTTTGAAATTCATCTCTTGACTACTCAGAGTGAAGAAATTGAAGTTCGTGTCTTTCTCTGGAAGTTTACCGCAAAATAGAATGTCGCAACTCCACGTTCTATCTTCCTTTTTTTCCTTTTCTTCCTCGGTCATCTATTTTATATTTGAGGTCCAACATTAGGAATAAGTAAAAAATGTGCGGTCTACCTCATACCTCATAATGTCTCTAGATATTGTCTCTTGATATGTCTATAATCAGTATAAATTAATGTTAGAAGTATTAAATTTACCAAATATAACCATTAGAACTATGTTAAGAAATTGACAATGTACATTGGAGAAGAGTCAGGATCGATATACTAGTAATAGTAGCCTTCTAAATAGTAGTAATCAATAGTAGGCTTCATCAATAGTCTACATCGGTAGTCTTAACTGGTAACCTTCTGTCAGTGACCTTCATTGGTAACCTTCCATCGGTAATCTTCTATCATGACCATTAACATTAACCTTCCATCTGCAACCTTCATCAATATCTTTCCATCGGTAACCTTCTATCAGTGACCTTCAATGGTAAACATCCATCAGTAACCATCTATCGGTGACCATTATCATTATCCTTTTATCAGTGACATTCATCCATAACCTTCTATCGGTGACCTTCAATTATAGAAATTTCACATAGATAAAATTTTTACTATAAGCATAAACAATAGAACTATGAGATTAAAGATACACAGTTATCACTTTATAGAAACTATGAATATTAATGAAACATGATTATCCTACAAGAGAAATATGATTATCACATAAATGAAACAAGATTTGAGATTATAAAAAAAGGTGAGTCCAAAAATATCTTTTATATAGTCTAGAATAAAAATGAATAATTCTTATTTTCCATCTTGATAATTTCATATTATTTCATAGGGAATAATTATAACTCCTAGTGTGATTATAATCTCACTTTTCAGAATAATCCATGGTAGATAAGAGTAATAGTTATTATTAATTTTAATTATTATTATTTTTTATCATGTTAAGGGGTTTTCATATTTTCAAGAAGGATTCAGAAGAATAATTTCTCTAACTGATTATAAAATATTTCATGGAATTTAGACCTAGGTTTTTATCCTTTGTAAAAAAAATCACCTATAATAGATGAGAGATAAATTTATTCTACCATTCCTAGAAATATGGATGAAGAACATTGTTTTCTTGGGTAACACATAAAATATTGAATATAAAATATTTTCAGTTATGTCTAAAAATGAAGGATTACACAGAAAAACATGGGACGACATGAGTTTTATTTAAAAAAACAAACATCCTGCAATCTCTTCATTTTAAAACAAAAAATTAAATACCATCATTTAATTTTTATTTAACTGATTCAAGAATGAAAAGCTTCTAATTTCATCCATAAGTATGATTTATATATTTAAATGATTTTGGGGATTTAATTTCACGATTCGTAGCATTTTAAATTCTGAAAAAGGTGTTACAAAGAATATTTTAGAAAAAATATATGTCTAAAAGGATTTGAAGACACAATTTTCAAAAAAAAAAGGAACTGTGTAAGGGTAACAAAATTTTACCATTACAAAGTTTACATGTGATGTCTATGGGTAACATGTTTTATCATTACACAAATCTCAAACCCATACTCATCCTTATGAAAAAACCCTTATGCAAGACAATAACCATATGACACTATCCTTACACAGCCAATACCCATTTGAAACTACCATTATGTAAGTCTTGAGTAACTATTACACATGTATGTTCCCATAATCAAGAATTGACTAACACTAATCTTGTACCTTTACACAATTCAAATATACCCTTACACAGTGTATTTATGTAAGGATCTACCCTTACAGAGTGTGTGGTTACCATTACCCAACACATATAAACAAGTTTTACCATTATCAAATAGCCATTTTACCCTTACACAAACTATATAAAATGATATTTACCCTTATAAAATTCATGAGAAGTGGGTTTTCCCTTAAAAAGGTATTAAACCCTCATTCAATCCCTATTTAACACTTTAAATACATAATTAAAGTGTTTTTTAAGAAAAATTCATAAATTTAAAACAATGTATTGTTTAAGGATTAAATAAAAAATTAGATTATTAATATTCATCCAAATTTTTGAATTCTTATAACATTCCATGTAATTATAGAATCATATTTTTTCATATCTATTATTATTTATGAATTAAATACTAATTTTACTTTAAATGGGATGCTTTTTATGATAGCATGCCTGACACACAACATTGGGTTTCTTTGAAATCATTTGTTTCACACAAGATTGAGTTATATCAAAAAATTATACATTATTAATATTATCATTTTAAATGGTTGTTATGAGCTAGTTGATGTATTAGTGGGAATGAATAGTAAAAACTATAATATGTTTATAGGTGCATATTAAATATTTTTACTTTCTTCCACTCAATTGTTTGGGCTTAAAATGGGAATAAATCAAAATTTAGGCATAAAAGCTCTAATATTTTCAAAAGGTAGTTTTACCACCTTTTGATAGAGAACCCATTTAAAATATATTTTTTGAAAAAATAACAAGTTCTATTTTCAAAAATAATTGACTTCTCTGGAATCGAGACATAAAAATATAATTTGGAATATGTTTTTTTTATTTTTCAAATAAAATTCATAATTTAATGAATAGTGAAAAATATTGCCTTTAAATTCAAAATTGTTTTTCATCTAATTTATATATATTGTTCGATTGTCTTTTTAATTTTTCTTAATATATAAATAGATTAATTTTTTTTGTTTAATCCAATTTTGGTCAGTGGATGCAATTTCAAAATGGAATTTGATATAAATTTATTCAAATCTTTTGATGGTTTTTACTTTTGAAAACATGTTATCTCGTTATGACAACAACAATTAATTATTAATTAATTACTAAAAATTATGTGTTTCGAATTTTGAAAATTGGATTCCATATTTTGAATCATTGGGTTCATATTATGTAAATATTTTCCATTTATTTTTTGGATTTTATGAATAGTAACTAGGGTTCATTTTAATTACAATTGTTAGAGGTAAATTAGGTAAAATAAGGTAATAATTAATATGATAAGGATAATTACATTACCCTAACACCTACCAAAATCCTATTATATGAATAAAACTCAACCCTTAACACCTAAAAATTGTAATTGACTCATTTAATGGATTTGTGTCCATGAATGAGATATAAATATTATTAAAATTAAATAATGTGACAACATGTCACCCACTTATTTCTTATAAGTATAATAATTTTAATTCATTGATAAATATTATTTAACATTGATAATTAATAGTATCCAGAAACACAATAAATATATCTATTTCACGGGGAATTAATTTATCATTTTTAGATATCAACTACTTATCATTGATATTGACATAACAGTGATTTATTAATTATTTTATTAAAAGAAATATAAAATAATTTATATTAAATTTAATAAAATAAATATAATTCAAATTAATTAGGATAATACATTAATTATATAGGTTACTATGATATATTATAATTCAATTATATGTCTTTTTTCGTAGTTATTTATCTATTTTTATTTAATTTTAATTCAATAAAATTATTAGTTTTAAAATTCACACTATTATATTTTATAAAAATAATACTTTATTAAATTTTTTAAAAATCATAAAAAAATATTTAAAATTAACTAATTGACGATTATAAGATCAAAAAAATATTAATTTGTCAATTTATTATATATTTACTTTATATGAGTAAAATTTATAGCCTCTTAATAGTGGAAATGTTATTATCACAATTAAAATTTGAATATATTTATTATGTGTAAACCAAAAAGATAGGGTTTAAAATAAAATCAATACATGTCATAATATTATTAGATGTAATGATTTTGAACCATCCTTGTCTTATATTATACAGTACTCATGTTTGAGCCATTTTTATTTAAATGATAATTTATATTAATTTAATATTTTAAGAGTTTCCAAGGGTACCCCTCCCCTCTCCTATAAAATGGAACTCATTCCTCTCTATTACTCAAACATAAAAAAATTAACAATAGAAAATATCGATCCAAAAACCATCCTATAAACCCTCCCACATTATTGAATCCTTAATTTATGTAGAACATGTTCCATGTAGGAGTTAAGGTGTACTTCAAAGATGATCAACCGAAAAATGGTATCATTTTCTTTAATTTTTTCCATTTGATTTTCTCTTAGACTTCCTTAAAATGTTATTCATCCTAGATTAAATAATTAATACAGTATCCTCAATATAGTACAATGTTATTTTGTAAATATAAAAACCAAAATCCATATACACATCCATTTAATATGAAATGAATTAATTGTTCATTTGTGCTTGTGAACTATCACCTTCACGAACCGATCTACTTCATTTTCCATATCCATATCTCATGAATGGTTATAATAATGGAATCAATTTTCATATCTCATTTTCATGACATATTATTCATTTTATGATAATAATACTATAATTAATTTTTTCTACTTCCAGACGAATGAAAATGATAATGTCGTTTGTGTGTACATGTGAACTATCACCTTCACTAAGTAATGTGACTCGTTTTTATAAATTATATCACTTATATGATATATATATATGTATATTTAATTTATTGACATGATATTAAACATATTATGATCATTATAAAAAGATAAAATAATACATAACTCACTTCCATAACGATCAATGAAAAATGGAAAACATTGCACATGTGTTTGTACAACTTACCGTCTCCATGACTATAACATTGTTCATTTTTAATAACCAAACATATTGGTTTGATTTAATGTTATAAATAATGTATTAATATTATAATAATGTCATTAATATTATTTTGGAGATGAAGGACTTATGACCGCATAGACTATTGACATTGGACTAGGTTCATTTTCGACTGAAGTACCGAATATCAGCAAAAATAATGACCTGAACAAAAATCAATATTTAATTATAATAACATGTTAATATGTAATATAAGTGGAATAAAAGACATTTAAAAGTTTCTAAAACAAGTATAAATTAACATAACATTATTATTCATGATACAAAATAATGTACGAAATGATTCAGGATCGAGGTAAGTGACATCGTCTTAATATCCATTAATTGGGGCATATTTTGATAAAATAGACACCCATCTTTTATACGATGTTTAATTAAAAAAATTTCATTTTAATTATATTCAATTGTTTCTTAAATGAATATTTTTCGATGAATCATTTTACTAAAAGAAAATGTGTCGATAATGACCATTCTGCCGATGTGACCATTTTAAAATATTTGGCTTCCTCTAAAATCCTTAATGTTTCATAAAAAGAAAATAAATACCACATTCCATTTACAGGTGTTTTGGTATTGAAAATTTTTTTGATAAAGAATTTTTTATGTAAATATATTGAAATGATATCTTGTGATTGTAATATGAAAATGTTATTTTTTCTTTATCTTGATAATGTGTTATGATTATATTGTAGATCTTTGGAATTTATTATGTATATGGGTGGTTTTGTGATAAACCCAGGGTAGGAGATCCTCTGATAGCTCTCAAATGTATTATTTAATGAAATGGAGTTAAATTCTTGGGGTTCTCCTAATATATTTAGGAAATATACCATGATTGTTATTCTAACGGTAAATATGATCTTTACTATAAGGCCCCGGCCTTAAACATCTCTTAATATTGAATTAAATGAATAATTCACATTGAGGATCTTTTCAGGTTTAGAGTTTTAGAGAATTAGAACATAACTACTACATCTCAAAAGATTACAAAGTACCCTCTTCTACTAAGTTTCCATAGAATAAAAAAAACTCTTAAAAAGAAACATGTTTAGTTCAAAGTTTTATATAGAATGACTTTCCCTTAATCCCATCCTTGACCCTATTCCACATTAGTTCCGGTGAAAAACATTTCAAAAAAACTTGGGGTGAGCATAAAGAGCTCAGTAAGGGATACACAAAGAATGAAAACTATTAGTTTATCAAAACAGCAAGTAAACCATGTATACTTTATCAAAGTAATACTTTTCACCTTTATGAAGTAGTAAAAACACTTCACTGAATAAAATATCATTACATACCCATTTGTAACCAAAATATTACCATAAAACCCATAATAAGATAACATAACATATAAAGGTAACTTGGGACATAAACATACTTATGTGGAATAACCATATGGTCGACTTCCACATATATCACTTAATGGAATAGCCATACGGCCAACTTCCATACCTACTTAATGGAATAGCCATACAGCCGACTTCCATACCCAATGCATTGGAGGTTATAACGTAACCACCTGTCCTGGTATTCACAGCACCACCCGTCTTATGGTTTATCACGTAACCACCCGTCAAATGTCTAAGTACCATTATAAAAATCATAAGACATAAAAAAATATAATGGAAAGAAAACATTTCCACATTCCGATCACAATATATCACATAAATATATTGACATAACTAATCCATTATAAAAACCATTTTCAATACTAAAAATACATAAAAGTGTATATGGTATTTATTTCATTTAAAAAAACATTACGGCTTGTTGAGGAAGCCAAAGACGAAATAATACTCACGGCGGCGGAAAAGGTCGTTGTCACCGTGTACGTTAAAAAAACATTCCTTTTTTTCATTTAGTAAAACACTTCGTAGAAAATGATTCCTTTTGTATAAAAGTAAAATTCAAAGGGGTTTATACAGAATATAAAAGAATGTTGTGTATAAAATGAAATATGCCTCAATGAAAGGAGATTGAGACGAAGTCCCTTACCTTGGGTCCGACTTGACTCGATCGTTCTTTAACGTCCTGAATAATAAACATGAGTTAATTTCTACTTGCATAGGAACCTTTTTCAAGTCCATTATTACTTTTATATCACTTATTACCCTGTTATAAACATTATGTAATCATTTATGTTAATAATTTTTGTTTTGTCGATATTTGGTTCTTAAGTCGAAAGTGGACTTCGTACAATTACATGTTGTTCGTGTGGTCAAAGGTTCTATATATCCAGAATGACATTCCTGATTTGGATATAAAATATATCATATATATCCAGCATATACATGTATTTATAATATTACATAAGCATTTAGAGGTAAGAAATGAAATGCACCGTTCATGGGGACAGTTAGCCGTACGTACGCATGAACGCTACTTTCATTTCTTTGTCATATTAATTGAATTAAAACAAAATGAGAGGTATGTATATTTTAATTCCAGAATTATATTCATCATTTATATGTATCATTAATCATATATATCGATTATATACATGTACTTATAATATTACGTTACATTTGGTGATAAGAAATGAAATGCACCGTTCAAGGAAACAGTAAGTTGTACGTACGCATGAACGCTACTTTCATTTCTATTTCATATTTTTATAGAATTGAATCATAATGATATAAAGTTATATTATAATACCAGTTTAATATCATATATAATATCATAACTCCATTCTTTATACGTCCCACATATGGTATTAACGAATCATATCACTTTGAGGGGGCGGTAGTCCACACTTCCTTAAATAGAGATATCGTGTTTACCCATAATGGAAACTATAAATGTATGCCCAAAATGAAAAAATACAGAAGTATAATAGGGATGATCTCACTGATACCTGAAACAAAATAGAAGAACTTCCTGCACCAACAACTTCTATGCCAATGTTCATCAAATCAAAAACCAAAGGATCTCGTTCCAAACGTAGCATGGTTATTGAAGCATTACTTTTTCGACTCAAAGCATCAGCCACTTTATTTTCTTTTCCCGGATGGTAATGAATTGTAAAATCATAATCCTTGATTAAATCCAGCCATCTCCTATGTCTCATGTTTAATTCGTTCTGATTGAATATATACTTTAATCTTTTGTGATCAGTATATATTTCACACTTTACTCCATACAAATGATGCCTCCAAATTTTAAAATCAGAAAAAACTGCAGCTAATTCCAAATCATGTGTTGGGTAATTTACCTCATGAGTTTTCAACTGACGTGAAGCATAAGAAATTACATGATCATTCTGCATAAGGACACAGCCAAGTCCTTTCAACGAATCATCACTCTATATAACGAACTCACCATTCATGGAAGGAAGTGCCAAAACTGGAGCATTCACCAATCTTATTTTCCACTCCTGAAAACAATCATCACATTCTTTTGTCCATATGAACTTAACACCCTTATGAGTTAGCTTAGTCATTTAACTAGATAACTGTGAAAAATTTTCAACAAACCTTCTGTAGTAACCTGCCAAACCAATAAAACTACGGATCTCGGTTACATTTGTGGGTCTTGGCCATTTTTCAACAACTTTTGTTTTATCAGGATAAACAGTTATGCCATCTTTTGAAACAATGTGACCCAAGAAAGAAATTTTTTGTAACCAAAACTCACACTTGCTGAATTTTCCATATAGTTTCTTTTCTTTTAGGGTTTGCAAGATAACCCTTAAATGACTTTCATTCTCCTCATTACTTTTAGAAAACACCAAAATATCATCGATGAAAACAACCATAAACGTATCCAAGAACTCATGGAAAATTCTTTTCATATGGTCCATGAATATAGAAGGTGCATTGGTTAACCCAAAAGCCATAACTACAAATTCATAATGGCCATATCTAGTATGGAACACAGTCTTTGGAACTTATTCTTCTTTTACTTTCAACTGATGGTACCCTGACCTCAATTCAATCTTTGAAAAATACTGAGCTCCCTGGAGCTGATCAAACAAATCATCGATATGAGGCAAAGGATACTTGTTCTTAGCAGTAATATTATTCAAGGCCCTATAATCAATGAAAAGTCTCATTGAGCCATTTTTCTTTTTAACAAACAAGACAGGAGAACCCCATGGTGATGTGCTAGGTCGAATGAAACCTTTATCTAATAACTCCTGAAATTGTTTCTTTAACTCTAAAAGTTTAACTTGAGTCATTCGATAAGGGGGTTTTGAAATTGTCTTAGAATCAGGAACTAAGTCAACAGTAAATTCAACTTCCCGATCATGAATAATACCATGCAACTCATCAGGAAAAACATCAAGATACTCCTTTACCACTGGCACATCATTAATCTGAATTGTTCCTTTATTTTCAACAATATGTGCAAGGTAACATTCATTTCCATCTTTTACTAGTTTCTCAACTTCCTGATATGTGATCCAAATCAAGGGTTCATTATTGTACACTAACTAAAAATCCTTCTGAAAAGAAACCATTTTAGCTCTGCAGTCAATCTTAGCATGATAAACAGAAATCCAATCCATGCCCAAAATAACATCAAACTCTACTAGAGGCAAAACAATAAGGTTTGCGGGTATATTATTTCCACACACAAGGATAGGAAGGTTCTAATAATTCCTTTTTGTCTCAACGTTCCCTCCGAGTGTTTTTACCATAAGTTCGGGGTTCATATCTTGAGATGGAATTTCCAATTTACTAGAAAACATATCAGAAATGAATGTATGTGTAGACCCTGAATCAAACAACACATTGGCATAATCTGAATAAAAAAACAGTGTACCTGATACTACTTCATTCGATGGCCCAACATCTTCTGAAGTTGTTGCAAAGGATTTCACCACCCCTTTCTACTTGTAGTCTGGCTGCTTTCCCCCATTTGAGTTCTTCATTGGACACTCGTTTGCATAATGACCCATTTCATTACACTTAAACCATCTTACCGTTTTCTTTTCATTGCCTTCTTGATCATCTTCCTTACAATTACAAGCAATATGACCAGTCATACAACACCGAAAGTACATACCAGACTTGGATAAACATTCTCCAGGATGCATTTTACCACACTTCTCACTGGATGGATATTTGGTTTTCTTACCTCCTTTATTCTTTGATGAATTCTTCCCCTTTGACTGCCAACTAGACCACTTATTCTGTTGTTTGTCATAGAACACCTGATCATCGGCAAACTTCATTTCCACCTTCTCCGCACATCGAACAAGTTTTTCATAACTTTTGAACTCACGAGAAGCTAAATCCCTTCTATACTTTGGATTTAACCCTGAGTAAAAATGGTTTATTTTACTATCAAGATCTCGTATGATGTTTGGAGCATACCTTGCCAAACGAGTGAACTTTGCTTCATAAGCAGCCACTGAATCATCCTCCAACTTCAATTCTAGGAACTGATTTTTCATCCGAAGACGAACCACCTTAGGAAAATATTTCTCAAGAAACATACCTTTGAATTCATCCCAGTGAAGATCCTCAATCTCATCACTATCCCTGATATTTTTCACCATCAACCACCTCTGATCAGCTTCACCTTCAAAACAGTAAACAGTAAGAATAACCCTTTGATGTTCTGAGCACCCCATGACATTAAAAATATTCTCCAGTGCTTTAATCCACCCTTCAGGTTTCACGGGGTCAGATGATCCTCTGAATGATGGGGGATGTTGCCTCATGAAATGTTCCACCACTAACATGTTCCTCTGCAGTTGAACTGGCTGATCTCGTGAATGGATACCACCACCATTTATAGCATGAGTCAACTATTCCATCACTGCAAAAAACTGTTCAGTTCTGATTCTGACCATCTCAGGTTGCTGATTTGGAAGGTTGTCTTCCTCCTGATGTCGTCCCAACATAGCTGCTTTGTTTCCTCTACGGAAAACCATTCTGAACACAGAAATATCTTAGGCGAAGAAACATGGTAATCTTTAAATGCTATATCATTTCAGTCATACCATAAATTAATTATAATTTAACAATTTTCTAACTTTTAATGTTGTCTAAACCGACCTCTGATACCAACTATAAGGCCCCGGCCTTAAACATCTCTTAATATTGAATTAATGGAATAATTCACATTGAGGATCTTTTCAGGTTTAGAGTTTTAGAGAATTAGAACATAACTACTACATCTCAAAATATTACAAAGTAGACACTTCTACTAAGTTTCGATAGAATAAAAAAACTCATAAAAAGAAACATGTGTAGTTCCATGTTTTATATAGCATGACTTTCCCTTGATCCCTTCCTTGACCCTATTACACATTATGTCCTGTGAAAAACATTTCAAAAAAACATGGGGTGAGCATAAAGAGCTCATTAAGGGATACATAAAGAATGAAAACTGTTAGTTTTTCAAAACAACAAGTAAACCATGTATACATTATCAATGTAATACTTTTCACCTTTATGAAGTAGTAAAAACTTTTCACTGAATAAAATATCATTACATACCCATTTTTATCCAAAAGATTACCATAAAACCCATAAAAAGATCACATAACCTATAAAGGTATCTTGGGACATAAACATACTTAAGTGGAATAACCATACGGTCAACTTCCACACATATCACTTAATGGAATAGCCATACGGCCAACTTCCATACAAACTTAACGGAATAGCCATACGGCCAACTTCCATACCCAATGCATTGGAGGTTATAACATAACCACCCGTCCTGGTATTCATGGCACCACCCGTCATATGGTTTATCATGTAACCACCCGTCAAATGTCCAAGTACCATTATAAAAATCATAAGACATAAAAAAATATAATGGAGAGAAAACATTTCCACATTCCAATCACAATATATCACATAAATATATGGACATAACAAATCCATTATAAAAACCATTTTCAATACCAAAAATACATAAGAGAGTATATGGTATTTATTTCATTTAAAAAAACATTACGACTTGTTGAGGAAGCCAAAGACCAAATAATACTCGCGGCACCGGAAAAGGTCGTTGTCACCGCGTATGTTAAAAAACATTCCTTTTTGTAGTTTAGTAAAACTCTTTATAGAAAAATATTCATTTTGTATAAAAGTAATAGTCAAAGGGGTTTATAAACCGTATAAAATAATGTTCTGTATAAAATGAAATATGCCTCAATGAAAGGAGATTGAGACGAAGTCCCTTACCTCCGGTCCGACTTGACTCGATCGTTCTTTAACGTCCAGAATAATAAACTTGAGTTAATTTCTACTTTCTTAAGAACCATTTTCAAGTTCATAATTACTTTTATATCACTTATTACCATGTTATAAACATTATGTAATCATTTAAGTTAATAATGTTTGTTTTGTCGATATTTGGTTCTTAAGTCGAAAGTGGACTTCTTACAATTACATGTTGATCGTGTGGTCAAAAGTTCTTTATATCTAGAATAACATTCCAGATTTGGATATCATATATATCATATATATCCAGCATATACATGTATTTATAAAGTTACATAATCATTTAGAGGTAAGAAATGAAATGCACCGTTCATGGGGACGGTAAGTCGTACGTACGCATGAACGCTACATTCATTTCATTGTCATATTAATGGAATTAAAACTAAATGAGAGGTATGTATATTTTAATTCCAGAAGTATATTCATAATTTATATGTATCATTCATCATATATATCCATTATATACATGTACTTATAATAGTACATTACATTTGGTGATAAGAAATGAAATGCACCGTTCATGGAGACGGTAATCCATACGTATGCATGAACGCTACTTTCATTTCTATTTGTATTTTTATAGAATGAAATCATAATGATATAAAGGTATATTATAATTCCAGTGTAATATCACATATAATATCATAAATCCATCCTTTATATGTCCCACATATGGTATTAACGAATCAAATCACTTTGAGGGGGCGGTAGTCCGCACTTCCTTAAATGAAGATATCACGTTTACCCATAATGGAAAATATAAAGGTATGCCCAAAATGAAAAAATACAGAAGTTTAAGGAAAACATAAACATATTATATAGAATATATAAATATAGTGTCGTCTTAATGGCCACCTTTGAAGGTGTTAAAATAATGTTGAACAATCATCGTTTCGGGAGGCAGAAATTCGCCATCCACGGAAATAGTATGTTCTTTAACCATTAGATGTAGGTGTGTGTAAGTGTAGATCTAATCCTTCATATAAAAACATCCTAGTATATTTAATATACTGTATTTGTTACAAAATAAATGAATAAAAAGAGTTTATGGGGTTGAAGTAGCAAAATAAAACAAAAGGACTCAAGTGAAGACATTACCTTAAAATCGGGTAACTCCCTTTGGTTTGAGCTCAAAGGCTTCCTTCGGAAGACTTCTTCCAAAAGTGAGGCTTCAAGGAGTAAGAGAGGGAAGGGGAGAGACAAAATGGGTAGGGTTTGGCCGATCCAATGGCTTTGTAAGTGTGGGTAAGGAGGTAGAGGTGGGGGCCTTTTATAAGAGGAGAGGAGGGGTACTCTTGGAAAGGTATGAAATGTAACTTTATTTTCAAATGAGTTTCGGATTTTAATGGTCCTACATTGATGTTTTTCAAGAATAAGGTGATAAGGGTTCTAAATCCACCCATAAAATAGGTTTTGGACATGTTTAGGTCTTAGATTATACATTATCGTTCCATTTTATTTAAATCCTTTATTAATGAGGTAATCGCTGCATCATCATGATGTCATAAATAATTTTATAAATTTAATGTCTAAAAATTATAAATTAAAATATAATGATGTAGGAAATATTTTTATCTTTCTAATGAATACTTATACTCCAAAATATCATTTATGTAGACAGAATTAAAAATATTTTACTTAGGTGATACATTCTTTGTCACATTTAACATTCTTTAAAAATAAAAAGATAAAAAGTCACTTTCTCACAAAAGTGATTCCATGGGGCCCCCAAGCTTGGAACAAGTCATCCCATGGTCGGCCATGAGACAAACAGTAGCCTTAGTACACATTTTGTTGTCTTTTTTTACTATTATGATATCATTTTATTATCTTTAACTACCTGATTACTCATTAATCAAGATAATTAATGATAATTACCATCGTTACTATTCATAATGTCCAAAAATAAAAGAGTCTTAATTACATAATTTGTACATTATGATTAAAAATATTTAATCCATTTTACCAAATTCCAAACACATAAATTGCAATAATTTATTTAAAAATAATTCATGTTGTCAAAACAAATAGCTGGTTTTTTTGAAACAATATCTATGAAAAGTATGGCATTATTTTATGACCAATTCTAAAGTTAAATTAATCCTAATGAAAACCATTGGATTAAATGGTAAAAATATATTCAGATTACACTTTAATACCAATTAAAAAGATAATCTAACCATATAATTAAATTAAATGAAAAAGCAGTTTTGATGTAAAATGCAGTATTTTTCACTATTCATTAAAAAATGAACATTGTCAGAAAAATACCAAAAGTTTATCCAATGTAAATTTAAATGTCCCAATAATAATGAATATGTTTATTTTGACAAATATATATTATAAAATTGTCAAAATATTGATTTAAATATGGGTTTTCCATCAAAAGGCAGTAAAACAATATTTTAAGAATATTAGTGTATTCCATGCATAAGATTGTATTTATTTTCATTTTAAGCCTCTAAAACACTATCTTAATCATTAATAGACCAAGAAAAAAATATCTATTATTCATTAATTACTTGGGATGTTACATTTACTCCTTATATAGTTGTGAAAGATACAATGTAAGTATGATATGGATTCCAAAGATACCTTTATGATTAATTATTTCTATGAAGTTTTTTACGAACCCTTTTATTTTAGTAGGTATGTTAATGAGTTTTTGTTTTTGTTAAAATGTTTTTATGTGTTTAAAATATTAAGGGACTAACGGTTTTATTATTTATTTTGTATCTCTTACAGAGATTTTTTTTATCATCCCATGATTTTTCAAGGTTTTTCACACTATGTAATGATTGGTTAAATAAAGGAAGAATTCAAGATGAATTTTGTGAAAAAATTTATCACGGAAAAAAAATCATGATTTATTTGTAAGAGTCACATTTTTGGAAAAAATGGATTGTGAGTAGAAGTGTCTACATTGTACTATTTGAGTTGTTATGTAATATTTATGTCCTAGTTATCTAAAACTATAAAAATAAAAAGTTCCTCATTATTAATTCATTATTTAACTCAATATTATGTAACTTTTAAGATTAGGGAATTATAGTTGGTATTAGAGGTCGGTTTAGAAAAAATTTGGGGTTATGATATTGTAAATTAAATATAAATATATGATTATTAATTAATATTCAAACTGAAATGATATAGAATTTTAAGAATATCATGTTTCTTTATCTTATATACATTTTTTTGAGTGTTTTTTGGCAGAGGAAACAGGGCAGCTATGCTAGGATGACACCCATATTAAAAAAACCATCCAAATCAAAAACTTTAGATTTTCATAATCAAAACTGAATAGTTTTTGGAAATGATGGTGCAGTTGACATAGGCAATAAATGGTAGTGGAATCCATCCATAACATGATTCACATCAACCACATAGGAACATGTTAGTTTTAGATAATTTAATGAGTCATCATCCACTATCATTTACAGTATCATCTGACCCCATGCTAGCTGAAGGGTGGATTAAAGCATTATAAATAATTTTTTTCCATGGGGTGTGCATAATATAAAAAATCCAGTCTTTTTGTTTACATCTTAATGGTGAATCTATTCAGGGGTGGTCTATGGTTAATAATATCATAGATGGTGAATAGATTGATGTCATAGATTGGGATGAATTTATGAATATCTTTCTTTTGAAATATTTTCCTATCAATTTTCACCTTAGGATATAAAAAAAATTATATAAATGAGGAAATATGAGGATTCAATGGATGCATACGAATCCAAATATACTCAACTCGAAAGGTACACTCCAAATTTCATCCAAGGTATTGATAGAATAATCAATCATTTTAACATTGGATTGAAGAAAATTTATTAAAGTGTTGTGGCTCCAAATGAGTTCAAAAGTTATTAAAAACATGTTTGATGTGCGGAGATTGTGGAAATAGAGTTTTTTAATGATCAAGTGTGCTTTGAAAAAAAAAACAGAATAATAGGTCGAGGTCGCAAGAGAAAGGGATAATTCTTCAAAATATTCTATTTTTATGAAAATTAAGTTTACAGTTTGTGAAAATTGTGTTACAAAACACACTAGCTAATACCTTATAAATTTTAGAAGGTGACTCTGATCTGCAAAAAGTGGGAAAAATTCTTCATAACTGCACTAAAAATAATGAGGTAATGGGAAGAAATAATTATAATTTTCTATCAATAAAATATATTAAATGTAATGATATGGTTCATTATACAAATGAGTTCCTGTTGAAGAATTTGAAAGATGAGAAGTAGAACGACTACAATAAGGAAGGTGTAGTGAAATCCTTTAAAACTACTTCAATAGATTTTGGTCCATCAGATGAATTGGTATCAGGTATATTTTTTTTTCATACATATTATGCCAATGTGTTGTTTGTTTTTGGATCTACACATTCATTCAATTTTGAGAAATTTTCTAGTAAATTGGAAATTCCACATTAATAAATGAATCAATATCTTATGGTAAAAACACATGGGGGAAATGTTGAGGCAAAAATAAATGATAACAATCTTCATTATAATTGTCTACAGAATGAATCTACCAACAAACCTTTTTTCCACTAGTAGAGTTTGATGTTATTTTGGGTATGGAATAACATTATATTTACTTTCTATGATTGACTATAGTGTTAGATAATTTTCTTATCTAAAAGGAATTTTGCTTATGTTAAAGAATGAAACCCTGTATTGGTAGCATATTAGGATAGTGAGAAACAATTCAAATAATAAAATCAATGTTATCATGTTCATATTGGTGAAACAAAGGAACTATTCATATTAATGATGTGTTAGTGCTATGTAAGTATCTTTATGTTTTTCTTGAAGAGTTGTATGGTACTATACTTTATTGTGAAGTTGAATTTCTGATTGAATTATTTCATGATGGTAATCCAATTTCAGAAACCCCTTATCAAATGGCTCAAATTGAACATTTTGAGTTAAAGAAGCAATTGAAGGAATTATTAGTAAAATGTTTCATTCGACCTAGTACATCACCATGGGGTGATACTATATTATTTTTTAAAAGTAATGATTTTTTAAAGATAATATGAATTGATTATAGATCCATAATTAACATCACTATTAGGAAGAAGTATCCATATTTCATATCCCTGAATTTTTTGATAAAATCCAGGGATCACAATATTTTTCGACGATTGACTTGAGGTAGGGGTACCCTAATTTTAAAGTGAAGTATGCATACATTCCAAATCGTATGTTTCGGACTTGATATGGCCATTATGAATTTGTATTTATTCCATTTGGAGTAACTAATGTACATGTTTTATTCATGGATCTTATGAACATAATATTCCCTAAGTTATTAGACAATTTGGTTCTTGGGTTTATGGATGAAATTTTTGTACATTCTAAAAGTAAATCTGAGCATGAAAGTCATCTAAGGCTAATTTTTATACAATAAAATAAATTAAATTGTACGGTAAATTCATCCAGAGTGAATTTTGGTTAAATATATTTTTTTCCATGGTCACATTATTTATAAATATGGCCTAAATGTTTATCTTGCTAAAACAAGTTATTAAATAATGGACAAGACCCACAAATATAACTGAGATTCATAGTTTTATTGATTTATTAGGCTATTACAAGAGGTTTGTTGAAAAAATTTCATCATTATCTGTCACATTGACAAAGATAACTCAAAATTGTTTTATGTTCATCTGGAAAAATGAATGTGATGATCATTTCCAAAAATTGAAAAGAATATTGATAAATGCTCTAGTTTTGGCACAACCTTCTAGAAATTAATTTTTTTTCTATAGTGATGCATAATCGAATGGGCTTGGTTGTTTCCTAATGCAAAATCATTAGGTAATTTCTTATGTTTCATATCAGTTAAATCCTCATGAGTTGAATTACCGATCACAAGATTTGGAATTATCGGCTGTTGTATTTTTATTAAAAATTTGGGTGCTTCATATGTATCTAGTAAAATGTGAAATATATACTAACTAAGAAATTTTGTAGTATATATTCACTAAAAAATAATTGAACATGAGACAATGGATATGGATGGAATTTATGAATGATTATGTTTGCGTGAATCATTGCCATCAAGGGAAATCAAATAAAGTGGTTGATTCATTGAGTTGAATAATAGTGATACATTAACCATGATTTGTTTGGAACAAGATCATTTTGATAATGATTTGATGATTTTTGTCTTTGAAGTTGTTGTTGTAGGAAATTGCTATATTTTTTTCAGGTATTAGTGCCATCATCTTTGTTAGAATGAGTAAATCAAGCACAAAAGTAAGACAATGGTTTGCATAAAATTATAGAATTGGTTCAAAAGGGAAAGTCACCTGAATTCAACATTGATAAATATTTTGTGGTGAGTTTTGGGATGAGATTATGACTTCCTTATGATTCAAAATTGAAGAATATTTCTTATGTGAAGCTCATTGATCTTTGTTTTCTGTTCATCTGGTCATCACTATTATATCTAGAGACTGTCAAGAGTATTACTAGTGGGATGGAATGAAAAGAGATGTTACTGACTTTTCCTAGGGATGTTTGATTTTAAAACATTTTAATGAATATAGGATGTTTTAAAAATTGTTTTTTCAGCCATTTCTAGTTCCAAAGTGGAACCTGTAAAATATATCTTTGTATTTGTTGTGGTTTTACCAATGAAATCATGAGTTATCAATGGGATTTGGTTTATTGTTGATCCATTGACAAAATCTTATCATTTTATTCATATTCAAGATACTTTGTCTCTAGATCACGTTTCTCAATTGTATATTCTATATATATTTAGGATATATGTACTTTATCTCTCTATTGTATCTTATTGTGATCCTATATTTACTTCTATCTTTGGGGAGCGCCTTTATATGTCATTGTGTGCTGAATTAACTTTCAATACATCATTCCATCATTAATCAGATGGGAAATTAGAATGAACAATTCATTCATTGGAGGATATTCTATGTGCATGTTCAATTGATTACCAAGGAATTAGGGATCAACATATTCCTATTGATAAGATTACCTATAATAATTGTTTTCATTCTAGATACAGATGGCACCATTTGATTCATTATATGGAATGTCATGTCGAAATCTAGATTTTTTGGATAATGTAGGTGAATGGAAGTTGATGGGACCAGAATTGGTAGATGGGATGGAAAAAAAAGTTCGGTTGATTCAGAAACACATGATGATTACTCAGAGAATGAAGAAAATTTATGAAGATAACCAGAGGAAGGATATTTTGTTTGATGAAGGTGATCTTGTTTTTGTCATAGTTTTTTCCATGGAAAAGTTTGATGCATTTTTTTAAGAAAGGGAATATGAGTCCATGGTTTATTTGACCCAATGAAATTCTAGAGAAAGTAGGATCTGTTTCATACAATTTGGATTTACCTACAAAATTATCTCAGGTACATAGTGTTTTTCAGGTTTTAGTGTTATGAAATTATATGTTGGATCCATCTTGTGTTTTTAGTCTAGAGGTACTTCTGTTGTAAGAGAATCATTCTTATGAGAAATAGACTTTCCAGATTCTTGAATATAGAGAGAAAGTGTTATGAAATATGGTGATTCATCATGTAATGAATTTGTTCAAAACCCATATGGTTGAAGAGGGAACCTGGGAATTTTAAAATTCTATGAGGGAGAAATTCCCCCACTTATTTAATAAGTGGAAAAAATTTCAAGCGCACAATTACCAAAAGGGGGAATGATGAAGGATCAAAGGTAATTATAAAATAAGGATTTTTAATATATACTAATATTTATGAATGAGATATTAATTTTACATTAAATGGTACTATTTGTCTAATATCATACCTAACATGAAACATGAGGTTTCTCTGAAATAATACATTGCACAGAAGATTTAGTGATACCAATAAATAATATATTATCAATATTATTATTTTAATTGATATTTATCACCTAGAAACTGCATTTTTGGGAACGAATAAAACTAACAATATTATGTTTCCACATGTTTATTAACTCATTTTAGTTTCTTCCAATAAATTTTATTGGCTCAAAATAAGAATAAATCAAATTTTTGGTGTAAAATCTATAGTATTTTTACAAGAATGTTTTCCACCAATTGATTGAATATCCATTTTTAATCTAATTATTGACACAATAATAATTTATATTTTAAAAAATAAACTATTTATTTGAAATTGGACATAAATTTTTTATTTGGACAATGTCTTGATATTTTTTTTAATAATATTCATACTTTACTCAAAGATAAAAAATACGTCATTTTAATTCAATAGTCATTTTTATCTAATTTATTTATATTTTATATTATCCTTTTTTTAATGTATAATTATTTTATGTCTTTATAATTCATTCCAATTTATATCATTGGAAGTTATTCCACATTAAAATATGATATAAATGCATGTCAGTCTTTTCTTGGTTTTTACTTTTTAAAACTCATTTACTCTTTTTGACAATGGGAATTACTTTTAAATTAATTACTGTAACATATGTGTTCAAAATTTTAATGAATGGATTCCATAACTTTTATCATTAGGTCCCAAATATGTAAATGTGTTCCTTTTACATTTTGGATTTTATAAATAGTAACATTGGATATTTTTAATTACTATTGTTAAAGGAAAATCAGGTAAATTAGGGTAATAAATAATATGATAGGATAATAAAATTTCCCTAACTCCTGAAAAAATAAAATTGGATTAATAAAATTACCCCCTTAATACCTAAATATCTTCACTGACCCCTTTAATGGACTTTCTTCCCTAAATGTGATAAAAATATTATTAAAACAAAAGAAAGTGGCAATAGGTCATTATCTTATTTCATGTATCTATAATAATTTTATGATAGTAATAAATAAGATATAACTTTGATTGTAAATAATCCCCTATAAATCTACTAAAATTATCTACTACATGGTAATTTATTTATAAATTATAGAGATTAAATAATTACCATAAATACTGACACAACATTGGTGTTGTAATAATTCTTATAGTAGAAATATCAAATAAATGATACGAAAATTAATAAAATAAATATTATTTTAATTAACTAGGCCATACGTTGAATTTTCTCGTAGAATATTACATTTTTTAAGTCTATTAAATGGTTTTTTCTATTTCATGTCTTTTTTTAATTTTATTTCATTTCATTGAAATAGAGACAACCGAAATTTACATTGTTGATATTTTATAAAAATAATATTTTATTAAATTATTTAAAAATATTTAATATATTTTAAAATAAAAAATTGAATATTATAGGGTCTAAAATATCATATGTTTTTCCTTTATGGTAAATTTACCCCATATAAGTAATATTTATATCATCTTGATATGGAAAATGTTGTTACCACAATTAAAATATAAAGAGATTAATTAAGGGTGAAATAAAAAGGTATGGTTTAAAATAAAATGAATACATGTCAAAAAATTATTGTATGTTAGAATTTAAAACCATAATCATCATATCTTTCACATAAATCATGTTGGAATCTTTTTTATTAAAAAAATTTTTTATATGAATTTTTTATTTTAAAAGTTTCCATGGGTTCCCCTCCGCTCTCCTATAAAAAGGCACTCATTCCTTTCTATTTCTCACACATACAAAATATTTTAGTTCAATAAATATCTACCCTAAAACCTTCCAATATTCCCTCCCCACATTCTTGAATCCTTAGATTGGAAATAAAACCTTCCTTAGAGTTGTTAAGGTGTTCTTTAAATATGGTCAACAAAAGAAGACATATTGGTTTCCTTATGTATTTCTATTTAATTTCTTTTTATACATCCAAAAAACATTATTAAAAAATATAAAAAATTTACTATTGAATCAAAATTATACTGGGATATTATTATGTTAATATCATATCTTAAATATATCACCTCTTCTATTAAATGAAAAAGGAATAAATTGTTCATGTGTACTTATGAACAATCACCTCTATGAACTGATCTAATTCATTTTACATAGACATATCTCATGAATGGTTATAAAAATGGAATTTATTTTCATATCTTACAACAATGAAATATTAATCTTTATTATATAATAATATATAAATTAATTTTTTTCTTTTATGCAGATAAAAATGATAACGTTGTTCATTTTTACATGTGAACGATCACTTCTTGGAAGTGATGTGGATCATTTTTATTCATTATATCACATATAATATATATATATATCTATATTTAAAGGATTACTATGATATTAATGTTGTTATCATTTTTATTTACAGATAAAATAAAAGTTATCTCATTTCAATAATGATCGATAAAGAATAGAAAATGTTACTCATGCATTTGTATGGATTACCGTCTCAATGATTGTAACATTGTTCATTTTTCATTAACACACTTCATGGTTTTATTTGAAGGAATAATTTACATATAAATATTATAATATTGTCATGAATATTATTCTTGAGATGATTTACTTATGACACCATAAACTATTGACATCGTACCAAGTTCATTTTCGACTCAAGTATCGAATATCAACAAAACATCTGACATGAACTAAAATTGTTATGTAGTTGATATAACATGGTATTAAGTGATATAAAATCAATAATTATCATGAAAAAGGTTCAAAATAAATATAAAATAACAAAGTTGATTATTCGAGTAGATAATGATCGTAAGAGATGATTCAAACATGAGCTTAAGGGACTTCATCTCAATCTACTTTCATTGAGTCATATTTTGATAATTTAAACCATGTTATTTAATATGGTGTATAATTAACCCCTATTACTTTTAATTTCATTAAAATGTTTTTGAATTAAATATTTCTTCAAGAATTATTATACTAAATGAAAAAATGGATATTTTTAACATATGCGGCGATAACAACCTTTCTACAACCTTGGATATTATTTTATATTTGGCTTACTCTATAAGACTTAATGTTTTTTTAAAATAAATTAAATAACATGTTCCATTTTTATGTATTTTTGTATTGAAAATGGTTTTGGGAAGGATTTTATTATTTCAATATCCTGATATGATATCTTATGTTTTTAATGTGGAAATGTTATTTTCTATTTTTACTTATTAATGTGTAGTGATTATATTATGGTTCATCAGCATTGATTATGTATACTGGTAGTTCTGTGATAAACCTAGGGTGGGTGAGAACATGATATCTCTCTAATGCATTGGGTAATGAGATATAGTTAAATAGTTGGATTTATACATAGTGATTTAGGGAATATAATTTTATGGGTATTCCAAATGTAACAAAGAATGTTACTCCCAATATAGCAGTGAGAACTACAATGTAAGTATGATATGGATTCCACAGGTTTCCTTTATGATTTATTATTTCTAATAAGTTTTTCTAGAAATTTATAATTACATGAGGTTTGTTAATTATTTTATGTTTTTGTGAAAATGTTTTCATGAGTTTAAAATATTCATGGTCTAACAGGTTCATTCCTCATTTTATATCCCTCCCTGATCTTTTTGTTCTCATCCCAAGTTTTTTAAATCTTTTTCATAGGGTATATTTTTGGGTAAATGAATGGAAGAAGTCAACATGAATGTTGTAGAGATTTTTATCATGAAAAGTTAATCATGTTTTATTTAAAGAGTGCCATTTTGTGAAAAAAAATTGATACTATGAAGAAGTTTGTACATTGTAATATTTGAGTTGTTATGTAATATTAATGGCCTAATTATCTAAAACTATAACGATGAAAATATCCTCAATGTTAATTCATGATTTAACATAAGATTATGTAACATTTAATGTTTGGGATTTATAATTATAATCCTCAATAAGTGTCTATAGTGTTCTTGATCGAATAATATAGGCCACTAAGCATGATCATCAAACAACTCTACCAACTCTCCTCCTCGATCTGTGTAGGTTGCAACAATATCCAAACAAGTGGTGTCGTCTTCCCTCATAGAAATTTCATGATTTGATATATAATTCACACCATATTCACCAACTATGATGAATTTATATCCAATTTAATATCCTCATATTCAATTTCATTTATAGGATCAACCATGTAAATTCAGAACTATGACACATCAAATGCATCCTGAAAACCACGTTAACAAGATGAAATATCCAAATGGTACACCACTATCCATACCTAATTGGTGATGAAATAATGTCCAAGAAATACGGTTTTAACTTCCATTTATTCCTTATATATCAGGGTCCTATCCGAGTAGTCAATCTCTTGAAAAACTGATCAACCACAGTGAACTAAAAAGTTCACCTTCAATGGTCATTATATGATGTTTTCCTACTTTGATTAGTGATCATCCTCTTCTGAATTATTTTCACATTCATGGAGGAATTCTAAACCAAACTAGACCTAAAACCACTACCTCACTAGCCTCATGAAAAAATTTGTTGAATGTAATGGCCTCCCATATAGTGCCTCATAATGTTCCATTTGAATTTAGTCATAGTAACATGTTTTTGTATATAAACACAACCATAGAGAGTTGAACATATCATGATTCATAAATTCCTTGAATGAAAGCTCAATTCACATATTATAACATTTTTATAGTCATCTTGGAAAATCCTTCTTTCTAAAGATAATATTCTTCGAGCAATGTCATTTGATTCTGTAGTGATTTCTTCAATACATGGGAAAATCATGATATAAAACATGAAACATTATTAGATACTATTCTTAGGGGAATTCCATCCCGGGGTATGATCTCAAAGACATATATATTTCTTATATCGTCTATTGATTGGATATTTCATGTGGATAAAAATTGTGAATCCTTCATTGGAGTCTCAAAAATCACCTAGAAAATATCATGAATCTTTAGGGTCCTAGGTAACCCCTTTAAAAATTAAATAATTTCATAAACACACTTCCAAGTGGGCATTATAATTGTCTAGAGAAAACCACATGTACACTGATGTTCATCCTTATTCTCTGGAAGGTAAGGCATTGTGAACCAAAACTAGTGATGCTTATTTTCATCCAAGGATAACATAACTATTATATGATGTATTAGTATATATATGTTGCTATAGTATATAACAACCATATGGAGATCTGAAAATTCTCATCATCTCCTCACTGATGTAAGCATGTACTAATAATCTCCTAGGTATATGGACCACGTCATCATCACCCAATAGCCACTAGGGAATCAAATAACCTTAAGTTAGTTTTCAACAAATCGTAGATAACACTAGGTATAACTCATGTCATACATTTACCTGGTATAATGGAGAATATATGACAACCAAGGGAGTACATGTCATCAATACATGATCCTAAGAAGAATCCATCCTCTATTCATCCAACAAGCTCATCAAGCACCAATACTCCTTTGAAAGTCTTTCACCAAACCTCTTCTCCACCTACATTGTTGTATAAATGCAGCTTATATAAAGATACATTTCCTAGGAAAATATATCATCTCAAAACTAAATTTCAATTGATAATACAACCAATGCCTCTACCTTAGATTCAGGTGCCTCTTTGAAATGAAGTTGCATTGGATATTATTGTCAGTTTAGGAACCAATGCTCTAAACAAAGAGATAGTTTTTCAATAAAAAATAGTATTGAACATGACTATTTGTTCCATGTCATGGGTGGTGCATTTCTTCTAATGTGGTCAAAACTATTGTGACACAAATGATAATACATTATCCCTATACATCGACACTTATCCCATATCAAAAAATGATCAATTATTATATATAGTATAGTTCACACCTAGATCAGGAAGTATCATCATATGAGATATTATCAACCTCCCATTATTCTCAAGAAATGATTCTACACACTAGTCTGACCACTGGAACTCTACTCTCACTATCATAAGTGTAGTAATGGGTACTGATAATTAGGGGAAGTCTTAGATAATGGAAATATCCTATTAGTCATAGAAATCTCCCTGTATCAAACATGTTTTGAATATTTTTTCAGGGAATCACTACTTAAAATTTCTCTAGGTCCATAGTTATACCTATCCCAGGAACCAAATTCCCTAAAAACACCACTTAATAAATCTAGAAGTCACACATTGATAGACTTTCATAATGATCTTGAGCTCGAAGAATACTAAGGACTATCTTTATATATTTTATTGATTCTATGATGACAGTGTGTATATGAGGATGTCATTGACGAACACCATTATGAAAAAGTCCACATATGGATGAAATATTTTTTTACATGAGGAATATTAAAACTAATTGTGCATTAAATGGTGTCATCATATACTCCAAAAGTCTATAGCTTCTATGTAATGTGGTATTTGGATTTTCCTCCTCTCAAACCAACAACTATTGATAGATTGATCGAATATCAATCTTAGAGTATCATTGAACCTCCCAACTGATTGAAATGAATATTGATCCATGGGGAATGATAATTTGTGTTCACTATAACTCAGTATGGATTATAGTAATCAATGAATATTTGAATACTATAATGCACCAAATTAGGGAATGAAATAGGTTTACCCCATAGTGATATACTCAGGAAAAAAAAGACCTTCTCTAAGTCTTCAAGCTTTAAATTTCACCCTTTAGATTAGTTGGAACCATTTAATAGGGGGTATTAAAATTGGATTCCTACCTGACAAAATCTTAATCTCAAAGTCAAATCCTCTATCAAGAATATGTCCTACAATTTCATATAGAAATACATATTGATATAGATCCAGAATTGGAGGAAAATTTGATGAGCATAACATAAATCCTTTGAAAGGATGTAAAAGCTCCATCTATTTCATGGTCATCCTATGTTAGTTTAATTTTTAAAAACCTCTACCCGCTCATAGTTCCCACTCACTATTATTCAAGAACCTATCTACCTTCAGCAGTGTAAGTGACACCCATCTTTGATAGTAATCAATGTGGCCTTACATTCTTGTTAGCTAGTCCATCTAGAGAATCAAATAGAAGGTCTTAATCTCTAAAATCATGATGTCCCATATATTTCCATAAATAGGGAAAACTCTAGGGAACTATAGGAATAAATAGAGATAGTCCACATTCATTCCTGATGGTGGATAAAGGGTGAAAAACTGGGAGGTTATCAGGAAAAGTAGTTCATGTCCAAGAACTTCATGGGATTATATAATGGAATTGGAAGAATCATTTTGCAAATGGAATTAGATAAAGTGCATATGATCAATATCAGACCATGAATAGTAGATGACCCTACACCAACATCAATAAGAGAATATTCCACTATTTAAATGAGAATATCCATAGCACAATTACCGTACACCTGAGATGCATTACCAGCATGTTTATCATAATAAGGACCTCAGTTGGATCCCAAGATCCTTGGTCGTATATTCCTTGAAACCCTATAGAAGCATAACCATATACCTATGGTGAAAAAATATTAGAGATGTATGTTTTCCACACTACTAGAACATGGGTTGAGGGGCCAATAAAGCCTTGCGATAGTGTCTTGTCTTTCAACAATTGGAGAAAGTTTGGTAACCTATCAAGGTGAATGAAGAGATAAAACTCTTATATACCTACATTTCACTTACTTTTTTCAATTAATGGCGTTCAAATTTCATCCATCGATGAGATAATCATGCCAATAGTAAAATTCCCACTCGTCTGAGTGTTTAAGGGTATAAAAAGACTAACTACTTGACCCTCCACTACGATCATTTTGATGTTCAGGACTTTCTTAAAACATAAAAGTATGATTCTAGGATAGAGTTTCAGACCTACTATCAGATATCCAAATGAAGGGTAATATCAAACGTTCAATCATTTTTAGTATCATTCTTGTCCAAAAGTTGTTTAAACTAATGATGAACTGTATAAGGATTGGATTAGATGGATACTATCATGTAACCATGCTATAGCTCACTGAACTATTGTGAATGGATGAGATTCAATTTATTGGGAAATAAATACCTAACGAATAGGTGCATGATGGTTTCTTAGGTGAGACCATCACATCATTCTACAAGTCCCATAAATTCCCACAGACACATTGAGGTTCCCTATTGAATAAAATTTGTCCACTTCACCTTCCTATCAGCTAGTGTATTAATGAGACAAAAGATACCCTCAATGATATCCATCCACTCCATAGTCTTGTGGTCCACTGTTGCGTGGAAAGGATAGAGTATACTCGTGAATAAAATCTCAAGCATAATTGATCATGGGCCATCTTTGACAGATTCCTACTTGTAGTTGGCCTAATGCGTACCCCATTATAGTAGGTACAACATTGTTCTCTAGATCACCCTGAAATATCTAGTGGTCCTTCAAAACATCTATGGGGAAAAATATCTTATAGAAAAAGGAAAATTAGGAATATAAACAAATCATAACTAGTATAAGGGTCCACATAAGGTTCTCTAAGGAGTCTACCGATAATCTTAAGTATAAATATCCCACCTCTAACCCTAGGCTTCATCCTTACACATTACCCAAAAAAATTACATAAATACTAAAACACCCTAATGATCAATTTAACTAATTAATTCTGAATATTATTTTACAATTACAACTTGGAATAATGAATATATCACACAATTTGAGAAACTATGATGAAAACATAACAAAGTTTACGGAATTATATAAATAATCTATTATTCTAACTAACTATGGGTCTATATATGTAATGTGAACCCACATTCCTATTCATGATTTAGGTACACACCCAAATCTAATAAAAATAGTAACATAAATCCTATCCATGGTAACTCAATGGAAGTTACCAATGTTTTGGAAAAACACAAGGAATATACCCTACCTGAGGCCCAAAAGTCATTCTCCATTCTACAATATTCTATATTAGTGTAAAAATAAATTAGAAAACTATGTTACATCACCATTTTTGAACACAACAAAATAAATGACCAGGTATAAGACATAGTTTCACATTTCATAATGTGCATCTCCCCAAACACCAGAGGCATCCAATTAATTGTGAGGTTCTAAGACTGTTAGTTGGTAGACTATACTATTATCATATTATCATTGAACAAATAAATATATTAAATAATAAATAATTTAATTATTAGAGTTTTCTAATGAAACTAAATATTAAAAATTGAATACATTTCATATAGGTGATAAATGGTTCCCAAAGTCTCATGTCTAACAATAGTAAAAAGAATATATAATAGATAAATAAAATATAAGGATCCCTTAAAGTCTATCCTAGTATGGAACCATCTCCATGTTCGCCTCATCAGTATTACACCATTGGGACCTTACCCTTCACTGGATCCCTTGTCACAAAATCTATAAGAACACTAAAATTACAGAATGGAGTTTGAGTAAAAGACCATGTAGGACACCACCAGTGCATCCTTAATATGCATTCTCTAGTAAAAAATTGTTTTCCATAAATAAATGTAAATTTTCAAGAAACACAATAGTCACAAGCCATGTAGTAGTGTTCTAAACAAGACCCCAAATGCCTTAAAATTACATACATTATCTCTATGATGGATGAAATGTCAATTTACTTAGGGTATTTAAGGACTATCCATGAACATGGCTATAGAGATACTCTACATCATTAGAATTAAAACTCAACTTGCAATTAGAATCAAGTCATTCATGTTATAAGAATCCAAAATTTATTGAGTTATTATTTTACTCAATATTCACTAAGTATCGAGTCACATGATCTACTATATTCTCTATGAATTGGTTGTATTAGAGAACATCCATGCGGAATTATCATATCCATATCCTATTCTTAGGTCCATAGTCTCCATTATAACAAGGAATGTGCACTCCCCTATAAGGTATAAACATATCATGATTGCCGACCCGCATTTGGATCCATGATCAACACTAAAAAACCACACATAGTAGGATAGAACACAAAACAAAGCAAACCATGTCACCATAAGTAAAAAAATATGATACATGTGATCGACATCATAAATGAATAAATATTATCTGTGCATACTCATGGAATAAAATATCACATAAGGTTCTCAGAAGCTACTCACACACCCCCAAGTGATCATAATTAGTAAGGACTATCAAGTATTCCAACACAAGTCTTATATCAAGGTAACAAGGGTAAATAATAGCACAAAAGTAAGGAACATCTAACATCAAATTCATGGACACCAATGTCAAGGATAAACCATATTTGTTGTTTGAAATATGGATCAAAAAACCCAATTACCAAGAAATCCTCATCATGGTAATTATTGTCATAGTTTTTAACACATCAATATTCTTGGTTCATCAATGATCTCATGTTTCAAAAACAACGATTTTATTTCCAAAAGAGATAAAATATCACATGTAGTGTCAGTTTATCTATCCTAGAAAATCCATGATGAACAAGAATAATTATTGTTATCCTTCTTAACAACTCAACATTATTTTATACGGAACAATTAAAAATCCTCATTGCATATTAATATCTATTTCCAAATTAATTTGATTTAGATAATAGTAATTCATATTATTATTTTCCGTCATTTTAGTTTATTATCATTTTATGATTTTTTTTAAAATTATCCAACAAGGTTTTAGATGAATAGTTTAAATAATTTATTATTAAAGATTTCATGGAATTATTGACTATGTTTTTATACATTTCAATCAAATAATAAAGAATATAGTAGAGATAAATTAACTCTACCATGCATGGAATCATGGATAGAGAAATTAGTTTGGCATTGGAAAACATCACAGATCCCATGTCATGTAGTTTCTAGAAATCCCGAACACTATTGATTAAAAACATAAAGATGATATGTCCCATGTAATATTTTACAAAAAAAACGTATTAACTCATAATATTAAAACAAAAATTAAATATCATAATTTAATTTTATTTTTAAGTGATTTATAAAAGTGGTGTTCTTAATTTCATCAATAAATATATGTTACTACTTTAAATAAGTCTATTTAATTATTTCCATGATATTTATCATTTAGAATCATAAAAAACATTTATAGAGATATATATATATAAATAAACATCTAAAGGGATTTTTAAAGACAAATTTACCAAATAGGCACAACATAAGGGTTACTTGGTGTTACCCTTACACAACATAAAGGTTCCAATCAAGGGTAATTTGTTCTACCCATATGTGGATATAAAACCCTTTCATACCCTTAAAATACTATCCTTATGTGATATAGTACCCATATGAAACTATCCGTATAGAATAACTACACTAACACAACTACCCGTACATAATATAACACCATTTTGAAAGTCTTGGGTTACCCTTACACAGTTCTCTTATACACGAGTATTTAATTTGTTAATCCCTAAGCTACCATTATTAATTACCCCAAAACAAGTCAATTCTACCATAACATAACATATTTACATAGGGATTTACCCATACGAATCTTATGGATACCCTTATGCAACGAAAATACTCAAGACTTATTCTTACTCAATAACCAGCTTACCCTTACATAGTCTTTGGAAAAGAATATTTTCCATAAAAAAAAAGTACATAAAAGTAGGTTTAACCCATTCAGAGGATTGTAAAACCTCATTCAGCCCTTACACAACAACATAAAACAAAAAATAAATATATTTTTATTATAATATTATAATTTATTAAAAATGCATAAAAATTAAAAACACGAGAAGGTATAATGATTAAATAAAAAAATAGATAATATTACCTGAATAAAAAAATTAAAAAAATTAATTTCTTTATTAAAACCCTTTTGAATATATATTTAATTTAATATATTCTTATTATGTTCATTTATATCCTTTTCAATGATATATAATGATTAATTTTATTGTTTGTAGGGTGTTCATTTCATTGTTCCATGGACGTTTCACTTATTGAAAATTATTGATGTTCTTGAAAATTGTGAAAAAAACTATATAAGTACAATGAACTTTTATTCATTTCATTTGATAAATTGAAATTATCCTGAATATCCTTTGGTGTTCTGACATAGAGAAAATTCACTTATTAAAAAATATTAACATTACATGGTTAGTTCATTTAGGTTGTTTTATAGACCATCGTGAACAAAATGATTTTATTTAATTAAATAATTTTTAAAACATTAATGAACACGTAATGTGTTATAATATAGTAATAATAATCATATTAAACCATAATATTGTTTTTATAACCAACCATGATGGTGGGGATAAAAATAAAAAAACGTTTTTCCTAGGGGCCATGAACCATCCATATTGTAAACAATGATTTTATTTTAGAATATAAAGAAGGGAGATTAGAATCTGGATATTCTATCATATTATTAATATATCAATATATTTATGATACTGATGTAATAATATGTAGGTGGATGGAGAATATAAAGATGTGAGTAAATAATTTTACCACTTTATTTGGTCACCTACTGTTATAAAACCCTTATGGATCCATGAAATGGTATTTGGATCAGAATAGTAGGACTAGGACATGGAATAGAGGATTGAGAAGATATTTGCTTAGATATTTGGAAATATCCATGTCTTAGAAGTTTTGAGGAGAAGATATGGTGTGGGTTGGTGTTTATGAGGGGAGGAGATATATTGTTTGAATATTATAATCATTAGATCATTATTGTGGCTCAAGGAAACTAATAGAACATTTTATTGTGACTATATATAGTAATTAGTTCATATGAGTTCTAAATAATGGGTTTTTACATCATCCATGACTCAAAACTTCTTGTATTTGTCTTATAATGTTAAATGGGGCATTTTACTGCAATTCACTATTCAACAAAAATTCAAATATTTTATGAAATTACCAAAAAATCACAATAAATATTTAATTAATTTCTATATTTAATAAATAAAATCTTTTTATGAACTTTTTATAAATATGAACCATTAAATTTCAAAATAAAATCCACATTTATTTGGAAATTTTCAATTTTAATATTATGATCAATTTCCCTACCCTTTTAAAATTTACAAACGGTTTCATAAAATTATCTTATCATTATAATAAAACATAATATTAATTTCTAACTATATTTTATGAAAACATACATTCTTTTACATCATTACTTTTTGAATTACAACCTTTAAAAAAAATACAAACACTTAATTTTTTTTATTTTTAAAAGATCTATTTATGTGTAACATATTATAAATATATCATATTCAAATTTTATATGATACCTAAGTATTATTTTACACCTCCATTGGTGAGGATACTATTCTAACAATCATGTTACTATTCTGAATGGCTGAATTACTGTTGTAATGGTTTGGTTACTGTTAGACTAGTTTGATTACAATTACGATAGACATATTTGTAATGGACATTTGATTTTACTAATAACTATAAATACATCATATTTCATTCATTTTTAATTATCTTCAATCTCTCTTTAATTTTTTTATATATTCATCTTCAAGATTCTTTTTTCATTGATAATATTATTATTTATTTCTATATTGTTATTTGTGAGTTCGGTTATTAATGGGGAGCAAGTAGATCCAAAATTTCCAATTATTATTATCTTATTCTCTATTTTAACCAAAATAATAATATCAATTCTTATGGCCATATTGATTTTGGGAATGTAATGTTTAAATTAATATAATTAAATGTTGTTAGTTTTATCATGTGGTGTGTATGAATTATATAATATTATATTACTAAATATGAGACAATTATATATTTTAAATTTAAATTTCATTGATAAAATTATACTTTGAAACTAATCATAGCCTCGACATTGTCTGAAGTAATAACAAGGACGAGGGAATCACAATATATTAACATGGTTCAGATAAATGTAATTTTCCTTCAGTGTTAGATATAGCACCCAACATGGATTCTCCACTATGTTTATCTACTGTGTACAACATAGATTCCACTAATATAACAATTAAATCCAAATTCCATTGGATGATATAAGAATTGATTAATAACATACCCAAAAAAGAAAAACCATTACATTTCTATCGGTGTTCCCTACACCAGTAGATGGTGGCCCTTCTTTATGAGTAGATATAGCAATAATTATGAATAATTACTCTAAAAATTACATCAACATTATTTCTATTATCATGAACTAATTCAAATATTTAATGATACATATCATATGGAGCCTTTAAAAACACATAGGGAAAAATAAATCTCTCTTCTCTACAATATATCTTAGCTTCACCTCCCTCTCTTTTTGTGATACAATAGAGTATTGGGTTCTTTGAGTTCTCTCCTATTGTATGAGTGTTTTATATTATTATCTCTTAACATTCATCCTATAAAACTAACATACAGATATAATCACATAATATAATAATATGTTAATATTATTACCCATATTAAAAATAAGGATACTCTATGATCTCCCAGAAGATCGACCTCCTCTAATTTAAATCGATAAATAGATTCTTGATTTATCCATTATTTATACTCATTTAAATCCCCAATTAAAACATAATTTTAAATGTAATAAATAATTTGATGTATTTATTCTTACAAATACTCAACAAAATCAAATTTTTTAATTTTTTAAAAATATCCATGTGCTTGGCCTCAATCATTTATCACACATTGAGTTGTTTTTTTTTCATCATGGAAACATCGTAGAAATTATTATTCTAGAATTATGATCACATGATTTATTTTCAAGTATAATTCTTCTCACCATTAAGATTATTCTCCTTTACATAATATAATCCATAATAATATAATTATCCTCTTTATAAGATAATTATTTATAGGAGAAATCTTATGGATATAAGAAACATTTTCTTGAGAGAACTGAAACTCACTGTGTGTTGGTAAATTAATGTATTACCTAATGAGTGATAAGCCAGTCAGCTGACCACACCATCTAGATTAACCCCATATCTAGATTGACAATAGTCCAATATCGAAAGTATTTCTCATACTTGATGGTCTATTCATGGGATCAACAACATGAAAAAACAACTAATCAACCACGTGACCGACCTTTTGATCAAATGTGATGTCTGAAAAATATAAAAATAAATTTATGGTTATTGTATTAAATTTATTACCAAAACTCCAATCTCAAAATGTAAATTCTATATTTGATATAATATAACTCAAAACCTCCTCGAATCAACTCTAGATAACATTAATCAACTTAGAATCACATGAAAATTGTTAAAGAAAATTCCCCTTCACTCACCAAAAATCTAATTTATTTCATTTCATAATACCACATGAATAATAAATTTTAAGTTTTCACATTTTCTTGAACCTCTACACTAGAGTTATGAAAGTTATATCCCAAAATTACTTATAGAAATTAAAGCATTAATCAATCATGAAATAACGAATCCATAAAAATACTCCAAGTATCTCTTATCTCTAAAAATAAACACATATTGATATATTGAAAACAAATTTAACAAAACACTTTGGGAAAAAATATCCCCCATTGTGTTTTTTGTCAATACCTCCAAAACATTATGTCTCTTTGTGATCTTATATTTTTTACCCTTATTGAAAATGAATACAAATGGATAATGGGGAATTCACATCTCATCAATTTCATTCAACATATTATCTTCATTTAAATTATAGATCAAACAAGTTATAAGGGAAAGATGACACCATACGATTTTCTGTAGCAATGATCTACTAGTCAGTCCACTCTAATTCTACAATAAAAAACTAGTATAAAAAACAAGAGTTATACGGATGTCAATGTTTTCAAAAAACATTATTCATGTGATACCAATATCAAAACTTATTTATGGGATTATAAGAAAAAAATCCTTATGAAAAATAAATAACCTTTAAACATATTAATACACCATCCAAATAGTTCATCTGGAAAAAAAGTCCCCCTTTCCCACCTCAATTTATTAAAAAAACACCCCCATAATAAATATATTGAAATTAATCATAACAAAGAATTGTTAGTGTGTTTTTCATACCAGAAACTCCATCTCTCATGGCTCCAAATATGTTTTAATAATTTATAACATTATATATATTGTGATATATTGAAAATTAATTCATTATTCCCCCCTTATGGGATGAATTCACTCATCTTCTTCATTGAAGTTGAAACACCATAAATATGGCCTTCATAGATGTCTAACACGAATTGATATACACCTACAATTAAATTCCCCAAAAATTTATACAAATAAATATGAATAGTTGAATATAAGGGGATAAAATAGTTGATAATTATAGGTAGAACTCTCGTTGAATGTTTCCTCTCATCCTAGTAAATTATTTTCTACCATACTTAGAAATTATTTTCTTCTAAAAACCCTCTAATATATTTTTGTTTTCATTCATTATATTGGGTCATTTTCTCATGTGATATTGTTTTCATCACCATGAAATTCAATGAAACTTCTTTTTCCAATTCCTGTCTTTTATTCCTCTAAAAATATTCCAAATATTCAATGATGTTTATAAAATATTTTTAATTATACCTAGGTTGACCATACTATTCAAATTATATTTCATAAAACATAAAATCATTATTTTTGGGTAGTTTCTCATGAGGTGTTGTCTAATCATTTAAAGTTGTGTTACATCCTTTTAACTACTCACTCACTTGTACCGTCTTTATTTGTCTGTTCTTATCCAGTTATTCAGACCACACTATTAATATCTTCTTGTCTTTCTCAGTTTATTTAGGATTTTTTTAGATTCATTTTATACATAGTAGTGTATAAATTCCCTTTGAAATAATTGGATATTTTTTCATTGAATCTAGGCATTCATACCATAACACAGTGACCCTATTCTCTATATATATAGTATTTTTCTTGTAAACATCCAAATATGTTTTTACGGGATTGATCTGTTTAATTATTTAAAATATATAGTTACTCTTTTAAGTATATAATTTAAGGATCACTAATAAACCCCCTTGTTTCTTACCATTCCCCAAGAAATGATATTTTAAACCAACAAGTAAAGGCATTTTGTTCATTCCATCTATAACACTAGTACAAACAACACAAATTAGACCATCAATTTTTATAAGCAATCTATCATAAAAATTTATTTACATCCTTCTATTATATATGCCTCCAAATAATTATGGGGACTGGACTTCTTGTCATCTCTTCTTCCTTTTATGGGGAAGAGTGTCTCACATAATTATTTTGACTAAAATATGGTCTTCCTGGTGTTTTTAACCTAAAATATTTGAGTCAAAAAATATGATAGATTATGTATAGATATCCCTTTATTATTAAAACCCATATTCTCTCTATCTTTGGATGATTCACCAATATACTCATTATAATTTTTTAATAAATATATGTATTATATTCATTCCATTTTTAACAATAATATATAATGATTTCTTCTCCCAAAATTCTTCTTATTTTACAGTCATATTCTCATAGTGGTCAATGAAAATGTTTTCTTAATTGTCTTATAAAAAATTGGGATTATGGATCTCATAAACATATAATGTTTCCATTTTAATCAAACCATGTATTTATGAATCCTTATTTTTAACCATTAAAATCTTCCCTTTTCCTTTATTTAGTTGTATGATTTTCTTAATATAAGATTCCAAATATCCTATCATGACCCACTAAATATATATCCTTTACACTCCATAAACATCACTTATTAATGGGTTAAATCCTTTATCAACATAAGAAAAGAAAATTATTAAATTATATGATATTATATATGACTCACATTTCTCTTAATTTCTTATAAATGTTATTCTTTTTATATATATTACTTAATATTATTCACACTCATCGTGTTTTTTTAGTTTTATCATCTTCTTCAGTTGATTTAGATTCTTTAACTTGTCTTGTTTAGATAATAATGTGTAATGTTACTAATATAATTACAATTATAGTACATTAGTAATAACTTAATTTTTATTTTTAATTTTCCCTTTATGAATATATTTGATATAAGAACAACAATTTGGTTAAATTCGTCATTATCCTCTATATTTTGATAATTCGATTAAACATAATCGTATTATATAACATTTTATTTTTTTTCCATAGAATAAAAATATAACTAATCTATTATATTCTTTTTTAATGTTAGATAATTTATAATTTAATTTGAATATTATTATTTTCATCCAAGGATAGATCCTCACATTCCTATAAAGTTGTAACCTTGGAATCATTTTTGTGTGTGAAATTTCTCATCAAATTCTTATCCATTACGAGATATTACATCATTTAACACATCCTAGAATGTTTCTTAATTTCTCACTTACGCTATAAAAATATTCCTATATATTATCATCATTTTTCATTTTAATATCTGGAAATTTTCTCCTTCATACTATTAGACTGACTTTATTCACAATGATATTTCCTCCATATCTATTTTTCAATTTTTTTCTTGGTCTTCTTTTCTATTCAATGGCCCATTACATTTGTGTATGACTTTTTTGAATAGACATCCAGATAGAATTTTGAGAATTAACATCTAATTATATATATATCAAATCATTTTGAGCCATAGTTGATCATTTTGAAATGGGTGTAATACAACTGTAGCAACATCTTAAACTTCTAGATCGAGAGAGATGAGGTTGGTTAATATCTTATTCATAAAACCATTGTAGTTTAAACAATTTATGGTAGGTATTCCTCAATAGTTCATAGATTTTATGTTACATATTTCTTTGAAACTTCTAAATTTTTAGTGATAACTTATTCTGAATCTAATTATTATTACCATATCTAATTAGATAATTAAGAGGGGGAGGGGTGAACGATTGATCACTTTCCTTTTATGAGCTACACACTTTTAACCCAAATTTCTGAAACATTTATGGTTCTAAACCCACATAAAGATTTATCACATACTCACATTCATGTGTAGTAATAATAAGAAAGATATTCACATATATTATTAACAAGTATCGACTAAAATTTATACTTCTTTCTATATTTGTAACACCCCCAAACATGGATTCTCAACTATGTTCAATAATCATCAATAAAAAAATGTATGTCATTATCTCAATAACTTCTATAGTCCATTTGATGATAACATGATTCCTCAAAAAATATCCAATATAGAAATACCTTTTACATGATGTTTTTTATCACATATTCTTTTCAAATAACATTATGTTCGATAGCATATCAGTTGTATAACACTAGGCCTAAATGAACAAAAAAATATTATTATTTAAATATGACATTAATAATATTATAGTTAAATTGGTTAGTATAAATAGTATTAAAAATTTATGAATTATATATAAAGAAACTACTCAATAGAAATTCACTTATTAATCTTTTCGAAATTAGTACACAATTTTCAGTTAAGGTATTTTGTGCTTCAAAAATATGTCTTCTTCAAAAAATATTTTTATTGATGTTTGTCATAAAATATTATAATTAATTTCATAAAAATATATAAATTTTATTTTATAAAGGTGATATTATTATTTTTTAAATGATATCAAATTTATCATACGCTAAAAGTTTGGGATTTTTCGGAAAAGGTAGATATCCTTATTAATAATGAAAAATACCTATTTTTAATTGAAAACTCTATTTTTTATTTAAATAATTTACATAAAAACGTTTTATAAATTATTTTAAAGTAAATGGTGTTTTATTTTATTATTTAATATCCAATTGTGTATATTATAATAAATTTTATGATTTGATTTGGTATAAATAATTGTATGATTCAAAAAAAATTTGAAAACCTGTTTTTCGTTGTGTTTTATATTTTAATTTAAAATTAATTTCTATAACTTATAAGAATTTATTCCCAAAAAATGTATTAAATATTTATAATAAAGATTTAACTTTTTTAAGTAATTCCCTTTATGTTTTGGTAACTATAATTGGTAAAAATAATAAATAATTTTGACCAAGGTAATGGTAAATCAGGTATTTATTGTTCAAAATATAGACTGAATGGCCCGAAGGCCTTATTTTTAATTTTCTTATAGATAATCTTCCTTTTATGGGATGAAAGGGAACCCTTACATTAAGCATTTCATCTATAATAATCTAATAATAAAATATATGTGTTTTTGTTTCCATTTTATGTCATTTGGTAAAATATATTATTTTTATTGAAAAGTATACAAGATCATTTTCATTGTTTTTTTATCTTTATATTTTAAACATAAGGATATGTAGAGGTTATGATTTGTTATAAATAGTTATTTTAATGGTAAATAATTTTTATTCATTGTAATTTGTTTTTAATTTTTAGTATTGAAATAATTACCATAAATTATTTCACAACATCGACACGGTATTTATTCAATTAATAGGTTAATAAAATAAATGATTAAAAATATATAGACATTGATATAATTAGAATGATTTATTTTGTCCCATAAATTTTAGGTATCAATATGAAATGTTAGAGAAAGTTACCAATGATTATATTATAATTAACCCAATGTATAGATGTATTTCAAGTCATATTAATTCAATAGTTTAAAAAATAACGCTAATAATTTTTTTAATATGAAATATTTCATTAAATGATTTAAAATTCATAAAATAATTATTTCAAAAAAAAAGATTAGGATATAGTTTTAAAATAATCCATGGTCTATTTATGGGTATTTTTCTTCTTATGAAAACAATCCTAACCCATAATGGTATAAACGTTTAATATTTTTGTAATTGTTTAAAGGGTTAACTGAGGATTAAAAATAAAAATTAAGGTTATGAAATCGTTTAAAATATTATTTTTTTTATGTTTTTATTTTTACCCATAGTCATCCTCTATTCAAAATATGATCTTTTAGCTCAAAGTTTCAATGAAAATTAATTTATATTAATTTAATACTTTAACACATTCCAAAAGTGCCCCTCCCCCTCTCTTATAAAATGGATCCCCCTCTCCTCTTATCTATTTACTTAAATATCTATTTCATTTGGCCAGTAAATGAAAAAATACCTTCCGTAAATCATAAACCACATTATATAGGTTTTATATTGGGTATAATAACAATCGTAGAGGGATTCTTGTGTAAAGAAAAACAGGTTTCTCGAATATGAGGTATAGTTATTAACAGAGCATTTTCATTTTGTTTCATATCATACATTCGTAAAATATTATAAAACCATTATTAAATAATAAAATAAGTATTTTTCATGTTATGGAATCTTATTATGTTAATCACATAACCTATATCAATCTCTTCATCCTTAAATTGTGTAACACAACTGTCAATTGTATGTACGACGAACTACCACATCAGGAAACGAAATAATTTTTTTTTCTCGACTATCACATATTGTTATAATGTTGAATTTAATGTTTTCATATGATATTAATGACAATTTTATCATTATAGTAATATAATATTTCCTCTCATTTCATTTATTTTCATCCATTAGAAAATGATAACATTGTCCATGCATACGTGTAGAATACAACCTCTTTAAAGCGATGTGATTCATTTTCCATCACCATATCACATAGAAGATATATATATATATATATATATATATATATGTATTATATGTTATTTATTTTATAATTACTGTTATTTAAATAAAAATTATTCTTAAATTCTATCAATTGTGATTTTGAAAAAAGAAAATGATACTCATGTGCACGTAAAACTTACTAACTCCATGATTGCAACATAGTATATTCCATGGTTAGTTTTAATAGTAAATTTGATATATACAATTTAAATTTATGTCATTATTATTACTCAAGATATGATGGAATAATAACTGATTTGAACATAGTAAACTAGCCAATGTAATTTTTGATATATGAACTAAATATCTCCCAAACGTATGATGCATACTTAATTTATTATGTAAATAGATAAATAAGTATATAAATATATTAAAATGATTATATAACATTAAAAATACTTTTAACAAAGAAATTTATTAACATAAGTTTATTATTCAATAAGAGAAAGAACTTCTATGATGAGTCAAACTCAATGTATAGTTTTCTTGTATAATGTTTACTTATGTGTGACATATTCTATATTCAACACTTATTTATTTTAAGTAGAGAATACAATTACCATTAAATATGTTATATCATGAATATATTTATATAAAATATATATAAATATTACATATAAGTGATTTCATTCATGATTATTATGATTCAAAAGTTACCACACCAAAAAGGGTTTATTTCACAATATCATCATTATTCAAGAATATTTATCTTAGAGTATATGTTGCGGGAATAATTTTTTATTTATATCATAAAACCATTATATTTTTTTATGAATTTTCTATTTATTTAAATTAAAAAAAATTCCTTTCATTTTCTACACTTTTATATCTCAAGATACAGAAACCTTGTTTTTAGAAAAAATTACATCATTTTTCTACTTGGTGGGTATAATTATTCTTAAATATCCATATTTTGATGAAAATGATTTAAATAATACTTCTTATATTATACAATCACATCTTAAAGACATATATACCTAGTCTTAACTTTTAATAAATGGTTTATAATGAATCTTTTTATTTTTTACCCAATGATGTTTATTTTGACTTTTAATTCAAATATATTAAAGGAGTGTTTTTTAATTTATACAAGATGAACATAATTTCATGCCATTATGAACACTCAATGATTTAAATATTACATTAAAATTTTACATTATTTTCTTAAATGAAAATTTTTTCCATATTAATCGTGTTATTATTGGTTTGTATATATAAATTTCAACGTGAAAAGGGAATTTTCCTAAAAAATATTTTAAATTACTTTTATTGTATTTTTATTGACCACCTCCAATAACCAATTATTTTAATTATGATCTATTGGGGAATTTTGTAATGATTCCATCCTTATTCGTTCTCTGGATGGTTTTTTATATGTTCGTTTAGGTAAAATGTTAATATATTTAATTTTTTTTCAAATATGAATGTTTATGTTGATTATGTAGTGATTTATTATTCTCCCATTTCATATGAGGAATAAATTGGAATTATTAAGTGACTGGTGAGGTCTCCCATATCCCCTTGATTCATCATTAGGTCTCATTATACAAACTAGTTTGGGTTTTTTGGTTGATGCCTTACCCATTTTTGTATTATTTCTTTTCAAGAGGCCATAATAGTATGTATATAATTTCTATAATTATTCATACCAACATTATCATCATGATTATTGATTTTATGGGATTATTTTAATAGTTATGATATCCATGTAAAAGATTCAAGATCATATGATTAGTTTTATGGAATTCTATGGGAATCATTTATTTTCATCCATATTATTATTCATGCTTTTGTTATTGATTATGTGGTATATTATTCATGTTATTTACCTTTCCATAATGATTATCCCTTATGATAAAGAATAATATACATAAATCTCACTGAGAATTTTATCTCACTCGTATTTTTTTCCATTCCTCATGATACAAGGAAGGGAACTATGAATGATATTAAAGATTATTATGAATATATAATAATGATGTTCTCAATGATTATAATTCTTTGTAATTTAAGTTTTAAAATTTATATGTTATTATTATATGTATCTAGTTTTCAAATTATACAAAATTATTCAGTCATTTGATATGCAATCACTTATATTGTATAATAATGTAATTAATTAACCCCAGATTCAAGGATACTTAAGTTGAGGTATTTAAATTTGGTGTCATAGAATGTTTGGTAGAAATGTTAGGAACTATAATTAGGAAAACATAGATTAGGGAATATAACCCAATGAATGAATTTTAGAATAATTCTAACTACAATATAACATCCTATAGTATTAATTTCGGTATAAATTATTTAAATTTCTTATAAATACATCCATCTTGGGATACTTCAAGTGAATGCGATTTAGGATATATTTATCTATGCTTTATAACCCAAAAATAATTTTTTGAGTAGATATAAATCCACATTTTGGTGCAGAGTGAGTGTCCCCTTAGTACGCACCTGGTTTGACACTCCAGGATGACATTCTCTGGTTAAATCACATTTTTATTAAGAACAATTATGATAGATTTGAATAGATAAATCCAATTATTATCTAGGTTAAAAGTAATGTTTCATTATTTAAAATGTATGTTCCATTATTTAGACACCATATGAGTGATATTTTATTATTTTCCATAATGATTACAGTTCCTCATACTATTATTTTTTTGATTGAGTTAGTGGATAGTTCCAAAATATACCATTTTAATATTGAATGTGATGGAAAATGTGGTGAATATGAGAAACCAAATATGATGATTACTAGAATAAAATATACTTTTATTGTTCCTTATAATTTATCATGATGATATATGATTAACAAATTTAATCTTAAATAACTCTCAGAGTCACCAAATAATATAAGGATATAATTTGATGAGAGAAAGGTATGTGGAGACCATGGAGGAAATAATGAATAATTGGCTTTATTTTTGAAATGTGGAAATATAAACATTAGAGAATGTCAAAATGGAATGGTTAATATTCTATGTCTTTTAAATAAGGGCATGAATCAATTAATTTTCATGGAATAATGAAGAGTACAATTAAAGGGAATAAATTACATCAAAAAACAGTATTTTTATATTAATTTATATTTTGTGGGGAATATTAGAATTATATGATTCAATTAAAAAATAAAAGGGTTAACACTTATAAAATAGATGGACGTATGCCATGTAAATCATTGTATTATAAGTATTAATGTTTTTATTTATTATGGTATTCATATTATATTATTAACATAATAATATTAAAAAAATATAAGGATAATTCCATAGAATTATTTCGTTAATGATATGATTTCATATGCTGAATGGTACTGAAAACCTAGAAATGTGATTTTTTTAATAAGGTGATATTCTTATGAAACATTTGATTAAGGAATTTATATCCCGTAATATGTGTTTCATTTTGGGATGAACCCAAAAGGTTTTTGGATAATAACTCTATAGTTTATCATAATTTTTGAGTCATATATATCCATTTTAGTATTTTATGTGATGGGAGTTTATCATGGGTATGAATATTTTTGGAGACATTTATATGAAAAAAACCATTTAATTTAGAATAATATTTAATATAAAATGTTATTTTTTGAAATAAGTTTATATTTATTGATAAAATTTATGAGAAATTTTATATTCAAGGTTGAGTTATTTGTGGTTTACTAGCATAAAAATATTTAGTACCTTCTGGGAATATTTCTTATAGAAACCCATTCTAGTTAAAAAAGGTGATTTGATAATTATTTTTATTTTTGTGTATATTCATAATATTCCTGGTAATGTTATTTTTTTGAAAATGGATATCCCACAATCTAAGAAATGACATGTCACATCCTGTAAGACCATAGGGGTTACACCCCCAACTGAATGGTTACTAGGGTGTAATTCCAACCACTTGTATAGAAGATATCCCAGTTAGTCTAAAATTATTTTTACATAAATTATTTATATAGTGAAATATTATGTAAACATTGGAAAGGGAATTATAGTATCAAATACGTTTTTAATTTTTTATATTTTGATCTGATTAATGAATTTTTGGGGGATGTTTTAGTTGTTTATGTTATTACTAATCTTTCGGGATAACATTAAAGGATATTTAGAAAGAATGATTTTACATTTTTTTGGTGTAATCCTGAAGTTATGAGAAACATTTGAGGACAAAATTTTAATTAATTTTTAGGTTATTTAAGTTATTTGGGATGCAAGGTTATCTATTTGTAAAATAATATAAATTTAACCCTTTATATTATTGTGAAAATCAAGAAATGAAAGGTATTATATATTCAAAAGAAGGATTTTATATTTTTTTTATTAACCTAACTTATGGTGACCATTTTTTATCTCTAAATAAAGGATGAATAGATTTTTTCCTTTCTGGATTATATGATCAGTTAGATGTTTATTTTTGTACTTTAAACATAATAAATATATCTTCAATAGTCATTTTTTGGATCAAAAAAAGTTATTATGATAGAAATTTATTAAAATCTGATAATATTCTTTTCAAGTATGTATATTTTCTTAATTTAACAGTCTATATATTAAAAAATTAACTCTAATAAAAGGAATTTGAAACAAAAATATTATCCTATTATGAACATTTTTTATGAATCAATGGCCTTTTCACCCATCACATATTTATATATTTGTTATCATTATGTTTCAATTGACCATGTTCTATTTTACTCTATATTAGTACTTGGGAGTTTTTTTAACTCCAATATTCATATTTTCACTTCCCACTAATGTTTTCCAATTCGAAAACCTAGTTTTTTAGGACCAACACATTTCTATTTCCCTCTTTTTAAGAGGATGTCTTATTAACCCTCTTTACGATATGGGTTCCAAAAAGGAATTTTAAAATTTCAAACCCTTAATTATCTAAAATATGTTTTAATTATGATGATAAATGTTATTTAAGCGGAGGGGTAGAGTTTAACACCCCAATATATTTAACGAATAGTTTGTTTGACAGCATTTAGGACACATAGCAATGAGCTGAATGAACCAAGAAATATTATTATTTAAATAATAATATTATAACCTAGCTATCGAATTAGTGTGTAATAATAGTTTTAAATAAATTATGAATTATATATAAAGGAGCTACTCAATACAAATTCATTAAATATTTCTTATAAAAAATGTACTCAATTTTCATGAAAGTTATTTTATTCCTTAGAAATACATTATCTGGATAAATGTTATTTATTTTTTTATAAAAATATGATTGTTAATTAATATAAATTATTAAAAATTAATATAATAAAAATAAATCAATTTTTGAAATCATCATATATAAATTATCTTAGGGGGAAATTTTTGGATTTTTAAATGAAAATATTGATTTCCAATTGAATATTAAAAAATACTAATTACTATTCAAAATTGTGTTTTTGTTCCAAATTTCACAAAGATATATTTTTTTATAAGATCATTTATAATATAAATAATTAAAATTATAATATTAATAATAGAATTAATTTCATTAGAATCAATTTTATTATTTAATTTGGAATAAAACCTTTTCTATACAAAAAAGTCATTTTTCTAAAATACTCTTTTTTTGTTACATTTTTTCATTTGATATTAAATTTATTACTTCCATATACTGAAATTGAATATAGAAAAATGGATTCCACATTTGAAATAAAAAGTTCCAAATTATTTTAAAAGTAATATTTTATTTATTTTCAGTATAAAATGTAACCGTAGTAAATAATTGTCCCCACAGTAAGGGAAAATGATGTAATTAGGGTTCAAAATAATATTATAATGACTAAGTAATGACCCTAACACTTACCTTAATTTCAATTTAGGATCTTATTTATTATATAATAATACAATATTATAATATATGAGTTTTTTCTATTTGGTATTTATTTAGACCAGTATATTTTTTTATTTAAAGAAAATTAAATAATTTCATTTTCCTAGTTTTATTATGATTAGAATTTTAACATAAAGATAAAAAAATATATTTTCTGTTATAAATATCTATTTATAATATAAATGATTTTTTAATCACTCAATTTTTTTAATAGTTTTTAATGATGAAATAATTACATTAAATGCATACGAAAAACCGACACCATATTTAGTTAACTAATAGAAAATTAAAATAATTTATTTTAGAAATGTTTGAAATGAATTAATTTTAATCAATTAATGTATCCCATAAATTTTATAAATTTATACGTCATGTTATTGATTTTTTAAAGTGTTTGATTAAAATTTTCCATTTTCTTTCTATTTTCATTTAATGTCAAATTAAATGATTTGTGTTAAAATTGAGATGAATATTTTTTTTGATACAAAATATTTTAATAAATTATTTAAAATTAATGAAAATAAGAAAATTTAGAAAAATGGATAGAATACAATTAAAAAACAAAATTCTATTTATGGGCTGTTTTTCATTTTATGGTACCATTCTTTGCCCTTAAAGGGTATAAAATTTTAATATTTCCACAATTTTCAAATAGGTTAGTGGAAGGTTAAAAAATGGTTAATAATGACAACATAATTTAAACTTGTTTAAATATAATTGGATGAGTCATTTAAAACCCATAATAAGATTATATTTTAAATATGTTAGTTTGGATCCATTTTCCAATGAAAACTAATTTATATTTATTTAATAATTTCATAATTTCCATATGTACCCATCACCTCACTTATAAAAGGGCACCCCCTTTCCTATTCTATAGTCATTTATATTACCATTTTTTGATATTAATTTCTTGAATACCTTCCAAAAATCTGTAAAAAATCTAAAGGAATTATTTTTTGAATAATACCAATATTCAAGTGCTTAAGTTGTAATGAAAAGGAGGTTGCCCGAAGAAGTTGTATATTTATTAATCGAGAACATCTGTTTTGTTTCTTATTCTACCTTATAAAAATCAACCCAAACAATGAATAAGTAATAAAATCACTATATTATATATACTGGGATGTTATTATGCTTGTTACAAAACCAATATCAAAATCATCTTCCATAAAATGTAAATGAAATTTTCATTCATGTGTACGATGGACTTCCGCCTCGTGAACCGATGTGATTCATTTTCCATCACCGCATCTCACAACTAGTTATAATGATGGATTTAATGTTTATATATGATATTAATTAATTTTGTATCATTATATATAGATAATATGTAATCTGCTATTTTATCTTTCTATCCATTTAAAAATGATAAAGTCATTCGTGCATACTTGTGGACTACCACCTCTATGAAGAATGTTATCTATTTTCCAAAACCACATCACATGGATGATATATATATATATATGTTTATTTATATGAATTTTTATTATTTATAATATAATTATATTTATATAAATATAATATAAAACATATGTCCTTCCTATCGTAATTTTTGAAAAAAATGGAAATGTTACCCATTAGTACGTATGACTTACCAATGACATTATAGTAACATAGTTCATCTTTCATAACCATTATTCATGGTTAGTTTTAAAAGTATAATTTTTATTCCAAAATTATTATTATTTCTTGATTATTATTCTATAGATGATTTAATAATAAACTCCTTGACCATAATCAACTTATTGTAGTCATTTTAGACAAATCAACCAAATATCTCTAAAATATAGATTGTGAAGTTAATTAAATTGATAAATATAAACTAGTAATTAATAAAATAAAATGAATAAAAAAATTAAATATTTTTTTATAAATAAAATAATTAACATAAAGTAATTATTTAGGATGATAGATAATGTACATGATGATTTAGAGTCGAGATAAAGTTTTCTCATCACACTTTTACTTCTGTGAGACATAGTCCATATTCACTGATTATTTTTTATAGAGTATATACTACATCTTTAATATTTTATAACATATATATTTGTATTCATGTTATTTAAATATTTTTTTGATTTTATTTCTTTCCAGATTATTGTGATTCAAAAGTTACCAAACCAGTAAGGGTTTATTTCACTATCTCAACATTTTTTAGGATTATTTATGTTAATGTCACTACTGGGGGAATTATTCAGTATTTATATCATAAAACCAATATATTCTAATATCCTTTTATTATTTTTCTAAATTAAATGACTTCCTTACATTTTACATGCTTTTATTATTCAATATAAGAAAACCATATTTTAAAGAAAATCGACATTTTTTTCTATTGAACTGATAATATAATCCTTCAATATTACTATTTTCATTAAAATATTTTCAATAATATTTTTAATATTATAAAATAAAATATTAAAAATATTTTTTCTCTTTATTAATTTTATAAAAATATTTAACATGAATTTTCATGTCGTTTATCGAATGAGATACTTTTTTAGTTTTTTTAAAAAAAGTGGGAAATTAATGTTTTTTAATATATACATCATGAATTGAATTTACCACCCTAATAATAGATAAATGTTATGATTTATACATTATAAATTTTCACGATGCATTTAAAAGAATTTTTTTAAATATATTCTATAAATTATTAGTTTTTAATTTTAAATTTCAATGTGAAAGTGGTATTTTACTCAAAATTGTTTTAAATTATATTTTTGTCAAATTTCTATTCATTAGAGAAAAAACCCCATTATTACACAAAATATCCATTGGGGATATGTTATAATAATAGCACCCTATTTTTTATTTTGAAGGATTATGATAAGTTTGATTGGCGGAATATTAATATTTCATATGTTATTTTTTTCAATATGAATGTTTTTATTGATTATTTACAAAATTCTTATTATACCCTTTAATATGATGAATTAATTGGACTTAGTAAGTAATGGGAGGGGACTAATATAACCTATTCGTTCATTGGTATGTCCCACTAGACAAACTAGATAGGTTTTGGCCGATTCCTTACACATTTATCTATTGTGTCCTTACTTGAGGCCTTGATGGAATGTTTATGATGACTAAATTTATGAATTACTTAATTAGAAAATAAATTATTGATGTCCATATTATTATTTGAATATTTATGATATCAATGGATATGTTTCATGATTTTTTGATTAGTTATATGGAATTATTTTATCATCATTTAATCCCTCTATATTATTATTAATGATCATGTATTTTATTATAAGGAATGTGTTTTAATTATTAACCTTCAAATATTGACTATTACTTATAATATCTTCCGTTTTACAGAACCCTTATTGATCATTTGAGATCACCCTTATTTTTTTCCATTCCCCATAATTCACGGGAGTTTACTATTAATGATATGAAAATATATACTAGAGAATGAAAAATGATGTTCTCAAAGTATATACTTCTTTGTAATTTATGTTTTCAAATATATAATATTTTTTAGTATGTATATAGTTTTCCAAGACTAATATAATGTTAAATACGCTAGTATGTAGTAATTTTTTTCTTATACTAATGTAATAAAGTATCCACTGATTCTGAAAAAATTATGTTAGTATGTTTTCACAAAGTGTTCTATTCACCACTGGATATTGGTCCTCCTCAATGAGTAGATGGATTAGTAGGTTTGCACATGTACTTTATTATTAACAATAGAATCAATAATCATATTGAGACTTAATTTAAATCATTAGTGTTCTAGATCAAACTCATCCTTTATGAATTATCATGTTCTTATAATATCTTTTTTCTATTTAATGGATTCTGGTTTCACCTCCTCCGCTTTCCTCAATACAACTGATTATCTGGTTCTCTAAATTCTCACACAGTATATGAATGTTTTTAATTTTTATCTCTTCACATTCATCCATTAAAATATAAATATTTATATAATTATATAGAATAATAGCCTATGAATATAATTCCCCATATTACAAAAATTGAGACACAATGATCTTAAATAGGAAGGATCTTATGTAATTTAAATTAGTTAACATATTCTTGGTTTATTCCAAATTAAAAATTATTTAAATCCTCATTAAAAAATCATTTAAAATACCTCCAAGAACAAAAAATAAATATTTATTGAAATAGTCTACATAATCTGCTTCTTTATTTCGATATAAATATCCATGTACATCACTTCATGATTTACTACCATGTAGAGCTACTAATAGCAATGTGGAACCATCCTGAAAATTCAGTTTCTACAATTATAAATGCATGCTTGATCATGATGTATAATACTTAATTTTAATAGCATAATTATCTATAGAAAAATATAAACATCTATATAATAATTAAATATAGGATCTTTTTCATTCACCTGAGATTCTTTTTAGAGGATAATTATCATGTGTAGAAGTAATTTTATATCCTAGTCCCTCAAACTCAATACACGTAGAGAAATATAAATAGTACCTAACTGAACATTTGACAATCAAGTCACCACACCATCAACAACTAATGTATAGTAGGATTGACTGAATGTATCACAATAGATCGACATTAGTTTAGATGCACTACATGAAAACCTTATGATCGACCGCATGACCAACCATGAAATTGACTGTGACAGACCAAATATATGGAAACATTATTTCAGTCAATGGGACACTGTATGTAAAAATCATCTTGTAGTATGGAAATTCAATCCTTTCCTCACTAAAACTCAAAACCTCATAAAATCAACTCCATCCCCCCTTAATAAACATAGAATCACATCCAACTAGTTATCAATAGTAATTATTCATTATCCAACAAAAGTAAAATATTTCATTGAAGAACAACACATGCTTCGTAAATTTTATGTTACAACTTTTTCATCAACATATCATCTATAGTTATTATATATTTTATCTCAAATAACTTATAGACATGGATTAATTTTAATATCATGAAAACATGAATCCATAATAATCCTCCCATAATAACCTCTCTCTATCACCAAACACATATTTACATATTGAAAAATATTCAATAAAATTTTTTGTGAAAAAATAAATGTTTCATAATTTAAAATATTGTTATTTTTTGTTTTATGATTAATAAAATTTATCATCATATTCAAATAAATTTACACTATCATTAATTCATTTAATTACAAATATTATGATAGTGAAATTATATTTAAACATGGATTTAAATTTTTTAGGCTATCATTGGTCAATTATCATCATGGAAATGTAGGTGTTGTTACGAGATTTTAAAAATATAATGATTATGGAATTGTATATATATAAATATCATTCATGAGACACACTTATAACATGTTTACTTGATTAAAATGTTAAGAATAACTCTTTTATTTTCATACATATATTCATTGGTATACATTAGGTTTATATTTCATAGTAAGATCCATTAAAAGAGGTTAAAAGGGTTACTTTAATGTGAACCTATATAATTTGATACCAATCAAGAAATACCTTTGTGATTCGGTTTATTAGTCTTGAAGTTAAATAAAATTTATTAATATTATTAACAAATATGAAGTGGTGATTAATTATTAATAGTATTTTATTTTCATTGAGAGTTATATAAATCTAAAAAACTAAATCTCATATAATTGGGTAGTGATTTGATAACTTCCACATTTAAATAATACTCTTAATTGTTTCATCACAAACATCATTCATGAATATTGTAGGTTTTTTCAGGGTATATTTATTTTGAACATGATAATGGATGAGTGAGAGGTATTTTGGTGTTGAAATAGAAGACATGTAATGACGATGTTCTCAGAAAGAGAAGTATATGTCGTGGTGACACTATGTACAGAGTGCATTGAGCTTACTAAAATTTCTTATTTTGAAACCAAGGGGAAATCATTATTCTATTAATTTTGGTCATTTATATTCCAAGTTCTAGATTGTGATATGGATCAAAATGGGTGTCGTGGTTTTCTGTTATACTCTAGTCAAATGTGGAAACTTCCACAGTTATGATATCCATTGTTCAGAGAAAATTGAGGGATGAATTATAGATTTACCATAGGGATAAACAATTAAAATGGAAATGGAATATGAATTAACGAGAAATATAATCTCTATGTACCATTTTATAGGAGGAAAAAATACAAAACTATATGTATTGTGTTGAAATTGAAGATAACTATGAGAAGGGTGTCTGAATACTACCATAGTGGTCATTGGGGGGATATATCTAAAGTGGATAAACTATATTACATATTGGTGATATATAGATAATATTTCATAAAAAATCTTGAATTTGGCTAATATAAACTTGAAAATACCATAAAGGATACCAATATTATCTAATATAGTTTTTCTTATAATTAAATTTTTTCCTATCATCAGGTGATAAATAAAGTTTTACATAACCATGTATACACTCTCGAGGATAATATGGTTATAATTGAGGAGCAGTACCTATTCACTTACGAATGATACCAGATATTAATAAACTTATTTATGATCATTTAGATAAATCTTGTACTTATAGTGTAGGATAATATTCCTACCCTTATGCCTTTATCTTATTGATAATTTTATAATGACATTTTTAGTTGTATAATAACTAATTTTTCTAAGTATTGTCTAATTGATAACAAGAGGGGATGAAAATTTTATAAACTCTTCTGTTGTGTGTTTTAAATCTCTCATATTTTGTTTTTTAATGATCAAGTACACAAATTAAAAATGGAAAAATCATACAAAATTTGGGTTTTAAAAAAATAATGATTCACTCCCCTTTCGGTGGTCGTGCACTCTCACTTGGACCTCACCCTTTATTATTCTAGGGTTGAGGATGTGGTAATTTCATAGTGGTTAGGTATGTTTTGATGACCTAAATCTACTAGTGCAACTTCTAAGTTGGTAGTGAAAATTATAATGACCTCAGAAAACCACCTCTAGTAAGCCCTATTTTAATGACTTTTTTCAAGGGAATAATTTTAAAATATGGGAGAAATTATTTCAAGAGTACATGGTGGAATGAAAATAAATAAGTCCAAAAATACACGAGTAATAAATAATCCATGATCACTAAATATCATCATAATATGTGATGCATGGAAATCATATTACATTCCATTAAAATAAATATAACGAAAAAACTGAAAAAAAAATCAAATAGAAGAAATTCACTAATAATTTATAACATATATACCTCTATAGTACACAAACAACATCCCTCAATAATCAATATTCCACTATCAACCCTAGTTATTTGGCTAACTCAACATGATAAATCAATAAGTGGAACATACAGTTCAGTATATAAATAGTGGTGTTATTATATTCCTATACTCAACATGTAATCCCCATAAGTATAGAATAACTCAAAAAATATAATTTATTTAGAACAATAAAACATTAAAAATCAAATGGTCTTCATTTGATCTCACATGGACACCTTCCCAACCCAAAGGTCAAAAAGTGCATCACTTTAGTATGTGCATAAACCATCATAAAATAAATCATACCACCCTCATGTATATTCAAATACTATGTTACATTCTATTTAATTCAAGGGTTTTTGCATTATTAGTGATATTTCCAACTTATTTGGTTATTCCCTTTCCCAGACCAACTATAAACATCACTCCATAAATAACTACCCCTATATATACTATAAAAAATCAACATATAATTGTCTCTTTGAAAGATGAATTCCCAAAATCCATTCACTACTAATTCCAGAACATCACAATATAGGGGACCTAAACCTCATTCCCATATCTTCTTGACCACATAATACCCATAGATTCTTTATAAATGACATAAACCTTATTCCCTAATCTTCAAGATCATCTCAATAACACATATGGATCAGAAATATCTAGTGGGGTGTAGCCTATTAGTTTTCTACTACACAATCTCACACTCTTTGGGTGTGTTAGATCAATCCAAAGAAAACTTCAAAAAGGATGTAGTTGTATAGTTAACCAAACATACATTGCTAAAATATCATCAAAATACTATAATCATTAACTTATAATATCATTCTATTTTCATAGACATCTCTATTGTTTGATTCTAATCATATATATCTTAGAATGGTCACAAGTCAATGGGATTATGCAAAAAATAAAACTGGGATATCAATTGTCAATTCCAAATTACTAAAGGATGTGAAAATACCAAAATACCTTAGAAATACTCCTAGAAGGAAAATAATATCACACTACCACCCTCCAGCAAGGGAAACACCTATTGGAGGAGGTCCAAAAAATTATATCTAATATATATTTGATATATAATTCAAGAATTATGGTTTAATATTGTCAACATATTATATATAATGCACCATCATTCCCTAATGGAACGTCATCACAGTAATCATCCATAAACCAATTTTTAGAAATGTAATTGTTCACATAATCTTTAGTATAATCATTAACATCATTATCATAATACTAATATTGACACTAAATGTAACACCCCACGGTTTTATAAATAATTTGTAAAAAATGAAACTTTGTTTTAAGTAGACAGTTATATCTATCCTTTAAAAATAATTTTTCCACCTCTAGGATTTGAATTTCAAAAAATTGGTTATCTACTATTGTGATCTGTAAGTTCATTAGATTCTGATAAAAACAACATGACTTTTATTGAATAGTAACATATCATTATGAATAATAAAATAGATAGTAATATGATCAAAATGAATATTAAATTGAATTATTATTTTATTTTATTAATGTTATAAGATAATGAGACGTTGATTAACTTTTCATGATGTTAAACAAATGAGTTATATATTTAAAATTTTTATGTTTCAATAAATTATGATTTTATTTAAAAATTAAATTAACAATATTTATAAAATTATTTTCAAAAAATGGAGCTCATTTTTTAATCATACTAGTTGAAACGGATAATTTTTTTGTATTTCTATGAAATTCATGATTTTTTTATGATTAGTGATGTACGATAAAATACCGTATATTCAAATTATCAGTTAAATACACAATATTTTTAAATAATTGTTGATTTAAGGCCACATAGTTTGAACTAAAATGAACATATTACTATTTGGGGTCACATTAATAAATACTATTCATAGTCATGAGAAAACAATATTAAACTAATGATTAAAATAATGTAAAACCCCTCCTCTCCTCCAATATAAATACATCCTTCATTACCCTCTTCCCCACACACCTATCATGCCTTGAGAATTGTCTATGTACTTCCGAATACCCTCTCCATGGCTCTTCCCCACACCCATAACCTTCTGCACTCACTAATAGGCCAAAACCAAAGGCCTTAAGGAATATGTCAAGTAGAAGAGATAAAGAGGTAAAAATCCGCTTTCTTATTCATGGGTTTTCTTTTCAATTTAATTTATATTATTATAATATCATCTCTTCCCCTTATCCAATAGGAAATAAATCTCTAGAATCATATATATTCGGAATTTTACCATGTTTATGGAAAAAAATATCAACATACTTCATATGCTCCCCTATTTATAAAGGCACCATCTGTAATGTGTCGTTTACTAAAATCATCGATGATGTGTTTGCAATTTCCATTAAATTCATCAAAACTATTTGTAAAACCATATTCATGGTTGAAATATAATGAAATGTTTATTGTGTAACCTATTTTATTTTTTTAATGATCATTTATTGATGAAATCAAATTATATATTGAAATAATTTCATGATTATCTAGGAACCACAAAAAATAATCGAAACAAATATAATTAATGTTTAATCAAATAATTAATCATAATATATGATTAAAAATGATCACACTATAATTTAATTTTCTGAAAACATATTAATACCATTTAATTCCACTTTGATAATTTCATTTCCATATGAGAAGAAAATCGAATACAAACCGTCCATGGAAATCATCTAAAAAACGCAACAAAAACAATGGAAGAACTGAATACTAATAATTAGAGGGTAAAAGTATGTTATTAAATGATCATATATGGCGTTATAAACATGAAAATGTTTTTTTAATGTAGTAATAAAACTCTTTTAATAGTTATAATGGGGTTTAATACAAGTTTGAAGTAAAAAAGCCCGAGGTAATGGAATTCGTAACCCGATTTACATTATTTGGTTTAACCTTATACTTAATTATTTATGTGGTATAAAAAACATTTTTGAGATGAATATTGTTTATATAATATTAAATTATGTTTATATATAGTTTATATACATATTCCATCCACAATATTAAGTCTTTGTTCAATTATATGGTATTTGTAATGGGCTTTTCTTTTAAAATCCACTTATGAAATTCTGTTTTACAAAATTAAAAAGAAATGGTTCTATAAAAATTTTCACATTGTATGATTATGTTATTATTCTTGGGAATTGTTTATGATGAAGGGTTGGTCCTATATCTCCCTCCAATACATTGGGTATTTGTATGTTTGAGGTTGGCCGTATGGTTACTCCAAGTGTAAATGCGATGGCTACAAAATAAGATAATCGAGATAGTTACATTGTTATGTATCGATGAGGGTTACAAATTATAAGGTAGCTGATAGGGTTACATGATAATGTATGTAATTCTCTATGATACCTTTATGGTTCTATTTTTTCTATATGTTTTGTGGAATTCTCAGGTAAATATCATGTTTCACAAGGTATGTTTATATAGGTGACAAGTATGTCTTTAGAAAATGATTTCATACATTACCAGTATTTGCGGGATAATGTGATATTTCATTCTTTTTATATCCCTTATTGAGATTTTTGTGATCAACCAATGTTTTTAGATGATTTTCACAGGTTATAAGGATGTGTAAGACAATTAATGAAGCCATGTTAAATGTTATAATGTTTTTTCAATGAATTTAGGTTTTATTTTGAAATGTTTTATATTTTTATGAAATTAATACTATTTTTATGGAATCATATCAATAATAAATTGGACTATTATGAATTTATTATGTCCCAATTCTATAAATATATAAACATGAAAAGATCCTTAATGTGAAAGGATGTTAGTTCTTGACTAAATTCAAGATTATGTAATGTAATGAGGTCGGACTCATATAGTTTTTATCAGAGGATGGTTTAGATAAGTTTAGGAGTTTGGGTGATTATAATATAATAACATAACCAATTTTTACTCTATGGTTAATTTTAAATGAAATCTAATTTAAATATTAGTATGTTTCTTTGACTAGTATAAGTTTGTTCAGAATGGTTTTCTACAGAAGAAACAGGGATGTAGAAGTGTAGAGGCATTGAAAGAATGATATTCTTCTAAATCTTAAGCCTAGAATGATGGGAATTGGAACTGAGTAGTATGTTATAGTAACATCACATCAGGAACATGCAATAAATGGTGGTGGAATCCATGGAAATAATAAATAGAGGTACCACAATGGGATATGATGATAGTGGAACATTATATGAAACAACCCCATCTTATTTTCAATGGATCTTCTGACCTAGTAGCAGTATAAGGGTAGATTAAAGAACTTGAAAAAATATTCGATGTTCTGGTATGTCAGATAATCAAATGATAAGTCTTTGTAGTTATCATTTTCAAGGTGAAGCTAATTACTGGTGTCCAATAGTCCAGAATATCATGGATAGAGACGATATTGACGCATTAGAGTGGGATGAATTTAAATGTCTTTTCCTTGAAAAATATTTTCCCAAGGTGGTTCAACTTAGGATGGAGATGAAATTTTTTTAATTTAAGAAAAATTAGGAAGATTTAGTTGTAGTTTATAAAGAAAACATCAATCAACAAGTGGGAAATGCTCCAAATATTATTCTAGATCTTGATATAGAAATCAACCGCTTTTACTCAAGATTAAAGACATGGTATCAAAGGGGATTGGCCACCTATAAATTCAAATGTTATGATAAAATTTTAAGATATGATTAGAAGATAGAGATGGAGTTTTTTTATGATCACATACACATTGAAAATAATGGAAAGAAGTAGACCAGGAGTCAAGTGATGGGTAAGAATCAATCCAATAAATACGATGGTAGAAATTCCAGTTTCCTGTTTGTGACAAGTGTGGAAAAATGCACCCTATGGAATGCTTTACCAAAATTGGGAAATTTTTTCATTACGGTATGTTTGGACATATGGCGTGAGACTATAATTAATATGATCCTAAGACTAATCCTAATAAGAAAACTATAATGTGTTTGAAATTTGGTAAGATGGGTCATTATGAAAATGCATGACCAAATAGATGTCAGAATGATGCAAAGAAGCCAAATTATAATCATAAAAGTGTAATGATATCCTCTGCAACTACGTCAATAAATGTCAGGCCATCCAATGTAGTATTATTTTGTTCCTTTCTTATTTACTCATATTTTTCTAATTTTTTGATTGATATGGGTTTTACACATTCCATTATTTCTATGAAAATTTATAGTAAATTGGAAACATCGCCTCAAAAAATGACACCATAACTTATTATTAAAACACAAGGGGGAAATATTATAGAAAATAATAATTATATGAATCATTCTATTGTGGTATATAGAATGAATTTACCTACAAACCTTAATGTTTTTTCCTTAGTATAGTTTGATGTCATTCAGGGAATGGATTGGCTTTCTGTTTATCATGCTATGATTGGTCATAGATTTAAATAATTTGTTTTTAGAAGATGTTTCAGTTTGTATATAAGAAAGAACCCATAAAATTGATAACATATTAGGAACCTGAGAAAATTTTGAAAGATATAAATGAATGTTGTCTTGATTGTATTGTTGAAAATAAGGGAAATGTATAGTTTAGTGATGAGCCAATGGTAAATGAATAACTTCATGTTATTCCTGATGAGTTACCTAGTGTCTTACTTGATCAGGGATGCTGAAGTCACATATGACTTAGATCTCGATTCTAAGACAATTTTCAAACCCCGATATCTAATGGCACAAATAGATCTTATTGAATGGAAAAAATCATTTGAAGGAGTTTCTTAATAAAGGATTAATTCATCCAATCACTTCACCATGGGGTGCCCCATTTTTTTCATTGAAATGAACGGTGTTTTCATGAGACTATTCATTGATTATAGAGCCTTGAATAACATAACTATTAAAAAAAGGTATCATTTTCATCACATCGATGACTAGTTTTATTACTTCTGGAGCTCGGTACTTTTCCAATATTTTGTTGAGATTCAGATACCATCAGCTGAATGTGAAGGAGGATGACATCTTGAAAAAAACATTGTACTAGATATGGGCATAATGAATTTATTGTTATGTAGTTTGGGATATCTAATTCACCTGTTGTATTCATGAATCTTATTAATAGAATATTTCATGAGTTCTTGGATAAACTTTTGGTGGTGTTTATTGATGAAATTATGGAATTTTCTAAGAGTAAAGTGGATCATGAAAATGATCTATGGCTGGTTTTTTAAACCATAAATGAATAGAAACTTTATGGAAAATTCAGATAGTTTTATTTTTGGTTGAAATAGATTGTTTTTCAATGGAATATTGTAAATAAGTATTGAATAACCGTTGATCTATCCAAAACCAAAGTGGTAGAAGTTTGTCCAAGACCTAAAAATGTTATATAGATTCGTAGTTTTCATGTATTGTCATGTTATTACTGATGGTTTGTAAAAACATTTTCATGGTTACCTAGACTAGTAATTAAGTTTACATAGAAGGGGATAAAATATTTTCGTATAGAATAATTTTGTTTTTGTTTTTAGAAACTAAAAAAGTGAATGGTGAATGCTCTAGTTTTGGCCTTGCCTTTCCAAAATTGTGAGTTTTTTTATCTACAGGGATGCTTCATTGAAGGGACATAGTTCTGTTCTGAAGCAGAATGATCATGTAATTTCTTATGCTTCAATAACACTAAAAACTCCTGAGTTAAATATCCAACACATTATTTGGAACTGGATACAGTGGTTTTAGCATTGAAATATTAGAGGGATCATTTATTCGGATCAAAATGTCAAATATATACTAACCATAAAAAAATAAAGTATATATTCACCCAAATAACTAAACCTAAACCAGAGAAGATAGCGTTAATTTATAAAATATTATGATTTAACGATGAATTTCTATCTAGTGAAATCAAACAAATTGGATGATTGCTTGAGTCACAAAAACCATACATCATTAACCATGATACATTTGGAACATGATTCCAGGATTAATCATTTGATGAATTTTGGTTTAGAACTTTTTGATGTAGGAAATACATCTGTTTTGATTCTGGTTTCAACGCAGTAATTATTATCCGACAGAGTTAGCCAATTGTTGAAGTAATATTGTGAGAAATAGAAATAGGTATAATTTGATAAATTGGTAATGTTTCCCAAATTTAACAATGATAAATATTGTGTTGTGAGATTTTTAATATGATTGAGTGTGCCTTATGATTCACAATTGAGGAATAATTTTTTGTGTAAAGCTCAGTGTTCTCCATTTTTTGTTCATCCTGGCGATACTAAGATGTATAAATATCTTTGTGAGTATTACTGGTGGGATTGAATGAAAATAGATATTGCAGATTTTACCATGAAATGTTGGACATGTCAAAAGATTAAAGTAGAGTGGTAGTTGTAACATCCCAGGTAAATAAAGAATAAAACATTTTCATATTTATTAATATTTATGAATTAAATATTAATTTTACTTTAACGGGGTTTCTATGTTCAGTAGCATACTCGATACGCAACAAATAGTTTCTTTGAAATCTTACGTTGCACACCAGTAATAAAATAACATTATTTTAAATGGTAGTTAACACTTAGCCATTGTATTGGCGGTAATGAATGGAAATTACTAAAATATGATTATATATGTTTGTTAAATGTTTTTACATTTATCCAATAAAGGATATAGGCTTAAAATATGAAAAGAATTCAATTTTAGGCATATATACTCTAATTTTCACTAAATGTCCACTTATTGCCTTTTGATGGCGAACCACCATTAAATATAGTTTTGGTCACCCTTATACATTCTATTGGACCAAATAACATTCTTCTTTATAATCGGGACATGAAAATTTACTTTGTGTAAATTTTTGGTATTTTTCCAATAAAGTTCATTTTTTTAATGAATAGTGAAAAATGTTGTATTTTAATTCAAAACCTCTTTTTAATATAATATATTTATATGATTAGATTATCATTTGAATTGTTTTTAAATTGAAATTAGAATATATTTTTTCAATTTAATCCAATAGTGGTCGTTGGAATTAATTTCACATTGAAATTGGACTTAAACAAGTGTCAATCTTTTAATATATATTGTTTCATAAAAACACGTTATTTGTTCTAATAGTGGGAATTAATTATTAAATTAATTAATGTAACTTATATGTTTTTAGTTTTTTAAAATATACATCATTTTTGAATTTGGAATATCTAATATAGTTTAGGGTGAAGTTTTGGTATTTTTCTGAAAAACTTCAATTTTTGATGAATAGTGAAACCACTAAGTGGTACTTAAAAAAAATGATTTTTCGTTTAAATGAAATTTTACCACCTTTGGGATTTGAATTTCAAAAATCCTTGATACATGGTTTTAATTATGAAGTAAAATTTTGTTCAATGGGATTAAAATAATTTTTGTTGAATAGACACTTTTATGTTTTTAATCAAGATTATAGACAATTAGTGTAATTTAAGGTAAAAATAATGTTTTAATAATATGAAATGACCTTGACACATGTCCTACCATTATTTTATGTGTCATGGCCGACCAAGACTATCCATGGGTCAACTTGGGGACCCCATGGAGCTACTTTTGTAGGAAAATGACATTAATAACTTTTTATTTAAAGTTAAAATAAAAATGCCACAAACATGTGTTGTCTTACTAAAACAATTTTTAAATGGGGTTATATAAGTAATATTTTTGACTATAAATTTTCATAAGAAAGATAAAATTATTTCCTACATCATGAATTTTTTTATAATTTTTAGACATTAAAAAAATTAAATTAATTTTGACACCATGATGATGTAGCGATTTCCTCATTACTTAACGATTTAAATAAAATGAAAATTTAACTTAATATCTAAGATCTAAACATGTAAAAAACCTATTGGATGGGTGTATTTCGAAATCTTATCACCTTATACTCGAAATATATAATTTTTGGACCTTTAAAAACTGAAACCCATTTTATAATAAAGTAACCATTTATAACTTTCCAAGAGTACCCCTCCTATCCTGTTATAAAAGGCCCCCACCTCTACCACCATACCCACACCTCTCAAGCCTTTGGCTCCTCCAAATCCATCCCATTTTGTCTCTCCACATCCTTGTATTAATCCTAGAAGCCTCAAATTGGTCATAAGTCTTTCCAAGGAAGCCTTTGATCTCAAATTAAAAAGATTTACCCGATTTAATGGTAGTGTCTTCTCTTGTGTTCTTATGTTTTGTTTTTCTTCTCCAACCCCCTAAACACTTTTTATTCCATTATTTTGTAACAAAACTAGTCTATCCAATATACTATTATGTTATTATGAGAATTATTAGAGCTACACATACACACACCTTCATCTAATGGTTAAATAACATACTGTTTCTATGGTTGGCGATTTTGTGCCTCACGAAACGATGATTGTTCAATCTTCTTTTTACACCTTTCATGGTGGCCATTAAGATGTCAGTATTTTTATATATGATATATATTATGTTTATGTTTTCCATATGCTTCTGTATTTTTCATTTTTGGCATACCATTATGGTTTCCATTGTGGGTAAACACGATAATTTCATTTTAGGAAGTGCGGACTACCGCCCCCTCAAAGTGATTTGATTCGTTAATGCCATATGTGGGATGTATAAAGGATGTAGTTAATGTTATTATATATGATGTTATACTATAATTATAATATACCCTTATATCATTATGATTTCATTCCATTCAATAGGAAATAGAAATGAAAGTAGTGTTCATGCGTACGTACAGCTTATCGTCTCCATGAACGGTGCATTTCGTTTCATACCTCTAAATGTTATGTACTATTATAAATAGATGTATATTCTGGATATATATGATATATATGATATCCAAATCATGAATATCATTCTGGATATAATAAACCTTTGACCACATAAACAACATGTAATTGTAAGAACTCCATTTTTGACTAAACTACCAAATATCGACAAAACGAACTTTATGAAATTAAATTATTACATAACGTTTATAACATGGCAATAAGTTATATAAAAGGAATAATAAACTTGAAAAATGTTCTTATGCAAGTAGAAATTAACTTTAGTTTATTATTTAGGAGATTAAAGAGCAATCGAGTCACGTCGGACACAAAGTAAGGGACTTTGTCTCAATCTCCTTTCAATAGGTCACATTTTGTTCTAATACAAAGCTTTCTTTTATATGGTGTATAAACCCCTTTGACTTTTAATTTTATACAAAGTAATATTTGTCTACGAATCATTTTACTAAATGACAAAAAATAATGTTTCTTTTAACGTACGCGGTGACAACGACCTTTTCCACCGCCGTGAGTATTATTTGGTCTTTGGCTTCCCCAACAAGCCGTAATGTTTTTAAAGTTAAATAAAAACCATATACTATTTTATGTATTTTGGTATCTAAAATGGTTTTTATAATGGATTTTTTATGGAAATATATTTAAGAGATATATTGTGATCAAAGTGTGGAAATAATTTCATTCCATTATATTTGTTTAATGTCTTATGATTTTATAATGGTACATGGACATTTGACGGGTGGTTATGTGATAAACCATATAACGGGTGGTGTCGTGAATACAAGGATGGGTGGTTACGTTATAACCTCCAATGCATTGAGTATGAAATTCGATCGTATGTATATTCCATTATGTGATATGTGTGGAAGTCGACCAGATGGTTATTCCACTTAAGTATGTTTATGTCCCAAGTTACCTTTATATGTTATGTGTTCTTTATATGGGTTTGATGGTAATATTTTGGTTACAAAAGGTTAAGTAATGATCTTTTATTCAATTAAGATTATTTTCTTCTTCATAAAGGTGAAAAGTATTACATTGATAAATTATTCTTTGTTTACATGTTGTTTTGAAAAACTAACTGTTTTCTTTCATTGTGTATCCCTTACTATGATTTTTATTCTCACCCCAAGTTTTTGAAATGTTTTTCACATGACATAATGTGGAATAGGGTCAGGGATGGGATCAAGGAATGTTGATGCTATCTAAAACATGGAACTATACATGTTTCTTTTTAAGAGTTTTTATTTTATGGAAACTTAGTAGAAGTGTCTACTTTTTAATCTTTTCAGATGTAATAGTAATGTCCTATTTCTATAAAACTCTAAACCTGAAAAATATCCTCAATGTGAATTATTCATTTAATTTAATATTAAGTAGTGTTTATGTCTGAGGCCTTATAGGTGGTATCAAAGGTCAGTTTAGAAAACTTTAGGAGTTAGAAATTTGTTAAATTATAAATTAATTTGTAGTATGATTGAAATGATATAGAATTTAATGATTACCATGTTTCTTCTCCTATGATATTTCTGTGTTCAAAATAGTTTTTCGTAGAGGAAACAAGGCTGCTATGTTGGGACAACAATAGGAGGAAGACAACCTTCCAAATCAGCAGCCTGAGATGGTCGGAATTGGAACTGAACAGTTTGTTGCAGTGATGGCACAGTTGACTCAGGCTATAAATGGAAGAGGTATCCATGCACAAGATCAGCCAGATCAACCATAGAGAAACATGTCAGTGGTGGAACATTTCATGAGGCAACATTCCCCATCAATCAGAGGATCATCAGACCCTTTTCTAGCTGAAGGGTGGATTAAAGCACTGGAAAAGATTTTTGATGACATGGGGTGTTCAGAACATAAAACGTTTATCTTGTTTTTTACCGTTTTGAAGGTGAAGCAGATCAGTAGTGGTAGATGATGAAAAATATCAGGGATAGTGATGAGATTGATGATATTCACTGAGACGAATTCAAAGGTATGTTTCTTGAGAAATACTTTCCTAAGTTGGTTCATATTAGGATGGAAAAACAATTCCTAGAATTGAGGCAGGAGGATGACTCAGTGGCTGCTTATGAAGCAAAGTTCCCCCGACTGGCAAGGTATGCTCCAAACTTCATACGAGATCTTGCAAGTAAAATTAACCATTTTTACTCAGGTTTAAAGACAAATTATCGATGTTATTTAGCTTCTCGTGATTTCAAAAGTTATGAAAAAACTTGTTCAATTTGCGGAGAATGTGGGAATGGAGTTTGCCGATGATCAGCTGTTCTTTGACAAACAACAGAATAAGAGGTCCAGATGGCTAGAAAAGGGGAAGAATTCATCAATGAAACAAGGAGGTAAGAAAACCAAATATCCATCATGTTAGAAGTGTGGTAAAATTAATCCTGGAGAATGTTTATCCATGTCTAGAAAGTGCTTTCGGTGTGGTAAGTCGGGTCATATTGCACGCAACTGTAAGGAAGATGATCAAGAAGGAAATAAAAATCCAGTAGTAAGATGATTCATGTGTAATGAAATGTGACATAATGAAAATTAGTGTCTAACAGAGAACTCAACTGGGGGAAAGAATCCAGACTACAAGTAGAATGTGGTGGGGAAATCCTTTGCAACTACTTCAGAAGATGTTGGGCTATCGAATGAAGTAGTATCAGGTACACTGTTTGTTTGTTCAGATTATTCCAATGTGTTGTTTGATTCAGGGTCTACACATTCATTAATTTTTGAGAATTTTTCTCGTAAATTTGAAATTCCATATCAAGATATGAATCCTGAACTTATGGTAAAAACAACAGGAGGAAACATTGAGACAAAACGAAATTATAAGAACCTTCCTATCCTTGTGTGCGGAAAGAATCTACCTTCAAACCTTATTGTTTTTCCTATAGTAGAGTTTGATGTTATTTTGGGCATGGATTGGATTTCTGTTTATCATGCTAAGATTGAATGCAGAGCTAAAAAGGTTTCTTTTCTGAAATATTTTCAGTTTGTGTACAAGAATGAACCCTTGCTTTTGATAACATATCAGGAAGTTGAGAAACTAGTAAAAGATAGAAATGAATGTTACCTTGCACATGTTGTAGAAAATAAAGTAATTGTTCAGATTAATGTTGTTCCAGTGGTAAATGAGTATCTTGATGTTTTTCCTGATGAGTTCCCTGGTATTATTCATGATCGGGAAGTTGAATTTACTGTTGACTTAGTTCTTGATTCTAAGCCAATTTCAAAACCCACATACCTAATTGATCAATTTGAACATTTAGAGTTAAAGAAGCAATTGCAAGAGTTATTAGATAAAGGATTCATTCGACCTAGCATATCACCATGGGGTACTCCTATCTTGTTTATTAAAAATAAAGATGGTTCAATGAGACATTACATTGATTATAGAGATGTGAATAACATTACTATTAAGAACAAGTATCCTTTGCCTCATATCAATGATTTTTTTGATCAGCTCCAGGGAGCTCTGTATTTTTCCTAGATTGACTTGAGGTCGGGGTACCATTAGTTGAAAGTAAAAGAAGTAGGTGTTCCAAAGACTGCGTTTCGTACTAGATATGGCCATTATGAATTTGTAGTTATGCCTTTTGGGTTAACCAATTCTCCTACTGTATTCATGGTCCTTATGAAATGAATTTTCCATGAGTTCTTGGATAAGTATGTGGTTGTTTTCATTGATGATATTTTGGTGTTTTCTAAATGTAAAGAGGTGAATGAAAGTCATTTAAGGGTTATCTTGAAAACCTTAAAAGAAAAGAAACTGTATGGAAAATTCAGCAAGTGTGAGTTTTGGTTACAACAAATTTATTTCCTTGGTCACATTGTTTCAAAAATGGTAAAACAGTTGATCCTACTAAAACAAAAGTTGTTGAAGAATGGCCAAGAACCACAAATGTAACTGAGATCCATAGATTTCTTGGTTTGGCAGGTTACAACCGAAGGATTGTTGAACATTTTTCACTGTTATCTAGTCCAATGACTAAGATAACTCAGAAGGGGGTTATGTTTATCTGGACAAAAGAATTTGATGATTTTTTTGAGGAGTTGAAATGAATATTGGTGAATGCTCCAGTTTTGTCACTTCCATCCAGGAATGGTGTGTTTTTTATATACAGTGGTGCTTCGTTGAAGGGACTTAGTTGTGTCCTTATACAGAATGATCATGTAATTGCATATGCTTCATGTCAGTTGAAAACACATTAGGTAAATTTCCCTACACATGAATTGGAATTAACTATTGTTGTTTTTGCTCTAAAAATTGGGAGGCATCATTTTTATGGAGTAACGTGTGAAATATATACTGATCACAAAAGTTTAGAGTATATATTCACTCAGAAAAAATTTAACATGAGATAGAGGAGATGGATATAATTAATCAAGGATTATATTGTACAATTCATTACCATCCGTGAAAAGAAAATAAAGTGGCTGATGCTTTTAGTCGAAAAAGTAATGCTTCATTAACCATGATATGTTTAGAACGGCATCCTTTGGTTTTTTATTTGATGAAATTTGGCATAGAAGTTATTGGTGCAGTGATTTCTACTGTTTTATTTCAGGTATCAGTGAGATCATCTCTATTAGATAGAATTAAGCAAGCGCAGATGAAAGATAGTGGGTTGCAGAAAAAGATAGAGCCGGTTCAGAAGGGTAAGTTTCCGGAATTTAATATTGATAATGATTGTGTTTTGAGGTTTGGGAAGAGATTATGTGTGTCTGTTAATTCACAGTTGAAGAATGAGTTGTTATGTGAGGCTCATAGTTCCCCATTTTCAGTTCATCCTAACAGTACTAAGATGTACAGATATCTGCAGGAGTTTTACTGGTGGGATGGATTGAAAAGAGATATTGCCGATTTTACTTTGAAGTGTTTGACTTGTCAGCATGTTATAGCAGAGCGGCAGTTACTTAAAGGGATGCTTCAGCCTTTACCAGTGCTAGAGTGGAAATGGGAAAATATATCCATGGACTTTTTTGTGGGATTACCGAATACATCTCAAGGTAATAATGAAATATGGGTTATTGTTGATCGGTTGACTAAATCTACTAATTTCCATCCTATTCAAGATACTTTCCCTCTAGATCAACTTTCTCGATTGTATCTTAAAGATATATTCAGGTTTCATGGAGTTCCCCTATCCATTGTATCTGATCATGATCCCAGATTTACTTCTATCTTTTGGAAGGGCCTTCATAAGTCATTGGGTACTGAATTAAATATTAGTACAGCTTTTTATCCTCAATCAGATGGGTAGTCAGAATGAACAATTCAGACTTCAGAGGATATGCTATGTGCTTGTTCGATGTATTATCAGGGAAGTTGGGACCAACATCTTTCGTTGGTTGAATTTTCATATAATAACAGTTTTCATTCCAGTATACAAATGGCTCTGTTTGAAGCATTATATGGTAAACGATGTCGAACTCCAGATTTTTGGGATGAAGTGGGTGACACTACTAGAAAAACAGGTATTTGTGACGGGCTATTTGCGACGGGATCCCATCGCAAATAGCCCGTTGCTGAAAACGCCGTCACAACTACACTTATTTGCGACGGGCCCGTCGCTATAGCCTTTTTTTGCGACGAGCATTCTCCCCGTCGCAAATAGTATTCCGTATTTTTGTAAAAAACTTTTAAAACAGTTTTTGCGACGGGTCCCGTCGCAAATACCTTTTGCGACGGTTCCGTCGCAAAAACTCTTTTTTAAAAAAATAAAAAAAATTAATAATACTAGTATTTGCGACGGGCATAGTATCTCATCGCAAATACTATAAAAAAAATAAAAAAAATAAAAAATTAATAAATTATTTTAATTAATATAATAATAGAATTATAATTTACAAATGAAAATAATAAATTATTTTAATTACTATAATAATAGTAGAATTATAATTCAAAAATAAAAATAATAGAATATTAATAAATAATTTAATTAATATAATAATAATACAATTATAATTCATAAATAAAAAAAATATTAATAAGTTATTTTAATTAATATAAAAATAATAGAATTATTTTACATTCAAATATTAAAATAATTCAAGTATTACAAAAAAAATAATTAAATTATAATATTATAAAATTTTAATATATATATAAAATTTTAATATATATATATAAAATTTAATATTATAAAATATAAATAATATTATTATTCATATTAATATTGTTATTTAAAAATATAATATTATTAATATTTTATAATGAGACAGAAACTACGAATAGAAAAAAAAATATTTTGATTTCACAAATTTTATAAGAGAAATACAAACTCTAATCTGAAGGAGGGGGGGAGGGGGGGAGGTGGGGATCTGCAGATGGTGGTGGAGGAAACTCCATCCCTAAAGCATGAGTGAGTCGGCGCATGTACTCTATCTGCTCCTGATGCTGCTGCTGCCACCGACTCGCCTGCTCCTCGTACAGCTGCTGCTGGCGTCGACGCTCCTCCTCATGCTGCTGACGCATCTGCTCCTGCTCCTGTCGGAGACTCTCTATCTGTACAGTCTGAGATCGCAACTGATCCTCATACTGTATAGAAGAAGATGCACGAGCTCCAATCGAGTTGGACGCCGACATCGCAGCACTGCCATAATAATCTCCGGGAGTCAGTCGAGAGCCGATACCAACTACCCGGCCCTTCTCAAAGGCATACTGGGTGGCCTGCATCCATGCCGCCTCATCAAACTGACGGGCAGTGGTCTGATCTGATGACTCGGCCTGACTCTCAGGCCGGGCCTGTGCCGCTGCGGCCTCATATGACTCCTATAGTTGCAATTTAAAATTAAAATTGTGAATATATTATATGCAGTTAATTTTTAAACTTGAAAACAAATAATACTGACCACGATGTGATGCTGACAATCACCTCTGAGCTCCCCAGTAGCAGGATCACTATACATCCTCCGATATACGTCGTACTCTGTAATATCGGGGTGCTCGATAGCCTATAAGAATAAAAAAACTGTTAATATTTATAGTTATATAAAATATTTATAAATAATGTACGTACCAGATGCTGTCTATGAGTTCTGAAAGAACGACTCCCAGCTCGATGAGTCAACTCCTGTCTCCCCCGATTCTGCCTCCCCACCGATGATCTCCTCTGAAAGGCACCACTCAACCAGTGCGCACATAATCCATCCCATACATGGGATGAAATATACTCTGGTCGGTGTGCTCTACATGACTCCTCAAAATCTGAAACTCCTTCTTTCTTCATCGCATCTTTTCTTAAATTGTACAAAAACTGACGAAGACGATCACGCATGGCCACCTCCCATGCCTCGTGAATTGCGTCATGCATGGTATCCTCGATCGGATACCATAAACCCTACAAATAAATCAAAATATCAAGTTAGAAATGAAATAATTTTCAAATGATGGATGCACTCTATCAAAATGTTTCCATGAATCACCATCGGCTGGATGATTCAAGCTTTTATATGTTGAACTATTCTCTTTATGCCATGACATCATTGTCGCTGTATTCTTAGACATGAATAAACGCTGAAGTATGGATGTAAGCGGAAAATATCTCAACTGTTTTACAAGAATCAAACCAGACTTCCCGTGTTTTCCTTCTTTATATCTCAGTTACCCACATGTGGGACAACTATCCAACGACTCATTTTCCCCTAAATATAAAATGCATTCATTTGAACATGCATGAATCTTCTGACAAGTAAGTCCCAAATTTCGAACCAACCTCTTACTTTCATAGTAATTTGCAGGTAAAACATTTCCTTCGGGTAACAGTGTTTTCAGCAAAGAAAATATCTGGTCAAAACAGGTGTTTGACATTCCGTTATCTGATTTGATAGCCATAAATTTTGCAACTGCTTCTAATTTGCTCATCTTGCAGCCAGGATATAATGCATCCTCAGCAGACTTCAACAACTCATAAAATTCAGACGGTCCCAACTCAGGATTTGAAGCTATATCAGCCGGAGTTTCTGTATGTTGAACAGATGAACCTGCAACATCATGTACTAAATCTTGAAACTGGGATGGATCCGGAATCAAGTTGGTATCACCTGCTCTGGAACTGAGTTCACCGTGTTGATTCCAAAAAACATAATCTGCTTGAAAACCAAAACGCAAGAGATGTTCCCCCACTTTCTCAAACGTGTTAAACGTTCTCAATGCACATTTTCTACAAGGGAATTTTATCTTTCCTTCTGAACCAAATTCTGGATTTGATGCCGCAAATGATAAAAAACTCTCCACACCCTCTATATATACTGGATTTAAACCAGAACCATTTGGATTTCTACGTTGATTTATCCATATGCGGTCATCTAATAATGATTGTTGACGACCTCGTTGTTCCATATTTTTCTATAAAATATAAAATCAATACTGGTTTTGAATAATTTGTTAGAAAAAACACAAGCAAGGATTGAATATATTGAGAATAAAGCAAAACCTGTTACAAATATTGATAATTTTAATATTATATTGATTTTTTATTTTTTTAATAATACTAATATAATTTTTTTCATAAATATTAATTATATAATAATAACATCATTACATTATTAGTATATTTTATTATTAATATTAAAATAATATAATTTTCTATATTATATACAATTCTCCTTTCATCTGTGTGTTTCACATTCTGTCTCCACATGTAATATTGGCATTCACATTCACCTCTCCATTGGCGAGTAGGTTGATAATTTTGAAAAAGAATGCCAATATTACATGTGGAGACAGAAAAAACACAGAAGAAAAGAGAATTGTATATAATATAGAAAATTATTTTATTTTAATATTAATAATAAAATATACAAATAATGTAATAAGGTAATTATTCCAAATTATTGGTAAGTATTTCAAATTATTGGTAATTATTCCAAATTATTGGTAATTATTCCAAATTATTGGTAATTATTCCAAATTATTGGTAGTTATTCTTAATTTTTGGTAGTTATTCCTAATTATTGGTAAATATTGGTAATTATTGGTAAATATTGGTAATTATTGGAAAATATTGGTAATTATTGGTAATTATTGGAAAATATTGGAAAATATTGGTCATTATTGGTAATTATTGGTGATTATTGGTAATTATTGGTGATTATTGGTAATTATTGGTGATTATTGGTAATTATTGGTGATTATTGGTAATTAATACTAATTATTGGTAATTAATACTAATTATTGGTAATTAATACTAATTATTGGTAATTAATACTAATTATTGGTAATTAATACTAATTATTGGTAATTAATAATCATTATTACTAATTATTGGTAATTATTACTAATTATTCCTAATTAATAATAATTATTCCTAATTATTACTAATTATTCGTAATTATTACTAATTATTGTTAATTATTACTAATTATTGCTAATTATTTCTAATTATTACTAATTATTTCTAATTATTACTAATTATTGCTAATTATTAGTAATTATTTCTAATTATTACTAATTATTGCTAATTATTATTAATTATTGATAATTATTAGTAATTATTGATAATTATTAGTAATTATTGATAATTATTGGTAATTATTACTAATTATTGTTAATTATTGGCAATTATTGTTAATTATTACTAAATATTGGTAATTATTACTAAATATTGGTAATTAATACTAATTATTGGTAATTAATACTAATTATTGATAATTAATACTAATTATTGGTAATTAATACTAATTATTGGTAATTAACACTAATTATTGGTAATTAATACTAATTATTGGTAATTAATAATCATTATTACTAATTATTGGTAATTATTACTAATTATTCCTAATTAATACCAATTATTCATAATTATTCCTAATTATTACTAATTATTGTTAATTATTACTAATTATTGTTAATTATTACTAATTATTACTAATTATTTCTAATTATTACTAATTATTTCTAATTATTACTAATTATTGCTAATTATTAGTAATTATTGCTAATTATTACTAATTATTGCTAATTATTATTAATTATTCATAATTATTAGTAATTATTGATAATTATTAGTAATTATTGATAATTATTGGTAATTATAACTAATTATTGTTAATTATTGGCAATTATTGTTAATTATTACTAAATATTGGTAATTATTACTAAATATTGATAATTAATAGTAATTATTGGTAATTAATACTAATTATTGGTAATTAATACTAATTATTGGTAATTAATACTAATTATTGGTAATTAATACTAATTATTGGTAATTAATACTAATTATTGGTAATTAATAATCATTATTACTAATTATTGGTAATTATTACTAATTATTCCTAATTAATACTAATTATTCCAAATTATTCCTAATTATTGTTAATTATTACTAATTATTGTTAATTATTACTAATTATTACTAATTATTTCTAATTATTACTAATTATTTCTAATTATTACTAATTATTGCTAATTATTAGTAATTATTGCTAATTATTACTAATTATTGCTAATTATTATTAATTATTGATAATTATTAATAATTATTGATAATTATTAGTAATTATTGATAATTATTGGTAATTATTACTAATTATTGTTAATTATTGGCAATTATTGTTAATTATTACTAAATATTGGTAATTATTACTAAATATTGGTAATTAATACTAATTATTGGTAATTAATACTAATTATTGATAATTAATACTAATTATTGGTAATTAATACTAATTATTGGTAATTAATACTAATTATTGGTAATTAATAATCATTATTACTAATTATTGGTAATTATTACTAATTATTCCTAATTAATACTAATTATTCTTAATTATTCCTAATTATTACTAATTATTGTTAATTATTACTAATTATTGTTAATTATTTCTAATTATTACTAATTATTACTAATTATTACTAATTATTTCTAATTATTACTAATTATTGCTAATTATTAGTAATTATTACTAATTATTACTAATTATTGCTAATTATTATTAATTATTGATAATTATTAGTAATTATTGATAATTATTAGTAATTATTGATAATTATTGGTAATTATTACTAATTATTGGTAATTATTGGCAATTATTGTTAATTACTGGCAATTATTGTTAATTATTACTAAATATTGGTAATTATTGGTAATTATTAATAATTAATACTAATTATTGGTAATTAATACTAATTATTGGTAATTAATACTAATTATTGGTAATTAATACTAATTATTGGTAATTAATACTAATAATTGGTAATTAATACTAATTATTGATAATTAATACTAATTATTGGTAATTAATACTAATTATTGGTAATTAATAATAATTATTACTAATTATTGGTAATTATTACTAATTATTCCTAATTATTACTAATTATTACTAATTATTACTAATTATTACTAATTATTGTTAATTATTCCTAATTATTACTAATTATTGGTAATTAATACTAATTATTGGTAATTAATACTAATTATAGGTAATTATTACTAATTATTGTTAATTATTGGTAATTATTACTAATTATTGTTAATTATTCCTAATGATTACTAATTATTGGTAATTAATACTAATTATAGGTAATTAATACTAATTATTGGTAATTATTACTAATTATTACTAATTATTCTTAATTATTGATAATTATTGATAATTGTTCCTAATTATTAGTAATTAAATGAATAATTATCAATAATTAGAAATAATTACCAATAATTACAAATAATAACATTATTAATATATTTTATTATTAATATTAAAATAATATAATTTTCTAATTTATATACAATTCTTCTTTCATCTGTGCGTTTTCTATCTCCACATACAAATAATACATGTGAAGACAGCAAACACACAGATGAAAAAAGAATTGTATATATATAAAAAATTATATTATTTTAATATTAATAATAAAATAAACTAATAATGTAATAATGTTCTTATTCCTAATTATTGGTATTTATTACTAATTATTTATATTTATTCTTAATTATTAAAAATTATTACTAATTATTCCTAATTACCATTAACTATAAACAATACTAATAATTTAAATTTATTAAGTAATAAAACAATGTAAACATAATTAAATTACAACTAATTAATAATAATTGAAACTAATAAAAAATTAAAAATAAATAAAAATTTAAAATGAACATAAATACCTTGAAAATTGATCTGTTCTGATCGTTCTTCAAAACTTTAATATCAGCTCCGGAGAAAAAAATTAAACTGGAGAAAAACTCAACTCTAGAAATATAATTTTGAGAGAAGGAGAAGATAAGGAATGAGAATGAAATGAAAAAAATGGATGGGGGTATTTATATGTTAGATTATTTGCGACGGGCCCATTTGCGACGGGATTCCCGTCGCAAATAGTATTATTTGCGACGGGACCCGTCGCAAATAACCCCTGCCGACATAGTATTTGCGACGGGGGAATATTCCCGTCGCAAATACCTTTTACCGCCGCCGGTTATTTGCGACCGGAATATTCCCCCGTCGCAAATAAGTTTCCCACGATTTGGCGCGCATCGCGGGAAAACTATTTGCGACGGGGAAAGAAATCCCGTCGCAAAAGCCTAATTATTTGCGTTGGGTAAATACCCCCGTCGCAAATAATTTTTTAAAGGGACTATTTGCGACGACATTTATTCCCGTCGCAAATAACCCGTCGCAAATACCCATTTTTCCCGTAGTGTGAAAGGAAGCTGATGGGACCAGAATTGGTAGAGGAGATTGCAGAAAAAGTTTAGTTGATTCAGAAACACATGAGAACAGCTCAGAGCAGGAAGATGAGTTATGCGGATAACCGGAGGAAGGATCTATCTTCCGAGGTGGGTGATCGTGTTTTTCTCAATGTTTCACCATGGAAAAGTTTTATGTGATTCGGTAAGAAAGTAAAGACGAGTCCAATGATCATTGGACCATATGACATTCTGAAAAAAGATTGATCGGTTGCTTACCGAGTGTATTTACCTCCGAGTTTATTTTAGGTACACAATGTTTTTCATGTTTCGATGTTGAGAAAGTGTATTCTAGATCCATCTCATGTTTTGAGCCATGAGGTAGTTCAGTTGGATGAGAATCTCTCTTATGAAGAACAACCGGTCCAGATTCGTGATCATTGAGAGCAAGTGTTGCAGAATAAGGTAATTCATAAGGTAAAGGTTTTGTGGAAAAACTATATTTTTGAAGAGGCAACATGGGAATCTGAAAATGCTATGAGGGATAAATACCCCCACTCATTTTGATAAGTGAATAAAATTTTGAGGACGCAATTCCCAAAAGGGGAAAGGATGTAACATCCCAGGTAAATAAAGAACAAAAAAATTTCATATTTATTAATATTTACGAATTAAATATTTATTTTACTTTAAAGGGGTTGCTATGTTCGGTAGCATACTAGATACGCAACAAAAAGTTTCTTTGAAATCGTACATTGCACACTAGTAATAAAATAACATTATTTTAAATGGTAGTTAACACGTAGCTATTGTATTGGAAGGAATGAATATAAATAACTAAAATATGATTATATAAGTTTTTAAATGTTTTTACATTTATCCAATAAAGGATAAAGGCTTAAAATACAAAAATAATTCAATTTTTGGCATATATACTCTAATTTTCACTAAAGGTCCACCTATCGCCTTTTGATGGCGAACCATCATTAAATATAGTTATGGTCACTCTTATACATTCTATTGGACCAAATAAAATTCTTCTTTAGAATAGGGACATCAAAATTTACTTTGTGTAAATTTTTGGTATATTTCCGTTAAAGTTCATTTTTTAAGGAATAGTGAAAAATGTTGTATTTTAATTCAAAACCTCTTTTTAATCTAATTTATGTATATGATTATATTATCTTTTTAATTGGTTTTAAAGTGAAATTAGAATATATTTTTACCATCTAATCCAATAGTGGTTGTTGGATTTAATTTCAATTTGAAATTAGACTTAAACTAGTGTCAATCTTTTAATATATATTGTTTAAAAAAACACACTATTTGTTTTGACCGCATGAATTAATTACTAAATTAATTAATGTAACTTATATGTTTTGAATTTTTTTAAATAGACATCATTTTTGAATCCGGAATATCAAATATATCTTAGGGTGATGTTTTGGTATTTTTCTGAAAAACATCAATTTTTTATGAATAGTGAAACCACTAAGTGGTACTTAAAAAAACTAATTTTTCGTTTAAAAGAAATTTCACCACCACTGTGTTTTGAATTTCAAAAATCCGACATACATGGTTGTCATTAAGAAGTAAAATGAGGTTCAATGGGATAAAAATAATTGTTCATGAATAGTAACTTTTAAGTGCTTAATCGCGATTAGAGATAATTAGTATAATTTATGGTTAAAATAATGTTTTAATAATATTAAATGACCTTGAAACATGTCCTACCCTTATTGGATGTGTCATGGAAGACCAAGAAAATCAATGGGTCAACTTGGGGACCCCATGGATCCACTTTGGTAGGAAAATGACATTAATAACTTTTTATTTAAATTTAAAATAAAAACATCACAAACATGTGTTGTTATACTAAAAAAATTTTTAAATGGGTTTATACAAGTAATATTTTTTACTATAAATATTCATTACAAATATATAAATATTTACTATATCATGATATTTTTTTATAATTTTTAGACATTAAATAAATTAAATTATTTATGACACCATGATGATGGAGTGGTTACCTCATTACTTAATGATTTAAATAAAATGAAACGATAATATAAAATCTAGGACCTAAACTTGTAAACAACCTATTGGATTGGTTGATTTTGAAATATTAACACCTTATCCTAGAAATATATAATTGTGGAACCTTTAATAACCTAAACTCATTTTATAATAATGTAACCTATTATAAATTTCCAAGAGTGCCCCTCCTCTCCTCTTATAAAAAGACCCCACCTCTACCACATTACCCACACCTCTCAAACCTTTGGCTCGGCCAACCCCTGCCCATTTTGTCTCTCCACATCCCTCTCTTACTCCTAGATTCCTCACTTCGGGCATAAGTCTTTCCAAGGAAGCCTTTGAGCTCAAATCAAAAAGACTTATCCGATTTAAAGGTAGTGTCTTCTCTTGTGTTCTTATGTTTTATTTTTCTTCTCCAACCCCCTAAACTCTTTTTATTAGTTTATTTTGTAACAACAATAGTATCTTTAATATACTAGGATGTTTTTATGAGAAGGATTAGATCTACACCTACACACACCTTCGTGTAATGGTTAAAGAACATATTGTTTCTATGGTTGGCGTTTTTCTACCTCACGAAACGATGATTGTTCAATCTTCTTTTAACACCTTTAATGGTGGACATTAAGATGTCACTCTATTTATATATGATATATATTATGTCTATGTTTTCCTTGTGCTTCTGTATTTTTCATTTTGTGGCATACCTTTATGGTTTCCATTGCGGGTAAACACGATAATTTCATTTTAGAAAGTGCGGACTACCGCCCCCTCAAAGTGATTTGATTCGTTAATTCCATATGTGGGACGTATAAAGGATGGAGTTAATGATATTATATATAATGTTATACTGGAATTATAATATACCCTTATATCATTATGATTTCACTCCATTAAATACGAAATAGAAATGAATGTAGTGTTCATGGGTACGTACGACTTACCGTCTCCATGAGCGGTGCATTTCATTTCTTACCTCTAAATGTAATGTACTATTATAATTACATGTATATACTGGTTATATATGATATATATGATATCCAAATCATGAATATCATTATGGATATAATGAACCATTGACCACATAAACAACATGTAATTGTAAGAAATCCATTTTTGACTTAAGTACCAAATATCGACAAAACAAAATTTATGAAATTACATGATTATGTGACGTTTATAACATGGAAATAAGTTATATAAAAGGAATAATAAACTTGAAAATGTTTCTTAAGAAAGTAGAAATTAACTTCAGTTTATTATTCAGGAGATTAAAGAGCAATCAAGTCACATCGGACACAAGGTAAGTTACTTCGTCTCAATTTCATTTCATTGAGGTATATTTTGTTCTAATACAAGGATTTCTTTTATACGGTGTATAAACCCCTTTGAAATTTAATTTTATACAAAAGGAATCTTTTTCTACGAAGCGTTTTGCTAAATGAAAAAAAAGAATTTTTTTTAATGTACGCGGTGACAACGACCTTTTCCGCCACCGCATGTATTATTTGATCTTTGGCTTCCTCAACAAGCCATAATGTTTTTAAAAATAAATAAATACCATATACTATATTATGAATTTTGGTATTGAAAATGGTTTTTATAATGGATTTGTTATGTTAATATATTTAAGTGATATATTGTGATCAAAGTGTGGAAATGTTTTCTTTCCATTATATTTGTTTTATATCTTACGATTTTATAATGGTACATGGACATTTGACGGGTGGTTACATGATAAACCATATGACGGGTGGTGCTGTGAATACCAGGATGGGTGGTTACGTTATAACCTCCAATGCATTGGGTATGGAAGTCGGCCGTATGGCTATTCCATTAAGTGATATGTGTGGAAGTCGACCGAATGGTTATTCTGCTTAAGTATGTTTGTGTCCCAAGTTACCTTTATATGTTATGTGTTATTTATATGGGTTTTATGGTAATATTTTTGTTAAAAAAGGGAAAGTAATGATATTTTATTCAATGATGTGTATTTTCTTCTTCATAAAGGTGAAAAGTAATACTTTGATAAAGTATTCTTGGTTTACTAGTTGTTTTGAAAAACTTACAGTTTTCCTTCATTGTGTATCCCTTACTGAGCTTTTTATGTTCACCCCATGTTTTTAAAATGTTTTTCATGGGACTTAATTTGGAATAGGGTCAAGTATGGGATCAAGGAATAGTCATGCTATGTAAATCATGGAACTAGACATGTTTCTTTTTAAAAGTTTTTATTTTATGGAAACTTAGTAGAAGTGTCTACTTTGTAATCTTTTGAAATGTAATTGTTATGTCCTAATTCTCTAAAACTCTAAACCTGAAAAGATCCTCAATTTGAATTATTCATTTAATTCAATATTGAGTATGGTTTAAGGTAGGGGACTTACAGTAGTCACCTATGGGGATGCTTCAACCACTTCCAGTTCTAGATTAGAAATAGGAGAATTTATCCATGGACTTCATGGTGGGAATACTTAATACTTCACAATGTAGCAATGTGATTTGGGTAATTGTTGACCGGCTACCTAAATATACCCATTTTATTTCTATTTGATATACAATTCATTTAGATCTGCTTTCTAAATTGTACCTAAAATAGATAGTCAGGTTACATGAAGTTCCTCTTTTCATTGTATCTGACTAGGATCCTAGTTTTAGTTTTAAATTTTTAATGGGACTTCAGAAGTCCTTGTGCACTGAATTAAATTTTAGTATTGATTTTCATCCACAATAAGATAGGAAGTTATAATGAATGATTCAGACATTGGATGATATGATTTGATCTTGTTCAATGGACTACTATGGAAGTTGGGTTCAACATTGTTATTTCTTTGAGTTCACTTATAATAACAATATTCATTCTACTATACAAATGGAAAATATTGAAGAATTGTATGGGAAGTGGTGTTCAACTCAATATTTGTGGGATTGAGTTGGAGAAAGGAGGTTGATGCGACTATAATTAGTAGAGGAAGTGGCTGAGGAACTAAGGATGATTTAGAAACACATGAGGACAACTCAGAGTAGGCATAAAAGTTTTGCATACAACAAGAGTAAGGCATTTTCATTTGAGATAGGTGATCTTTCTTTTCATAGAACTTCTCTATGGATAATTGGTATGCATTTTGGTAAGATAGGAACATTGAGTCCATTTTTTCATTGGACCTTATGAAATCTTATAGATAGTAGGAATATTTTCCTACCAAGTATTTTTTCCTCCAAGTTTATCTTTGGTACCCAATTTTTATCATGTTTCAATGTTGAGAAAGAATGTTCCAAATTCATCTCATGTTTTGAGTCTATAGGTAGTTTATCTAGAAGAGAACCTTCCTTATGAAGGGAAACTAGTTGAGATTCTTCTCTGTAGGGAACAAGTATTACTTAATAAGGTAATCCATTATGTAAATGTTTTTTAGATAAACCACATGGTTGAAGAAGAAACATGGGAATCTGAAAATTCTGTGATGGAAAGATACCCTCACTTGTTTAATATGTAAATAAAATTACAAGGATACAATTTCCAAAAGGTGTGGATAATTTAACACCCTGAGGTTTAATAATAAATTGAAAATGAAATAAATTTTGTTATATGTAGATAGTTTTCGCAAGCCTTTAAACATAATTTTTCTGCTTCTATGATTTGAATTTCAAAAAAAGGCCATATATGGTTGTGATGAGTAAGTTAATTGTAGTCTGATAAAACCAAATTGATTATTTGGGAATAGTAACATACCATTATAAATAGTAAAATGAATATTAATATGATCCTAATGTATAAAAAATTTATTATTATATTATTTAATTAATGTTATAAGATAATGAGATGTTGATTTATTTTTAAAGGTATTAAAATGAGTTTTATATTTAAAATTGTAATTTTTGGAATAAATTCTGATATTATTTAAATATTAAATTATTAATAATTAAAAAATATTCTAATGAAATGGAGTTTATTTTTGAATTCTACACGTTGAAAAATTATTTGATTGAATTTTTTGGATTTGTATGAAATTATTGAATTTTTTATTAATAGTTAAATATGGTAAAATTTCATATATTCAAATTATTAGTTAAACACACTAATTTTTTACAACATTTCTAATGTAATCCCACATGTTTCAAACTCACATCACTTATTAATATTTGGGGTCACATGAATCAAGAATATTCATAGTATTGAGAAAAAAATATTAAACTAATGATTAAAAAAATGTGAAACCCCACCTCTACTCCACTATAAATACCACCATCATTCCCCTCTTCTTATCACACTTTTAAATCATTGATCATTGTATATGTTCTGAAAAATCCCCTCCCAAAGGATAATTACCATGTACAAGACCTTCTTGTCTCACAAAAACTCAAAAACCAAACACCTTAAGGAGGATCTTAAGGATAAGAGATCAAGAGGTAAAAATACTCATTCTTATTACCGTGTTTTCCATTCAATCCATTTTCATTTATTATACTCTATTTTCATCCCATAATCCAAGATTCATGAAAAAATTATAAAATTATATATATTATATTTTATCGTGTTTATGTAAAAAATTCTTCAACTTACTCCATCTCCTCCTCCTTTTTATAAAGACAACATTCGTGATGTGTCGTTTACCAAAATCATGGTCAATGTGTTTGGAATTTCTATTACATCCTAAAAAACTATTTTTAAATCCATTTTAGTGGTGCAAACAGAATGTAAATTTTATTATGTAACCTATTTAATGTTCTGGAATGAACATCTAAGTATGACATTAATTTATAAAATAAAACTAGTTCATGATTATCATGGATCCGCAAAAAATGATCGAATCAAATATCATTAATGTTTCATCTAATGGTTCATCATAATATTTCATAACGAAATGATTTATGGTATCAATATATATTCTTAAAACACATGAATTCCATTTCATTCTACTTCTGGTATTTCATTGCCCTGTGACTAGAAAATAGAATACAAACAAGACATATAAATCATGTGAAGAACAGACCCAAAACAATTTAAGGAACAAAATACTAATAATTAATTGGTGAAATAATGTTATTAAATGATCATATAAGGTGTTATAAACATTAACAAGTTTCTATAAACAAATAACACTCTTTTAACCATTATACAGGAGGTTTAAACTAGGTTTATGTAAGAAAAACCTAGGGCAATGGAATTCATAACCTTATTTCTATTCTTGGGGTTTACCTTCTACATAATTATTTATGTGGTATTAAATTTGTTTTTGTGATGAATTTTGTTTATATTATGTTTAATTATGTGTATTTATAGTGTATATACATATTACATACACTCTATTTAGTCTCATTTCAATTATTTGATATTTTCATGTGGATTTTCTTTTAAAATACTCTTTTAAAATTCTATTTTACAAAATTCAAAATCAATTATTTTATGGAATTATTAATATTGTATGATTATGTTATAGATATTGGGAATTTTTTATGATGAATGTTGGGAACTATATATTCCTCCATTGCATTGGGTATGTTGATGTTAGAGTTCATACACATTGTTACTCCAAGTGTACCTGCGATGGTTACACAATAAGGTAGTCATGAGGGATACATTGTAAGGTTGCCGTGAGGGTTACTAATTATATGGTAGTTAAGAGGGTTATAATATTATGTAATTAATTCCCCATGATACCTTTATGGATCTATTAATGTTATATATGTTTCTTGGAAATCTCATTTAAATTTCAAGTTTAACAATATAAGTTTATATGGGTGACAAATATGTATTTTTGAAAATTATTTCATACATTACAAGTATTCATGATATAATGTGTTCTTTACTTATTTTTATATCATTTACACTGATTTTCTTTCTACCCTTGTTTTTAAATTATTTTAATAGGTTAAAATGACGTGAAAGAATAATTTGGAATCCATGTTAAATGTAATGAATATTTTTAAAAATAAAATTGTTTTATTTGAAAAGTTTAAAATTTTGGAAGAAATGAATATTGTTTTTATGTTAGCCACAAGGTATTAATTTTGAATGTTATGAATTTAATATGTCCCAATTCCAAAATATCAAAACATTAAAATATTCTCAATTTTATTGGAAGTTATTTCTTGACTAACTTCTTGATTATACATTGTAATAAGGTCAGGTCCAAATACAAACTAGCCATTTATAACCATTTTCATTATCAATTCATTAAAATTATCATCATTATCGATCATATGGTCCCTGATGATAAATAATTTCATATAGTTTACATAGGAGAATCATCTTATCAATGTCACATAGATGTGGGAATCCTATTGACAGTAATTACATCATCACCATGTAAAAATCAATAGAATATAAACTGGATTTATTATCCAATATAAATTCTACACCAACTATCCTTCATTATAATGTATAAAGAGGAATCATTTTTTCTCCAATGGGATTTTTTTCAAATTATCACGTCATATCATAAGTATGACTCAATTAATCCAAAATATCCTTCCCATGATTATGGGCCCAGTTGAAAACCACTCGCATAGTCATCAAAATCATCATCTGATCTCTATTGGGAGCATCCAGAACCCAAAATAATAATTTTTTATTTTTATATGATTTTTGTAATAAAATAAATTAACATAGATGGAAATTATTTGGAACTCGTCAATTCAATACATGTAGTGTCTTCATAAATTTTTGGGGGGAATGTTATTTTCCTATCGATACCAATTTTTTTAATATCTAAAAACACATAAAAATAAACCATATTTCCCTAAAACTATTTTCATCATGGTCTATGTGGAATATAGAGATATTTAAAATATCTTTTTGTATAAAATTGATAACCATTAAAAAATATTTTTTTTGATTTTTTATAAAATAAAATAATCACATGCACCCCAAAGGCGATGTCCTAATTAGAAAATATTTATCATATATTGAAATTAAATTATTCAACATGATATCATGATCTTATTATTGTAGTAAAATCATTAATATGGAATCATATAAAAATTATGTTAGTGAAAAAATATTTTCTAAAAATGATAATAAATTATTATTATTATACACATATATAAATTCTTTTGTGCGGGTAGTTTAATGGTACAAAGTAAAATGTGTGTTTGTGTGTGTGGGTGGGTTTCACACTTAATGGTTTCTTTAATCTTTTTATCAGTAACCCTAAATGGGTTTCTTGATTTATTTATATCCATTTTTTATACCTCATTTATTAGGATTCTTCTTATCATTATTACTATTTTTTTTACACTTTGTGTCATTCCCTATAACGAAATGTTCCCACTCTCCCTTATTCATTTTTTATTCTTATGTATTGTACTCTATCACTCATCATGAAACTCAACCACTCCACTCTATGATACTAGTTAATTAGAATCCACCTCACTCCCTTCTCATCATAGAACCTATCCACATTTTTCAAAGGGTGAGATAAATATTCAACACTTTGAGAATCATTGCAAATTGGAACATATAATCCTATAGTGATAAATAAAATCCACTTTTTCCACATTCGTGGAAGAAAAACCCACAATCCTAACCATTTTGAATTTAATTTCAATAGATCTATGACCTGAATTACTGGATTATGTCATGGTGTTCATTGGTATATATAACTGAAGAAAATATACAACTCTCAAAAATTGGTGTATCTCCCTCAGACAAATAACTACTTCCTAGCTAACATACTACATGAACTCAAGTGTGAATCCTTATATGCATGAGGTTTTTTACTAGTATAGAGGGTCTGAATGGTGCAGTGGGGATACTATATCCTCATTATGAATAATTATTCACTAGATGAAACAAAATAACCCAAAAGGCATAGCAGAACTATATTATAAAAAAAATGATATATTATATGGATTTTCCGATATCATAGAGTCCTAAAATTGAATAAAGTAAATAACCCTAATGTATTACGTAAACTGATTTAATAAGTTAAGGAAAAAATAATAAAATATATATCAATTTTCTAGATTCTTTCCCAACACTACCTCAATAACAACTCTTCACCTATTCTTATACTTATTTTGTGCCCCTTTCCCTTCCCAAGAACCATAATTATGATGTCTTCTCATGTATTGTGATTCACATGAATGATGTGTGTATAAACCCAATAAGAAACCACCAATGTGTCCTTGAAATATGTTCACATTTATTATTGGTGTATTCCAAGATAATATTAAATGTGTAGGAAATTAATAATCAATCATGTTTTGAGTGATTTTCAGTATAAACCCAGTATGACACCACCATTGTTTCCATAACATAAGTGCACATTAATAAGAGGTGTATGCCAAGATAATAAGTAAATGTGTAGGAATATAATAATTAATAATTTGTTCAGAGATAGTTCACCAATAAATCCTCCATGGTCTCAAGTCATACCTTCTTCAGATCCATTTTAGATTGAGATTCATAATTAAAGTCATGATTTTGGGTTAGCCACAAGAACACCATATATATTTGATTATCCACAAATACAACAGTCCTTAGGTAAGGATACAAGGCCACCATTCCCTATCTATGTTCTGGTCTAGAATAGATGGCCATTGTATTTTTCCTCCTCCTCAGGTCACACAATAAGGTTGTATATCCCACTGCATCTCTAGGTCAATCCTCAACGCCATTTTAACACTATCAAATGTCTAGGTCTATCATTTTTATCAAGTAATGTTTCACATAATCACACATTAAGGGCTAAAAATACAATAATTTCCACCAAATGCATTATACTAGAATAAAATCATTAACATACCATAAATTAAAATACAATCGGCTAGAACACATATAAAAAATATATAACATATCTTGAATGAGACTCAGCAGCTATACACACACATGTGATCATTATAAACAATGGTTCTAATGGTATAAACATGAACACATATGTGATCAATATCAAGGAAAAAACAATATTCAAGGGACATGTATTTTAAGGACCTTCCAAACTAAATTGGGTTGATTCAAAACATCAATAGCCACCAAGATTCTTCACCTGAATCACATCATTACCACAAATAGAGAAAAAGGGCCTTTAAAAGATACACATAACTAATGAAACTTCATTAAAAAGGTAATTCGAGAAAAATATTCATGAATGCAATGATGAAATAGGATTATAATCAATTTAACATTAATTAAGAATAATGTTGTCAACGAAAAATCTAGATTTAGTCTAAGGAAAGGATGCCAAATCTATACATCTGATGTCAAAATATCGACAAGAATTAAATCCATATTTAGATCATGATGTGATCAATATATTTAGACAACCTTTCCTATATATGTGATCAATTCTAGAATAAGGATATTATTCTTTATAGAATGAATGAAACATACTGTTTGTGAGTTAATAAAGGGATCCAAGCATGAAACACCTTAGAGAGGGTAATGATACATATAATTTCGTTGAAATGGAGATCATAGAGATATTTTGGGGAATTTAATATTATAAATAGATATATATATATCAAATACTATAGTTTAAAAAATTAACAGGCATCCCTTAATGAAGTTTCATTTTTAGAACCAATGGGTAGTCGGTGACTTTGTACTCGCTAGCTACTGACACCAAGATTCAACTTAGACCACTTCCAACTAAACTAGAAATAGGGTGGCACTATATCAACTTATTAGTGGAACACAATTATCTATAATATTCTGATTGGGTTCTTATCTCTTTTTACAATTATTTTTTCCCCCTAAACACCTCTAACAATCCTTAAAAGTTCAAAAAAAGATATTTCGAAACAAAAATAAATTTACCTTTTAAATTTTAGTATGTTACAAATATCCGCATATAATGAGTTCTATTCTTTGGAAGTTTCTCTAATGGATATAATCAAACAACTCTATCCATTTTTCTTGAACATCAAACTCCCACTCATAAGAATCCTCTTGGATTCTACCTTTCTACCATAGAACCTAAACTAGTGTTTCCAACATTCCCATTAAAAATTTCTTCATAGTATCCATTATATATATTGACCACTCCATATATGATGAATCTAGTTCTAACTCAAAATCCTTATTTTCGATCACCTGTGATGGATTAGGCACATATATCAAAATATTAAGCACATAGAACACTTTATTTACATGAAGATACCATTTATGAAGATAAAAGTGTTATTCCACTATTCCAATAGGCTCAATGATCTCCATAGGTCTCCCAAAATATGGTTTATGTCTACAGATATTTATTCCCAAAATAAGGTGGAACACATAAGAAATCATATTCACCTACATATAACATTAGTTGTTGACTCCCATTGTAAGAATATGATTTTTGTCTTCTATAAAAAGTTTCCAACTACATATTGAACAATTCACCATCTATGACATATCCTACACCATAATTCTTCCAACATTAGCCACCTAACCCACCTCATTCCAACAATTATGTGAACGACATGGTCGACTATAAAGAACATCAAATTATTATGTATGAATAAAATATTTGAAAAAAGTATTATATGTGATCTCGGATAAGGAGATTTTATCATCCAATATTACATAAAAATATATAATTCCTTCCCAAATCATATCCTATAAGATCTGTATCCTTCTCTTCTATTTTCCGTTATTTATATATGATATTCAATACTCATCATTAACTGTGTCCCCATAACTAATTAAAAGAATTTCAAAAACTATGATGTAATATGTTTGTTCTTTTTTGACACAATTATATAACTTAATAGATTTATTCATACAATATCATGGATTTAAATGTATCCAAACTCATTTATATAGTGATTCACCTAGAACGACAATAAATGTGCCACCTTCATTAGTTAATAAACTATAACTCGTACCACATATTATCTTTTTTAGGTCCTTGGATACCCAAACATGAATTCAATATTCCCCTCATCCCACTTTTGAAAATATATAGGAATTATCTAAAAAATCCTATTGGTCTGTGATTATTCTCCTTAATCCTATGATAATTCAGAAATAGAGTGATGAAGTCCATGATGTATCTCTTAATTCTTATCAGCTAATAGTGTCACCTGATACCTCGATAAATATTAATAGAACATGGGTTCATTTAACATTGAAATGAATTCGAATATATTATCAAATAACCACTTATAGAATCCATGACTACAACCCTACCACGATCATAGTTCACCTAATCATAATCAATCTATATTATAATATCTTGATACATATTTATCAAACTTGGGGGCATAGCCCAATGAGGGGAAACAAAATCCTTCATCAAATCATACACTATAGAATTTTGGAATACAATTACCCCATGAATATAGATCACATTATCACTATCCATGAAACATTCTATAAATGGGTCACTTCTTTCCATCTATTCTTGTATAATAACCATTCAGAATCTGGATCTTGAATGGACTTTAACTAGTTTAACAATGTTGATCTGATAACCAGTGGAGCACATGACATCACCTATTGGTCCTCAAAATCATCCAAAATCCATTCAACCATTAATAATATCAACCATAATTCCCCCAATAATGTCCTTTAACAAAGATCCTATGTTTTACTCCTACCAGAATGTGAAACAACATTACCTTTCCTAGGAGCATAGGCCATCTTAAAATCAAATGTATTTATGTACTCCACCATAATCCTCTATTGATGAATCATGACCCATTGACATAATATGTATCAAAATATATTACACTATGAATGTAAGAAAAATATATCACGTAAGAGATAATGCAGCCCAATCAATTAGTGTATTGTCTATAGATTCTAACTCCGAGTAGTGTGTCATGTAGTTCCAATCATGTATTCACATATGATGAGACCCATGACCTTATCCATTTATATTAAAAAAATCGAAAAATATAACCATGATAGTGAATATGAACACCATATCCAATCATATCCTTAGGTAATATCAAAATCAAAGTGGTCATTATCTCCTCATTATCTCCCATAAGGCATCTTTTCCCTTATCTATCCACTAAAACATTACCCCATTCTGGATAAGTCATATAATTGGAACGAGCAAATGGTAGATGTCAGGAATAAAACATATTTAACACCCAACTAAACAAAGTAGTATCCCAATCATTAACACATTGATATGGTGTTACAAATATATCATCACTTCTCCCTTATCTAGGTCCATCAAAATTCTCACCAAAGAGATTAGATACCAAAGAACATGTACCTCATAAATCGAGAAGTGACACTTTGAAATCATATAATAGTTTCAATTTTCTCACCGTGTACTCAATACAATTTCCATGTGTATTGAATTAATCTATGAGGTCCATGAATATCTCTAGATATCATCAAAGAACACCATAATGATGGAGTCAATATACTGATTGAAGGTCCTTTTTCATGATGTCCATGAACACCAATGATTCAATTTATAAAACCTAGATGGAATAAAAAGATATCCACACAACACATATTTAACCATGAACACTATCTTCTGAATATCCTCCTCTATAACCAGAATCTGGGGGTATCTTGATTGTAGATTAATCTTGGAGAACCATTGGGAACTTCGTAACTGATCAAATAGCTTATTAATCCTTGGAAATGGACATTTAATCATAATAGTGTACTAGTTTGTTTATTCTTGTCCACTCACAACTGAAGAATACCATTCATATTCTTCATGAAAAATAATGGATCCCCAAAAGGATATGTTCCCATTCTAATAAAACCATTCACCTATAAATTCTTCAGTTAGAGCTTAATTTCATTTTACAAGGACAATGATATATAATGAAAATGAATATATATGTTTTCCCCCCATTATGAGTTCATTATTGAAATATATTCCTTAATAACGGGGATACTAAATGAGTGTATAGTTACCCGAGTCATTTACATGTATTATTACATGATTGTTAACATAAATGTCTAATAAAAAGAACCCAAATATCTAGAGGCCTAATGAATATGGATGATTATGTAAAAATAATATCTTGATGAATGTAAATTAATGTTTCTTTATTTCAATCATCTTAATGAGATCCTAAATCCCTTTGAGCTTCTAAAACTGTGTAGGATAACCTGAGAAATACATATACAAAATATCCATTCTTTAAATATTTATAAGTTAATATACTTGATAACGAAGAATAATATAGGATTCAAAAGAAAAAACATGAGATTATAAATGATATAGATAGTGAATAATTATATAGTATAATGAAATAAAGAGTATGGAATCATAAATACATGGAAATATCGAAATTTTGAAACTATATAAAACATGACATAAACATAGGTCATGGTTAACATCCAAGACAATATCACATGGTTGATAGAGACCTGTCATGGATTATGTTTACACCCTAAACTCATACATATTATGTAGTGGTTCATAAACTTTACCCAATGCATTTGAATTAGATTTGGTTGAAACCTTCATAACATATACATTTTTATGTCATCCACAAATGAAAATCATAATTAAATCTTAATCATAGTAATTATTCATGGAATGAAATGGGTTCAATAATCATGTCTCATAGCATTAACATAGGCTCGAGAATAATTATTCACATGTGAACAACTTCCTAGATAGTAATATTAAATAAATTCAATAATTTATTAAAATAATATTAATCTATTTTTGATATATTATAATTATTTTATGTTTATTTTTAACCTCTATATGGAGATATAATGTTTAATTTCACTATTCTTAGGGAGTTTGTGTCATGGTTCCAAGGTCAAATCACTTGTGGGTAATTATTGAAGTTATTGTAAAATAGGAGTATAACAAAAAATATAATTAGAATCATACTCATGTATGTAAATAAATTTAAATGGTCTCAAATATTCATATTTTCTTATATAGATGTATGATTAATTTAGTAAAATTGTTAATGTTATACAGTTACTTTTTTAGGTGGTTTTACTGACCATCACAAACTAGATTATTTTTATTTAATTCAATTATTTTTAATCAAATAAAAGAACAAATAATATAAAATGTAATTAATCTAATATTATTTAATCATTAGAATATTTTTATGACCAAACTTGAAGGTGGTTAATGAAAATGATGTACATTATTTATAGAGGCGGTGAATCAAAAATAATATGAATAATATTTTCAATTTTTGAAGAGGATAGAAGAAAATATGATGGATCATTGAAGATTGATTAATATAATAAATTTCCTTTATATTAATAAATCTATAGTCATTATGTCATATTATATTGGGGATGTGAGGAGGAGGTAGAGTAAGAAATAGATTAAAAGGGGATAGATTGAGAATATAACTTCTTAAATATCGTCTCTTGAAATACACCATAAGGAACATTTATGTTTATTATTTGGAGACTATAATTATGTGAAATTATGGTAGAGTGTTTGGAATATAATTGTATAAAAAAAATTAATATACTATTCTTAGAAGGTGTGTTGGGAAAAAATCCCTCAATTTATCATTGATTCATTTTTTAGGTGATTGTGTGGGTTAAAAAAATAAGGTCTCAGAGTTTATTTTTTTGAAAATGTAGACTTTCATGAAAAGTAGTTGAGTCAGAGATATATTGTTGAAAACCTTTGTTAACAAAGAACCATAAAAAAGGAATGTAAAAACTACATGTAGTACAAAAATAATAGATACTTGTGTGCCTCTGTATTGGATAATTGGAATGTTTCACACCATATGTTTTCCAAGATTCTAACATCAAAATATAAAAATAGAATAAGGGGCACCAAACATCTAGTTTGGGCGTGCAGGGTGACTAGGGTGACTTGTGAACCAGTACGAAAGCTGTGTGTGGCGCTCAGGGTGGCCAAAATGCCTATAAATAGTGCCTACCACCCATTAATTTGACACAAATCTAAAAACATAGAGAGAAGATGAGCTCTAGTCGTGCAAGAAGATTTTCCCATTCAAGTGGTGGTTTGGGTGTGCAAGTATAATGTTATTCAGATGTTTCACGCTAGTTGATAGTTGTGCACCAATATTGGTTTTAGAGTAAAAGAGTGTGATCAACAAAATTTTAGTGTTAAAGAATATAGTGTCACACAAGTGGTTTGGTGACACTTGTGCGCCATGGTTGGTGAAGCGCGCCAGTCATTCTAGGGTTGTGGAAAATTTGGATGATTTCACAGTACACCTGTGGTAAAGGGGTATACATCAGTGAATGAATGTGGAACATCAACAGAGCATATTCATATAATGGAGGATAAATTAATTTGAGGTAATGGAAGGACATAAAAGTCTTTGAACTACGAGTGGATCTTTTGAAGAAGTATTGTGCTCTCTTTGGTTTGGAGAGATGTGAGATTTTAAATTTTGATTCACTGAAACCATGAGAGATAGTGATTCCACACCAAACATTGTAAATAGTATTGAACTTTTATTAGATTTGATACATCGGCACATAGTCGGTGTATGCTCCTTGGACGTATCCCAGTGAAGGTGAACAATGTAAAATTTCGGTGTTATGTTCATGCTTTAATAATCATTTATACTTTGCAACGGGGAGGAGACATAAGACAATTTTTTATAACAATGAAACAAGATCAAAGGGGAAATTGTTTTCTGTCACACCCAGATTCCCCCTCCCCCACCCCTCTCAGGGTATCATTCCTAGGGGACCAAACAAGGTTTTCCCAGAAAGAGTCTATTAGTGGTATTTATAAGTTATGGAGAGGGATGATTTTTTGATATTATATTAAATAGATTATTAATTTGGATCAAGACTATCAATAGTGATGAATTATATGACTATATACCATAAATGGTTTATATGAATATTTACTAATGGGTTCATACATCATCTCTGACTTATTAAATGTCTTATTTCACTTATAATTTGTATTATCGTATTCTATTATATTTCACTATTCAAAAAAATAAACTATTATAGAAAAATACCCAAAATATCCATAAATATTAATTAAATTTATATTTAAGAAATTAAACCGATTTTATGAAAATAATTTAATAATTATGGGATATTTTATATTTCATTTAAATCCTTATTTTGTTGAAAATTTCCAATTGTAATATTTCAATAAATTTTATGACCATTTGAAAAATTATTCATGGTTTGATAAAATTTTCCTATAATTGTTTTATTCATTTATATTAATTTAAAATATCATTTTATGAAAGTAAAATTTATTTTAAGCATTATTTTTTTAATAAAATTCAATTAAACTATATATGTTTTATTAAAATACAAACACTTATTTTATGACATTAAAACATTTATTTATTTGTATCATGATAAAAATATGTCCAACTTTTATTTTATCAGCTTACTAAATACTATATTACACTTCTATAGTTTGTTTTAATATTCTAACATATATACTAATATTCCCAATATTAATATTACTATTCTAATGGTCAAATTTTAACTGTCATATATATTTCCTTACATTCAATAAAAACCTCATATTTCATTCATTTATCATTCACTTATATTTTCTCCAAAGGTTATATAATTTTTATTTTTATGATGAATATTTTATAACTAATATATTGTTTCATTTATAGAGTGTTTTTTGTCAGTGTAGTTATTCAGGTGGATCGACAATATCTAAATTTTTATTTAATAAACATATCTTTTCTATTCTTTTAATCCATTTTAATATTTTCATTTATTGTATCCATATTTATTCTCTAAATTCAATTTTCAAAAAAACATCATTTTATTCTTTTTATGATGTAGTGAATTTCCTTTATATTATACTACATTACCGAATATAACACATTTATATAATCTGAGGGGAAATTCCATTGATAAAATTTAGAATCATTACATTCTTACACCCTTGAGAAATTTCATCCTCAATGATTCATTTTACATACCATGGGGACAATTGGCGAGGTTAAATCTACTTTATGGCTTGATGAAGTCCCCACTTCTCATCTTTTTACTTATAATTTCTCTATTGTACATAGATTAGGAAAGTTTTTTCTTGCAGAGATCATTGTCTCTATAGTCCAAGATCATCAAAATATTGTCCTCATAAGAGAGGTCAAATTTTAATTATATGAAATATAAATTAAGTACATTTGAGATACATGGTGTGTCCATTATCAATAGGGATACATATAACACATCATGTAATTCAGACAAGCCTTGTGGAAGTTCTATTCAATAGGCCACATCTATGATGCAATAAATAATCTCCAAGGGGACAATATACCTGGGAATTAACATTCCCTCATTACTAAATATCATTAACCTATTCCATGGAGATATATCAAGGAACACATTATCACTAGCCTAGAACTCTATATATCTCTAATATTTATCATCATTACTCTTTTTTTACTCTAAGATTCTTTGATGTGGCGCTGGATGGTCTTGACCTTTTCTACAATTTCCATAACCATTTTAGATCCTAATAACCTAAAATCACAAAAATAAACCTAATAGGCACATATTATAACTATATTCCCAGAAATGGATTCACATGGATCCATTTGGATAATTTAGTGGAAACAATTATTATAAGATAACTCAATGAGGGTAAAATTTTTATTCTATCATCCTTTGAGATCTATCAAACATGATCTCAACATTTAAACTGGTGTCTATATATTCCACTCATATTTTCCATTATTTTTTGTGCAATAATCTATACTAATTTTACACTCAGTATTTATATTATATAGGATAATATTTGAAAACATGGAGGAAAAACATATATCTCGATCATATATAATGGATTTTTGTATTACAGGTATCCTCACCACTTCTCTAATATAAATACATTCAAGTTAATTGAGTTATAAGACCTATCTAATTTCAATAATGTGAGAAATATTTATAAGATGTTTCACCATAACCCATATATAATTATTTCCATTGGTTTACATTGAAAAAATAATCACCAATTCCATAGTGATGTTTTTTCAATTTCCATGTGGGTATAGGTAATTATTTCATCTTCTTGTTGACCTATTTCCTTTTTCACATCACCTATCGACTAATTAGGAACATTGATATATATTATGTTATTTCCTTCTTTTTATTTTCTGACAAATAGTGACCTTACAGATCTCATTTCATATTTTTTCTCCAAGGGTGGATGGTGAATATCCAGCTATGTTCAATATTCAACATCTCCTTTCTTATCTCAGGATTTGATGATGCACATATTAGTTACCCATGTTTTTAAAATATTTAGTCATTAATATTTAACTCCGGGTATTTCTATATTCATGTTGTTTCCACCTATTTTAAATATTTACTTCTTCCCTTTGAACATCCTTTATTTTCTCTATAATGGATGATTGAGAAAAAATTTGAGAAATTAATGATGATGTTCCACCCTCTATGACTCCCATGTGTGTCATTTTCATGTATAGGATGATTGGATCTTTCAAAATTGTCATTATGGATATGGATTAAAGATCCTTTATACTTGTATTATCTTCCACATTATTTTACTTCCCATTATGGTATTGGAATGAGTAGTTATAATCCTTGACCCTAGTGCAAAAACACGTTTGTACATTGATTGTTTTCAATTATAATTTGGTTTTTAATAGATATTTATAATGGTGATGTAAAAAATAAGGGTTTCACCATTGATTTTCTAAAACCAGAACCCCTAAATCAATATTTGGAAAAAATAATTCCTTTTTTCGGTGTTTCTAAAACTTCCAGTGAATGCCAAAGGCTCTTTTTAGCATCAGTTTCTAGTATTAACTGACGCCAAAGGTCAACTCTATTGGAAATTTTGTTTTTGTTTTTATTGAAAAACTTATGCCGATATTTTGATTCATATTTATTTTTTTCATCGTTTTCGTTTAGAAACCAACACCCAATGAGTATTTCGACATTGGTTTTTTTTAAAATCATCGAAACCCTTACAAAGTTTTTTATGTTTCAACATCGGTTTTCGTAAAAACTGACACCAGAAGAGAAATGTTTATTACAAAATTTTCAGTATTACACCCCCCCCGAAATAGAATCCATGTAATAGAAAAAACAATATACAACTATCAAACACCATTAATCATATTTTAAAAAACTATAAAAACATAATTTTAAAAACAGAATAAAAAACCATTATCAACACATTTTTATTACAAAGTATAATTAAAAAACACATACCTAATAATTAACAATATAATCATTGGAATTTTTTGTTAAAGAACTATTTTGAGATCAATATGTTCAAAAATGAATTATAATGAAATAATTATTTTTTGAAAACTTTTTATTATAAAAATTCAATATTAATCATTAACATTAGAATATACATTCATTAAATCGTAATTATACCTAGAAAACATATCACGGACAAATATCTAAGATGAATACGTTCGTCATTAATATAATACTAATCATCATTGAATGTCTAAAATAACAATTAATAATAAAATATTAAAAATAGAATACTATGATAGAAAATATAGAACAATTAATTTAACTAACCTTAACGAATTTAGTAGTTACCCAAGTTCTGATTATATCACACATGAATCGTATAACATAATAACCACATTCAACATTACCCTGTTGAAGATGACTCTATGACTATAAAACTATAACATGATAATAAAACCCAATATTTATATATATATATATATATCAAAAATCAGGATAGTATCTAATGTAAAAAATAATTACCATTACTTTCACATATTGGATTGCATTTGGGTTCTTTATCGGCAAGTTATCATTGTTAAATTTTTTCTATTACCTGAATTTTCATATATATAAACTAATTATATATGTATATAAAATAATAATTAAATATAATGAACTTATAAGAAAGTGGGAAACCTACTTGTCTAACAAGGTGGAATGTTTTTTAAGAGCATAACCTAATAAAGAGGAAAACCAATAAAAGGTGTATTTACATGGGAATAATATGCCTAACATCCAATTCCCCCTATAATAGAAAAATTTCACAATTAATGACATTATAGTGAACATTAGTTTATATTTTTTTTGTTCTTACCCATCAATTAATGGAAAAAAATAATACCCAATCTATATCTTTAATAATATCTCACATATATATTTAATTCTCTTAGGAGTCTTCAAATATTTCGTAACTATGTAAATAAATTCCAGATCTATAAAACAATAAATAAATCTGGTTTCATTTTCAATAATATGTGTGTGAATATACCTAACTAAAAAATTAATATTTTAATTCAATTTAAACCATCTTTTTTTAAATAAAGAATAACATAAAATTAATTTTACATACATGGAAAAAAATTGTAGCACAGGAATGTTGAGCTCTTCAAAATAAATTATATCCATGATATCTTTTTTGAATATTATCACTAGATATTGTCTTCCACATATGTTTGTCTTCATGTAAAAATACTAGATATTACCCAAGGAACAATAATCCTATGATAATGTTTGTATCAAAACAGAAATATGATAAGTATCAACTATTTTTTCAGGAACCTTGTATTTCAATTATTCCATTTATTTTGATTTTAGATACTCCTATACAATCTAAATGGAAAAAAAATTTATAAGTAATTTTAAATCATATATAATTAGTATTTAAAAATACTCATACCTCTTATGGAAGATAATGAATAAAGATATATATACAAAGAAAAAAATGATACATACAATCCTGAACTCTGGAAAACTCCTTGAAGGAAATGGAAGTAGAGTAGTAGGATCAATAATTTCTTGTACGGATTCTCTAACCTGAGCAATCTTTATAGGATGGTGATGTATAAAATTCCCCCTATAATTAATGAATCTTAATTCGACAATATATACATGAGGATATCAAGTATAGAACTCACAGTATAAGGCTGTATCCAATATAGGGGCTGGAGGATTTGAGTAATCAAACTGAGCAGACTGGTTCAGTTGGGAGGGCTATATAGGCAGCAAAGCTAGCTAAAAAGGCTGTACAGGCTATTAATCTTGTGTAGACTGTGATTGTATCATGAATTTTTCTACCATATCCAACATATCTTATTGAATTTTATCTCCCATATATTGTTTCATATCTTTCATCTTGGATTTTATGGATTTTATTTATGGGTCTTTTGATTTCATACATTAACGTCCAAAATCCATCAGAATATTAACTCCCACATTATGTTCTCTTATGTGGATATTGTGTTCTGGAATTCATAAATTAGTGTCTTTTATTTGAATCCTACCCTCATGGATAAATGTTCCCAGTTTCAACTCTACTAGAGTTCATCCTAAAAGAAAAATGAAAATGGTGTATAGTGTAGTTAATTTATAAAATTGAAAAATCCATGAAAATTTAAAAATAGTTATTTGAAATTCATTCAGATACTTCCATAGATTTCACAGTAAGATGCTTTTTATATTTTCCCATATCACTATTTTCCATTTTTCATGATGGGTGGGGGAGATGAATGATTGAACCAGATCTCATTAGAATGACTAATATTTTGCGCTCTTAATGTTTTAATATTTTCCTCAATCATTTTTTATTCAATAAATGATACCCATAAGGAGATAATGTATAATGATATACATTCTAAAACCGGATGTATTGATGGGATTTATTGGAATCCTATTATATAAAATATAAATTAATATGTAATTAGGTACATATATAAGAATTTTTTCAATGTTTTATAAATATATTACAATAAAGGATTCATCATGGAAGGTGGAAACAAATTTATTCCATTTATCTACATCAAAAAAATCATACATGAGGCATGGGTTTTTATTTTCTCTCTTTCCAAAAACATAATTTTTTATAAAAATTGTTTTGAAATATCTCCATAAAACTTTTTCTAATGATAGTCATCTTTTCTTAATTGTTTTGGTTTCATGAAAATATAATTTCATCTGTAATTGAATAAAATAAATATTACTCATTGAAAATATATCATATTACAAAAAATGAGATAAAATAAATCAATTGAGATGTTACATTATTATGACCTCCGAAATATGATTTATTTCCATCTGATTCGTTGCCTTCCAATCTGGATATAGAACACTGATCTTGCAATTGATCTATATAGAGATATAGTTGATAAAATCCATTGCACTTGGGTTACTTCCATTATTGATATCATCAAAAGTAATATGTAATCATTAATCTCTATATGAATGTGACAATTTTTTTTAACGTGTAATGACACATTTTTCAACTGGAGGACTTCATTTCATAATGTTAAAGTCATAATACTCCACCGCTAAATAAACATCAAAAGTCATGCAATTATTTTCAATAAATTAAAAGATTGTTTTCATTAAATAATTATATTATTAGATATTTAATAATATGGAAAAATAAAAATACTTCTTTACATGTGTCATTATCTTTGTATTTATATATATCATTAAAATGGAAAATGTAATGAAGTACTTATGTAGCGACATTTTACTAAACCAGTGGATGACTAGAAAAGCAAAAAACATAAATATTCAAGTAAAAAAGTGGCACACATGTTCATGTTATTAAAAAATAATTATTTTATGAGTCTTAACGGAAAATAATATACAATGAAAACTATTAAATATAAATATTACTTCTAAAATGATATTACCTTTTAAAAATTTAAATTTAAAATTTCAAAAAAAATCTCAGATATGGAACTTTACCGAAAATATAATATTTCAGGACTGGTATTTCAATGAAAAAATGTTTAACCATAACCATAGAATATCAAAATTTAATAGAGAAAATCATATAAATATTCAAAAATGAATTATTAAATATCCATTAGTTATTAAATAATATAGTTTTTACACATGTAAATTTCAAAAATAAATATAATATAAATAATTACCATATTAGTTAGGAGAGTTAATTACTATTTTCCTATATCCATTTGGCTTGATCATTTCATACTAAATGCACTATGCCTACTTTATAGTCATTATTATCTAGAAAAACTATAATAGAAGTAGAGTCCCCATATAAATCAATAACATCATCATCATCTTTCAAATGGATTCTTTTCCCTTGAAAATGACATAATGTCAGTCATTGGATGGATCAAGGACATCAAATATTTTTTTTCATGTGTCTCCATGATAAGTAGTTTCTCATTGTAACTAAATTTTTTCGAATCAACTATTTTAAACCCATATTCATCATGTTTCACACCACTATTACTTGAAACCCAATTACACATAAAAATGGTGACTCCAGATTTAATATAAACAATTTTCAATTTGACTTCATGCACTAAAAAATTTGTCTTTTATGTAAAAATTTGGTTTTTATCTTTTTCACTCAAAAAATGAGGTGCCTTAGTGGTGAATATTACAAAACTATTTTCAAAGGTACTCCTTTCATTCTACATTTTTTTTGTAAAATGTATACCCATTAATATTAAAACCATACAATGTGATCACATTAAGAGATGATCCCCCTGCCAACCATTTCAATGTTTCTGATGTAGAAATATATGTGATGAATTTAATATTAAACCATTAAAAAATGTCTTTTTATTCAAGAACATCATCCACTTTTCATTTCATTTTTGATATCATAACTTTAGTCAAGCAATATGTGATGATATATGTGATTGATGCTCATATATGCTATTTAAAATGTATAAATGCGTCTGTATCACATCGTCATGTAGAATGAACATTACCTTTAAGTCTTAAATCCCTCTACCTTCACTATCAACTATCATATGTTGAGATATAGTGAAAACAATATGCTCCAAATTATAAAAAAAAATCAGTATGGAACTCAATCACCTCTTCCTATACATATTTACGTACAATAGAGGCCTCTAATCGATAAGGATTTTTAACACATCTCTTAAACATTTTCATATATATTTCATTAGGATACATCCATCATAAATAAAAATGCCCACATATGCTCATCTCGTGCACCAAATGAATCCCCATATGAAGCATTATTTCAAAAAATGTAGGTGGTAAATACATTTCTAGTTTACAATTTATAAGATTATCTTCATTCTCAAACACATATAATAAATTTGGATAAATAAATTTACTAAAAATTGATGTGAATAAATTCCATAACTTGATGATAGTATTTCTGAAAGTGGTCAGAAATATACCACACAGTGTCACTCTTTGAAATTTTTTCATCTATATATTAAAATCTAGAGATTTCATACCAATTAATTTACAATACCTAAATGACATGAAATTGTTCCCATTTAATGAATAAACTCTTGTTAATTTAATACCATGAATACACTAACAAAAATTTATCATCTAAATATTCCCTAATGTGTGACAAGATGATGGTAAATATGTTTTTTTATAGTGGAAGAAAACTCTAAATGTATTCCGATTGATAATAAGTCCAATATAGCATTAAATCTATCTATTTTATTTCCTTCTATGTTTAACAAATTTCAAATAAAACATTCACATATATTTTTTTCGACATGAATAATATCAATGTTATGTTTTATCTCGAAAAATATCTAATTGGGTAGTTTATAAATGATAGACTCTTTCATCTAGATAATTTCTTAAAGACTGCAACTTCTTTTCTTCCCAAATGTAAATTCAATATTTTCGTTATTTCATCTTATAATTCAATTGAAAATTCACATAGGGGAATATTATATTCTTTTAAACCATTAAATTCATTTTTCAATCTATGATAAGGACGATCAATCCACAAAAATCATCGATGTCCCATGTAGACTATCTTTCATCCATTCTAAAATTTATAATATGAATTCTCTTATTTGAAAAATGGATTTCTTTATGTACATTAACACTATATATAGGTAATTTTCCTTATGTTGGAAATTCATTTATAATGAACATTATCATAGAACACAAAATTAATGTATCTTTATTGTATGCATCAAAAACATTAATACATGTCTCCCATTGATGTTTCAAATCATCAATAAATGGTTAATGATACACATCAATATCATTTCCCAGCTTTTTTGGACAAAAAATAATCAATCTCTTCATAATATATTTTTTAAGAATATATATATTTGGGAATATGTTTTAAAATACCTACAAGACATACCCTGAACTATGTTGGCTACTTATGCTCTAATATGGATTAATTTCATCTATAAACAATCTCATTCCGAGATTTCTAACATTACTAAAAAATCACGAAATTTTGTATCAAGTCAATTCCACAATGGTGAACCAGTAGGATGACATATGTTACCATCAGATATTCTCTTATCTGAATGATATATTAACCATATTGGATCAATTGAATTTCAAAATAGGCACTTCAAATGATGAATTATTGGAAGGTACGAAATTTATTTTGCGTAATATTTTATTATGGTAGTTAAAAATGAACTAATGTTGAATTATTTATATTATATATCAGAATTATCGAATGGAATTATAAGAAATTTTCAATTTTCTTTTTGATGAGGTTGGATGCCAGTACATGAGAATGTATATGGGTTGTATTTTTCATCCATTTTATTGTGTGATGTCCCACATTTATGTCATTTGGATAAATATTCATATTATTTACTATAAATAATACAATAATTGGGGAAAGAATGTATCTTTTAATACCCCAATCCCATTGTGAATAATATTTCCATCACCTCATAATTGGAATCTTTAAGCCGGTTGGCTTCTAGGAGTGGGACTTTTAAAAGTTCAAGTAAGTCAAAGAATCTTTTATCACTCTACCCATATATTATTTTATATTTATGTAATCTCAAAATATATGATACTACTTTCTATTTACTACAACCTATTAATAATTTTTTCTTTAAATCTCAATAAATGCATTCAATAGTTTCTATTTTTTTAAGGGTTTAGCACCTAAATCAAGACTTAATTCTTTAATAAAATCCTCGACCTCATTATGAATATTTCCATCAATATTAGAATTTGTATATTCAGTTATTTAACAATTGAATATAAAATGTATATTAATAAGGATAAAACCATAATAATGAAGATGATCCTTGATTTTAATATAATTTATCTTTCTCATGTTTAATCCTTTCACACATTGAAAAAAATCCAATCTATGTTTTTAATATTTTCATTACCAAATTCCAAAAAAATTATCAAATTCTTTTTCATATTCCCTAGTGGTTCTTTATAATTTTTTCCCAATTACGATCCATTCAATACATGATATAACATTATAATCGGTGAATATAATAAAAAAATTAAAAAATATATATAAATAGATAAATTTTTAAAATAAACACATATAGTAAAAATGAATTGTAATCTGATAGGAATCATCAATTATTAAATATCATTAACCTATTCTGTGGAGATATATCAAGGAACACATTACCACTAGGCTATAACTCTATATAACTCTAATATTTATCATCATTACTCTTTTTTTACTCTAAGATTCCTTGATGTGGCGCTGTATGGTCCTGACCTTTTCTACAATTTCCTTAACCATTTTAGATCCTAATAACCTAAAATCACCAAAAGCATCCCAATAGGCACATTTTATAACTATATTCCTAGAAATAGATTCACATGTATCCATTTGGATGATTTAGTTGAAACTATTATTATAAGATAACTCAATGAGGGTAAGATTTTTATTCTATAATCCTTTGAGATCTATCAAACATGCTCTCAACATTTCAATAGGTGTCTATATATTCCACTCATATTTTCCATTATTTTTTGTGCAATAATATATACTAATTTTAAACTCAGTGTTTATATTATGTAGGATAATATTTGGAAACATGGAGGAGAAAATTATATCTCGATCATATATAATGGATTTTCGTGTTCCAGGTAGCCTCACCACTTTTCTAATTTAAATACATTCATGTTAATTGAGTTATAAGACCTATCTAATTGCGATAAGGTGAGAAATATTTATAAGATGTTTCACCATAACCCATATAGAATTATTTCCTTTGGTTTACATTGAAAAAATAATCACCAATTCCATAGTGAAGTTTTTCAATTTCCATGTGGGTGTAGGTAATTATTTCATCTTCTCCTTGACATATTTCCTTTTTACCTTCACCTATCGACTAATTATGAACATTGATATATATTATGTTATTTAATTCTTTTTATTTTCCCACAAATAGTGACCTTACAGATCTCATTTCATCTTTTTTCTCCAAGGGTGGATGGTGAATATCCAGCTATGTTCAATATTCAACATCTCCTTTCTTATCTCAGGATTTTATGATGCACATATTGGTTACCCCTGTTTTTAAAATATTTAGTCATTCATATATAACTCAGAGTATTTCTATATTCATGTTGTTTACACCTATTTCAAATATATACTTCTTCCCTTTGACCATCCTTTATTTTCTCTATAATGGATGATTGAGCAATAATTTGAGAAATTAATGATGATGATCCACCCTCTATGACTCCCATGTGCGACATTTTCATTTATAGGATGATTGGATCCTTTAAAATTGTCATTATGGATATGGATTCAAGATCATTTATACTTATATTATCTTCCACATTATTTTACATCCAATTATGGTATTGGAATAAGTAGTTATAATCCTTGACCCTAGTGCAAACACACTTTTGTACATTGTTTGTTTTCAATTATAATTTGGTTTTTAATAGATATCAATAATGGGGATGTAAAAAATAAGGGTTTTGGTATTGATTTTCTAAAACCAGATCCCCTAAATCAATATTTGGAAAAAACAATTCCTTTTTTCGGTGTTTCTTAATACTTCCAGCGAACGCCAAAGGCTCTTTTTAGCATCAGTTTCTAGTATAAACTGACGCCAAAGGTCAAATCTATGGGAAATTTTGTTGTCGGTTTTATTGAAAAACTGATGCCGATATTTTGATTCATATTTATTTTCATCATCGTTTTCATCTAGAAACCAACACCCAATGAGTGTTTCGAAACAGGTTTTTTAAAGCATCGAAACCCTTTCAAGTTTTTTATGTTTCAACATCGGTTTTGGTAAAAACTAACACCAGAAGAGAATTTTTTTTTAAAAAATTGTCAGTATTACACCCCCCCCCCCAAAATAGAATCCATGTAATAGAAAAAAAAATATACAACTATCAAACACCATTAATCATATTTTAGAAAACTATAAAAACATAATTTTAAAAACAGAATCAAAAAAACCATTATCAACAAATTTTTATTACAAATTATAATTAAAAAACACATTCCTAATAATTAACAATATAATCATTGGAATTTTTTGTTAAAGAACTATTTTGAGATCAATATGTTCAAAAATTAATTATAATGAAATAATTATTTTTTGAAAACTTTTAATTATAAAAATGTAATATTAATCATTAACATTAGAATATACATTCATTAAATCGTAATTATACCTAGAAAATAGATCACGAACAAATATCTAAGATGAATACCTTCGTCATTCATATAATACTCATCATCATTGAACGTATAAAATATCATTTAATAATAAAATATTAAAAATAGAATACTATGATAGAAAATATAAAACAATTAATTTAACTAACCTTAACGAATTTAGTAGTTACCCAAGTTCTGATTATATCATACATGAATCGTATAACATAATAACCACATTCAACATTTCCCTATTGAAGATGATTCTATGACTATAAAACTATAACATGATAATAAAAACCAATATTTATATATATATATCAAAAATCAGAATAATATCTAATATAAAAAATAATTACCATTACTTTCACATATTGGATTGCATTTGGGTTCTTTATAAGCAAGTTATCATTGTTAAATTTTTTCTATCACCTGAATTTTCATATATATAAACTAATAATATATGTATATAAAATAATAATTAAATATAATGAACTTATAAAAATGTGGGAAACCTACTTGTGTAATAAGGTGGAATGTTTTTTATGAGCATAACCTAATAAAGAGGAAAACCAATAAAAGGTGTATTTACTTGGGAATAATATGCCTAACATCCAATTCCCCCTATAATAGAAAAATTTCACAATTAATGACATTATAGTGAACATTAGTTCATATTTTTTTGTGTTCTTACCCATCAATTAATGGAAAAAAATAACACCCAATATATATCTTTAATAATATCTCACATATATATTTAATTCACTTAGCAGTATTCAAATATTTTGTAACTATGTAAAAAAATTCCAGATCTATAAAACAATAAATAAATCTGGTTTCATTTTCAATAAGATGTGTGTGAATATAACTAACTAAAAAAGTAATATTTTTATTCAATTTCAAACATCGTTAATTAAATAAATAATAACATAAAATTCAATTTACATATATGGAAAGAAATTGTAGCACATGAATGTTGAGCTCTTCAAAATAAATTATATCCATGATATCTTTTTAGAATATTATCACTCGATATTGTCTTCCACATATATTTGGATTCATGTAAAAATACTAGATATTACCCAAGGTAAAATAATCCTAAGAAAATGTTTGTATGGAAACCGAAATATGAGAGGTATCAACTATTTTTTCATGAACCTTGTATTTCAATTATTCCATTTATTTTCATTTTAGATACTCCTATACAATCTAAATGGAATAAAAAATTTTAAGTAATTTTAAATCATATATAGTTAATATTTAAAAATACTCATACCTCTTATGGAAGATAATGAATAAATATATATTTACAAAGTAAAAAATGATACATATAATCCGGAACTCTGGTAAACTCCTTGAAGGAAATGGAAGTAGAGTAGTAGGATCAATAATTTCTTGAACTGATTCCTTAACCAGAGAAATCCTTATAGGATGTTGATGTATAAAATTCCCCCTATAATTAATGAGTCTGAATTCTACAATATGTACATGAGGATCTCCAGTATAGAACTCACAGTATAAGGCTGTATCCAATATTGGTGCTGGAGGATTTGAGTAATCATACTAATCAGACTGGTTCAGTTAGGAGGGCTATATAGGTTGCATAGCTAGCTAAAAAGGCTGTACCGGCTAGTAATCTTGTGTAGACTGTGATTGTATCATCAATTGTTCTACCACATCCAACATATCCTATTGAATTTTATCTCCCATAGATTGTTTTATATCTTTCATCTTGGATTTTATGGATTTTATTTATGGATCTTTTGATTTCATACATTAAAGACCAAAATCAATCAGAATATTAACTCCCACATTATGTTCTCTTATGTGGATATTGTGTTCTGGCATTCATAAATTAGTGTCTTTGATTTGAATCCGACCCTCATGGATATATGTGGCCAGTTACAACTCTACTAGAGTTCATCCTAAAAGAAAAATGAAAATGGTGTATAGTGTAGTTAATTTCTAAAATTGAAAAATCCATGAAAATTTAAAAATATTTATTTGAAATTCATTTAGCTACTTCCATAGATTTCACAGTAATATGCTTTTTATTTTTTCCCATATCACTATTTTCCATTTTTCATGATGGGTGGGGAAGATGAATGACTGAACCGGATCTCATTAGAACAACTAATATTTTGCACTCTTAATGTTTTAATCTTTTCCTCAATCATTTTTTTTCAATAAATAATACCCATAATGAGATAATGTATAAGGATATACATTCTGAAACTGGATTTATTGATGAGATTTATTAGAATCCTGTTATATAAAATGTAAAATAATATGTAATTATGTACATATATAAGAATTTTTTCAATGTTATATGATTATATTACAATAAAGGATTCATCATGGAAGCTGGAAACAAATTTATTCCATTTATCTACATCAAAAAAATCATACATGAGGCATGGGTATTTATTTTATCTCTTTCCAAAAACATAATTTTTTCTAAAAATTGTTTTTAAATCTCTCCATCAAACATATTGTAATGATAGTAATCTCTTTTTAATTGTTTTGGTTTCATGAAAATTTAATTTCATCTATAATTGAATAAAATAAATATTACTCATTATAAATATATAATATTCCAAAAAATGAGATAAAATAAATCAATTGAGATGTTATATTATTATGACCTCCGAAATATGATTTATTTCCATCTGATTCATTGCCTTCCAATCAGGATATAGAACACTGATCTTGCAATTGATCTATATAGAGATATAGTTGACAAACTCCGTTGCACTTTGGTTACTTCCATTATTGATATCATCAAAAGTAATATGTAATCATTCATCTCTATGTGAAAGTGACAATTTTTCTTAACGTGTAATGACACATTTTTCAACTTGAGAACATCATTTCATAATGTTAAAGGCATAATACTCCACCGCTAAATAAACATCAAAAGTCATGCAATTATTTTCAATAAATTAAAATATTTTTTTCATTAAATAATTATATTATTAGATTTTTAATAATATGGAAAAATAAAAATACTTCATTACATGTTTCATTATCATTGTATTTATATATATCATTAAAATGGAAAATGTAATGAAATACTTATGTAGCTACATTTTACTAAACCAGTGGATGACTAGAAAAGCATAAAACATAAATATTCATGTACAAAAAGTGGCACACATGTTTATGTTATTAAAAAAATAATGATTTTATGAGTCTTAAAGGAAAATAATATACAATGTAAACTATTAAATATATATATATTACATCTAAAATGATATTACCTTTTAACAATTTAAATATAAAATTTCAAAAAAAATCTCAGATGTGTAAATTTACCTAAAATATAATATTTAATGACTGGTATTTCAATGAAAAAATGTTTAGCCGTAACCATAGAATATCAAAATTTAATAGAGAAAATCATATAAATATTCAAAATTGTATTATTAAATATCCATTAGTTATTAAATAATATAGTTTTTACACATGTAAATTTCCAAAATAAATATAATATAAATAATTACCATATTAATTAGGAGAGTTATTTAGTGTTTTACTATATCCACTGGGCTTGATCATTTCATACTACATGCACTATGCCTACTTTATAGTCATTATTATCTAGAAAAACTATAATAGAAGTAGAGTCTCCATATAAATCAATAGCATCATCATCATCATTCAAATGGATTCTTTTCCCTTGAAAATGACATAATGTCGGCCATTGGATGGATCAAGGACATAAAATATTTTTTTTTCATATGTCTCCATGATAAATAGTTTCTCATTATAACTAAATCTTTTCAAATCAACTATTTTAAACCCATATTCATCATGTTTCGCACCACTATTACTTGAAACCCAATTACACATGAAAATGGTGACTCCATATTTAATATAAAAAATTTCCAATTTGACTTCATCCACTAAAAAATTTGACTTTTATGTAAAAATTTGGTTTTTATCTTTTTCACTCAAAAAATAAGGTGCCTTAGTGGTGAATATTACACAACTATTTTCAATGGTACTCCTTTCATTTTACATTTTTTTGTAAAATGTATACCCATTAATATTAAAACCATAAAATGTGATCACATTAAGAGATGATCCCCCTGCCAACCATTTCAATGATTCTGATGTTGAAATATATGTGATGAATTTATTATTAAACCATTAAAAATGTCATTTTATTCACAAACATCATCCACTTTTCATTTAATTTTTGATATCATAACTTTAGTCAGGAAATATCTGATGATATGTATGATTGATGCTCATATATGCTATTTTAAATGTATAAATGTGTCTATATCACATCGTCATGTAGAATGAACATTACCTTTATGTCTTGAATCCCTCTACATTCACTATCAACTATCATATGATGAGATATAGGAAAAACAATATTCCCCACATTATAAAAAATCAGTATGGAACTCATTCACCTCTTCCAATACATATTTATGAACAATAGAGGACTCTAATCGATAAGGATTTTTAACATATCTCTTAAAAAATTTCATATATATTTCATTAGGATACATCCATCAAAAATAAAAATGCCCACATATTCTTATCTCGTGCACCAAATGAATCCCCATATGAACCATTATTTCAAAAACTGTAGGTGGTAAATTCATTTCTAGTTGAAAATGTATAAGATTATCTTCATTCTCAAACACATATAATAAATTTGGATCAATTCATTTACTAAAAATTGATGTGAATAAATTCCATAACTTGATGATAGTCTTTCAAAAAGTGGTCAAAAATATACCACACAGTGTCACTCTTTGAAATTTTTTCATCTATATATTAAAATCTAGAGATTTCATACCTATTAATTTAAAATACCTAAATGACATGAAATTGTTCAAATTTAATGAATAACCTCTTGTTAATTTAATTCCATGAATACACTAACAAAAAATTATCATCTAAACATTGCCTAATGTCTGACAAGGTGAAGGTAAATTTGTTTTTTTATAGTGGAAGAAAACTCTAAACGTATTCCCATTGATAACAAGTCTAATATAGAATTAAATCCATCTATTTTATTTCCTTCTATGTTTAAAAAAGTTCCAATAAAACATTCACATATATTTTATTCGACATGAATAATATCAATGTTATATTTTATCTCGAAAAATAACCAATAGGGTAGTTTAAAAATGATAGACCCTTTCATCTAGATAATTTCTTAAAGACTGAACCTTATTTTCTTCCCAAATGTCAATTCAATATTTTCATTATTTCATGTTATAATTCAATTGAAAATTCTCATAGGGGAATATTTTATTCTTTTAAACCATTAAATTCATTTTTCAATCTATGATAAGGACGATCAATCCTCAAAAATCATTGATGTCCCATGTAGACTATTTTTCATCCATTCTAAAATTGATATTATGAAGTCTCTTATTTGAAAAATGGATTCCTTTATGTACATTAACACTATATATAGGTAATTCTCCTTATGTAGGAAATTCATTTATAATGAACATTATCATAGAACACAAAATTAATTTATCTTTTTGTATGCATCAAAAACATTAATACATGTCTCCCATTGAAGTTTCAAATCATCAATCAATGGTTAATGATACACATCAATATCATTTCCCCGCTTTTTTGGACAAAAAATAATCAATCTCATCATAATATATTTTTTAAGAATACATATATTTGAGAATATGTTTTAAAATACCTACAAGACATGCCCTGAACTATGTTGGCTACTTATGCTCTAATATGGATTAATTTCATCTGTACACAATCTCATTATGAGATTTCTAACTTCCCTAAAAAAATCACGAAATTTTGTATCATGTCACTTCCACAATGGTGAACCAGTAGGATGACATAATTTACCATCAGAGATTCTCTCATTTGAATGATATATTAACCATATTGCATCAATTGATTTTCAAAATAGGCACTTTAAATGATGAATTATTGGAAGGATCCAAATTTATTTTGCGTAATATTTTATTATGGTAGTTAAGAATGAACTAATGTTGAATTATTTGAATTATATATCAGAATTATCATATGGAATTATAAGAAATTTTCAATTTTCTTTTTGATGAGGTTGGATTCCAGTACCTAAGAATGAATATGGGTTGTATTTTTCATCCGTTTTATTGTGTGATGTCCCACATTTAGGTCATTTGGATAAATATTCATATTATTTACTATAAATAATACAATCATTTGGAAATGAATGTATATTTTAATACCCCAATCCAATTATGAATAATATTTCCATCACCTCATAATTGGAATTTGGATGCTTGTTGGCTTCTAGGAGTGGGACTTTTAAAAGTTCAAGTAAGTCAATGAATCTTTTATCACTCTACCCATCTATTATTTTCTATTTATTTAATCTCAAAATTGATGATAACACTTTATATTTACTACAAACTATGAATAATTTTTTCTTTAAATCTCTATAAATTCGTTCAATAGTTTCTATTTTTTTAAGGGTTTAACACCTAAATCAAGACTTAATTCTTCAATAAAATCCTCGACCTCATTATGAATATTTCCATCAACATTAGATTTTGTATATTCAATTCTTTAAAAATTAAATATAAAAAGTTTATTAATAAGGATAAAACCATAATAATGAAGATGATCCTTGATTTTAATATAATTTATCTTTCTCATATTTAATACTTTCACACATTGAAAAAAATCCAATCTATGTTTTTAAGATTTTATTTACGAAATTCCCAAAAATAATCAACTTCTTTTTCATATTCCCTAGTGGTTCTTCATATTTTTTTCCAATTATGATCCATTCATTACATGATCTAGCATTATAATCGGTGAATATATTACTAAAATTAAAAAATATATATAAATAGAAAAATTTTAAAAATAAACACATATAGTAAAAATGAATTGGAATCTGATAGGAATCATCAATTATTATTAGAAAAAATTTAAAACTAATCAACTAAATATTTTTTGTTTGTGATGTGTGATATGTTGATCCAATGTACATCACATGTAATGATCCTAGTAGATACTCCTATTAGAAAATCATTATTTTGTAAACTAGTCTGTTTTGTGGTTTTGAATTTACATTCATTTATTCAATAATATAAATGTCATATTCCTCATAGAAAATCAATATTCTTTACCTTTGTGTATTTTTTCCACACCTCCTATTATAATATTTGGATATTTTTTTAATTTAATTCCCCATTGTGTGTGTTTGTGTATGATATATTGTTACTTATTTTAATAACTAACATTCTAATATAGGGGGTACAGTATCCCCATAGGAACTCCTCACCCCAGTGCTATTGAACACCTTTTATTACGGAATCATAGCTAAGGAATATATTGATCATCGGTTCAGACATGCGATGAAGATTTTATTGATGACTGAAGAAATATTATATCATTTTTCATTTAATAATATCATCCATAAAATTTGATAATTTCAAAAAATATAAAATTTATCTTAATAATAAAACATTAAAAGAATTTATATTTCACAGTAAACTAAAAAAAATTGAAGAAATGACTCAAAATTATAATTAAATGATAAATAATTTATCTTCAATTAAATAACTAAAAAATAGGATTCCAACAATGAATATTTATTTTAATTATAAATTTTCTCCCCCAAATTAGATTGAATAATAAGAACTACAAGATCTAACAAATATTTTTATTAAAATTAAATATAAACATGAACCACGAAATAAAATCACACAGTGGTTAATGGTAAGAAATAAAACAGTTTTGAAGAAATAATACATTATTGGATGGCGAAAAAAAAGATAGATGATGAAGAATCAAGACCAAAGATCAATAAATTATGATAAAAAATAAATAATATCAAGAACAACAGTCATTTAGGATCAGAGGGTGGCATTAGGATCACCACAAGTCGATATCAGAAGTATTTGGAAGATCTAAACATTATTGTTTTGTGAGAAGGGTTATTTTTAATATTTTTTCTATATAGATTTTTTACTTAAATTCATTCCCCAAAAAAATAATTGGCATCATTTTTATAGAAAATTACTCCATAAATATTTTTTTTCTATTTTTGGCATCTATTTTGTTAAAAAATGATGCAAAAAATAAATATAATTTATTATGGGCGTTCGTTTTAACGAAAAATGATGCTAAAAAGTATCTAAAAACATCTTTTTAATTGGTTTAAAATAAAATAACATCATAATTTCAATGTTGAGGACACTATTTACACTAGTGTGATCATCTCTAACCATCTTTTCTAGCATATATTTAGCTCCTACTCTGTGAATATATAATTGAGTCTCTTATGGTATATATATATTTTAAACCATTCCTCGTAGATATGATGTTCACAAATTTTCGATATGAAGTTAAATTATGCTAACTCTAGTTCATGTGTTGGATCGTCTTTCTCATGAACATTCAACTGCACCGAGGCATATTATATCACTTTATCATTATTCATCAGTAAACATCACAAGCCGTTATTTTAATGATTTCTATATAACATGAAACTTTCCCTATATAATGTTACTATATGTACTAGTGTGGTTATTAAACCCTTTCCTAATTACATAAATATATATCATTATATTCAATAGTCTATAATAAATACACTCATTAAAGAGTCATCTTGTTCGGTGGATCTTCCAACGGTGAGAATTTTCTAACAAATCATTGATAATATATAGATATTCTAAACAATCTTTGGATCTTCATTGTATATGCAAGTATAGACTATTCATAAATTGCATTTATCTTTTCAGGGGCCACATATTTCCAATTACTTGTGATATAATTCCCCAGTAATGACGCATCCTCCTTTCAAAAATCTCATTTATAGTACTTTTGATATAGATTTTCCTTTTATAATGTCTTTAACACAATATTCAAATAATCCTCTTGCTTCAATATTTTAAAGCATATAAAAATATCATCTATAATACTTCCATGAATTATTTTATATAATCTCTAAATAATCTATTAATTAAGTCCATGAAGAATTTTTCATCATTAGTGAGCCTAAAGGGAACCACTATGACCTCATAGTTTCTATTGCTTGATTAAAAGGATGTTTTGGTAATACCCTCATTCTTTGCCTTTAATTAGTGATATCAAGACCAAATTACAACCTTATAAAAGTATTGTTCCCCCAAATAATTTATTGAAGAATTCGACAATATATGGTAGTGCATACCTATTTATCATTATTTTATTGTGTTCAGAATAATAAATATAGTGGTGCATTGAACCATCAATATTTTTGACGAAGGGGGGAAACATACCACAAGGTGAAGCATTAAAGAATATAAAAGTATTTTCCATATTCTCTTATAAATTGACCTATATTTATTCTAACTCAATATTGTAAAATCTACAAATAGTCTTGGATATGGTCATGGATCTAGGTATACGTTATATTGAGAACTCAGCCTTGGTTGGGAGGAAGGCTTGGAAAATCATTGAAGAATACATCAACAAAATACCTTACAATATGAATGTCATCAAGAATGATTCTCTCCATATTATTAATCATTTGAGATTGATATTATTACACATAAAGAAATAATATCCACACGTGATAAGAAGATTCCAAAATAGATTCATCCTCTTCCTTATAGTTGTACGGAATTGGTAGATGACTCAGGATGTGAATATTGATGTCCATATCATGAAATTTAATGCAGTATTTAAATAAATACATCCAATCCATGACCAATATAGAATAAAATTTTAAAAAAAGAAATATGAAAATATTTCTTGGGAGTTTTATTATACAATAATTTACAAGGGATGAGTTATATATGTGAGATGAAATGATTAACCTATTTTTTGTTCACAGATATTACTCAACCTATTTGATTTTAGGAGGTGTTTAAATAGTCTAACTAATCTTTTAAGACCTGAAATAATTTGTAAAACCAAAATCGAATAGTAAATTTTTAATTCTTGGATAATTAGAAAAATTTTCACCACACCTTTGTTAGCACCCACCTAAGTAGTAGGGATAACATATTCGATTCCATTATCTCTAGGACTTGGCGGTTGATTTAATATATTTTCACTAATAATCCTTGGCACAAAGAAATGTCTTAAATAATTCCAAGTTTCCTTGTAGTTGATCTTTTAGACCACAAGTTGAGTGTTGATCTAAACATTATTTTATTACATTACATTAGTGGATTTATTTATCTCTCATTAGTATTAAATAGAAATATTCCCTTATTTTCCACGCTTAAAGAATATATTGGTTCACTTAAGATAGTTTATGGGATTATTATTCCCTAATTTTTTATATATGGGTTGTTGAGTTTTATTTATTCTATGAGATTTAGCTATCAATCCTCTAAAATTAAACTCGATTTTTAGATTTTTATCTCATGTCCCATGAGACCACTAAGAGTCACCAATCTCTATATAATTATTAAGGGTATAATAGAAAGTCTCTTAATAGTTTTCAATGTCTCAAAATTTCATATATGTTCATATTCATAGCCCTAATCCACTTAAGAATCACACCACCATACTTTTGTTCTTGATGAAAAAGATGGTGGTGTTCCATGGATGCCTTGTGAAGTTTACCTCATACGTCACGATATACATATCTTATTTTCAATTTCAGTTTGAGGAAAACCCTCTCTATTTGAAGATGGGGAGCTTGTGGAAAGTATTTGATGAAAAATATTTTATTGAATCATTCCCATTCCATTGAATAAACATCCTCTTTGGAATTTCTATTCTTGATCAGTTTACACCACTGATTAGCTTCCATATCCATGTGATTATTTATTATTACAAAATTATATTGATCCAATAACAGTTTGATTGACAATATATTCTAAATGGAGTTAATTTATTATTCCAAGATGTGGGGATCAAATTATTTATGAATGGATGGAGGCCTCAATTTAATAAATAACACAACTTCCTCCATCAAATTATTATGAGATTGTGGGTATTCCCAAAGATTCGTGATATTATTAAAATCATAAGATAGATGTTCCAATACTACTATAATGTTATTATCACTCACTCTCATAAGTTTGTTCGTATCATTAGTTAAATCATAAAATACCTATCAATGTGGTTGTTTGAAGAGCTTCCCTATTTCAAACCATTAACCAAAATGAAATAATTAAAATTAGGGATGACAATACTAAAACCCAAAATCAAATAAAAAGGAAAACAATAAACCTAACGAGAATATATAATAAATTAAATTTTAATACTAACCTTTTAATCTATAAGTTTCATGCAATGTTATACATGGAAATTTTCTTATTAGGTATTTTAACCGAAAAAATTATCCATGCCCATAAAAATGGTTTTTAAAGAGTGTGTGACTTTTCCAAATAATATACCCTGATAATTTCAAACAAAGTGTGAAATAAAGGAAATTTTTCATGCACTAGTGACAATCGATTTAATACCTAATATACCCTTTTGGGATTACAACCTCTAGGTTCAACTATACTACATCCACATCCACTTGTAATATCCCTACTGGAATTTAATTCCTTGGAGACCACTCTCTCTACACCTCACAAAAATTTTATGATATTTTTATATAAATAGAATTGACCTTGGGTTAATCACGAAAGTATTCTAGTCATGATACCTAATAATAACATGACCATGGTTTTCTACCAACTATAGAGAAATATTTATTTTAAACATAAATATCTAGGATACAAAACTAAAAGATATAGAGGCCTAGTGTATTTATAATAATCGGTACATAAAACATCAATATAAAACTAAACAATTGATTTTATTTTAATCTATATGATGAGATCTTAAAACACTTTTATCTCTATAAACATCATAGGATGACTTGAGGAATACATATAAAAAAGGGGTGAGATATAAATCCTAGAAAGGGAATGAAAATATTAAAAAATAAAAGTATATGATTGAAAAGGCACAAAAAGACATAATAAAAAAGTTTCAGGAATAATATTATAGGATACTGAAATAAAGTGTATGGAATCATAATATCACTAAAACATAGGAATTTTGCAACAAAATATAACATGATATAAGCATAAGTCAAGGCTAAATAGAATGATATCATAACATGGTTTATATATTCACATCATGAATTTGGTGTACTCCACAATACCATACATATCATCTCATGACACACTAGAAACACCATTAATTATTTTTGTCTATGGGAACAACCATCATAAAATGACCATCCATATGTGTTCCCCAAATATAAATCTTTTGTGATGCATAAACATATGAATTAACTGTGGAATTAAATGGTTTTATTAATCAGTTCTCATAGAATAACAAAATGGAATATGATAAAGTCATCCATGAAATAATGTATTAATGTTTTTAAAAAAATATATAGATAAACATTATAATATATAATGAAAAAAGATGTGTATGTAATGTGAAGATGTGAAAATGTATTGATAAGTAACTTTTCATATGTATCACTTATCCGACGTTTTAGGGAATAAGGTAGGGAATATTTATTGAATGGGGAATATTAAAATCCATACACAAACAAAAGATAAAAAAATGGTTTTCAATAATATAATGAGAAAATATCGAAAATATTTATTATTTAAAACATTTTATAGAGTGGTACTTGAAATGGGGTAAGAAGTGGAGAGGTTTTGTTTATTCGGGTTTTCTTATTAAATGAAATTGAAAAGGGAACATTTAATAAATATATATCCCAATAAATAAAAAATTAATTTAACTAGGTAAATATGTATAAAACAAAAATAGGATATATAAGAATTAAATAATATGAATTATGAGAGAAATAGTGCATGCCATGTAGATGGAATATCCTAATGAAAATAGGGTTTCTTAAAAGATCTCAGACCATAGGTTCCAGAATTAGTCTCCACGTGCACTAAACATCCTAGATAGTAAATTTGATTAATTAATTATTTTATTATGATAATTTTATATATATTTTTGAATTAATATAATAATTTTGCATTCATTTAAAACATTCATGGGGAGATAGAACATATAATATCATTATTCTAAGGGCATTCATTTTATGGTTCAATGGTTGGTTCACATGAAGATGATTACTGAAGTTCTTTTCAAAAGGGACTACAACTACAAATGTTAAAATAAATGGAATTCATGTCTATAAAAAAATTAAATGGTCCCAAATATTTAGATGTGTTCCATCAAACGGATGACTCATTTAATAAAAATGATAACATTGTACTATTAGTTCATTTTGGTGGTTTTAATAACCATAATGAAATTGATTCATTTAGTTAAATTAAATTACTATTAATTAATACAAGAACATGAAATAAGACATAATATAATTATTATAATATTATTTAAACATACTAATTATTTTTTGACTATCCTTGAAGGTGATGTAGAAAAATGAAGTGTGTTGTTCATGGTGGCGGTGAATCCACCATAAGATGAACAACATTTTCATTTATAAAATGTAGAGAGAAGAGAATATTATAAGTAATAAATATTCCATTAAAAAAATTCTTATATATTTATCATACCAGATTCATTATACCATGATAGATGGGTGAATTTAGTAGGAGGTATAAGAAGAAGCCAATTGAAAATGGGAAGATTGAGAATTTACCTCTTAAACATCATCACTAGAAATAAAACTTAAGGAAAGTTTTCTTTTTACATTTTATGAGGCCAAAAATATTTTAAAATGGGATATAGGGTTGATATGATAAGTGGATAAAAATATGAAAAGCTTCAAGGCACAAAAGTTGTGGGGAGAATGGATGGTATTTATAAGTATATGAGAGGGGTGATTTTTTAATATTATATTCATTAGATTATTATTTTGGTTCATGACTAAAAATAGTGATGAATATTATGAATATATATAATAAATAGTGAATTTAAGTTAAAACTCATTGGTTCTTACATCTTCCATGCCTCATAAATTCATGTCGTAAGCTTATAGTTTTAAATATCATATTTGGTCGTATTTTACAATTAAAAAAATTCACATATATTTGAAAAATTCCAAAAAAAATAATTCTCACCATTTTTTGATCTATAGATTAAAAAAATGAAAGATATTTTATTACAATAAATTCTTATAATAGATAAATTTAATTTTTATTAAAATCATTATTTATTTGAAAAAATCCAATTTTAATGTTATGATTAATTTTCTGACCCTTTGAAATATTACTTATGATATGATAAAATTTCATTATAATTATAACATTGCAAAATATTAATTTGTAATACTAGTTTATGAAAATAAAAATTCTTTTTAAACATTATATTTTGTTATAAAAATTAAAATAATTTTTACCTATTTTATAAGAACACAATAAATTATTTTATCATTTCTAAAACAATTTTTACTTGTATCATGGTATAAACATTTAATATGTTAGTTTTATAAGTTAAATAAGTATTATTTTACACGTCCGTATGTGAGGATACTATTCTAAAGTCCCTGATACTATTCTAGACTGACCGGATAATAGACCAATAGTTATATTACTATTCTAATAGTTAGATTAAAATTCCTATTACTATATTTGTATTGAACATATGGGTTCTGTATATTCATTAAATACAAAATATTTATTTCATTATAATTCCCTTATGATTTCACTCAAGAATATATATATTCTAAATTTAAGGATGAATATTTTATTGCTCATATTTTTATTTCATTTTTATAATGTTGTTCATGAGTGTAGTTATTATGGGAGATTTTAAATATCCCAATTTTCAAATTATAGTTATCTTATTATCTATTTTTATCCCATTTTAGGATTGCTATTTTTTATTCATTCTCAAATTTTAGTTTTTAAATAAAAATAATAAAATTTTGGTTATATATTTTGTTTCTTGTTCTATATATAATACTACATAAACATATAGTAAATTTTAATCTAATCAGAAGGTAAATTACAATGATAAAATTATGTATCATTCCAGAAGTCATTAGGGAAGACATCATGGTATTAGTCCACTATATGAGGCAAAGAGGTGGTAGATACTGCATAATTCATTGCATAATCTATTCATGTATCTTTTATCATGATATCCCTAATATTACATAGGTATGGGCCTATTCATCTGACTCTAACATCCCATACTCTAGTTAGAACAAAATTATATCCCTTATGTGAGAAAAATGATGCACATCTCTTATAGTAAGAGATGTGATTCCAATTAATAATCATTCAATCCATGCCAAATATCCAAAAAAATCCTTTCATTTAAAGAATTGTGAAATCTAATACATTTCTATAGCCAAAAACTACTATGGAACATTTTAGATATCTTAAGAGATGATCCAGTTTCTTCCTCGAGGGTGTGTTTAGAGATGAAAACTGAGAAGATAACCGGTATTGTGAAACCATACTAGAGAAAAATTGTGTAAATATTAATGAATGAAAAACTATTATGTCATAAAAGGTACAATATAGTATATTTATGATAAAATATACACCTCAAATATTTATTGGTCCCTCTCCACCCTCAATTGGGACCTATCCCACTATATAAACCCATCCTACCTCTGCTCTATGGGCCTCAACCAAATCACCTAAATTTATTGGGTAACTTAATTCTATGGGGTCTAAATATGATATTTATGAACCCATAATAATCCATGGGTCACAATATATTCCTTACTCAAATCCTCGTGAGTTCTTATCAACAATTACTATAAATAAGACTATAAGAAGATACCTCATCTTTCAACATAGATTAGACTACTTATGGAATCATGGGATCCTTTTTCATAGTTCACACTCTATATATATTTAAAACACTTGGGAACTTCAACTCCCATATAGGGTCTAAATAAACCGTACTATTCATTGATTTCATTCAACCATACTACAATATCCCTTCAACCATCATGTTATAGTAAATTTAAGAGGTAACCAAAATAGCACAAGGAAATCTTAAATATGATCAACTAAGATATGAAATAATACATGTATCTATTTACTCAAATAAACATTTCTCGAACATTGATGCCTTATGAGGAATCATTTGAAATGTCATTTTTTGAATCTATGGACCATATGGGACATTTCTATTGTTTAGTGGTAAAATAGAAATAGTATGGTTGAACAACCTTTTAAAAATAATTTTTAAGCAATGTTATAAAATAAAAAATTTACAAATTTCAAAACAATCCAAGTAAAGTGATCATATTAGAATTTAAAATTTAAAGAGTAGTAGAAAAAAATTATTTAAATTAAAATGAATCACCTTAATAAAGGGGTTTGAAAATATCTCAATAATGATACCATATGTATCCTCCCCTCATGAATGATTGAGAGGGTTGTATTTTTCCTTGGGTTTTAACATAAATTATTAACATAAGAATAAGGAAAGAATCTCTTGGTTTTAATGGAAACCAATATCCCTAATATGTATCTTGGTTTTAATAGAGACCAATAACAAATAACCCTTACATTAATGGGTGTGATAAACTAAATAATAAGATTAATAATAAATATATTTTTTTTTGTATAACCCCTTTACAAAGAACCAAACTCTCTCTAGAATATATAAAATAAATTAGAAATTGTGATAATGAGAAGGAAAATGTATAAGTATAATATCTATTAAGAATTGGAAACATGGTGTCTAAGTAGAGAGGGAAAAAAGAAATTATTGTTGGAGCCATGGAAGCCTGATTTTCCTTTTCAGAATTGGGTGTTTCTTTGAGGTCTCTTGTGAAATTTAATCATGGATAAATCAATAATCATTTAATGCAATGTAGTCATCTTAGATATTCATGTATTATTTTATCTAATCCTCATTTGATGTATTTTTATCGACTTAAAATATGATGCTATTATTCTAAAAAAATGAATTCAATGGAGTCTAGAATATTTAATTAAATACATTTTTAACATAATTAAACAAGGATTTCCCGGTTATTAAACCTTTTTCCTAGTATGAAATGAAATTTCATGTATTGAAAATATTTATTTTATAAACTCTAAAATCCTCCTTTATTTATTCATAACATTAGTGAAGCTTCACAGCATCAATGAGAGTTATGTAACAATAACACAATGAATACTCTCTAAGAAAACCATTTTCATTATGATATGAATTTCCCATTGAACTTTCCTAATGTCAACATGTTTTCAAATAATTATGGAGGTAACCACATGAATAAATAAAATAAATATAATCAAAAAATGTTATAAAACACCTTTAGTTTTTTTATCATAAAAATAGTAGATATTTAATAATTTTCTATTGATGGACAATCTCAAACTTCTGGGAGTTTTAATCATTATTCCAATCAAATATGAGAGAAAAGTGAATCTTCATTTTTAAATGAGTAGATTTATCAGACACTGTAATCATCACATATAGAAAATATAAACACTTTTTTACAAGATCCATCATCATTGTATATGGGAAGAACTGCTAAAATAAGAGATCATTAAAGGTCTCCCAAGATTGACCCTCATGTATTTACACAATGTTTAGAACACCCCACCACCACCTGGTGGGTCCTTAAAGTATGAAAGTATCTAGATTTACCCATCAATCCTATGGTGTCTCGACAAAGATTAGTAATCCCCTTGAATGTGTCAACCTAGACCTAATGATCATATGGGCCAAAAAATCTATAGAATGTTGGAGGATGAAAGATGAGGAAGTACAATGAAAAATAGGCCATTTTTATGGTAACTCCTATGCCTTTAACATGATATATGGGAAATACACCAGGTTAGAATAGTTACTCTTCTAGAACCATTGGAGTATGCATGATTTAAATCTCAGCTATATCCTCTTATATATCCAGTGGTACAAACTGAGAATTCTCCCTTGTATGAGAATTCTAACTTCCTTGTCATGGCAGTAACATAAATCCTATTATAGTTTTAAAATTCTTTAATTCTAATAGAACACTTATAAGTCATATATAATCTTAATTAAGATGTTATCTTTTTTTGTTTATAGAAACTCCCAATGTATTTCTATATGAATTCCAATCTTAGAAAGCTACCCACATAACAACTTATAACCATCCTAATACAACCCAAGCCCTATGCCATATCTTATATACCTATAAGTTAGTTCCATATAATTATATATAATATAAATAATTCTCTAGAAAAAATCATCCAATTTTTATAATATTATGTCATAGAAGTTGTTGCACCATGAAATTCAAAAGTACGAACCACATATTTGATATTATACCTATCAAGCGACACCTGGCACGAAATGAGATATATTACCCTCATACATTAATTTATGTTAAATGTTTTAACTAGATTTTATATATTATATATTTTTTAAATCACTCAACATTGAGTTTTCTTGCATTACATGCAAGAGTGATTTTCTTCGAATGCTTACATTACACACAATACCATGTTTTTGAAAATAACAAAATATTATTAATATAGTATAATATAATAACATATACCCTATAATATAAATTATTAGTAATTAAAATATGTAATTAATTTATGAAAATATATGTTTTACACAAATTTAAAAGGAATTAATTGGTTATAAATATTAAAATTGACTAAATATAAATGAAAATATTATTATTTTTTGGTTCACAAAAACGTTATACCCTAATAGATTTAATTAATTAAAATTACTTGGAGATATTAATATAATATATATATATATATATTATTCAATAAAAAAAATTTATGCTTATCAAATAGGTTTAATATGCCTAAGATAAGAACAAACCCAATATTATACTGAAAAACCTATATTTTTATAAAGGCAATTTTACCACCTTTTAATGGAGAATGAATTTTAAATATGAATTTTGACATCTTAATTAATTTAATATGTTAAAATAAAATTGATATTTTAAATATAAACATAATAATTATGGTATGTTTAATTTTTGATATGTTTCTGAAATGTTAAATTTTTTAATGAATTGGTAAAAATAATGAATTTTAGTACAAAACATATTTTTCAAATAAATTATTTATAATGATAAATTATATATTTTATTAGTTTTAAATTAAAATTAGATAATATATTTATAAATTTATACAATCTAGGATTTTATAATCAATTTCACTTCGAATTTGACTATACAAACATAGAAATATTTTGGATGTTACTGCATTAAAAACACATGTTGTCGTCCCTCTTATATGGTGGATTTTAAATTAATTTCCTCTAATTATTTGATTTTAATTTTAAAAAATGAAATAATTATTTTTAATAGTAATAGTTTATATTTTATAATAATTTTAATATAGTTTTTTTTCAAAAATACTAGTGAAAGTGATTAAAATTAAATAAATTATTAAGGTAAAATTAAGCTTAATAAAGGAAATGACCTTTTACATAAAGGGAAAAAAGACATTGACACATGTCGAAAAACTATTTTATTGAAATGTATCATCCATAGACCTTCCATTTATGAGGTTTTTGGGTTTTTATTACTTTTTTAGGAAAAAACATGTGTACATCCAGCTTGTTTCCAAAAATTCCATGTCTGCCTTTTCTATCCCTATAAAATGCCACCAACTCTACCACTTCTTGACACCATAAAAACCTATTATGATGGTCCAATATCCACTCAAATAGATTACCAAAATACATACACACGACATTGATGCATATTGTTGTGCGGAAATCCTTCCAAGGAACACTTTTAGTATAAAGCTAGAGAATTACCTGATTAATAGGTAACACCTTCTCTCACGCTTTTTAGTTTTATTTCCATTATCCACTACCTATATTATTATTTTTATTATATTACTAAATAAAAAATTATCCTAAATATAATAAGATTTTTTTAATTAGTTTTACCTCAAATTACACACACCTCCATCTAATGGATAACGAATATACTGTTTCAATGTATGGTAACTACTACCTCAAAAAAAATGACGGTTCATTTTTACATTACAAAGTCTCATGGTGGCCATTTTGATGGAAAATATGTCTATATATGATATATATTATATTTATTATGACTTTATACTTCTTTAATAATTCTATAACACATACCATTGATACCTCCGATTTTTTGTTAATATGATAACTATAAGGACTTAGCCTTAAACATTACATTATCCTAAATTAAATTAATAATTCACATTGAGGATCTTTTCAGTTTTAGAGTTTTAGAGAATTAGGAAATAACTATTACATAACAACTTGAATATTACATGTAGACACTACTAGTCAGTATCCATTTTTCCTAAAATAAAAACTCATAAAAAGAAACATGTACAGTTCCATGTTTTAGACAGCATGACTTTTCCTTGAACCCATCTTTGGTTCTATTCATCTTTAAGTCCTCTGAAAATCATTTCAAAAACATAGTATGAGCATAAAAATATTAGTAATGGTTATAAAATTATGAAGCACAACATTATACAATCAATATATACAAATTAATGAAACCATAATTTCCCATCATAACATATCATAATAAATCATAAGATTTATGAATGACCCATAGAAATCATAAATCAAAAAGGTAACTTGTGGAATCCATAAAATATATAAATTTTAGCTTTCATATATATATAGGGAGTTATTTTTGGAATACCCATCATAGTATATTCTGTTAATCTCATAGGAGAAACATTAACATTTACCTCTGTCATGTTACCAAATTCACTGGAGAGCTATCACAGGCACTCCCGCCCAAGGTTTATCACGGAACCAGCTATATATGTAAAAAATTACCAATAACCTTAACATATTCATAACACATAACCTAAGAATAAAGGAAATATAACATTTCCACATTCCAATCACAATATATCAAATCAAGATACTAAAATAATCCATGCTTTAATCAAATAATTTTCAAAACCACTTAAAACATTTAAAAAATATATTTTTGAATAAAAGTGTCCCATACAACTTTTAAGATTTTGAAATAAATTTTAATTTTGAAATATTCATCTACATATAAATAAATCCTTAAAACCCATTTTAAAACATGGAAATTAAAGATAACGAATTATAAGAATAAATCATTAAAACATTTAAACGATATTTTAGTTAAAGTGTTTTTCACAAAAAGAGAGACGCTTGAATGAAAATAATTGAGGAATAACATTTAATAATAAATTTATAATATCATGAGAATAAGTGTATTCATTATATAATATATAAAAGGACAGTATATACACCATAAAAGTGTGAATCGGTGCATAACAACAATTAAGACTCAATGGAATGTAAATTGATATGAAATTCCTTATAAAACCTGTATCCTTAGATTATGGATAAATGAATTACATAATAATGTGTGATAATTATAAATACACGCAATATGATAGGATATTCATTGAAAATAAATTATTGGACATTCACATGTGTTCTTTCATGACAAAACCAATGACTTTGATGTTTAACTCAAGGAATGAAAATTGAGTTAAAATTACTCTAATCAAGTTCATATCGATGACTTGGGAATTTATCAATGGAGTGATTAGGAGTATAAAAAGTATATCCACATAAATGGGAGTATAAATTACAACATATATAAATAAATAGTTATTCCACACAAAATCATAGCATGACATAATTAAGAAGTAGAATATTAACCCAAGTAATGGAAATTGGGTTGAAAGGTTCCTTACGGATTTGGAAACTTACAAAACATACAACCCGTGAAATAATGATCATAAAATGAAGATTTAAATACCCATAAATTTATTTATATTAAACAATGAATTAAATCTTAGGCACTACATACACCACGCAACAGGAAATAGTGTCAAATATAGTATGAATCTCATGGGAAAAAATGTGAGATGAAAATCCCTTACCACGTTGTAATCAATTGATACGTATGACCAAAAGTTAATAACCACCAAATGATTCATAAAATAACATGAATATAAAGATAATAATGGTAAAATATATCAAATTTATGTACACAATACTCCACATGCAATAAATTACTTATGGACAATGTAAATCTCACGGAATTAAAAAGGTTATAAGAAACCCCTTACAATGTTGTAATCCATCAAGTTGTATGTCTAAAAGTTACAAACCACCAAATTATTAATATAATAACACTAATATAAACATAAACCTGATATTATATCTTAAATGGAAGTACACAATACACCACATGCAATACAGAAGTGGTGAATAGTGGAAATCTCACAGAATTAAAAGTGAGATAGGAAACCCCTTACCATGTTGTAGTCAATCAAGTCGTATGTCTAAAAGTAATAACCACCAAATAAATAAAATAATTCTATTAATATAAAGATAAAAATGATAATATATATCAAATTTCAGTACAAAATAAACCACGTGCAATAAATAAGTGGTGAACAATGGAAATATCACAGAATTAAAAGTGGGATAAGAAACTCTTTACCTCGTGTACGACTTGACTCGTTTGTTCCTTGTTCTATATAAATAAGAAAATTAAGTTAATTTATACTTTCTTAATCACCTTTTTCAAGTTTATTAGTCCTTTTATATCACATATTACCATTTTATAAACTTTATGTAATCATTTACGTTAATAATGGTTGTTTGGTCGATATTTGGTACTTGAGTAAAAGATGAACGTCTTATAATTCCATGTTTTTCATGTGGTAAAATATCGATCATCTAAAGAATTATATTAATGATTTAGATATCATATATATCATATATATCCATTATATGTAGGTATTTATAATTGTACATATCATTTTGTGATAAGAAATGAAATGCAACCGTTCATGGAGACGGTAAGTCGTACGTACGAATGAAAGCCACTCTCATTTCTATTTCATATGTAATGGAATTAAAGAATAATTATACAATGGTATATTATAATTAAAGTATAATATCATATATAATATCATAAACTCTATCCTTTATACATCCCACATAAGTAATTAACCAATCACATCACATTGAGGGGGCGGTAGTCCGCATATCGTCAAAAGAAATTATCGAGTTTACCCATAATGAAAACCGTAATGGTATGCTATAAATAGATAATATAGAGGCATAAAAAAACATAAATATAATATATGTCATATATAAATACAGTTCCATCAAAATTTCCACCATGAGAGGCAGTAGGAGATAATTTAACAATCATCATTTCAGGAGGTGTTAGTTTTCCATTCACTGAAACATTATGTTTATTACCCATTAGATGGAGGTGTATGAAAGTGTAGTTCGAATAATTCTAATAAAAACATCATAGTATATAGAGGATACTTGTTATTTTAGAAAATAAAATAATGAAAATAGTTTAGGGGTTGGAGAATTAAAATAAAACAAAATAACATAAGAGTAGATGTTACCTTTAAATCGGGTAACTCCCTTTGGTTTGAACCAAAATGGTTTCTTGATATGCCTTCTACCTGTGGTAAGGATTGTAGGAGGAATAGAGGGATCTTGAGAGATTACTTGGTCATGGGTTGGATGAGACAAGGTCTTGGTAGGTTTTTGTAATGGGTTATAGGTGAGGGATTTTTATAAGGGGGAGGAGGGGCTCTTTAGGAAAGTGTAAAACTATTATTTTATTATATAATGATTTTCGGTTTATGAAGGTCCAAAACTTATTAAAGTAAAATATAAGATGAATCATGGTCGAAAAAAAAATCATTAAATAATAATTTTACAGGTTTTGGACAATATTTTAATCTTTATAATCTTATTTATTTAAGTCATTTATTAATGAGGTAAACACTCCATTATTATTGTGTCATAAATAATTTAATTTATTTGATGTCTAAAAATTAGAAAAAAATTATCATGATTTAGGAAATATTTTTATATTTCAGAATCATATTTATAGCCGAAAATATAACTTATATAATTCTATGTGAAAATTTATTTATAAAAAGATATTTGGTTATGAAATTTTTTCCATTACTTAAAGTTAATTAAAATAAAGTGTCACTATCACTCTCATGTAGCTCCATGGGGTCCCAAAATTGACCTAATTATGCTCATGGTTGAATATGTATCAAATAATAGTATTATGTAACATGTTAGGGTAATTTTATATTTTTATAATAATATTTTTCTACCCTTATTTAATATATTTAACCTTTCACCACAGTAAATAAAATATTTACTGAAATAAATATTCATAATGTCTAAAAATTAAAGTTACCTATTTACAAAATTTTAACCTCATGATTACAAATATGAAATTTATTTTCCCAAATTTAAAACAAAGATGTGGCAGAAGTTAATTTAAAATTAATTCTCGCCATCGAAACGAAAAGTGTGTTTTTTAGAAATATTAACTATGAAAATATTGACAATTGTTTTGTCCAATTTCAAAGTGAAATTAATTCCTAGTGAAAAAACATGGATTAAATTGTAAAAATAAAATCTAATTACAATTTTTATACAATTAATAATATAATATTACCATATAAATAAATTAGATTAAATGGTAGATTGGATTTAAAATACAGTATTTATCACAATTCATCAAAAAGTTAATATTTTCAGAAAAATACCAATATTTTACCCCAGGTGTATTTTGAAGTCCCTATTCTAAAGAATAATGTTATTTTTTCAAAAAAAACATATAAAAGTGACCAAAACTAGATTTAAAAAGGGTTATCCTTTAAAAGATGGTAAATCATCATTTTAATTAATATTAGAGTCATTATTCTTATAATCATATTCATTCTTATTTTATACCTCTAAAATTTATTGGGTAAATGTAAAAACATTTAACAAACATGTATATTTATATTATTGTATGTTTCTTCCATACCCTCCAATAAAAAATCTAGGCATTAACTACCATTTAAAATAATAATTTATTAATATTTTTCAGTATGACTCATCATTTTGTGCCACATTAGACTTTGGAGAACCCCATTGTTGCATGTCAAGTACACCCTTGAATATAACATCCCCTTTAAAATTAATATTTAATTCAAAAATAATAATAAATATAAAATTTTCATATTCTTTATTTTCCTAGGATGTTACATCCTTCCACACATTTGGGAATTGTGTCCTCACAATTTTAAAATTGTGCTTGGAAACATCATTGAAAGTCCCAAATCAGAAAATGACTCCATAAAAAATATCACATTAAAATAAAGGAATATATGTACAAAGCTCACATGAGTTAACCCATACTAGGATTCCATGAAAAATGTATATGGAAGAGAAACTATCAGTCAAGTTCTGATGTATAGTGATAGAAAACATGATTAGGAGAAAGTTAAAAACAAGAAAACCACAAATTGTATATGGGTTAGAAGGTCATCGGTTTCCCAGTAGGAAAATTTAACAGAGAATGTTTTTATTTTAAGTTCCTTTTCATAAAATTGAGGAATTTATTTATGAGCATGACTAAGAACATAGAGACACATACTTATTTGTCATGCCAACATTCATCCTTTACTATATTTATAACACAAACTCATCTTCTCTCCAAACGAGGAGTACTTATGATTACGTGTTCACATTGAAATAACTATAATCAACTTGTAGATAATCACATAATTCCAGAAATTATGGACTATATTTTTCACATGTTTTTAGACAATAACCAAAAACAAATTGGTTAGTATAAGATCAAATAATCTTAAAAATGTATAATCTTTTATAAAAAGAAAAACTACTCTTAGTCTCAAAAAAATTCAATAAATACCCAAAGCTCAGCAAGTCCCATTCTATAAACAATTGTCCACAAAATTCTACAAAATAATCAAAACTAATACTGAATGCCAAAACTGAGAAGTATTTAAATCACCTAGCCTTCCATAGTTAATCATAATATTTATCTCCAAAAACATCGACTACTCTTAAATTCTCATATTGAAGTGTAATTAACCTAATCAAAGATTCACTATGATAGGTTAATAATTTCCATAAATAACAAAAATCACTTTATGTCCATAATAAAAACATTGATTTTTCCAAAATAACCTTTATCACTTAATCACAAAATCATTTTCCTATACTATGGATGTCCATTTGATAAAAAAATTTATCCCAAATAAACCTTTTCTTGATCTATAAAATAATTTAAATAAAAATAATTAGTCATACTAACTGGGGACTTCACGTAGTCATGTGGTATGTGATAAATCCCAATAACACTTTGGGTATAGGACCAATTCCCGCAGCTTTGTCCAACATGGAAGGTTGTCACATGGTCTACGTGTTCTCCTTTTTCAAAAACTATACAGTTTCATAACATTCCCAAAGAATGATACTTATTCCTAAAAAATAACCACATCATAATTTATCCTCAAAGGTTATCTAATACCATTCATTTTACACCCCAAAATGTAATAACTAATTATCAACTCTAAAATAAATTTGACTCATTCTAATAAGAAAACTATTATAGTTATGTAACTTATTCTTAAAGAAAACCCTAACCTATAAAGTTATCTAAACATACATCTAATACCAACTATAAGGACTCAGAATTAAACATTACATAATCCAGAATTAAATGAATAATTCACATTGTGGATCTTTTCAGTTTTATGGTTTCAGAGAATCAGGCTATAACTATTATATGACAACAAGAATATCACATGTAGACACTACTACTCAGTATCAATTTATCCTAAAATAAAAACTCTTAAAAAGAAACATGTCTAGTAACATGTTTTAGATAGCATGACTTTTCCTTGATCCCATCCTTGAACCTAATCATCTTGAAGTCATGAGGAAATCATTTCAAAAACATGAAATGAGAATATAAAGCTCAGTAAGGGTTATAAAATAAGTAAGGAAAACATAGGCCATTAATTAACAAAAATCAATAAACCCATAATTTTCCAACATAACATACCTTAAAAATCATAAGATTTATGAATAACACACAGAAATCATAAATCATAAAGGTAACTTCTGGAATCCATAAAATACATACATATAAGCATTCACAGCTATGTAGGGAGTTACATTTGGAATACCTATCAAAGTATATTACCTAAATATCTTAGTTGAAACATTAATTTTTACCTCAATCACATTACCCATTGCATTGGAGAGCTATCTCGGGCTCACCCACCCTATGCTTATCAGAGAACCACCCGTATACGTAAAAAATTACTAATATCCATAAAATATTCATAACACATAAAACAAGAATAAAGGAAAGATAACATTTCCACATTACAATCACAATATCATATCTAGATACTAAAATTAAAAATGCTTTATCAAATCATTTTCAAAACCATTTAAATAATTTTAATAAAATAGATTTTTGAATCAAAGTGTCCCAAACCACTTGGAATATTTTAAAATAAATTTTAATTTCAAAACATTCACATCCATATCAATAAATCTATAAAAACCTTTTTAAAACATGGACATTAATTCGAGTGATTTAGAATAATAAATCATTAAATCATTTAAAATGATATTTTAGTAAAAGAGTTTTTAACAAAATGAGAGACGCTTGAATTCAAATAATTGAGGAATAACATTTAATAAGAACATTATAATGTCATGAGAATAAAGGAATTAATGATATAATATTCCAAAGGATAGTATACACACCATATAAGCGTTAATTTGTGCATAACAAGAATGAAGCCTCAATGGAATGTAAATTGAGACAAAATTCATTATAAAAAATGTATCCTTAGATTAAGGATAAATAAATTACATAATAATGTGTAAAAATATAAATACAATCAATATGATTGGATCTTAAGTTTAAATAAATCTGAAGATATTCACATGTGTTCTTTTTATGATAAAACCAATGACTTGGATGTTTGACCTAATGAATGTAAATTGAGTTAAAATTACTCTTATCAAGTTCACATAGATGACTTGAGAATTTATAAATGGAGTGATTATGTGTATCAAACTTATACCCACACAAATGGTAGTGGTAATTAAAACATAAATAAAAAAAATAGTGATTCCACACATAATCATAGCATGAAATAACAAAGAAGTAGAAGATTAACCCAAGGAATGGAAATTGGGTTAAAATGTTCCTTTACCGATTTGGTAACTTAAGAAACATACAACCCATGAAAGAAGTATCATAAAATGAAGATGAAAATAACCATAAATTAAAGTGTATATTACAAAATTAATACAATATTGGGTAGTAAAAACACCACACAAAAGAAAATAGTTTCAAATATAGCATGAATCTCACGGGAATAAAAAGTGAGATGAAAATCCCTTGCAACGTTGTAATCAATCGTGTCGTATGACCAAAAGATAATAATCACGTAATTATTCACCTAATAACATGAATATTAAGTGAACGATGATAATATATATCAAATGGAAATACAGAATACACCACATGCATTAAATTACTATCCAACAATGTAAATCTCACAGAATTAAAAGTTAGATAAGAAACCCTTTACCACGTTGTAATCAATCAAATCGTATGAATAAAAGTTAATAACCACCAAATATATCACATTATATAATCAATATAAAGATAATAATGATAATATATATCAAAGGTCAGTACAAAATACACCACATCCAATAAATAAGTGGTGAACAATGGAAATTTCACGGAATTAAAAGTGAGAAAAGAAACCCCACACCACGTTGTAACCAATCAAGGCATGTGTCTAAATGGTAATAACGAAGAAATAAATCACAAGATACCTTGAATATAAATATAATAAATACAATATATATCAAATGGTTGTACAAAATACACCCCCAGCAATAAATTAGTGGTGAACAATGGAAATCTCACAGAATTAAAAGTAAGATTAGAAACCCCTTACCTCGTATTCGACTTGACTCATTTGTTCCTTGTTATCCTGAATAATAAACTTAAGTTAATTTATACATGCTTAAGACCCTTTTTAATGTTTCTTATTTCTTTTAAATCACATATTACCAAGTTATAAAAATTATGTAATCATTTAAGTTAATAACGGTCGTTTTGTCGATATTTTTTATTTGAGTCAAAAATGATCTTCCTATAATTACAAGTTGTTCATGTGGTCAAATATACATTATCTAGAGAATTATATTCATGATTTATATATCATATATATCTTGTATATGTATGTATTTATAAATGTAGATAACATTTGGTGATAAGAAATGAAGTGCACCGTTCATGGGGACGGTAAGTCGTATGTACGCATGAACGCTACATTTATTTATATTTCATATTTAATGGGATTAAAACATAATGATACAAATTAATATTATAATTACAGTATAATATAATATATAATATCATTAAATCCATCCTTTATACATCCCAAATATTTCATTAAAAATTCATATCACATTGATGGGGCGGTAGTCCGCACTTCATCAAATTAAATTATCGCGTTTACGCATAATGGAAACCATAATGGTATGCTATAAATGGAAAATACAGAAGTATAAAAAAACATAATCATAATATTCATCATATTTAAATACATTTACATCATAATGTATACCATGAGTGGTGGTAGGATATAATGGAACAATCATTTTTTTGTGAGGCGTTAGTTTGTCATCCACAGAAACAATAGGTTATTTACCAATTAGATAGAGGTTTGTGAAAGTGTAGTTTGAATACTTCCCATAAAAAACAATAGTTATTAAGGATACTGATGTTTTTATAAAATAAAACAATAAAATTATTTTAGGGGTTGTAGAAGTAAAATAAAATAAAAGTTCTTAAGAGAAGACGTCACCTTTAAATCGGGTAACTTCCTTTGGTTTGAACCAAAAGGTTTTCTTAATGAGCCTTATGCCTATGTTAAGTCTTATAGGGGGAAGATATGGATATATATAGATTATTTGTTCTATGTTTTGATGTTCCATGTAATTTGAGATGTAATGATTAATGTATTATAGTTGAGGGCTTTTTATAAGGGGGAGGAGGGGATCTTTTGGAAAGTGTGAAACTATTATTTTATGATATAATGATTTTCAGTTGTTAAGTTCCAAAACATATTAAGATCAATGATAGGAAGACTCATGGTTTAAATACAATCATACAATAATAATTGTACAGGATTTGTACATTATTTTAATCATTTTAATCTTATTTATTTAAATATTTTTTTAATGAGGTAAACACTGCATAATTATTATGTCATGAATAATTTTAATTTATTTCATGTCTAAAAATCATAAAAAAACTACCAAGAGGTAAAAAATCTTTTTATCTTTCAAATGGATATTTTTAGTCGAAAAAAATCTTATAAATTCTTGTGTAAAAATTAATTTACTAAAAGATATTTTTTTATGTCATTTTGTCTTTACATCAAGTTAATTAAAATAATGTGTCATTATCACTGCCATCTTCCTACATGGGGTCCCAAAATCAACCGAAATATGCCCATTATCTAATATAGATCAATAAATATTATTAGGAAACATGTTAGGATAATTTTATATTATTATAATAACAATTGTCTATCCTTATTTTCCATATTTACCATTTAACCATGGTAAATAATATTTTTACTCATGTAAATGTCTATAATGTCTAAAAATAATTGTTACCTATTTACACAATTTGGACATCCTGATTTCAAATATAAATTCCATTTTTTCAAATTCAAAACATAGAAGTGGAAAAAATTAATTTAAAATTAATTCCCACTGTCAAAACGAAAAGAGTGTTTTTTTGAAATATTAACTATCAAAATATTTACACTTGTTTACATCCAATTTCAATGTGAAATTAATTCCAATGACCAAAATTCGATTAAAGTTTAAAAATATAATCTAATTTACCTTTTAAATCAATTAAAAATATAATTTTACCATATTAATAAATTATATTAAAAAGAAATTTTGAATTAAAATACATTATTTTTCACTATTTATCAAAAAATAATTTTTATCAATAAAATTGAATAATTTTACCCCAAGTGAATTTTAAGGTCCCGATTCTAAAGAATAATTTAATGTTGTAAAAAATATCATATAAAGGATACCAAAACTATATTTAAAGAGGGTTCACCATTAAAAGTTGGTAAATAGACATTTTAATGAATATTAAAGTATTTATGCTTAAAACCATATATTTTCTTATTTTAAGCCTCTAAAATTTATTGGCTAAATGTAAAAGCATTTAACAAACATGTATATTCATATTTTTGTCAGTTCTGTCCATTCTTGCCAAAAAAACTAGGCTTTAACTTCCATTTAAAATACTAATATATTATTATTTTTCAGTATGACTCAGTATTGTGTGCAACATAAAACATCATAGAAACCCATTGCTGCATGTCAAGTACGCCCATGAATTTAAAATACACTTTAAAATTAATATTAAATTCAAAAATATTAATAAATATGATATTTTCATATTCTATATTTTCATGGGATGTTACAATAACATTGTTTTAGAAAGTGTGGACTACCACCCCCTCGATGTGATGTGATTCAGTAACCCTATACATGGAACATATTAAGTGTGATATTAATAATCTTATATAAAATATATAACATAGAAAGTATAATATAATTATAATATACATATGTATTATTTATTTTTTATTATTTTAATATGAAAAAGAAATGAATGTATCATTCATGTGTATGTACAACCTTCTGTCTCTGTGAATAGTGCACTTCATTTATAATCTCCAAATATTATGGATAGTTAAAAAGACATATTTTATGAATATATAATATATTTAATTGATTTTTTTACAATATATATATAATGAAGTCATGATCTCATAAATATAAACAATAAGTAACAATTCAAAACATACTTTAGAAAACTAGGCAATTACCACCAGAAATAGCTAAAATAATGAAAGAGTATTAAAAAAGGGTAATAAAATATTGTAAGAAGTAGATATAAGATATTATAAAAATGAGTATAGTTATGTTATAAGTTAGTAATATATTTTAATTCACTATAGAATATTATAAATACAACATACCCAAAAAATGGTTAAGGTAAGGGATTTCGTCTCAAATTTCATTCCATTGAGACTTATTTGTTATTATGAACCAATTGATTTTTATTTGGGATGTATTCTAAACATTAAATATTATATCATGAATCTAATTACTCTAATGATATTTTAATTTTTATTTAAAAATTAATCCTTCAAGTATTTTTTATTTAAATGTTTAAATGTGGTATGGGACACACTTGACTATTTAAAATGGCATTTCCCTCAAGATTTTTTTTTGTTATTTTAATGGTATTTCAAATAATTAATGTCAAAAACCTTATTGTTACTTTTCATCCACTAGGGAATTATTGATAAATTTTTCCCATTTATACAATGTGAATATTTTGATAAGCTACATTATTCATGAAAATGAGGAATGCTTTGGATCGGTATAACACTACTGGGGCCCGACTACAGATAGCCCCTTTATGAATCGGTAATCTCATGAGACGAATAATTTCTCCAAATAAAATGGGTTTTTACCCTAAATGCTTTAAATAGTCTTGGTAAAGGACTTCAATGTAAATGTAGCATATACCAAGGAAACATGGATTCTAATAATTATGAATATCCAACATTTGGAGTTAATTATTATTCGTCCATGATTTTTTGTGTCGACATATTTATGGATACATTTCATTATAATTTTATTGATTTAGATGGGATGAGTTATAGTTTCTTACCATACAAAATAGATATTTACTTATCCAGTTATTTTAATGGAATATATATAAATCTGTTATTGGACTTACTATGATAAATTATTATCACTGATTCATTAATTCTTCTTTTTTAGATATCCTTAAAGAGCATTTAAGCTCACCCTTATTATGATTCATTCCCCTGGTTATTAAGAAGAAATATTTGAATTACTTTTCATGGATGTAGTTTATTTCACTTATTATGTTTCATGTTTTATTTTATTTTTCCAATGTGTATTTGGTATCATATATGTAATGTGGCCTTCCATGACTACAAAAATGATCACTCCTTCCAGATTTTATTCCTTGTAATCACGAAAATGTAGTAAATTAATGCCCATTCTTCAGTCTTATGGGGTTGGGACATTACAGTTTGTAATAGAGGACGTTTCCAACATCCTTGGATACTAGATTTAGAAAAATTAAATAATGTATCACAACAAATTAGTTAGAAATTAAATATATGAATACAAGAAAAATCAATAATTTTGTTAACTTAGTGATTATGTGGGTATTCCTTGAAATAAAAACATGTCTGGATACTAAAAGTGGACATTGATTTGGAAAATATGAACCTTATAGTAATAACTCCAACAAGGTGTTTCGGGCCTAACATGGGGTAACCTTGTACACGAAAACATGCCTTACTGTGGACCTAGTAAGATACTCCTCGGGGATAGGTTTAGGATTGTTCAAATTTTCAATTCCTTCTATTATGAATAATTGAAATGGAATTATTTCGCCAAAGTAACCAATATTTATTCATTTAAGATTATCAATTCATAAATTTATGTGCTATAAAATATTTGGAATTATATATTATGTAATTATTTAATCTAGGTAATGCCAATATTTAAAAATGGTTTCTAGTATAATGAATTTAAACCTAACTAATTCACGTGATTGAAAGTGTAAGAATGACCAAATCTCTCATGTACTTAAGACAATATTTCAATGGGAAATAGTCCCTCAAACATTCTCATCATATGAGGGCATAGTATCATGTGACAATGAGATGGGTATAAAATTATACAGGTCCTATGTATTTTAGGGAATCCAAGATAAGAAGAGGTCATATATGCACCATGAAAAAGGGAATGAGTCTATGAAGATGAAGGAAATGCATGATTTTATAACATGTTATATATTTTCATGAAGTAATCTAGTACTTTATTTAAAGGAAGGTGGTTTTGTTATAAGTGTGGAGAAAAGGATACCAAATCTGTGATTACAATGGTAAAAAAGGTTTCGAATATCAAATGCTTCAACTATAAGAATATGGGATACGTTGTGAATCAATACCCCAAAAGTCAAAAGAATATATCCAAAATGATGATATTGGACAATGGCCAAGTTATGAGATAGTCACAAATGAAGAGGAATGATTAATGTACCTATTCAAGAATTATTTCATCTGAATATTTTTTTAGAGATGTATTGTTAATATGAATTATGGAATATATGAGTATTGCAATAAAATGCTTTTACATTAAGAATTTTAGAACATATATAGAATATAACCAAGAGAATTTATTAAGTATAAATTTAAAATTTTTAGAAAACAAATGATTGAGTAGGAGACAACTGTTAATATGATCTTGATGTCAATATAACGATGAAGAAATGATTGATTTTGAAACATTTTGACCACATTGGAACTAATTAATGATTTTTCAACTAGTGGTCTATGCGATCATTGATAGAGTTTACAACACTTTTGGATTTAAGGAATATATCCAATAACGTGTGTCTTACTTATGTTATAAGGTGGAATTCAAGTTCCTGATAAGGTATTATGGTAATTTTAGTCATTAACATATTTCAAGGGGAAACATGATAAAGTTATTCACATGTTTAAAATGTAAAAATATAGATCTAAATCTTTTTTAAAGGATAATGATAAGTTCATTTTGGTAATTCAGTGAATCTATTTTAAAATTAATTGGATCATAATATTTTAGAAATGCTAGTTGTTTATATAATGATTTATGATGATCATTGGATGATATTTTAGTGGTAAATGTATTACTTCAACATATGATGAGTCATGTGATAAGAGATAAAGTTGAAATAGTTCAAGGAATAATCAAAGGAAAATATTATGTTTATAGAAACACGTATTTACTTCTATTAATATATAGTGAAGAAATAACTTAAGTATAAAAAATGGGTTAGAAACATAAATATTGTCCTATTATCATCATTTTTATGATAACAATGACCTTTACTCACACCTATGGTTTATAGTTTTTTTGTCAAAAACATTCATCAAAACATGATTCATGGTAATATCCATTAGAAATGTATTGTTGAACTTTTTCTTCTCATTCCATTTTACATTTCCCACCTATGTTCTATTATTAGGGAACCTAGTTACGTGATTAGTGTTCATTCCTTTTACCCAAATTAAAAAGGTGTGATATAAACTCTTCTACAATGTAGGTCTTTAGAAAATAGTTTATTTTCAATCCCTCTATCAATGAGATCATGTTAAATTGTGAGGACATAATTTATTTATGTTGGGGAGAATGTAAAACCCTAAAATTATAAATTATAAACCATATATACGATAACATGTGTAACACAAGACACCAATTACATAATGGGATATAATACCCCAATACATTAAATTATGTTTAGTATTTTAAATAGATTTTATATAATCTATTTTTGGTAGTTCACTCGACATCGAGTTACCTTGTGTAACATGAAAAAGTGACTTTCTTCGGAAGCTTACATTTCCTAAAAGACTATGTTTTACCGAATAAAACATATTATTAAAAAATATAATATAATAAGATATAATCTAGACATAAAACTATTAGTTATGAAATGTGGTAACAAATTTTTTAAAATATTTGTTTAAAAAAATTAAAAATCAAGTCACTGGTTATAAATTATTTACAATTGAATATGAAACCCGATTGAATACAAAGGAAAATATTATTATTATTATATTCAGAAATATTTTTTACCCTAATATAATAAATTATTAATAATTAGCGGGTGATATTAATGTAATATATATGTATATATATATGTTTTGGTGTATTTTTGTGTATTATATATTCAATATAATATTTTTTAAGCTCATCCCATTGGTTTGATTAGCATAATATAAGAACAAACCCAATATTACACATAAAAACCTATATGTTATCAGGGAAATTTTACCACCTATTAAGTGTAAACCTATTTCCAATTTGAATTTATATAATTTAAATGATTCGTTATTTTAAAATAAACATAATATTTTAAATAGAAATATAATAATTAGGTTTGGGTGATTTTTTGATATTTTTCTGAAAATGTTCATTTTTTAATGATTTGTTAAAAATACAGAATTTTAGTTCAAATTTGAATTTTCAAAAAAAAATATAATGTTAAATTATGTTTCGTTTTGGATTTATAGTATACATAGGTAATATTATTATAATTTAAACTAATTTAGGTTATTATAATCAATTTCACTTATAAATTACTAAAAAAAAGAAAAATTTGGGATATTTTAATTTTAAATCCATATTGGCTTCCTGCTTGTGGAGTGAATTTTAAATTAATATCTGCCAAATATGTGATTGGAATTTATAAAAAAAATAATCCATATTTTAAATGATTAAATTTATAAGATCTAATTAGTTCAACTTATTTCAGTTCAAAAAATATTAGTGGAAGTGATTAAAATTAATTGCATTTATTAATGAAAAATTAAGTTTAATTAATGACTAAACCATTAACGTAAGGGCTAAAATGACCAATAAACTGGTCCAAAAATTATTTAAATCAGTTTTATTAAACATTAACCTTACATTAATGTGTTGGGTTGGTTTTTATGACATAATTTAGGTAATAACATGTATACACCTAACTTGTCTCCAAATTTTCCAAGTGAGTCATTTTCCTTCCGTATATAATTCCTCCAAAAATACCACATCTTCACACCTATAAAACTTCTTAAGATCAGACAATATATTCCCCAATATCTTCCCAAAATCCATTTACTCTACCTTTAAATCTCCCTTTGTACATAAATCTTTCTATGTAAGTCTTTTTGTATAAGCCTAAAGAAGTTACCTGATTAAATGGTAATGGCTTCTCTCAAGACTTTTAGTTTCATTTCAATTATCCACTCCCTTTAATATGCTTATTCTATTATAAAATAACACCAAAATTATAATAAATAAATTTTTATGTCTTTAAATTTTTATTTAGTCCCGAACTTACACACATACATCCATCTCTTGGATAACAGACATACTGTTTCTATATACGGCGAACTACTGCCTCGGGAAATGTTGATCGTTCATTTTTCCTTTACCACTTCCCTTGGTGTACATTATGATGGAAAATTTAGGATTATTTGATATATATGGTATTTATTATATCATTATACTTCTTTAATACTTTTATTACATATACCATTAATACCACCCATTTTGTGTTAATATGATTACATTGTTTGACGAAGTGAGGGCTACCACCCCCACGATGCGATGTGATTCATTAACACTATAAATGGATGGTATAAAGGATTATTTTAATAAACCTTTTTAAAATATATAACATATATTATATACTATAATTAAAATATACATCTATATTTTTTATTCTTTATTCTATTAATACGACAAATAAATGAAATTAGCGTTCAGGCATCTGTACGACATACCATCCTCATGGAAGGTGCACTTCATTTAAAATATACAAATATAATGTATTGTTATAAATGAATATGTACTGAATATGTAATATTATTAATTCATGTTTAAAATTCGGTATATGATGAAATAATGATCTAATAAATAGAAAAAACAAGTATCATGTAAAATCATACTTGAGAAAACTATGAAATTAACCCCAGAAATACCTAAAATAATGAGAGAGTATTAAAAAGGGTAATTTTATATTGTATTAAGTTAAAATAAGATATTATAAACATGATTATTGTTATTTTATAAGATGGAAACATATTTTAAAAAACTAAAAAGTGTTATAAATAAAAAACATCAAAATTATGGTTAAGGTAAGGGATTTCGTCTTAATTTTCATTCCATGGAGACTAATTTGTTATTATGTACCAATTCACATTTATATATTTTATTTACTAAAATTTCCATTTTATATCATGAATATCATTACTCTAATGATGTTATAAGTTTTATTTTACCATTATTCCTTAAAGTAATTTTTTTCGATTTAAATGTTTCCATGTGGTATGGGATGCTTCGGAATGTTTAAAATGTCATTTACCTCAAGATTGTTTTTATGAAATTTCAATGGTATTTCTATTCATTAATTTTAACAGCCTTGATGTAACTAAGCCTCCACTAATGAATTATTTTAAAATCAATATCATTTATTCAATGTAGATATTTTTAAAAGGCCCATTGTTCTTGAATATGAGGAATGATTTGGAATGATATGACACGAGTGGGGCCCAATTATAGAAAGCCCCTCGATGCATCGATAGTCTCTTGAGTTGAATCGTTTTGAAAAATCTGATGGGTTTTTACCATATATGTTATAAACCATCATGTGAAAGGTATTTATGGTAAAGGTACCATATATTTAGGAAACATTGTGTCTAATAATTAAAAATTTATCTCATTTTAATATAACTATTATTTATCAATTAGATTTTGTGTCGACATATCAATGGATAAATTTCATTTTCTTTTTATTAATTTAGATGGCACGAGTTTTAGTTTCTTACCTTTAAATTTTGTTATTGAATTATCTAGTAATTTGAATGGAATATGTTATCAGTTGTTTAACTTTACATGTTAATTTATTCCTAATGATTCATTATTGATTCCTCTTTACTTACCAATACTATGAATTTGAGCTCCCCATTATTATGTTTCATTCACTAGGTTATGAAGAAGAAATATTTGAATAAGAGTTCATGGATGTAGTTTAATTCAGTTTATTATATACCGTGGTTTATTTTGTTTTCCCAAAGTATACTAGGTATTATGTAGGTAATCTACCCTTCCAAGCCTGCTAAACTGATTTTCCTTACAGATTTGATTCCTTGTTATTAAGATAATGTTATAAATTAATGTATAGGCTCTGGGACTCTAGGGTTAGGGTGTTATAGAAGTAGCAAGGACATATCAATAAATTAAATTAAATGGATTCCAAGCATAGTAAGAAACCATTATATATGAGAATATTTCTTACATGACAAATCTTGATACATGAAAAGTATCAAAATCATAAAAATATAAAAACAATATACATCAGAGTATCATAATATTATAAATCCATCACTATTATAGTAGCCACATCACTAGTAAATCAAATATCTTTTAAACATGAGTTAGCCAGAAGCACATACAACTCCCCTTCTAAAGTTACTCATATCTTAACTCAATTATACTATATTAACAAACATAACCAAGAATAAAAGGAAAGTAAAAACATCTTTTATACCATTTTGTAACACCTCAATCCAAATAAAAGGGTCGAGGACATTATTCTATATGATCTTTTATGCTTCTCCACATACACAATAGGTTAGTGACTATAAGTGAGGTCCAAAATGGTGAATTGGGGAGACTATACCCTCAGTATCAATATAAACACAAAATAATCATAACAATAAATAGAAAATTAATTCAAAATGAAAAATGGAAATAAATTATAGAAATTTCAATATCATATGGCTTGTCATGTGTCATAGTGTCATACCATTTAATAATCCAAAGACCCCTAACATTATAAGTTAACCATATAAAATAATACATGAAGAAAAAGTATTAAACATTCAAAAATTGTCTTTTTTACATCCCATTATAACCTTTCTGAACAAACTAGAGCTCTTTAGCTACCTATTGTTGGCCCATTTCCTTTTCCTAGTTCCCTGATCATGATTTTTTAACATGTACTATGATTCTCATTCCTGGTGTGTGAATAAACCAAGTAGGACACCATATACTTTTCCTTAACATATGATCACATATCCAAGATATGTAGATCATGATAATAAGTAAATGAATAAGAAAAAATAATCAATCTTGTGTGGAGTGATCATATTCAAACTCAGCCACCAAAACCCTATCTGTACATAGTTTGGCTCCATACTCAGTGGAAATTGATAATTGAAATTTTGATCATGGATCATCCACAAATCCACCATATATCTCTCAGATACTATGTTTCCAGCAAGACTCAATTAGGTAAATAAGTCCATAATAGCCCTTCTTTATAATGGTTTTGTCTACAAGGATTTCATACACAATTTATACATTTCGTTGGCCCATAAGGCCATTGTATGCCAATAACACCTTAGATCAGCCTCAAGGCCATTATAACCCTTGTTAGGTCTACAAGGGTGAATACCCTAAGAGGGGGGGTGAATCAGGGTATGACTAATATAATATTAAAGCCCGTTATGATCTTGTTTCGCTGTTAGGAAAAACACTCTTCTCTCTCTTTCCTGTTGCACTATATAAACAGAATATAAAGCAAGCACATGACACAAAAATTTTACTTAGTTCACCGCTATGGGCTACGTCCAAGGAGAATATGCCGACAGGTTTCCGGTCGTACCAAGTCCACTATACTTCATTAGATATGGATTACAATGTTCAAGCACAGTCACTCTGTCCCACGCTAACTACCTTTACATGTTTAGGGTCATCTCATTGCTTTCCAAAGTGTCACTCCCTATTTCTCTCTCTCTCTCTGGCTCACTGCCTGTGGAGACGATAACCTTTTTCCTCTTCCTATGCTCACTGTACTTAAAAGGGATCCATTCACAGTTTATAGACCTGTAGGTCTCTTCATTTTAATGAATGCATGCATCCTCAACTGTTGATAGATGCTCTGTTAAAGACCAACATTCATCCACTAATGAATACCCATTTTCCTCTTAACCACTGGACAATTCTCTTTGGAAACACCTTCGCAAACCACCCTACTTCGCGAGGCTCCAAATTATTTCGAAGCTCAAACAAGCCTTCGTGAAGGTCCTTCCTTTTCGCGAAGCACTCTCACGAAACACTACTGCGAAGCTCAAGTCGTTGTAGTGAAAATTCCCTCGCGAAGATTACTGTGCCAATATGGATCTCGCAACTTTCACGGTGCTAAAATAGCGACCGCGAAGCTCTTCTTTCGCGAAGCACACATGCTACGTGAACTAACTTTGCGAACCGAGAACAAATTATTTTCTCTGAAAATTCTCTCTTCTTCTCTCGAGGGGGTCAGCCTCTATTTATAGGCGATTCCACCGACCCTCAAACTTTCCTCACAAAGTCAACTATAAAGACAAAAAATAATTCAAGGAAATTTTTTTCTTAATTTTCTTTGGAATTTTACAAGAACGCACTGTTTGAAGGAACCTGATTCTGAGGCCCGGTGTGCCCAGAATCTTTTTCCGAAGTTTAGCATGGGTACGTTCAATGAACCAACGAGTGGGTTTTTATAACTTCTGAACTGGTGCTCGTAATCAAATTCCGAGGGCACCGATTGAATCGCAGTGCCGGTATTTTCTTAGAAACACCTCTTCTGGAGTTGCGTTTGCTTAGGTGTGGAATTTAATTTTTTTTGGGGTTAAGTTAAAAATAAAATAAAAGTGGTACAACCGATTTTTATTTTCTTTTAACTTATGTTAAGTGGATGATGTGGGACCCACAATATCCTACCTTCTTGGTAGTATATTTGTGAGGTGGGTCCCATACGAGCCCCACCGTTTCTTTTCTTCTAAGTAACGCACCCCCCCCCCCTTTTAAATGAAGTCAACTCTTACATTTAACCTGGATATTAAACACCCCAATTAATTGGGCGGTTTTAAACTCCTCAATTAACTGTTCATTTCATTTCTTTTTGAAATTCAAACGTTGGCTTGTGCATTAATAAAATAAGATAACTCTTATTTAATTTGGGTTAAAACTTGTTGCGTGGAGAGGATTTGGAGAAAATCCTTCTTCTTCGACGAAGAACGTGATGAACGTGAAGAACGTCGGATCCTCAGAGATTGACGACGCGACACTTCTTCCACAACGTTCCTTCTTCCGCGACGATCCTCCCACCGCGACGCCTTCTTCCGCGACAGTTTTCCGCGACAAATCCTCGCTCATCGAATTCGACGAGGTAGGGGAATTATTATTTTTGTGTGTTCCTCATTACTTCATCGTTTTCTTATAACCAATTTGAGGCCACCTGTTATCACAATAATGGGAGGAGGTCGAACCGCACGAACACGGCCGACTCTCCTCCCCTTTTTGGTTGTTTGATATTGTTGCGGCACGAGCAAGGCAATGTGGTGCCGAAAAACCACGCAAGAATTTTTAGAAAAGGTTGAAGAAGTGCAGCGCCGTCACGTCGTGCCATTGAAGATGAACCAAAGATGCGGCACCATCATGCCATGCCGGAGAACCACAAAAGAACCGCGGCTGGAGCAGGGCTGCAGCGGAGGGGCGCGGAGCCGTCGCGCTGCGCCGGATGGACCAAGTCCGCGGCCGGTTCCGGGCCGCGGCGGAGTAGGGGGACCGGCGGCCGGTTCCGGGCCACCGGCGTCAGAGTAGAGGGACCGACCCTTGCCGGTCTCGTGGTAGCAGAAGTCGGTCGGCCGGATAGGGGAGGAGCTGGGGGTCGTAACCCCCGGCTGGCCGGACAGCAGCGACCCCCGGTGTGGGGGTCGCGTTAATTGAATCCATGGGGGGCAGCCCCCCCCCCCCCCCCCGCACCCCTCGACCGCTCGGTTGTTTCGGCCGAGACACCTGGAAGCTGGTCACGCCCAAGCGGGCCAGACCCGGACCCGGGTCGGGTCGACCTAGTTCGGGCAGACCCAGGGGGTCTTGGGCCGGGTCGGTCCGGGCCCGAAACCCCCATTTTCGGACCTCTCACGGTCTTTTTTCCCATAAATTGGGTTGTGGACCTCCGATCGACGGACCATTAGCGGCGATGCGATCCTTGGAACGAGACGGTATTTTCGATATATTACACTCAAGGTTTTGGATTACTTTAGGTTCGTCCGGGTTGGTTCGTACACGAAACCAACCGGGCCCTCAGAGCGGAAACACATATAACATGAGTTCCGGACATCCGATTGACGTGCCGTCAACATTTTGGGATTCCTCTTAGTGAGACAGACCGTTTGGATTACTCCGCTCGAGGTTTGGATGCTGCTGGAGTACGGTCGGGTTGGTTTTGACTTAAAAACCAACTGGGCCCCTGGGACGAAAAGGCCAATAACTCTCAGACCGGGCGTCCGATTGACGCGCCGTCTATGACGTTGAGTTCCTGTTGACGATACGGAACTATTGGATACATCAACTTTGGACTACGTGTCATTTGATGTATCAGACCCTCGGATCATGGAGTGGACCCTCCCGAATGAGTTTGCTGTGTGCGGGAACCCTAGAGCTGGCTGCGACTGCGACGACGATGATGAATGTACAGAAATCCTTCGTGGATTCAACAGTGATGGCTTCAGCACTCAGTGATCCTATGTGGATCAGTGCTATCGATCCTGTGTGGGTTATATCCTGTGTGGGTAAGCGCTCAGCAGTCCTTTATGGGCCAGCACCTACAGATCTTGTGTGGGTCTAATCCTGTGTGGGTCATTGCGGGGGATAGTGACCTATCAATCCTATATGGGTCAAATCATGTGTGGGTCATTACAGAGGTTAGTACCTATCGATCCTTTGTGGGTCATTGCAGGGGTTAGTACATATCAATCATGTGTGGGTCTAATGGCTTAGATGAATCATTGGATATATCTGATCATCTCTATCGTCATACGAAGAATTATACCGGTGTGAGATGAATCCTGTTTTTCTTTCCTATGTGGATTGTGTTGTGCTATCCTGTGTGGATTACGTTTTGCTTTCCTGTGTGGACTGGGATGTGATTTCATGTGTGGACTGGGTTGTACTTGAGCTCTGATGTTGGAGCCTAAATGAAATTGATGACTTAGGTATATGTATGGGCATATACCTAAGTGGTGTCAGATGTTACTTCGTGATTGTATCATTCCTTTGTGGATTATCCATTGTGGATTTTGGGAGACCTTTGGGGGTCTTGGGGTACCTACTGAGTAGCTTATACTCACCCCTTCATGGGCTATGCCTGCACTACATTTTGTTTGTTGTAGATGACGGACATCGCTAATCGTGGTTGAGGCTTGTGGAGATGGACTGTACCTGGAGGTGGACCACTTGGCGGGATGTACTCGGAGCGGACGGCTGGACCTGAGGAGCTGTGGAGGCTATCTGTACTCACCCTTCAGGTGGGACTTCCAGTGGACGGCTCGACGTTGTGGCTTTACTTTCAGTTTTTGTTTTCCCTTTCTAGTTGTACTTTACTTTTAGTTTGGGTTTGTATTCTGGCCCACTTACTTTTCCGCACTTACTGTTGTACCCAGTTTTTACTTGGTGTTTACTTCTAATGCTTGCTTGCTCTGTGGTGTTTGTTTACTTTACAAATGCAATGATTTCCCTTTTAACTGGGAATTATGCCTTGGTGCTAGTCGCTATCCCCTAGCCTATGGAAGGTGGGCTTGGGGTAGTCACTGCACGGGCCCCAAGGACGAGTCGTGACAAATTGGTATCAGAGGAGTTCGGTTCTACCACAGAACTCATGACTCTAATCTTTTTCTATATGAAATAATAGTGTTATGAGTATTAAGTGTGGTTGTCAGTCCATGGAGTCCAGTGTTGGTGCGGCGGCCGACGTATCCGTACACCAGGACCCTGACTTCTGATTTCCGACTTAATGGACGAAAACATTGATTGCATGTGTGTTTCAAGTTTTCTTTGTGATTACTTTACGTCAGCTCACCAGGTATACTATTTGACCATGGCGCACATGTTTCTTTTTAGGATGGACCCACGATGGTATCCATCTAGGGTTCCGAGATTTGTGTGTGACGACAACCCACCAAGCGACGAGGCCTAAGTACAGGGCCCTTTGACAGCAGAGGCACCGGCGGTACCACTAACCGCCGAGCCACCGATGCTACCAGACCCAGCTGCTGACGATGCACATCACCTTAATGCACTGCATGAGTTTCAGCTCCAGCGACTGCCCAAGTTCCGCCGGGAGACGGACCCCCAGGCAGCCGAGGATTGGCTGGAGGTAGTTGTACAGGTTTTCAGGTTAGTGAGGACACCAGCAGACCTCATGGAGATCCTCGCAGCGGGCCTCCTGCACGCGGCAGCAGGCAGATGGTGGAGCTTGATGCTCTAGGTGCACAATGAGGCATCTCTCCTCTGGACGGACTTTGAGAGCCTCTTTTGCTCGGAGTTCATCCCAGCCACCCTCCAGGCAGTGTGCATCCAGGATCTTCTACAACTGCATCAGGATAGCTTGACAGTCGCCCAGTACTTGGCGAGATTTACCGATCTCTCGCGCTACTTGACAGACATGGTACGGGACCCATTCTTCCGGGCCCAAACCTTCGACTAGGGATTGAGGCAGGAGATCAGGGCATCGCTAATCTCCCTCATCATTCCAACATAGGAATGGGTACTGGAACAAGCCCTTCTAATCGGGATCTTCCTTGCGGAGCCTGCATCAGCAGCGAGACCTACCGCAGGGCGGCACGTAGCAGAGTCCCCTACAGCAGGCAGTCGATGGATGACTCATGGGTCTAGGCAGACCAAACCCTCCGGAAGACAACCTCAGGACACTGGCTCAGTAGTGCGGGGCACACAACATAGAGTCAGTCTTTCGATAGGCAGACAGTGCTACGCATGCGGCGGGCAGGGCCACATGGCTCGTAACTACCTGACCCGCCGTGCCGAGGAGCAGCTGATGGTTGAGGGGCCACCCAGGCAGAGGCAGAGGGTCGAGCATGGCGGTCCGCAGGGAGCAGGCGGACAAGGCAGAGGACCTAGCCCAACAACAGGTGGTGGGCGATGCTTTGAGGCTCTACCACCACCACCACCAGGATGTCCACCCCGACCATAGGGACCTGGCGGGCAGAGACAGGCACAGCTCTAGGAAGCGGAGGCCTATGACTATGGAACACCCGAGATGATTTGAGGTACTATCTGTTTCTATTCCTCCCTTGATACAGTTATTATAGACATAGGAGTGAGTCATTATTTCATAGCTGATGCCCTTGTTCGGAGCTCGGAGATTCCGACAGAGCCGTTGGCTTGATCCTTACAGCTAGAGACTCCTATGGGAGAAGACATGACGATTTCGCACTGGTTCCAGCAGTGTGAGCATACTCTTGGAGGCAAGAGCATCAGCTGAGATCTTTTGTAGCGGTGTCAAGGCATTACGACGTCATCTTGGGCATGAATTGGTTATCTAGCGTCCATGCTCAGATTGACTATATTAGGTGCAAGGAGCGGTGTGTATGCACCGACGGGAGCAGGTTCACCTTCACCGATGATATGGGATCCTTCAAAGCACAGGATGGACTCTCACAGAGGAGAGGAAAGCCAATCACTCATTAGTTGGCTACCCTCATCCTAGGAGTAGTTGACATGCAGAGTCCTAGTTTTCCTACAGTGGTGGATCAGTATGCGGACTGTTTCCCCGATGACGTCCTAGGGCAACCTCCTCGTAGAGAGGTAGACTTTTATATTGATCTGTACCCTGGGACAGCCCCAATATCCACCCCAGCATATCATATGGCTCTCGCTGAGCTTCAAGAGCTATGGGTACAGTTGGAGGACTTGCAGGGCAAGGGATTAATCCGACCTAGTGTTTCACCATGGGATTCCCCAATTTTATTCGCCAAGAAGGCGGACGGGAGCTTGCGACTTTGTGTCGACTATCGTCACCTGAACCAGGTGACAGTGAGGAACAAGTATCCGCTACTGAGGATTGATGACCTCTTCGATCAGATAAAGGGAGCATGGTGGTTCTCAAAGATAGAACTCAGGTCAGGCTATAATCAACTAAGAGTTCAGGATGAGGACGTGCAGAAGATGGCCTTCAGATGTCGGTATAGACACTATGAGTTCTTTGTTATTCCATTCGGCGTAACCAATGCTCTAGCAGTGTTCATGGGCCTCATGAATAGGATATTTCAGCCATACCTCGATCCATTTTTCGTGGTCTTCATCGACGACATTTTGATATACTCAACGACCGAGGAGGAGCACGCCTACCACCTGAGGGCTGTACTGGACACACTCCGAGAGCACCATCATTATGGTAAGATATCTAAGTGTCAGTTCTGGATACGCGAGGTCCACTTCATGGGACACATCATCTCTGAGGAGGGATTTGCGGTGGATCCATCGTAGATTGAGCCAGTGCTAGCTTAGGAGCCACCTAGGAGGGTGATGGAGGTGCGAAGTTTCTTGGGACTAGCTGGGTACTACCAGAGATTTGTGCTAGACTTATCCAGAGTTGCGGCACCACTCTCAGCATTGAAGAAGAAGGGGAAACCCTTTTTGTGGTCAGATAGATGTCAGCAGAGCTTCCAGGAGCTGAGACAGAGATTGACCAGCGCACCTATCTTGAGGTTTCCAGAGCAGGGAGTAGGGTACGTAGTCTACTATGATGCATCAGGGACCGGACTCGGATGTTTCCTAATGCAGGAGCGGGTAGTTATCACTTATGGATCACGTCAGTTGAGGCCGCATGAGCTCAACTACGCTACCCATGACCTGGAGTTAGCAGTAGTGGTCTTCGCTCTGAAGATGTGGTGACACTATCTGATGGGCGAGCACTTTACAGTCTATTCTGACCATCAGAGTCTCAGGTACATCTTCTCTCAGAAGGACCTGAACCTGAGACTGCGACGATGACTCATGTTCCTCCAGGACTATGACTTTGAGATAGTCTATACTCCTAGAAAGGGGAACGTAATATCTGATGCTCTTAGTAGGAGGACGGGCATTCCGCAACTTGGGGAGGCGACAGAGCAGCTAGCTACTTTACAGATATCCTTCATGGATAGAGATATGCATCCTTCCTTCTGTCACTCATAGTCACTCCTCCACTACTACAGCGGTTCAGAGAGGCACAGCATGGGGACGCCGACTGTGAGACGTGGTGTGCAAAAATATCCTCAGGACAGGCACCTAATAGATTCTCCATGGGAGGAGAGCACGATTCCCTTTTCAAAGGATGTACCTTGGTACCAGTTGCTTTATAATTGGAGGTGTTGAGAGAGTTTCACACTTCCCCTTTGGCAGTACATCCTGGCGTGGAGAAGATGTACCAGGATCTCAAATGACAGCACTGGTGTCCCGACATAATGAAGGTTGTGGCAGAGTTCGTTTCTCGATACCGCACCTTCCAGTAGGTGAAGACAGAGCACCAGGTACCAGTAGGCTTGGTACAGCCCTTGGAGGTCCCGGAGTAGAAGTGGGACGGGATATCTATGGACTTCGTTACTGGACTTCCACGCACTTCCATAGGTCATGACTCCATTTGGGTGATTATCGAGCGACTCACCAAGTCGGCTCATTTCTTAACCATCAGATAGAAGGGCTCAGTGGAGACCATGGGATGTCTCTACGTTCAGGAGATTTTACGGCTTCATGGTGTGTCATCATATATCATTTCTGATCGAGATGCTCGCTTTACTTCTAGGCATTGGAAGGGGTTAAAGGAGGTGTTTGGGACGCAGCTACATCTGAGCACCGCCTTTCACCCTCTGAAAGATGGTCAGACGGAGAGGACCATTCAGACTCTCGAGGACATGCTCCGTGCATGTGTCCTCAACTTTGGTCACAACTGGGAGGACCACCTACCATTGGTGGAGTTTGTGTACAACAACATCTACCACTCCACCATCGTGGTAGCACCATACGAGGAATTGTATGGCCGACCTTGCAGATCACCACTATGCTGGACAGACCCTGGGGAGTCAGAACTTGTGGGACCGGAGATGGTACAGGCCATGACGGAGAAGGTCTAGGTCATCCAGGAGTGGATGAGGATAGCTCAGAGCTGGCATAAGTCCTATGGTGACAGGAGGCAGAGGCCACTGGACTTCGAGGATGGGGACCATGTCTTCTTGCTGGTCTCACCGGGACGGGGATTACGGAGATTTGGCTGAGGCAGCAAGTAGTCTTCATACTTCATCAGAGCATTCCTGGTCCTTAGAAGGATTGGCGAGGTGGCTTATCTCCTGGATCTACCACCTCAGTTGCACCGGGTGAACGATGTCTTCCACGTATCTCAGCCGAGGAGATACGTGCACGACCTGACACATATCATTGACCATGGGGAGCTGGACTTTGATGATGGGGAGACTTTTGCAGAGGTCCCGGTGGAGATCGAGGATGGACAGGAGCGAGTCCTACATGGATGATCAATTCCTCTAGTGTGCATCAGATGGTAGCACGGGAACCTCCAAGAGAGCACTTGGGAGCGGGAGGCTCAGATGCATTATCAGTACCCACTTTTGCTTCCATAGATTTTGATTTATCTTTATGGGGACGTAAATCCCTGAGGTGGGAGTGAATTAAATACCCAAAAAATTCAAGGAAATTTCATTCATAATTTTCTTGGGAATTTTACAAAAACATAGTTTCTGACGGCACATGATTCTGAGGCCTGGTGTGCCCAGAATCTTTTTCCAATGATTAGCTTGGGTACGTTCGGTGAACGAAGAAGCGGGTTTTTCTAAATTTATAACTGGTGCTCGGAATCAAATTCTGAGAGGACCAATGGAATCGCAACGCCGGTATTTTCTTAGAAACACCTCTTCCGGAGTTGCGTTTTCTCGGGTGTGGAATTTAAATTTTTTTTTGGGGTTAAGTTAAGAAATAAAATAAAAGTGGTACAACCGATTTTTATTTAATTTTATCTTATGTTAAGTGGATGATGTGGGACCCACAATATCCTACCCTCTTGGTAGGATATTTGTGAGGTGGGGCCCACAAGAGCCCCACCATTTCTTTTCTTCTAAGTAACACACCTTCACCCCCCCCCACCGCTTAAATGAAGTCAACTCTTACGTTTATTCTGGATATTAAACGCCCCAATTAATTGGGCGGTTTTAAACTCCTAAATTAATTGTTCGTTTCGTTTCTTTTTGAAATTCGAACGTTGGCTTCTGCGTTAATAAAATAAGACAACTCTTATTTTATTTGGGTTAAACTTGTTGCGTGGAGAGGATTTGGAGAAAATCCTACTTCTTCGACGAAGAACGCGAAGAACGCCGGATCCTTGGAGATCGACGATGCGAAACTTCTTCCGCAACATTCCTTCTTCCGCCACAATCCTCCCTCTACGACGCCTTCTTCCGCAATGGTTTTCCACGATGAATCCTCACTCATCAAATTCGATGAGGTAGGTGAATTATTATTTTCGTTTGTTCCTGATTACTTCAACGTTGGCTTATCGCCTATTTTAGGCCGCCTATTATCGAAATAACGGGAGAAGGTCGGACCGCACGAACACGGCCAACTCTCCTCCCCTTTTTGATTGTTTGATATTGTTGCGGCACAAGCAAGGAAACGCGGTGCCGATGCACTGCGCGAAAATTTTAAGAAAAGGGGGAAGAAGTGTAGCGCTGTCACGCCCTGCCATTGAAGAAGAACCAAAGATGTGGTGACGAATCGTTTTAGACGAACCAAAGACACGGCACCGTCGGGCCGCGCCGGAGAACCACAAAAGAACCGCGGCCGGAGCGGGGCCACGGTGGAGGGGCGCGGCGCCGTCGCGCCGCATCGGACGGACCAAGGCCGCAGCCGGTTCCGGGTCGCGGTGGAGCAGGGGGACCGGCGTCCGGTTTCGGGCTGCCGGCGGCGGAGCGTAGGGATCGTCCCTTGCCGGTCCCATGGCGGAAGCAGCCGGCCGGCCGGAGCGGGCTGGCAAGATAGGGGAGGAGCCAGGGGTCGTAACCCCCAGCTGGCCAGACAGCAGCGCCCCCCCCCCACATGGGGGACGCGTTAATTGAAACTGCGGCGGGCAGCACGGCCCCCTGAACCCCTCAACAGCTCATCCATTTCGGCCGAGCCGCCTTGCCACTGGCCGTGCCAGTGCGCCAGGATGGGCCGGACCTGGACCCAGGTCTGGTCAACCCGGTTCAGACCGACCCAGGGGGTCTCGTGCCTGGTCGATCTGGGCCCGAAACCTCCACTTTCGGACCTCTCACAGTCTTTTTCTCCTAACATGGGCTGCGGACCTTTGATCGACACACCGTTAGTGGCGATGCGATACTTTCAACGAGACGGTCTTTTTGATATATTACACTCAAGGTTTCGGAGTACTTTGGGTTTGGACGGGTTGGTTCGTACATGAAACCAACAAGGCCCTCGGAGCAGAAACACTTATAACTTGAGTTCCCGACGTCTGATTTACGTGCCGTCGACTTTGTTGGATTCCTCTTAGTGATAAAGACCTTTTGGATTACTCCACTCGAGTTTTGGATGCAGTTGGAGTATGGTCGGGTTGCTTTTGACTTAAAACCCAACCAGGCCCCTGGGAAGAAAAAGGCCAATAACTCTCAGACCGAGTGTCCGATTGACGCGCCGTCTGTGACGTTGAGTTCCTGGTGATGATACGGATCTTTTGGATACATCAACTTTGGACTACATGTCAGTTGATGTATCAGCCCTTCGGCTCGTGGAGCGGACCCTCCTGAAAGAGCATGTTGTGTGCGGGACCCCTAGAGCTGGCTGCGACTGCGACGACGATGAAGACTGTGCAGAAATCCTCCGTGGATTCGACAGTGACGAATTCAGCACTCAGAAATCCTACGTGGATCAGTGCTACTGATCCTGTGTGGGTCAGATCCTGTGTGGGTCAGCGCTCAGTGGTCCTGTGTGGGCCAGTGCCTACAGATCCTGTGTGGGTCCGATCCCGTGTTGGTCATTGCGGGGGTTAGTTACATATCGATCATGTGTGGGTCATTGTGGGGGTTAGTACCTATCGATCCTTTGTGGGTCATTGCGGTGGTTAGTACCTATCGATCCTGTGTGGGTCCAACGCCTTAAATGAATCAGTGGCTATATCTGACCATCTCAATCATCATATAATGAAGTATTCCTATGTGAGCTGGATCCTGTTTTGCTTTCCTATGTGGATTGTGTTGTGCTATCCTGTGTGCATTACGTTTTTCATTCCTGTGTGGACTGGGTTGTGATTTCCTGTGTGGACTGGGTTGTACTTGAGCTCAAATGTTGGAACTGAACTGGAATTGATGACTTAGGTATATATATAGGCATATACCTAAGTAGTTTCGGATGTTACTTCATGATTGTATATTTCCTTTGTGGATTCTGGGAGACCTTCGGGGGTCTCAGGGTCCCTACTAAGTAGCTTATACTCACCCCTGCACGGGCTATGCCCGCACTACGTTGTGTTGGATGCAGACAATAGACAGTGCTGATCGTGGTTGAGGCTTGTGGAGCTGGACAGTACCTGGAGGTGGACCACTGGGCTGGACATACTCGGAGCGGACGGATGGACCCGAGGAGCTGTGGAGGCTATCTGTACTCACCCTTCTGGTGGGACTTCCAGTGGACAGCTCGATGTTGCAACATTACTTTCAGTTGCTCTTTTCCCTTACCATTTGTACTTTACTTTCAGTTTGGGTTTGTATTCTGGCCCACTTACTTTTTGCACGTACTGTTGTACCCAATATTTACTTAGTGATTACTTCTACTGCATGCTTGATCTGTGGTGTTTGTCTACATTACAAAGGAAATGCCTTCCCTTTTTACCGGGAATTATGCCTTGGTTCTAGTCGCCAGCCCCTGGCCTATGGAAGGCGGTCTTGGGGTACTCATAGCACGGGCCCCGAGGATGGGTCGTGACATCAACGCCACGTCATCTCAAATCACGAAGCTCCAAATTTTACGTCGGAATTCTATCAAAATTTTGAAGCACCACGGAAAGTTTCCGATCATGGAGCTCGTCGTATTCGCAGAGCATCCCATCAACATTCGTTCACGCCTTCGCCGTGATGCTCCCTCACAAATCCCTTCACCGCTGCGATGTGCTTCTACTCTGCTGTTCACGAAGCATTGACGTAATCGCGAAGCATCACCGCCGCCATTTTATGGTCTTCGTGAAATCCAATCCATGCATCCCATCTTCGCGAAACCCATGCCTTTGCCATATAAAAATATGATCTTTAAGGAAATCCTATTTTCACGATGCTCACCAATCTCCAAATTGTGGACCCCAAAAATTTGTCAAACACTGGAAAACGGCACCACCTTGTACTGCTCTTTTTTACCACCTCCCGATCATCCATTCCTTTGTCATCGTTCTTTGTCAACATGGATTGTCAACAACTTCACAAGAACTCGAAAATTCCCCATGGAAACCTACTTTATCAACAAACACAATCAACCCAAAAATACTGCAATGTTACCTTGAGAGATTTTTTCCCAACAATCTCCCCCTTTGGGTTTGTTTAAAATTATTCATAACTCTTATCAGAATGATTTTCTGCACGTTGATACCTCATTGAGTCTTCTTCCATCTGCTACCTCCATTCGCCTCTTGCGATTCTGATAGCGTTCAAGGATTCACTTACCACGTACTCTAATCCCACATGAGCAATTCTCGGCGTGACAAACAAGAGTATTATGAAAAGTTCATCAATGAATCACTTCATTTCAAACCCCAATTGTCGATACCAACCTGATAGAAATTCGTAAATTGATACCCATTGTTGAACCACACTGATACCAATTCGTGATAGCTGGACACCTTCTCACACCATTCCCACATCACTCTTCTGTTTTTATCACGATCCTCAGCTATTGTGATATCTATTCTTTGATCGATCACTTCTAGCATCGTCAGATTTAAAAATCTCCCCTTTCTCATTTCTCCCCCTATCTGACTGCTCCACTGGTCAGCTTCTCCCCATATCTATCATGATTTCTCAAATAGCCACACTATCTCCCCCTTGAACAATCACTATTTTCTCCCCCTTTTTCAACAAACCCAAAGGTCACTCCTGTGTAGTCTGTAACACAGTAGAGAACACATATCAACACATTTGGGAAAAAAATCATACCTCGGGGAGAGGGGGGTTCCATATCCACACTATTTCAAGTGCGGGTAGTCGACTGAACTCCCAGAGCAAGTTGATGCCTTTCAAATACTTCCTTGGGTAAGGCCTTTGTCAGAATGTCTGCAACCTGTAGTTCGGTAGGCACATACTCCAACTTCACAATTTCCTACTCAACATTCTCCTTGATAAAATGATACTTTATCTCAATGTGATTTGTCCTTGAGTGATGGAGGGGATTTTTGCTGAGATTTATAGTACTTTAGTTATCACACTGGATTCCGATCGAAAACTTCACTTTGACTCGCATATCTTCAAGCTGCTGCTTCATCCATAATAATTGTGTGCATGCTTGAGTGGCCGCAATATACTCAGCTTCTGCAGTGCTCAATGAAATGCAATCTTACTTCTTTTTAAGCCAAGAAATACACAATCCGCCAAGATAGAATGCACCACCTGACGTTGATTTTCTATCATCTGCTGAACCGGCCCAGTCTGCATCAGTATATCCCAACAAATCTGTCTGAGATTTGTTAGTATATGTCAAGCCGAAATCCACTATTCCCTGGATATACCGAAGTATTCTTTTCACTGCAAGCATGTGGCTTTCCTTGGGATTACTCTGATATCTCGCTACTTGGATTGTGGCGAAAGCAATATCAGGCCTTGTTGCGGTAAAGTATAACATACTTCCAATAATTTTCATGTATTCTATAATATTAACTACCTTTCCATCCTCATCTTTTTATAATTTCATCCGGGTAGCAACCAGAGTCTTCATATCCTTGTAATTCTCCATTACAAACCTTCTCAGAACATCCTTGGCATATTTATATTGAGAAATGAATGTTCCATTCCTTCCTTGTGTCACCTGTAGACCAAGGAAGAACATTATCTCTCCAATCATTGACATTTCAAACTCATTTTTCATGAATTCGGAAAACTGTCTGCACTGAGCTTCATCGGATCTGCCAAAAATTATATCATCGACATACACTAGCACCATCACCCTTTGATTACTGTCATTGTTGATATAGTGACTGTAATCAAATCCTCCACACTGAAAACCAAGCTTCTTCAAGTACTGATCAAGCCTTGAGTACCATGCTCTGGGTGCTTGATTCAGCCCATACAATGCCTTCTTCATCCTGCAAACTTTATTCTCATCCTCATTAATGAGAAAACCATCTAGCTGCTCAATATATACCTCCTCTTCTAGAACACCATTCATGAATGCATATTTTACATCCATCTCGAACACATTGAACTTCATTTGCACTATGATGTCTAGGAATAATCAGATTGTCTCCAGCCTTGCAACCGGTGCAAATGTCTCATCAACATATATTCCCTCGATCTGGGAGTACCCCATGCACACTATCCATGCTTTGTTCCAAATCACTGTGCCATATTCATTCGTCTTGTTGCGATAGACCCATTTAGTCCTGATGACAGTCTTATCTACTGGTCTTGAAACAATCTCCCATGTTTTATTCTTCTCAATCTGATCTAGCTCTTCATTCATATCATGAACCTAGTTTTCATCTTCCGCTGCATCGAAAAAAAATTTCGGCTCCACCTGAGATAAAAACGATGTTTGTTGTAATGACTTCATTCTTCGAGTCTAAACTGGAGCTGTCTAATTACCATTGATATTCTGCCTATCAATTTCAGCTCGACTCTTTGGGTTCCTTGTAGACACAGACTTGACACTTTCTTGTTCATCATCAGTTTCTTCTTCTGAGTCAGCATCTGCCACTTCTTCTCCCCCTGTGTTGCTTACCTCATCATCACTTTCATCCAGGAACTTTTCACTGGGTCATTGATTATTCTATTCATTTTCAACTATAGTGACATCATTTCTCTCAAAAACTTATCCCAGTCTTTTGTTGAAACATTTATATGCTTTTCTTTTCCCTGAATATCCAAGGAATATCTCCTCATCTCCTCATGCCTCAAACATCGTGTGATTTTCTTTGTTGAGAATGAAACACTTACTTCCAAAGATTCGAAAGTATTTCAACATTGCCTTCTTTCCGTACCACAGTTCATATGGAGCCTTTCCTTGCTTCGGACACAACATATACCTGTTCAAAACATAGATCGATGTCAAAACTGCTTCTGTCCAAAATTTCTCTGGTATGTCTTTATCAATAAGCATCGTTCTAGCCATGTTGTTGATGATCCTATTTCTTATTTCAACCAATCCATTATGTTGGAGTGTTCTTACTGATGAAACTTGATGCCTTATCCCATGTTTCTCGATATAGTTTTCAACTTGACTGTTTGTGAATTCTGTACTGTTATCAGTACGAAACTTCATAATTTTCTGCCCAAGCATCTTTTCTGATTCCCTCCTATACTGCTTTATGCAACTTGAAACCTCTTTCTTATGGGTAATGATGAATACCCAGGCCATTCTGCTATAGTAATCAATAAAAAATACATAGTACCTTTGCCCATTTATAGCTCGTGGTTAAATAGGTCCACATACATCAGCATGTACCAGTTCGAGCACTCCAGTTGATTTCTGTTCCTTTGGCTTGTATGTTTTTCTAATGATTTTCCCCTGTTGGAAAGCATCACACGTATGAGTGCGATCACGTGATAGTTTGGGATGGTCTCTAGCAGCATCACACTTCACCAGATCTTCCATGGATGGTTGAGATAGATGACCAAGTTGCTTATGCCATAGCAGGTTTTCTTTCTCTCTCGATAAAAGGCACCTATCTTCTTCCCCACCTACAAGATAAAGATTTCCTTTTTTCCTTTTTCCCTGCAGAACAACTCCTCCATGTTTCCCTTTCACAACACACATATTCTTGGTAAATCAGATAGAATGCCCAGAGTCACACAGTTGACTGACACTGAGCAAGTTATGACTAAGACCCTCTACTATCAAGACATCAACATGTTTCATTTCTTTTCCCCCAAACATGGCTTTTCCTGAGCCAACAATCTTTAGGCCTTCATCATTTCCATATTTGGAAACTCCTTATTTGTCATATTTTATGCATGTAACATGATCCTTATTGCCTGTCATGTGTGATGTGCAGCCACTGTCAAGGATCCATACACCAGAACGATCTGATTCTTTAAGGGAAATCTTCGCCACCACGACCTTCTCATTTTTCTTCTTCTTGGTCCATAATTTTTCATTCACACTCTGCATGGATTGAGACTTCTGTTCTTTCTCAAAGTATGATAGACCAACCTCATCTTGCAAATCAGCAAATCTATTCTGCATTTTTAACTCACCTATCGGTTTATTGATCTGTTGCTTGCAAATGTTTTGATTCTGCTTTGCCACATTTCTCTAAATGGTCGAAGTACAATACCTAGCCATGTGCCCAAATACTCTGCACCAAAAATAGTGTCCTTCAAAATATGTTCTGGAAAACCGTTCTCTGTTTGGCTGCCACAACTGTTCTTGTTCTCTTTGATATCTCTCTGCTATGGAACACACATATTGTGAATGTCCCGTCATCCCACAACAGTAACACATGATATATGGTGCATTCCTTCATGACACTTCCGTACTCCAAGTTTCCCCTTGGGATCTCTGAATATTATGATTTTTCTTTGTGCGAAAATCAATCTTTAATCTTGGGACGGGTGCTTGCGGTATGACTTCAATTGTCACAGATTTTTCTTTATGATCAAGCCCTGAATCAGCCTTAACAAATGAACTCAATTACTACTTCTTTCCTGCTGAACTACTGGGATCCTCTTTCATCTTTTCAGTCTTCGGAATGATCTGCTTTCCCAAGAATGTATTGGGAATCAAAGGCGTTTCCTGGTCTTTAACTTTTCCCCATAGACTGACAACATCTTCTTCAAGCTCTTCGATATGCTTGATGTGATCTTTCACTTTTCTGTTCAATACATCGATATCCCTTTTCTGTTCTTCAATCTTGATCTTATACTCACTAACTTATTTTGAGTTCTCTGGTGTTGATAACTTGAGTTTTTCAATTTCTTCCATTAAATCAGACTTCTCATCTTCCTGCGGCTGCATATAGAGTTTGGCATCACGAACAACTTTATTGGCTTTCTTCGTTTTTTCTCTCCAAAAATCTATCTCCTCAAGAGTTGCATCCAATTCAGCTTCTATATCAACTCTTCATTCAACTTCTTCTTCCTCTTCTCCAACGTCAGTCTCTTCCTTTTCCTATGAACTACCGATGACCGCTACCATAGCATTTTGTCAATGATCTTTGCAATTTTCAAACTCCTCAACCTCATCATCCTCAGACTCATCTGAACTGTCTATTTCTTGTGAAAGAAGATTCTTCTTCTTGATGAAATTTCTCTTGAACTTATTCTTCCCTTTCACATAGGCTGAAGATTTCTTCTTGGGATTTTCCACTTCATCTTCATCATTTTCTTCTTGAAACATTTTGGAGCATCTTGCAGCAATATGACCAATCCTTCCATAATGAAAGCATGCTAGTGGAAGTTTCTCATTAAACATTCCCTTTCCTCTTTGTAGATTTGAAGAAAGGAATGACATCACCTCATCTGCCTCTTCTTCCTCCTGAGAATATTTAATAGTGAGCTTCATCATGGACTTAAATGCCACATATTTGGATTTACCATTGTCCATAGCGTCGTTATCATCATTTCTCATTTCATATGCAATAAGAGTGTTGTTCAGGTTATCCAATGTCATCCCTTTCAGATATTTATCTTCCAAAACAGAAACTTTCGAATTGAACTGAGGTGGATGTTTACTCAAGATATGATTTACAATTTTAATGTCTTCGATAATCTCCCCAAGACCTCGCATGTCTTCTACCACAGCATTTACCCTATCAAATAATGCATCAACAGACTCATTCGGGTTCATTACTATATATTCATTCTTATTACACAACACTTGAAACTTTGCCTCTCTGACTTTTGTATCCCCTTCATAAATATTCAAAAGATTTTCCGACATGTCATGTGACTTTTTGCATCAAATCACCTTTGAATAGATGGGATTGTAAAGGGCTCCCCCTAAGGAATTGATTTCTTTGGAATCAGCATCCAACTCTTTATGCTCAGCTTCTGATAATGCACCACTAGTAATATCAGTTGTGATACCATGCATAGCTGCTGAAAACACATCCATTCCCAAATATCGGAAATAGTGTTGCATTCGATTCTTCCATATTTGGAAATTAAATCTGTCGATGATCGGAATCCATCTATTATTACTGACCTCCATTGAGAGAAGAAAAAATATCGAACATGGCTCTGATACCAATTGTTAGTTCCATAAGGCTGAATACCCTGAGAGGTGGGGTGAATCATGGTATAACTAATTTAAAATTAAATCCAGTTCTGATCTTGTTTCATTGTTAAGCAACACACTCTTCTCTCTCTTTCCTATTGCACAATATAAACAGAAAGTAAAGCAAGCACAGGACACAACAATATTACTTGGTTCACCACTAACGGCTACATCCAAGGAGCATATGCTGACAGGTTTCCAGTCGTACCAAGTCCACTAAACTTCACTATCTATGGATTACAATGTATGGGCATAGTCACTCTGTCCCAGGCTCACTGCCTTTACATGTTTAGGGTCAGATCACTACTTTCCAAAGGGTCACTCCCTATTTCTCTCTCTGGATCACTGCCAGTGGAGAGGATCACCTTTTTCCTCTTCTTATGCTCACTGCACTTGAAAGTGATCCAATAATAGTTTATAGACCTATAGGTCTCTTCATTTGAAGGAAATCACGCATCCTCAACTGTTCATAGATGTTCTGTTAAAGTCCAACTTTCATCCACTGATGAATAGCCCTTTTCCTCTTAACCATTGGGCAATTCACTTTGGAAACACCTTCGCAAATCACCCTACTTTGTGAGGCTCCCAATTTCGCGAAGCTCAAACAAGCCTTCACGAAGCTCCTACCTTTTCGCGAAGCACTCTCGCGAAGCACTACCGCGAAGCTCAAGTCGTTGCAGTGCAACTTCCCTCGCGAATCTCACTGAGCCAACGTGGAGCTCGCAACTTTCACAGAGCTACAATAGCCACTGTGAAGCTCTTCTTTCGCGAAGCACACAGGCTACGCAAACTACCTTCGGGAACCGAGAGAAAATGATTTTCTCTGAAAATTATCTCTTCTTCTCTCAAGGGGGTTAGCCTCTATTTATAGGTGATTCCACCGAACCTCAAACTTTCCGCACGAAGTCAACACCACGTCATCTCAAATGGCAAATCTCCAATGTTTACTCTGGAATTCTGTCAAAATCACGAAGCACCACGGCAATTTTCCGATCGCGGAGCTCATCGTAATCGCGGAGAATCCCGTCAACATTCCTTCGTGAATTCACCGCGAAGCTCCCTTGTAAATCCCTTCACTGCTGCGATTTGTTTCAACTCTGCCATTCGCGAAGTGTTGATGTAATCGTGAAGCACCACCGCCTCCATTTTTCCAGTCTTTTTGAAATCCAATCCATGCATCCCATCTTCACGAAACTCATGCCTTTGCCATATACTGCTCTTTTGTACCGCCTCCAGATCATCCATTCCTTTTTCATTGTTCTTTGTCAACATGGATTGTCAACAACTTCTCGGGAACTCGACAATTCTCCATGGAAACCTTCTTTGTCAAGAAACACAATCAACCCAAAAATACTGCAATGTTAGCTTGAGGTATTTTTACCCAATAACCCTACCCAGTGTCTAATTCCATCATCATCATATTCATTACATACTCCATATATAAGGGCTAAAAAAACTATAATAGATCAACTATCAATTTAAAATGTAATAATAACCTTCATAGGTCACCCATTCATAATCAATTGGAAGAAGACATATATGAATAAATATAACTTATCAATCATGGTTCTCGACATCCACAAACACACAAACACAAACATGTGATCATTGTTGTGAATTATTCTCATGAGATGAACATTCACAAATATGTGATCAATTAAATGAAAAAAATTACATTGTACCTATATGGTATGAAACATCCTACCTCAAGCACATTGATTCCAAACATCTATAGTTGCCAAAAGTTTTCACCAAAATCATGTGTATCCAATAACCAAATAAAGACTTCATGAAATGTATCCTTGGAAACAATAATAATTCATTATAAAATGAATTATAAAATAATCTTCAAGAATAATATGTTAAAATATTATTACAAACAGTTCACCTTACCCATAAAAATAAACCATAAATGGTATATACAGATTTCATCCAAGGAATGGTTGAAAAATCTATATATTTGATGTCAATATATCAACAGGAAGGTAATCCTCTATTGGATAATGAAGGGATTCCTAGATCTATATAGCATCACCTATATCAATGTTCAATTCTAGAATAAGTACAATATTTATTCAATAATAATAAAAAATCCATTTGGGTGTCAACAGATTGATCAATGATTGAAATAACTAAGAGAGGGTTAGGGAGATAATTGCATAAAAATAGATCTCCTAATACTATTCTAGTGATCTGAGATTCAAACATAGAGAGATAGGAATCAAATTGGTGTTCTAGAATGAAATTATTGAGGTCCCCATAAATACTAAGCTATTTGAAAACCATCGATCGACCAATAGCTGCCAAACGGATGGTTGGTGGCTTTAGACAGAACCTTGTGCAACTGGCCTTGCTATAGGCTAGCTAGTGGATCAAAACATTCTAGATAGTATCACCAAGGTTGAACCTAGTAGACTTTCACCTCCACTAGCATGCTCTTTTCACTATATTAACTAGTTAGTGGTATATTAGCATCTCCAAGCTATTGGTTGGTGCCCCGAAGTCCTCCTCCTCCAATTTTCGACCCCTAAACACCTATATCATACATAAAAATACAAAAAAAAATATTCCTAATATTAACTAAATAACCTAATAAATTATTTTATGTCAAACATTTTATATATTAATATGATATATTCATCAATATAGGATCTAGAAGATTTCACCATGACTATATTATGGTAGATACCTCCATTTCATGAGGGTGATATTTTATAAATTAATAAATTATTTCATTATAAAGATATAAGAAAACATTTATGTAATTATACAAACATTAATAATATAATTACATGGAGTATTGGGATAGGATTAAGTATAGGAACATGGGGGCACACTTGATTTTAATTTCACTGGTACTTAAAGGGGCTCGATGAAATTGATCAACATGTGGATTCCTATAGATATATTTTTATACATAGAGTTTAGAATCATATTATTTTTATTGATCCATTTTATTTTTTATAATTGGATATGAATTTAGATAATGAGATCAAAATTATTTTATAACAAGGAATATCTACTCAATTAAAAGAGTGGATGAATAATTTAAAAACTCTTGTGTTATGTGTGTTCAATTCTCTCTATCTACCATAATACCTTTAGTTCATCCATGATCCTACAAAATAATCGAATATTGTATTTTTTTAGATTTGATGATTTTTAACCACATATTTACCCCATTCTTATTGGTTTTACAATCTCACATGGGACCACATAAGTGGTTTTACAACATTGTTGTTTTTTTTTGTTTTTTATTCCAATTTCATCCATTGGTATTTTTTTCATGACCGCTATAATGAGTATAATTTATAGGTATTATAGAGTTTGTATATTGTTTTATTTTTAACATCTTTTGATCAAACCAATTTAGTTTAATTATGAATAATATAAACAAAAATGAGTTTCAATGGTTAATGGGAAATGATTCTATATATGGAAGAAGATGAGGATTCCATATATTATTTATCTTAGCCTGAATATTCTTGATTTCATTTATATTGGTGTACTCATTATAGAATTTAAGATGTATTATAATTTAATTTACAATAATAAATATTTATATGATGAAATATCATTAATTTAATTACTCTCATACCTCTTAGAGAAAATTATAACCTAATTTATTGTTATTGAAATTATTAATGGAATTTGTGGGATTGTTTATGATATCCTCAAGGATGACAACAAGGTAAATGAGTTACAATTATAAATGTTTCGTTCTTAATTTTAGGATATTATAATAGTAGAAGATGAATTTTTGTATGAGTTCAGTTTTCAGAAGAATAAAATTTTTATGTTGATTCAAATTTATAGAGAAGTTTTTGGGGATTCTAATATAGTGAAGAAATTGATGAGGATTATATTAGATAAGGTTGATTAAAATATTTCAACATAATATGATCAATACATGGATGAGTACATCATTTAAAATAGAAATAATGTATGGATAGAAAATTAGATAAGGATAGTGTAACCCAAATTATATAAAAGAAAATAATAAAAATGTTTTCCATTCAATGTTTCCTATGGATTAAAACAAATTAAATCCAAGATGTCTCATGATGAGGATATGGTGGATATCATTATATACATAATATTAGTTTCTCATTGGAAATAATTGATAACAAATATATTTTAAAATATATCCAAATTTAGGATTATGGATAAATTATATTCGAAAATGATGTGTCAATCAATGATAAATTAAATTAAAGAAAAAAATAGAGAAAATAAACATAAATCCAATGAATTTTTTTTTGGGATACATCAAGATATATTTATTGTATCAATGCTTTGTCATAATGGTAATGATGTGATCATTCATAAGAATAATTGTGTCATTTTGAGATTAGTGTATGGTACAATCATTATAAATGGATATAAAATTAGTGTAAATATATTTCAAATAACCTTTTATTAATATAGTTTCAAGATGAGTGTGATGGAGGTGAATTTGGTTTTCCAAGAGTAATTATCCATTCAGAAGAAAATGAAATGGATGAAAATTTAAAATATGAATATATGAGTAGTTTAAAGAATAAAAATTTTAAAAGACTCAATACTTGTGTCACATGTCCCAATGGAAAAAAAATTGGACTTGAGTCACAAATAAATCAAGATCAAAATGAGGTAAACCAATCAGTTTAAGCATTAAAATATGTTCATTCTGATGAGATTTGAATAAACTATTAGGGATAAACATTTTATTTATTTTATTATTATTATTATCAAATTAATTATTTCTCTTTTAATTCATCTAAGTCTAAAACTCTTATAATGATTATGGACATTAATATAGGTGATAAAAAATAAATTTTATGTGCTATAAAATTATTTTAGAGCAACAATGTTTCCTGATAAAATAATTTTTGAATTTAAGAACATATATAGATTCATGAAATAAGGAATCAAAATAGTTTTCCAAACCCATTCTAAAAAAATGGATTAGTTTAGTGGAAGAATGGGGGATTAGTGTCCATAGGAATGAAAATATCATGAGATCATGAAAGTTATATGTACTTTTGGATACAATACAAAATATTTCCAATATTTATTCTCAAACAATGTTTACTCTAAATAAAATCAATCAATATTCATTATGATATGAGGTTCATAGAGATGGAAACCTGAAAATTATAAAGGTATTTTTTATCCCTTATATATATAAGTAAGAAAATTGAAAAAAAATAAAAGAGTTTATGATGAAATATTTAATGGATACACACATGGTGAAAGGATTTTATGATGTTATAAAAAAAATCACCGATATCTATAATGTTATTTGATTTTTAAAATGTAAATTTATTTCAAAAATCATACCCAATTGATCGTGATATTGAAGAAACTCAATGATAATTTTTTGGAAAACATGGGAAAAATTCGTTATTGGAGTAGATTTTCAAAATTCATATACTGATTATTTAATATCAAATAATATTGAATGCCCATGTATTTTTGAATCTATGTTTAAAAATATTTCAAACATTTTGAGCCTGATTCTATTCTTGGAAATAGTAAAATGGATGTTAAAACTAATAAATGTCTTATAATTTCTAATCATGCTAGATTAAATTCCAAAATTGGGACAAAGATACTTAAAGAGGCACTAAAATAAAAGTATAATATTGAATTTATGGATGAATATATTAAATATATTGAGAATAATTATAGTTTATTATTACTATGACTTCATACTAATACAATTTTTATTTGTATGAAGTGAGTTTTTCAAAATAGACTCATTGTTAATGATAAAGTAAAATATAAGACATTTTGTTTTATAAATAACCGATAAAATTCAATTTGGAGTATAGACTTTGATGATGATTAATCATAATTAATTATTATTGAAATGATAATAATATTTTTTATTATATGTTCTCTTAAGGACCATAATGTTTTACAAATGGATGTGAATTCGGTAACCTGAATGGTGAACATGAGGAAGATGTTTAATTTCAACAAACAAAAGGTTTTATACATAATAGTGATATATTTTGGAGTTTATATGATGAATAAATATCATTATGGGATCATAAAGTAACACCAATTATGAAATTTATAGATATAATATATCTTAATGATAATGAAATTTCAGTAATCCAAGGTAAATAATTACATTTTTTTCAAGGAATATGACTCAAACTCACTTGATGTGATTGTGTCAGTAATGACCTTTTAATACATATGATAAATTTCTTTAATATATAATAAAAATAATATATTTTTAAATTTCCAAAAATAAAAAATTATAAATCAAAGCATTAGGTTCAAATTTGGGTGTGTGAGTATTTTAAAAGTTACTATAGAAGTATTGTTGCATGTACGATATAAGAACTATATCTATGAAACCATTCATCTAAATTGGGATATAGGGAAAGTAATTTGGGTCATCAATGTAATGTATGATACCATTGGTCCTTCAGGACATTGTATATTTTTGAAACCATTTTTGGAAAAAACTGGACATGGAGGGACTAGTAAAAATGCCTTGACATAAGATGTAGGCGGTGTAGTATGGAAACACAATGGCACCAGTAGGTGAGTGTCCTTGAGTTATGCATTATTACATTATTTATTATCAAACAACCACAAATACCAATGGATTTATAATGTTGAGTGTATAGTTTCCCTGCAATTTACTATCTGGACGTTGGACTAGTTAGGTGATGCAATATGATAGACAATTGTCGTAGTGGTGCATCATGCAGTGAATCACTAGGTGGATGACTCAATAGAGATATAGGTGTGCTGGAACATATATGTATACATATACCAACATGGTTTGTTTTGGTTATAGGGGTTACCTTCCATGGTGTGTTTGATGGTAGCACATTACATCGATTCTAGGTAGTAGTGATGTTGAATTCAGATGGGTGATTTAATATTACAACTAATGGGAGAGGGTGGAAATGTTTTGGACTAGTGACATGGTTTGATCGAAGCTATTATAGTGTCTATTCAGTCAATATGATTTTCCTTCAGGTTAATGGGTTTTCCTATTATCATATGTAATATAATATTTCTAATGGGTGATTTTCATTCCATAAGGGGAGGGATAAGGGATGACACACTAGTGTTCATGACTGTGTGATATTTTGATTTGATTGTACTACTCTATATATTATATTATATATTATATATTTAAAACCAAAAACACAATATGTTATGTATTTATAAAATAATAAATTTATTCCCATCAGTTATTGAAGAGTTTGGAATGGATTAATCAATATTTGACTCCACTATCATAGCAATTAGGACCATGTTTTCCATGGATAAAGATGGAATTTGTGCTGATAAAAATTAGTTATATGTACATATTATAATCCAACTTTTCTTGATATCATATGGACCAAATATAGTGATTAAATTTGATTTATGTGCATGAATCCAAAGAAATACAAAGGGTTTGGATCTTATAAAAATGAAATAGATATTATACTATATCAAAGGTACTTTTGATTCAGTATTTAGGAATTAAAAATAAAGAAGTATTATATTTATAGTTACTCTATTATAGATTGGGAATTTGTTGTTGGGGTTCAAAATTCAACTTCTATAGGTGCATAATTTGTTGGAGGAATATGTGTTTCATTGAACTCTAATAAGAAAAATTCATTCCCTTAATGAATAATATATGTTGAGTATGTTATGGTATAACTATCCATAATATAAATGATTTAGATAAAGTCACAACTATAATACGTGAGGTTGAATGTTGAAAGAACATTGGAAATTATTTTTGATAATAAAATTTCAATAAAATTGTTTAAAAATTTGGTGTAATATTTGGCATCAAATATAGTTTATATCAAAAATCACTTAATCTAGGAGAATATAGAAAAATGAAATATTTCTTTTGAATATGTTTTAAAAAATAATCATGTTGAATATATCATGAAAAATCTCTTAACGAAGGACTCTTTCAAAAAGTTTAGAATGTTTTTTGGAGTAAATTATCCCCGCAAATTCACATAATATCATTATTTATTATTTACCTCTTTCATTCCATTACATTTTTTTTAAAAGTTTTAGGGATACAAAAGATTCACTTCTCAAAAATGTGGGAACACATTATTTTCTTATTATATGTGATGATAAAATGGAATAAGAATAACAGTTCTTACATTAAAGGGGTGATTTTATTTGGTGGTACTATAATCTTAGAGGAGAGATCATATGTTTCAAAAAAATAAAGGATAAGAATAAAGATTCACCAGGGATATGGTTGATGATTTTAATGTTTAAAAGCCTTTATAAATAGAATTGAATAATGTGGTATTGTGAGTTGATATAAATTGCGTCAAGAAAAATATAGAATCGATCAATGCATTATGATTTAGAGAGATCTCAAAAAATAATTCATTCAAATAGAAATGGATTTAATAACTTTGATATTGGATGTTTACTCTGACTTATTTAATAACAAAATCAATTCCTTAATATTAATGGTTTTCAAATGTTGTATCTATTTTAAACATTATCATGGGTGGGTGTGAGATTGTTTAGAGTTAAACTATAAGATAAGAAAGGGATAAATTAAAAAAATTCCTAATCTTTGTTTTTTAACACTATAAACATGGTATATTTGATTTATTAAAATGACTTGAGAAAAAATCCCAGGAGAAAATAGGAATTTAATTGGTCAGGTGCACTTGTATTCCATGAGGTAGACCATCAGAAGTACCAAAAGTGGTTTATTTTTTTCCCACATGTTGTGGTTAGGGGTGAAAAGGACTAAATTGATTCTATTATGTGTTCTATGAATATTTAGGTTTACGATAAGGATAGGATTTTAGGTGAAATATAGATATGGTTTTGTCTTATACTATACTGAGAAATAAAATCATTATTTACCAATATCAAAGACAAAATTCCTATAACCATAACAATGTTTTGTTGAGTTTTAAGAGTTATGTGTTGTCTCTGGCTGTACAAATCCATCATGGTTGTTGGAAGATTTATCTTAATTATTATGATGGGCTTACAAAATGGTGACATATAGAGAAGATATTATTGTAGATATCTGATAAGGATAACATGGTCTATTCCACAAAAAATGTTGATTCCTCCACACAATGGTGGGGTTTTTTATAAATAAATGATGTGATTATCTCATAATGTGATGATAAATCATTGATATATTGACTATAAATTATAGATGTCATTCTATAGAGTATTTTTTGGATTAAGGAGAGGAATAATGGAGCACACTAGATTCCAATTTGGGAGGTACATAAGGAAGTTGTGTCAGATTAATAACGTTTTTTAAAATCATATATTTCATTATTTTAGTTAGAGTTCAAGACCATCTTCCTACTATTATGACATTCTAATTGTGAATAAATTATTAATATGAATAATGTGATCACAAAAATTTTACAGTACGTACTATCCACCAGGTAACGAGGGTTTGTGAACCCCAAAAATACCCTTGTTTAATGTGTGTTATATCACTCTCTATCTCTCATTATCAGTTTTTATATGTTCGTATGAAATAATAGATGATGGGAAAATTGTGATAGAGTTTATGATTTGGGAACTATTGATTCACTCCCCTCTTACATATGGTACACTCTCATGAAGGACCTCAAATTTTCTTATTCTAGTGTCAAGGTTAAGGTAATTAATTAGAGGTTATGTATGTTCTCATGATCTGATTCCACTAGAATCCCTATTGTGTTAGAAGTGAAACTCATTATAACCCTAATATTTGACCACAAAATAGACCCTAGTTATTGACTAGTATCAAGGGTATAAACATAAAATATTGGATAAATTTATTCAAGATTATATTTCATAAATTAAATAAAATTAAAAACAATACATCATGAGTAATAAAAAATCCACAATCAATAGATATCATAAGAATATATAACTCATGAATTTTATATAATATAATCTAAAATTGAAAACAGTTATGACTATGACTAAACAACTAGTAAATCTTTACAATTTTGTAAAATATAATAACCTCTATATCATTGTGTTATATGAAGTAATACTAAAATACCATGTTCTCAATATAAACCCAAGACATTGAGATCATGAAACCGAATAACATCATCAGTGAAACCTAAAAACCAAGATGTAAAATTATGTGTGAATATATCTGCATACTTAATAGTTTATCCTCATAAAGAATAAACATCTCATACACTATCTTGCAAGCATAATAATGAAATAATAGAAACATAAGGTTATTATTGGATATCACCTCCCTCCCTTCCAAACTAGAAGGTCATCATTATAATTAAAAAGGAATGTCGATAAAACATCTACTACAGAATTATTCAACCCCAAAATCTTATTTTATTATATACATGAGTCTATTTAATTCTACATTCTATGCTTCATTATTGATAACTCTAGTTAATACAAATATTCCATTCAAAATACCATCATAAGAATTAATCCCTAAATCAAAAGGTATGTGTACACAATAATTCACACTATAAAAATAAAACAAATCCCCCATAATAAATCTCCACCGTCCTATTCACATATAGTCCCAATTTATCATACCATCAAGAAAATAAGCCTTGGGTAATCCTACTTATCAACACAGAATTTACATAGATAAATTATAAATCATATGAACCATTTTCTCCCTTATGGTAATTTTAACCATAAATCTACATCATGTTCAGATCCATAAGTTGGGTGTAAATGGTCTTTTGTTTATCTACCACACAATCCCACATGCTTGGTGTGTATTGGATCACACCTGAGAAAATTATCTTCAATTTTTGGTTAGATATTGAATGGTACATATATAAATAAAATATCATGGAAATAAAATAATAATTAACAAACAATACATTTCCCATTATATGGACACCGTCATTATATATAACTAATCATATCTAACACATTATTCCCAAAAGTCATGGAACACCTACCAATAATGTATTTGCGGATATCAAAAAACCTATAAAAAACTAAATAATATTTTAACTCCACAAAACCCAACCAATATGACTCCATGTAATGAAATATCACACTGACATCCTCCACCTTGGTAAACATCACTAAGAAGGGTTGTTCCAAAATTTTACCTGAATTTCCCAAACAAAACTATCAGCAATAATAATTTAATATAATCATTGTAATCATAGAATGTGTAAAAGCACTTAATCAAATTAAATCATAAAATCATCTATGAAATCAGAACCACATATTTTTTCATCAACATAATTATCAACATAATAATTTTATCATTTACATTCACAAGAATTAATCACTAATACAGTTATAAACATGATCATCATCGATTCAAAGTGAGTATTTCCATCATTGAGATTAAGGTGTTGGATTATAATACATGTTATCTCATTTATTAGGATTGTCCAATAATAGTTGACATATTCAAATGGGTCATCTACTATTGATACAATTTAGTATCATGTTTCCCAACCACCATCCAGGTCATACAACTATAAATATGTAAGATTTTAGTGATATATTTTCATCATTAAACAAGTATTATATTTGGTATCTTTATCCAGGCGTAGCACCAAATTCTAATTAACCATACCACCATTTTATTAAAAATATAAATTTACCAATTTAGGGTAGTTTGACATCCCAAGATTAAATAGTACATTATCTCTTTAATTTAATTTAATAGCATATATTTCATGCAACACCGACTTTTCTTGCATTATACGGAAGATTGAGTTTATACAAAACAACAAATTTGTATTATAATTATTTAAAAAATATAACTACTTATCAATTAAATATTTTAATATGAATAGAAAAAATAAATTTTAAATTTTTTAACATAAATATAACACATATATAATGAAATATACATGTTTTCATAAAATTTAAATATGTTTAGAAAAAAAATTCATAAAAGAAAAAAAATTTATGTATTTTGTGAACAATAATTATTTTAATTTTATACACACCTACAAATTGAATTTGGTACAATGGACATTAGTTTTTGATTCAGTATATCAAAATAATCTGAGGGTGAATTTTTGGTATTTTCCTGAAAACGTTCAATTTTTGATGAATAGTAAAAACATTGAGTTATTGTTTAAGACCAACTTTTTATTTAAACAATAATTTTTAATTTAAACTTAATTTTAATGTAATATATAATATCTATATTAGTTAAATTTAATTCATTAATTTCATTTTATAATAATAATATATATATAAATTTTTATTGAACTTTTTAATGCCTTTTACCGCCCATCTAGGTACATTAGAAAATTTTTCTTAAACGTAATTTTACCACTTCTGAAAATTTAATTTCAAAATTCTAATAAACACTATTGTCATCAGTAAATAAAATTTCGGTTAATGGGATGAAAATAATTTTTTATGAATAGTAACTTTTGAATTTTATTTACCACATCAAAAAGTAAATACATAAATTAATGGTAAAAATGATATTATAATTATCCTAAAACATGTCCAAATTATCTTAGATAAGTTTTTTTCAACCATAATCAAACTTAGGACAAAAATGTGATCCTTTCGGATCTACATGGATTGGATCAGTACATTTATTATATTTTAATTAAATTAGTGTTAAAAGTGTAAAATTCAAAATTTAATAACTAAACCATTTTTACTATAGAGTTATAAATAAGATAAATTAAACTATAAATATTCATTAGAAAGATAAACATATGACCTCCGACATGGTATTTTATTTATAATTTTTATATATTAAATAATTAAATTCATTTATGACACAATGATAATGTTGTAATTACCTTATTAATGAAATATTAAAATAATTAATGTTATAAATATTAAAATTAAATTAAATTCGAACTTTTGATTCCATAAACGAATTTTATACGTGAATATGACATGTTAGGGTTGATTAAATGTAATTTTTTTTGAAGTAATCAAGTAGTTATGGCTTTTATAAAATCCAAATACTAAATAGTGTCAAAATTGACATAAATGAGTCTTTTAAACAAATACTATAATATTAAATGATATAATATTCCTAAAAATATATGATTCGGCCAAAGTACATAGATAATGTTATATATGTCATTAATTTACTTCTTGTGGTTTTCTTTCCATTTTATTGTAACTATATTTGGGTGGTAAACCCACCTTAGTATGGCCATAAAGATTTTAATATTCTATAATTAGGTTTTAAGCATCCCATTTGAGATAGCTCCCGTCTCACCCGGGACGACTCTCATGAGCGTGCTTCTCCTTATAGGGTTTCGTCCACCATCTCATTTGCGGGTTTTGCCTTCCGTCTTGATTCACCTTTGCGGACAGGTTTCTCTCTGGTGATCTGGTTCTTCTCCAGATCCTCTCTCTTCGCCTGTTCCTTCTCTGATTTTCTCCGCTCACTTTCCACCCATCTCAGTCAGGCGTTTCCTTCTCTCTACAATCGTTGCTTGCTTTCAGTGCCTGGCTAGCCTCAATCACTGCTCTGGCTCCCAGATCTACTACATTAGACTCCATTTTGGTCTATTGCAGTGTTTCTCATGGGGGTTTTGGGATGTGTTGATTGAGTGGTCATCGGTGCTCCAGGAGTCGCAGTTCGTTTAGTTCCTCTCCTGCCTTCAGTCACGATTTTTGTTTGGATTTTTTTGTTTTGTTTTTGTTGGTGGATATCATACTCGAAAATTTCAATAGTTTCCAGTGTTGATGTTTCTTCCCTCCAGCATCCATTCCTAATCTTCTCTTGCTCCAGGATTTCACCACTCTCCTCCCAGTCAGATCTGTGTGGTGGCTTTCAAGGTGTCTTAGGTGGTGAGTTTGAGTGGTCTAAGGTGTTCTAGGAGCTTTCAGTCTTAGAGTTGTTGATTTTTTATATTGTTGGGCTTCGAATAAACCGTTTACTAGTTTTTTTTGGATATTGTTTCACTCCCACATCCATGAACTATTATCTCAAGTTTTCCCTCCTACTCATTTTGATGGTTTTTCAATTTTTCCAACGGCGATGTGTGATGATCTGATGGTTTCTTTTCACCGGTGATGTCAATGATGATGGAGGAATGATTGTGAATCAGGTTGTGATTCAAGGACGTGGATCGAGCTGGTTCGCGTCCCGAGGTGTTGACATGTGGCTTCTTTGAGTGTTATGTTCTGTTATGAATTTGAAATTTGATTTTGTATTTTTATGTGCTGGGTTAGATTTTCAAGTTGTATGTCGTTAATGTGCTGTGGTGTTTTGAAATTTTTTATTCAGGATTGTGAGGTTACCACTCACCCATTAATTGGTTTATTCAGAAAATGAAAAAAAGATTTGGAGTATAGTAACTATATTAACCATGTAAAATAATATTACACGAAGACATGGTAAAAGTTAAAATATTTGACTAAGAGTAAAATCTAAAAGAAAAGGTTAATATGGTGACCTAAACTTGTCTAAAAAGTATTTTGGATAGTATTTCGACCCATCACCACATTATAATCAAAATAAATCCATTTTATCTATTATAATACTAAAATAATTTTATAATAAAATAATATTTCAATATTTTTCTAAAGTGCCCCACACCTCTCTTATAAAAGGGTACTTCCCCTTCTCTTAAATTGACACCTCCAAATACATTTGATTCGGCCAACCCTACCCATATATCCTCCCAACTATCCTCAATTAATCCTAGAGGCCTTACATTGTTCCTAAAGCCAACCTAGGGAGCCCTTCTGTTCAAATCAAAAGGAAGCATCCGAATAAAAGGTAAATATTTATCACCTCTTTCAAAGTTCTTTTTTTCTTCAACTTCCACATTTATTATTGTTTCCTACTAAAATAATAACTACAGTACCTTATACATTCTGAGATGTCATTATAAATATGGGACACCCATATTACTTATTATATTCATCCAATGAAGGACAAAGTCACCATGTGTGCATACATACAGCTTACCATCTCCACACCGTGGTGTAATTTTTTATTCAACACTATGTTATTTGGATTGATATAATGATGAGTATTATGAATGAAAATAATGAAAATAAATTTATAATGTTTCTTTATAATTAATATACCATTCAAATCCACATATTTTAATCATTGATGAAATTATATTGTCGCTCGTGCGTACGTACGACTTACTCTCTCCATGATGTAATGAGATTCATTTCCACATTCACCGTCCAAGGATGATTATAAAAATATATAATATTATTAATAATGTTATATGTGACCTAATAATTCCACTAGATAAATATACATGTATTTACATATAATTCATTCACTTACTTCCATTCAATATGAAATGAAAACGAAAATAGTGTTCATGCATATGTCAGCCTAATGTCTCCTTGAATAGTGGATTAATTTTATATATCTATCTATTATATATATTAATATTATGAATATATGATATATAAATCATATTATACATTCTGGAAGAAATTAAATCATGATCTATGTAATAAGATCATGAATAACAAGTCAAAACACATACTCTAATCAAATTGATATTACCCAAAATGTTGCATTAACATGGAATTGTTAATAAATGGTTAATAGAAATTCATATATGATTCATATATGATATCATACATATTATTATGAATCTGATATATGTTAATAATATTTTTAAAAACATTATACATTAGTTTTAGACATGTACGAAGAGTATCCGACCAAAGCTATAATTTGGCAATCTCATTGTTACCCATGATTGATTATGTGTAAGTATTTATTGTGTTATATTTATCATCCATGACCATGTTTCATAAAATATTACTCAAAAGGATTCCTTTTGAGGTAATATTTAACTAAAACATCATGTTAAATGTTTTAAATATTTATTTTTTTAAATCATTCTCATTAATTTCCATGTGTTTCAAAATAGTTTTAAGGATTTATTTATATGGACATGACTGTTTTAAAATGTTAATTCCATTCAAAATTTTCAAAATATTATTGGATAGTTTGATTCAAAAATATATTTTAAATTACTTCCTTTATAAGTTGTGCTATTTTAAAATGATTTCTTGAAAATGGTTATTTATCTCAAAGAATTTTACTGATCATTTTCAACTATTTTAACATCCATTATTTGATATTATTCTTGCTTGAGGATGATTTATTATAACAATGTCTTCCATATTGTATTGAATGAGTATGATATTTTATAGTGTGGATGTGATTTTTTATATCATTCATGGTCTATGGTTAAAGTATTGACATTTTGTATTCTAGTTTTAATATAAATATTTATGTTATGTTTCAACATTTTCATATAATGAATGAATTGGACTTAGTAAGTGACGAGTGGGGCCCACTATAGCCCCTCAATGCATCGGTAGGTCGTATGAGAACAATTAGTGTCTTGGCACAAGGTCTTGACAAAATTTATAATTTGGGTATTGGAATCAGGCCATGACATTATGGTTAATATGTATGGAATTAGGCATTCCATCATTATGAGATTAGTTATTAATGTTTCATGTGATTATTAGACTAGTAGAATATCCATGTGAATAAGTAAATGGAATTATTTGATTTGTCTTTTAAATATTATGCGGAAATTTATGATTTAATGGATTATATTTCAATTTTCTACCATTCCCTAAATCTTTTATGATTATTTATGATAGCTTCCGCTATTTTTTATCCATACTTTGTATCTGAGCTCAGCATTTCATATGTTTTATTTTCCCAGGATCCCAACATGGGTGTTATGATTTATATGCTGGTTTAAGCTAAGAGAATAATGGTATTGTCAAAGGATTATCTAGGTTGTATTTTATGTTTGAAATTGTATTGTGATGTTCATTTGTGTAATATATTTTTCCATGACTGAAAAATTGATCTATCCTTTGGGACTTGATTTGTAAAGACATGGAAAATCAATCTGATTTTTTTTAATTATATGGGAATTTTAAAAGTCCAAATAAATTGATGCTGGATGATTCTGAGGACCAAAGTCCATAGAATGAATTTATGAACTTTTTTTAGGTACATTCAGTAAATGTGTGAGGGGGTTTTTGTAACTATTTAACTGGTGCTCAGAATTAAAATATGAGGGCACCGTTGAACTCAAAACGTCGTTATTCGCTTAAGGAGACTTTATCCTTGACCATAGTAGGTCTAGGGTAGACGATATTTATTCTGTTTTTCATGGAAGAATAAAAATAAAATATTTAACATTTTATTTTTCTTTTGAAACCCCTTCTTTTGAGTTATGGGGGTGGGGACAACCCAAACTAGAAAACCCACATTGTGAATTCTAGTGTTGGGGACCACTCGAACCCCTTTTTAATGTGGGTAAGTCCCTTGGAATCCTCCCATTTAATTATGTCAACAAAACACAATTAATTGTACCATTTAATAGTGATAACGCAATATAATTAATTGTTCCACATAATTGTTCCAACTTTATTTCATCCTTCATAAATTAAATTGACAAACCTATTTAAATTTGTCAGCTCCTCATTTCCTTGGGGAAATCATTGGCGAAAGGAAGGCTTGGGGAGAACTTTGGAGAAAATCTTTCTCCAATGAAGAATTCCCTCTCCAACGAAGAACATACTTTAGAATCCAGAATGAGGATGACACATGACCCCAACATTGGAAGCTTGTTTCGGAAGTGAAAATCATTGGCACCCTCATTCCCTTCACCAAATTCTTCTTGTGACACCTCCAATGAGCAATAGAGGTAGGGTTTATAGTTGTATGTATACTCCCTTACCCAGTTCTTGTAGTTCTTTAGGAATCAAGAATATTTAAGCTTCTTGTTACCACTCTAATGTGGAGGGTACTGGAAAAACAAACAAGGCCTGACCTCTCCACAACCTATGTGAATTTTTGGTGGTCTTGAATTGTTGGAAACGTCCTGAGGCGGGTGTAGAAATTTTCAGAATGAAGACATGAACATCGGGGCACACCCAGTGACACGAAGAACCTCTCTAGAGACTATGCTGGAGACCGAAACTAAAGGGCTCAGAAGCTACGACCGACACTCCATCAGACCACGAAGAAGACGGTGGCGCGAACACGCTACCGGAGAAGGGCCACGGCCCATCGGCCACGGTGGAGCAATGGCAGTGGCCAGCGGAAGCCGGTGGTGTGAAGTGGAGGCGGCGACATGCGTCCATGCCGCCAGGCATGCAGGGGCCATGACCTTTTTCCGTAGTGGCGAGGTGAGGATGGTTGGCTCGCTTTCGGCCACCGGTGATGGTGTGGTGCATGACCAGGCCACCTAGAGGAGGCTGGGTGACCAGCCAACAATGAGCCCAGTCGGCTGCCTGGCACGGACCGAACCAAGTGGTCTGGGTCATACCCAGTGCCGAACATGGGTTGGGCCGAGCTGGGTCAGACCAGACCCAGACCCACTTTGACCCTTTCCACTATTTTTTCCATAACATTAGCTACGTGCGTCCATTTGATGAACCGTCTATGATGCCGGAAACCATCGATTGAGATGGTCAATTTGGTATACCCCACCAGATTTTTTGGATAATGTTGGTGTTTGGCTGGGTTGGATAGACCACGAATCCAACAGAGCCCTTGGGACTAAAAGTCCAATAAATTAAAGATCAGGCATCCAATTGACACACCATATGTCGCATTGGGACCCCTTTTATGTGGCAGTCCTTTGAGACACGTCTTCATGGGAATTTTTTGATGTTGTAGTATCGACTTTTGGCTTGAGGAGAGGACCCTCCCATAATCATGTGAGCATAATGCAGGAATGTTGTAGCTAGATGTAACATGAGAAAGGGATCCTATGTGGTTCTGTTATTTGGGATCCTATGTGGGTCTATGATTGAGAGTCTCACCGGGGTCCACTCTAGGAATCCACATGGGACTACTCTAGGATCCTATGTGGATCTGCTGTATTAGGATCCTACATGGGTCTGATGATTTTAGATCCTACGTGGGTATGAAGATTTGAGATCCTACATGGGTCTATCTCATAACAGAATAAGATGATTTAGTAGTTACATAAAATCATCTTTTCTAATGTACCTAAGTTATACCTTGTATGAGCTGATTCTTTATCTTTGTGGTACACTTCTATGTGGTGTACCTGTGTGGTACTTACCTTCGTGGTGATACCATTTTTGTATTATTCAGTGTGGTGTTACCTATGTTGTACTTACCATTTTGATGTTACCTTCGTGGTACATACCATCGTGTTGATACCTTTGTGTTATTCTTCTGTGTGGAGTTACCTATGTGGTACTCAGGTTTGTGGTGTTACCTTTCTGGTACATACCTTTGTGGTGATACCTTTGTGGTATTCTTCTGTGTGGTGTTACCTTTGTGTTACTTACCTTTTTAGTGTTAACATTGTGGTATTATTTCCTTAGTGGAACTGTTGTACATTGGAAAATGATTTGGGCATTGAGTTTCCTCCAGAATGAGATGGGTATACTTGATAACATAAGTATATGTATGGTCATATACCTAAGTATGGTTGTCAGTTGTTTCCATGCTTTGTGATTTATCCTTTGACAATTTTGTGTGACCATTAAGGGTCTCGGGGTCCCTACTGATTATCTTTATACTCACCCCTACACTGGCTATGCCCGCACCAGATTATGTTTGATGTAGAAGATGGACAGCGCTGACTGAGGACAAGAGAACCAGGACTAGAGGCATCTCGAAGGTGGATATTTGAAAAGGCGTACCTTATTAACAACCTTTTGAAAGTTGTGCCTACCCTTCAGGTAGGTTCATTGGTAGGAGTTCATAGGAGTTGTTTAGTTTACTTTTTCATTCAATTTTTCTTGTACTTCCCAGATTTTCTTGTATTCTGGCCCCTTATACTTACTGTAAACACTATTTTTACTATACATTTTACTTTTGTTCATATCTTGATTTGTGCTTGGTTGCGTGTGTTTACAGGTTTAATGGAAATGTCATCCTGGTTTTTAGGGAATAAGCCTTTGAGTGCTGGTCGCTATCCCCTGAGATATGGAAGGTGGGCTTGGGAAAGTCAAGGCATAGGCCCTGGGGGACGGGTCGTGAAAAATTAGTATCAGAGGAGTCGGTTCTATTGGAGAACATTTGAATATGATCTTTTTAGTGGAAATATTTTTTAGTATAGTGAGTGTGGTTATTTGTTTATGGAATCTAGTGTTTTTGTGGTGGCTGACGTATCCATACACCAGGACCCTGACTTCTAATTTCGGAATCAATTCACAAAAACACTGATTGTGTGCGTGTTTTGAAAAGTTTTCTTTCTGATATGTTTGAGATAGCTCATGAGGTATAACTTATTGAACGTGTGGCACCTGTTTCTTTTAAGTATTCCTCCCCACATATGGATATCTTGGGTTCTGGGTATAGTACGAGATGATAGCCCATCGAGCAACGAGGCCTTGCTAAAGGGACCTTTATCAGTAGAGGCTTCCGCAGAGGAACCAGCGGTACTGTTTCCCCTTGGGCCACCGATTCCACCATCCCCAGCAGTAGAGGTTCCACATCGCTTAAGCATGTTTCATGAGTTCTAGCGCTAGAGGCCACCATGGATCAGGGGTTAGGTGGACCCACAGGCGGCTGAGGATTGGATGGTGGTCATGGTGAGAGTCTTCTAACTAATAGGACACCAGCTGGTCTCATGGAGATCCTTGCTTCCAGTCATCTATAAGAGCTAATTCATCTGCAGAAGGCCAACATGACTATGTCTCAGTACTCAGTGAGGTTCACTGACCTCCCATGCTACTCCACTGATATGGTGTAAGACCCGTTCTTCAGAGCCTGGACCTTCAAGTAGGGACTCAGGCAGGAGATCACGGCTTCGATGATTTCTCTCAGCATCCCGACACAGGAATGGGTGTTAGAGATATCCCTCTTACTGGGGAGTTTTCTTGGTTAGAGGTCACCAGTAGTGAGACCCACCACTAGGAATCACAAAGTGAAGTCTTCTGCAGCTGGCTACAGATAGATTTCACAGATGTCCAAGAGGACCAGACCTACAGGTGGACGATCACAGGATTCGGGGTCAGTTGTGCAGGGCACTGGAGACAGAGCTAGTCATGTGAGTAACAGGCAGTGTTACACATGTGACGGGCAGGGTCACATGGCTCGTGACTATCAAAACCATCATATGGATGATCATAATATGGTCGTAAGACCACCTAGGCAGAGATATAGGTTTGACCGATGAGGTCCTTAGGGAGTAGGCAGACAAGGAAATGGAGAAGGTTGTGCAACTTGCGGTGGGCAAGGATTTGAGATGTTACCGCCACCACCACTAGGTGGTCCACCCCAACCACAAGGAGCAGGTGGGAAGGGGCAAGATCAGATCCATGCAGCTGAGGCCTACAATCATGGTGCTCTAGAGATGATACGAGGAATGATCTGTGTCTACTCCACCTTAGCTGCTGAACATATAGACATCGGTTCCAGACATTATTTTATTTTCATATCCCTCGTTCGGATCTCAGAGATTCCAACAGATACGTTGGCTCGATTCTAACAACTAGAGACACTTATGTGAGCAGATTCGATTATTATGCACTGGTTCTGGCAGTGTAAGATTCCTCTAGGAGGTGACTGCTTCGGCTGGGATCTCTTAGTAGCATCATCAAGGCCTTACGATGTCATCTTGTGTATGGACTGGTTATCTACTATTCATTCTCAGATAGACTATATTTGGCACAAAGTGCAGTGTGTCCTCTTGGACTGGACTAGATTTACCTTCACCGGTGATAAGGGAGACTTTTCAGCACAGGATGGACTTACCTGATGGAGAGTGCAGCCGATCACTCATTAGTTGTCTAGTATTACCCTCGAAGTGGTTGATGTGGAGAGTCTGAGTTATCTTATAGCAGTGGACTAGTACACTGATTTCTTATCTGATGATGTTCTAGGTCTACCTTCTCGCAGAGAGGTGGAATTTTACATTGAGTTGTACCCTAGGATGACACCGATATCTACACCAGCATATCGGATGGCTCCTATAGAGCTTCGTGAGTTCCATGAACAACTAGAGGACTTACATGGGAAGAGATTCATCATGCCCAGTGTTTGTCCTTGTGCAGCCCCAATTTTGTTCACCAAGAAGGTATATGGGAGCTCAAAACTGTATGATGACGATCGGCGGTTGAACCAGTTGACCATGAAAAACAAGTACCTACTCTCTAGGATTGAAGACCTCTTTGGTCAGATGAAGAGAGCATGGTGGTTCTCAAAGATATACCTCATATCTGGCTATCACCATCTCAGATTACAAGATGAGGATGTGAAAAAGACTACTTTCAGATGTCGGTATGGCCACTATGTGTTTTTTGTCATGTCGTTCTGCATGACCATTGCTCCAACAGTGTTCATGGGGCTCATGAACCAGATTATTCAACCATTCCTTGATCACTTTGTAGTAGTCTTCATCAACAACATTATGATCTACTCAGCTACCTTGGAGGAGCATGCCTATGATTTGCAGATAGATCTTTACATGCTCTGAGGGAACCGTCTTTTTAGTAAGCTCTATAAGTGCCATTTCTGGATCCATGATGTTCACTTCCAGGGACATGTCATCTTGGAGGCTAGAGTTGTGGTGGATCCAGCAATTATTGAGGCGGTACTTTATTGGGAGCCACCTAGGAGTGTGATGGTGGTATGGAGTTTTCTGGGTTTGGTCAGATACTACTAGGGGTTTCTGCCAGATTTCTCCAGAGTTGCATCACCTTTATCAGCATTGAAAAAGAAAGGGAAACCCTTAATGTGGTAGGGGAGATGTCAGTGGAGTTTTCAGGTGCTGAGGTTGAGGCTAACTAGTGCCCCAATCTTGACGATTGTGATGGAGGGCATTGGGTACAAAGTCTACTGTCGATAGCTGAGAGAGCATGAGCAGAACTTTGTTATCCCTGACCGGGAGTTCGCAAGAGTGTTCTTCACCTTGAATATGTGGTGACAATACTTGTTGGGTGAATTATTTACAGTCTACTCAGACCACAAGAGTCTTAGTTATATCTTCTCTCAGAAGGACCTGAACTTGAGACATCGATGTTGGCTCGAGTTCCTCCCGGTCTATGACATTGAGATGTTCTATACTCTTAGGAAGGGGAACGTTGTTGCCGATTCACTAAAGATGAGATCAGGTATACAACTGCTAGGGGAGGAAATAGAGCAGTTGGATGATTTAAGGATATCCTTTGTGGAATGAGATGGAGGAGCTTTTCTACAGTCACTCCCCCAATTCTTCACCGAGTCAGGGAGGCGCAGCGTGGGGAAACTGACTGTGATTCTCGTCATGCTCAGATATCCATAGGATAGGAACCTGATTGATTTTTTGAAGGTGGGGAGCATGTCATCCTTTTCAGAGGACGTACCATGGTACCAGTGTCTCTTCGGGAGGATGTGATGTGGGAGTTCCACACATCCCCTATAGAGGTACATCCAAGAGTGGAAAAGATGTACCAGGAACAACGAAGATAGCACTGGTGGCTGAGAATGAAGAATGCAGTAGTAGGGTTTGCCTCTTAGTGCCTCACTTTTCAGTAAGTGAAGATGGAGAATCAGGTACCCACACGCTTAGTGCAGCCATTAGAGGTTCCTGAGTGGAAGTGGGATTGAAAATCCATGGACTTCATGACAGGACATCCACGTACATCCAGGGGTCATGATTCTATTTGGGTGATCATCAATCGACCCACCATGTTGACTCACTTCCAACATATTAGAGGGAAGGGTTCAGTAGAGAGCATGGGACACCTTTATTTATAGAATTTTGTGAGACTACATGGAGTATCCTCGATGATTGTCTCCGATCGTGATGTACATTTCACTTCTCGGCTATGGAAGGGGTTGCAGGATGCTTTCAGGATGCATCTTCGTTTGAGCACCACCTTCCATCCTTAGACAGATGGCCAAATTGAGTGGACCATTTATACCCACGAGGACATGTTGCATTCTTGCATCCTTGAATTCGGATGTAGCTAGGAGGATCAATTTCCCTTGGGGGAGATTTATTACAACAACATCTATCACTCCACCATTTTTATGACACCTTTCGAGGAGTTGTACGGCCAACCATACAGATCACCGTTGTGTTGGACTAACCTAGGGGAGTTAGCACTCATGGGACCAGATATGGTATACTCTACCACAAAGATGGTGCGGATCATCCAGGAGGGGATGAAGACTCCAAAAAACAGGAATAATTCCTATGCCGATAGGATATGGAGACCTATAAATATTGAGGATGGTGACCACGTCTCTCTATGGGTCTCGCCACGATGTGGTTTGCAGATATTTGGCTAGGGTGGTGAGTTATCTCTGAGGTTCATCGGACCCTTTTTGGTCCTTAGTAGAGTTGGTGAGGTGGATTATTGCCTAGCACTTCCCCCTCAGTCGCACTAGGTGCACAATGTTTTCCATGTATCCTAGCTAAGGAGATACATGAATGAAAAAACACATGTCATCGACCACGGAAAGCTTGACATCTATGATGGGGTGATATTTTTAGAGGTTCCAGTGGAGATTGAGGATCGATAAGAGTAGGCCTTTCTTGGTAAGTCAATTCCTTTAGTGCGTGTACATTGGTATCATGGGAACCTCCAGGAGATCACACAGGAGAGGGAGGCCCATATTCCTACTTAGTAACCCCACTTGTTTTCCTATTTTTTGTAACATGGATTTCGGGGATGAAAAGCCCTAAAGGTGGAGAGAATGTAAAGACCTATAAATTCCATGTAATTTTTTTTAATTATATTTGAAATTTATGAGCCTTCAAAAATAGACATACCATGATTTTTATGCCTGGAGTCCCCAAAATGAATTTCTGAACATTTTTTAGGTATGTTCAGTAAACGTGTGAGAGATTTTTGTATATTTTGAACCAATGCTCGAAATTGAAATCGGAGGGCATTGTTGAAATCACAGTTCCGATATTCTCTAAAAGAGACATTCACCTCTACCACAGTATGTCAAGGGTAGAAGATATATTTTCATTTTTTTCATGGAAGAAGAAAAATAAAATATTAAAATTTTTATTTTTCTTTTGAAACCCCTCCTTTTGAGATATGGTGGTAGCGACCACCCGAACTAGAAATCCTCCATTTTGAATTATATTTGAGGGGACCACCCGAACATCTCTTTAATGTGGGTAAGTCCCTTGATATCCTCTCATTTAATTGTTTCAATGCAATTCAATTAATTGTTCCATTTAATTGTTCCAACACAATAAAATTAATTGTTCCATTTAATGGTACCAAATTTAATTGTTACAATGTCAATTAAATTGTTAAACATATTTTAATTTGTTGTCTCCTCATTTCCTTGGGGAAATCATTGGGGACGTGGAGGATTGGTAGAACTTTGGAGAAACTCATTATCCAATGAAGAACGCCCTCTCCAATAAAGAACATAATTCGGAATCAAGAATGAGGACAATGCATGAGCCCGACATCAAAAGAATGTTGCAGAAATGACCATCATTAGAACCTGCATCACCTTCACCAACTTCATCTCATGACACCTCCAATAGGAAATTGAGGTAGGTTTTGTTGTTGTTTTTATACTCCCTTACACCGTTATTTTTGTTCATCATGATTCATGAAAATTTATGTCATTTGCAGTCATTCTAACATGGATGGTGCGAGCCAAACAAACATGGCCAAACCTCTCAATATCCTGTGTGAATTTTTGTGGCCTTGAATCGTTGGGGACGTCCCGAGGCGGGTGTGTAAATTTTCAGAATTATGATCGGGCCACCGGGGCACACCCAGGGACCCAAAGAACGTCATTGGTGACTGTCCGGTGACCAACACTGAAGGGCTAGGTAACGGTGGCTGGAACTCCAACCGGTCACGATGAAGATGATGGCGCGACCATATTTCCAGAGAAGGGTCATGGCCCATCGGTCACAGAAGAGCAAGGGAAGAGGTCGGCCATGCGATGGGGAGGCGGCGGTGCATGTCCACCCCACTGTGCATGCAGGAGCCACAGCCTTGGGCCATAGTGGTAAGGAGAGGGTGGACGGCTCGTTACTGGATTCCATTGATGGCCAGGCACACGACCGCTCTAGGGAGAGGTGGCTGGCTGACTGGCTAGCCGCGAGACAAGAGAGCCGCCCCTGGGCTGGGTCGTGCTGCCGGGCCGGGCCAGACCCAACGGGCCTGGTCAGTCCCAGGGATAGACCTGGGATGGTCCAGGTCGAACCGAACCAGGTCAGGTCGGCCAAGCCTAGGTCGGACCTAGTTGGTCTGACCGGGTCAGACCAGATCTAGACCAACTTCGACCCTTTTCAATCTTTTGGCCATAACATTAGCTACGATAATCCATTTTATGAACCATCTACATTTATAGAATCCTTGGATTGAGGTGATCGTTTTGGTATTGACCACATGAGTTTTTGATAAAGTTGGTGTACATCCAGGTTGGATCGAACACAAATCCAACCAAGCCCTCATGGCTAAAAGGCCAATAACATACAGACTGAGCATCTGATTGATTCATCGTCTGTCACATTGATACCACTTTTACCTAGTGTTCCTTTTAGATACAATTTGTGGGACTTCATTGTAGTCGGAGTATCAACCTGTGGCTTGAGTACTGGAACCTCCCGAAATCAAGTGAGCTTAGTGCAGGAACCCTACAACTGGCTGTAACATGAGAAAGGGATCCTTTGTGGGTCTCTACTTTGGGATCTTATGTGGGTCTGTGTTCAAGAGTCTCACATGGATCCACACTAGGAATCCACATGGGACTACTCTAGGATCCTATTTGGGTCTTCTGTAATTGGATCTGTTGTGGGTCTGATGATTTAGGATCCTACGGGTGTTTGATGATTTAGGATCCTACGTGGGTCTCCCTCTTAACAAAGTAACATTATTCAGTAGTTACATATAATCATCATTACTACCGTACCTATGTTATACCTGGTGTGATATGAGTCTTTAACTTTGGGGTAATGTTCTGTGTGGCATACCTTGTGGTACATACCTTCATTTTGATACCGTTGTGCTATTCTTTTGTGTAGCATTACATATGTGGTGTTTACCTTTGTGGTGTTACCTTCATATTACTTACCTTTGTGGTGATACCTTTGTGGTATTTCTTTGTGTGGAATTACCTATGTGCTACATAACTTTGTGGTGTTAACTTCGTGGTACATACCTTCATGGTGATATGTTTGTGGTATTATTCTTTGTGGCATTACCTTTGTGGTACATACCATTGTGTTATTACCTTCTTGGTATTCCTTCCTTTGTGGAACAGTTGTACTTTGTATAATGATTTCGGCATTCAGTTTCCTCATCAATGAGATGGGTATACGAGATAACTTAGGTATATGTATGGGCATATACCTAAGTAGGGTTGTCAGTTGTTTCAATTATTTGTGAGTTATCCTTTGTGGATTTTGTAAGATCTTTGAGGGCCTCGCGGTCCCTAATGAGTATTGTTATAATCACCCATGCACGGTCTATTCCCTCATCTTGTTGTGTTTGATGCAGACAACGGACCACGCTGACTAAGGATGATAGAACTAGGACTACAGGTAGGTTGGAGGTGGACATTAGACAAGGTGTACCGTAGAGATGACTGTTCGAGAGATGTACCCACCCTTCAGGTAGGGTCCTAGGTGGGAGTTCACAGGAGCTGTTCAATTTACTTGTGCATTCCAGTTTTCTTGTACTTTCTATTTGGGCTTGTATACTAGCCCCTTTGGCTTACTTTACTCACACTTTTTACTATACATTTTACTTGTGATTGTATCATGTTGTGTGCTTGGGTTTGTGTGTATACAGGTTATAAAGGAAATGCCTTCCTGGTTTTTAGGGAATACCATTTTTTTTGTTGGTCGCCATCCACTGGCCTTTGGAATGCGGGCTTGGGGAAGTCACGGCACGGTCCCAGAGGGACGGGTCGTTACATGATTACTCGTAATCATGCCAATTTATTAAAATAATTCATTTGCTCCTGGATTCTGGGGTTGGGGAATTATAGTTGTTATTATAGGAATTTTAGAAACTACCTTGGAAATAGATTTAGAAAACATATATTAGGGATCATATCCCTATTATATACATTGATGATACGTGTAGAAGATCCCCCTTGAATTTTTGTAATGTAGGGATTACGTGGATATTCCAAGATGTACATACATTTCTGGATACTTCATGGGGAAATGGTTCTGGAATATATGTACGGTGGGGTGAAAACTCTTAAAAGGTTTTTCGACCTTGACTCAGGGTAACCTGGTACACAAGAATGGGCCTTAATGCGCCCCTCGTATAACAATTACAGGTGATATGCTTAGGATAATTAATTTTTTATTTACAAACCATTATGACAGATTTAGGAGTAAATATGTCCTCAAAAAAAATATATTGATGATTTTGAGATTAGATATGAATAATTTATGATAAGTATTTCAAAATTTTAGAATCATGAATTAGGATTTATAGCCTAATATAGTGTATGACATTGTTTATAAAAGGCACATAGTGGAAGGATTGACTACCCCACCAATGAACTTGTTACAAAGAGTAATAAGGATATTATCTTTCACGGTCTTAAGACAACATTTTGGAGGAAAATATCCTCCCCTATATTCTCATCATACGAGTAAATAGTATCATTTGTTTATAAGATATGTAAATAATTCTCTAAGTCCTATTTCTTTGAAGGGAAGCCAGGGAACATGAAGATGGCCGAAAGAATGAAGGATAAAGGGAAGAAGGGAATGATTAAATTTCCCACATGTGATAAATGTGGAAACAATCACATTAGTAAATTCTTGAAGGGAATGAGAGTTGGTTATATGTTCTGAGAAATGGGACACAAATATTTAGATTTCCAGGGTATGAAAATGGTTTCCGATGGACAATTCTTTAGAAACAAGTATAAGGGACACTATGCGAATCAAAGTACCAATCGTCAAAGTAATATGCATTAGATGATGTTATTGGATAATGATCAAATTATGATATTTTTGCAGATGAAGAGAAATGATCAATATTCCTATTCCATAATTATTTCATATTAATATTTTTTTAGAAATGTACTTGTTATAATAATTATAGAGTATATAAGGATTGTACTGCAGTACTATTTAATTGGGGGTTTGAGATTGTATGGTACTATGAAAAGTGACTCAATGGCATGTTAAACTTTCTAGAAAATAAATGGTTGATAGAAAGATAAACCTTAATAATTTCCTAAAAATGTGGTACTGGTTTTGGAATAAGTGGTGATTGATTGGGGTAAATCATAATGGATATAATTGGATACCTTGGAACTAATTAATTGTATTTTTATTCCACCATTGTTGGAGTTTACAACATTTTTTCATATAAGGAGTTTATTTAGTATTTTATAAGGGATATGGGAGAATTAATGTAATCAAAAAGGTTTTATGGTAATTCAGTTTGTTACAATGTTTTATGAGAAAACATGATAAACGTATTCACATGTTATAATTTCAAATAATATATCTTCATTATGTTTACCTTCATTATAAATTTAGTACTGTGAGTTTGGATAGAAGTATTTTGGATAATTATAATGGTTGGAATGGTTTAAGATGGACATTGGATAGTGTTTTTAAGGTTAAAAAAATTCTTAATATTTTTTTGGATTGTTATAAAAATGACAACCCAAAGGTCGGGCGACAACCTGTCGCGTCTGATGAGGCTGCAAGACATAAACCCGCAACTGATGGGCAATATGGGTGAATCACATACAACTGGACCATGTGATGTCCTAGTTTGTATAATGTAGTTTTTTGAAAAGGTATGACAAATGAATTAAAAGTTAATTTATTTAACCCTATATAATTCGGATAATTATTATCTTTTAGAGTGAAAGATGAGTTTGTGTTAGAAATTAGTTAAAAGATGGGACTCCATTTGTCATATATTTTTTATCTTCTTATTATATGAAGAAATTAATTCTCAAACATTAGGGAAATGATATTAAAACCAAAAATTTGTTATCCAAATACCCTATGATTTGTTGAACCGGTGATATTTTAAATCATCATAGATTTATCGCTTTGAGGCCCCCAATTTTCCAATTATTTTTCAATTGTTTTTGATTGATGACCCCAATCCTGCCTTGTAAATATTTATGTTTTTCCTCCATTTATGTTTATCTAAATTACACTAATGTTCTTATATTCGAAATCATAATTTGGTGGTGGCTTCTTCATTTACCTTTCCCTCTTTTTAAGATTAAATTTTATTAAACCTATTTCTGATTTGGGTTTTCCAAAAAGGTATTTTCTATTTTAAATCTTTTATTTTCATAGAAAAATTTCAAATTGCTAGGACGCAATTTATTAAAGGAGGTTAGAATGTAACACCCAATGATTTCATAGTATTATATCTCTTTAAAGTAGTTTAATATCATATAATGCTGGAAACACTGACTTGGCTTACGTTATATGCAATATTGAGTTTCTATGAAACAACACATTCGTACAATAATTATTTTAATGATATATTTATTTATCTATTATATAATGTAATATGAATAATAAAAAATATTCTTTATATTTTTTCACATAAATAATAAATATTTATAATGAAATGTTTATGTTTTGTAAAAATAGTTATATATTTAGTAAATGTATTTTCTTAAAAGAACTACATTTTATGTCATTTAGTGAACAATAATATAATTAATTTCAGACACTCATAAAAATTGATTTTGGGAAATTGGATTCATCTTTGAATTCCAAATATCAAAATTATCTTAGAGTGAATTTTTGGTATTTTTCTAAAAACTTCCAGTTTTCCATAAATCGTGAAAAACACTCTGTTATTGTTCTGAAATGACATTTTATGTAAATATTTAATTTTAATTTAATTTCTTTAAAATTAAAAATAAATACATAATACCTATATTAATACAATTTAATTCATTGAATTCATTTTATAATAATATTTGATATGTAAAATTTTATTAAAAATTTTATCGTCTTTTACCCACTTTCTATGAACATTTCAAAATTTGAATAAAATAAAATTTTACAGCTTCTATGAATTAAATTTCAAAAATTATATAGAAACAATTCTTATTAGTATGTAAAATTTGATTCAATGGGGTGAAAATAATTTCTCATGAATAGTAACTTTTGAATTTTATTTACCACTGTTAAAAGTAAATAGGGTAATTAATGAAAAAAATGATATTATAATTACCCTAAAACATTTCCTAATTCCATTCGATAATTGTTCTTTGAAAAAAACAACCTTAGGACAAAAATATTATCCCTTTTGATCCACTTTTATTATATGAGGATATTTATTATATTTTATTTAAAGATGTGTTAAAAGTTTTAAATTAAAATTTTAATAAAAAAAATTTTAATATAGATTTATACATAAGATAAATTCAGCTATAAATGTTAATTAGAAATATAATAATATTGAATATATCATGGTATTTTATTTTTAATTTTTATACATTAAATATTTAAAATAATTTATGACATTGTGATGATGTAATAATTATGTTATTAATGAAAGATTAATATAATTGATGTTATAAATATTAAAATAAATTTAAATTTCATTTTTTGATGAAATTAATTAATTATCAATTTGAATATGACATTTTAGGTTTGATGCAATGTATTTTGTTTAAGTAATCAAGTTGTTATGTTTTTCACGAAAACCAAATACTAAATTTTCCCAAAATTGACTTAAATGAGTTTTTAAAACAAATATTATTTTATTAAATGATATAATATTCTTCAAAATCTATGATTCAGACAAAGGACTTATATAATGTTATATATGTCAGTAAGGAAACACTTGAGGTCATCTTGGAGTTTAATAGTAACTATATTAACCATGTAGTATAAAAATACAAGAAGGCGTGGTAAAAGATAAACTATTTGACTAAGATTTAAATCTAAAGGATAAGGTAAATATAGTGACCTAAACTTGTCTAAAACCTATATTATGAGAGTATTTAGACCCATACCCTCCTTATCCTTGAAAGAAATCCATTTGGATCTTTTAGAAACAGAAAATAATTTTATAATAAAATAATATTTTAAAATTTTCTTAAAGTGCATGTCACCTCTCTTATAAAAAGGTACTTCCCATTATCTTAAATTCACACCTCCAAAGCCATTTTACTCGGCCAAAACCTGCCCAAATATCCTCCAAACTATCCTCATTTCAATTTATATTCCATACTTTGTTCCTAAATCCAACCTAGCGAGCCCTTTTATTCAAATAAATATGAAACACCTGTAGAAAATGTAATTATTTCAACACCTATTTTAATGTTCTTTTTTATTCTACTTCCAATTTATTTTTTGTTTCCATACTAAAATAATAACAACAGTACCATATACATTCTTAGATGTTATTATAAATATGGAAAAACCATATTACTAATTCTATCTATCCTTGGAATGAAAAAGTCACCATAAGTCCGTACGTACGGCTTACCGTCTCCACATCGTGGTGTTATTTTTTATTCAACGCTATGTTATTTGGAGGGATATAATGATGAGTATTATTTTAATAATTAACTAAAATAACTTGAAAATGGTTCTGTATATTTAATATAATATCCAATTCTACACATTTTAATCATTAATGAAATGATATCGTCGCTCGTGCATACGTATGGCTTACCATCTCCACGATTCTATGAGATTCATTTCCACGTTCACCATTCAAGGATGATTATTAAAATATAGAATATTAATAATTATCTATTATATGACATAAAAAATCTACTGGAAAATATATATATTCATCTACTTATATTCCATTCACTTACTTTTATTCAATACGATATGAAAACGGAAGCAACGTTCATGCATACGTACGACCTACTGCCTCCTTGAACGGTGTATTCCATTTTATAAATATATTTATTATATATATTAATAATATGAATATATAAGATATTTTATTCATATTATACATTCTTTAAGTAATTAAATCAGGATCTATTTAATATTATCAAAAATAACATGTTAAAACATATTCGATAAACAAATCTATATTACCCTAAATGTTGCATTAACATGGAATTTTTAATAAATAGGTAATATAAAGTCATAAAATAATAATATATGATATTATAAATATTATTCAAATTCTTAAATAAGTTAATAATATTTTTAAAAACATTATACATGAGTTTCAGACACGTACAAATAGTATCATTCCAAAGGTAAGGGTCAATTCCTCAATCTTATTATTATCCGAGATTGTTTTTGTGTAAGTATTTTCCGGGACATAATTATCATATGAGTCCCAGTTTCATTAAATTGTTTTCAAAATGATTATTTTTAAGGGTCTTTTTAGATAAAATTCCATTTTAAATGTTTTAAATATTTATTCTTCTAAATATTTATCAATAATGTCCAGGTTTTCAAAATGGTTTTTAGGATTTATTTATAAGAACATTAATGTTTTAAAATGATCATTACCTTCAAAAGATTCAAAATGTTATGGGAAAATTTGATTAAAAATTAAATTTTTAATATCATCTTTTATAAATTGTGTGAATTTTAATTTATTTCATGAAAAAGGGATATTTCTATCAATGAGTTATACTTATCATTTTCAACTATGTCAACTACCATTACTAGATATTATTCTTTATTGAGGTTGATTTATTATAATAAATTATTTTATATTGTATTGAATGAGTTATGATATTTTTGAATGTTGACGTGATATTTTTATACCATTCATGGACTATGGTTCATGTATTTAAATTTTGTATTGTAGTTTTAATATGAATGTTTTTTTTATGTTTCAACATTTTCATATGAGGAATGCATTGGACTTAGTATGTAATAGGAGGGGCCCGCTATAGTCCCTCGATGCTTCGGTAGGTATCATGATAAAAAATACTATCTTGTCACAAGGCCTTGACAAATTTATATTTAGGTTCTTGGCATGAGGCCTTGATTTAGTGGTTAAGACTTCCGACATTATGCATTCCAGCATTATGAGATTAGTTATTAATGTTACATTTGATTACTGGACTAGTAGAATATCCATGTGAATAAGTAAATGGAGTTATTTAATTTATCATTGCCATATTATGCTTAAATTTTTGTATAAAGGGCTTGTATTTCAATTTTATACCTTTCCATAAAATATTGTGATAATTTATGATAGCTTATGCTATTTTTTATCCTTAATAAGCATCTGAGCTCACTCTTTTCTTATAATTTATTTTCCCTAGATTCCAAGAATTGAATTATGATTTATATGAAGGTTTAATCTAGGAGAATAATGGAATTTTCCAAGGATTATCTATGTTGTATTTTATGTTTGAAATTTCATTGTAAAATTCATGTATGTAATTTACTTTCCAATACTGCTAAACTGATTGGTCCTTCGGGACTTGATTCCTTGTAATCATTCAAATGAATAAAAATAATGCACCAACATCAGGCATTTGCGGTAGGTGCGTTACAGGTAGTCATCGAATAAGTGGGTACAATCTATTATAACCAACAAATAAAATAAATGTCCCTTTCAATATTTTTCCAACAAGTTCAACTAAGCTGATAATCATTTTTTATGATTAAATTTTTTTCTTAAAATTTATATGTTTCAATTTTGATATATTTATGATTAACACTAATTTCAGAAGAATAGTAAATATAATAATAATGATTTCCTATAAAAATATATTTTCATGATATTTTATGATTTTATTTTAAAGTTAAATTTATAAGAATTGTAATGATAATTTGATAAATCTAAATTCATTTCATAACATATTATTTCAATATTAACTTAATATTAATTCCTTGTATTTTTCTATAAATAATAATTTTTATGTGAATATTACAAAATACAGCTTTTAGACAAAACAAGAATTTTATGAAATTATTAGTAGATAAGTACGAATTGGAAATTTATAAAATCTTAATATAAGACCAAATATGTATTTTAAAAGTTACATTATAATTTAAAAAAATTAATTAAATGCCCATATATTACATTTTGGAAATGATGTTTTATTTTTATGAAAATTGTTTTTAATATATTATACATTAATAATTTCAATGTAAATTTTTATCACATTTAGAAAATTAATATAATTAATGGATTTAAAATTTGAAATCATTAGGTAGAAATTATTTTATATGTTACAATTTATATTCAATCATAACTGATATTTCAATTTGTTAAATAATAGTTACCTTGGTTAAAATAAAAAGGGGTTAAAAAGGATTAACCATGATAGAAAGACCACAGATATGTTTAAAACATGTGTAGGAATGAGTGGTTGTTGAATTTATATAACTTATCCCTAACCCTCTTATTATTTCCCAATTTTGGATTTACATTACTTCAGAGTGACTTCCCATTATTAAAAAGTTTTGTGTATTTACAAAATTGACATTCTTTTTTACTTATAAAAGGGGCACTCCTCTCCTCAAATCCCCCACCCAAAAAACAACTTTTTTCAGCCCAAAATATTCCCAACCATCTATTGAACATTCTTATAAATTTTCATGAGGTTTTTTCTTCTAAAAAGACAAAAAAAATTAAAATCTAAATCTCTTTTCCAAAGGATTTAATTCAAGAAGTGAGGTAATTTTTTCTAATTGCTCAATTATAATTTCTATTTATTTATGTTCGCTTATTCAATCTCAAATTCCATTAAAAATATTAAAATAATTACATAGTTATCATTTGAATATTGATCTGTTATTAAGAAGCTATTATAAGATTTATCAAAAATATCTTCTTCCTTTAAGGGAAATGAAAACGTGAATGGTGCATATGTGCAGGCTAATATCATTAGAAATAAACCTTATATTTCATCCTTTTCCATATAAAATTGATGATCTGTAAGATTTTTTAATGTATATTTATGGTATAAATATTTTATTTAATTTCATAAAATGATATACCATGTTACTTCTTTCTTCCTCGCTTCAAAAATGATATAATCACCCATGTGCATGTGTGAACTACCACCACCAAGGAATGATTCTTTCATTTTTTCACTACCTCTATCATGGATCGTTTTAGATTAAATTTAATTATTATTTATGATATTTCTCTGTAATATATATAATTAATATGTTTTTTATGGATTAAATAGTAGGTAATGATCATTTTAAAGTAATCTATAGGTATCACAGAATAACCAAAAACCAGTTCATCATTAATTTAATCTACATGAAAAATGAATAAAACTCCCATGTAAATGAATTATATGATTATAGGGAATTATATATCATTAATTATATAATCATTAATGGTTTTTAAATTATTAAATTTCTGAGAAGAAAGAAGATCGTCACCACTTTTACGAACATAGTTTGAAAAGAGATATATTATTAACACCCAATATTGAATAGTTATTCTAATAATATAAAATGTTAAGAGAATTGTAACAGACAATGTAATTTTAATATAATTAAATTTCATATATTCATTAGATATATTTTATATAGTTATATTCATTATGATTATATTATTCAGCTCCTTGGTTAAAAGGAAAAAAGTGTTATTTCTAAAAAAATGTGTTTCATACATTAAATTGTTGTATTTAAAATATTTATTTTCAAATTAAATAATTTTATTTATTTTAAATTTACATCATTTTTTAATTATATATTTCAAATTTATCTTAGGATTATTTTTTGTTAATTTTCTAAAAATATTTTCTTTTTAAGTAATATTGAAAATACTGATTTTTATTGAAAATTGTATTTTATGATTGATTTTTTAAAAATAAAAATAATATTTTTATATTATTTTAAAATTTTAATTAGTTTATTTTTTACTAATAATAAAATTATGTTAATTTAAATGATTCTTTTAAATTAGTTTTTTATAAGAATATTTATATACAAAATTAAATGAATTTCTAAAAAACTATTTTTCATAGCATTTTATTGTGTTAATTTTAAATAATATTCTATGACATCTTGGTTATCAAAATTGAAAATGGATTTCATATTTGTAATCATGGGGTAAATTTTTTTAGATAGGTCCCTTTTATTTTTTGTACGTTATGAATAGTAACCTTCGTAATATTTATAATCAAGGTATATGGTAAATTAGGTAATAAAAGTTAAAAATAAAATAATAAGGACTATAAAATTAATCTGAAACTCAAATTACTTTTATTGGATTATTATATATTATCCATAATCATAAAATGATTAATATATTTCCTTTTTTCTATTTGGACCTGATTTGTACCTTTATAAAATTTAAGTGAATATAAAGCAAAAAAATTCACACTATTGATTTTAATAAGTATAATATTCTTTCCATACGGATAAATAAAAGTTTTGTTCATTTAAAAATATAATTTTTAAATATAAATGATTTATTTTTATCATGGTAATATATTTATAATTTTTAGTGATACAATATTTTTTGTAAATTCTTTTAAAACGATGACGCAATGCATCTCAGCAATGTAAAAGAATCATTCAAATGATTACAAAAACTCTTAATATAATACTATATGAGTTTATTTTTCTGGTTAATTGATTTTTTTTTATCAAAAATAATTTATATAGATGTTATTATTCAGTTTATTTGAATTACATTATTTTTTAGTATTAATAAATCAAATTAAATGAATTGTTCTGAAATTAACATTGATGTTGTTTTATAATAAAACATTCAATATTGTATGATTTAAAATCCATTGAAAATATTTTGTCCTGAATATATAATATTTTATGGTTGATTAAATAAACAATAGACCATTTATTGATATTTTTTCCTTTTATAGTAACAATATTAACCCCTTTAGAGTAAAAACATCAGAATCTATTTATTTATCAAAAAGTTATATGAAGGGTTAAAACAAAATAATAAGGGTGAAACTTAGATTGAAACTCATAAAATTATATTTTATTTTATTATATTAACTTATTATAATATTATATTTTAATAATATTAGTTTGGGAAAATTTAGAAATCAAAATTAATTTATATTAATTAAATATTTTAAGAAATTCTAAGAGTGGTCCTCCCTTCTCTTATAAAATGAAACAACTTCTTCCCATTTCTACACACATAAAAACCATTTGGTTCAGTTGATTCCTATTTAATAACCTCTTTACATCCATATAGATACCCTAGGGGACTTAGTTAGGTCATAATAATAACACTATATGGGATAACTTCTTATGAAAAAAGTTTTTACACAATAAAGAGGTATATTTGTAACAACATGTTTTAGTTTTTTTCTTCTTAAACTTTCTTAAAATATTATTCAACCATTATAAATAATAAAAAATTATATTCCATAAATTGAGATATTGTTTTGTTAATTTCGTAACCTATATCTTTCTACTCTTCCATAAAATGGAATCAAACCCATCATTCATGTGTATGGTAGACTAGTGCCTCACAAACTAATGTAATTAATTTCCCATCACCATACCTAACAAATATTTATAATGTTGGAATTAATGATTAAATATTATATTTATGAAATATTTATAACTATAAATAGTAAATATTTCATTAAATTTCTTATGTTCCCATTCATTGAATAATGTGAACATTGTTCAAGCGTATTAGTGGACTACCACCTCCACAAAGTGATGTCATTAATTTTTCATCACACCATGGAACGGATAATATATATAGGCATGATCAATGAAATAATATTTTTTATGATTAATTATTTTATTATTCTATTTTGGTTCTTGTGAATTGTTTATAATGCTAGTTGGATCCATTATAAACCAACGGCATGTGAGCCCGTTATATCTCTCTAATGGATTGGGTAACGGGAATAAGTTAATAGATAAGGTTTCTCCGGAGAGATTATGTGAATTTACTATAAAGGTTATTCCAAGTGTAAACATGATGGTTATTATATGTGAAACAATTATGGTTATTCTAATTGTAACCAAGAAGCTTATTATATTTGTACAAGTGATATAAAAATGATTCCCAAAGTTACATGTAGGATTTATCTATTCTTGTTATGTGTTTTTATAGAAATATTATTATTAAAAAAGAAATCAAAGATATTATTTTCAATGGATGATATATGAAACTTCTTAAGTGATGAATGAATAACATTGGGAAAAAAATTCATCACATTTTGATGATTCCAAATAACACTTTTTGTGTTTTATGCTTTTAAACTAATATAACTTATGAAATGTTCTATGAAATATTTGGGTAGAGAAGTTGATTTCACAGGAAAGAAAATATTTATTTTGAACCCAATGATTATTTTGAAAAGGGAAAATTTATATAAGTATACGTGGACAAATAGTTTCATTCATTGTTTTTATTTTCCTTAATTATATTTTTGAGCTCATTCCATGTTTTATAATGTCTTTTAAAGATTATTAGGGGAACAAATGAGGTCAAGATGAATATTGTGAAGAAAGCTCATGAAAATAAAATATTTTTATTTTTAAAATATTGTTTTAGTTGGAAAATGTATGCTAAATAAAATATTACAATTTATAACATATGGGTTTTTTATGTATGAGTGATGAGAAAAATTTCTAAAAAAACTAAAAGATCATTGTGAATATAATAATGTGAATTATAGTATATAGTTACATGAATATGTAATGTATATGGCCTGGTCCATACTGTTGGATCAAAATGTAGGTTTAAATAACATTTTGTTTTAGATTAATATGATTAGAATATCTTAAAAACACTTTACTGTATGGTTACATTAGTATGATATAGAAATTAAAAATTACCTTGTTGATTCATATAAATTATATATATTTAAAATGGTTTTCCATAGAGTAAACAGGGAAGTTAATGTTGGAAGGTATCAGGGGAATGATATCCTTATGAATCAACAACCTATAATGGTTAGAATTGATATTTATGGTTTTTCCATCATGATGGATTAGTTGATATAGGATATAAATGGTGGTGGTATCCATGCTAGAGAACATACAGATCTATTATAGAAGAACATGTAAATAGGGGAATATTTTATGAGATATAATTCTCTAGTATATTGTTGATATTATAACCTAGTGGTAGCTGATAGATGGATTAAAATCCGATAATATATATTTGATTCCATGGGATGTCCATATCATTAAAAGGTGTGTCATTATATTTAATTATTCAAATGTGATTCCAGCTAGTGGAGGCCAATGGTCAAGAATGGCCGGGTAAAAGAGGAGATTGATTCCTCAAAATATGAAGAATTTAAGAATATATTATAAGAGATGAATTTTAATAAATATTTTAGTGTTATAATGGGAAAATAATTTCGTGGAATTGTGGAAAAGGGAAGAATATTTACTGGCCCTGTGTGAAGAAAACCTAAAATGAATTTCAAGGTAACATCCAAATTTTATTCCAGATATTGATAGTAATATAATTTAATTTTACTAGGGATCAAAGAAAAAATATTAAAGGGAATTAGATTAATATTAATTTAAAGGTTCTGAGAAGCTTGTTTGGTTTATGGATAATCTGCAACAGGATTTTTTAGATGATCAATTGTTTTATAATAAAAAACAAAAAAATTTATTTTCATTATGTGATAATTGCAGTAAAAAGAATCTTGGATAATTCCTTATAAAATATAGTAAGTGATACTAATGTGGTAAGTTCTCTTGTGTGTATTATAATTTCATTAAAAATATATTGGTATTTATAAGACCAATTCTGATAAACAGGTAGTAAAATTTTATAAATGTAATGTTAAGGGTCATTATGCACAATCATGATTAAAGAAGAACACAGATGATGGGAAGAAACACAACTACAATCAAATGGGTGTGGTGAAATACTTTTCAACTACTTGAGAATATGTTGGCCATCAATCAGAGTGGTCCAAATTATATTTATGATTATTCGAATTATGATAATGTCTTGTTTTATTCTTGGTATACACATTATTTCATTTATGATAAGTTTTCATGTAAATTACAAATTCCACCTCAAGAAATGAATCCATAAATTATGATAAAAACATGGTGGAATTATTATGGAAATGAGAAATTATAAGAATATTCTTATGACAATCTATTGAAATAATTTAAATATAATCCATTTTTTATTTCACCAATTATAGTTTGATGTTATTCTTAGTACCGATTAGCTCTCCATTTACCATGATAAGATGGATTGTAGAGTTAAATTCGTAGTTTTTTAAAAAGAGTTTCCTTTTTTATTCAATAATGATCTCATACCTTTAATAACACATCATGAAGATATGAAACTATTAAAATATTGAAATGAAAGTTATATTTTTTATATTTTTTTAAATAAGATAATAGTTATGATTAATGATGTTTAAGTTGTAAAAGAATACCTAGATGTATTTTTGTTGATTTTCCTAGTATTATACCTAATGAATAAGTTTAATTCACTAATGAAGTAGTATTTAATGCTAATCTAATTTCCAATCTCCCTTATCTGATGTCTCAAGAAGAACATTTAGAATTGAAAAATAAGTTACTTGAGTTTCATGGTAAATTTTTAATTCATCCAATAACATCAATAATGGGTCCACCTAATTTTTATGGTTAAAAATTAATATTTTTCAATGACTATTTTCATCGATTATATATCTCTGAATAATATTATATCTAAGAAGAACTATAATTTTTCTCATATTTATTACTTGTTTAATTAGCGATGGTGAGATAATTATTTTTAAAATATTTAGATATGTTTTGGTTACAATAAACTATAGGTTAAGAAGGATGAAATTATAAAAATTTCATTTTGAAATTGATAAAATAATTATGTTTTTTTATTACTTTTTGGTTGAAAAATTCCATTTTTTGGATTATTGATGTTATAAAAAAAATTAATGACTTTTTTGTTATGTTTTTTTCTATTAACAGTATTTTGGTTTATTCTAATATTTTTGGGGACCATGGTAAACCTTTATGTATTATCCAAAAATCCTTGAAATAAAATATGTTATACAAAAAAATTTAAAAATCCATTTTTTTGTTATAACAAATTTCATTTCATAAGAATATCATAAACAAATGTCGAATAATAGTTTTTAATGATAAAACTAATGTGGTTTATTAATGCCCACTAGAAAAAAAAAATGTTATTAATATTCTTAGTTTTTTTACATTATCAGGATAGTACAAGTGTTTTTTTTTGAAAAAAATTCTTAGTTACATAGCCCACTGACTCTACTAACATAAGAAGTAGCTAAATTCATCTTGAAAAAATGATGTGATGACTATTTAAAAGAAATTACAAAAAATATTGGTGAATTCTCCCATTTTTCCTCTACCCTAAAAAATAGTGATTTTTCATTTATAGTTAGGCTTAATTAAGATGAATTGATTATGTCTTAATGTTGAATGATTAATTAATTAGTTATGTTTCATGATAATGAAACCCACATGAGATAAATTATCCTACACATGACCTTGGACTATCATATATAATTTTTTATTTAAAATATTGGAGAAATAATTTATGTGTATCCAGTTTTGAAATATGTTCTAGTCATTAAATATTGATGTATATGCTCACTCATAAGGAGATGAACATGAGGAAGAGAAGATGAATAGAACTGATTAAGGATCATGTCTGCACGATTCATTACCATCATGGTAAAGAAAAGAAAGTATCTTATTCTTTGTGTTAGAAATTTAATGAAACATATTCCACATAATTCTTCGAACATGACCCTTTGGATGAGAATTTGACTAATTTTTTTATATGAATTATTAATCAAGAAACATCCTCTTTTTTATTTCTGGGGTTAATATAATCATCTCTATCAAAAATAATTATGAATGCCCAAAATAAGGATCATGTTTTATAGAAAAATATATAATCTGCTTAGAATGGAAAGATAAAAAGAGATAATTTTGATGAAGAAGGTTCTATCAGGCATGGAATAAGATTATTTTTTACCTTTTCATCCCCAATTAAAGATATTGTTATTGAGTGAATCCCAGAGTTCCCCATTTTTTCTCCCTAGTAGCTCTAAGACATACATAGACCTTTCAGAGTAATACTAGTTGGAAGGAATAAAAAGAGATATTGCTAAATTTACCATAAATTGATTACAGCTTGAATATGTTAAAGCAGAAATTACATAACCAAAATGGAAAAATCAGTCTTTTCCAATTCTAGAGTAGAAATGGGATAATTTTTCTATAATTTTTTTGGTTGGAATTTGAAAATACATATCAATGTAATAATGATATTAGGGTTATAATTGTTAATTTAACAAATTTATACATTTCCTTCCAATTCAAGAAATTATGTCATTAGTTCATCTTTTTTACTATATCACAAGGGGATAGTCAGGTTACATGGATTTCCTCTCTCTATTTTATCTGACTGTGATCACAGGCTCACATCAATTATTAGAAAGGACATTATATTTTATAGAGTACTGAATTAAATTTCATTATAACTTTTTATCCTCAATATAATGGATAGTCCAAGTTAAAAATTTAGACCATAGAATACATGCTTAATTATTGATTAGTGGATTAATAGGGGTGTATAGATCAATATCATTCTTTGGATGATTTTTCAAATAATAACAATTTTCATTCCTATATACAGATAACACATTTTGAGTGATTATTCTAAAATCACTTCCAGTCTCCATCTTTTTTGGATGAATAATGTAATATGAAGCTAATTGGAATGGTAGAGGAATTGGACAAGATGGTGATGATAATCACGAAATATATTAGGATCGATCTAATAAAGGAGAAATGTTTTATGGATAACCAGAGGAATGATCGATTTTCTAGGTCGGTGATCATGTTTTTCTTAAAGTATCTACATGGAAATTTCTTTTGTGTTTTGGTAAAAAAAATGAGAATTTAAATCCATGGTTCCTTGGATTATATGAAATGCTTGAGAAATTTTGATCAGTTTTCTAATAATTAGTCTTACCTCCATGTTTATCCCAAGTACAAATCATTTTTTATATTCCAATGTAAAGAAAATATGTTCCAAAATTATCTATTTTTGTTAAACCTGAGGAATTTTAGTTGCAAGATAACATTTCTTATGAGGAAAAAATATCCAAATTCATGAACAAAGAGAAAAATTATTGAAGAAAAATTTAATTCCCAAGGATAATGTTTTATAAAGAAACCATATGGTTGAATAAGAAACATGGGAATCTTAAAATGCAATGAGGGAAAGATATCCCCACTTGTATAATAAGTGAATAAAAATGAGAGGATATAATTTATAAAATGTGGGAAGGATGTAAAAGCACGGGTAATGTTAATATAAAACATATTACTATATTATATAGTTATATTTTTATATTTATATTCATTATAAAAATATTATATGATAATTTGATCAATAGGAATAAACCTCTATTACAAACCAAATATGGTTTTATATAATATATTTTTTAAATTTAAATATTTATTTAAAAATTATATAATTTTAATTTTTCAAAATTAAGGTTATTTTTAAATTAATAATTCTTAAAGTATCTTATGATTAGTTTTTTATGATAATCTGAAAATATTAATTTTTCAATGAATAATGAAAATTACAAATTTTTAATGAAACTTTCATTTTATTTTAAATTATTTTCAAATTCAAATTATATTTTGGATTATTTTTAAAATTAAATTACTTTATTTTTATTAATTATAATCTAATTATTGTCTTTTTATTTAATTTTATACTTGAATATAAAAACATTTTTATATTAAAAAGGCATTTTTTGGAAAACTATTTTTCATCGGGTATTTCTATATTAATTTTAAATTAAAATATTCAACTTCTATGTTTTGAATCCTGAAAAATAGATTCAATATTTTATATAAACTGGTCCAAATTTGTTAAATTTCTCCCTTTTTGGACAATATGAATACAATCTATAGTAATTTTAATGATCACTATAAAAGGTAAATCAAGTAATTACAGTTAGAAAATGGTAAGGACATAAACATTACCCTGACACATGACTTTATTTTATTATATGAGTATATTTCACCAATAATAAACAATAATTTAATATATGACCTTTTTTATATTTGTACCTGATTTTGACCATTATAATATTTGAGTGAATATAAAGAAAAAAATGTCAAACTCGTTAATTTAATAACTATAATATTTTTGGAATAGGTATAAATAGATTATATGTTAGGTTATAAATAATAATATTAAATCATATTGTTTTAATGCAAATTTTTAGTGATTAAATAATTACAAAAATGGTTTTTGGAAAACTCACACAGTGCTTGTGAAAGCAGTAAAAATATATGTGAAATTATTTTAGAACACTAAAATTAATTATATTTGACTTCATTTTTGTTTTAAATTAATTTTTTTATAAAAATGAAAAAATATAGAGGTATTTATTTAATTTATTCAAATTCAATTTTTTTGGTGTAAAAGTCAAATTAAATTAATAGTTCTAAATTAGACATTAATCTTATTTTCTATTAAATTATATATTTGTAAATGAATTAAAATTGAAAAATATATTATATTCATCAATTTGAATAAGATATTGAAGATATAATCAACCATGGTACATTTATGGGTCATTTTTACTTTTATAGTTACTATATTAATCCCTTAAGAGTAAAAAAATATTGATATTACTATAATTGAATGAAGGGTTAATAAAATGATAAAACAAAAGGATAAAGGTAAATATTTGACCAAAACATGTAAAAAAATTTATATGAAATTATTTCAAAGACATTCCTCTTAAAAATATATATAACTATTATGATGTCTTTTTTTGGATCAAAATTAATTTATATTAATTTACTATTTTTTGAAATTCCAAGAGGGCCCCTCCAATCGCATATAAAAGGGAACCTCTTCTTCTCTTTTATTTAAACATAAAAAATATTTTTTTTTGGAAAATACATACACAAGTCCATTATATGGAAAACCCTATATATAATATAGGAATTATTTAGGGTATAATAAAAACCATATGGGGATTACGGTGTTAAGAAAATGATTTTTTCCATATAAGTGGAATATATTTTAACCACATGTAATAGCTTTATTTATTCTTACACCTCCTTAAAATATTATTCACCCCTGAAAAAGTAATAACACATGTATAATTAATATTATGATATGTTATTAAGTTAATATGATAACCTTTATCCTTCAACTCTTCTATTAAATGGAAAAGAAAACGTCATTTGTGTGTATGGAAGACTACCTCCTCCTAAATCAATATAATTACTTTTCCATCACAATCTCTCGTTGCTAGTTATAATGAAAGAATTATTTTTTATATTTTATAATAAATGTATATTTAATATTATAAAATCATAAAATATCACCTAATTTCTAACGATTTCATTCACTAAAAAACATAATGTCATTCATGTGAAATTGTGGACTATCACCCCCACAAAGAAATGGGATTATTTATCATCACCACATCACATGGATTATAAAAAAAGGTTTTTTTAAAAGAAATAATATTTTATTAATGATATAATTGTTATTATATAAAGATAAAATAACACTTACCTACTTTCCATAATTATCAATGAAAATAGAAATGTTACTCATGCATGCGTATGACTTGTCGTGTACATAATTATAACAAAGATAATTTTTCTTGACCATATTCCATGTTTGGTTTTAAAAATATAAATTTCAAATATATTTTTCAATTATTTCATTTTTATTAGTCTGCATATTATGTAATAATTCCGACATTTACTATAGTCAACCCACAAATGAAATATTGAACATTTAACTGAATATCATCAAAACGTCCGACGTGAACATAACTGATTAAGAAATTTTACATAATACTGTAATGGATAAAAATAATAAATAATATACATTAAAAAGGTTCTTAATCAAGTAAATAATTACCTTAGGTTAATTATTTATGAAGATAAGGAATGTACTTGATTCAAACTCGAGGTAAGGGACACTTTATTTTAAAACATTAATTTAAATGTTTTAGATATTTATTTTTAAATATTTCAATTTAATGTCCATATTCATAATATTAGTATTATGAGTTTATTTATATTTAAATAATTAATTTTAAAGGAAATTTTAGGTTTCTTTTTAACATTTATTCAAATGATTTAAAAATGAATCTTCAATGGAATATTGGGACTCTCTTTACAAAACATTAAAGAAATATTCAATTTTATCTTGTACAGTTTTAATTAATTCTTCCACCTCTATAACCATTATTTGATGTCTGTATTACATTATAAATATTCATGTTTTATGCAATGAATAAATCTCCTTCAATTTTTTCCTTGTATTTTATTTCTACATAATTTATTTTAAAAGAAAGGGATTTATCAATAACTGAAAATGTTTTCTTATGGGTGAAAATAATGTTATTATGATGAAATAATTTATCCAATATATTATGGTTATTATTAATTTCTTATAAATATGGGTGATTATATTATAAACCAAAGGATGGTTATCCTATTATATCTCTCTAATTCATTTGGTAAAGAGTTGGAGATAAGTAGTTAGGTTTCTCCTAAGAGATTATAGGAATTTACTATAATGGTTATTCCTAGGGTAAACATGATTGATATTCTATTTGTAACCGTTATGGTTATTATATGTCCAACGATAAAGGTTATCCTTTTTTTAATAGTTATATGAAAATTATTCCTCAATTTACCAATACGATTTATTTATTTTTTCTAGGTATTTATATGGAAATTTTTCTATTGAAAAATATAAGCAATGATATTTTTTAAGGAAAATATATAAAACCTCATAATGGTTTAAAATATAAAACTTTGAAAAAAATCAAGATAGTTTTTTATTTAAAAGAAATCATTATGTGTTTTATTTTTGATTTAATATTTTTTGTCAAATGTACTTTCAAAATCATTATGCATAGAAGTTTTTTTCTTAGGTAATAAAATGTTTACTTTAATTCCAAAGACTATTTTGAAAAAGGAAAATATATATATGTGTTCGTGGACTAATAGTTTCTTAGTTTCTTTTTCTAAAATGAACTGAGATTTTTTTCTTCTTATCCCACTTTTTAAAATGTTTTCTACAGGATTAGTAGGGATGAGGATGAGGTTAAGATTAAAATTGTGTATACATGTTATGAAATGAAAACTTGTTTCATTTTAAAATTTCGTTTTATAAAAAAATTAGATACTAAATAAAATATTCCACATTATAATTAATAGTTTTTTATAAATTATTTGTGACCTAACTCTTTAAAACTTTAAATGTAATAGTTATTTTGGAATATATTAATGGGAATTCATGTTTAATGTCAGTAGAAAATATAATTTAAATGGACAGTTCCTTACAAGAATTGTGATAAATTAAAAGTATAAATGGAAATCTTTATGAATAAAGAATTAAAATAAGAAATTAATATATTTATCATTATGATACAGGAGTTCAAATCACATACATTTAAATCAAGGGAAATGTTTAGGGACTTGGTAACATGAACAAATTTCATTGAGTTATATAATGCCTTATTGAACATTCTACTTCTAATGCATTCCATTTTGAATGATGTTTTCTATTGAATATATGATGATACAAGATTTTGATTTTGATAAATTTCCTTGAATGTTTTTTTATATTTTAAAATAAAAAAGAATAATTTTTTAATATTGGATCATAGATAGTGATTTTACATAGATGAAGACAAAAAAATTCAAAGAAGATATTTTGATGATTTAGTTTCAATATTCTCCTCTATCTTCAAATTGATCGACCTAAAGAGGATTTTTTTAATTTTTCAGCTTATATTTTATTTTATAACATTGGGTTATCCATATTTTGTTATATAATGATTTAATTAATGATGATACTATATACCATTTGAATATTTGAAGAAAACCATTTTTTCCATTAGTTATTTAATAAAATAAAATTATTTCTATTTATATGTTTTATGAAACCCATTTTGTATCCATGGAATCTTTATGGAAATTTAATTATTCAAATTTAGATGATTTTTGAAACCCATATTATTTCCATGTGTTCTTTATAAAAATATAATAATTTTTTTTTTATATTTTATGAAGATCATTTTATTTCCATGTGTTCTTTATTAAAAGTGAACGATTTCAATTTGGATGTTTTATGAAACCAATTTTCTTCCCATGGGTTGTTTTGAAAAATTACTTATTTTCATTTTTATGTTTAATGAAACCCCTTTTATATCTATAGGTTCTTTATGATGTGATATGTGACTTATTTTTTAGTGTAACATGTTACTAAAGATGATGGGTGGGGTCTTAAATCGCACTCCAATGACTTGGTTATGAATCTACATATCATTAGATAGATAGTTAAAACAAAATATTATTTTCATATAAGCATGAATACTAATGGTGTGGATCATGAAAGTAATGTTTCTATATTATAATGTTGGTGCAATATTAAAAATATGGTATTCATTGTGATCTTATATTCTCACGATTTAAGGATAGTTTTAAATGATTCAATCTATGTTAGGGATATTATGATTCCTTATTGATCATTTTGGATTTGTGTACTTATTCCATACCCTTTTAAATCACTTATATATTATTATTATCTCTCATGTTATTATGATATTTATCTTTTGATTATTTTTTACATATTAACTCCTCCTTGAACAAATTTTTACTCATCCCATACTAGGAATATTATCTCACCCATTTACTATATTCTAATTCCCCAGGTTTTGAGGATGGTTCATACAAATAAGATTTTTATAAGATGTTCTTCTATATTTCCATTAATTGGAAATGATCTAAAGTATTTCAAAATAATATTATTATATAAATAGTCTCTAAAGACACTGAACCTATCATTTCTTAGGATATTATTTCTAAAAATGAAATATAACTTCATTAATATAGTATAATAATTGAATATTTAGCTTTAATATCTATATTTTGTATCAAAGAAAAGTTGTAGTTATTTTTGGATATTAGATGTACTATTTTTTAGAGTTATATTGAGATAAACATAGTGAAACCCCCATGGATAACTCTATATATATGACAATATTATGATATATTGGTAATGTCTATAGTAGGTGGTTCTACTAGTAATTACATTTATATATAAATATTATAAGAGGATGTAGTCTCTGAAATAGATGTACCTAGGGTAATAACCCTAAAAATATAAGATTATTTATTAAATAATGCATCACCTAGTGTACAAAAAAGAGGGATAACTACACATCTAGTTTAAACTATCTGGTGATTTTATTTGGTTGATTGTATTTCCTTTACAAACCATTATTAAGGATTAATTTTCAGGATTAATTGAGGAATTTGTTTATGAATTATGAGAAACCGTAGATAAAGTTGAAAAAAAATTGATGTATATGGAAATAAAATAATTATAGATTAACATGATAATATCAAATAGAATTTTGTTTTATGGTGGAATACATTTCAAGAAATTATTCCCTTATGATGTAAATTTTTTTACTCATGATACCCCATTTTTTTAGCATTGGATGGAACAAAAAAGAACTGGTTTTACAATGGGTGTGAGAAAGAATGTAATGGTTAACAAAATAAACAACCAAGTGTATTTAGAGCTAGAGTAAAAACCACCTAAAACATCTCACATAACATAGTTAATCTATTAATAATAATGAAAACCATGTTAATCTAATGAATACATAGAGATGGATCTTCTATTTTTTGAGTCTTTCATTCGGTATGATCCATAAACTTTTAGTTGTTTTTCGAATCCACTTATCATTAATTAATGTATAAATGTGATGGAAAAACATTTTTCATTCTCCAATTCGTGTAACATAATATGGTTTTTCAAGCTATTTGTTATTTAAAATGTGATGCATATCAATGTTTGAATCTCATTGTGAAAAAAAAAGAAAGATGGCGTTAAATCCAAGGAATTAAAAGAGTTTAATAAAGATTTCTTCACCAAAAATTTTCCTCAAAATAATCACATGAATATGGAGATAGAATTCTCAGAGTTGAAATAGAAGGAGGATAAATCTATTGGAATAGATGAAAAATATTCAAGAGGCTTTCAAGATACACCTCTTGCTTTTTCATTGATCCATACATTAAAATGGATATTTTTTCTACATTATTAAAACCTAGTCTTCAAATGGATTTTTATATAAGATATGTTTTAAGCTATGAATATGTTTTTCAATTTTTCCTAATCGTAGTGATCGATTCTAGGTTATCTCTTTACTCCAGGGAAAGAAAATGGAAAATAGGATACTAGGAGAACCCCAATTGTTTTTCACATGGATAAATGACATTAAAACTCCCCCACTAGAAAAAATATTTGGAGGGAATACCTAGGAAATTTCATTAATGGATTTTGGAAGTATTTCAAGTGTGTTAATGTGATCCACCATTCCCACAAGTATTGAAACAAGTCTAATAGGTTGATTGACATAGTGAAGAATAAGAAGGTCCTAACTGAGGATCTATATGAACTACAATGCTCCAAGCTCAATGTTTTTAGAAACTATGTGAATCAATGCCCCAACCGTTAGGCTATAGAAGAAAATATGCCCCAACATCCTCCAAAACAGAGGGAACAAGTATGGGAATTTCCAATCACTATCGTTGTGATAGATATTTAAATAAAGTGTCATGAGTTAGACTTACTATTTATTTTAGATCTGTAGGTACCTTATTTTATTCCATTTCATTACATTTTTTCATATCAAATACATTTTATTAGAAGCTGGAATCGCCACCTCATGGGATGGATATTGAACTTTTTTTAAAATCTCCTACTCCAAAAATAATCATGTTGAAGATATAAAATCCTTCTCTAATTTATATGTGTGGGAAGATACTTCTTGTAGATTTGTTTCTTCTCCCCTTTTTTGAATGTTTAATAACTGATTGACTATCCCTATATAAATTCCAAATCAATTTTCAGGAAATGGATATCTCATTTTATATCCTAGATCATCTTATTCTCAAGTATCAACATAGGGATGATATTAAAATGGAAGAAATAATATAATATGGATTTTATTACTCAAAATGAGGGATTTCAGGATCTGATGATTTGATAAGAATTTTTTATTATTGAGATTCCTATTATAATGGAATATCCTGATGTATTTCACGATTAACTACATTGTATTCCCCAAAAGAAAGACTTTAAATGTTCAATAGAACTCACACTCAGATCTATAACTATTACCGGAAGTCCATATTTAATGTATCTCATTGAATTGGAGGAATTAAAGAAGCAGTTATAAGAAAATATATTCAAGTTTTTATCTACCCTGGTGGTTCACCATTTGTTTGTTGGTCTTTATATGAAAAATAAGTATGGAATAATAAACCATTCCATAGATTATCATGAGTATTACAAGCTCGTGATTAAGAATATGTATCCTCAAACCAATGTCAATGACATGTTTGATCATCTCAGAGTAGATCAATAATTTTCAATTAATAAACTAAGATCAATATTTGTTGTTATGGGTTAAAATGGAAAGTATTTCAATGATAACCATCCAAATGAGGTATGGATGGTATGATTTTATTGTGATTCCATTTATATTTGAAAATTCCTCTTCCATATTCATGTATCTAATTAATATAGTCTTCATAAACTACTAAGATCCATTTTTGGTTGTATTCATAAATGATATTTTTATTTATTCTAATATCATATAAGAGTATAAAGATTGTTTTTATATTATCTTCATAAAATTATGAAAAAATATTTTATAAGAAAAAAATGTATTGTGTGACATATATTTGAATAAAGTTTCATTTTTGGGTCAGAATGTCACTAGTGAGGGGATATCTATTGATTCGTAAAACAAAAATGTTATTAAACATTTTCTTAGAACAACCATAGGAACTGAGATTTTAAGTTTTCTCTATTCATCTAGATACTCTCAATGCTATGTGATATATTTATCATGTCCATCGAATCTATTATCCATGTAAACCAGAAAGGGGTTGAAGTTTATTTGGATTGAATAATATAGAGAATGTTTTATGGAACTGAAGAAAAGATTTGTCACATCACTTATACTTACATCACCCTATAGTGAGGAAGGGATTGTAATTCCTTGAAGTAGGGATTTAGATTTTTCCTCAATAAAAACAAAAATTGTATTTCTTATGCCTCATGAAAATTAAAAACTCATGATAAAAATTAACTGATGCATTATTTGGATCTAGCAATAGTGATCTTTTTAATAAAACCATAGCTAAAGTATCTCTCCATTGAAAAATGTGATTTTTATACCAACAAAAAGGGGTTGAAATATATATATATATATATATATATATATATATATATATGTATCTGTGTGTGTCTATGTGTGTGTGTGTATTAATATATAAGGAGATAAATATGTTCCAAATGAGATGTTTGAATCTTATCAAAGGGTATGAATTCGTAATACATTAACACCCTGGGAATGAAAATAAGGTGGTTGATGCTTTGAGTATGAAATATTATTCTACCTTATCTATAATTAGAGGTAAAATAAACCCAAAATTCAAGGATTTAAAAATGTTAAACTTGGAATTCATAATGGAATATAAGAAATCCTATCTTACTCAAGTGTTTTATCAACCATTGATTCACTTAAAGATCAAATAAGACCATAATGTTGATGTAGAGTTATAGAAAAATCTAGTGAATATTATAATGTTCATCAATGATAATTATGGAGTTATAAGGTATGGAACATAAAAATGTTTCCCGCAAAAACAAGGCCTAAAGATGGAACTTTTTTATGATGAACATATTCATCCTTATATATTTATACTGGATTTATGAAGATATATGGAGACCTAAAACAAAAAAAACATGTTGGACAGCATGAATAAAAAGATTTCAGAATTTCTATCTCTATGATTTCTATGAATACAAGTTGAAACTAAATAAAAAACATCTAAGGGGAGGTTGTAAACATTATTAATACCCATATGTAAATGGGAGTGCATCACCATATATTTCATGAAAACAATATTTGGAATGTCTAAATCCTATAATGTTATCTGGGTTATAGTTGATCGCTATACTAAACCACTAAATTTTATTTCCATTAATGAAGATTTATTTATTAACCCACCCATAATGATATACATAAGGAATTTTTTAAAGTTTCATGGAGTATATCTATCTGTAGTATCTAAATTCGATTCATGGTTTACCTATAGTTTCTGGAGAGTAATTCATAAATCATTATAGAAATAGATGTGTTTCAGTACCATTTATCACTCTCGAACTGATGGTTAGTTTGAGAGGATCATCCAAACAATTTAGTACATGATGAGATCCTCTTTAACATAGTTTGAAAGATGTTCAGATAAACCCCTCCACCTAGTAATGTTATATTTTAAAAAATTATTTCATTCAATATTTCAAATGAAACTATATGTGGCTCTATAAGGGAAGATATTCAGGACTCCAACATGTTGGGATAATGTAAGATAATAGAAACTAGAGGATCTAACCATGTTCATGAAATTATGGAGATGGTTTAAAAATATTATAGGTTCATGAATGTAGCATAATGTTGATGGATTAGATATGAATATAACCATAAACATGATCTATTTTTTTATGTTGGTGAAAAGTTATTCCTCCTGGAATATCCATAGAATCATGTTATAGTATCTGTACAAAAATGGATGTTAATCCCTAGGTATATTGGTCCCTTTGATACCCTCAATATTTTTGTGATTATATCTTATCACTTATAACAACATAAATACCTATCCCAAAAAAATGATGTGTTCTATGTATCTATATTGAGAAATTAAATACTAGAACCTTCACGTGTACTAACCTTGGAAGATGTGTAATTGGATCATGATCTCTTGTATGAGGAGTAACAAGTGGAGATCTTATATCATAGAGATATGGTGATATGGAATAAGGTTACCCATATTGTAATTTTTTTGTGAGATCATATGTTTTAGGAGACTACATGGGAACATGTGGATGTGATTAGAGAAAAGTGACATCATATTTTTTGTTAGATATAAAAATATTCAATTGTGAAATTTTTTTAAGGCATAGAATTTTACAACCCATGATGTTAGTGACATATTACAAATTAAATAAGTATTTTTTTATAGATTTATCCATATGTAAAGCCAAAACCTAATAGTTCATAACTATTTTTTATTAAAATATATATTAAAAAATGTATGGTATTCGTTGAATAAGTGGGTCCAAATAGTTATAAATAACATATGAAGAAAATAAACCATTTAATATTATTTCAAAAGGTATGGATAAAAAACTAGTAAATTTTTTTATGACTAACTTTTATTTTATAAAATGGATAATTTCAATCATTTATATATGTATTATTAGCACTAGTTTATAGGCATTTTTTAAAAAAAATATAATAAACTTATTTTCACAATATTTTAAAATTTATTCATGTTAATTTTTAGATTTTAGGTTGTGAATTTCAAAAAAATAAATTAATATTTTAAATTATAATAAAAATATTAACTTATGGTTATTTTTTATTATTTTTCTATATATATTTTTGTTTAAGTGAATAGTGAAAAAATGTATTTAAAAATAATATGACTTTTATGATATTATTAGTATCTGATTATTAATTTAAAATTAATTACAAAACTAATAAATAATATTTATTATAAATATGGATTCATAATTTTGATAATATTGTTTTTAATTTATAAACCCAAAGTTTAAATTTTATAAATGAATTTATATTTTTCAATATGAAATGTTTTTAATACATTATAGATTTAGTATTTTAAAATTAATTTTTATGACTATTAAAATATTAATATAATAAAATGGATTTAATATTATGAATAATTATGTAATAAGAACCAATTTATTTCCATGCATAAAGGATAAAATACTTTTTTAAAAACTTGTTATGGTTATGAAAATTAAAAGTTTTAAAAAGGGATTAACAGAGAGGGGAAGACCAGAAACATGTCTAAAGCATGTGTGGGTATGGGTTTTTGAGGGATTGATAAATATTATCCTTTTACCTATCTATAATTTTAAAATTTTCAAGTTTCATAATTTAATATTTACATTTCATTGTTAAAATGTTTTGTGAATTTACATAAATTTCATCTACATTTACATATAATAGGGACACTCCACTCCTCATTTCCCCTCACAGAAACAACCACATATTTCTTCCCAAAATATAGCCATAATTATACTAAAAATTAATTTCCACCTTAAATAGGTTCTTTTATTCTCAAAATACCATCCCTCAAAGGATTAACCTTCTTTTAAAATGAGATAATCCAATGTGTGAGATATAAATTTCTTACCACACCTTTCCCATTCATATTCCGTTATGTGAACATATACAAACAAAAATTAGATTTCCCCATATTAAAATGATAACATCAGTATCACTAGTATAATAGTATATTATTGTGATTTTGGTACAAGAATTAACCATCATTACATTTTCCTTTAAGAAACATGAAAATGTTGATCATTCATTTGTGAGGACAATCACATCCACAAAAAATGTTTTTGGGTTTCATTCACAAACTTCAGTGGATTTTCTTAAGGGTTAATTAAAAAAATTGTATAATATATATATATATAACATATTTTATTACCTTAAATCATAAACTATTTTACTTCTTTCTTCCACCCTTCAAAAAATGAAATCATCATCCTTACACATGTGTGAACTATTACATCTATTGAATGATGCATTATGTTTTCCACTATAACTATCATGTATGGCTTTAGTTTATATTTGATAATTAAATATTATATATATATATATATAAGTAATATATATTAATAATATGGTTCTTTATATATAAAACAACAAATAATGAACATTATAATGTAATCCATTGTTATCAGTGAATAACGGGAAGCTTGTTCATCGTCATTTACATCATCACGAAATGATAAACTATTTCATCAATATTAGTGACTTAAAACATTATAGGTGTTTATAAAAAGTATATTTAAATTCATTTAATGGTTTTTAAATGATTTAAATTTGGGGAATAAAGATGATAAACACCGCTTTGATGAACCTAGTTCAAAACAATCATGATTATTAACAGACGATACTGAAAAAAGATTACTAAAATATAATATACTAAGATAATTGATATAATAGAGGAGTCTAAAATTAAATGTATATGAATAAGTTTTTTAAGTAGGTAATCAATATTTTTTTTACTTTTGATATCGGATGATAAATAACTTCTTTGTAAATCAAGGGTAATGATAAAGGACAAGGTAACTCAAACTCCATTATTTGATTTATAAATTTTCTTGTAAACATAATTCTTCAATGTCATTCCATTTTGAATAATTTTTCCTCTTTTATTTTTCTGGGAAAATAGTTTGTGATCAAAATAAATTTCTATTAAAGGGATTATTCTAACTTTTTTTAAAAAATATTGGAGATTTTGGGATAAGAGACACATAACTATGGATTTTCCATCAAATAATCAAAATTCAATGATGATATATCCATGTTTTAGATTTTATTTTCCTCTCAATACAATAAGTGATCTACATCCAATTGAGTTATGCTTCATGTTTCTCAGTATATTTTATTTATTTATTTTCTTGATCATGTTTTTTTATTGAATAACATAATTTATGATGTTATTTTATAACATTTTGATGTTTTATGAAACAAATATTATTTTAAATGTTCTTAGTGAATAAATCAATATTTACCATTTGTATGTTTTATGAAAACAATTTTATTTTAATGTGTTTTTTATTAAAATTGAATGACTTCCATTGGGATTTTTTATTAATCCTATTTTTATTTATTAGGTTCATTATGAAAATAAGATTATTTTTATTTGGAATTTTTATGAAACACACTTTATTTACACAAGTCCTCTATGAAAAATGAATTATTTCCAGTTGGATGTTTTATGTAACCCATTTTATTTTCATGGATTATTTATAAAAAAGAAAAAAAATCCTTTTAATGTTTCATGAATACAAATTTATTTCATTGGGTTATTTTTTATGTGAAAAGTGATTTATATTTAAGTAGAACACATATGTATGGATTAATGATTATTGGGGTCTGATATAACCATCCAGTGAATTAGTTAAGAGTTTTTATCTCGTGATAAAGGTATTAGTGAGTATATTTTACATCCTCGTAAGCATGGGTACTAAGGGAGAGGCTTTTTAAAGTAATATTCTCCTTTAATAAATTTTGTTATATAATTAATGGATGTTATTAATTATGATCTTATGCACTCATGATTCAAGGGTAACATAAAATGTTTTAATCCATGTTATTGAAATTGTGTTTACTTAATTATCTTTTTGGATTTGAGTTATTATGAAATGTCCTTTGAATGTCACTTATGTATTAGATTATCTCTCTTAATGTTATGATATATCCCTTATGCTCATGTTTTTTCTTATTCTTATAAACTAATCCTCGATGAAATGTTTATTTATTCTGTTAATAATCATTTGAACTCTCAACTTTATTATTTTATGATTCCATGGGCTTTTAGGATGAGTCTCACTAATTATATTATTAGAAGACACTATAGAACTATCCCATTAAGGGTATAACATCTCAAGTATTCTAAAATTTTATGATTAGATATCTCATCTCTAAATACAATGATATTATTGTTCATTGGGGTATTATTATTTTTTAATGAATTTTAATGTCTCAAATTAGGTAAAATATAGTCATGTTTAGATTAGGTCCATATTCAAACTGTTGTCAATAGTTTTTTATATCATAACCCCTCTCAAAAAATATAGCACAATGATGAGAGAGAGATAATAACCCCCAATCCCCACCTCTGGTAGGCCACAAGAATGAAACTATCAACAAGGGTATAAAAACTTTTAAATGGGAAGCATTACCCTCTATAATAATATAGTAAAGGGTGAAATTAAGAGTCAATGGAAACCAAATCCATGACATAAAATAAAAAGAAATCAAAAACCATCCCATAAGGCATGTATAAATAAAATAGTAATATAAAAAGGTCTCTAAAGTAAATACCCACATGTAAAATCTAAAGAAGTGACACATCAATAATCTAGTAGTCCAATATTGTAATTTCCATCATAGTCTATGTAGTCCTCCTAGAAGCCCGAATATCATTTAATATACATAGGGTGATAATACATGTATAATAATTTGGGAATCCAAAGTCTCTGATGCACATGTGAATGAAGAATACTAATGCACTAGTGAGAAAATAGAAGAACCAACAACACCAAAATAGGTTAATTGTCCATCCCAATCCACATAAAGGAATGATAACCAAATAATTAAATCCATGTATAAAAACATAATAAAAAATAATATCAATAACGGGTACCCAAAACATATTTCCTACATTTTGAAACTATCTCACCCTAATGAAATGCGCCTTAGATCTCACATATCTTCCTTATAACATATACCACCTCCCTACATCATACTCTCATCACATAATTCTTATAGGAAATTGAACCACACCCCACAAAACATTCACATCTCATCTCACCACTCCACAACATGGTGTCATCATATCTCACCTGCAGACACCTAGGTCGTCACCTAGTACACTATTAAACCTCCGACCATCACAACCTATTCATATCTAATTTTATTTAAGATTGGTTAGGAAATTGATGGTATCCATCCATCCATCCTCATCATTAAGGTGTTGTGAAAAAAATACATTGTATAAATTTACAAGTGTCGGTATATAGTGCTTGATGCAGGTGGGGTGGGTATAGAAGTCACAAAGAACATACATGGTATATATATAGCCATAAACACAAGTCTAACATATGGGTTATCATTAAAGAACCAAAACACTCAAAACATTCACACTCTTATTGGAACCTAAAAATGTAGAAAGCCAAATATCAAATGAAAACCACAAGACACTTCCCAGTATTCCTTACAAACCAAAATCATTTAATGGGAAATTTCATTTCATTATTTATCAACTACCTCATTTATCCACACTTCCCAATTTAATTAATTCTATATCCATTTTCAAAAAATTAACCAAACTAACCATTCCAAATTCATATTTAACATTATATTTAATTCTAATAATACTTGGGAAATTAGAATAATAGAAAACATCTTCCAAACACCAACCACATCTCAACAAAACATCATTGTCCTGAATCACAGTCACACATCTTAACACCACAACACAGCCTCATTAACCCATAAAACTTTTACAACATATCACTGCCTCACAAACCACTCACATCACCACCCAATAGTAAGACCTCACAATACCATCGCTTGCCCACCATAAGGAGTAACCTAATAAAACCATAAACCCCACATTCCACAACTACACATCTCCACCCCAAATCACAACAAAAAAAACTCACCACATCACCACCCGAAAACATATCCTGACAAACCCTTCAACCCCACATGACCCCTCAAGTGATCGCCACTCCATAAGAGGACCACAAAAATCCCATTATAGAATTTTTTACTAATTTAGTAAAGGGATTTTTATAAAATTCAGCTCAATAGTTTTTGGTAAATTATCCCAATAGCCAACAATATCAGGGAAACTATTTTACTAACAACATATATGCGTTTATCCAATTCATATTTTATATTTATGATAAAAAATAAAAACAAGGTTCCATAATAACTATAAACATTAAAAAGATAGAGAAACTAATGACCATGAGTTTTAGTGGGCCATGATTCCCATAAAATCACAATATCAAAAATAATAAAAAAATATATAAAGACATATGAATCAAACCCCATTCCCTCATTCATTTTCAATTTAAAAATTTTGTGTATTATATTAGTTTTGGTGAAATCTGTCCTGCCAAGAAAAACAGAGAAAACCCCTCCCTTCTGACTCATAATACTGTGAAATGAGTGATTACCTAGCTCAAATAGATCTTTCGGATATCACTACACATTGTAGGGGGGAAGTATAAATTTTTGAAAACCAAAACCACATGAAAACCCCAAAGATAAACCTACTTCACAGCAAGGGTTATTAGAAACATATCCCCAAACTCTACCCAAACCAAATCTATACTACCACAGCGGATCTCAATGTTATGAATGGAATAAAAAAACCAATAAGAAGAGAAGGAATAACCGCCAATTATATACAAGTTTCCATAAAAACCCAAGGATTGAAAATGGGAAGGTGAGATAAAAGAGTCTTCAAAATCACATAGGATTCCTCCAAAATGAATGGTAGAGGAGACATTCCAATGGATAGATAATCATGTGAAAAAAACCAATGTAAAACATGGATGTCGTAAAATGTACTACGTAAACCACACTCTTATGGAATAACATCCATGATTCCATATAAATTAACCTAAAAAACTAAAACATGGTCCATAAAAAATTTATCTACTAGAAAAACATCAAACTTCAGGCTAGAAATGACTTATGCCATAAAACAACTTCATTCAGCAAAATCACCTTTCACACCAGACCCCACTACAATCACAAGACACCTAGCCATCCAAGCCCTAAACCATTATTTTATTCCATAAATCTATTTTCTGTGGTGTAAAAATCATTCATCATTTCTTTTATATCTCCAACTCCATTGAACCTCATCTAGCATCCTTTGAACACCTCACATATCCTCAAACAGGAAAAGTAAAATGTTGAGAAGGCATGAACCATTACATTAGATATATCTCAAGGGATTATTTTCCTCAAAAATCAAAACAAAACCTGGAAACTATAGGGGTCCAAAAACCACCCCACGATATACCTCTCAATATTATCATTATATCTCACCAATTTGAGTAGACAAACTGGAAAACAAAATGCCTAAAAACACCTCATAATACAGAATCACCATGTAATGAAATCACCACACAACCACATCACATCCACTTATCGATTGCAATACCACTCGTCTTGTACCAAACAAAAAACCCCACAAAACCGTCATGAACATCACCCAACACATGCCAGCAACTGGAATAACTAACATTCAATAGTGCAGTAACCAAGCACATAAATTGGGGAATCTTATCTTCTATGTAAATATAGCATCTAATTTTCTAGGCACTAACAATCCCAAATAGTTTCAATCTTTTCATTATATAATTCTTCTTGAATAAGATCTCGGTCCTCCACTCCATATATTCTATAAGCTCTATCACACATCACATATCTATGAAAACATTTCATCTGATAAAATAATAGGCTACAAACGTAAAATAAAAAATCATAAAAGTGAAAAACAAAAATCAATAAATCTCCTAGTAATATGAATGCATCTATGTATCTCACTCTCTACTACTCTCATCTAGGATACCATGCCTCCATAGAATAGAAACTGAAGGAATGATCATCCTCATATAACCTTCCATTGACGGTCTTGGATTTCAATTAACCTCTCCAAAAACGTCGTGTCATCCTCAATATCAATCTATACTTATTGATTAATGTTGAATTAATCATGAAAATTCCAAGGAAGTTGAGACAAATATAATATGCTAGGGATCCTCTCAAACTGGGATATAAATACCAACTAATACACCACCTCATCAACTCACCCCACCATACCAGAGGGCCCAACAAATACAGGTATGAAATACCATTTTAAACTACTAGTTACCATTTAAAAAAGATACCTTCAAAAACACATGTTCCCCATCATAAAACACTAATTTCCTCCTCCTATGATCTGTATAATACATCTATAGGTCCTTCATTGATTGAATCCTCTCATGAATAAAATGAACCTTTCATTTCATGATATACACCACATCAATATGAAGTACAACTACCTCCCCAACCTCTATCTAGATCACTAGAGAACAACAAATCCACCCATAAAAACCATACAGAGAGAAATTCTTTTAGAAGATTGATATTTATTATTGTATTCAAACTCAACCAAATACTGGTACCTTAACAACGATTTTGGGAATTGGGAAAACTTATTCTAGATGGGACTAAACAATGAAAAACTTGATCCATATATGTATATCAGTTGTTATGTTTTGATTTTACTTGTCATATAGCCCTAATAGAGTTATGGATCATATGTTATTGAAATTTGATGTCAAACTACTAAAAATTTTCATCCAGGGTGATTTTGGGGAAAATGATGGAACTGTGAGAAACATTAAAAAAAGTTCCCGTGAGTCCTTCATCATTATAAAACTATGTTGTACCCAAAATTTAATGATATCCTTGGATTAACCTTAATAAATAAATTCGTCCAAGTCCTATGGGAACAAAAAATAAGAGTTGCATGAAATAATGGAATCCTACATACAAGAATGGAATCTTGTATGCAAACTAATCACATAGCTATCATTTTTGTGCACTAAAGGTGACTTAAAATGCAGAAGTTCCATCTAAAAAGTATGCCACCACCTGAAACAAAATTTATTTCCACACAAATCATCATAATAAATTCATGTGCGCATTAATTTTCAATGAAATGTAATAACACCTATAAATATGGAATTGGTATCTAATTAAATATAGAGGACATAGGGGTATAGCTCTTTCATGAAAACAAACCTCAATTACCAAATATTCAAGAAATTACCTAGAAACAATCCCTAAATATACAAGCATCTTCTAAGAGATTTTTTGAAACTATTTCCAAAGGGAATATAATTTCAAAAAAATTATAATCATTCATGAATCCCTATTTGAACATAAACACAATCATTCATGTGGCCCTATTTGGATGAAAATACCAATATTTTTTTCATCCCTATTTTCACTTAACTTTCCATAATTCACACTATAGTGTTCAGATATTTTACCAAGTTAAAAATATGGGACATGTTCCCCCGCACCCCTACTCAGGATATCTTCTAGAATGTAGCCCTAGGCCACCATCCCAGTCCCTTCATTTCTATAACTAAACCCCATTAAAAATTTAATGTTTCACTCTGAAATTTTTGTGATGGGTTGACACCAATTTTTATTGCACCCTTACGCATCCCCAGTATCCACCCTTAGAATACCATGAGTCAAGATACTCCTCTAAAATCCTTGAAATGGCTTGAGTTTCAACCCCTGTTGGTGACTTTTCCATTACACCAATTGAGATTATCCTCTTAGATTACCTGAGTACCATGATTTGATACACTCTTCAAGAAACTCATGAAAACCCATTAACTGGCCCCAAGTCAGGTCGAACCAGAAAGGGATACTCTTGTGTAAGTCCCACAAAAACCAATATTGGGAACCATATACCAATTATTTTATGCTACCTGACTCTAAAATATATTTTACCATATCATTCAAATATAGTATGCCTCTTATGACAATCATGAGATTTCTTATTATTCAATAGTATGATTTCTATTAGTCCAAACTACAATCCATTAAAATATAGAATCCCCTAAATGAAAAACATTGGATGTCTCATGTGAGAAACATGAGAATCTGTGTGCGATAAGCATAAGATGCATCATGCCATGATAATGTGAGAACCACCAAACATCGACCATGGGCCTCCTCATTAGGTGTAAGATGCAATCACATAACTCAACCACCATCAAGTCAAGATTCCCTCGTGAAGAGATATGAGCATGGAATAATAGGAAGATCCCTGCATGCAACCCACCACCTCATACTTTCACAAGATGTTAAACTATAATCTTACACCAGGAAATGGACATGGGATTCCCTTCTGACCACACATTAGGGAGGAATAATGGGAAGCTCCCATACATGATCCCCATGCACATTCTCTATTCACATGAAGTTAAACTATAATCTTAAACCACAAAAAGGAAAATGGATTCCCTCATGACTTGACATGACGAAGGAATAATGGGAAGATTCCCTGAATAATCCCCACCCACCTCATCCCTTCACATGAAGTTAAACTATAATATCTCATAATGTAGTTTACATGGGATTCCCTCATGACCTAACATATGGAGGATAGGATGGGAATACATTAACACTTAAGCCCCATACACATCAGTGCAGCTCCATAGTGGGACCTAAGAAACACCCACACATAAGTTCCATCCACAACATTAATAATTATATTAGTATCTTAAGTATATTCCAAGTTTAAGACCCAAAATATTTCCTATAGAGTTATCCTCATGAAATAGGAATCATCCACCCATAATCCCAATCAACATCATTGCCTCTCCATCGAGGCACACAGATAGCTCAAGGAATAATCCCCACACTATCCAACCATGAGAAATATACTTGCAAAGGGTAGCTTATATGTGTAATACCAACACCATCCCTCACTGATGATCCATTTGGGACATGAGAAACCTTAAAAAATGATGTTAAACTGTATGGATCGGTCCAGTAACAAGACCTTAAACTATGACATCGATCTACAAGGGTTTTGATCCCACTATTCTGAACAAGGTACATAGGATTCCTCATTGGGGTTCAATCCTGACCAAAGGTAAACCCAGTTACTCCCTCGTAGTGATGAACCTCCCAGGTCTACCTTAAGGGGTTTTTAAATCATGTTTCTCTGGTTTTCACAAAGGGGATTCCCTACAGATGATAAAAATAGGTTTCATAGGGCCACACCTCCTCAGTTTGCCTTAAGGGGTGTTCTCATGCATAAAGCTTTCAAGTATACCTTAATGAGGTGTTCTAATCAATTAATCTACGGTTCATATCAAGGGTTTTCCTAACCCAATAAACTTTTAGTTTTTACACAATGTGGTGTTTTAATCCATTCTATGTGTGACATCATCCCTCTTAGGAACACACCGCCTTAATTCACCGCCATGGCTGTCACGATCAATGAAAAATATCTTCTAAAATCCTTAATCACATGAAATGGGTCCTCTATCATGAGGTGTTCCGATCTATTCCAAGTGAGACATATTCCCTACAAGGGACACACCTCCTTGATCCAAAAACATGGGGGTGTCCCGATCAACCTACCCAATCTCCTCAATATGTTAAACTTTTTCCCTAAGTCTTACTACAGGAGGTGTTCTAATCAATTCCAAGTGTGACATATTACCTCCTAGTGACACACCTCCTTGATCTACCCACATGGGGTGTCATGATCAACTGAACTTGAATCCTCCATATGTTCAAATCATGCCCCAGGTCTACCTTAATGAGGTGTTTTGATCAATTAGAGGTGTGAAATATTCCTTATAGGGACACAACTCCTCCATCCACCCATATAGGGTTTCCTGATCAACTAATCTCTTTTCCTCAAGAAATTAAACTCATGCCTCAAGTACAACTCGACTTGGTGTTCTGGTCCATTCCATGTGTGATATCTTCACTCTTAGGGACACACATCCTTGGTCCACCACCATGGGGTTTCTAGGTCATCCAAAATAGTCTCCTAAAAAAAATACCTCATCCCCTAGGTCCACCTTCATGAGGTGTTATGATCCATTCAAGGTGTGACATATTCCCTACTAGGTAAAAACCTCCTTGATCCACCCCCATTGGGTGTCCTGGTCAACCAAACCAATCTTCATACATTTTATACTCATGCCTCGATCTGTCTCTCAATAATGGTTTCATCCATCTCTAACGGACATAGATTTTGTGAGATAACCCCAAATACATACCCTTGGAATAGGGGTGGTATTATTGATATAATATTACTTGGTATAATTATGCCAGTGGAAATTTTACCTCGTAATCAACATGGGATGCCTTAGGTTATACACCTTAAGATGCCTCATATGATATTCCCTCTAAGGAAGAAGACTAAAAAATTTCCAAAGTTCCCAAGATCTAGTGATGCCCAGACATGCCCAATGTAACCATATACTCCAATGAATGTTGTCTTCCCTTTCAAGGTAGAAGTAGTGTAATTAACTAGAATCCAAAAATATATGGCGCGGATAATGATCTTCATGAATACAAATAAAATAAATTTGCGAGACTCAGACGAGGTAACAAGTTCTATGTAGGAATCCATGAAAGATGAAACTGACATCTCATCATCCCATTTAAATCAAAAATCCAACATCACAATCCATGTTGGCGGTAGCCCCCCGCCACTGGAAAGTGGGAATGTGTGGAAAGAAACAAATGTTTCTAAGATGATTCATGACCTTTCTACAAAAGCATTTCAAATCAATAATACACTAAAATATATGATTCACTCTTTCAATATAACCTCATGAATCTAAAGAGACTACTCTATCTACATAATATCCCAGGTAATTATAGAATAAAAAAATTCATATCGATTAATATTTTTGAATTAGATATGAATTTTCCTTTAAATGGAATTCTATGGCTGATAGTGTAACTGATATGACATAATGGGTTTCTTCGAATTATTATGTTTCACACAAGACCGAGTTATACCAAAAAAGAATACATTATTAATAATATTATTTTAAATTTTAGTTATCACCTACTCATTGTACATGTATAAATAAACAGAACTAACTATATTATGTATACACAAGATTATTATATGGTTTACCATTCTTTCAATATATTTTATGGGCTTTAAATAAGAATAAATTCAATTTTAAACAAAAATAGATCTAATATTTTTAAAAGGCGGTATTACTGATTATTGATAGAGAACCCTTTTTAATTATAAATTTTGATATTTTTACAAATTTTTATGAAAAAACATATTTTTATTGTGAAGAGATAAATAAAAATTTACTTTGGTTTAATTGTTTTTATTTTTCTGATAATAGTCATTTCCTAATGAATGGTAAAAAATATTGTATCTTAATTTAAAACTATTTTTCATCTAATTTATTTATATAGAATGGTTATCATTTTAAATTTTTTAATATATAATTAAATAATTTTTTATCATTTAATCTAATTCATATCATTATAATTAATTTCAAATTGAAATTGGATTTAAAAACATTGTGAAATTTGAAACCTTTTTACTTAAAAAACACATTTTCATGATTTGTCAACAGGATTAATTTAAATTAATTTAATCACTTAGATGAATTGAATATTAAAAAACGAACATACATGGTTTCAATCAATATGAAAAAAATTCTATTAGGATAAAAATTATTTTTTATAAATATCAACTTCAGTATTTTATTTTCCACGATTAAATTAAAATAGGGTAATTAAAGAAAAACATAATATTATAACATTATAAAATTACTCTAATACTTTTCCTAATCTTATTGGATGAGTTATTATCAACCATAAAGTCATTTGTTAGAAATATTGACCTTTGGAAGCCACATGGCAATGATTATGTCATTTTTAACTTTAAATTTAATGTAAAGGCATATATGTCATTAATATATCTCTTCTTACATTAGAAAATCTTAATATGGGGTTATATAAGTGATGTTTTTAACTACGTATAGTACATATATATTTAAAAATATTACGAACATCATGGTAATTTATTTATATTTTTTATGAAATAAATTATTAAATTAAATAGTGACATAATGATGATGGAGTAATTGATTTATTAAAGAAAGAATAAAAAAAATGATATTAATAATATTAAAATAAATATAATTTAAATATTTCATGCCAACAAAGTTTTTTAAGGATGTATATTAAATTTTATTGTAGATTTAATGTAGTTTTTTTGAAGGAATATAGTTGTAATGATTTTAAAAAAAGCCCTCTAATGATTTGTGTCAAAACTGACATAATTTATATTTTAAAATATAAAATATTTGTTTAACTTAAATAAAATTTATAAAAATATTATATTCTTACAAAAAGATTCTAAAACTCAAAACATTTCATTAATGACTCATTCATTGATCGTTAAGAAGGATTTGGTAATTATTTTCACTCTCAACATGTAAATTACATGAATATACTGTAAGAGTTAAAAAAGGTTAAAAAATATAAGGATTAAAAATTATTGAAAACATCTATAATTATAATTTGATGATTATATTAATACACCATACCATCCTATTTTATAAATTAATAAACATTGACTCATTTGGAATTGAAATTTTGTTTTTATTAATTTAATACTTTTATTAATTATAACGGTGCCCCTCCCCTCTCCATCAAAAAAGAACTGATTAATCTCTAATACACGCACTTCCAAAACCTTTTGGTTTAGAAATTATCTACCCAAACCCCATCCTATAATCCCTCCCCAAATTCTTGAAGCCTTTTCTTAGGAATAACACCCTCTTTACCGGTTTTAAGGTTGTAAGAAATTTGATCATTTTAAAGAATGGTAATGTTTTTATTTATGGGTTTTCATTTAATTTCTTATTCCACATAATTAAAATAAACTTCAACCAAGATTAGATTATAATTAAATTACCATAAATATATAGATATGATATATAATTGTATTATAATTTTTATTATGATTTTAATTATAAAATTATTTTCATTAGCCCCTCCCCACAATGTGTACCCCTCCCTGGATGGCAGTGTGAGAAGAGAGATAATAACCCCCATGCCCACCTCCAGTAGGCCCTGGGTTAGAAACTAGCACCGAGGGTGAAGTAAACACACCAATGGGAGTCATTACCCTCTTAAAAGATCACATGCGAATGATAGATATAAGATAGAAAATAACCAACTCCAAATCAAACAAAAATATAAAAGAAAAAACCATATACACTTTTTTAATGTCTCATAAAACAAATATAATTGTATGGAAAAATAGCAAATGCGAAAAAAACCGAAGCAACCAAAAAGCTCGAATAGCTCCTGCAACCCCAAGATAGTATTAAACATCATGATCCAAAACCTTCTCCAAGTGACCCATAAAATAGTTTATATATATAGGTTGAGAATAATAGTATACTCATTAGGATCCCCCCCAAAGCCTCTCATGCAAAAGTAAAGAGAACATGCTAAAGCACAGTGAACAACAAGTGAAACTAACTCTTCACCTAAATAGGTATACTATGTTTTGAGCCACACCATGGAAACTCTCACCAAATATTTCATATAGTATTGTATAATATAATAAATAATATCAATGGTACCCCTCTACAACTTCCCCACTGGTTTTTTACTTTTCCCCAATGTCAGACGTCCTAAGCATCTCTGTCCAAAAATGTTTTCCCATAGACACCTGGGCGAAGCACCACAACTTGCACCTCATGCTACACAACCACAACATCAACATAATAAAAGTAAACAGGTAGTTTCTATGATCCACCATATCATTCATAACGTGTATCAAACATCAGGCTTTATACCCCAATCCATTATAGCCCACACACCGAGTAAGGTTCCTAACGTCATCATAGCCTATACACGTTACACCTATAGTTGTCCATAAGAAACTATATCCATAATATATGTAGGTGAATAACCACAAGCCATTACTTACCTCTACACACATATATGGGTAAAACTAACTAATATGCCAACCAGCACTAGTAACTACCAAGAGAAGAGAGTGGGGCCCAAGGGGGTAGTCATCCATCCGTCCTCCCACCATAATGTTGGGGAAAACACCCCCCAGGGATTAGAATCCCTAGGGTGTTAGTTTCCTTAACAGAAGGGTTGGATTGGTATATAGAAACACAAAAAGTACATAATATAATATTCCTGACAACCACACTATGGGCATAACCTAGTCTTAGACTCAACTAAAGCAAATGTCTCTCAAACTCCCAACTACGACATCTAAGTCTTGGTATCCTATAACTACACAACCATTTAAAGATCTAAATAAAATTTCTTAATTACCTTTTTACCAGTTGAACATTATGTTCATTAATTCCTTCAACATTAATTAAATATTAATTATTTCCACATTATATTTCATTAGCATCACCCCCAAAGTCCATTGTTCCTTTAAATTGCAACCCCAACATTTCGTCCCATCAAGATCCAACCCCATGGGTTAACATCAATTATTCAATAATTTATTAACAACATTATTACATTACCATATTCCCAGTCATTCTAGAAAAACATTCTAATAAACTAAAAACCAGGGGGATCAACATGGTTAGTACATGAACTACCCATCAAGTTTTTGTTTCTTATATCAAGAGCACAGACCCATCCTCCCTCAGGAAGCTAAACATATAAATCATGTGGCATACCCTGTGCATCTTATCCCCTTTTGGAAGGAGGGTAATAAAAATAGATTCCTTGATCATTAGGTAAGGTATGGAAGATAAACAACCAAAAAGAAAAAGTATGCTTCTAAACATTCACATCTAACCTGTTCCATCATCTTTGGTGTCCTCCCTGACACCCACATGCATAAACTGATGCATCTTGCCACTCTAGGCATTAACTTATGCCACAACCAATAAGCCTCCTTATCCCCACATATCACAATAGCCTTCTAGGATCATGTCACCACATATGTAGCAGAAAAATAAACATCATATCAATTGGGATATTTCACCTTAAACAAGGTATCCAACCATCAAACATAATGACCTCTGACAGCTCCAAGAATAAGTCTCTTTGCCATTACAAGAAAGAGGGTAACTCAAAACCCTACATGTAATTAGCTATGTATTAAATATTCAGTTATTTAATCCATCTTGAATTAACAGAATTATTATTTATAGGTTCTAACAATGGGTTACCTAAACTTCTAGCTATCATAGCTATCATAAATTTATTACAGAGTCTTACTACATCAATACGATTAAAATCAAATTACAGCAACAACAACCAGATTCATTTACATGTCTCTTTATCTTTATCCAAAAAATTATCAATTAATTTCGTACTTTACGTTCTCTACTAATTTCCATCAACAACAAAAATCTAAACAAATCAAGCATAGATATCACACTATCTAGAAAAACAAGAAGCAATAACATATGATCCATATCAATTTATTTATCATATTAAAATGATTTTATGTCAATTCCATTGTGATATAGTGGTCTAAAACATGTTAAATCTACATTTTAAAATAAAATAATCAAGAATAAAAGAATCCCAAATCTCAAACGGTTCTTGATGTTCTTTATACGAGGATGATCCGCACAACGGATTACAATCTCCTCCCTCATGATATTTGTGCCCACCCAATGACATTGTTGTAACACCCTAAGATTTTATGACAATTAATCTTTTTAATTTCATTGATGTCTTGTGTTTTATGCTACACCATAATTTGCTTGTTATATACGCAACACCGTATTAACTAGCAGTATACACAACACTATTCTTGACTCGTGTTACAGACAATTTCAAGTTTGTATTGTAGAAATTATTCTACGCAACATTAAGTATAGATTTTGTTTAATGTATAATAGAAATAAGTTTTTAATTATGTTATATGCAACACGAAAGAGAGCTTGCACTACACGCTTCCCGGACTTGGCTTGCATTACACGCAATCATGACTTTCCTTGATAGCGTGTGTAATACGCAATACCAGGTTTCACTAAACAATGATATATTGTTATAATATTATTATGGACTAGCCGTTATGAATCTTGTTAACTAAATTTTTAATTTTATGACATTATTATTCATCTTACACATTTTCTAGAACATGGTATGAGAACAAAATAAATTTTTCAGGCAAAATAAGTGTTTTTAAAAAAATGCAGTTTTGCCGCCTTTTTATGGCACACCCACATTAAATCTAGTTTTTGACATTTTTATAAGTTAAATATGAAAAAATAAAATTCTCTTTGGAATCAAGATATAAAAATTTACACTGGATAAATTTTTCATACTATTCTGATAACTTTCATATTTTAATGAATTGTAAAAACACACTATATTTTAATTAAAACAACTTTTTTCATTACAATTAATTATATGGTCAACTTATAATATTTAATGGTTTTTAAGTATAAATAGAATATATTTTTACCATTTAATATAATATATGTCATTATAACTGATTATACATTGAATTCCTAGGTAAAATCATTTTAATCATTTGCAATGTTTTATCTTTTAAAACTCGTTTTCTTAACAACGAGAATAATTTTAAATTAATTTCTACAACTTATATGATTTGAATTTGGAAAAATGGATTCCATATTTGGAATCAGTAGGTCGAAATTATGTAAATAATATACTTTTTATTTTTTTAGTCATTATGAATAGTAACTACGGTAAATTTTATTTACTATAATTAAAGGTAAATCAAGTAATTAAGGGTAAATATAATATTATAAAATTACCCTAACACTTGTCCTAATATAATTGGATGATTATATGTAACCCTAAATCATACTTGGGTCGAAATGGAATCTAATTTAATCCATTTCTATTTTATTAAGACCTTTTTATATTATTTAAAGGAAAGTGAAATGTCTCACTCATTCCTTAATAATTAGATTATTTTTAATATAAGGTTATACAGAATATAAATTCGATTATAAATAATCATTTGAAAGATAATTTTTTTTTATTTATCATGGTAATTTATTTTCAATTTTTAAGAAATATTTAATTACCTTAATAGGATATACATTAATGATGAAGAAAATATTTATTTATTGAAAAATAAATAATATAGTTTTTATTAAAATAACAATACCTATCAAAAAGACTAGAAACTTGAAAAAACATTATTGTTAGACTATATCTATACCCTAATCATCCAAGGGACGATTTTTGGACCATTTGGAGCCTTATAAAACCGATTAGGACATTTATATTTTTTTATTTTAAATGATGTCAAAGATTTCAGCTTCATAATTTAATATGTATAACAATTTAAATGTTGTTATTTTAAGTTGATAAATTCGAGTAAAAATATTATTATGAAATTTATTATATTTATATTTATCATATGATTTTATTTTTAATTTTTATTCAACAAATAAGTATATTAAGTAATTATAAAAAAATGATGTAGTAATTATTTTATTAAGAGATATACAAAATAAATGGTTTTAAAAATATTAAAATAAATAATATATGTAACAATTAATTTTCCCTATTAATTTTATTGATGTATATGAAATTTTAGGGATCTATTATATATTTTTTTTCGAATATATCTTCTGTGTGGTTTTTATTTAAATTCAAATGCTGAATAGTGTCAAAATTGTCACTATTGATATTTTAAAAACATAACATATTATTAAATTATTTAAAAATCAAAAAAATATTTAAAAACAAAAAATTTAAAATTATATGGTCTAAAAAGTTATAAAGTATCCAATTATAAAAAATTGACAACATTTAAGTAAGTATTTATAAAAATTTATAATTTATAATTTTGTAACCACAAATAAAATTAAATAGATTAAATAATGATAAATAAAGTTGACAAACATAAAACATGTATAAATTTTATTGGTTGATGATATTACAACCCTATCTCATCTCATATTCTAATTTAGTCTTTTTTTGAATTTTTTAAGTGGGGTTTCATTTTATTGTTAATTAATATTTTTAATGTTTTCAAAAGTGACCCTCTCCTCTCCAATATAAGGGCACCTCCTTCCCTCTCCTCTTCAGACACATTTGAGCCTTCAAGATCGGCCAACCCCTGCACATTTCACTTCTCCACTTACATAGGAACCTAATAGAGGTCCTGGTCTTCTTTAAAGGCTATCTTTAGTGCCCTAAGAGGAGGATAAGAGGAGTCGCGTCGAAGAAGAGGTAATCTCTTCTGCCGATTTTTTCAAGTTTCTTTCTTCTTCAAAATATTATTATTTATTTGTTTAATCATAAATTAAAAACATCAGTATCACTCATATACTTATATGTTATTATAAATATGAAGCAATCTTATTTCACTTTCTATCCATCCTATAAAAACGAAATCATCGCGCGTGTGTACGTACGGAATACCGTCTCCACGCCGTGGTGTAATATGTTTTTCCACCAACACCTTACTTGGATGGGTATAATTGTGTAATTAATAACTATATATAGTTATTATAACAGAATACTTATTCTGAGATATTATATCATCCACTCTAACTCAATTCAATAATTATGGGAACGATATTATCACCTGTGCGTATGTATGGATTACCGTCTCCACGACGCGATGAGATTTATTCTCCCCGTTAACCACTCAAGAATTATTATAAAGTACATATAATGAATATTAATTAAATATATTACATGATAAAGCTAATGTATTTATGTATATATATATGTGTGTGTCATCTACTTACTTCTATTCAAGTCAATAAGGAAAAAACAGCGTCCATGCGTATGTACGGCCTACCGTCTCCATGAACGATGTATTTCATTTCATTTATCTATCAATTATATATATATACTGAATATATAAGATATATAAATCATTATTTACTTTCTGGAAGTAATTAAATCATGATATAATTAATAATAATATCAAGAACAACAAGTCCAAACACGTACGATAAATAAAACGATTTTACTGAAATCGCTGCTTTAACATGGAATTTACAGAAGAACAGTTAATATAAAGTCATAAGGGAACCATATATGATATCATAACAATGTATAAGATTATTTAAGAAGTCAATGACATTAGTTAAATCATTATACAGGAGGATCGGATACGTACGAATCATATCAGACCTAAGGTAAGGGATAACTGTTCCAATCTCGTTCTTATCCGAGATTGTTTATTCGTATGTATTTACATGGGTTATTGTTATCATCCATTTCCATGTTTTATAAAAATTATTTTTTGTATGTGTAATTTCCTTTTATCCATTTTTTTATTTTACCACATGTTATGGAAGGAATCTTTCTTTTGTTTACCATATAAGGAACTTTTTGACTTTTCTGACAAAAGTACGAGGAGAATGTTTTTTTAATGTATATGGTATGAAGGGATTTTTATGGTTTCATAATGCCTAATTTTCATGAGGATTCCCATACAACATTTCACGATTATTTTCAACAAAATCCTTTACTTTTAAAATTTGAATGGCATTTTGTGAAAAAAAATGATTTCGAAGAAGAAAGGATATTTTCCTCAAAAATTCATTTCAAGTGTTTTATCAAAACCACTTTCCATCTAAGATGACATTATTTAATATGTTTATATTTCAAGTAGAATGTCTCTATGATTTACATGGTTTCACTTTTGTTATAATGAAATGATATCCATTTTTTAAATGGATTATGTTATGATGGGATGAAGTTTATGAAACCCATTTTATTCTTCGAATAATGATGAATGATTTATGTTCATGTTTAGAACACGTAAGAATGATTTAATTATGATATGGGTGGGACCCATATCTCCCTGTAATGCATTGGGTAAAGATTTATATCTCATGAGATAGACATGGCTTGAATGGTAAGTTAATCTGGTTCAGTGTTACAGGACCTGAACGAGTAGTGAAATGGATTCAGGAAGGGACTTTCTCCACTAAGATGGTCTTGGAAGCAATGCCTTGGCTACTATGGAAATCATAACATGTGAGTCATGGTTTTCCACAATTACATGATTTATTACCATGCTATTTTATCATGATTGATGATCCATTATGATCCATGCCCTATGTACTTCCATGTTTTATGTCATTGCACAAGATTTTGATCGTTAAATATTATGTTCATGTTTTGAAGTTAAAATGTATATGGTTTGTTTTATTTTCTCAATTCTTACCCTTACTGATCATTTTAGCTCACCCTTTATATGTTTTCTTTTCCCCATGATTTAAAGAAAGGTTTTAGCTATGACACAAAAGGGGAAGCTCTTTATGGGAGTTGGTGATGATCTTTCACAACGATTAGAAGATTGTGTTCCGAGTTTCCAAAGACACTAAACTATTATGGTCCTTATGTATTGGTTTTTGTTATGTATTAAGTATTCCAAAAAAGTAATGTAATGTCCATGTACGTCAGGCTTTGGGTCTTCACAGTTGGTATCAAAGGAAAGGATTAGTCAACCTTTTGAAACTAGGATGCAAGAAGTTTAGTGAGATCCATAGAGATATTTCTAAGGTATGTAAAGCGATGTATCTAAGGTTAAGTATAAGTATAAGTTATAATCCTAGTATTATGATAATGATCATAGAATGAAACCTAAGATGTGAGATATTGTAAGTACTCCCCATTTATTATGTTGTTTTCCAAGCATGATGTTTGCCTCTTACACTATTATTTTTGGGTTTTAGACGATGGATGGAACCCGAAGGAACTGTGTTGATCAATGTAATGGGAAATGCAATGATTTTCCTCCTGAACAAACCAATGTTATGGGAGATGGAGTGAAAAATCTTATTGCTGTACTTACACAAGCTATGAATCATTCTAGACATTCGAATGAGCAGAGAAGGGAACAATATTCTAGTGAGTCCTTTATGAGGCAATGTCTACCTTCTTTCAATGGGTCTTCTGATATACTTTTTTTTTGAACAATGGATCAGTACCGTTGAAAATATATATTCCATACTTTGCTATTTAGAACATTAAAAATTAATTTTAGTTTATCATTTAGAATGTGAAGCAGACTAGTGGTGGACTCTAATTAAGAATACAAGTCCCCAAGATGAAATTGAATCCATGGAATGGAACAAGTTCAAGAACTTGTTTTTCAATAATCACATACCTCGTATTCTTCGAACAAAGATGGGGAAGGAGTTCCTTGATCTTATGCAAAAGGATGATTAATCTGTTGGTCTATACGAAGCGAATTTTACGAGGCTTGCAAGGTATGCATCCAGATTTATCATCCAACCTGAAAGTAATTTTGATCGATTCTTTAGTGTATTAAAACCAAGTATTTGAAGGGCATTAGCTATAAGATACTTCAGTAGCTATGAATAAATTGTGTGTTGTGCTATCAACGTGGAAATGGAATTTTGTGTTACATATCCATCTCATGGTTTTCAGAAGAAACGAAAGATGGAGTTCAAGGAGAAATCTCAGAACAATGATGAAAAGATGATGAATGTTTATTTATGCTCAATGTGTGGAAAGAAGCATTGTGGAGATTGTCTAAAAGGTACTAGAAAATTTTTCAAGTGTGTTAAAGAAGGTCATTGAGCATATGAATGTCGAAGTAATGGGAAAAATGTTTCTAATGACGTTAATAGGGAAATGACTATAGAGTACTCTCCACCAACACTTAAATGCTTCAAGTGCAATGAAATGGGTCATTATGCTAATCAATGCCCTAATACAAGGGTTAATGATGATCGACATGAGAAACCACTTATGGAAAAGGACAAAGGGAAGTCACATGCGATCACTATTGGTGATGTTGAATATGAAAACGATGTGGTGGAATGATTAAGTTTTTATGTAATTGGATTCCAAAATAATGTTGTATATAGTATCGTGGATTATTGGAATATTTATGTATTAGTCTATTGTGGTTTTCATTAATTTTATGGTGTCAGTAACCATGGTCGGTAGATGACATTTCTAGTAATTGTTTTTTATACTATGAGCATGGACATATGTATTTTGGATAAGCCTAATGATTTGAAATGGATTATGTTGGACATAAGTTAGTATTGTTTAAGGCTAGAACTTTTTTCAATATTATTGATGGAATGTCATAATGATGTAGTTTTAGAAAACTGACACCCTGCAAGATGGGCGACAACCCATCACGTCAGACAAGGTTGCGGGAATTGAACCCACAATCGAAGTGTGACAGATCTTTATCGTCTACCACTGGCCTACTGAAAGTCCCTGGTTAGTAGAAACAATTTTCAATATATTAAGAGGAATGATATATGAAGTATAAGTCCATTTTAGGAACAATATACAATTAATCTCACTATAGATGGACTTATGTATATTTAATAACTTTTTCTATCCTTTTGTTTGAGACAGATGGAATGACCTATCATTCTATCTCATGATCTGCTAATACTTCACGGAAGACAAATTCGACTTCATTTCTTTAATAGATGATGTGTAAATTGTTCAAGGCACAAACAACAGTAAGATTGTTTCAAAATCAAGTAAGTATTTCGTTTAATTAAACAATTCTTAAACTTTAGGGAAATGATCTTGAAAAAAAAATCTTGTCCTTGTGTCCTTATATCTGATGAATCAGATGGTACCTTAGATCATCACAAATTTATGGCTTTGTAATTTTTTTCTTTTTCATAGACAGGTTCTCTACCACACTCCATCAGAACATGATAGTTAGGTTTCTCTTCCATATCCATATTTTCACCGATGTTCTCTTCTGTGGAAACCCAGTGATTATTTAATTTGGGTAACAGTTACGTTTCATAATTTAGTTTTTAAAGTTAAGTTTTGGTATTCCTTTTTACGATGTGGGTTTCTATTAAATAAACTTTCAAGTAGTAAACCATTTATAACCCTGACGAATTTTGAGGGAGAAATTAATTTTAAGGGGGGTAGAATGTAACACCATGAGATTTTATGAGAATTGTTATTTTTAATTTCATTGATGTCTTGTGATGAATTCTACACCAAAATTAGCTTGTGTTCTACGCGACACTGTATTATCTTTTAGTATACGCAACACTATTTTTGGCTCATGATATACACAATTTCAAGTTTATGTTGTAGAAATTATTCTACGCAACATTAAGTACTGATTTTTTTAATGTATAAATGAAATAAGTTTTGAATTATGTTATACACAACACCAAAGTGAGCTTTCACTACACGCATCCCGGACTTGGCTTGCATTACACGCAATCGCGACTTTCCTTGATAGCGTGTGTAGTACGCAATATCGGATTTCACTAAACAATGATATATTGTTATAATATTATTATGGATTAGACGTTATGAATATTATTAACTACATGTTGAATTTTATAAAATTATTATTAATCTTTCACATTTTCTAGAAGATGGTATGAGAACAAAATAAATTTTTCATGTAAAATAAGTATTTTTCAAAAAATGCAGTTTTGCCACCATTTGATGGCGCTCCCAATTTAAATATAGTTTTTGACATGTTTATAAGTTAAATTTGACAAAATAAAATTCTTTTTGGAAATCAGGATATAAAAATTACTCTGGATAAATTTTTCATATTATTCTGATAACTTTTATATTTTTATGAATATTGAAAACAGGGTATATTTTAATTAAAAACAACTTTTTTTTATCGCAATAATTTATATGGTCAAATTATAATATTTTATTGTTTTAAAGTATAAATAGAATATATTTTTACCATTTAATATAATTTATTTCCTTAGCATTGATTTTACATTGAATTCATTGGTAAAATAATTTCAATCTTTTGCAATGTTTTAACTTTTAAAACTCATTTTCTTGACAACGAGATTAATGTTAAATTAATTTCGGAAATTTTTTTGATTTGAATTTGGAAAAATGGATTCCATATTTGGAATTAGTAGGTCCAAATTATGATAATAATATACTTTTTATTTTTTAGTCATTATGAATAGTAACTACGGTAAATTTTATTTACCATAGTTAAAGGTAAATCGGGTAACTAAGGGTAAATATTATATTATAAAATTACACTAACACTAGTCCTAAAATAATTGGATGATTATATTTTACCCTATATCATACTTGGGTCTAAATGGATTCTAATGTAACCCACTTGTATTTGATCAAGAACTTTTTATTTTATTTAATGGAATGTGAAATTTCTCACTCAAACATTAATAATTAGATTATTTTTAATATAAGTTTATACAAAATATAAATTCTATTATAAATACTCATTTTAAAGATAAAAAGTTTTTTCTGTATCATGGTAATTTATTGGTAATTTTTATGAAATATTTAATTACCTTAATAGCTTATAAATTAATGATGAAGAAATTATTTATTTAGTGAAAAATCCATAATATAGTTTTTATTAAAATAACTAAACCTATAAAATGGACCATAAACATGAAAAAACATTATTGGTCGAGTATATATGTACCCTAAACATCAAAGGGTCTATTTGTGGACCATTTGGAGCCTTAAAAACCCGATTAGGACATTTATATCATTTTATTTCAAATAATGTCAATGATTTCACCTTCATATTTTTATAAATATAACAATCAAAATAATGTGATTCTAAGATGATAAATTGGAGTAAAATCATTATTATGAAATGTATTATATTTATCTTTATCATAGAATTTTATTTATAATTCTTATGCGACATATAACTTTATTAATTAATTATACAAAAATGTTGTAGTAATTATTTTATTAAGAGATGTACCGAATAAATGGTTTCAAAAATATTAAAATAAATAATATATGAACAAATTAATGTTACCCATGAATTGTTTTTATGAATATGACATGTTTGGGATCTATTATATATTTTTTTTCGAATGTATCTTCTTTGTGGTGTTTATTTAAATTTTAATGATGAAAAGTGCCAAAATTGACACTATTGATATTTTATAAAAATAACATATTATTAAATTATTTACATATCACAAAAATATTTAAAAACTAAAACTCTAAAATTATATGGTCTAAAATTTTATGAAGTATTCAATTATTGGAAATTGAAAAAATTTAAATATGTATTTATAACAATTTATAATTAATAATTTTATTACCACAAATAAAAGTAAATAGATTAAATAATGATAAATCATGTTGATAAACATTAAACATGTCTAAATTTTATTGGTTGATGATATTACAACCATATCTCATCTCATATTCTAATTGAGTCATTTTTTGAGGTTTTTAAGTGGGGTTTAATTTTATTATGAATTAATATTTTTAAGGTTTCCAAAAGTGCCCCTCTCCTCTCCTATATAAGGGCACCACCTTCCCTCTACTCTTCACACACATTTGAGCCTTAAAGCTCTACCAAACCCTACCCATTTAACTTCTACACATCCATATAAACCTAATAGAGGTCCTGGGCTTCTTTAAAGACTAACTTTAGTGCCCTAAGTGGAGGATAAGATGAGCCACGTCGAAGAAGAGGTATTCTCTTCTACTGATTCTTTCAAGTTTCTTTATTCTTCAAATTCTTCTTCTTTATTTGTTTCATAATAAATTAATAACATAAGTATCACTAATATACTGATATGTTATTATAAATATGATACAACCCTATTTAACCTTCTATCCATCCTATGAAAAACGAAATCACCGCGCATGCGTACGTACGGAATACCGTCTCCACAACATGGTGGAATATGTTTTTCCACCACCACCTTACTTGGATGGGTATAATGGTGTAATGAATAACTATATATAGTTATTATAACATCATACTTATTATTATATATTATATCATCCACTCCAATTCAATTAAATAATTATTGGAATGATATCATCACTCCTGCGTATGTACGGATTACCATCTCCACAAAACGATGAGATTCATTCTCCATGTTCACCAGTCAAGAATTATTATAAATTATATATAATGAATAATAATGAAATATATGACATTATAAAGATACTGTATTTATGTATATATATATATATATATTTCATCTACTTACTTCAATTCAAGTCAATAAGGACAAGAAAACAGCATTCATGCGTATGTACAGCCTACAGTCTCCATGAACGATGTATTTCATTTCAATTATCTATCTATTATATATATATATATATACTGAATATATATGATATATAAATCGTGATTTACATTCTTTATGTAATTAAATCATGATATAAGTAATAATAATATCAAGAACAACAAGTCCAAACACATACGATAAATAAAACAATTTTACCCAAAATGCTGCTATAAATGGAATTTACAAAAGAACGGGTAATATAAAGTCATAAGTGAACCATATATGATATAATAACAATGAATACGATTATTTAATAAGTCAATGACATTATTTAAATCATTATACAGCAGGTTCGGATACGTACGAAGCATATCGGACCAAAGGTAAGGGATAACTGTTCCAATCTCGTTCTTATTCGAGATTGTTTATTCATAAGTATTTATTGGGTTTATAGTTAACATCCATGTCCATGTTTTCTAAAAAAATTCATTTATGTTTAATTTCCATTTACCAATTTTTTACTTTTACCACATGTTATGGAAGGAATCTTTCTTTTGTTTACCATACGGAGAACTTTTTGACTTTTTCAACAAAAGTACGAGGAGAATGTTTTTTTAACGTATATGTCATGAAGGTATTTTTACGGTTTTATAACACCTAATTTTCATGAGGATTACTCTACATTTTTTCATGATTCTTTTCAACAATATCCATTTATTTTAAATTTTTCATTTAATTTTGTGAAAAGAAAATGTTTTTGAAGAAGAAAGGACATTTTCCTCAAGAATTCCTTTCTAGTGTTTTATCAGAACCATTTTCCATCTAAGATGACATTATTTAATATGTTTATATTTCAAGTAGAATGTCTCTATGATTTACATGGTTTCAATTTTCATATGATTAAATGATATCCATTTTTTATATGGATTATGTTATGATGGGATGATGTTTATGAAACCCATTTTATTCTTTGGGTAATGATGAATGATTTATGTTCATATTGTGGCACACGTAAGAATGATTTAAATATGAGATAGTTGGGACCTATATCAACCTCCATTGAATTGGGTAAAGATTTATATCTCATGAGATAGACATGGCTGGAACAGTAATTTAATCTGGTTCAGTGTTACAGGACTGGAATAAGGAGTGAACTCAATTCAGAAAGGGACTTTGTCCACTAATATGGTCTTGGAAACAATGCCTTGGATACTATGGAAATCATAACATGTTCTTAATGGTTTTCCAAAATACATGTTTTATTTCCATGTTATTTTATCATGATTGATTATCCATTATTATCTATGCCCTACGTACTTCAATGATTTATGTCATTACTCAAAATATTGAAGTTTAAATATTATGTTCGTGTTTTGAAGTTCAAATGTATATGGTTTGTTTTATTTTCTCCATGCTTACCCTTACTGAGATTTTGAGCTCACCCTTTATATGTTTTCTTTTCCCCAGGATTTAATGAAAGGTTTTAGGTAAGAGAACAAAAGGGGAAGATCTTTATGCGAGATGTTGAAGATATTTCACCATGATTAGAAGATTATGTTCCGAGTTTCCAAAGACCCTAAACTATTACTGTACTTGTGAGTTGGTTTTTGTTATTTATTAATTATTCCACAAAAGTAATGTAATGTCCATGTACATTAAAATTTGGGCCTCCACAATTGTGACATGACTGCACCATCCGATAGCCAAGAAAACTCCATTAGAATCATAGAGATCACATTCCATAGAAATGAAAGGAGAAATTGGAGGATAAGGATTGAAGAAAACAAAATAACAGTACAAGATCATACCCTTTATTGATGAAGGATCGACACATGCTTCATACACCAAAAAAGGGGATGTTCATGTAATAGGAAGAAACATCAATGGGAAACGATGTAAGGATTAAGGTTTGATCACAAAACCCCTATTTCAAGAAGGAATGGTTCCGGAGTCTCGAACTAGGGAACATTAAGGTATAATAAGGATGGAATATATATCATCCCTTTAGAAGAATTAACAGATTAGCGGTTTATGATACGCTGAATTTTACATTAAAAGTAGATCGCATTAATTCACACAATTTGACCTTGTGAAAGCATCTCGAGCCTTAATAAAATTAATATATGAGTTATAGGATTTGATTCATCCTTAAATACCTTAAAAAGGCCTTAAATAAATTGTATGTTAAAGGAAATGTAAATTGGTAAAAATATAGGTAACTGGAAACACTGTACACCAAACATGAAATTTGACAAAGTGATGGATGACTCACCATTCTGGATGTCATGACCCGTCCTCGGGGCCCATGTCGTGACTACCCCAAGCCTGCCTTCCATAGGCTAGGGGCTGGCGATTAGCACCACAGCTTAAATCCTGGAAAAATGGAAGGCATTGCCTTTGTAAAGTAAACCACAAACACCAGAGAGCAAGAAGCAAAAGAAACACTAAGTAAAACCTGAGTACAATAGTATGTTCGGAAAGGTAAGTGGGGAAGAATACAAACCCAAACTGAAAGTAAAGTACAACTCGAAAGGGAAAACAACAACTGAAAAGTAATGCTGCAACGTCGAGCTGTCCACTGGAAGTCCCACCTAAAGGATGAGTACAGATAGTCTCCAAAACTCCTCGGGTCCAACCGTCCACTTCGAGTACGTCCCGCCCAGTGGTCCACCTCCAGGTACTGTCCTGCTCCGCAAGCCTCAACCACGATCAGCGCTGTCCATTTTCTGCAACCAACACAACGTAGTGCAGGTATATCCCATTCAGGGGTGAGTATAAGCTACTCAGTAGGGACCCCGAGACCCCCGAAGGTCTCCCAAAATCCACAAAGGATAATCCAGAATGGAAAGATACAATCAGGAAGAAACATCTGACACTGCTTAGATATATGCCCATACATATACCTAAGTCATCAATTCTCGTTCGGCTCCAACATCCGAGCCCAAGTACATCCCAGTCCACACAGGAAAGCAAAACATAAACCCACACAGGATAGCATAAAACATCCCACATTGGAAGCAACACAAGATTCAGCTCACACAGGTACACATCATTTGTAAAGTAGGAGAGATGATCAAATGTAGTCACTGATTCATCTTACTGGGACCCACGTAGGATACAAGCACTGTAGTCATCGCCGTCGAACCCACGGAGGATTCCAGTACAATTGTCTTCATCATCGAACCCACGTAGGATTCCAGTACGATAGTCTTCATTGTCGAACCCACATACGTTTCCAGTACGATATTCTTTATCGTCGAACCCACATAGGATTCCAGTACGATAGTCTTCATCGTCAAACCCACATAGGATTCCAGTACGATAGTCTTCATCATCGAACCCATATAGGATTCCAGTACGATAGTCTTCATCATCGAACCCAAATTGGATTCCAGTACAATAGTCTTCATTGTCGAACCCAAATAGGATTCCAGTACGATAGTCTTCATCGTCGAACCCACATAGGATTCTAGTACGATAGTCTTCATCGTCGAACCCAGATAAGATTCCAGTATGATAGTCTCCATCGTCGAACCCACATAGGATTCCAGTACGATAGTCTTCATTGTCGAACCCACATAGGATTCCAGTACGATAGTCTTCATCATCAGTCGCAGTCACAGCCAGCACTAGGGTTCCGGCACACAGCAAGCTCGTTCGGGAGGGTCCGCTCCACGAGCTGAGAGGCTGATAAATCAACTGACACATAGTCCAGAGTTGATGTATCCAAAAGTTCCGTATCGTCAACAGGAACTCAACGTCACAGACGATGAGTCAATCGGACGCCTGGTCTGAGAGTTATTGGCTTTTTCGTCCCAGGGACCCTGTTGGATTTTATGTCAAAACCACCCCGGCCATACTCCAACTATGTCCAAAACTCAGGCGGAGTAATCCAAAAGATCTGTCTCACGTAGAGGAATCCATCAAAGTCGACGGTACGTCGATGGGACGTCCGGAGCCCAAGTTATGAGTGTTTCCGCTCCAAGGGCCCAGTTGGTTTCGTGTACGAACCAACCCGGCCGAACCCAAAGTGTTCGGAAACCTTGAGTTTGATATGTCTAAACGACCGTCTTGATCCAAGTATCGCACCGCTGCTGGCGGTGCGTCAATCGGAGGTCCGTAGCCCAAGTTATGGGCAAAATACCAAAGAGGGTCCGAATACGGGGGTTTCGGGCCCAGACTGACCCAGCCCGAGACCCCCTAGGTCGGCCCGAACCACGTTGACCCGACTCGAGTCCAGGTCAGCCCGGCTGAGCACGGCCCGGCCCGGCTGGGCACAGCCCAGCCCGGCTGCCGGCCTAGCTGTCCGGCGCGCTGGCACGCGGCGCCAGCTGGCTCGGCCGAACGGGCGAGCCATTTGGTTATGCGGGGGGGCGTGCTGCCCCTGCCGTTCGGAAACCGCGGCCCCAATTAAGGGGCCGGTCACCTGGAAAACCGGGGGTTTTGACCCCTGGCTCTTCCCCTGTCCGGCCGGCCCACCCTGGTCGGCCGGTTCTTGCTCCACAGGACCGGCGATGGTCGGTCCCCTCCTTGCTCCGACGCCAGCGGCCCGTCTTCGGCCGCCTGTCACCCTGCTTCGCCGCGGCCCGAAACCGGCCACGACCTTGGTCGTCCAGTGCGGCGCAACAGCTCCATGCTCTCCCACCACAGCCCCGCTCCGGCCGCAGTTTCTTCGGTTTTCTCCGACATGGCGTGACAGCGTCGTTTCATTGTTCGTTTCCACAGCACGGTGCGACGGCACCGCGCCATTCTCATTTCAAACCACAAAGAAACAAATATGGATAAAGGAGGAGGGTCGGCCATGTTTGTGCAGTCCGTCCCCCCTCTCGTTATTTGATATCAATTGGTCTTATTTCACTAAAAATGACAAGGTGGTAATCACGAACAAAATAATTAAAGAACCCCTACTTTGAGCGAGGCTTGAACGGAGGTTCGTCAAATGAGAATTCGTTGCAGAAGAACCGTCGCGGAAAGAGAAGCAATGAAAGAAGGCATCGTCGGCATCGCGGTATATGGCGTCGCGTAGTCGGTCTCTGAGGACTCGACGTTCTTGGTCGGAGATCGATGTGTTCTTCGCGTTCTTCATCGGAGACGAATAAGATCTTCAAGTTCCTTGCCTTTTTCTCCCAAACCTCTGATGCAACAAGATGCTAACCCCAAAATAAAATAAGCCCAAGTCTTATTTTATTAACACAAGATAAGTATTTGAAAAATCAATGTTTTGAATTAATTTCACTTAATTAATTCAAGCCAAATTTTCAACATTATAGGTGAGTTGAGGGAGTTGGGAATTTGAAGGGGTGGGGTTCATTTGGGCCCCACCACCCCCATAACCTCCCTTGGGAAGTCGTTTAGTTACCCAAATTCCACCCAAAGCCATTAAACCACATAAAGAAAAATTAAAATTGTAGAATAATAATAAATTCAACTTCCACAATTTTTATCATCTATTTTCGTGAAAATGCAACTCCGGAACAGGTGTTCTTAAGCAATTACCGGTGATACTGTTCCATCGGTACCCTCGGTATTCGATTCTGAGCACCGGTTCAAAAGTTAGAAATTCCCGCTTGTTTGTTCACTGAACCTACCTGAGCTAAACTTCGGATAGAAATTCCGGGCACACCGGGCCTCGGAATCATGTGCCGTCAGAAACTGCGTTCTTTTAAAATCCCAAAGAAAATTATGAAAAAAATTTCCATGAATTTTATAGTTCTTTACATTACTCCCACATCAGGGCTTTACGTCACCATAAAGATACATCATAATATAGGGAAACAAATGTGGTTACTAAGCACGCATCTCAGCCTCCCGCTCCCAACTGCTCTCATGGAGATTCCCGTGCTACCATCTGATGTGAACTAGAGGAATCGACCGTCAACGCAGGACCCGCTCCTGTAGATCCTCGATCTCCACTAGGACCTCTGCAATAGTCGCCCCATCACCAACTCCTAGCTCCCCATGGTCAATGATATGCGTCAGGTCATGCCCGTATCTCCTCAGCTGAGATACATGGAAGACGTCATGCACCTGGTGCAACAGAGGTGGTAGAGCCAAGTGATAAGCCACCTCGCCAATCCTTCCGAGGACCTAGATTGGTCCGATGAAGTGTGGAGACAACTTGCCGCCTCGGCCAAATCTCCGTAACTCACGTCGAGGTGTGACCCGTAAGGAAACGTGGTCGCCATCCTCGAACTCTAGTGGTCTCCGCCTCCTGTCAGCACAAGACTTTTTTCGGCTTTGAGCTGTCCTCATCCGCTCTTGGATTACATGGACCTTTCTGGTCCTACTCGAGCTGCTGAGATTTCTTCTTTGCTGAGAAGAGAAATCCAGTCTCATCCCCTAGATGAACCACGTTCTTTTCCTAACACAATCAATCCCATCATGGATGATACAATCCCATACCAAGGATAACGACGTAAGGCCTCGACACTACTACCAAGAGATCCAACCGTTACTCTCGCCTCCAAGGGTTGAGTCACACTGTCAGCATCAGTGTGTGGTCACTGGGTATCCTCCAGTAGGTATATCAAGTGAGGGTCAAGTCAGCGGTTTTTAAACTGGAACCTCTTAGTAACAACACAAAGAGAGGACAGGAAGGGTAAATTCCAAAAGAAAGGTGTATTTTTATTACTGCAGCTCATAGTACAAAGACACAACGTAACATAAAACAAACATCAACAGTTATAGAAGAAACATGAACAAAAGTCTCCAGGTCTGAAGCTAGTCCCGCTCTTGTCCATCTGCTCCCGGAGCTCCCTCATCGTAGGCCTCAGCTGCCTGAAGTTGAGCTCTTCCTTGTCCACCTATTCCCTACGGTCCGGGTGGTCTCCCAGGTGGTGGTGGTGGTAAGGCCTCAAAGCGTCGTCCAACACCCGCTGCTCAGCCAGCTCCTATACCTCACCCGCCTACTCCCTGCAGACCGTCATGGTCAAACCTCTTCCTGGGAGGTCCCTCTACCGCCTGTTGTTCATCAGCAGGATGAGTTGGGCAGTCTCGAGCCATGTGACCTTTCCCGCCGCATGCGTAGCATTGCCTTCTCCTCGAGTAGCTGTCTCTCCTTCGTGTTCCCCACACCACCGAATCATCACCCTGAGATTTCCCATTTGAAGGTCTGGCCCGCTTGGACCTCTGCGTCACCTGTCGACTACTAGCTACAGAAGACTACGCTATGGGTCGTCCTGCGGAGGGTCATGCCGCTGGTGCCTACTCGGCGAGGAAACTCTCCACTAAAAGGGCTCTCTCCAACACCTATTCCTGTGTCGGAATGTTGAGGGAGATCATTGAGGCCCTGATCTCATGCCTCAGTCCCTGGTCGAAGGCTCGGGCCCGAATGAATGGATCTCGTACCATATCGGTGGAGAAGCGCGAGAGATCAGTGAATCTCGCCGAGTATTGGGAAACCGTCTTGCTGCCCTGTCGTGGCTGTAGTAGCTCCTGGATGCGCACCGCACTGAGGGTGGCTGGGACGAACTCCGAGTGGAAGATGCTCTCAAAGTCCATCTAGAGGAGAGATGCCTCATCGTGCACCTGGATCACCAAGCTCCACCATCTTCCTGCTGCCGCGTGCAGGAGGCTCACTGCGAGGATCACCAAGAGGTCTGCTGGTGTCCTCACTAACCTAAAAACATGTACAACTGCCTCCAGCCGGTCCCCGGTGGCCTGAGGGTCCATCTCCACACGGAACACTAGCGGTCACTGGAGCTGAAACTCGTGCAGTGCACTAAGGCGACGTGCATCGTCAGCGGCTGGGGCTGGTAGCATCGGTGGCTCGGCGGGTATAGGTACCGCCGGTGCCTCAGCTGTCAAAGGGCCCTGTACCGAGTCCTCATCGCTCAGTGGGCTCTCTCCATGCACAACGCTTGGAACCCTAGCTGGTTTCCTTCATGGGGCTATCCTGAAAAGAGACAGGTGTGCCACAGTCAGAACAGTGTACCTGGTGAGCTGACACAAATTAATCACTAAGAAAACTTGAGACACACATGCAATCAATGTTTTCATGCATTAAGTCGGAAATCAAAAGTCAGGGTCCTGGTGTACGGATACGTTGGCCGCCGCACCAACACTGGACTCCCGGGACTGATAACCACACCCAATACGCTTAACACTATTGCTTCACATAGAAAAAGATCAGAGTCCCAAGTTCTGTGGTAGAACTGAACTCCTCTGATACCAATTTGTCACGACCCATCCTCGGGGCCCGTGTCGTGACTACCCCAAGCCCGCCTTCCATAGGCCAGGGGCTGGTGACTAGCACCAAGGGGTAAATCCTAGAAAAAGGGAAGGCATTGACTTTGTAAAGTAAACCACAAACACCACAGAGCAAGCAGCAGAAGAAACACTAAGTAAAAACTGAGTACAACAGTAAGTGAGGAAAGGTAAGTGGGCCAGAATACAAACCCAAACTGAAAGTAAAGTACAACTCGAAAGGGAAAACAACAACTAAGAAGTAAATCCACAACATCGACCTTTCCAATGGAAGTCCCACCTAAAGGATGAGTAAAGATATCCTCCACAACTCCTAGGGTCCAACCGTCCACTCCGAGTACATCCCGCCCAGTGGTCCACCTCCAGGTACCGTCTTCCTCCGCAAGCCTCAACCACCATCAGTGATGTCCATCGTCTGCTACCATCAAAACGCAGTGCAGGCATAGCCTATGCAGGGGTGAGTATAAGCTACTCAGTAGGGACCCCGAGACCCCTGAAGGTCTCCCAGAATCCGCAAAGGATAATCCACAAAGGAAAGATACAATCATGAAGAAACATCTGACACTGCTTAGGTATATGCTCACACATATACCTAAGTCATCAATTCTCGTTCGGCTCCAACATCCGAGCCCAAGTACATCCCAATCCACACAGGAAAGAAAAACATAAACCCACACAGGACAACATAACACATCCCACATAGGAAGCAACATAGGATTCAGCTCACACAGGTACGCATCATTTGTAAAGTAAAAGAGATGATTATATGTAGTCACTGATTCATCTTACTGGGACCCACGTAGGATACAAGCACTGTAGTCATCGCCGTCGAACCCATAGAGGATTCCAGTACAATTGTCTTCATCATCGAACCCACATAGGATTCCAGTACGATAGTCTTCATCGTCGAACCCACAAAGGGTTCCAGAACGATAGTCTTCATCGTCAAACCCACATAGGATTCCAGTACGATAGTCTTCATCGTCGAACCCACATAGGATTCCAGTAGGATAGTCTTCATCGTCGAACCCACATAGGATTCCAGTACGATAGTCTTCATCGTCGATCACGCATAGGATTCCAGTACGATAGTCTTCATCGTCGAACCCACATAGGATTCCAGTATGATAGTCTTCATCGTCGAACCCACATAGGATTCCAGTACGATAGTCTTCATCGTCAAACCCACATAGGATTCCAGTACGATAGTCTTCATCGTCGAACCCACATAGGATTCCAGTATGATAGTCTTCATCGTCGAACCCACATAGGATTCCAATACGATAGTCTTCATCATCAGTCGCAGTCGCAGCCAGCACTAGGGTTCCTGCACACAGCAAGCTCGTTCGGGAGGGTCCACTCCACGAGCCAAGAGGCTGATACATCAACTAACACATAGTCCATATTTCATGTATCCAAAATATCCGTATCGTCAACAGGAACTCAATGTCACATACGGCGCGTCAATTGGATGCCCGATCTGAGAGTTATTGGCTTTTTCGTCCTAGGGGCCTGGTTGGATTTTATGTCAAAACAAACCCGACCGTACTCCACCTGCATCCAAACCTCGGGTGGAGTAAGCCAAAAGATCCATCTCACTTAGAGGAATCCATCAAAGTTGACGGTACGTTGATCGGACGTCTGGAGCTCATGTTATGAGTGTTTCTGCTCTGAGGGCCCGGTTGGTTCCGTTTACAAACCAACCCGGACGAACCCAAAGTATTCCGAAACCTTGAGTGAGATTTGTCGAAACAACCGTCTCGATCCAAGCATCACATCTCCATAGACGGTATGTCTATCGGAGGTCCGTAGCCCAAGATATGGGCAAAAGACCAAAGAGGGTCCGAATACGGGGGTGTCGGGCCCGGATCGAGCCAGCCCGAGACCCCCTGGGTCGGCCCGAACCAGGTCGACCCGACTCGGGTCCGGGTCAGCCTGGCGGGGCATGGCCTGGCCCGGCCTGGCGGTCCGGCGCGCTGGCGCACTGCGCCAGCTGGCTCGGCCGAACGGCTGAGCCGTTCGGTTATGCGGGGGGGGGGGGGGGCGCTGCCCCCCGCCGTTCGGAACCCGTGACCCCAATTAAGTGGCAGCTCAGCTAGCCAGCCAGGGGTTTTGACCCCCGGCTCTTCCCCTTTCTGGCTAGCCCGCCCTGGCCGGCCTGTTCATGCTCCACGGGACCGGCGACGGCCGGTCCCCTCCCTGCTCCGACGTCGGCGGACCGTCTCTGGCCACCAGTCACCCTGCTTCGCCGTGGCCCGGAACCGGCCGCGGCCTTCGTCGTCAGGTGCGGCGCGACAGCACCATGCTCTTCCACCGTGGCCACGCTCCGTCCGCGGTGTCTTTGGGTTTCTCTGACATGGCGCGACGGCGTCGTGTCTTTTTTCATTTCCACGGCGCGGCACGATGGCGCCACACATTCCTTGTCGCACGATGACACATGGTGCGACGGCACTACGCCATTCTCGTTTCAAACCACAAAGAAACAAATATGGATAATGGAGGAGGGTCGTCCGTGTTTGTGTGGTCCGGCCCCCCTCTTGTTATTCGATATCAATTGGTCTTATTTCACGAAAAAACGACAAGGTGGTAATCACGAACAAAATAATTAAATAACCCCTACCTTGAGAGAGGCTTGAACAGAGGTTCATAAAACAAGAATTCATCGCGGAAGAACCATCTTGGAAAGAGACTTCGTGAAAGAAGACGTCGTCGGCGTCGCAGTATACGACGTCGCATAGTTGGTCTCCGAGGACTCAACATTCTTCGTCGGAGATCGATGCGTTCTTCGCGTTCTTCGTTGGAGACGAAGAAGATCTTCTTGTTACGAGCCTTTTTCTCCAAAACCTCTCAGGAAACAAGATTCTGACCCCAAAACAAAATAAGCCCATATCTTATTTTATTAACAGAAGATAAGTATTTGAAAAATCAAAGGTTTGAATTAATTTCACTTAATTAATTCAAGCCAAGTTGTCAACATTAAAGGTATGTTGAGGGAGTTAGGAATTTGAAGGGGTGGGGTTCGTGTGGGCCCCACCAACCTCAAAACGTCCCTTGGGATGTTGGGTAGTTACCCAACTTCCACCCAAATCCTTTAAACCACTTAAAGAAAAATAAAAATTGTAGAATAATAATAAATTAAACTTCCACAATTTTTATCATCTATTCTCATGAAAACGCAACTCCGGAACAGTTGTTCCTAATCAATTACCAGCGCTACGGTTCCATCGGTGCCCTCAGAATTCGATTCCGAGCAACAGTTCAAAATTTAGAAATTCCCGCTCGTTCGTTCACTGAACGTACCCGAGCTAAACTTCAGATATAAATTCCGGGCACACCGGGCCTCGGAATCATGTGCCGTCAGAAACTGCGTTCTTGTAAAATCCCAAAGAAAATTAAGAAAACAATTTTCCTTGAATTTTATGGGTCTTTACACTAGAAACCTCACTAGTCTATAAACACTGTAGAACCTCACTGGTCTAGAAACCACACTGGTCTAGGAACACTATAGAACATCACTAGTCTGGAAACCTCACTGATCTAGAAATAGTTTAGAACCTCACCGATCTCAAAACCTCATGAATCTTGAAATACTGTAGAACCTCACTAGTCTGGAAACCTCACTAGTTTGGAAACACTGTAGAACCTCATCAGTTTGGAAACCTCAGTGGTCTATAAACACTGTAGAACATCACTGGTCAATAAACCTCGCTAGTCTTGAAACACTGCAGAACCCCAGTAGTCTGGAAACCTCACTGGTCTGGAAAGAATATAGAACCTCCCTAGCCTAGAAACCTCACCAGTCTAGAAACACTATTCATGAACTAGAAATCTAGAAAAGGAAATAGAATGCTGTTCAAAATAATCTACTATTCTGGAAACACTGTTCAGGAAATGGAAATTCGGAAAAGGAAAAAGATTGTCTTTGGAAATTGTCCACTCTTCTAGAAACACTATTCATGAACTGTAAATTTGAAAAAGTGTTGGGAAATAAGTCACCTTGATCTCCCAGAACACCTCAGACAATAGTTTTTAGAAATGTATTGGACCAAATAGGTTCAAGACATTACATTAGATACCTATTGCAACATTATTGTCCTCAAGAATTCAAAACCAACCTCGAAGAAAAGTGGGGTCCGAACAATGACCCTATAAGATACCTCTTGGGGTAGAACGCCCCTGAGTTGTTCAAAAGCTGGAACAAAACCTCGACATCTGAGAACAAGGGAACAATAATTCTTTATCTGAATAAGTTAAGCATAAAATCACATAAAAGGTACAAAAAATAATGAATCAAAGAAAAACTCAACATAACCACTTAAAACAGCTTTGGGTACTGTACATGCATCTAGGAATACCACTCCCAAGAGCTCTCCTTGATGCCACCTTGACACCACAAGACACGAACCAAGGGAATATAATTCCCACACAACACCTTATCCTTTTGGTCCTCGATCTCTACCGACCACTCATCCAAGGACGCATCATCGTTAACATCGACCTTTCTCTAAATGATGACGTCTGAGTCATCATGATGATAATGACAGAGTTGTGATACATGGAAAACATCATGTATTAGGCTCATCTGTAGGAGAAGTGATAATCGGTACACAATAGCTCAACACAAGCCAACACCTTGAAAGGTCCAACAAACTGGGGAGAAAGCATACTCCAATGACCAAACATTCACTGACCACAATAGGGAGTCACCTTGAAAAACAAATGGTCCCCAACATCAAACTCCAATGTTCTTATTCTTTTATCGGCATAGGATTTCTAGTAATCTTTCACTCTCTTCATCCTCTCTCGAATCTCCTGAACCATCTCTATTATTTTCTTCCCTAGCTCTGATTTGAGATTTGATGACTCTCCGACCCCAGTCCAGCATAACTGAGAAAGGAAAGGTCATCCATATAGGGCTTCAAATGGTTTTATAGGAATGGTGGAGTGAAAACTATTTCTAAAAAGAGAACTTGACCAAGGGTATGTGCCTCATCCACGAACCTCAAAAATCCATGACACAAGAGGGTAAGATGTCTTCAAGAGTCTTGATAGTCCGCTCTGTATGATCATCTGAAGGCAGATGAATATCAGTGCTAAGGTATATCATAGAACTGAAAGAATGATGGAGACCTCTTTACACCATAGAGGTCAAATTAGGATCTTGATCAGAAATGATCATCCTTGGGACTCCGTGGAGTCTCACCACCTCCTCTGGATACTGCCTTGACAAAACATCCACTGATCTCGACTCCTTTCTAACTACAAAGTGGGAGGATTTTGATAAAAGGTACACTACCACCCAAATAGAATCATGTTCTCCTGGAGCTTGAGTTAAACCAATAAAAAAGTCCATTGAGATTTACACCCACTTCTACTAAGGATTATCTAATGGCTGGAGAAAACCATTGGGGACATGGTGCTCAGCCTTAACCTTCTAGTAGACCAAACATCAAGACACCAACTCCACAACTGCACACTTCAACCCAGGCCACCAAAACTGACTCTTCAAGGCTCAATACTTCTTTTTTCACGCCAGGATGCACCGCTAAAGGACAACTATGGAACTTTATAAGAACTGTCTCCCACATCTCTAAAGGAAAAAATATCCATCTGTGATACAACAATTGGTGTTGTTCATCCTCAGACCAACCATTAGGGGCCTCGCCCCAAAAAACTCAGTCTCTCCAAACCTCCACCTCTAGATCGCCCAACTAGGACTCTTCCACCTGCTACACTAGAGATGACTGCACCGTCATCTGAAAAGGACAACATCTACCCCCAAAATCTCCCATATTGAGATGTAATGCTGATAGATCTTTCATTACTCTCCATGAATCACTAGATTCACACACTGCATCACTATGTGACTTTCGGATCAACGCATCAACTACAATATTCCCTTTTCCTACTTTATACGATATTTCGAAATCTTATTCCACTAAGATCTCTATCCACCTATGATGTCTCAAGTTTAAGTCACATAAGGAGAAAACATTCCTTAGACTCTTATGATCTGTGAAAACCACAAAGCACTCTCCATTGAGGTAATGTCTCCACAACATCATAGAATACACCACATCTACCAACTCAAGATCATGGGTGGAATAGTTATGTTCATGGGGACACAACTACTGATACCAATAAGAAATAACCTATCTCTACTGCATCAATACAAAGCCTAACCCCATACGCGAAGCATCGTAGAAGACATCAAACTATACTCCCTCTACTGGAAGACAATGAACTGGAGCACTTACTAACTTCTCTTTAATATACTTGAAAGAAACATGACACTGATAAGTTCAGATGAAAAACAGATCCTTCCGGGTAAATTCCATAAGAGGAGTCACAACCCAAGAGAAATCAGCTACAAACCTCTTGTATTAGGTTGCAAGACCCAAGAAACATTGCACCATTGCTGTTATCTTGGGGGCTTCCCAAGACACAACTTCTTCTATCTTCGATGAATCCATAACTACTCCCTGATGGGACACAACAAGTCCCATTAAATGGACTTCTCGATCCTAAAACACACACTTAGACAATTTCCCAAATAGTTGATGTTGACGAAGAACTCCCAAAATGGCGTGTAGATGCTCTACACGATCCTCCTTAGGTGTGGGGTACACAAGGATTTCATCGATGAAAACCACCACAGACATACCTAGGAATTCACAGAACATAGATTTCATCAATCCATTGAACACAGCTTGGGTATTCTTCACACCTAATAGCATTACAATGATCCTATAATTCCCATGATGACAACATAAATCGGTCTTCGACATATCCTCATCATTCACATGCATCTGAGGATATCCTAACCAAAAGTTAAACTTTGAGAAACAACATTCATCATTCATTTGATCGAATACATCATCAATTCATTGAAGAAGATTGAGATTCCTCACTTTCACATAGTTTAAGAAACTATAATCAATACCCAACTACAAACTTCCATTAGACTTTATCACGAAAAAAAGAGGTGCGCCCAACAGTGACACACTCAGCTGAACAGAAACACACTGTAAGAGAACATCAATCTGTATAAATAGCTCTCATAACTCTTAAGGTTCTGTCCTATAACGAGACATAGATATAGGAGATGCTCCTAGTTGTAGATAAATCCCAAACTTGATCACTTGTCGAGGGGGTAATGCAACAACCACTTCTGGAAAAACATCAGCATACTCTTTTACAACTCTATAAAATTCCAATTACAGAACCTCTAAAGAACTCAGCATCAACTCATCAATCAAGGTTGGTATGGATGGGATACACCTTTGACCCATATGGGGGTCTCTCTTTCCAACAAATTTAGATGGCTCTCTCTATCTACAACGAAGAACACCACCTGCCTTGTGAAGAAATCCACGATAGCATGCACCGATTACAACCAATCCACGATGAAGATGAAATCATATGGTTTTATCCATAAACATAGTAAAAGTATCTAAGAGCAGTGTTTCCCCATCAATATCTCATATTCTGTACATACTTCAAATAAGTTAGCTCAATCTCCAACAGGCGTACTAAATTCCAAGGGCACTGCAAGCCTCTCTACCTCAAGTCCCAAGGCATCAAAAAGAGCTGGTGATATGAAGAAGTGTGTCTATACATAATAAATAAAGGCATACACCCAAGTAGAAAACAAGAAAAGGGTACCTCGAATGATGTATCGATCGCATGGCACAGGCAATGCTAACGCCTGAAGTTGACCGCTACCTCCTCCACGACCACTCTGACCTAGAAGAATACCACCACCATGGTCGTGCTCTGCTCTTTGAGAATGGGGAGCAACACAGGACTATCCTATGCCTATCCCATTTTCTCTCTGCTGACCCAAACCTGGTGCAACCTGTTGTTGCTTCCTCGGATGGAACTACCTCAATAGAGGAACATGGAGTGGAACACCTGGTGCATGATAATTTCTCAAAAAGGTCATTCACTCTCACTGCTGATGACCTCTCTCTCCACAATAAAAACAAGTGCATGATACCCTGCCACATGCCTAAGATCCACTACCCCCTAGAAACAGGATGTTGAGGGCTAGGAACTACCCTAGGCTGAACGGGAACTCTTCTTCCCTAAAAACCAAGAACCCCAGACCACAGCTCTGCTTCGTGAGGAATCATGATGACTCTCCTCTCGTGATGATTCAGGTCTATCCAATTTCCTCTCAATGAACTCTTCCTTTACTAATACCTAAAGATATTTCTTCATCATAAATGGAGTGACATGGAATTGGATCTCTAGATTCAAATCCTCTTCGAAATTCCTTGTTGTGGCCTCCTCATCTCGCAGTAGGTCGGAATAATATCATAATAGGTTCTTGAAATGTATTCCAAACTCTCACAAAAAATATATCTCTTGTTGTAGGGTAAGAATCTCTTGGTGACTAGACCCCATCATGGTTGAAGAAATAAACTCGAATCTAATCTTTTCTCGAAACTCCTCCCATGAAATCACAAACTTCGCACGATCCTCGATGAACAAGAACCACCACTACATTGCAACTCCACACAGCATTGTCACAACCATAGACACCCAGTGAACCTTCCAAGTACAGATCAAAAAAAATCCTACCTCAACCCCCTCTAACAAGTATTCTATGACTGCATTTGAAATGGATCCCTCATACTTCTGCAGACTCTGGCACTGAAACTCCCAGATTTTTCCCCTCCATGTGTCATCATCATCAACCTCTACCCTGCGGTGATATGCTGGCACATTCTTCAGGACATCTTCTATGAGAACCTGACAAGGATGTCGACCGGGAGCCATACCTACAAAATAACCAATAGTTAGAGATCCTAAACATGGTATATAGAAGACTCAACATTAAGTAATTAATATTTTTCTTTTATTCATTTTAGGTTAACCTGTCCCATGGTCTACCAACTCAAACATAGGAACCAATAAAAATGACGCATGATCATTTCCTATGTCTCTACCCTGCAACTAGTATCACCTCATTTAGTAGCCATTGTAAACATAATGTTTCGTACATCTGATCATAGGTGTCCCTCAATGCCTATGTCTAATCCTATCTACTATGTTTACATCACATGCTAAACATGACTGACACAGTTTCCCTACCAACCCATGCAACCTCACATGTGGCTGACACCAAAATCCATCTTATCCATCAACCATCCCTTTGGTACCACTTTTTCACAACCCCCACCCCACAAGGTGTACCCCCATGTTCCGCCTCCAGTAGGACCCAGGTAGGTGAGTAGCTCTGATCGTATAGTAAACACACAATTGTGAGTGACTACCCTTTTAATACAACACATATAAAGGAGAGAGATAAGACAGACACCACCCAACTCCAATGTAGACATCAATATAAAAGAAAAACCCATGTACTCATATGTAGTGTCATACAAAACTACTACAACTGAATGGAAAACTAAAATTACTAAAAGAATGTAAAAAATGGAAGCAACCCAAAATCTTGAACAGCTCCTGAAACCCCAAGCTAGTAGTAACCAGCAAGAACACTAACCTTCTCCATGTGACCTGTAAAATAGTTTATATAGATAAGGTGAGTATAACAGTATACTCAGTAGGATCCTCCCCAGATCCCCTTGTGCAAAAGTAAAGAGATCACTCTATAGCATAGTGAATAACAAATGAAACAAACTCGTCACCTAAATAGGTATACTATGTTCCAAGCCTCACTATGTCTAATCTCACAAAATATTGCATAAAATAGTATATAATATGATAAATAATATCAAGGGTACCCCAATACCACTTCTCCCCTAGTTTGCCGCTTTGCCCCAACGCTGCATATCGGTAGAATCTCTGTCCAAGATACTTTCCCATAGACACTTGGGAAAAGAACCACAACATGCACCTCATGCAACAAAATCACCACATCAAAATAAGAAAAGTCTCAAGGTAGTTTCTGGGATCCACCACATCTCTCATAATGTGTGTCATACATCATTTCTTTATACCTCAATCCATTATATCCCACACACTGGGTAAGGATCCTCAACACCTCACAACCAATAGAGGTCACACCTATAGTAGTCCATAGGAAACTATATCCATAATATATGTGTGTGAATAACCAGATGCCATTATAGCCCTTTACATATATATATGGGAAAAAATAACTATTGTGCCTACCTGCACAAGTAACTACCAAGAGAAGAGAGTGGGGCCAAAGGGGGTTGTCAGTCCTCCATCCTCACACTGGGATGTTAGGTAAAATACCCCGAGGTCACAGAATCCCTGAGGTGTTAGTTTCCTTAACTTAGAGGGTGGAGTAGCATATAGAAACAATAAAAAGTACATAATATACTATATCTCACAACTACACTATGGGAATAACATGCTCTTAGACTCAACTGCATCTAAAGTCTCTCAGACTCCAATCTAATAATTCTATTATTAGGTTTCCTATTAGTACACAACCATTTAATGATCTTCATTACATTCCTTCATTCCCCTTTTATCAGTTTCATGTTACGTTCATTTATTCTTCAAACATTAATTGACTATTAACAATTTTCACATTATATTTCATTAGCACCACACACAAAGTCCACTATTTCATTAAACTTCAACCTTAGCATTGCATCCCAGTAAGCTCCAAACCTATGGGTTAACATCAATTATTCCATAATTTATTAATGACATTATTAATTTTCCATATTCCCGGGAATTATAGAAAAACATTCTAAGCTACTAGACATAAGGTACTCAACAAGGTGAGTAGATGAACTGACTTTGAGTCTTTTCCACATATATCAAGAGCATAGACTCATCCTCCATCAAGAATCTAATCACGGAAAGCATGTTGCATAACCCATGCGTCTTTACCCATTTTGGAAGGAGGGTATGAAAATTAGCTACCTTGAGAAATGGGGAAGGTAATGAAGATAATCAACCAACAAGAAACAGAAAGGATACAAAAATTCAAATCCAACCCGTTCCATCATCTCTAGTATCCTCCCTGTCACCCACATGCATAAACTGATGCATCTCGCCACTCTAGGTGTCAATTACTGCCAAAACCAATAGGCCTCCCTTCCCCCACATATCACAATATCCTTCCAGGCTCACATCACCACAAAAGAATAAGGGAAAAACATCTTATCAATTATGCTCTAGGCCCTTAAACAAGTAATCCAACCTCTAAACACAATGAGCACCCACATCTCTAAGCATTAGGCTCTTCTCCTTTACAAGCAAGGGGGTATCTCAGAACCCTACAAGGGATTATCTTTTTATCAAATAGATTGTTCATTAATCCATTTAGATTTAATAGATTTATTATTTTTAGGTTCCAACTATGGATAACATAAATTGCATTCCATCATAGATTTCACAAATTGATTAAATATTCTTACTTCTTCAATTTTATTAACATCAAATTACAACGACAACAACAACAAAATCTAGATTCATTTACATGACTCTTTATCGTTATCCAAACAATTATTAATTAATTTTTGGATTTATGTTATTTACCAATTTCCATCAATAACTAAATATAATAAAATAATGAGTAGATATCACACTATCTAGAAAAACAAGAGGCAATAACATATGATCGATATCAATTTATTTATCCAATTCAATTGTTTATTATGTCAATTCTATTGTGATCCAGTGGTATAAAACATGAAAACTATATATTTTCACATAAAAGAATAGATAATAAATGAATCCCCTACCTCAAACGGTTAGTGATGTACATTATATGATGATGATCAACAAAATGGATTAAAGACTTCCTCCCCCGTGACAACTACATCCACCCGAGGATGTCGCGACATGACCGCACCATCAGACAGCCAAGAAAACTATATTATAAGAATAGATATCACATGTCATAACATGGAAAGGAGAAAATTGAAGATAATTATTGAAGAAAAAATAATAACATAGGGAGAACATGCCTTATATCGATGGGGGATTGACACTTTCTTCTTACACGAAAACAGGGGGAGTGCATGCAGCAGGAATAAACTTCAAGGGGGAATGATCTGGGGATTAGGGATAAATCAGACATCCCCTAAATTTATAAGGAATGGTTCAATAATATATCATCAAGGAACAATAAGGTAGAATATGGAATGAATGTATCTCATCCCTTTAAATGATTTAACGGAGTAGCGGTTTAAGATACGCTGGATTTTACATTAAAATAAGATCGCATTAAACCACATGGTTTGACCATGTAAAGGAATTCTGAGTCTTAGGAAAATTAATATAGGAGTTATGGGATTTTATTTGGCCTTAAATCTATTAAAATGAGGGGTTATATTCATTTCATGTCAAAGGAAACGTCAAAAGGGAGAAATTATAGGAAGCCGGAAAAACTGTACAACAAACATGAAATTTGAAAAAGTGTTGGGTAACCTAGAATTCTAGAAAACTCAATGTTATTGAAACATTGTACAACCTAACTGGTCTAGAAACACTGTAGAACCTCACTAGTCTAGAAACCTCACTATTCTGGAAACACTGTATAGCCTCACTAGTCTGGAAACCTCATTAGTCATGAAATATTGTAGAACCTCACTAGTCTATAAACCTCATCGGTCTGGAAACACTGTAGAACCTCACTGGTCAAGAAACATCTCTGGTCTAGAAACATTGTTGATCATCACTGGTCTATATACCTCACTAGTCTGGAAACACTATAGAACCTTAGTGGTCTGGAAACCTTACTAGTCCAGAAACACCATAGAACCTCACTAGTTTGGAAACCTCACTAGTCTCGAAACAATGTAGAACCTCACTGGTTTGGAAACCTCACAGGTCTAGAAACACTGTTCTTGAACTAGAAATTTGGAAAATAAAATTGTCTATTGTTAGAAATATCATACTATTCTTGAAACACTATTCATGAACTAGAAATTCTAAAAAGGAAAAATCCTACTATTTGAAATAGCCTACTATTCTGAAAAAATTGTTCATGAACTAGAAGTTTGGAAAAGTGTTGGGAAATAAGTCACCTTGACCTCCCAGTACAATTCGAAGACTATATTTCAGAAAATTAATCATCCAAAGAGGTTCAGGCTGTTAAAATTATCATTCTATAAATGTTAAATAATAATTACCTTTTTTTCATAATGATCAATAAAAAATAAAGATGTTACTCATGTGTACGTACGACCTACCGTATCTATGATTATATTGTTGTTAATTTTTCTTAAAATAAATAAATGGTATGATTTAAAATTATAATTAGGTTATAAAGGTGACTACTATTACATGAATTTTATTATGAAGATGATGGAATTAAGGAAAACATAGACTATTGACATCATAACAATGCCATATTCAGCAGAAGAACCAAATATCAATAAAAATACGATATGAACTTAAATAATTATAATGATTTTATAACATTGTAACAATTGATATAAAATAAATAAAAAGCATGTAAAAGTTTCTCAAGAAATTTGAAATTAACATAAGTTTATTATTCAATAATATAGAGATTGTATATGATGAGTTAGACAAGTGGTAAGGGACTTCATCTCAATCTTCTTTCATTGAGCCATATTTTGATGTTATGCACCACCTTTTTTTATACGATGTATAATTAACCCCTTTGACAATTAATTTCATTAAAATTATTTTGAAACGAATATTTTTCTGTAAATAGTTTTATTAAATTAAAATAATTGGTATTGTTTAACATACATGGCGACAACTACTTTTCTTCCGCTGTGACAATTATTTTATATTTGGCTTCCTCTAAAAGACATAGTGTTTTTAAAAGGAAAATAAATATCTTATTCCCTTTTCGTGTACATTCTCATTGAAAATGGTTTTTATGAGGGATTTATTTTTTCAATGTCTTGAAATGATATCTTGTGATTTCAATGTGGACATTTTATTTTTCCTTTAAGCTTGTTAATGTGTTATGATTATGTTATGGTTCTTGGAAATTGTTTATGAATATAGGTGGTTTTATGATAAAACGAGGGTGGTTGAGCCCATGATAACTCTCTAATGAACTGGGTAATGAGACTTAGTTAAACCATAAGGTTTCTTCTAAGAGATTTTGGGAATATACTATGATGGGTATTCCAAATTTTACCATTACATTTACTCCCTATGTAGCTTTGAAATCCAAAACGTATGTATGATATAAAATCCACATGATTTCATTATGATTTATGATTTATAACATGTTTTTCATGAATCTTATAATTTTATAAGGTATGTTAAAAAAATTATGTTTTATGGGATAAAAGTATGATTTTGTAAAAATGTTTTCATGAGTTTAAAGTATTCAGGGACTAACTGTTTCATTACTTATTTTATATTCCTTATTGAGATTGTTGTTCTCATCCAATATTTTTGAAAAGTTTTTCCACATGTTACAATGATTGGTAATATAAATGAAGAAGTCAATAGGAATGTTATGAATATTTATATGAAGAAAAAAATGATGATTTATTTAAAAATGTTTTATATTATGAAAAAATGGATATTGGGTAGACTTGTCTACCTTGTAATATTTGAGTAGTTATGTAATAGATAAGGCCTAATTATCTGAAACTCTAAACCATAAAATATCCTCAATGTGAATTATTTATTTAACTCAATATTATGTTACGTTGAAGGTTGGGGCCTTATAGTTTTCATCAGATGTCGGTTTAGATAACTTTATGGATTAGGATATTTTTAATAGAATATTCATAAATGTTTTTTTAATTTATTGTCAAATTGACCTAACATTTGAAGACTAAAACATTTCTTAATATATGAAATGTTTTTTAAGAACGGTTTTTTTACTGAGGAAACATGGAAAATTTACTAGGATGACATCCAGAGGAAATAAACCTTCCAAATAATCCACATGAGATGGTCAAAATTGGAACTGAATAGTTTTTTGTAGTGACGACATAATTGAATCAGGCTATAAATTATGGTGGTATACATCCACAAGATCAGACAGATTAACCATCAAGTAACATTTCTATAGTAGATCATTTCATGAGGCATCATTCCCCATCATTTAGAGCATCATCTGACCCTATTCTAGCTAATGGGACGATTAAATCTCTAGAAAATATTTTCAATGTCATGGGGTGTTCATGAAATCAAAGGGCTTGCCTTGTTGTTTACCATTTTGTAGGTGAAGGTGATTAGTGGTGGTCGATGTTTAATAATATCAGGGACTTTGAGGATATTGATGCTCTATAGTGGGATGAATTCAAAAATATATTTCTTGAGAAATATTTTCCTAAGACAGTTTTCCATAGAAGGGAAAAATGATTCTTAGAATTAAGATAAGTTGAGGTTTTAGTGGCTATATATGAAGAAAACATCAATTAATTGGGTAGTTACACTCCAAATTTCATCCAAGATCTGAATAGTAAAATAAATTATTTTTACGTAGCATTAAATCCAAAGTATATAAGGTCATTCGCATCTCATTATTTCAAAAGTTATGAAAAACTTGTTCGGTGTGTGGAGAAGGTGGAAATGGAGTTTTCTAATCATCATGTGTTCTTTTAAAAACATCCAAATAATTGTTTTTAGTGGTATGAAAAAGGGAATAATTCTTCAAAAAATTATGATCATAAGAAAATTACATTTATACTTCATTAAAATTATGGTAAAACACACTTGATAATGCCCAATGAATTCTGGTAAATACATCTGATGTCATAAAATTGCACATAAGGTTTATAAATGAACTAAAAAATATCAAGGTATTGGTAAGAAAAAATTTTATTTTTAGTCAGTAAAATGTTTTAAATGCAATGAGATGGTTCATTATGAAAATGAGTGTCTGATAAAGAATTTTAATGATGGGATGTAGAATGAATATAACTAGAAATTATTGGTGAAATCCTTTGAAACTACTTCAGTAGATGTTAGGACATAAAATTAAGTGTAATTTGGTATATTTTTTGATTATTTAGATTATGAAGATGTTTTTTTATTCAGATTCTACACATTACTTTATTTCAAGGAGTTTTTTTGGTAAATTGTAAATTCCACCTTATGAAATGAATCCATAACTTTTGGTAGAAACATTTGAAGGGAAATGTTGGTGGAAAACCAAATTTCAAGAATATTCATATCCTTGTTTGTGGAAATAATTTACCTAAAAATATTGTTTTATTTCCTTTGGTACATTTCGGTGTTATCCTAGGTATGGATTGGATTTCTATTTACGATACTAAGAATTTCTATAGAGGTAAAGAGTTTTTTCTTTAGAAAGGCTATTAGATTTTGGAAAAGAATTAACTCTTACCATTGATAATATATCAGGAAACTAACAAAATATTAAAATATGGAAATGAAGGTCACCTTGGACATATTGTTGAAAAAAAATTAACTGTTCAGATTAATGATGTTCCAGTGGTAAATGAGTATCATTATGTTTTTTCTAACAAGTTACCTAGTATTATTTCTAATTGAGAATCTGAATTTACTATTTACTTTGATCCTAATGCTAATAAAATTTTAAATCCCCTTATCTAATGGATAAAATTAAAACTTTTTGTGTTGAAGAAGAAAATGTAGGAGATATTGGATAAAGGTTTCATTCACTATAGTACATCACCATGGGGTTCTCCTATCTTTATTATTAAAAATAAAGATGGTTCAATGAGGTTTTCATTAATTATAGAGGCTTGAATAATATCATTATTAAGAATATGTATCTATTGCCTCATATCGATGATTTGGTTGATCAGCTCCTTAGAGAAAAATATTTTTCAGTGGTTGACTTGAGGTCGAGGTACCATCAGTTGAATGTTAAGGAAGTATACATTTTGAATTAATGTGTTTTGTACTATATATGGCCATTATGAATTTTTAGTTATATCATTTGTATTAAATAATTAAACTTCTATATTCATGGATCTTATGAATAGAATATTCCATGAGTTCTTGGATAATTTTGTGGTCGTGTTTTTTAATAAAATTTTGGTATATTATAAAATTAAAGAGGTGTGTGAATGCCATTTAAAGGTTATTCTGAAAACCATAAAAGAAAATAAATTGTATGGGTAATAAGAAAGAGTGAATTTTGGTTGAAAAAATTTGTTTCCATGATCATACTGTTTCAAAAGATGGCAAAACTGTTGATCCTTGTAAAACAAAAGTTGATGAACAATGGACAAGACCCACAAATATAACTATGATTTGTAGTTTTTTGGGTTTACTTGGCTATTATCAAAGGTTTCTTGAAAAAATTTCAATGTTATCTATCTCTCTAACTATGTTAACTTGAAAGGGTGTAAATTTCATTTGGAAAAAATAATGTGACGATTGTTTATTGGAATTTAAAAGAAGATTGGTGGATTCCCTAGTTTTCACACTATCTTACAAACATTCTGAATTTGTTATCTACAATGATGCTTCATTTAAAGAACTTTGGTTTTTCCTAAAGTAGAATTATCTGGTAACTACTTATGCCTCATGTCAGTTGAAAAATCATGAGTTAAATTACCCTACAGATGATTTGGAATTTGATAATATTTTTTAATTGAAAATGTTTTAGGAACCATTTGTATGGAGTAAAATATGAAATATATACCGACCTTAAAAGGTTGAATTATCTATTTACATAGAAAGAACTGAAAATGAGACAAATAAGATAGTTAGAACTAATCAAGGTTTACTATTAAAAGATTCATTATATTACTAGAAAAGAATATAAATTTGTTGATTATTTGATTTGAAAGAGTAAAGCTACGTTAACCCTGAATCATTTATAACATGATCCATTGGTTAATGATTTGATGAAATTTTTCATGGAACTTATTAGTGAAGGAAAATCAACTACTTTGTTTCAGGTGTCATTTAAATCATCTCTATCATACATAATTAATAATGCATAGATGGAAGATAGTGAATTTCAGAAAAAGGTATAATTGGTTCATAATAGAATGTTTCTTGAATTTAACATTTTATAAGTATTGTGTTATGTGATTTGAGAAGAGGTTAAGTGTACCTTGGGATTCTGAATTGAAGAAAGAGTTATTATGTGAAGCTCAATGATCTCTATTTTTAGTTCATCCTAGTAGCACTAAGATGTAAAACTACCTTCAAGATTATTATGGGTGGGATGGAATAAAAAGTGATATTGTAGATTTTACACATAAGTGTTTGACTTGTAAGTAGGTTAAATCTGATCAATAGTCTCAAAAGGGGATTCTTTGGCATTTCACAGTACCATAGTGGAAAGTGTAAAATATATCCATGTATTTTTAGTGGGTTTTCAAAATAATTTTCTAGGTAAAAATGTGATTTGGTTTATTAAAGATAGATTGACTAAATCTAGTCATTTTCTTCCAGTTCGAGATACACTATCTCAAGATCCTCTTTCTTGGATGTATCTTAAAGATAGAGTCATGTAACATAGAGTTCCTCTCTCCATTGTATCTGATCATGATCACAGGTTCACTTATAACATTTTTAATGGCCTTTAAAATTCATTAGATTTGAATTAAATTTCCATACAGCTTTTATCCACAATTATATGGGAATACAGAACAAACAATTAAAAAATTAGAGGATATGATATGTTATTGTTCAACAGATAACCAGGGAATTTGGGATTTATTTATTTATTTGGTTTAGTTTTATTATAATTGATGTTTTCATTCCAATATACATATGGAACCATTTGAGGCATTATATGGAAAGTAGTGTCGAACTCTAGCTTTTTGGGATGATGTCCTAGAAAGGAAGCTAGTGGGACCAGAGTTGGTTGAAGACATGTCAGAAAAAGTCTAGCTGATTTAGAGAGACATGAGGACAATTCATAGAAAGGAGAAACATTATACAAATAATCTGAGTAAGGATGTTTCATTTTAGGTAGTTGGTCATATCATTCTCAAAGTATCTCTATGGAAAAGTGTGATGTGTTTTGGTAAGAAGGGGAAGCCGGGTGCATAGTTCATTGGACTATATAAAATCTAGGAGAAAGTTTCATGAGTTTCTTACATAGCAGATTTACCTCATATTATATCCCTAGTACAAAATTGTTTAATTTTTTAATATTAATAAAGTATATGCTTGATCCATCTCATGTTTTGTGTCCATAAGTAGTTTAGTTGGAAGAGAATCTTACTTATGAGAAACAACCAGTCTAGATTCTTGACCGCAGATAGAATGTGTTGTGGAATAAGTTGATTCATCAGGTTTAGGTTTTTTGAAAAAATCCACATTTTTTAAGAGGCAACATGGCAATTTCAAAATGCTATGTGGGAGAAATACCCCACTTGTTTTATAAATAAATAAAATTAAGAGGACACAATCTCCAAAAGGGGGAAGGATGTAAACTCTCAGGTAATTATAGAATAATAATTTTTCATATCCATTAATATTTATTAATTAGATAATAATTCTTCTTTAAAATGGATTCTATGTCCAATACCATACCCAACACATAATAATGGGTTTCCTCGAAATCATATATTGCACACATGATTGTGTTATACAGAAAAATAATATATTATTCTTATTATTTTAAATGCCAGTTATCACCTAGTAATTTTATTGGTGGGAATGAAAAAAAACTATATTATGTTTACACATTTTTGTTAATATTTATTATTATTTTACCATATATTTTTTGCGCTTAAAATATGAGTAAATACTTTTTAAGCATAAAAATGTCTAAAATTTTTAAAAGGTAGTTTTACTTCCAATTGATGGAGAACCCCATATATTTATACTTTTTGATAGTTTTAAAAATTATATAAAAAATTAAACTTCTTATTTGGAATAGAGACCTGAAAATTTATGTTGGTTGTATTTTTCATATTTTTCTGATAATATTCATTTTTTAATGAATAGGGAAAAATACAAAATTTTAATTCAAAACTACTTTTACATATAATTTATTTACATAAATAAATAATATATTTAATCGGTTTTGAGGTATAATTAAATAATTTTTTTTTCTTTTAATCCAATTTATGTCATTTTAATCAATTTCACCCAGAAATTGGATATAAAAAGATTATGAAATTTTGAATATTTTTACATAATGCATGCCTTCTTGATCTGTCAACATGATTAACAATAAATTAATTTAACCACTTTCAGGAGTTCAAATTTCATAAATGGACTTACAATTTTGTAATCATAATTGGAAATGTAGTCTAATAGGATCCAAATAATTTATGATGAATAGTAACTTTAGTTTTTAATTTAACAAAGTTAAAGGTAAATAGGGTAATTAAAGGTAAAATTAATATTATGATATTATAAAATTATGTTAACACTTTTTCTAATATTATTATATGAGTTATTATCGACCATGAACATCCATGGTCAAAGATATTGACCTTTGGAAGCCACTTGGGTGTGATTATGACATTTATAACTTTTAATTTAAAGTAAGGGAAAATATGTCATAAATATGTCTCTCCTTACTAAAAAATTTTAATATAGGGTTATATAAGTGATATATTTGACTATAAATAGTCCTTAAAAATCTAAAAATATTACATATATCAGGTTAATTTATTTATAATTTTTTAGAAAGATATAGTTATTTTAAATAGTGACACAATGATGATGTAGTAATTGATTTATTAAAGTAGTAATCAAATAATTGATATTAATAATATTAAAATAAATATAATATGAAATATTTGATGTCATACATAATTCTTTAGTATTATTTTGTCATTTTATTATTGATTTAATATTTTTTCTTTGATGGAATCTAGTTTTTATGATTTTTAAAAAAAAGTCAGGAATTGAATAGTATCAAAAATAACATAATTCATATTTTAAAATATAAAATATTTAATTAATTGGTATACAATTTATAAAAATATAATATTCAGAAAAAAAGATTATATAACTCTAAAAATTCCATCAATGACTCATTTATTTGTCATTTTTCATGATTTAGTATTTATTTTAACTCTCAATGTGTACATTACTTGATAAAAGGTTAAGAGATAAAAAAGGTTATAACAAAAATATAACGATTAAATTTTATTCAAAACATGTATAATTCTAAATGGATGATTATATTTTGACCCCTAACAATCTAATCGTCTATCTAAATCAACTATTCCACATTTGGAATCGAAATTGAGTTTATTTTGATTTAATACTTTTGATAATTACAAGGGTTCATCTCCCCTATCTTATAAAAAGGTACCCTATATTCACTATTACTCACACTTCCAAAACCTTTTTATTAGTTCATGATATAAAAAAACCATTACTCTAATACCTCACCACATTATTTAATCATTATTTTGTTAGATTGTATGTGAGTATGATATACTCTATAATACAAAATTTAGGATCAAATATATAAGTATGTGATTCTAAAATACCAGAGGGGGGTGAATTTTATACTTAAAAAATCCTTATGGATGTTTTAGATAACCGAAATTCACAACACCTCTATGTTCTATTAACTTGCTTGATTCCGGAAAAGTGATTCCGAAAATGAAACTTAACAAAAGTTTAAACTAACTAAGATTATACATTAAAGCATATAGAATCTAACTAAATCAGAGTACAAGTAAAGAAGTATAAGAATGTTATAATTTCCTTAACAATAAAAAATGCAGATGAAAACAGAGTAGTAACACTACAAGTAAAAAAATAACTCTTTTAACCAAAAGGGAAGTGTATCCGACAACCCTGGATAAGAGGTCCCTTGATTAATACTTTAAAAAAATTCTGTCTTACCCAAACCAGGGTAAGACCTCAATACAAAGATCAGAGTCTGTCTTGATATCCTCACTAGCCCTCAACTATCAGGTAGTCAGAACCTCTGTCTTCTTATCCCCGAAATCCCTCGATTGTACACAACAACAATCAGAGTCGCACAAAGCAAGTCTGCATGAAGCAATGTTTGAACAAGTTGTTCAAACTTTCTGCACGAGGCGTGAGAGTTTATAAGAGCCTCTCTCTCTAGAAATCACTCCAATAGCATGTAAGAACAGATGTTAAAGATGTTATCAAGTTTTCAAATGAACTCCTATTTATAGGCTTAGCTCCAATGGTTGGCTCCCTCCTCCCATGGTCATATTTCTCCTTGAATTTCATAGGGACCTATACATGTGTCACTCAAACAAAGGTTAGTTGATAACTATAGGCCCGACATCGTTTTTTAAAAGAATAAGTGTAGTCATAAATATGGTTACATAACCAAACTCAAATATTTGGAATGTTATCAAATATGAATGTTCGGAATGAAAGTAAAAGTTCATAGTCTATCCAGAAAATGAATTTCGAGTCTATAATAAAGAGATATTCGGATTCTGTTTTGCTGAAGAATGCGGAGTCGAACTTCATACAAGTTAATATCCATAATTCATAATCATAATTAACAATCAGAATTTGTAATCATAATTCGTAATAAGAATTCATCATCAAAATTCGTAATGAGAATTATTAATCATAACTCATCATCATAATTTGTAATGAGAATCCGTAATCAGAATTCATCATTATAATTTGTAATGAGAATTCGTAATCAGAATTCGTCATCATAATTCATAATGAGAATTGATATTCAGAATTCATCATTAGAATTCGAAGTTATATAATTTCGTAATCATAGTTTAGATTTGAAATTCATAAAAATTCGTAACAGGGAATTCGGAGTATAACTTCATAAAAGTTTGTAACCGGAATTCAGTTCCTAAAACAGAATGCTTCATATCTAATTATTATGTGATTCCAAGGTTTTAGATATGAATAAGATTTTTATACTTAAGAAAAATATTGATATGAATAATGAAAACAAGGTTGGGGTAAATTTCCCTTAGGAAGGAAATTTTCCTTACGAAAGTAAAATAGAGGTAAAAACAAATTTGCTTAAGGATAAGGTCTTTGTGATATCCAAAACAAAAAGGAATGGAAAAGTCATAAGGAAAACCTTATTCACTCAACAATCTCCCCCTTTTTGGAAAGCACAAATATCCTTCATAAAAAGAATATAAGGGCATAGAAAAATGTTTTATAGACTTTGAAATAAAGCTTATTGCCCTTTGTTCATAGATAATGGTGAATACGACTAACTCCCCCTTAGGATTTGGAACACTATGGATCGTATTCCAGGTCTCCGGAATGGGATTTTCATTATGAATAAGGAATTATTCGTAATGAGAACTCCCCCTTAGATAAACTCCCATATACATAGGGATACATATTCTATACTTATAAATCATTTTCCTTATCTTCTTTAGAATTCGTTTTCCTTCTTCCCCTTTCTAATTTTGAAAAAGAGTTTGAGGGAATGGAAAACAATATGTTACCGGAAATATTAGTACAAAATTACACAAAAGAAAAGCAATAGAGTTTTCATTAATATTGAAAGAATTTTTAGAAGGAAATAAATTACAATAAAAGATTGAATTGGTCTATTTGTCTTTTTTCTCATTGGGGATTAGCTTCTTCAGAAGGGTTTTTATCTTATTTAACTCTTTGTGATCATTCTCAGCCTGATTTTCTATGGATTTAATCTGGTCATCTTGAGCCTTTAGAGCCTCAGACTGAACCTTAAGAACTTCATCCTTCTTTACAAGCTTCTCTTCAATCTTAATCCGGATATCTCTTTCCCCCTTCTAGCTTTTAGCAATAGAGTTATGCTTCCCATTCAGATCCTTCACCTGTTGATTTAGAGTATTTTTCTCTAGGGTCAGGTTTTCCTGAAAAATGTTTGTAAGATCCTTGATCTTGGAATCTTCAGTATCAAAAGCCTCGTTTACATCCTGTTGAAATTCATCAAGCTATTCCATCTTTTGGACGATCTTCTTTGACCAAGTGGTTATTTTATTGAAAGACTTCCTGTGAGCTTTGTATCCTATAAGAAACGTTTTGAACTCTGATTCTATCTTTACACATGTTTCCATCACCATGGACACTGAATCCGACTTCTGATTAAGAGTGTGTTGGAGCATCTGGAATATAGAATCTATGTTTGTAAAAGTCGGAATGGAACTAACAAGCTTCTTCAAATAATTCTCTACAAAATCATGAATAAGTCAAGATGACTCCGAATCTGAGACATTACTTGGTGAGAGTGGTTTCTCATGCTCAACAAGCTTCCTTTTTCAAGTTCCTACAACTTTCTTCCTCTTCACTATATATTTTCGTTGAGAATAAACCACCACTTGCTTACCCTTATCAATTTTCATTATGGATTTCTCATCAGGAGATTTATGCTCTCTATTAGATAATTGAACCACTCTATCATCATCAAACTTATCTTTTTCATATCCTTCCTCAATAAAGTTCTTTTCATAGCTCTCTTCCTCAGATAATTCATTTAATTATTCTTCTTCCTTTTCTTCATCTTTCTTTCCATCTTTCCCTTATTCCTTTTTAAGAGTGACAAGCTTTGCAGACTCGGCCTCAAATGTTCGGAGTGGTAATTTCCATGATGGATTTTCCTTATCAGGATAATATTTAACTTTTTTAATCAGATCATCTAAATCACCACTTTCTTCTTATTTTTCTTCTTCTACTAATTTCTCCAATTCCACTTCTTCAACAACTTCTTTCTCTTTATATTTTTCTGGAGTGAAGAAATTCTTCCCTGGAGTCTCAGGTAATGGCTCGACATGGAATGTTTCCGGCACTGGATATTCTCCGATGCTACATCTGTGGCTTTCAAAAGAGATTGCACAACATCAGCCTCATACATTTTCTTCTTCATCTTCTTCTCCTTTTCTTTCTTTTCATGGTATTCAGCTGTCTTCTCCCTTAAAGATATAGCTTCAGCAAGGTCCAAGACGAACTGTGGCTCCCCTGCTTTCCTCTTTTCCTTATCTTCCCTCCAATTTGCAACCACCTAATCCAGATATGCTTTCTGTTTATTCAGTTTGGGAGGTGTGGATTGGGATTCCTTAGACTTATTGGTTTTCTCATTAACTTACACATCTTTCAACTTTCTTTTCATTATAACCTTCTTTGACGGCTCAGATTTTTCAATATTTTCCAGATTAGTTTCTGCCACTTCCTCTGGTAGATCATTGAACTCTTTTGTCTCCTTAGAATATCCCATATTCATTCATTTCAGGGTGTCATCACTAACAAGCATATCTTTTCAATTCTGAGACATAGATTTGCATGCAATCTTGAATGATTCAAGACACCGAACTATCATCTTTGAATGTATGGATAGATACTTGATAATTTGGGCTCTTATATTTCCATTCTTGATGTTCTGAATTGCAACAAGAACATACCTCATCAAATTGATTTTCCTAATATTTACCAGGAAAGATAAGAAATATTTTCCACTCTTCTTGAGGGTCTCTTTGTCACCTTTTCTCCGTACCAAAAAACCTTGTACCCATAGCTGAAGGATCTAGTTGTTAGAATATATATGGGAAATTTTTGTTGTCCTGACATCTGAAAGTCCAAGACATTGCAAGGCCTTGACCTTAACGAGACTACCTTGAACATCTGGGAGTTTGTGGGAGAAAAATTCTGCCACCCCTTCATATGATAATCCCACCAAGCTACCTGCCTTGGTATAAGAAATTTTGTAGGTTTTTTTCATAAGACATGAATGAAAATATTTCTTTATCATATTCTTTAAAGAATCACACTGACTCATAACACTCTATGAGTAAATTCGGATACACCATGTCTTGATCACCTGGCTTAGATATGCATACATCTTCCCATCCATTTAACATGATATTTATAGAAATGATAGAATTATACTTGAAAAAGTTCAGATGCACCAACCTTTCCCTATATACTAGCCATTTTGAGATTGGCATCATGGTAGAAATTTCATGGGAAGAGGATTATACAGACATTCAAACTAGAGGAACTCTGAGAGATTCGGAATGAGCATAAGAAGGGTGGCAGAGCTTTAGCACGTGAAATATTTGAAAACCGATGTGGGACAACCATCGGGGTTCCCCTTTATATAGGCGATGAAAGTGACCTTTCAACTTCCAATTCCAATCTAATGGTTGAAAAACCTTATGATCTCATCTGACGGTTCAAAACATACTTGAAAAAAAAATCTTGAATCTGATCCTTCGAGGTTTTAAGAAAAACATTCGGATTTAAGGAAAATCGAATCTGAAAAATTAACAGAAAATACCAGCAAGTAAAAAATGATTACGAAAACTTGAGTAAAGAAATCATACCTATCGGATTGGTTAGAAATATTATTCATAATTGGTGATATTCTTCTTGAAGAAAATTTGACTATGAAAAACTCACTATGAAAACATTAAGATCAAAAAGTTTTATTGAAAAAAATTTGAGTACTAAAAATCAATTACAAAAATTATGAGTACGAGAATTCTCATTACAAAAACTTCCATTACGAAAATTTCAAAAACGAACTACGAAAATTTTCATTAAGAAAATTTGAAAAACTAACTCCAAAAATTTCATTAGAAAAAATTTGAAAAACCAACTACGAAAATTTTCATTATGAAAAATTTGAAAAACCAACTACGAAAATTATCATTACCTTTAATTACAGATGTACTCCCCCTATGAAAAAGAAGTTTATTACTGTAAGGAGATTGATAAAAATGAAAGTTAATATAAAAATATTACCTCACAGTTATCATTCCTAACTTTTGTTTAATGTATTAAAATCTATCAGCGGGTAATGATTTTGTGAAAATATCAGCAAGTTGATCTTTCATTCCGATGAACTGAAGAATGATATCTCATTTTTGGGTGTGATCCCTAAGAAAGTGATTCCCAATGTCTATGTGCTTTGCCCGAGAGTGATGTGCAGGGTTTTTAATAAGAGCAATGGAACTAGTGTTATCACACAAAATTTGATTCTTAGTAAAACTCAAGCCATAGTCTGTGACTGTCGGTTGCAGCCACAACACATGAGAACAACAACTTCCAGGATCTACATATTCAACTTCAACAGTGGAGAGTGCTACATATGTTTCTTCTTTCAAGACCAAGAAACAAATGAATCTCCTAGAAAATGACATGTTTTGGATGTACTCTTTCTTTCAACTATACACCCTCCAAAGTCAGCATCTGAAAAGATTTTTAAGACAAAATAATTTCCAGATGTATAAAATAGTCCTAAATCCATGGTTTCCTTTAAATAGAGAAAAATTAGTTTCACTTCCATTAAATGCGATTCCTTAGGATTTGATTTATATCTTGCACATAAGGATACTGAAAACATCATGTCTGGATTACTAGCTGTCAAGTAAAGTGCACTTCCTATCATACCTCTAAAAGATGTTTGATCTCCAGGTTTCCCAGCTTTATCAAGATCAAGTGTGTTTGAGGAACCAATGGGAGTACTTATACTCTTTGTGTTGTCATATCAATATTTTTTAAGAAGATATTTAATATACTTATGTTGGGATATATAGATTCCTTCTGGTTTTTGAAAAATTTGAAAACCTAGGAAAAATGATAACTCACCCATCACACTCATTTCAAACTCCGATTTCATTATATCTGCAAAAGAATTAGTTAAGGATTGCTGAGTTGAACCAAATATTATTTCATCAACATAAATTTGAAAAATCAAAAAAAAATTATTATCTTTATTTATAAAAATATTTGGATCTGCATTTCCCATAAAGTAGTTATTTTGAAGAAAAAATCCATTAATTCTATCCTACCAAGCTCAAGGGGCTTGTTTATGTCCACACAGAGCTTTCGTAAGTCTAAAAACTTCATCATGATGTTTTGTATCTTTAAATCCAGGAGTTTGTTCAACAAAGACTTCCTCTTGAACATAACCATTAAGAAAAACATATTTCGCATCCATTTGAAAAAGTTTGAAATTGAAGAATGCTGCAAAGGCAAGTAAAATACCAATAGATTCAGGTCTAGATACTGGAGCATAGTTTTATTCATAGTCTATTCCTTCTTTTTGATTATAGCCTTTAGCAACTAATCTAGATTTATTTCTTACGATGATTCCATTTTCATCACATTTATTTCTGAAGACCCATTTTACTCTGATAACAGAGGTTTCCTTAGGTCTTTCAACCAAGGTCCAGACTTTATTCCTTTTGAATTAATTTAGTTCATCTTGCATGGCTTTGATCCAATAATCATCACCTAAAGCTTCATCAATGCTTTTTTGTTCTAATTGAGAAAGGAACGCTAGATGTTCTATTTCATTTTATTAAGGATCTTCTAGTCTTTACAGGTTGATTGACATCTCCAATGATACTATCACTGGGATGATTCTTTAGAAACAAGTGATTTGGGTTTTTCAAACATGTTCATCAACATAGTGTAGGAAATATTATGGGGTAAATGTTTCCAAAGAATCTTCTTGAACAATTTACTTATTAGAAGGATTTTCTATCAAAGGTTGATAATCAGTTTCTGAAAACACATCCGTGGATGTCGGTTGGGGTTTTTTAAAAACAGAACGAACAGTTTCGTCAAATTTAACATGTACTGTTTCTTCAACAGTACGGGTGTTTTTATTGAAAACTCTATATGCCTTATAAGTTGTGGAGTAGCCTAAGAAAAAAAAATTCATCAGATTTTGGTGTGAATATGTGTAGATTATCTTTAGTATTCAGAATGAATACTTTGCAGCCAAAAACATTAAAGTTGGAAAGTCTAGGTTTTCTTCCATTCCATAACTCATTAGGAGTTTTATTAGGAAAATGTATAATAATAACACAATTTATAGTATAACAAGCTGTATTTACAGCTTTAGCCAAAAAAATGTTTGGCTACAGAATACTCATTCAACATGGTTCTAGATATCTCTTGAATAATTCTATTTCTTCTTTCAACAACACCATTTTGTTGAGGTGTTCTGGGTGCTGAGATGTTGTGAGAAATACCTTTTCTACTACAAAAAGTTTCAAAATAAGAATTTTGAAATTATCTTCCCTGATCACTATGGATAGTTTTCAATGGAATGATTTTCTCATTTTTCACTTGGGCTCTAAAACTTTTGAAATAAGAGATGGCTTCCAACTTCTTTGCTATAAAATAGACCCACATAAATCTAATTTAATCATCAACTAAGACAAATATATAATACTTTCCCCCAATAATTCCAGTTTGTGTTGGACCAAAAAGATCCATATGTACTAGCTGTAATGCATCAATAGATGAGACTTTACCGACTGATTTAAAACTTGATTTATGTTGCTTGCCTTGTTGACTAGGGTCACAAACAATTGAAGAATCAAATATAAGCTCCAGTAGATCCTTAACTAAACCTTTCTTAGAGAGTTTTCATAAGTTCCTAAGGTCACAGTGTCCTAACCTTCAATGCCATAACCAAGAATGATATTTATTTGCACTAAGGCAAGGTAAGTCTTGGCTCCTAAGGTCATATATGTTTAGTTTGTAAACATTCTCTTGCCTCTTTTCAGAAAGAATAAATTCATCTTTCGAATTGTGTACTAAGCACTTATCATTCCTAAAATTCACAAGGTAGACTTTATCACATAATTGACTTATGCTAATGAGGTTGTGATTAAGACCCTTACCAAATAAAACATTTTAAATCAATGTTTTTTCAAGAAGAACGATGTTACCTATACCAATAATTTCTCCCAGAGCATTATCTACAAAAGTTACTCTTCCTTCTTTCATTTTGATAATCCTTTCAAAATAGTTTCGGTTACCATTCATATGCTGGGAACATCCACTATCCATGTACGAAATATTTCTGTTGGTACTTTCCCTATTTTCCTAAAAATTTAAAAAAAATAGATTTTCAGAATCCAAACATTCTTGGATCCGGAATTGTCAGATAACAAAATTTTGGGTTTCCACATCTGTTTAGAAAAATAAGATTTATGAAATCCAAGAGATTGAACTCTATTCAAAGATAAATGTTTCTTCCAATTCCCTCCACTTTGACAATTTGTGAAAAAAGGGGCTCTAGAAGAAACAAAATAGTTATTTTTGAAAATTGTTTTTTGTTGAATATAACCTACTTCAATAGTACTTCCTTGAAGTTTAATTTGAGAATATATCTTGTCAAAATTTTCCTTCCCATATGTAAATCTTGCAAGGAAATTCTTAAGAGAAAATATTTCGGATTTTAGTCTGATGACTAAAACCCTATCCTTAGGAATAATTTCCATAGAGTTAAATTTTTCCTCAAAAACATTTATTTTTAAAATAACATTCTTAAGATCTTTATAAAGTTCTTATTTATCAGAATTTTCCTTCTCAAGGTCTTTAAAATGTTTTTCTAAAATCTCTTCCTTATTTATAAGTTCTCTAGAAAGATCTGAAATCTATTTTATAATAATTTCTTCCCTATTGTTTTGCTTGTCTAACTTCTTAGAAATTTTACAATTCTTTTCTTCAAGTAACTTGGAAAATCTAAAAACTTCTTCATATAATGGTAATTCATCATTTTCTGATGATGAAGCATCTTCCTTAGAAGTGCTATTTTCGGAATAGTAATCATTATTAAGAGATAAATTTGTTAATGCCTTGGTAGAGCGTACCTTGTCCATAAGACATGTATTGGGGAAATAAGTAGTAGCAATGAATCCCATATTCTTCTGTGTTGATGAATCATATTCAGAAGATTCGCTTTCTGAAGAATCTCCACAGCTAGCACTCCATGATTCATTATCTTTAAAACTTTTCTAGTGCATTGATCGATAGAATTTCTTCCTATTCCTTTCTGAATTCCATTCCTTCTTTTCTTCCTTTTTCAACAAGGGATAATCAGGTCTGATATGACTTGTTCTTTTACACTAAAAAAGTGTAAATTCTCCATATTTCATATCTCTGTAGTCTTTCTTCTTGTATTTATTCTGATGGTTCCTTTGGGAAAAAATCTTTTCCATTCTCCGAGAAAGATTAGATAATTAATTCTCAGACTTTTCTATGTCACTAGATTCTGACTGAATAATGACCTTATTTTTCTTTGAACTAGTTACTCTTTCAGGGGTTTTGGCTTTCATATGATTAGATGTGGTTGTAAAAGCAACTCCTCCATTCCCATATTCTTGTTGACATTTTCAGCATCTCTCTTCATTCTCTTTTCATATTGAAGAAGATTTCCAAAAAACTATTCTAAGGAAATATGAGTGACTTTCATATTCTCGTCAATAGATGTCCTCTTGGACTCCCACTCATTTTGCATAATATCTATGATCTTGTCCACAAGAGCCTCATCATCCAAACCTTTCTATCCCATTGAATGTAAGCTATTTATGATGGTCATAAACCTTTGATGTACTTGTCTTATAGGTTCTCCATAAGAAAAGTTAAAACTATGGTATTCAGCTCTCAACATAGATATTCTTGTTTCTATGAATTTAGATGTACCAAAATCTGAAACTTCAAGTTTCTTCCAGATATTGTTTGCAGCTTCACAAAAATATATTTGACTATAGATGTTCGTAGTCATGGATCATAACAAAGTATTTCTGACTCTGATGTTTGATTGATATTCTTCTTTCTCAGGATTCATGAAGGTTCTCAATTCCTTATCCAGAATTATATAATATCTAGTCAGCATTATATAGTTATCAACTCCAATGTTGATAAAAAATTGTTCATCCTATCTCTCTAGTACTCATAATCATTTCCATCAAAAATAGGAGTTCTGTTAGGATTTAGGTTATCAATAGAACAAACATTTAGTCATACCATTCTTTAGAAAATCATTGGAACACAAACTTGTTAGTAGTAAGAGTTTGTATACAATGAAAATATCCTAAGAAAGGAAAATATAGAACAATAGTATCTCTAAGAAAAACTGAATACAAACTATGATTCCGATAAATAGATTCTCAAAAATATGAATCCGGAAATTAAATTCTGAATATTCAATTCCGAAAGTTATGAGAAGAAGAAAGTCTTCTGAATATAACAGTGATATTAATTTAGATTTTACTTATTCCTCTAATACCAATTGTTAGATGGTATTTGAGTATGATATACTCTATAATACAAAATGTAGGATCAAATATATAAGTATGAGATGCACAAATACAATAGGGGGTGAATTTTATAATTAAAAAATACCTAATGAATTTTTGCTTAACCAAAATTCACAACACCTCTATGTTCTATTAACTTTCTTGATTCCAGAAAAATGATTCTAGTAATGAAACTTAAAAAAACTTTCCACCAACAAAGATTCTACCATAAAGCATATAGAATCTAACTAAATCACATTACATGTAAGGAAGTATAAGAGTGTTATACTCTCATTAACAATACAAAATGCAGCCGAAAAAAGTAGTAACACTACAAGTAACAAACAAGTACTCTTTTAAACCAAAGAGAAGGGTATCCAACAACCCTGGATATAGGTCCCTTGATTTATACTTTCAAAAAATTATGTCTTACTCACACCAGGTTAAGCCCTCAAAATGAATATCGGAGTCTGTCTGGCTATCCCCGCAAGCCCTCAACTATCAGGTAGTCGGCACCCCTATCTTCTTATCCCTAGAAGCCCTTGATTGTACACAGCAACAATCAGAATCGCACGAAGAAATTATGCACAAAGAAAAGTTTGAACAAGCTATTAAATCTTTCTACATAAAGCGTGAGAGTTTATAAGAGCCTCTCTCTCTAGAAATCATTTCAACAGAATGTAATCATAGATGTCAGATATTTTGTCAAGTGTTCAAATGAGATCATATTTATAGTCTCAGCTCCAACGGTCGGCTCCCTCCTCCAACGGTCATATTTCTCCTTAAATTTTAGAGGGACCTATACATGTGTCACTCAAATTATGGTTAGTTAATAACTGATGGCATGAAATCGTTTTATTAAAGAATAAGTGTAGGCAGAAATATGGTTACATAACCAAAATCAAATATTCAGAATGAAAGTAAAAGTTTGGAGTCTATCCATAAAATGAATTCGGAGTCTATAAAAAGAGATGTTTGGATTCTATTTTGCAGAAGAATTCGGAGTCAAACATCGTACATGTTCGTATCCATAATTCATAATTATAATTCAAAATCATAATTCATAATTATAATACATAATCAGAATTCGTAATCAGAATTTGTCATCAGAATTCATAATGAGAATTCGTAATCAGAACTCATTATCAGAATTCATAATGAGAATCCGTAATCAGAATTCATCATTAGAATTCATAATGAGAATTTGTAATCAGAATTCGTAATCAGAATTCACCATCAGAATTCATAAGGAGAATTCATAATCAGAATTCATCATTATAATTCATAGTTATATATGTTCGTAATCAGAATTCACAGTCGAAATTCATAAAAATTCGTAACATGGAATTCGGAGTAGAACTTTATAAATGATCGTAACAGGAATTCAGATCCTAAAATAGAATTATTAATATCTAAGTATTATACGATACTGAGGTTTTAGAAACGAATCCGATTTTTATACTTAAGAAAAATATTGATATGAACAAGGAAAAGAAGGTAGGGGTAAATTCCCTTTGGGAAGGAAATTTTCCTTATGAAATTAAAATAGAGGTAAAAATAGATTTTCTTAAGTATATGGTGTTTGTAATTTTCAGAACAAAAAGGAATGGAAAATTCATAAGGAAAACCTTATTGACTCAATATATTTTTGGTAGAAACCCCTACTTAAATGTGTTGAGTTTTTAATAAATGTGATCAAACGAAGGATATAAGGCCCCAGCCTTAAACCTTACTTAATATTGAATTAAATGAGTAATTCACATTGAGGATGTTTTCAGGTTTAGAGTTTTAGAGAATTAGGACATAACTATTACATCTCCAAATATTACAAAGTAGTCGCTTCTACTAAATTTCCATAAAATAAAAACTCTTAAAAAGAAACATGTATAGTTCCATGTTTTAGGTAGCATGACTTTCCCTTGATCCCATCCTTGACCCTATTCCACGCTAAGTCCTGTGAAAAACATTTCAAAAACATGGGATGAGCATAAGAAGCTCAGTAAGGGATACTCAAAGAATGAAAACTGTTAGTTTTTCAAAACAACAAGTAAACCATGAATACTTTATCAAAGTAATACTTTTCACCTTTTCGAAGTAGTAAAAACTCTTTGCTGAATAAAATTTCATTACTTACCCTTCTGTATCCATAAGATTACCATAAAACCCATATAAAGAACACATAACATATATAAAGTTAACTTGGGACATAAACATACTTAAGTGGAATAACCATACGGTCTACTTCCACACATATCACTTAATGGAATAGCCATACGGCCAATTTCCATACATACTTAATGGAATAGCCATACGGCCTACTTCCATACCCAATGCATTGGAGGTTATAACGTAACCACCCGTCCTGGTATTCACGGCACCACCCGTCATATGGTTTATCACGTAACCACCCGTCAAATGTCCAAGTACCAATATAAAATCATAAAACATAAAACCAATATAAAGGAATGATAACATTTCCACATTTCAATCACAATATATCATAATAGAATCCTTTATCAAAACCATTTTCAATACCAAAATACATAAAAGAGTATATGATATTTATTTAATTTTAAAAACATAACGGTTTGTTGAGGAAGCCAAAGACCAAATAATACTCGCGGCGGCGGAAAAGGTCATTGTCACCGCGTACGTTAAAAAAACATTCATTTTTGTCATTTAGTAAAACGCTTCATAGAAAAAGATTCCTTTGTATAAAAGTAAAAGTCAAAGGGGTTTATACACCGTATAAAAGAAAGTTGTGTATAAAACGAAATATGCCTCAATGAAAGGAGATTGAGACGAAGTCCCATACAAAGACGGTATGCTTGGTTTAAGGATAAATCAATTGAATAATTATGTGTGACAAATGAATACACCAAATATAAGTGGATATTAAGTGTAAAATAATCAAAGGTCAATCACACATATTTAAAATATGGCATATTCAATAACTATATGTTGAATCCCAAAGAAATCTAAATTGGGTTAAGAAGTTCCCTTGATAGCCAAACAGTGTCACATCAAAATGAGTTGAAAAAAAGGGTATATAATCACTTGGACATAAAATTTACATCAATAAGGATATATGAGAACATATCCCAACATAACAATATGTAAATTAAAAGACCCAACAAAAGAAGTCTTTTAAAAAGATGAGGGTGAAAGGTTCCCTTACTGACATGGGTATCTTTCGAAACATACACCTCGTGAAAGAAGGACAATAAAACATTGATGTAAATACTCATAAATGAAATTATATTACACAATGAATAAAATAATTGTAATTACATACACCACTCAACGGAAATTGTGGCAAATGTAGCATAAATCTCACAGGAATAAAAGTGAGATGAAAAATCACTTACGAAAACTCGGCAGCCTAACAGCGCCACATAAAACATCCAAAAATGGATTGATAAGATCAAATAGGGTATCTCCTCACATTACAACAAAATTTACAGAAAGAGGAATATGAAATAACATCCCCCATCATAACAAATAGTATATTAAAAGAAGTGACATAAAGGGGAGTACTTAAAAAGAAAGAGAGAGGTTAGATCTCTTACGAAAATTCGGCAGCCTAACGGCGCCACTCAAAACTTCCAAAATGGATTGATGAGAGAGAATAGGGTCTCTCATCACATGAACATAAAAATTACAGTAATTTTAATATAAAATAACATCACAATAACAAGAAATATGAGCATTAGAGGGAATGACATAAAAGAGTATACTTAAAAAGAAATAGAGGAGTAAGATCCCTTACCCCGGGTCCCACATGACTCGATCGTTCTTTAATGTCCTGAATAATAAAGTTGAGTTAATTACTACTTGATTAAGAACCTTTTTCAAGCTTATTATTCCTTTTATATCACTTATTTCCATGTTATAAACATTATGTAATCATTAAGTTAATAAGGATTGTTTTGTCGATATTTGGTTATTAAGTCGAAAGTGGACTTCTTACAATTACTTGTTGTTCGTGTGGTCAATGGTTATTTATATCCAGAATGACATTAATGATTTGGATATCATATATATAATATATATCCAGAATATACATGTATTTATAATATCACATAATCATTTAGAGGAAAGAAATGAAATGCACCATTCATGGAGATGGTAAGCCGTACGTACGCATGAATGCTACTTTCATTTCTATGTCGTAATAATGAAATTAAAACTATATGAGAGGTATGTATATTTTAATTCCAGAATTATATTAATCATATAGATGTATCATATATATCCATTATATATATGTACTTATAATAGTACATGATATTTTGAGATAAGAAATTAAATGTACCATTCATGGAGACGGTAAGCCATGCGTACGTATGAACGCTACTTCCATTTCTATTTCATATTTAATGGAATTAAAACATAATGATACATAATAGTATTTTAATTCCAGTATGGTATCATATATAATATCATTAAATATACCCTTTATATGTGCCACATATGGTAATAACGAATCAAATCAATTTGAGGGGGCGGTAGTCCGCACTTCCTTAAATGAAGATATCGCGTATACCCATAATGGAATCCATAAAGCTAAGAAAAAAATGAAAAATACATAAGCTAAAGTAAAACATAAACATATTATATATCATATATAAAAATATTGGAATCATAATGGCGACCTTTGAAGGTGTTAAATGAGTATTGAACAATCATCGTTTCGGGAGGCATAATTTCGCCATCCACGGAAACTGTATGTTCTTTAACCATTTGATGTAGTTGTGTGAGATTTTAGCTCAAATAAATCTTATAACAACATCCTAGTATATTTAAGATACTGGTGTTGTTACAAAAGAAGTAAATAAAAAGAGTTTAGGGGGTTGGAGAAGCAAAAATAAAACAAATGAACATGAGAGAATGAATTACCTTTAAAAGTGTAACTCCTTTTGATTTGAGCCTAAAGGATTCCTTTGAAAGGATTATGCCCAATGGGAATCCTCTAGGATTAGGAGAGGTATGTGTAGAGATTAAATGGGCAGGGGTTTGCCGAGCCAATGGCTTGAGGAGTGTGTGAAATGAGGTAGAGGTGGGGGCCTTTTATAAGAAGAGGGGGGGCACTTTTGGAATGTAAGAAATATTACGTTATTTGAAAATTTGTTTCGGTTTTAAAAGGTCCCACATTGATAGAATTCGTGGATAAGGTGTTAAGGGTTCTAAATCCACCCATACAATAATTTTTGGACATGTGTAGTTCATAGATTTTACATTATCTTTTCATTTTATTTAAATCGTTAAATAATGAGGTCATCGCTGCATCATCATGATGTCATAAATAATTTAATTTATTTAGTTTCTAAAAATTATAAAAAATATACTATGATGTATGAAATTTTTTTAGCTTTCCAATGACTATTTATAATCAAAAATCTGATCTTTATAACCCCATGTAAAAAAAATTTCATAAAATAACTCAAGTTTGTGTCATTTTTACTTTAACATTAAATAAAAAGTTATTTATGTCATTTCCCAACCAAAGTGGATTCATGGGGTCCCCAAGTTGACCCATGGCTTGTCTTGGTCGTCCATGATAGAACCAATTATGGTAGGATATGTTTCAAGTTCATTTCATATTATTAAAACATTATTTTTACCTTAAACTACATTAATTACCACTAATCGCGATTAAAAACTTAATAAGATGCTATTCACCAAAAAATTATTTTTATCCCATTGAACAAAATTTTTCTTCTTAATGACAACCATGTATTCTGGATTTTTGAAATTCAAAACACAAATATGGAAAAATTTCATTTAAATGGAAAAATCAGTTTTTATAAGTACCACTTAGTGGTTTCACTATTCATCAAAAATTGATGTTTTTCAGAAAATTTCCAGAAATTCACCCTAAGCTATATTTGATATTTAAAATTCAAAAATGAAGTCTATTTTAAAAAATTCAAAAAATATTAGTCACATTAATTAATTTAATAATTAATTCCCGCCGTCAGAGCAAATAGCGTGTTTTTATGAAACAATAAGTATCAAAAGATTGACACTGGTTTAAGTCTGATTTCAAAGTGGAATTAATTCCAACTACCACTATTGGATTTAATATTAAAAATATATTCTAATTTCACTTTAAAACCAATTCAAAATATAATCTAATCATATAAATAAATTATATTAAAAATAGGTTTTGAATTAAATTACAACATTTTACACTATTCATTGAAAAAAAGAACTTTATCGGAAAGATACCAAAAATTTACACAAAGTAAATTTTGATGTCCTGATTCTTAAGAAGAGTTTTATTTGGTCCAAAATAATGTTTAAGAGTGAACAATACTATATTTAATGATGGTTCAACATCAAAAGGTGATAAATGAACCTTTAGTGAAAACTAGGGCATATACACCTAAAATTTAATTATTTCCGTATTTTAAGCCTTTATCTTTTATTGGATAAATGTAAAAACATTTAAAAACATATATAATCATATTTTAGTTATTTCTATCCATTCCTGCCAATACAACGGCTACACGTTAACTACCATTTAAAATAATATTATTTTATTATTAGAGTGCAACGTAAGATTCCCAAGAAACTCGTTGTTGCATGTTGGGTACGCCATCGAGCATAGTGTCCCCTTTAAAGTCATATCAATATTTTATTCACAAATATGGATAAATAAGAAAATTTCATATTCTTTATTTACCTGGGATGTTACATCCTTCCCCCCTTTTGGGAATTGTGTCCTTGCAATTTTTAAAATTGGGCTTGGAAACATCCTTGAATGTCCCACATCGGAACAAGAGTCGGTAAAACAATCACTTTAAAATAAAGAAAGATAAGTACAAAGGTCACCCGAGTTAACCCATAATAGGATTCTGTGTAGGAAAACATGGACATGGAAGAAAAAGCAAAGGATCATGTTCTTGAGGGAGAGTGATAGTTAACATGTCTAGGAGAAAGTTAGCAATGATAAAATCACAAACTTGTGATGGGTTAAATGGTATTCGATTCCCCAGTAGGAAAAGTTAATAGACAAAAATTTTGTTTTATGTTACTTTTTATTGATGAATTTATTCATAAGGAAAAATAATCACTTATCATGTTGACTTTCAACTTTTACTAGATTCCTTAATCAAACTCATCTTTTTTTTTCCAAAAGACGAGTATTTAGGAAGACTTGTTCGCATTAAGAGTACTATAAACAACTTCTTAGAGAAGAACCTAATCCACAAAAAAAGAACTATACAATTCCCATGTCTTCAAACCTTAACCAAAACTAAAACCAAAAAGGTTACTACAAGATCAGATAATCCAGAAAAGGATAACCCTTTAAAAAGAAAAACTATGTTTAATCTCCCAAATTTGTCCAACAAAACCCAAAGTTCAACGAAGACCATTAGATATACAATTTGTCCATAAAATCCTTCAAAGTAAACCAAACCAAGACTGAAACCCAAATATTTGAAGGATTTAGTCACATAGTCTTCCAAGTTAAATCGTAACATTTATCTCCAAACAACATAAGTCGCTCTTAAAGCCTCTCATTGAAAAGTAATTATCCTAATCATATATCCTCCATGATAGGTTAATAATTTTCCTAAATAAACCAAAATCAACTTACTCTTAATTCATAAAATCATATAACTAAAGAGAATCAGTCAAACTAACCAGGGACTTCACGTAGTCCAGTGGTAGGTGATAAATACCAGTCGCACTTTGATTGTGGGTTTGATTCCCGCAGCTTTGTCCGACGCGACGGGTTTTCACACGGTCTGGATGTTGTCCTTTTTCCAAAACTATATAATTCTTAAAACATTCCCCAAAATGAGATAAAATCTTCAAAAATAATCATAACATATTTTAACCTCATGTTTATCTCATTCCTTCCATTTTCCATCATATCATAGAGTAACCCATAATTACCTAAAAAGTAAGGATCATATAAACCCTAATGGTTACCTTTTTAATTATTACCTGAACTTCCACATCTATTGGTCATCTCGTACATGATGCATTATCGAACATACCAAGGTTCACGTGGTTGATAATGACTCCTTGATAGTTGGTTTAGAACAACCACGAGTTTCCTCATTGAGTACCCCATTTCATCGAGTCTCTTAATCAGAGAACCACCATAGTTTCCTTCAAACCAATTTTCACTTTGGTGCCTGCGAGATCCAGCCATTCACTAAAAACAGAAATGTCAGTGTGAGTATATCAACCAAACCATCATGTACTAATGAGGAAGGTAAACACTAAGATATACTTACTCATTCACTTTATCTAAAACTAGGACACTTTCTGAAATCCTAACCATTACGGTAATGTCACTTATGCTTAGAGAATACCCTAACCTCTAAAGTTATCTAAACCGACCTTTGATACCAACTATAAGGCCCCAGCCTTAAACCTTACTTAATATTGAATTAAATGAGTAATTCACATTGAGGATCTTTTCAGGTTTAGAGTTTTAGAGAATTAGGACATAACTATTACATCTCAAAAGATTACAAAGTAGTCACTTCTACTAAATTTCCATAAAATAAAAACTCTTAAAAAGAAACATGTATAGTTCCATGTTTTAGGTAGCATGACTTTCCCTTGATCCCATCCTTGACCCTATTCCACGATAAGTCCTGTGAAAAACATTTCAAAAACTTGGGATGAGCATAAGAAGCTCAGTAAGTGATACACAAAGAATGAAAACTGTTAGTTTTTAAAAACAACAAGTAAACCATGAATACTATATCAAAGTAATACTTTTCACCTTTTCGAAGTAGTAAAAACTCTTCGCTGAATAAAAGTTCATTGCTTACCCTTCTGTATCCAAAATATTACCATAAAACCCATATAAAGAACACATAACATATATAAAGGTAACTTGGGACATAAACATACTTAAGTGGAATAACCATATGGTCGACTTCCACACATATCACTTAATGAAATAGCCATACGGCCAATTTCCATACATACTTAATGGAATAGCCATACGGCCAACTTCCATACCCAATGCATTGGAGGTTATAACGTAACCACCCGTCCTGGTATTCATGGCACCACCCGTCATATGGTTTATCACGTAACCACCCGTCAAATTTCCAAGTACCAATATAAAATCATAAAACATAAAACCAATATAAAGGAATGATAACATTTCCACATTTCAATCACAATATATCATAATAGAATCCTTTATCAAAACCATTTTCAATACCAAAATACATAAAAGAGTATATGGTATTTATTTCATTTTAAAAACATAACGGCTTGTTGAGGAAGCCAAAGACCAAATAATACTCGCGGCGGCGGAAAAGGTCGTTGTCACCGCGTATGTTAAAAAAACATTCCTTTTTGTCATTTAGTAAAACGCTTCGTAGAAAAAGATTCCTTTTGTATAAAAGTAAAAGTAAAAGGGGTTTATACACCGTATAAAAGAAAGTTGTGTATAAAATGAAATATTCCTCAATGAAAGGAGATTGAGACGAAGTCCCATACAAAGACGGTATCCTTGGTTTAAGGATAAATCAATTGAATAATTATGTGTGACAAATGAATACACCAAATATAAGTGGATATTAAGTGTAAAATAATCAAAGGTCATTCACACATATTCAAAAGATGGCATATTCAATAACTACATGTTGAATCCCAAAGAAATCGAAATTGGGTTAAGAAGTTCCCTTGACAGCCAAACAGTGTCACATCAAAATGAGTTGAAAAAAAGGGTATCTCATCACATGGACATAAACTTTACATCAATAAGGATATATGAGAACATATCCCAACATAACAATATGTAAATTAAAAGACCCAACAAAAGAAGTCTTTTAAAAAGAAGAGGGTGAAAGGTTCCCTTACCAACATGGGTATCTTTCGAAACATACACCTCGTGAAAGAAGGACAATACAAAATTGATGTAAATACTCATAAAAGAAATTATATTACACAATGAATAAAATAATGGGTAGTACATACACCACTCAAAGGAAATTGTGGCAAATGTAGCATAAATCTCACGGGAATAAAAGTGAGATGAAAAATCACTTACGAAAACTTGGCAGCCTAACGGCGCCACTTAAAACTTTCAAAAATGGATTGATGAGATCAAATAGGGTATCTCATCACATTACAACAAAATGTACAGAAAGAGGAATAAGAAATAACATCCCCCATCATAACAAATAGGAGCTTAAAAGAAGTGACATAAAGGGGAGTACTTAAAAAGAAAGAGAGAGGTTAGATCTCTTACGAAAATTCGGCAGCCTAACGGCGCCACTCAAAACTTCCAAAATGGATTGATGAGAGAGAATAGGGTCTCTCATCACATGAACATAACAATTATAGTAATTGTAATATAAAATAACATCACAATAACAAGAAAGATGAGCTTTAGAGTGAATGACATAAAAGATTATACTTAAAAAGAAATAGAGGAGTAAGATCCCTTACCTTGGGTCCCACTTGACTCGATCGTTCTTTAATGTACTGAATAATAAACTTGAGTTAATTTCTACTTGATTAAGAACCCTTTTCAAGCTTATTATTTCTTTTATATCACTTATTTCCATGTTATAAACATTATGTAATCATTAAGTTAATAATGATTGTTTTGTCGATATTTGGTTCTTAACTCAAAAGTGGACTTCTTACGATTACATGTTGTTCGTGTGGTCAAAGGTTCTTTATATCCAGAATTACATTCATGATTTGGATATCATATATATAATATATATCCAGAATATACATGTATTTATAATATCACATAATCATTTAGAGGAAAGAAATGAAATGCACCGTTCTTGGAGACGATAAGTCGTATGTACGCATGAATGCTACTTTCATTTCTATGTCGTATTAATGGAATTAAAACTATATGATAGGTATGTATATTTTAATTACAGAATTATATTAATCATTTAGATGTATCATATATATCCATTATATATATGTACTTATAATAGTACATGATATTTTGAGATAAGAAATGAAATGTATCGTTCATGGAGACGGTAAGCCTTACTACGCATGAATGCTACTTCCATTTCTATTTCATATTTAATGGAATTGAAACATAATGATAAATAATAGTATTTTAATTCCAGTATGGTATCATATATAATATCGTTAAATATACCCTTTATACGTACCACATATGGTAATAACGAATCAAATCACTTTGAGGGGGCGGTAGTCAGCACTTCCTTAAATGAAGATATCGCGTATACCCATAATGGAAGCCATAAAGGTAAGCCACAAATTAAAAATACAGAAGATAAATTAAAACATAAACATATTATATATCATATATAAAAATAGTGACATCATAATTTCCACCTTTAAAGGTGTTAAATGAGTATTGAACAATCGTCGTTTCGGGAGACAGAATTTCGCCATCCACGGAAACCGTATGTTCTTTAACCATTTGATGTATTTGTGTGAGAGTGTAGCTCGAATAAATTTTATAACAACATCCTAGTATATTTAAGATACTTATTTTGTTACATAAGAAGTAAATAAAAAGAGTTTAGGGGGTTGGAGAAGCAAAAATAAAACAAATGAACATGAGAGAATGAATTACCTTTAAAAGTGTAACACCTTTTGATTTGAGCCTAAAGGCTTCCTTTAAAAGGATTATTTCCAAAGGGAAACCTATAGGATGAGGAGAGGGATTTGGACAGAGTAAATGGACATGGGTTGGCCGAGCCAAAGGCTTGAGGAGTGTGTGAAATGAGGTAGAGGTTGGGGCCTTTTATAAGAGGAGGGGAGGGGCACTTTTGGAAAGTAAGATATATTACTTTATTTGAAAATGTGTTTCAGTTTTAAAAGGTCCCACATTGATATAATTCGTGGATAAGGTGTTAAGAGTTCGAAATCGACCCATCCAATAAGTTTTGGACATGTGTAGTTCATATATTTTACATTATCTTTCCATTTTATTTAAATCGTTAATTAATGAGGTCATCGCTGCATCATCATGATGTCATAAATAATTTACTTTATTTAGTGTCTAAAAATAATAAAACAAATACTATGATATAGTAAATCTTTTGAGCTTTCCAATGACTATTTATAATAAAAAATCTGATCTTTATAACCCCATGTAAAAATTGTTTTCGTAAAATAACTCAACTTTGTGTCATTTTTACTTTAACATTAAATAAAAAGATATTTATGTCATTTCCCAACAAAAGTGGATACATGGGGTCCCCAAGTTGACCCATGGATATTCTTGGTTGGACATGACACAACCAATTAGGGTAGGACATGTTTCAAGTTCCTTTCATATTATTAAAACATTATTTTTACCTTAAACTACACTAATTACCACTAATCGCGATTAAAAATTTAATAAGTTACTATTCACCAAAAAATTATTTTTATCCCATTGAACCACATTTTACTTCTTAATGACAACCATGTATGTCGGATTTTTGAAATTCAAAACACAATGATGGCAAAATTTCATTTAAATGGAAAAATCAGTTTTTATAAGTACCACTTAGTGGTTTCACTATTCATCAAAAATTGATGTTTTTCAGAAAATTCCCAAAAATTCACACTAAGCTATATTTGATATTATGAATTCAAAAATGAAGTCTATTTTACAAAATTCAAAACATATAAGTCACATTAATTAATTTAATAATTAATTCCCGCTGTCAGAGCAAATAGCGTGTTTTTATGGAACAATAAGTATCAAAAGATTGACACTGGTTTAAGTCTGATTTCAAAGTGGAATTAATTGCAACGACTACTATTGGATTTAATGGTAAAAATATATTCTAATTTCACTTTAAAATCAATTAAAAAGACAATCTAATCATATAAATAAATTAGATTAAAAAGAGGTTTTGAATTAAATTACAACATTTTACACTATTCATTGAAAAAAAAAGAACTTTATCGGAAAGATACCAAAAATTTACACAAAGTAAATTTTGATGTCCCGATTATTAAGAAGAGTTTTATTTGGTCCAAAATAATGTTTAAGAGTGAACAAAACTATATTTAATGATGTTTCAACATCAAAAGGTGATAAGTGAACCTTTAGTGAAAACTAGGGCATATACGCCTAAAATTGAATTCTTTCCGTATTTTAAGCCTTTATCTTTTATTGGATAAATGTAAAAACATTTAAAAACATATATAACCATATTTTAGTTATTTCTATCCATTCCCACCAATACAACGGCTACATGTTAACTACCATTTAAAATAATATTATTTTATTATTAGAGTGCAACGTAAGATTCCCAAGAAACTCGTTGTTGCGTGTTGGGTACGCCATCGGGCATAGCGTCCCCTTTAAAGTCATATCAATATTTTATTCAAAAATATGGATAAATAAGAAAATGTCATATTCTTTATTTACCTGGGGTGTTACATCTTTCCCCCCTTTTGGGAATTGCGTCCTCGCAATTTTTAAAATTGGGCTTGGAAACATCATTGAAAGTCCCACATCGGAACAAGAGTTGGTAAAACAATCACTTTAAAATAAAGAAAGATAAGTACAAAGGTCACCCGAGTTAACCCATAATAGGATTCCTTGTAGGAAAACATGTACATGGAAAAAAAAGCAAAGGATCATGTTCTTCAGAAAGAGTGATAGTAAACATGTCTAGGAGAAAGTTAACAATGAGAAAATCACAAACTTGTGATGGGTTAAACGGTATTCGATTCCCCAATAGGAAAAGTTAATAGACAACATTTTTGTTTTATTTTACTTTTTATTGAGGAATTTATTCATAAGGAAACATAATCACTTATCATGTTGACTTTCAACTTTTACTAGATTCTTTAATCAAACTCATCTTTTTTTTCAAAAGACGAGTATTTAGGAAGACTTCTTCGCATTAAGTGTACTATAAACATCTTCTTAGAGGAGAACCTAATACAAAAAAAAAGAACTATAAAATTCCCATGTCTTAAAACCTTAACCAAAAATAAAACCAAAAAGGTTACTACAAGATCAGATAATCCAGAAAAGGATAACCCTTTAAAAAGAAAATCTATGCTTAATCTCCAAAATTTGTCCAACAAAACCCAAAGTTCAACGAATACCATTAGATAAACAATTTGTCCATAAAATCCTTCAAAGTAAACCAAACCAAGATTGAAACCCAAATATTTGAAGGATTTAGTCACATAGTCTTCCAAGTTAAATCATAACATTTATCTCCAAACAACATCAGTCGCTCCTAAATCCTCGCATTGAAAAGTAATTATCCTAATCACATATCCTCCATGATAGGTTAATAATTTTCATAAATAAACCAAAATAAACTTACTCTTAATTCATAAAATCATATAACTAAAGAGAATCAGTCAAAATAACCAGGGACTTCACGTAGTCCAATGGTAGGCGATAAATACCAGTCGCACTTTGATTGTGGGTTCGATTCCCGCAGCTTTGTCCGACGCGACGGGTTGTCACACGGTCTATGTGTTGTCCTTTTTCCAAAACTATATAATTCTTAAAGCATTCCCCAAAATGAGATAAAATCTTAAAAAATAATCATAACATATTTTAACCTCATGTTTATCTCATTCCTTTCATTTTCCATCATATCATAGAGTAACCTATAATTACCTAAAAATTAAGGATCATATAAACCCTAATGGTTACCTTTTTAATTATTACCTGAACTTCCACATCGATTGGTCATCTCGTACATGATGCATTATAGAACATACCAAGGTTCACGTGGTTGATCATGACTCCTTGATAGTTGGTTTAGAACAACCATGAGTTTCCTCATTGAGTACCCCATTTCATCGAGTCTCTTAATCAGAGAACCACCACAGTTTCCTTCAAACCAATTTTCACTTTGGTGCCTGCGAGATCCAGTCATTCACTAAAAACAGAAATGTCAGTGTGAGTATATCAACCAAACCATCATGTACTAATGAAGAAGGTAAACACTAAGATATACTTATTCATTCACTTTATCTAAAACTAGGACTCTTTCTGAAATCCTAACCATTATGGTAATGTCACTTATGCTTAGAGAATACCCTAACTTCTAAAGTTATCTAAACCGACCTTTGATACCAACTATAAGGCCCCAGCCTTAAACCTTACTTAATATTGAATTAAATGAGTAATTCAAATTGAGGATATTTTCAGTTTTAGAGTTCTAGAGAATTAGGACATAACTATTACATCTCAAAAGATTACAAAGTAGTCGCTTCTACTAAATTTCCATAAAATAAAAACTCTTAAAAAGAAACATGTATAGTTCAATGTTTTAGGTAGCATGAGTTTCCCTTGATCCCATCCTTGACCCTATTCCATGATAAGTCCTGTGAAAAACATTTCAAAAACTTGGGACGATCATAAGAAGCTCAGTAAGGGATACACAAAGAATGAAAACTCTTAGTTTTTCAAAACAACAAGTAAACCATGAATACTTTATCAAAGTAATACTTTTCACCTTTTCGAAGTAGTAAACACTATTCACTGAATAAAAGTTCATTACATACCCTTCTGTATCCAAAATATTACCATAAAACCCATATAAAGAAAACATAACATATATAAAGGTGACTTGGGACATAAACATACTTAAGTGGAATAACCATACGGTCGACTTCCACACATATCACTTAATGGAATAGACATACGGCCAATTTCCATACATACTTAATGGAATAGCCATACGGCCGACTTCCATACCCAATGCATTGGAGGTTATAACGTAACCACCCGTCCTGTTATTCACAGCCCCACCCGTCATATGGTTTATCACGTAACCACCCATCAAATGTCCAAGTACCAATATAAAATCATAAAACATAAAACCAATATAAAGGAATGATAACATTTCCACATTTCAATCACAATATATCATAATAGAATCCTTTATCAAAACCATTTTCAATACCAAAATACATAAAAGAGTATATGGTATTTATTTCATTTTAAAAACATAATGGCTTGTTGAGGAAGCCAAAGACCAAATAATACTCGCGGCGGCGGAAAAGGTCATTGTCACCGCGTACGTTAAAAAAAATTCCTTTTTGTCTTTTAGTAAAACACTTCGTAGAAAAAGATTCCTTTTTTATAAAAGTAAATGTCAAAGTGGTTTATACACCGTATAAAAGAAAGTTGTGTATAAAATGAAATATGCCTCAATGAAAGGAGATTGAGATGAAGTCCCATACAAAGATGGTATCGTTGGTTTAAGGATAAATCAATTGAATAATTTTGTGTGACAAACGAATACACCAAATATAAGTGGATATTAAGTGTAAAATAATTAAAGGTCATTCACACATATTCAAAATATGGCATATTCAATAACTACATGTTGGATCCCAAAGAAATCGAAATTGGGTTAAGAAGTTCCCTTGACAGCGAAACAGTGTCACATCAAAATGAGTTGAGAAAAAGGGTATCTCATCACTTGGACATAAACTTTATATCAATAAGTATATATGAGAACATATCCCAACATAACAATATGTAAATTAAAATACCCAACAAAAGATGTCTTTTAAAAAGAAGAGGGTGAAAGGTTCCCTTACCGACATGGGTATCTTTCGAAACATACACCTCGTGAAAGAAGGAAAATACAACATTGATGTAAATACTCATAAAAGAAAGTATATTACACAATTAATAAAATAATGGGCAGTACATACACCACTCAATGGAAATTGTGGCAAATGTAGAATAAATCTCACGGGAATAAAAGTGAGATGAAAAATCACTTACGAAAACTCGGCAGCCTAACAACGCCACTTAAAACTTCTAAAAATGGATTGATGAGATAAAATTGGTTATCTCATCACATTACAACAAAATGTACAAAAAGAGGAATATGAAAGAACATCCCCCATCATAACAAATAGGAGCTTAAAAGAAGTGACATAAAGGGGAGTACTTAAAAAGAAAGAGAGAGGTTAGATCTCTTACAAAAATTCGGCAGCCTAACGGCGCCACTCAAAACTTCCAAAATGGATTGATGAGAGAGAATAGGGTCTCTCATCACATGAACATAAAAATTACAGTAATTTTAATATAAAATAACATCACAATAACAATAATTATGAGCTTTAGAGGGAATGACATAAAAGAGTATACTTAAAAAGAAATAGAGGAGTAAGATCCCTTACCATGGGTCCCACTTGACTCGATCGTTCTTTAATGTCCTGAATAATAAACTTGAGTTAATTTCTACTTGATTAAGAACCTTTTTAAAGCTTATTATTCCTTTTATATCACTTATTTCCATGTTATAAACATTATGAAATCATTAAGTTAATAATGATTGTTTTGTCGATATTTGGTTCTTAAGTCGAAAGTGGACTTCTTAGAATTACATGTTGTTCGTGTGGTCAAAGGTTCTTTATATCCAGAATGACATTACTGATTTGGATATCATATATATCATATATATCCATCATATACATGTATTTATAATATCACATAATCATTTAGAGGAAAGAAATGAAATGCACCGTTCATGGAGACGGTAAGTCGTACGTACGCATGAACGCTACTTTCATTTCTACGTCGTATTAATGGAATTAAAACTATATGAGAGGTATGTATATTTTAATTCCAGAATTATATTAATCATTTATATGTATCATATATATCCATTATATGTATGTACTTATAATAGTACATGATATTTTGAGATAAGAAATGATATGTACCGTTCATGGAGACGGTAAGCCGTACGTACGCATGAACGCTACTTCCATTTATATTTCATATTTAATGGATTTAAAACAGAATGATACATAATCTTATTTTAATTCCATTATGGTATCATATATAATATCATTAAATATACCCTTTATACGTACCACATATGGTAATAACGAATCAAATCACTTTGAGGGGGCGGTAGTCCGCACTTCCTTAAATGAAGAAATCGTGTATACCCATAATGGAAGCCATAAAGGTAAGCCACAAATGAAAAATACATAAGCTAAAGTAAAACATAAACATATTATATATCATATATAAAAATAGTGACATCATAATTTCCACATTTGAATGTGTCAAATGAGTATTGAACAATCATCGTTTCGGGAGGCAGAATTTCGCCATCCACGGAAACCGTATGTTCTTTAACCATTTGTTGTAGTTGTGTGAGAGTGTAGCTTGAATAAATCTTATAACAACATCTTAGTATATTTAAGATACTGGTGTTGTTACAAAATAAGTAAATAAAAAAGATTTTAGGGGGTTGGAGAAGCAAAAATAAAACAAATGAACATGAGAGAATGAATTACCTTTAAAAGTGTAACTCCTTTTGATTTGAGCCTAAAGGCTTCCTTTGAAAGGCTTCTGCCCAAAGGGAATCCTCTAGGATGAGGAGAGGTATGTGGAGAGAGTAAATGGGCAGGGTTTGGCCGAGACAAAGGCTTGAGCAGTGTGTGAAATGAGGTAGAGGTGGGGGCCTTTTATAAGAGGAGGGGGGGGGGGCACTTTTGGAAAGTAAGAAATATTACTTTATTTGAAAATGTGTTTCGGTTTTAAAAGGTCCCACATTAATATAGTTCATTTATATTGTGTTAAGGGTTCGAAATCCACCCATCCAATAAGTTTTGGACATGTTTAGTTCATAGATTTTACATTATCATTCCATTTTATTTAAATCGTTAAATAATGAGGTCATCGCTGCATCATCATGATGTCATACATAATTTAATTTATTTAGTGTCTAAAAATTATAAAACAAATACTATGATATAGGAAATCGTTTTAGCTTTCCAATGACGATTTATAATCACAAATCTGATCTTTATAACCCCATGTAAAAATTGTTTTCGTAAAATAAATCAAGTTTGTGTCATTTTTACTTTAACATTAAATAAAAAGTTATTTATGTCATTTCTCAACCAAAGTGGATCCATGGGGTCCCCAAGTTGACCCATGGATTGTCTTCGTCGGTCATGACACAACCAATGAGGGTAAGACATGTTTCAAGTTCATTTCATATTATTAAAACATTATTTTTACCTTAAACTAAACTAATTACCACTAATCGCGATTAAAAACTTAATAAGTTACTATTCACCAAAAAATTATTTTTATCCCATTGAACCACATTTTATTTCTTAATGACAACCATGTATGTCGGATTTTTTAAATTCCAAACATAAATATGGAAAAATTTCATTTAAATGGAAAAATCAATTTTTATAAGTATCACTTAGTGGTTTCGCTATTCATCAAAAAATTGAAGTTTTTCAGAAAATTCCCAAAAATTCACCCTAAGCTATATTTGATATTCCGAATTCAACAATGAAGTCTGTTTTACAAAATTCAAAACATATACGTCACATTATTTAATTTAATAATTAATTCCCACTGTCAGAGCAAATAGCGTGTTTTTATGAAACAATAAGTATCAAAAGATTGACACTGGGTTAAGTCTGATTTCAAAGTGGAATTAATTCCAATGACCACTATTGGATTTAATGGTAAAAATATATTCTAATTTCACTTTAAAACCAATTCAAAAGATAATCTAATCATATAAATAAATTAGATTAAAAAGAGGTTTTGAATTAAATTACAACATTTTACACTATTCATTGAAAAAAAAGAACTTTATCGGAAAGATACCAAAAATTTACACAAAGTAAATTTTGATGTCCCAATTCTTAAGAAGAGTTTTATTTGGTCCAAAATAATGTTTAAGAGTGAACAAAACTATATTTAATGATGGTTCAACATCAAAAGGTGATAAGTGAACCTTTAGTGAAAACTAGGGCATATACGCCTAAAATTGAATTCTTTCCGTATTTTAATCCTTTATCTTTTATTGGATAAATGTAAAAACATTTAAAACATATATAATCATATTTTAGTTATTTCTATCCATTCCCGCCAATACAACGGCTACATGTTAACTACCATTTAAAATAATATTATTTTATTATTAGAGTGCAACGTAAGATTCCCAAGAAACTCGTTGTTGTGTGTTGGGTACGCCATAGAGCATAGAGTCCCCTTTAAAGTCATATAAATATTTTATTCACAAATGTGGATAAATAAGAAAATGTCATATTATTTATTAACCTGGGGTGTTACAAAGGAAATGTAATGTTTTTATTTAAGTGTTTCTATTTCATTTCTTATTTCACTTCCTTCAAAACTCCTCCAATAATGATTAGATAATTATTAAAATATGGTCAATATACTTATATTTTATTATATTAATATCATCATCTAAATACAATTCCAATTTCATCAAAATGAAAATGTACTTTTTGTTCGTGTGTATGGCACACAACCGCCTCACGAACAGATATAGATTGTTTTTCATTACCATATCTCAAGACTAGTTATAGTAATGGAATTATTATTTTTATATTATTTTCATTACATATTTATTATTATAAGTGAATAATATATCGATTATTCCTTTATTTTACATGAACATAAAAATTATAACGGCGTTCGTGCGTACGTGTGAACTATCACCTCTAGTAAGCAATGTGAATTGTTTTTACTAACCACAACAAATTTATTATATATATAAGTATATTTAAATGATTATTGTGATTTTAAATTATAGAATTTTAATTATTGAAATATAAAGTATTGATTACCATAATTCTATAGTGATCAATTAAAAATGAATATGTTACTCTTGCGTACATACAGCCTACCATCTCCATGACTATAACATTGTTCATTATTCATACAATAAATTATTTTATTGATTCCAAAGTGTAGTTAATGTATAAAAGTGATTACTATGTAATTATTTTTTAGATGATGTATTTAGTGGAAAATTTTACTACTTACATCCTAACAAGGCCATTTTTGACTCAAGTACCGAATATCGATAAAACGCCTTATATGAACAAAAATAATTATGTAATTTTCATTACATGAAAATAATACATATAAAAGGAATAATAAACATTAAAAATTATTCCAATAAAGTATAAATTTACCTATGTTTATTATAATGTAATATAATGATTTTACGTGATGATTCAGACTGATGGAAAGGGACTTCGTCTCAATCTCATTTCATTGAGGAATATATTCATGTTATACACAAACTTCTTTTATACGGTGATTAATTAACAACATTGACAATTAATTTCATGAAAATGATTTTGAATGTAATATTTTTCTATGAAGCATTTTTCTAAATGATAAAAGGAATTTTTTTAAAATGTACGCGGTTAAAATGAATTTTCTAGCACTGTGACCATTATTTAATATTTGGATTCCTCTATAAGCCTTCATGTTTTTAAAAGGAAAATAAATAAAATATTCCCTTTTCATGTATTTTGGTATTGAAAATTATTTTGTGAAGGGATTGATTATTTCAATATCTTGGAATTATATTTTGTGGTTTCAATATGGAAATGTTATTATTTCTTTATACTTGTTATTGTGTTACGATTATGTTATGGTTGTGGGGAATTTTTTATGAATACTAGTTGTTTTATGATAAAATAGGGGTAGGTTAGCCCGTGATTTCTCTCTAATGAATTGGGTAAGATATTTAGTTAAAGCTATTATGGTTACTCTGTATGTAGCTGTGAAAGCTATAATGTAGTTATGATATGGGTTCCATAGTTTACCATTATGATTCATGATTACTAAATTATTTTTCATGGATATTATTATTTCATGAGGTATCTTAAGGGTTTTTTTATTGGTGAAAACTATGCTTTTGTGAAAACACTTCCATGAATTTCATGTATTCAAGGACAAGCAGTTTCATTACATATTTTTTTATCCTTACTGAGCATTTTGTGTCCATCCCAATTTTTTAAATGAGTTCCCATAGTGTATAATTATGGTTAATAGAAATAAATAAGTAAATAGAAATTGTGTGAATATTTTTATTATGAAAAAGAAAACATGATTTATTTTAAAATTATTTAGATTATGAAAAATGGATATTGAGTAGAATTGTATACGTTGTAATTTTTGACTTGTTATGTAATTGTTTTGGACAAATATTCTAAAACTCATTAACTAAAAATATCCTTAATGTGAATTTTTAATTTAACTCATGATTATGTAACACTAATGGTTGGGCCTTATAATATTCCCATTCATATCTAGGTTGAAAGCAAAGCTGCAGTGTAACTGAGTGACAGAAGCATGATGAAATACCTACCAGACTCGCAAGGTAAAATGTGTATCATAATCATAGAAAATAGACCTTTGGAATCCATGAAAATACACAACCTCATCCACATAATTCCTTTCCCAAATTTCCATGTTACATGACTCCATAATTTCTAAATGTTGGGTGGATTTCTTCAAACAATCCACAATTTGTCAAGTAAAATCACAACCTCCCTAAGCTCGGGGTAAACCTATGATGAAATCCCTCAATATTTCAATCTAATTCCACTCAAGAACCCCCAAAGACTACATAAAACCTACAATAATAGGGTGATCAGCCTTTACTTATAGGAAAACTAGACCCTAAGCCACGAACTCTACCATCCTCTATTTCATCCTGTGCCATCTAAACTATGTCCTCATTACATTATACATATTTGATACTCTAGGGTGTACCACCAAATATGATATATGAGACTCATGAAGGTATAACATATGAATTATTTCTGGAAAAAATATTATCCCCAGAATAATCACCTAGTTCAGATCATCTCTTGACCATCCCTTTGGAGAATCATTATATCCGCCACCATCACACATTACCTCTCCCTTTGAGTCTCCCTACTGATAGTCCTCTTGCGGCATCCGATAAGACTAAACTATCATCTAATAAATTCAACCACGACTAATACTCTCTCCCACATCAAGATGCATCATTTAATGCTCATCCATACATTTCCAAGCATCCCCTAACTCTTAAACAACATCCCTCTGTGAATTTATTCTAAAAGAATCAACCACAACATTCCACTTTCCTAAGGTGTGGGATATTTGAAAACCATAATCCAAAATAAAATCAATAAAACCAATTATTATATATTTTTATAACACTGATAAAATATATACCTCAATATCTTGTGATCCATGAACACAGAAAATCACTCCCTAATAAGATAATGCTTCAAAACATTCAGGGATAATGCAACTTCTCTAGCTCAAAATCATTGGTGGCATAGATACACTCATTGGTATGTAAGCACTTAGACTCTTAAGAAATTAGTAATATATATGGATTCAAAACACATCCCAATACCAAACAAGACATGTCACAAATAACCATAAACAGCATCCCCTCATCCATAAACTAGAGTACTTGAGCACTAAACAATTTCCCCTTTAGGTATCTGAATACTTCTTCATACTCACCAACCCCCAAGAAATCCTTGCCCTTCCTAGTGAACATGGTAAATGGGGTTGAAGCTAGAGATAAATTTGGAAACACATCTTATTATAGATGAAAAACCCAAGAAACTACAGGCCTCTACTAAATTCTTGGGGGCTTCCCAAGAATAAAATGTTTTTACATTTAATAAGTCCACATCCCCACCATACCGAGACACCACATTCTTGAGGAAATAAACCTATATTGTCTAAAACTTACACTTCGAAAACATTCCATAGAGCTAGTGGCATTGAACAACCTTTAAGTTAGCTCTAATATGATTGTAATGCTCATCCTCTGACTTTGATATGATCAAAATTTCATCTATGAATGTGAATTTAAATTAGTCTAGGAATTTATAAAACAAGGAGTTAATGAGACCCTTGAACTTAGCTAGTGCATTAGTTACACCAAATAGATATCCCATGAACATAATGGTCCCAATCATACATCTGAGGGTTGTCTTTGGGATATCACCCTCATTCACCATCTACATGAGATACCCAAACTTTAGATCGATCTTAGATAAAAATTTGGCCCCTATCAACCAATCAAAAAGATCATCTATCAATGGAAAATGGTAATAATTCATGACTATTATCTTTTACAATCTCTATTTGTCTATGAACTACCTCAAACTACCATCCACCATCTTGGAGAACAATATCGGGGGACCCCACTATGACACAATATATCAGTTGAAATCATTATGCATCAGATCATCTATCAGAATCATCAAATCCCGTGACCTTGAAGGCATTATCCAATAATGACCCATCATAATCATATAAGCACTGGGATACAAGTCTATCTAAAACTCAACATCATGTCACTGGGGTGGCATCACAACCTCCTTAGGAAAAACATTTATGAACTCCCCAGTGACCCTAGGAACTTCATTCTCCCAACATCCACTAATTTCATGGATATAACTTCAAATAAGGAAATAAGGGGCTCCACATGATGACTATGCACTTGAAAACCATTCTCTCAGATGAAAACCCCAAATTGTTCATCAAAATATAACAACATGAATCTCTATTAGAAGTATTCAACAATAGAATGCCTATAATATGACCATTTTATGCTAAGGAAGACATCATACATCTTCTTCTATAGCATGAAAAGATCACCATGGGACTAATGTGTCCCCATAATTAGTCTACACCTCTATCACACATCAAACAAGATTTTATAGGATTCAATAACAACTTTCAACCGTAGAAACATGGGAAGTCTTTCTATATCCATCTATAGAGAATGGAAAAAATGGAATGTGCAATAATGAATTGAAAAGATCATGAATCAAACAAGGCATAAACAAAGGTGGAAGAAAATATGAATATACCTTCAATGATATTTGGCCCATGTGGAGTAGCTTCCTCCACTACCAACAAATAACCATGCCTAGCTCCACTACCTCTCTGCTAATAACCACCTCCACACCCATGCATAGGTCAAGGTACCTGAACATGAGGAACATCATAAGGTCATCCACCACCTTCCCCTATCACCCCTTAGTGGAGCATAAACCTTCATCCCTTTCCATTGAAATGTAATCCCTAGAAACGTCTCATAATACTATGATTAAACCTGTCCTCAACCAATAAACAAAGATCATTGAGCCATTGGGAACTGGTTCAAGCAATGGTAATGATCCCCATTGTCTAAATAGAATGTTCCTAATTCCCTATGAATATCAAAAAAACTGCTAGCCCCATAAGACATGAAATAAATCTACTGTGGTCGACTAATCAATGGTCGAAACCTCAATGTCCCAAGCACTAGAGATGTTCCGTAGACAACTCTCCTCCATAAGAAATCCCTCCAACATCCCTATCATAGTAAAAATACTCACTACTACATCCAATCAATCATTATAACCTTCTTATAAACCACTAGATAAGTTGTCAAAATAAAGGATGTAATTGTATACTACATCGAAGGATGTTGTTCCTCATCAAGATGTCTTGCATTTGAATACTAATTTGTAAAAAGTTTTGTGGAAAATAAAACAAGTTCTTGAAACATGTCCCAAACTCCCACACTGAAAAAAAATCCCCTTTTCAAGAGAATGAATATCTTGCCTCTTGACTAACATCATGTTTGAGGAAATAAAATCTAACAGTAACTCTTTCTAAACATAAGTACATGAAAAATATAATTCTTTCTTCTCACTAAAATAAATCTTACACCACAGATGTGAATCTCCTTGCATTTGACTAACATCCAAAGGGACCTAGAATTCTATTTGGACTGCATAAAATAGTAAGCGATCCCAAGCCTCTCAAATTGGATCTCTCTCTCTCCAAATAAAAAAAATCATTTTACATCCCGAAGTCCTACCTCTAAAAATTACACAATTCCCTCTACCACCAAACATTCTTCCTTGAAACATTAACCCAATGATGATTAACTAGATCATCTTGTTAAAACTCAACTGTCTAAGCCACTCACAGATGATGAACATTGATCATTCCTAAAAGGAAAGGTGAATATCTTATTCCCAGAATAATGGAATTTTATTAATATTAATTTTAATTATTTTTAACTTTCTAGAACCAAAACCACCCAATTGAAATAATAAAACAACTCATAACGATGCATATACCACTCTTAGGAGACTTCCATGAAGATAGTTCCATCTCACATGATCATTCAATAATCTTAGATACTGTGCACTGAATCCTAAGGGGCCCAATAATCCAATGTTATAGCCAGTCTCACTAGTCTATGTCATGCACCAGGTTTAGCGATAACATTTCCACACTAACCCATGAAATCCATATAGTGAAAGACCCTAAACTCCACCCTATTACTCAACAAAAACATTTGATTAAACAATATAATGACCCCCTCCCACTAAAGATACCACCATGAAGAGTGAGAGAGAGAGATAATGAGCCCCCCAAGTCTAACCTCTTGTAGCATCCAAGTAGATAACTAGAACAAAGGGTATAAAAATATCCTTAATTTGAGGTGTTACCCTCTATAATAATATAGGATCGAGATATAGGATAAATAAACCACAAGAAACTCCATGATATAATATAAAAATATATCCAAAACCATCCTAAAATGCATGTATAAATAAAATTGGTACAGATAAAAGTATCAAAAGTAATAGTTAAAGTATAAATACATCAACAATATATGGGTCTAAACTAGTATTTTCTATCGGAGTCCCCATGGACTTCTTGAGATCCTAAAAATTAGTTTACATACAATGGGTGTGAATATATTATACTTATTAAGAATACCAAAGTGTGTCATGAACATGTGATAGAACTATACTAATGAACCTGTGAGAAAACAACATAACCAATATCATATAAACAATTCAACTATCCAAACCAAAATAGACCAAGAAATTCTCAATAAATAATGTGAGGAAAGTATAAAAATATAATAAGAATTATACTGATAAAGGGTATACTGCACCACTTTCTCAACAATGTTCTTCCCTCACACCCCAATTTCATACATCCTATAACTCCCACCTCTTTCATATAACATATATCATCACCCCATATCATGGTCATATCAAATCATTACTGCAAAAATATAGTCCACTACCCTACAACATGGTCACATATCCTCTCACCACATCTTAGAATGGCCACATCCCATCTTTCTTAAAGACACATGGGCCATCACCTAGTGCACTATTAGACCGCCAACCATCAAAACCTATTCATATCTACAAACTAAAAAGATAGTGTGAGAAAGAGTTGGTAGAAAGCCATCCATCCTCATCACCGGGATGCTGGGGATAACACCCATATTTATAAATGTATTGGGGTATATACATAGCTCTTAGTGTGTCTAAGGTGCATATAGAATCCACAAGGAACATAAGGAATATTTATATATCCACACAATCAAGACCAACCTATGTGTTTGAAATAAAGAAATATCAAACGTGTAACATTCCCACCTTTTCTTCCACCACTATATATAGAAATCCATATAACAAATAAATTCAAAATAACCTTCCCAAAAATTATTACATTCCAAAATCATTTAAATAGGCCATTTATTTCATTATTTATTAAAAAAAATTAACCACACTTCTTAATTTAATTCCATAATTAGTAATTTATAACAAATTAACCAAACCAGTCCATTCCATTTCAATTTCAACATTCCATTTAATTCGAATACTACCTAAGAAACTATCCTAACACAACACATTTATTGCATGCCAACCACCCCTCTACCAGACTTCACCATCCCACAACACAACCACCCATTATCTCCTTGAGTCATTTCATCACAAAACCATCATGCCAACACCCTAGAGAATAGCTCCAAAAACACATCACATCTCCACCCCACAACATTGTTAGGGAGAATCATGATTTCGGGCCGAAAATTGATTTAAAACAGTATCATAGGAAACCAGTCAAAAAATAGAAGTGATATAAGAAGAATAAATAAATCCACATGCATGATTATTAAATGTGGAAAAACCCTACGACATGGAGGATTAAAAACCATGGGGCAGTTCCCAATTATCCACTATGAATCGAAGATTACAAAAAATCCAAGTAATGACTGAACATGAATTACAAATGAGAGAGAATAGAAAAACTTTTTGAAAACCACACCATGATACTCCTCTTCTATCTCTTTGATAAACATCCAACAGACGTCATGCATTGAAAGATCAATCTGTGACAAAACATCACCCTTTTGTCAAGAAAACGTCACTACCTCAGAGATATTCACCAAAAAATGCATCAAACTCACACCACCTTGTAAAGCCTGAATGATCTCACCATAGTGATGTACCACCATTCTTCAATTTGGACACACCACATGATCCCTGCAATCAGGAAGACTTGTGATATGTATCCTCGATCATAAATTGTGTTTCCACTGCTCAACACCTATTAAACGTCGATTTTACACACATGCAACCACTGATGCAGAAGCCCACATTCTTTCTCTCAGTGGAATGCATCTTGCACACCCTTCCAAGAACATCTCCTCACGTAAAAGATAATTTCTTTATCATCATTTTTTTCACACGGGCCACCTCAAACATGAAATCCCCTTCCTGGGTCAACCTTTCTAGCTACATCATTCTGGCACACCCTGAAATATGTTGTTACATCCTATTTATATATAAAAAGTCCATAAACACGAATTAATGCATCCAACCTTCCTTATTCCATCCATTAATATTGATAATTAAATATCCAATAATGTTGGGAGAAAATAATCAAATAATGTTTATATGAATATCTCCATTAATAATTTTCCTCTCTAATCAATAAATGTGATAAATCCCAATATTATCCCCCTTCATCATATTAATGAATGGAACCATCTAACAATCCCAGTTGAAAATAAAATAGGTTGGTATCAAACTAACCATCATCATCTACAGAAAATATGACGACATCCTTTTGTACTTTTGAAAAAAAAATCAACTCCCTATTCAAAAAGAAAACAAAATTCTGAAATTGTTATCCCATTGGTATATGCACCATCTTGCTAAAAAAGACCAGATCAGAAACATTTGGCTCCCCCATAATAGTGATTACCACATAATCTAGAGAACCTGTAGTAAAAACATTCTCCCTCTACTCAACATCCACTATGCCAACATGTGCATCACCTCTCTCCACCTAATTTAATTTCCAAACCTTATTCTTCATCATGCATGCATAAATGATCCTCTTCAAAACATCTAAAAAATCCTCACCAATAATTGCAAGCCCAAACCATCACCTATGATACCACATGATGGGGAGAAACCTGATTTTTGGCCAAAAATTTCATGCCAACAATATCATGAGAAACCCATTGATAAAATGGAAGCGATATAAACAGAATAGATAAATCAACACATCACATTTTTTAATATGGAAAATCACTCTGATGCAAAGGATTAAAACCCCACAAGGAAATTTCTAAATATCCACTATGAATCAAAGAATACAAATAATCCATGTAATACCCACACTTGAAATGAAAATGAGATAGCGTAGAAAACCTATGTGAAACCAACACCTGGATATGCCTCTTCCATCTCTCTAAAAAACATCCTAATGAAACCATGTATTAGAAGATCAATCTGTGAAAAACTATCATCATTTTATCGAAAAAACATCACTACCATTGAGATATTCACCTAAACATGCGTCAACCTCACACCAGCTCGTGAAACCAGAATGATCTCCCCATCATTATGTATAACTGATATTCAATTGGGACATGCCACCTGATCACTTTTCTCAAGAAGAATTTTGATATGTGGCCTTGGTCATCAATTGTGTTGCCTCTACTCCACACCTATTAAATGCCAACATGTCCCACATGCTACCACAGACGCTGAATCCCCCTTCTTGATCTCGGTGGACTACATATTGAACACCCATCCGAGAACATCACCACATATAAAAGATAAAAGAAACTTTTTCCACCATCTTCATGTCACACTGGCCACCACAAAAATGGAATCTCCTTCTAGGGTCTCCCTTTCTGGCTACATTAAGCTATCACACCCTGAAATATGTTGTTGCATCCTCATTATATAGAAACCAAGTCCATAATCACCAATTAATGTAGTCACAACACCACCCCATAACATAACCACATAAATCCATCATCCCCACATGCCACAACCACACATCACCTCCCAACAATAAAACTACATAGACCCATCACAAAATATTTTATGGATTTTTAAGGGTATTTTTATCCATTTCAGTTCTTTATTTTAGGATTACTATGACATAAGCCAAAAATAAAAAGGCTACCACTTTGTTAACCAAATATAATTTCTCATCCAATTTAAATTGTATGGCGATTATATACAATCACAAAAATGTCCCAAATCTACATCATAATTTTCACAAACAAACCCCCAATAGCCAAGATTTTTAGTTGGGTGTTTATCCCATGCAATCACAATATGAAAAATATTTTCAAAAGTTGTAAAGACATGTGAATCAAACCCCCTTCCCTGTTATAATTTTAATTAAACATTTATTTGTCTACAATTAAGCTAGTGAACACTATATTACTAATATAATCAAAGGAAAATACATTCCATACTATGATGTACCAGACCTAATTCACTCCCAAGTAACCAAACTCGGTGGGCCACACAGATTCAATCATTCCACCCCATATGATATAGGTATTCAACTAGTAGTAAAGGCCTAGGCTGTTACATTAGGGAGACTAATCCATTTAGTCAGGGTGGGTGACATTATATATGATAGATGAATAAATAAGAAAAATATGTTTAATAATTTTGGATTAATAAACCACTGACAACTAGAATACACATCAATTCAATAAAGAAACAACTCCATAACTATAAACCGTGTCATATACAAAATGATGATGGGATGTCTCTACAAAAAGACAAGTAGGCATACATTAAGGTAGTAAAACAATGAAATAAAAGTTATAAAAAAGAATAAAAACGAAAAACACTATTCAAGCATCATGAGAACTGGCTCAGTCATCAACTACTCATCCCTCATCCAAAATCAAGAAAGTTAGGCTTTCAAAACGGGAGGCTTCCCTTTATCCTCAAGTGTGATCATATAACATTACTAATTTACAAAATTGACCCAGATAGGTTGTGATAAAAATATTAATAGGACACCACCAATAGTTCCTATAAAATCCATCCTATGTATATATACTGAAATAGGGTGACAGTATTTATAAAAATAAAGAAATAAAAATATACAACTCATACCCTCTCCAGCCCGAGCATGTGTCTAAACAAGTAATCATTTAATTAATTAATTCAATATTCATTTTATATGAATTAAACATGTTAATGTGTCAACAATATTGGTATAAAATGTAGAAATAATAAATGTGAATCCAAGGAATGCTTGATCTCAGGGGTCAACCAAATCATTAAATTAATTCATGTTGTCTGGTTATAACAGTATGAGTGTAATCCAAGGGGTACACCCGAGAAAATACCAGTGTAAAAAGAATATTACTAATTCCATGGAGATCGTCCATAGATTTATTGAGATAATCATAACTGGTCCCAATGGGGTGAATCCATGGCATTGTGGGTCTGAAAACATCAATCTAAATACACTGAGTTAATCCAAGCTATTATAATATCTAAAGAAGTTTTAAAGTTAATAATTGGTAAACCGCTGAGGAATTCACATAAAAATACAATGTCTAGATTATATGGTAGGTATATATCTTGTAAATATTCGCTATGAAACAGAATGGATTCATCTAAGTACTCATGGAATTTCCTCAGGAATATAAGGATAGATCAAGTCTGACCATTCCTATAAAGATAAAAATATTACCAATAGTAGAAGGTACCATATAATAATTTTAATTATATACAAATGTTTTCATAGGTCATGTAATACTCATTCCATTTAATCATTCAATGATTTCATTTCATTACATTGAATTAAACATAAAAATGTGAAATAATGACATGCAACCAATATTCAGTTCAATTATATTTTCCAAGTTCATGTGATATGTATATATATAATTTCTGTAACATTCATTTAAATATTAAATAATTATGAAGAACACTTTTATTATCAAATTTCAAGTAAAATTCAACTAAATGGTGTGGTAGATAACCAAACAGGGGTCACCAATGGTGTGGAAAAGAATAAAGCCTACCCGAGGAGGTTAACATTCAGGTCTCAATCTCTAATTATGGAAACAGTGTGTTATTAGGTGTTTAGATTAAAACGTCGATGAATAAACCATAAGAAATTAAAATTAATAGATAATGAATAATTTTACTAGCTTTCATATAATGGAAATAGCCTATAAATAGTGAGACTCAAAAGGACGAGTCATGGACCACCTACCATATGCATGAAGTAGATTCTTATTCTAGTTTCATCCCTTAGTTTGTCTTGGGTCAGAAGAAAACTTAATAATAGATGAAAACCCTGAAAATAAGGCATATCAAATTTCATCAAAATAGTATCATCAATAAGAATAAGAATGATGAAAGGATCTGAATGACTAAAGAGATTATAGGTGGATATTCAATGTGATAGATAGTTCTAAAATAATAATCTAGATAGTGGAAAGTATTTATATCTATGATTTTGGTTGAAAAAGAAGCTTCATTGGTGGAGATACTATGATATAGGGACAATGGAGGGGGATGGTGGTATTTTGTTAAACAAATAAGCATCCTTTCCTCCTTTTAAAAAAATTTACCTTGTCCATTGACACGACGTGTACAGTTTACACACTATGTAATGATAGGGATTTTACATCTAGGAAAAACCTGCTATATTATATAAAAGTGGTTTATAATGACCAATAAATTTCATGTATATGAATTCATGTTGTGTATTTGGAATTTATCTAAAACCTAGACCTCTGATCCTATCTTTCCAAGGACAAATCGACCTATCTTATGGAATTTTTTGGGGTTGAAGCCATAAGAGGACTATAATTAAGGTTTGAAAAAAAAATTAAAAGGATCCATTCTTGAGGGAAAAACCAAGATATTATTGTTTTCCCACTACAAAGGAACTTTCCCCTTAGTTTCCCTTCTAGTGGTGGTAAAAACTTATCTATGAATAACTACATCCACTGAGCACATACATCGGCCTCCCGTACCCAAGTATTTTCTTTTACATGAAAATTTTTACATAGAACCAACACCAAAGGGATAGACTATACTTAAATAAAGTTCATGATATGATCAATGATGTTATTGGTATACTTCTCAAAAGATTCCTCGACATCAAATTCAAAATCCTTATGATCAAATGTATGAGATAGGTTGACTTGGTAATGATGAATCTGTCAAATGTGGAAGAGGTCATGCGTTGAATGGTTCCTTTGTTGTAAAAAAAACCAATAACATAATAACTGAAATCTATCCAATATCCAAAAATTATTTAAAAAAGAGGAAATGACTTAACTTTCCTATATATCCTGTTATTCTCATTTCTGGGTGATAAAAGCAAGAAAACATGATCCTCAACCACAAACACCAGTGGTCATAAATGATGATCGATAGATGATTTTTATTGATACTGAGAAGTATACATATGAATTCTAATTAACTACACCATGTTTGGAGTCTCATTCATGATATGAGGACCTAGTAGCATTGTTGCCCCAACCTCTATATAGCACATAGGGGATTAGAATGACCTACCATATAAGGAATCATATAGATCCATCTAAATTGTTTCATAGAATTTGTTATTGTATGGAGACTCAACAAGAGTGATATGTTTCTTCCATGAACCTCCAAAATCATGGAAACAAGCATATATCATATACTCTAACACCTTAATAGTTTACTCTAAATGGACATCTGTCTAAGGGTGAAAATATGTACTTAAATGCCCTTAGGTTCTTGATGATTTCTATAACCCTTTCTAGAACCTTGATGTGAAATAAAAATCCCAATGTGAAATGGTAGTATGTGGGACACCTTTTTAGTTTAATGATCTAATTGATATATAGTCTTCTTATCTCGTCAATTAAGAAATACTCCTTGATAAGAAGGAAGATGGAAATCTAACTTAGTCGATCCACAACTACACAAACTACATCACCACCTTGAGACGAACATGGTAAACCAAGAAAAAAATCAATCGTGATGAAATACCATTTCTATTTTGGGGATGGTAATGGATCCAGTAAGCTAGTTGTCCACTGGTGTTCCTCCATTACTTGTTGTTAGTAAGAACACCTTGTGATAAAACCTTCATTACAATGTTTTATCCCAGGACACCAATTCTGACAGTGCATATCATGATAAATCATAGAGATACCTAGATAAACTACCTACATATAAGAATGTTAATCTAACAGTGGATCCTCTCTCTTATATGTTGGAACTAAGATACACCCTTTTATGGATTCCTTAAAATATTTTTCCTGATTTGTCTAGATAAGTGCATCATCAACCACAATTCCCTTTCTAGTAATATATGTGATCTCTAAGTCAAAATTCTGAATGTATTAAACCAATCATCACTATCTGGTATTCAAGTAATGTTTTATAAAGATATATTTGATGTTTTTTTTGGTTTTTGTGGTCTATAGACACAACAAAATTCCCTCCCATCATATAATGCCTCTAGAAATTCATGGAATGAATGAATGATGAATGATCAAGGTCATGTTTTAGGTAATAAAGATAATGAGGTATCCCTTGTAGAGACATGTATTCAATGAATCAATCCTCATACATTAATTATATAGTCATACCAATGTTTGATGCATCACAGAACAATGTATGGCCTCTTCCAACCTCTAGTAGAAACAGAATTGATGCTGATGTATGCCTTTATTTCATCTTTTTAAAGGCCATCAAAAATTATTTACACTATAATAATTCCACACCCTTCTTAGTAAGTCCAGTAATAGGGTTATAAAGGACTCATAAGTCCTATAATAAATTCATGTAATATCCAGATAGATCTAGGAAACATTATATATCAAATATATTATTGGTATTCTCATAGGAAAAAATAACAGTCACCTTCTATAGGTAAACTAATACCCCTGATTCTGAGATAATATGACCCAATAAGTGAACCTTATCAATCCATAAAAGGAATTTATTAATCATAGAATATAAATGATTTTCTCTAAATGTATTAAAAAAGATCTCATGATGTTCAGAAATGTCACCTAAAGTATTGGAATACATCAATATGTAATCAATGAAAACCATTATGAATGAATCCAAATAAAGATTTCAATCCCAATTCATCATGGCCATAAAAAAAGGTTTCATGTTTGTAGGATTTAATGGAATATTCATGTTCACATATAGAATGTACCAACTTCGGAAAGATGTACGCAGTTTGTATGAAGGCCTATGTTCCACCTGATGATATCCGGATATCACGTTGATCTTTGATAACACCTTATATCCTTAAAGCTGGTCACAGAGAACATCTATTGAAGGAAAATAATACCATATCTTAACCATAATATATTTAATTCACTAGTAACCCACACATAACCTAATAGTATAAATCACATTCTTGTAGAAAATAATGAGTGAACCACATGATAATGTGTTGGTTCAGATAAAATAGTTTTATTATAAATACTACAACTATATCTTGAGCCTCAAGATCTCAATAGGTTTCATCCTATATAGAGGAATAAATACTCGAGATACTACTAGAATGAGATTGAATATAAACTCTACCAGCCTCCAAGGAGGTATTATAGAAAAATATTCAAGGAAAACATCCCTAAAATGATCCCCCACCAGAGAAAAATATACATGATACATTCCCCTATCCTCCATATAAAGACTATAAATCTAGGTTTTCACTTGTCCCAGCCCACGATTCATTGTTATAGATCTATGTTCCCAGAAATAAAACTCATCATTTTGAATATAAATATCATCTTATGATGACATAAACGATACCTAAGGATGGTAGAACTAAATATAGGCCTAACAATGGACAAATTGGTTCATCTTGAGAATGATATCTTGGAATATAATCTTAATGAAGAAGAGGTCCCATAAGAAAAAATAACTAAATAGCTCAAGGGGAAGTCCTTTCATTGGGGTATATCCTTTAACAACAATCCCAATGGTGTTTCCAAGTTCATATCCCCACAAAAGAAAAAAACTTCCATCTAGAGATATTCCAGGATTGATACAAAGATAAATGATTGAGTGGAAGATGTATTGAATTAAGTAGATATGATAGTAGAGTCCACTAGAATATTACCTTATAGTGTATATTTCTTAGAACTATTTTTCATGGGTTTATATTATAACGTGAGGGACTGGCCAGATCTATGGCCCTAAGCTATTGCTGCACTAACATGAGCTGGTCCTCACAACAGACAGTGATAATTTGAATCTAGCTAACAGGGCCATAACCTCTTTCTTAACTTATTTTTTTGATGCTTGTCCAACATCCTTCCTGACGTGGAGTCACAGATCCATCTCTTGAATGTGGAGCCATTTCGATCCATCTTCCGCTAGAAATAGGTTGCATGGCCCAAAAAACCTCTAATGATGACCCATCTAGACACCATCACAACACTCTAGTGGGTATCTATAACATTGAGTCTTCACAAGACCCTTAAATCGAAAATAATTTTATAAAATGGAGCTTCTAGTGCATATACTCCATCCTACAATGATTGAACACGGAACCTTATGACTCCACTTCCTTCTATTAGAAGATCTACTATCCCATCTGGGTACAGAACCTCTGTACCTAGTACTATCTGCTTCCCTCAAGTTTTTCTTAGTGGTAAGATTTTTGTTCATGGTCATAGAAAATGTATATTGGTGAAATAAATTCACTATTGAGTAGATTGAATACCTGAGACCATCCTCAAAATATCTTTCTTGAGATAGCTCATCACAAGAAATAACTGGTTCAACAAATTAAAACTCAGTGAAACATGAAAAATAGTCTATGATTGACATAACAGCATTATCTAGGTTCATGAACAGATGATATCAATTAGCTATCAACGTATTAGGTAAAAACTAGTAAAAGAAGGTAGTACAGAGGCCCACATAGCCCATTCCTTGATGATGACCAGCCTGGGTAATCACATCCCACCAGCACATGGAAAAATCAGAAACATGTAGGTTGCGAGCTTGACCCTCCTCTTGGGAGGCATGTTCATATGATCAAACATATATATAATGAATTGTATCCACAACTTAATATCCTAAGGACCTCCATGACCGGAGAATATGGGAGGATACTACTACTGGAACTCATGAGTAGGATCATACAACATAGGTGTAGGCTATAGAGCACCCTATATAATCTGTATCAATAATAATAAACCCTCTCGAAGCATAGCATTAGTTCCCATTTCAGGAATAGAATGTGGTGCTTTAGGTGGCACTATTATAGTTATCATGGGTGGATCTTGTCCCATCACCTTTTGATCATGGTCATCACCACTCTCCTGGCACGTGACTTGAATATTTCATGGTTTCATATCTCTACAAATGTCAATCATTCAACTATGAACAAGATTAAAAAATAGATTAGATCACTAATAGAAGAAGAATAAAAATTGATCTCTCTCCAACACACTATCTAAACTACCCTCTTTGATGCCCAATGTATTGGTAAGTGTTAAAGATTTTATTTATAGGGATTTCTATTTATAGAGTTTCAATTGCATGTTCTTGAGGGAAACACTCATTAAGTTTCACTTGGCCTTTCATTTAGTAAGAATAATTTAATTTATTACATAGGTTTTAAATTTTATGTTCATAAGTAATTTTAAACATAATACAATTTACAATTAAATGGATATTAATTCCATGTTTATAAGGGCTCATAGACTTTATAAATTGAAATTCAATCCCGTTTATTAAAAACCAGTCCCTTATATCCAATCTCAAAATAAAATGGGTAAAATACAATGTATTAGTTTTTATGAATTTCCCATTCCAATTTATAATTTCCCATTCAGCATATAAATTGAAATTGGAATCCATGAAATCATAGTCAAAGATGAGATTATCTAACAAGGGTTGTATATCTTACTTATTTCAAAATTGGATATTAATGATGCCACCATAAATATATATTTTAAAATACCATTTATATTAATGTTGAAATTTTAAAAATCCAATTTCCATTTCCTAAAGAAGTTATTTGTGGAATAGGAAAATATCACAACTAAGTCACACTCAACAACCACAGGAAACAAAGGTAATAAAAGAAGGAAAATGTATCTATATGGCATTGCATATGTATGGAATGTGAATTCATAGGTTACTAATAATCGTGCATGTAACAATTCTCCTTTTCATACTAGGACAATGTAAAATTTTCATAAAAAATAACATTTACCAAAAATCATGTGCATCACCCAACGGTGAAAGTACATCAACTATAATTAGTGATAAATAGTACAATAATTTCCCATTTCTAGGAAAATTTGTATATACCTAGAAAACGGGTTAGCAACTCCCATGAATTTCTTTTGACCAAGTTATAACATGTTGTCAATTTCATGTTTTAATTTATAAACCAATAAGACCTGAAAAGAAAAACCATTAATACTAATTTATGACATCCCAAACCTAGTTCACTTCCAAGTAACTAAACTCGGTGGATCCAATGGCCTCATGTGCACCTCCCCATACACTAGTGGATTCCAACTAGCAGTGAGGGCCCAGGGTGTAATAATGGGGAGACTATACCCTTTGGTCAGAGTGGAGCACATAAAATATAATAGATAAGTAAATAAGTGGAACCAACATAATAATAATATAATGATATAGAATTGGAAACAATCATAAACATCCATAGAATATATAATATAAATCAATAACTACTAATTGTATCATATATAAAATGGTGATGGAACGTCTCTACCTGAAGAAAAGTAGACATACATGATATTAGATAGACTTTTCCATACTAGATATTTAAAAGAATCAAAATAGAGAAAAACTATCTAGGTATCATGAGCTCTGGCCCCAACATCCACTACACAACATCGATTCTAAATAAAGAATGGTCGGTTTACAAAGTGGGATGCTTTTATTTTTCCAAACTTGTGATCATTTAATCTTTATAGGTACCAATTGTTTCTAAGATAGAGTGTCATATAAATCTCAGTAGGACACCAATAATGGAATACAAACAACAAAGTTTTAGAATATAAACTAACACAGTGTTCATGTATTTATAAAAGTAAATAAGTAAAAATAAACTACTCATACTTGCTTCATGATCAATAGGTGTCTAAACAAGTAATATTTTAATTAATTAATTAAACATTTAGTTCATATATATAAAACATTTGATGGTTTCAATAACACTAAAATAGATCATAATAATAATAACGGAGTATACAAGGTGAAACAGAGGCATCCTTGACCTCAGGGGTTGGCTAACTCATAGTTGTAACACATGCAGTCTAGCTATAAGGTTATGAGGGTAATTTATGGTTTAAACCATGTAATTTCACTATAAAAAGAGTATAATGGATTCCATGGAGCTTAGATATAGTAATCCTAATCTAAGAATGACTGGGACTAATGAGTTTCTCTATAAGGATAGTAAATGATACCCCGAACCTATAACAGTATGCAAATCACTTGGATAAACCTACACTACATCAAGTGTTATAATAAAACACATCCCAAAAATCTCCCCAAACTCAATATGAACCACCATAGTTGATCTTCAAGAGAAGAATAGAACAACCGATATTCATATAATAGATTACTACCTATCATCAACCATTATTCTTTATAACCTAAGGATCGAATCCATAGAAGGCATATTGTAAGAACTGTAAAAATATCTTAGGTTTCCTACAAAATGATTGGAAGAGGTGATGGTTGAATGGATACAGAATCAGCTGAATAAAACCTATTTAAAACATTTAATTCACCAAACTTATTTTGTAAACCAAACTCTTACGTCGAAAAATCCATGATACAGCATAACATAATCCATAAAACTAACTCTTATTTTGTAAATAATTTTTCCTATGAAAAACATGGTGATTATAGATAGAATTTAATAAATTTATACACACCTTTCATTCCTAAAACCTCACCCAAACCAACATGTAAAACAGCTATAAAAAAGTTTTAAAACAACATCTTACCCTACAAATCCTTATTTGATGGCGGAAAAACCTGTTGTAGTTCCACTTCGACTCCAACTCTTCCAAACCACGTCTCAACTCCTCATAACACCCCCACTACCCCAAACTAGAAAAGTAATGGTCCGAGACGGAATATAATATTACCCTTTCACCCTCACCTTCTATTAGAGATCATAAACACATGACCATGTATTTTGGTGACTGTAGAATAATTTTTCTACTGGAGGATGAAAAAAAAATAATTTGACCCCCACTATTGATCAAAGTTATTATTGGATACTATGGTTCATGGTAGAGGATGGAGAATGAATAATATTCTAGTTAGTGTTACTATTAATAGGAATGAATAGTACTCATTTTATAATAATATTAATAAAAAATGATATACAGTAAATCAAAATTTTTATTATGATTTTCTAGTTTAATAGAATTAAAGTCATTCATTCAAAAATTATTGATGAAGAAACTAATTTAGAATCATGCGTATTCAGATCTACCATTTATCCATGGTAAAAAAATGATGATAAAGGGAATTTTATTTTTTGTTCTAACTAAAAGAACTAATAAATAGTCTCATTATTAGTGCTAAAAATGCACCAATAAAAACCCACCTTTATCAGCTCTTTTTTAAGGCTAATAATGAAGTCCCTTCATAAGGATATTTTTCAATGTTGACAAAGTACTCCATTTTTCAACACTTTTATTTTTATTGATAATGTTTTATTCTTTATCAGTTCAAAATTTATTACTTTTATCATTGATAGAAGATGACCTCCATAATAAAAATATATATTATTAAAAAAATATTTTATTATAATAATATATTTATATTGACATATATATAATATATTTACTTAAATATGATTTATATAATACTAAATATGTATTTACACTTAAGATATAATATATATTGTCAAAAATGATTGATAAACTACTGTAAATATTTCCACTATTAGCACACAAAAGGAGATTGTCTGCACATAAATAATACTGATGTTATAAGTGAATTTAATAGCCAGATGATTTTATCGATGTTAGTTATAATAGAAATAAAATTACACATCAACAATTCTAAAAAAATTGAGAATGGAAATAATTTTGTAGTTCTTTTTTTGAATTGTAAGAAGACCCTCATGTCAACACTAATAATAGCACTGATAATAGATATTAGTTCCAACAATGTGATGTTACATTTATTGAAAATTGAAGCAACCCATTCCAAAAAATATTACAATTTAACATTAAATGAAATATATATTATAAATATAATAAAATTTACCTTAAAAACATATTAATACTCTACATTCACATTGTCCTGTGATTGTTTTTACAAATATTACATTTTTCTTCAGATTCAAAAATATATGCGGTGTCCCTTTATTCCTCTATCTTTGAAATCCGATTTCAAAAGAGACAAATATCATTACTAGTTTTTGAAGACACAACCCATATTTTGACCAAAATAGGTGTGAACCCATGATAAATGTTTTTGTTAATAACGCTATAATTAAATAAATGAAACCTAAATATGATACAGTGAATTTATAAAATATCACTTTTAAACTGAAAACATGTACTACGAGTCTTATTTGGAACACCATTTGTCAGATTCTTGTTTATTTGATTCCTATAAGTCACAAATGACATATATATTATTTTTATAAATTATCAAAAAAATATAAGAATATATGATCAGTTTTAAATATATGACTTGAATTTTGAAGTAAAATGTTAATTTAAAATAATAACACACACTATCAGTCATACCGACCACATCGTGTCTTTAATTTATGTTCCCCTAATTGATAAATATAATAAATTAATTATGGAAAATTCTACTAAATTATAAATAAAACTTGATCATTTTTTATCTCTTTTGATTATATGATGTATATTTTGTATTAAAATATTGATTTTAAATAAATATACACACTTTAAGTCATACCTACCAAATTCTGTCTCATTTTGGTGTACAAATAATTACTCAAGATTATAAATAAATTATGGACCAATTTTCTAAATTATTGTGAAAATTTGTGTGTGTTTTCTTGATTTTTAGTAAGTGGCACATGTTTTGGACTAATATGATTCTTTAAAAAATGGAAACTCTGGGCCATATAAGAATTATATGTGTCATTTTATGTGTGGTTTATTCCTAAAAATAAGAAATTAGTTATGAACCATTTTCATAATTTATTAAAAATAATGAGTACGTTTTCTTGGTTTTTAGTGAGTAATTCATGTTTTGAACTAAAATCACACTTTTAAACTGAAGGGAAACACTTTGAGTCATAAATGGATCATCGTGTGTTGGATTGACATGAACATTATTCCTACAAGTCACAGATAAATTATGGATCATTTTCATAGTGTATTAATACAATACAAACACATTTGAACTGTGTTGAGCATGTGATGTGTGTTTTGTAAAAAAATGAAAATTTTAAATAATAACTTACACTATTAGTCATACCGGCCACACTATGTATCAGATTGATATGAAGATGGTTCCAATAAATCAAAAATGACTTATAGATAATTATGATAAATTATTAAAATAATATGAGTGGTCATTCTGGGGTTACAACAAGTAATGTATGTTTTTAAATAAAGTGTTAATTTTAAACTGAAATCCTGCACTTTGATTCATACGGGGCACATTGTGTGTAGAATAGATGTGTAGATGATTTCTACCTGTCAAAAGAACGTATTGACTTTTTTTTAAAGTTGGATGAAAATAATAATGGGTTTTCTATTTTTTAATGAGTTATATATGTTTTGAACTAAAATGTCACTTTTAAATAGAAACATGAAGATTCAGTTGTGTTGTATATACCATGTATCAGATTGTTGTATGGTCGATTATTAAATGTTAAAAATTACTTGTTTATCATTATAATAAATCATCATTGAAAAATGATCATGTTTTCTTATTTTTGAGTATGTGATGTGTGTTTTGAACAAAAATATCAATTTTAACCACAAACACAAACCGTCAGTCATACAAGGCACACACTATTTTAGAATAATGTGTATCTGACTCCTATAAATAAAAATTACTTATGGATTATGATAAAAATTAATCAAGAAGATGTTAATTAATTTTCCTTGTTTTTAGGGACAGATGCTTGTTTTAAATGAAACTTTCACATTTAAACTAAACACATGCACTTTGAGTCATACTAGACATACAATGTCTTAGATTAATGTGTGTTTGATTCGAAAACATCATGAATTATGTAGGGATAATTTTATTAAATTATCAAGACAATCTAAGAATGTGTTCTTAGTTGATGAATTTTTTACATGTGTTTTGAATTAAGATGTCATTTTTAAATCCAATCACAGACTTTCAATAAAACCGGAAACACAATGTATTAAATTTATTTTCTGTTTATTCATAAGTATCCCAAATGTAATATCAATTTTTTTTTATCTATTAATAAAACATATTTGTTTTTTCTCATTTTTAGAGAGTGGTGAATGTTTTTAACCAATTTGTCACTTTTAAATTGAAAACACTCATTTTCATTAATACATGGAACACAATGTGTCATATTTATTTATAGTGGGTACCAACTTCTCAAAATTGATATATGTATAATTAAATTAAATTATCATGATAATATGAGAACATTTACATACTTTAGAGTTTGTGAATCTTGTTTTAACCTAAAATATTAATTTTAAATCTAACCTCATACTTTCAATCAAATTGGGAACACCTTGTATCATACTGAGGTTATATTAATTACTATATTTAAAAAATGACTTACGAATAATATTCCTAATGTATTAATAAAATCTATGGTTTTTTTCTTGGTATTGAATGTCTGACACACATTTTTAACTAAAATGTTACTTTTAAACTAAAAACATATACTTTGATTCATACCAGGAACTTTGTGTATTAGATTGATGTTGGTTGATATCTATACCTAAAAAATAATATATGGATAATTTTATAAAAACTATATCTACACTATGTTATTAATAAGTCTTAGATCCAAAATAAAATGCATTTCATATCTACTAAATATAAAAAATCTAATAAAGAACTAAAAGCTATATGAAGAGATAATTAGAAAGTACTTTAGTGCATCATCCTTATCTAATAATTCGTTGAGAATTTATTTTTTGGTAATAATTTAATGCCTAAAAAGAGAACAAAATTCCTCCGTATAAAGTCTATGGTCCTTCTTGAAGGCTAATATTTCATCCTTTAAGAAGGATTGTGAACTCTATATAGTCCCATTTTTTGTTCTTTATTGTAACACAATCTGTGGATAAAAATAAATTCTAAATAAAATCTTTATAATATCAATTAAAATAAACTAAATTATACGTATAAAAATTAATAATAAAATAATTAACTAAATAAGTATTAGAAATGATATCAAAAATTTACTAAATAACTATTAAATAAATAAACTCTTCATCTTATCTATGAAATAAAATAATTTAAAATGTGATATGTAGTAATATCTTCATGATATATGAAAAAAAGTATGACATGGTTTGATTTTACCAATCATTTCTAAATAAATATATTTCCAATTTTGAATATGTAGAATTTTGATAGTCTCAATAGTACTAGAAAAATATAGATAAATAGATGATTTTTAAATATTTTAAAAAAATTGTAATTATTATTATAAATTCCTCCTCAAGGATACTAGTTTGGTGATAAGATATGTTATCTTTTATAAATTTGAAATTTTAATTGCCAAAATAAATGATATTATTTTATTTCAGACACTACAGAATCATTGGAAAAATAAGTAATTTACATTGATATACATTTTTATAGTGAAATATTAATATATATATATAACCTAACACCTATCAAATTATAGAAATTTATAGGATTATATTGATCATGGACTATCCTCAAACCATGATTTATATGTTAATTAAATCCTCCATAAAAAAGAAAATTTTCATTAATCATAACATAAAATGTACAACATGAATTTTTTTAAATATAAAATGTAGTGTATTAAAAATTGATAATGGTAATAATTTGTGGTAAATGTTATTTAAATCCATTCTTTGAATCCGAAAAATAAATATTTCAAGTATTCAAATTGATTGAAATAAGAAACCAAGGCTTACATAAAAAAGGATATGTAATGAAAAAAATGAAATATATATATTAAATGATTAGATTGTAAATTTTTCCCCTATATTATGGGCATTAAAAATATTTTATTATATATATGTTTCATTCCAAAAAATACTACCAGTTGGTCCACTATTATTAAATTTTCTTATTCTTCTAATAACTCTTTTTTGTGGAATTTAGGTGAGTTAAAATGTGTCAAATTATTTATTTGTATGGTTTTCACATTATATATTAAAAATAAATACAACAATAATAAACATGAATTTTATTCATCAATAATTAACATATTAGATCATTTATCAGACAAAAACATTTATGGAAATGTACCACATGTATAAATTTACAACATAGACTCCCATCCATCTATGTTGGAAGATTTCATCTTCATTTTTATAACCATTATAGTCTATAATGTCATATCCATAAATGTTTTATTCAAAACAATTAAGGATAGGTAATTATCATTGAATGTTTTATCTGTGTGAACATGTAATATTTGTAAATTAGAAAGTTGAACTAGAAAGGTAAAGGTACTATATAAATGTATTTTAGAAGGACAGGTTGATCCTTTAGATTAATTTGATTCGACCATCTATCCCCCCTTATTTATCCATATTTAATTAAAAAAATTGTTTATTCATTTTTCAATAATTTTTAATGGTATTTAATAAAAAAATAAATTAGTAAATACATACCTATTTATCAACATGTATTTTAAATAATCAAACATACATTCCGTGAATGTTATAGTAGAATGTTCGATAATGTGTACATCAAATCAATAAGGGGAACAGGTAGATTAGAACACAACATGGGAGATATGTGAATCCCTACTCTTCCATGACCTTTTTGATTTTATTTTTATTTTATAATATATCCTAAGATATTTTACATTATACACCACACAACAAGTCCATGGGTAGGTGCTGATAGATATAAATCACAATAAATTTCACCATGGAGAATATTATTATAGAAAATTTATTAGTACCTTCCAAATTCACATTTCATAGATATAGTTTTGGAAAAATTATATTACATTTAGTAATGAAAGACATAGATTGGAATGGGAAGCCTCAAAATATGGGGATGGATCTTCATATAGTTTTTTTGTGTTGTTTCTGTTCTTCAATTATTCCCATAACATTATCTAATAACATAGAATGCTAATTAATATTTTATTATATAAGATTTAATAATTCCTACGTCTCACACATTTTCATATCTTAATCATCATTTAAATTTATTTTCTAAAAAATGTTATTATGCGACCCTCTAAAACACACACCTCTAGATTAACTGTATTTTTATGGCTACATTAAGCCCATTGAATTTATTTGTTCATTAGTTATAACTGATGATGATTCTTATGTATAAAACATATTAAAAATATTATAAAATTTGTAGTTATATTTATATAATTCCAATTCAAAATAGAACAAATTTTTATTATGTTATACTTACACTTGATCGATATACTCTTTGTGTGTTTTCATATACTAGTATTTCATATTTATTTACAATTTAATCCTTTAGAATACAAGATTATCTTCTACCAGAGGAGTTAATACACTATATTCAATGTTATTTTATTCAAAATTTTCATTATATAAAACATGTAATGATTAATTACATAATCATGATAAGATAATACATGCAATATTAGACCTCTGGCCAGCCATCTAAGTAGTTTTGAAATTTAATTCAGATTTTTATAAGAATCCCAATAAATATGGTCTTGATATGATCCTATAAATTTTCAATGATGTGTATTTGATATATAAATTTAATCCTTGGAGGATTGAAATACCTATTAATTACATTGTGGGTTCCCACATATGGCACAACCACTAAAATATTATGTAAAATGTAAATTTGATTCGGATCTGACAATGTAATGTTAATTAGGAAAATATCTATTATAACGACCCATAAATTACATGAAGATATTACATGAACATTGAATAATATTTATAACATAACATAACAAATACCACACCAGGTCATTATAGGTTTAGTGTCTTTAGAAACTGGGAAACAAAAACAACTAGTTCATACAATATATACATTGTCTTCCGCTTATTTCATCAAAACTACACTCCTTTGTGACATATCTTACTTAATACCCTTCTTCATGAATTGGGGAAATGAAACATATGAATGGGTGAGATCATATTCTTATTAAGGGTAAATAAGGGAAATATCAATCCTATTATATGAACATAACATTTGAAAATCTAATCTTGCATATAAAAGATTAGAAAATCATGTCTTGGATAAATCATAAAAGTGAAATGTAATCCCAATATTCATAACATAAGACATGAAATTTCATGTAATAAAGACATAATCATAGAAAATAATTTCTTTTTAGTCAAGTCTTGCTGCCAACACCATCATAGCAGACAAAGTTCATTACAGAACTGAGTTCACTCTTTATTGCAAACCAGTATTACTAAACAAAATTTACTTTTTGTTCTACAAATATCTATATTATTATATATAAATCTTTACGCAATGCATTGGAGAGAGATATTGGCCCCACCCATCTCATAATTAAACCATTCATACATGTTCCACAAAAACATGAATCATTTATCATAGCATATCCCAGGAAAAAAATGGGTTTCTTAAACATCATTACATCATAACCCATTTAAAATAAATGTATTTCATAAAAATAATTCCATCATAAAAACAATAAAATCAAAGTAATAATTGAGATGAAAACATAACCTTATTTCATCATATATTGAAAATAATTTTTATCAAACACTCAAACTTAATTCCTGGGGAAAATATCCATTCTTTTTCAAAAACATTTTCTTTTCTCAAAATGCCATGTAATTTTAAAAGAAAATAATTTAGTTATAAATAACACCGAAATCTGGTATAAGATAATTCATTTAAATAAGGTGTCATGAAAATGTAAAATTCCATTCATTCCTTATAAGATAAAACAAAAATTCTCCTAGTACTTTTACCAGAAAAGTCAAAAAGTACCTCAAATCGAATAATGACAACAGATTCCATTCTTTCCATTTAATAAAAATTCCCCAAAGGGAAAAATTAATTTCAAATAATTTTATAAGAATAGAAGTAATACAAAATAATTGGTAGATGTGGATTTGGATGATAAATATACCTTAGAAAATACATACGTATAAACAATCTCTGATAAACATTAGATTTTAAAATTATCTCTTACCTTAGGTCTGATGTCCTTCGTACGTATCTGAACCTCCATTATAATGATTTAAATAATTTTATTGACTTATTCCAAAATCATAATCATTTTTATGATATCATATATGATTATATTATCATCTGTTTGTTAGTAACTTTAGATTGTCACTTTTTATTTGGATATTAACTACTTTATGTTCTTATGAATGTTTTTTTGATAAGTTCATGTTCCACTTATTATGTTAAAGTTAAATCATTTAAATAATTATATTAGTATAATATATATCAATTTTATTAATTCAATTCATTTATACAATCATGTTTTAATGAAGATCATGTAGAATGAATTGTGTTGCATCGGGGATACGGTAGGTCGTACATACACACGAGCGATGATATCATTCCCAAAATTGTGGAAGGGTATTAAAATGGATGGTTTATAACATTTCAGGAGTAGTAAATTATTATAATAATCATATATAGTTATTATCTCTATCATAATACCCATCTTTTTATGATGGTAGTGAAAAACATATTACACCTCAGTGTGGAGATCGTATGTGGTACGCATGCACACATGGCGGTTTCATTACTCTTACTATTGATAGAAGGAGAAATATTATTATTTAATATTTATAATAACATATAATTATATTATTTATAGTTATGTTATTACTTTATAATAAAACATGTAATTAAGATGATGTATAATAAGATAGAAGTATGAAAGAATCAGAAGAAGTGATTACCTCCTCTTTGACATGCTTCCTCTAAATCTCTTCTTAGATTACTAGAGTTGGTCTTTGAAGATGGCAATATCATCTAGAATGAAAATATGTAAGTTTAGAAGGGAAAAGGTATGGGTATGTCTAAGCATGAAGGCTCAAAATTATGTGAAGAGGTGAGGGAGGAGGTTCCCTTTTATAATTGAGATGAGGGGAACTTTTCGAATCTCTATAAATAATAATTTATAATAAAATAAAACCCAAACAAAAAACCTCCAAAATGTACCAATTTCAATGATGAGATGAGATTGGGTTGTAATATCATCAAAAAATAAATTTTGGGCAAGTTATTTTTTCAATTTAAACCATATCTTTTTAATTGACAGTCAATTATTCAATTTAACTATATTTGTGGTAATATTGTTCTAAATATATAATGGTTATAAATACATACTTGTATGGTATTGATTGACCATAAATGGATATTTTATTACATTTTAGACCATATAATTATCACGTTTTAATTTGTAAATATTTTTATTATTTTTAAATAATTTAATAAAATGATATTTTTATAAAATATCAACAGTATCTCTTTTGACACTATTCATTTATTTGACATTAAATAAAATCCAGAAAGAATATAAATGCAAAACAATTATTTAAAAAACTCATAACATTTCATAGTAAACTATAAAATTCATAGAACATATTAATTAGTTCATATGATATTTATTTTAATTTTTTTTATTTTAATTTTTATATTTTTATTAATAAAATAATTTCTACATCACTATTCTGTCATCACTAATGGAACATTTTTATCTCTAAAAAATATAATTAAATTTTTATGATGTAGGTAATTATTTTATATTTCCAATGTCTATCTATATTAGATATTATCTTTTAGTTATACTTATATAAAAATTAAAATACTTATATAAAATGATATTGTGATATTTTGTCACATTCATTTGTTATTATTATATTCATGTCATATTCTTATGTAAGTGGCCATTAGGTTATTCCATTTTAGAAAAAATGATATTTTTAGAATTTATTCATCCAATAGGATTTATATAGGTGTTAAGATAATTTAATAATTTTATTTTTACCTCCAATATCCCGATATACCATTAACCTTGGTAATAAAAAAAATTACAAAAGTTACTAGTCATAATGCCCAAAAACAAAGTAGCCTATTTACATAATTCAGACATACTGATTCCAAATATGGAATCCATTTTTCAAAATTCATAACATAGAAGTTTCAGTAATTAATTTGAAATTAATCTCGTTGTTGAAATGATAAAACATGTTCAAAAAGTTAAAATATTCCAAAAGATTGAAATGTTTTTACATATGAATTTAATGTAAAATTAATTCTAATTACCTCCATTATATTAAATATTAAAAATATATTCTATTTATAAATTGAAACCATTCAATAATATAATTTATCCATATAAATTATTTGAATGAAAAAAGTAATTTTTAATTATAATTTAATGTATTTTTACTATTCATCAAAACATGAATGTTATCCAAAAAATACTATAAATTCAACCAATGTAAATTTTTATATCCCAATTCAAAATAAAATTTTAATTTTGTAATATAAAAAATATTAACATGTCAAAATATTAATTTAAATGTGATTCTCCATTCGAAGGATTAAAATTAATCTTCTAAAAAAATATGGTTTTATACATCAAATAAGGTTTTATTCATACCCTATAAAATAAATATCCATTGGGTGAAAATAAAAAATATTTTATTAATTATATAACACATTTATATCACATTAATTTAATTACCAAAATTAATTAACACAAAAAATAAAAATATCAAGTGGATTTATATTTTTCAAAAATAATTCATTGCCAATGAATTTACAATGTATTTTCATAAGTTAGTTATAATTATTCCCACAAACCTAACGAATATGATATAACAGTACTTTTATAATAAGTGAATCTTGCGGTTCATTTAAACTCACTATTTTGTGAAATCAAGCTAATAAATAATAAAAAAATATTTAAAGAAAATATTTCACAAAAACATCCTGGTGTTTCATTCTACCCCACCTTAAATTGAATTTTTTCCTCAAAATTTGTCACATGAACACAAATAAATGATGATACCTCTCTCTCATAGTATCTTCAATTTCTCATGTAGCTTCTTCAAATTGGTGTTTCTTCCATAAATCATTAACCAATGGAGGGGACTTGTTTCATAGATATTTTTTACTACGATCCAGAATCTCTATTAGTTGTTCTTCATAAGAAATAACTTGCCCCAATAGTATAACTTCATTGATTTGTACATGTAAAGGGTTGAGTAAGTACTTTCTCCGGAATGTTATATGAAACAAATCATGAACTTTAGAGAGATATGGTGGAAGCTCCAATATGTAGTTATCTTCCCAACACGATACTGAATTTCAGAAGGACCAATATACCTAGGGCTCGGTTATCCCTTCTTTCAAAATCTCATTACTCTCTTGTATGGAGATATTTATAAGAACACATTGTCACCCACATCAATCCCTTGGTATTTTATTTTGTTTTCACCATAACATTTTTCGTTGACTCTGAGCTTATCTTATGTGTTGTTTAATAGATATGACCTTTTATTCCATTTCATAAATAATATCAGGTCCTAATACCTTTCTTTTCCCAAACTTCATCCCATCAAGTTGGAGTTCTGCACTTTGTTCTATAGAGGGATTCATAATAATCCATCTGAATACTAGAGTAAAATATATTATTGTATGAAAATTGTACCAAAGGTAGGTTTTGATCCCAACAACCATTGATATCTATAGAGAAAGATCACAACATGTATTCTAGAGTTTTAATTATCCTCTGAGACTAACCGTCTGTCTAAGGATGATACGTGGTCCTAAAACATAACTCTGTATCTAGATCATACAGAAGAATTTTCCATAACATTGAGTTAATCCTCTGACCACGATTAAATATAATAGAAAGTGGTAGTCCATGAAATATTTATACATAAATTACATATATCATGGAAAGCTAATCAAGAGGTAAATACTCTCTAATACCAATAAAGTTTGCCAAATTCGTAAGGCGATCCACTATAACCCATATAACATTATTTCCTTTAGATGTTTTGGTTAGTTTTATGACAAAGTCCATAGCTATGTTTTCCCATTTCCATTCTGGTAAGGGTAATGGTTGTAACATCACCTTATACTTTTGTCTCTTAGCCTTACCTTGCTGACAAACCAAGCATCAAGAGACATATTTGGTGACATCTCTTTTCATTTCATCCCACCATATGTACTTTTTTAGGTCCATATATATCTTTTTACTTCTAGTGTGAATAGATAATGAATAACTATGACCCTCATCCAATATCTCCTTCATTAATTCTGGTATGGGAGAAATATAAACCTGGTTGCTAAACTTTTTTTATCACAATCAACGTTGAATTCATGAAAATTTTAACCTTCATTTGTATATCTAAATATTTCTTGTGTGATTCCTTAATATTCACATTTTTTATGGTTGAAAATTAATTTGAGAAAGATAATATTTCTCCCCTTTTTTTAAAATATACAGATCCATCCATTGAAACACCATAAATATTGGATCTTTTTTGATCCTCATCATGGATAGGCTATCATGGTCTTTCCGAATTAACGCATCTCACACCATGTTTTCTATTCCAAGGTGGTAAAGTATTGAGTAGTCGTATTCTTTAATCAACTCCAACCATAATCATCAACTCCATTTTTGTGAAAAGATACTTTAAACTTTTATTATTAGTATAAATATCACATCTTTCTCCATAAAGACAATGCCTCCATATCTTTAATCCAAATATTACCATAGCTTACTCCAAATCATGAGTTGGGTGATTTTTCTTATGTATTTTCAACTACTTTGATGAATAATATATCACCGTATCATTTTTCATGAGAACACAGTCCCTCCCCTTCTTGGATGAAACACTGTATATCAAAAACCTTTCTCCCCTACATGGAAGTGTGAGCATAGGCGCACTTTCTAACCTTTTTTTTTCTTTGAAATTCAATTCACATTCCTCTATAAAAATGAACTTAACTCCTCTCTAAGTCAAATTGGTGATTCGATTAGATTACCGTGAAAAATATTTCACAAAACATCAATAATATCTAGCCAAACCATGAAAACAACATATCTCAGTTACCCTTTTTGGTCTCAATCATCTTTCAATAACCAAGATTTTGTATAGATCCATAGATTTCCCCAATCTTTAGATTATGTGTCCCAAAAAATGTAACTTTATGAATCCAAAATTCACACTTTGTAAATTTGGCATAAAGCTTCTCCTTTCTTAGGGTCTTCAGTACAATTCTAAAGTGATCCTCATGTTCTACCTTACTCATTGAATATACCAGAATAAATTCTATATATATTACCACGTACTGATCAAGATATTCTCTAAAAACTCTATTAATTAGATCCATCATGATAGTAAGTGAATTAATATGACCAAAAGGCATCACTATAAATTCATTATGTCCGTACCTTGAAAGGAATGTTGTATTTGGTATAACCTATTTTTTGAGATTTAATGATGATATACAGAACGAAGATCAATCTTAGAAAAGTATTGAGATCTGTGTAGTTGGTCAAATAAGTCATCAATGTGGGGAAGAATATATTTTTTCTTGATATTTGTCTTGTTATGTTATCGATAATCAATGTTGAGTCTCATTAATCCATATTTTTTCTTAATAAACAAAATAGGTTCTCTTCAAGGTAACGCACTAGGGAATATGAATCCCTTATCTAGATTCTCTTGGAGGTTCTTCTTTAATTCCTACAACTTAATTTGGGCCATTCTATAAGGTCTCTTTGAAATAATCATAGTACCCATTATTGACTATACTGAAAACTCAACATCACGATTTGTTGTAAGACCTAGAAATTATTCTAAAAAGACATTATCAAAATCCCCTAAAATGGGTGTATTCTTAATCGTGAGTTTCTCCCCAACCATTTTAGATAAATAACCTTCATTTATAGGAATCAAGACCCATGAAGTGGAACAAATTTCTACTGGAAGGTTATATTCATGTTTGCATCGATAAGTGGTCATATATTGATCAAGAATATTAAATATGTCTTCCATTAATTGGAAATTGATCTATGCTTCATATAGAGAAATCCAATCCATGCCACAAATCACATCAAGTTACACTATAGGAAGGATCATAAGATTTGTAGGAATCCTATTCCCACAAACTTCTACCGAATAAGAATTATAATGTTTTGATGTGACTATTTTTCCCTTAAGAGTTTTCATAGCTAACTCAAAATCTAATTGTTGAGGTAATATGGGGATACCCCTAGAAAAGTATTCAGAAATAAAGGAGTGGGTTGATCTGGAATCCAATAAAACATTGGACACTTTTGAGTGGATGGTAGCTATAACCTTCACCACTTCATTATGATACTCCATTTCATCGATAGTTTTTTCATGTGAATTTACATTTTCTATGGAATTAAGAGTTAGTTTATGCCCATAATCATCAATAACCCTTTGATTATAATATTAATTTTCATAATTCCCCATTTCTGTGAACGTGTAGCATTGAAGTGTAGGAGTTTCATTATGTGTTGCCTTTTATTTTTCACATTATTAGAAATATATTCCCCATCACTTTGGCATTCAACTTCCCGATGACCCTATTTTCCACACTTAAAACATTTAATAGTCCCTTTATAGAAATTTCCTCAATATTTCATTCCACACATTGAGCATAAGGGAAAAGTCATCTTATTTTCATTTTGGTCTTTATATTTTCCTTTGAATTCCATTTTTCTCTTCTTATCACACACATATGATTGATGTGTTACATTTATCTACATATCATCCTTGAGATCACATATAACTATTTCATTATAGCTATTAAAGTCCCTTATGGTTAATTCCCATCAGAGTCTTGGTTTTAAGCCACTAAAGAATAGATCAATTTTACTCTCAGGTTAGATATTGATACGAGAAGCATACCTTTCAAGCCCTGTAAAATTTTCTTCATTGGTACAAATGGATTCATCATCCTTTTTATTAAGTTCAAGGAACTAATTCTACAAATATGTATAAAGAATACGAAGAAAGTAATTATTGAAACATAAGTTCTTGAACTCTTCACATTCCATGGAATCAATTTCATCTCTTTTCCTAGAATTCATGATAAGATTCCACCATTTATCTGCTTTACCTTCCAAAAGATATACTCTTAAGATGAATTTAAGATGTTCAGAACATTGTATAAATGAAAATATCTTTTTAGTGGTACTAATCCATTGTTTAGTGACTAATGGATTAGAAGACCCTATAAATGATTGTGGACGCTACCTCGTGAAGGATTCAACAAAATTTTATCCCTCCTTTGCACTTTTGGAAGTGTGGCATGATCTATATCTTTAAAATGTTGTGTGATAATGGATAAAATATTTTTCATTCCATCTCCCATTACATTGTTTTACTAATAGGTCCAATAATTTCATTTCCCATCTCATTCAACATTAATGTGGTTCCTTTAGGTTCTAGCCACTGACTAAGACTAAGAAGCATAGTGTGAGAAAAAATAATCATAATTTGAAAAACTCATAATTCAAGAATAAAAATTCAATTTAGTATACATTAGGTTTTATCCTTAGTTATTCATGAACATCTTTAAAACATTTGGATAGAATTGTAATCTATACATTGACATATCCTTAGTGTTATTACTAAGTTTCTCTCATCCTAGTTTCCAATGGTTAACTATACCTTTACTCTAATACCAACTATAACAGACCATATTTGAAATGTAAATATTACCTCAATTTTGAAGAATATTTATTACATAACATAACAAATACCACCCTATGACCCTATAGGTTATGTGTCTTTAGAAACTGGGAAACAAAAATAATTGGTTCTTAAAATGTCTACATTTTCACCCACTTATTTCTTTGAAACTATACTGATTTTTGACATATCTTACTTAATAACATTATTCATTAACCAGGGAAAATAAACATATCAATGGGTGAGATTAAATGTGCAGTAATGGTAAGAAAGGGAAATATCGATCGTATTATAAGAACATAACATTTGAAAATCTTATCCTATGTATAAAAGATCAAAATATCACATCATGGGATAAATAGTTAAAGTGAAATGTAATCCCAATAGACATAAAATAAGGCATGAAATTTTATGGAATACACACATAATATTAGAAAATCATTTCATATTAGTCATGGCTCGTCTCCAAGTCCATCATAGCGATCAAAGTCCATTACTGAACTGAGTTTACTCCTCATTCTATCCTAGTATTACTGAACCAGATTTACAAGTCATTCCATTAATGTCTATATAATGAGATATAAATCTTTACCCAATGAATTGGATGGATATATAGGTCTCACTGATCTCATAATCAATCAATTCTTAAGTGTTCCACAAAAACATAAATAATTTATCATAGCATAACCCATGAAATAAAATGGGTTTCTTAAACATCATTCCATCATAATCCATTAAAAATAAATGGAATTCACAACAATAATTCCATAATAATCACAATCAAATAAATTTAATAATAGGGGTGGAAACATAACCCTGTGTCACCTTACATGGATTTTTTTTTGATAAACCACTCGAACTTATTTCCTGAGGAAAATATCCTTTCTTTATCCAAAATGTTTTCTTTTCTCAAAATGCTATGTAATTTTAAAAGAATATATTTTAGTTAAAAATAGTCTTCAAATTTTTTAGAGTTTCCTTTAGGGAAATAAGGTTTCATTAAATCGTAAACTTCCATTCATGTTGTATAAGTTAAAAAAACATTCTCCTCTTACTTTTGCAGGAAAAGTCAAAAAGTAACTCAAATTGAATAAATAAAAAAGATTCATTTCCTACAATTTAATAAAAATTCCCCAAAGGGTAAAATTAAATTTAAAAAATTGAATAATAATTCAGATAATATTACATAATTAGGAAATATAGATGTGGCTGATAAATGTACCCTAATAAATACATACGTTTAAACAAACTCATATAAAAATGAGATTGTAAAATTATCCAATACCTTAGGTATGATATCCTTCGTATATATCTGAACCTCGTATATAATGATTTAAATAGTTTTATTGACTTTTTATAGAATCATAATAATTATTATGATCTCATATATGATTATGTTATCATCATTTTATCATTGAAATTTCATTGCCACTTGTTATTCGGATATTAACTGTTTTATGTTCTTATACAATATTTGTAGGATAAGTTGATGTTACACTTCTTAGGATATAGTTAAAAAATTTACAAGATGATTTTAGTATAATATATATATATCATATTTATCCATTAAATCCATGTATATAATCATGGTTTAAAGATTATTATGTAGAATGAATTTCATCACATCATGGAGACGGTAGGTCGTGCGAATGCACGAGCGATGATATCATTCACAAAATTGTTAGATGATATTGAATTGGATGGTGTATAATGTTTCAGTATTAGTAAAATTTTATAATAATCATATATAGTTATTATTTCCGTCATTATACCCATCCAATTAAGGTGGTGTTGAAAAACAGATTACACCATAGTGTGCAGACGGTAACCTGTAGGTAAGCACGCGCAGTGATTTCATTTTTCATAGCATGGATAGAAGGTGAAATATGGTTTTTTCATATTTATAATAACATATAAATATATTAGTGATACGGATGTTATTACATTATAATGAAACAATAATGACGAGGAAGTATATGAGGAAACAATTTTGAAGGATTCGGTAGAAGATATTACCTCATCCTCAACGTACTTCCTCTAAATCCCTTCTTAATAAACTATAGTTGGTCTTTGAATATGACCAGAACCTCTGGAATGAAAATAGAGATGTTAATAAGGAAAATGGGTTGGGTATTTTCAAGATTTAAGGCTCAAAAAGGTATGAATAGGTGTGGGAGAGGTGCCCATTTATAATTGAGGTGAGGGGATTTTTTGGAAACTCCATAAAGAATAATTTATAATAAAATCAAACCCCTACCCAAAAAACAAAAAAAAATTCCCAATTTCGTAGATGAGATGAGATAGGTTTATAATATCATCAACCAATAAATTTTGGACAAGTTATTTTGTCAATTTAATCTATATCATTTTAATTAACACTTAATTATTCTAATTAATTTTAATTGTGGTATTAACATTCTAAATATTTTATGGTTATAAATATTTAATTATATGGTGTTAATTTATTAGAAATGTATCTTTCATGACATTTTATACCATAAAATTATTTCTATTTAAATGATAAATATTTTTATGATTCTTGAATAATGTAATAAAATGTTATTTTTATAAAATATCAATAGTGTCAATTTTGACACAATTCTCTTATTAAACATAAAATAAAATCTAGACAGAAGATAAATTATCAAAAAATATTTAATACACTCATAACTTGTAATAGTCACCTAGAAAGTTTGTGGATCACATTAATTAATTCATATGATATTTCTTTTAATATTTTTAAAACCATTTTTATGATATTTCTATTAATAATATAATTTCCACATCACTATTGTGTCATCAATAATGGTAATTAGTTAATCTATAAAAAATATTAATAAGTATCTATGATTTTGGTAATTATTTTATATTTACATAGGCAATAAAGAGTCTATATTATCGTCTAGTTATCCATAAATTAAATTTAATATACTTATATAAAATGATATTGTAACATATTGTCTCATTCATTAGTTTTTATTATATTCATTTTATATTCATAGGTAAGTGTCCATTACGTTATTACATTTATAAAAATATGATAAGAGTCCAATTTAGTCATAAAATGGGATTTTAACAGGTGTTAATGTAATTTTATAATATTATTTTTACCTTTAATTACCTGATTTACCTTTAACCATGATAATAAAAATATTCACCAAAGTTTCTATTCATAATGCCCAAAAATAAAAGTATCCTATTAACATAATTTGGACCTACTAATTTCAAATATGGAATATATGTTTCAAAATTAAAAACACATAAGTTGTAGTAATTAATTTAAAATTAATCTTGTTGTTTAAATGACAAAACATGTTCAAATAGCTAAAATATTTCAAAAAATAGAAATGTTTTTACATCGAAATATTATGTAAAATTAATTAAAATGAACTAAATTATATTAAATGGTAAAAATATATTCTATTTATACTTTTAAACAATTAAATAATATTATTTATCCATATAAATTATTTCAATGAAAAAAATTTATTTTTATTTAAAAATTAGGGAATTTTTATTATTCATCAAAACATGAAAGTTATCAGAAAAATATCCGAAATTCCTCCAAAGTAAATTTTTATATCCCACTTAAAAATAAAATGTTAATTTTATCATATAAATAATATTAATTCGTCAAAATATTAATAAAAAAGGGTTTTCCATTCAAAGGTGTAAAATTAATCTTTAAAAAAATAGGTTTTGCACATAAAATAGGGTTTTAATTATATCCTATCACTAAAATATCCCATGGATGAATATAAAAAATATTTTATTAAGTATATAACACATATATATCACATTTATTTCATTACCAAAAGTAATTCAATCAAAAATAAAAATATCTAAATTATTTTTACTTTTCATAAATAATTGATTTCTAATGAATTCACAATGCATTTTCATAAGTTAGTTATAATTATTCATGCTAACCTAAAGAATATTATATAATGGTAATTTTATAATAAGGGAATCTCACCGTTCATCTATACTCATGATTGCGTGAAAATCAAGCTACTAAAGAATAAAAATTATTTAAAGAAAATATTTCATAATGACGTTCAGGTGTTACATCTATTCAAGAAATTATTTTAACCACATGTGAACCATTGTGATGAGATTTTATGAGAACAATTCTCTCCACATAGAATAGGTAATTATTACAGTATTCAATGGATTCCACACAAATATATAGCTCTATAATACAAGTATCTATTAAAATATCATTTTTCATGAACCGTTTATAAATATTCATATACAATTCAATGGAGTACATCCATCTATAATATGTAGTACGACATAGGTATATTTCTCTAACCAATTAAACCATCAAGGTAACCATTATATCAATTAATGGACGTGGGAAGAACATCACCAATTTACGTAATATGATATCAATTTACAATTCTATAATTCGAAATATTACCAGGTCTATAACATTAAATCATTTATATTTGAAAATGAAACCATAAATGGTTAATATATTATTAAAAATTTTAGTAAAAATTAATTTTAAAGATGGATGTATCAAATCTTGCATCAACACATGATAGTAATGTGGTTTCTTTCCCTTTAACTTTAAATAATGCATTTAAATGTTATTCTTTATTTTTTATGAATACCCATATGGAAACTTCTTATTATTCAAGATGTTGAACAATTGATATATCTCTTTCCTAGAAATTGTGTAGGTTGTTAGAGATTGAAATGTTAATCTTCTAATCATCAGTAGCACCAACTCCTCCATTTTCCATATGTTAAACATGTCCAACCTATCCTTAATTTCAAATAATGTTTTTCATGGTGTATTTATTATTATTTTAATTACATTATCACAAAAAAATTTCAATGTTCGTATAATTAGAAAAAAATTATGTATAAACAATTTTCGCATTGTAAAATAAAAAAAATTGACCTCATTTTTCAAACTAGTTTTTACAGTTTTTGAAAAAAGTCTTACAAAAATTTGTGACCAAATGGTTTTGTTTTTTTAACTATTCATTACTTTCTTATTTATATGGTGTATTACCTTCTTCTGAATTCATATCAAATGATTTTGTTCAAGATCGGTATCTGCGTCATCAAGAAAAAATTAAATATTTCTTAAAAACACATTATTTGAGGAGTGTTTCATCCTAACCTAGTGTGTACATTATTAACAACTATGAAAACCTATAAATGCATTAATCCTACATACTAAAAAATTAACATAACTATGAAATTAATTTTTCATTCTGTATACCTTGTCTCTCAGTGTGGAATATATTTTTTTTAAGAATCATACAATATAAAAAATAAATATCATATTAATTTTTTATCTTAAATCAATGCATCCAAATAATCATCAACATCATTACCTAGTTGTTTTTTTACTTATATAAGTAGAGTAAACATAATGCATTTTCACATCATGTAAGAACCCGGTGGAATGTTATAATTTTCCATCATAATTGGACACATATAATGAGAGATAATTTTTATACAAAAATTATTCTCTTTATATGTATATAACACCAGATGAATCTTTCCTCATCTTTTTTCAAAATTTAGGACACTCATAATCAATTTTATTCTGTTAAGGATAGTTTTTTTGGGTGGTGTAATTTCCTATCTTTAATTCTTACATCTTTGTTCCATTTCAATTACCATGTAGTCTAATCACTTCTATATATGACTCTAATGCTTGTAATGATTAGAAAGTACCATAAATCTTTTGAAGGACTTGATTCATCTTTCTTGTATCAAGCCACACCACACTTTTGGAATTTTTTAGTGATATATGGTCCTGGAATAAGAATATATTTCCATTTGAAAAGACATGTAATCTTCAAGAGATAATAACCATTGAACATACCATTCCTCTAGTTTCATATGTTCCTGAATGAATCTTATAATATTTTGGTTTCTTATCATTAAATATATCATTTAATTTAGTAAATATTGGGACACCCTATCTATTTCTAGAATTTAGAATATAGAGATTTATTTTTCCAGACAGATATGAATATTTGGTTCATATAGAATAAAATGGTGTCCTTTCATAGCTCATGAAATTTTGAATCAAATTTAGACAATCATGAATTTCATCTTTAACATTCATATTTGTTTCCTTAATGAAATCTTCATCACTATTTATAGTTGTAATAATACACTTTATATGATCTTCATCATCATTTACACTTGTAATAATATCAAATGATCTATTAAATGTAATGTTATCCCAGTCACTAGAAATATTTAGTTCTTCCATGTGTTTAGTTTAACATTTATAACTGTAATCAGTTCTTTGAAATATTATTTTTTCTTCTAACTATTCTAGACTGATTAGTCTTTAATAAAAACAAAAAAACATTGAAAATGATTTTATAAGGTTCATATGCATCATATTTTTCAAACTTTATAAACTCCTTAAACCTATACTAATAGTATTTGGGTATATAATTGGGATTAATAAATTTTTCATCCATATTCAACCTATTTTATTTTGTAAAAGTCTTAATTAATAAAAACAAATACACATAATGTGGGATCTTCGTATCTTAAAGGATATTATTTATATACACACACACATATAGTCATCATATTTTATTAAAATTATCATTGAATAAAAATATTTCTATAAAATATAAATAAGAATAATTATATGAATCTAATGTATTATAAAAATTAATGATTAATTACCTATTGTCATATATGATAAATAATTTTGGTTTTTTAAAATGAATTATTGAAGATAGATAATTCATACCCTATCCCGATAAATATTTATAAGAAACCTATGGATTTTTACAATTGGATAATTATTGGGGTGTATGTAATAAGATTTCACTATAAAAAAATACCTTAAAATGGTTAACTTATTTTTGTAAATGTTTCTATAGTGTTTCAAACAATGTAATCACTTTTTATAAATGACTTGCCAACATAAATTTGATATTAGGTATATTATTATACCTTCACACCTATTAATGATACTCTATCATGGTAAAAAATGAGACAATGTTACACTAATCGTTCATCTTTAGAACCTATTTTATAATGGATGTCTCACTGAAGATGTTGTTATACTAGTTCCCTTTCTTCATAGCCAAGTTACCTCTCTATAGATCACTGCTTGTATGGATATTTATATAGTATAGGATTAAAATAGATGATATACTAATCAATATGTCCATGAAGCATTCCACATTGCGTAATGTCTATTTGGCTAGGTAAGAGTTCATACAACATGTATTATTCAAATTTTCCTTCCCAAAATTCATTTATATTTTGGTCTCTATCCTCTTTTAGGTGAATTTTACAAAGCCTGATAACCTAATATCCTTGATTAAATGCTGGAAAAATCAAGAGGCCATTATGTAGTTTAGTAGGAAACTTCAATATATTGTTGTAGAGGACTGGATCCTCACATGGTTGATAAGGAATGTGAAAATATTTTTATGAAATTTCCTTGACTTGAACAAGACCATGAAAAACATCCTTCTAGAAACTAAATTAGTAGAATACATGAATATTTTACTCAATGGAAACTTAAAAAAACCATTTTATAATAGGATCGGTATTTAGTGGAATGTTATAGTTTATAATAGATGTTTACCAATTTTTTGGAAGCACCCTATTGATGGCTAAATTAAAATAAATATGGATGGTTCCTTGAAGGGAAACTGTGGATCATATAGCTATAGTGGAATCTTTAGGGATGAAAGGGGTGGAACTCTCTCTTCCTTCACTAAGTACTATGGGATGGTGGTCACCAATTACATGGTGATGGAAGGCTATTATGGGTCTTAACTTTTCTAGATTCCACAATATGAACAATATTTTTCTAGGACACACTCAAATTTTATGGTCAAAACCATTCAGCTAAATGTTATATGTCATTCTTGGAGATTGGAAATGTGTGGGAGGGTTTTTTTTCTCCTATATGTAAATTAATTTCATACTATCTAATTATAATTGAGAATTTAATTTTAATTCAGACACCCTCAATAATTTTATGGTTGGGTTGGGAGCTTATAAAGGGAACCTAGAATTACCAATGTTAATCAAGGATCATTTTTTCCTTAACATTTTTAAAAGTAAATCTGTCCACTTTTTTAAAATTTTGAGTCTTGGAGTTTCACTCTTGGGGAAATTTTATTATTTATTTTTAAATTTATGAATGATGGCATATTTCATCCCTAAACTGGGATCCATAAATATTTTTTTAACAAATTAGTCTTTTTAACTCATCCTAGAGATGTTTTAACCTTTAAATCAATTAATGTTTGGAAGATTTTAAAATTATTAATTTTTGATTTGTTTAGAATTATATATAATACTTAAACTATGTTTAATTAAAATAAACAAGTTGAATGAAACACATCATTTTATTCATGATTTTTGTAAAATATATCTCTATTTGAATCAGTGTATCTAGAAAACAACTAAAGGACCATTGATGATAATACCATATATCAAATCTTGATGGCTTATAATTTGTTTTATTGTATACTAATGTGATTCGGAAAAATGGTTAGGGAATTAACATGTTTTTCAAAGGAATTTTACTGAAGTGGATATGTGAAACAACCAATATATCACATCAATGTTAGTTTACTATCAAAATTTAGTTTTTTCACTATAAAATATATTTTTGATACATTTTTTTATTTTTACATATGTAAGTCTGAATTTGTATAAATATTACTTATTTTTATGTTGATTTAGTCCCAATTTGAAATAAAAACCCAAATTTTAGATCTATTATTAAATAAAAACAATTTTTAAAAGAATCTCACTCAAACATATAATTTTAATAAATCATAATAATATTTTAATTATAGCTATTTTAGAAAATAAGATCATCAAAGATAAAATTCATTGTATTTTTAAAATATGAGTTGATATTAGTTTTTTAGATCATAATAAAAAAAATTTATATTACATTCCAAAACCATTGAATGACCCACATAATAATTTCTCAAATTCTTCATTTCGTAAGAATAAAAATAACACTTTTAATAAGCTTTGAGATTATGAAAATAATAAATATTGTGGGTAGAATTAGAAAAATAGATTCATTCACAAAAATTTCCTAAATATTTGAATTTCAAAATGATAAAGTGGTATATTAAATTACAAAAATAATTTTAATGTCTAATGGAATTCATAATATATAAATTATTGACATTAAAATTTGTATAATTTCTATTCTGAAAATTTTCATTTCTAAAAAATAGAATTTTAAAATTTGGATTCCTCTCTCAATAAAAATAATATAGAAATTAAAAATTATTTCTAATAATATTTTCTAAATTATATTAATTATAATGGGAAAAATATTGTTTATAATAATTCAATAGAAATTTTGAATTTAAATACAAATAAACTAAATATTTTTTTTTATTTTCTGAATAAAATTAAGAAATTTAAGTAGAATAATTTGTGTGTATTTTTCAATTTTCAAATTAATTTATTAATCAAAATCAAATGATAGTGAAAAAAAGAAATCATAATTCCACATAAAATGTTTTTTAATAAAAGGAAAACGAATTTTGATCTGATTGATATATAATTTTTATGCATTCTTGACTAATAAAAGATTGTTTAAAATTTATTAATTTTTTTATCCATTGAGAGGTAATTCAAGATGTAGAAGAAAAATAACCAAATATCACCCGAGAAAGGGGTAAACATTGATTTGAAGATAATAACTGATGTAAAGAAACAAAAATAAGATAAAAAAGAACAAAAACATCATAAATATGAGAAGAAGTAATGACAATAATAAAAAGATCATGGATAATGATGGAAGGCCATTTAAAAATGAATAATGAATAATATACCTTCAATTTTAAAGGTTATTCATCTGAATGCTTCAAAGGAGGCGACAATAGGATTCGTTTTCCACTACATATTGAATGGTGTGAGCATGTGTGATCTTAATTCAGGTTCTTATAAAATAGGGGAATAGGTTTTATTTTCACTAGTGAAAACTTTTGATAAAATAAACATTTATCAGCCCAAAAATGGAAAACAAAAATAAAGATTTGATTTATCAGTGCTCAAAAGGAAATATTAAATACTAACATTATAAACATTAACTAACACGAACTGATAAATGTATATTTTATCAGCACATAATATAGAGTTGATAAATACTTAGGGAAAATTAAAGAATATATATGAAAAATAAATTACGAAATATATAAATATATATAATAAAAATTACTTTATAATAAAAAAATTATTATTATTATAAATAAATAAATTACAAAAAATAAAAAAATATTTACAAATATTATTAAATAAAAAATATTAATAAATGTGATAATACATTGATAATGGTGTTATATTATAATAAATGTATTAATATTATAATGAATGAATAAATAATATTAATTATGTAAATTGAAAAAATATTATTAATGAATAATATATATATACATATATTATGCTTTAAAAAAATATTAATGAATAAATATTAAAATAAAAATGAATAAAGACTCAAAATTACATTCAAATAAAAAATATTTATGATAAATTTATAATTAAAATTAATTGATAATAAATGAAAAATAGTTTGTATTAAAAATATCAAAATAAAAATGAATATATATAAATTATTAAAATTACAAACATATAAAAAAATTATATATTAATAAATAAAAATTTATAAATAAATAATAGAAATGGATAAATTTCAGAAATATTAAATTTTTAAAAAATAAAAATGAATAAATCACAGAAATAATAAAGGTGGTAATAAATAAAAATAATTACATAATGATAGATGAATAAATATTAAAAGTTTATAATTTTTAATAATTAAAAATAAATAATTTGAAAAAATAATAGAAAACTCGATTAATAATTTTAATTATATAAATTAATGAAATATTAAAATATAATTAATTTGAGGATGAAAATAAAAAAAATTAAAAAAAAAGTGATGTATAATAATGTATTACTTGTTGATGAATAAATAAAAATTGTATATAGATTTTAGTAAAAATTAAATAATGTTTTTGATGATGAAAGGGACCCAAAAATCACCCCCTGGATTTGGATCATTGTAAATCTTACTTCAAATATATTATCTTGCATGGGAAGAAAATGTTGGTTGATAGTGTGGGATTCATCTCCCCCCCCCCTGAAGAGAGGGTTGAGGAAAGACTCCAATATTCCAAAAACAGTGTCTACTAGATCCTCCTCAAAGGTGCCAAGAAGGGACAATGTTGAGATTCTCAAGATCTTCAATACAGGTAATTCTCAATCTAAATGTGAAACTACTGATGTGTATGGTAATGGGAATGATCTGTCTGATTATGATCATTAGCTTTGCTTTTTCTATATAAGGGAAATTATTTTCTTCTCCATCAACAATTCTTTTTGGCGATTTCTTTTTTTAATAAATGGTTGAAATTTTTTTATTCTAAATGGACTTTCCCTGTATATACATATTAAAAGTATTGAATATAAATTTTTAAAAATGTAAAATAACAATCAAAAATGAATTCAATACAAATTTATTAAATTACAAAATATTAAAAATTAATAAACTAATGAAAATATTTAAAAAAAGAGAAATATAACAAATGAATGAATGATGTTAAATTAATAAATGTAATAAATGAATATAATTTAATAATTAAATAAAAAAATATTAAACATAGATAAATAATATTGATTATAGTAGCTAAAAAATATTAAAAATTAATAAATCATAAAAATAAAAGTTAATAAATATTAAATGTCACATTTAAATACTTGGATTTCATAGTAAATTAATAAATAAAAATTTATAAATACACAATGTATAAATATTTAATTTCAAATAGTATTAAAATAAAAATTAATAAATATTAATTATATAATTTGAAAACATATTAAAAATATTACATTTTAACAATTAAAAGTGAATAAATAAATACAAAAAATTACAAAAAATTACAAATATATATATATATATATATAATTGCATTAATTACATTTGAAAAACATTAATTCTCCTTCGATTGTGTCTCTGTATATATATATATATATACAAACAAATATATATATACATATATTATAATGATATATGTCAAATTTCAAAAAACACAAATGAGTTCTATAGCTATATAATGATATATAAATTTACATATACAAAAACATACACATTAGAAATATTCACACAAACATATGCATAGACATACACATAGATACACATACACATACATACACAAACACACACTGACATACACAAACAAATACATACATACATATACATACATGAATATACATATACATGAATATACATGTATATTCACATAAACATATGTACAATTACATACATGTTCATACACATACATACACATATTACATAGACATACACATACTATATAAACATATATAAATATACACACACAAATACATACATATATATCCACAAACCCACATACAAATACACATACAAACATACATTTACATACATATAGATGCACACACACACACACATAAACATATACATACAAAACACATACATCTATATACGATCACATAAACATACACATACACATTCTAACAATATATAGACATAAAAAATACATATGCATACATACACACACATATAAATACATACACACACACACACACAAATATATATATACATACACATACATCCACATACATCCACATACATATAAATACATAGACACACACAGAGAGATATATATATATATACACATAAACATACATCCACAAACATAAACATGCATACTCATATATACAAATATATGTGTATATTTTAAACTATTTAATATGAATATAAATATATAAATTACAATATGAACTATATTAAAATAAATATATATACATATTTATAATTATAATTATTTAAATAAGATATTGATATATTACATTTATATATACATTATTCCATTAATATATATACATATACTATTAAACATTTTTATTGATTAATAAAATTTGGTAATTTATTTTATATATAATTAGGAAAATAAGATTACTGATAATTTTAAATTATATAATAATTATATAAACCATATTTTTATATTATATTAACATATATATACTCATTGTCATATGAATCATAGTTAAAATTATATAAACAAGGATATATAAATTAAATTACTCAGGGGGTCCTTTATCAGAATTTTTAATGGTTAGAACTTCATCAATGCTTTTTTTAGTACAAATGAAGGTTATATTTATTAGTTATTTTAGTTAGTTCTAACAAAAGTCTCCCATTTTATGTCATTTTTTAGCATGGATAAAGGGCATCACTGAATAAATACGAATCTGTAGTAGTGATAAAACAATTAAAATTTAATCTAAATTAATAATTTACTAATTAGTATCAATTAATAGACCTTTAACTAAAGGTTCGTGATATAAAAAATTAATTAATTAATTAATATCTTATTAAACATTTAAAATAGTTCTTAAAATTCAAATAGTCACAAATTCTAATGTGGTTGTCTATTTTGGATCCAAAAGATGTCATATCAAAACATTGAAAAGATCTATATTGTCATACCAAGGCCGAAAACACATCAGAAATCGAATTTTTTGTTGAGATACCCTAATATTTGATTCATTATTAGAATTTCAGATTTTTTTTAAGGTAGAATTATTGTCTTTTTTTTATAGAAATTTTTTTTCCAGAGGTCTTAATTTCATAATGATTGTATGGTGTTAAAATTTTATCATTTTTAAAATTACAGTGTTATTTATAATTATGTATATATATATATATATTCATACATATTTTTATTTATTTACATATAAAAATTTAATTGTATGAAGAAATAATTAAATATATTTTCATATAAAATATCCTTTTAAATATATAAACCATTTGGAATAAAAAATAATTATCCATTTTATTTAAAATTAAAATTATACCATTTTATTTAAGTTATAAAAATTAATCAATATATTTATGCAATTAAAATTTTATATTTAATATTTATATATAAATATGTTTGTGTGTCTATAATGAAAATAATATATATATTTATATATATATTCTAATATATATAAATTAATATTATTATATAATATATGTACATAAATATAAATATATATATATATATATAGACACACACATATGTATAAATATATAAATATTAATAAAAACATAAACACACAGAAAAAAAAATTTAATTAATTTAAAAATAATTATTTTAATATGTAAAAATATATAAATAGATATATGGATAAAAATATACATAAAAATATAAAAATAAATATATATATCATAATGTATAGAAAAAAATAAGATGGATAAGTGGTAAGGTTGTTCACTATGCACGTGGAGGTCCCATATTTTAATCCTTACAAGAAGTGGTGCACACATGTATGAGTAGTGGTAGAGCACTAATAAAAGGGTATTCGGGGTCATGTGTGTGTAGGCGATGGGGCCCTGATAAAGGGGTGGTGGTGGGTGGGTGTGAAACACCTCAAATAATTTTAAAAAAAAAAATTTAATTTTATTAGTGGTAGAAAAAACACTATTAAAGGGTGAATTTTCCTACTATAAAAATAATGATTTAACTAAAACTAATAAAAGTGACTATATTTCAAGGGAATATACAAAATTCGTTAATTTTTAGCACTTACAATGTAAGATCTTTTTTAGAACAGAAAAAAACAATTTTATCACGCATAAAATCATTATTTTTGGTAATCAGTTTATATAACCCATCCTCATAGGACCAAAAAATCATGCATCCATTCCCCCTTTAATTAATTATACATGAATGGTGTTAGAATGAGTGAGAACTAGAGAAAAAAAATTTACAGGTGAACGTAAAAACAGACCTAGCTTGGACCGAGAGTTCGGTAAATAATTATATTGGTTTTTAATAAAACAATATATCACAAGAAACATAGATGTGATGAAACTCAATTTCAATATATGGTTTTTGGGAAACATAAAAAATCATATTGTGTACTACATTAATTAATAAATTAAATTTAATAGGAGATTCATGGAAATTTAATTTCCTCTAAAAGTCAATAAAACCTTCACACTATAGTAAGTGATGCATCTATGGAATACGTAAGAAATTGGAACTTCTTTTCAGGTATGGATCATTATTTCGGGGGTTTTTTAGGAAAAAAGAAGAAATGTGAAATGTTCTAAGTATATGATGTGTACTATGAAGTACACATCATGTACCCAATTGCTGCATATAGCCATGTAACGACCAAGTACATGGCCTTGTAAGTGACATTGAAAACTGCCTAAAGTGGGGGCTGGTTGAGGCTAGTACATGGCATGTACATTAAATGAACACACCATGTAAGTTTCTATCTATTTGATAAATCAGTTCAATGTCATGTATCACATACAAAACCATCTTCTTCTCTATGTGTTTCATACATGAGAGGGATGAGATTATCGTGAACTTCGAGCCCCTCACAATTCTCCATTCGACCTCCAATTGAGATGTCATCGGGTGCGTTGGATTCCCACCTGTGAGTTCTCTCTTTCCCAAGATCCTTTCATCCTGATTCATCCTATCTCATGAGTATTTGAAGGATGATTTTTTCCCTTTTCATAGATCTATGTCATTCTAGGCTGATTCAATGGCTTATGTTCAAGAGTGTTGATCGTATGACATCAAGGTAGGTGGATTGTGCCTCACATTGATTGTATTTGAATTATATATGAATAAAGGGTTGTATATCCACATTTGGGGGTTTGCGTGTTTGGAATTAGACCTTGTTTATTACCTATTATGGTTTGATAGTTTTATAAAAGGGTAATTGATTATGCATATGGTTTTATAAATTGATTATGGGTGCGCTTTTATTGATAATTGATTATTGACCTTTGGTCTAGAATCCCTGTTAGGCTTTCCTAGTGTTCCTTGCCACATGTTGTTAGGATAGAGTTACTAATTATATGAGATTCATATGATTCTCATTGTGAATTTTTGACTATGGGGAATTTTACTGTGAGAGCTTCCTATGGGAGGGTCACTAATGTATGTTTTGTTGTTATGTTGACCTTGAGGGGTTGACTGTGAAAGTTGTCGGGTGGTCATATACAAGAGGGGTTAAACTGTGAGAGAAATCTGGAGGGTCATTATTTATTAAATGTTGGACCCTAGGGCATTGACAGTGGGAGATGAAAGGTGGTAATGTTAGTTTATTATTTTTCTGTAGACCAAGGGGGTATTAAATGTGAGAGCTTCCCAAGTGGTCGTCTGTGAATGATTAGTGCTATGTGGGTCTAAAGGCAATAAACTATTTGATCATTTCAAGAGGGTCATCATTTATTGAATTGATGATATATTAAACAAGATGGTTCAGACTATGAGAACATTCCCAAAGTGTTTCTTTTTAATAATTTAATGATTTTGACGAGTCTACCAAGACAAAGCACAAGATTGGACTCAGTCCACATGATTGTTTAGATGGTCTTCTGAGATGTTTGTTTTTTTACCATTACATAGGGGGGATATAAATATTAGGCTAGATCCCAATATTTCATGATTCAAAGGATGAATAATAAATATAAATGGATGTAATTGAAAATAGTAGGATTGTTTACTTTTGAGTGAATAATAGTTTATTGATCCGTTTTTCATATTGACAGCTATATATATTCGTTGATAGTTGGGAACAGTTCATTTGGTCGTTTCCTACTGGGATTCGTCTCACAACCTGTTTGGGTCATGTTTTCTGGGCCCAAAATGAATATATGGTTGTAGGTATAGATAAGGGAAATCACCCTTCTTCATCAGGTACATGATTATTGTTGAAGATAGAGAGCATGGGACCAAGCCAAGGCTTGCGATGCTGTTGGAGTTTACTGATTATTTGTACATCAGTTTTAATTATTGTATTTCTAGAATTTTGGCTTTTTTGGCCTCTTTCCTTGATACATGTGAAATGAATCATTTATATTTGCTCCATTTTTTATATTACTATTGGTCTTCCTCTATTTACTTTTATTTTATGGTATCACTACATCCACTATTGTTTACTAGTTGTTATTCAATTATGTATACTATATCAATAAGTTCATAGTTTCCTCACTATTAGACCTTGGCCCTCACTTCTAGTTGACAGCCTCTGGTGTTTGGGGAAATTTTCTTGAGTTCACGTGACCAACCAGGTATGAGGCACCCCTAGGTAGCACCCGGAACTGGGATATTACACAGTAATATCATAGGAATTTTAGTTTTTACATTTCCTTACTAATTGGATCTTATAGACTGAGATAGGTAATAATAGTTAGTTTGTAATAAGTTGTTCTTGGGATTAGCAAACCCGTGTATAGAGAAATTCTAATTTACCTCGAATATTGAATTATTTATGGTTTTTTAATTTTTATAGTTGATTTGATTTCACCATGGGGTAATTCACTTATTTTGTGTTGTTATGATTTATATCCTTGTGGTTCTATTTCTATTACAACCCGATGAGATGATGGTATGCCATCTCTTGCATCATATAGGCCCTTTCTAGAGATCACATTTCATTAATTCTCATCTTTCCATTTAAGATTCATTGCTGATTTCATGTAGTTTCGATATATGTTGTTCTAGATATTCATGTTGTTGTGATAGATGTCTTGATAGAATACATGCTATTTTGATACGGTATAGGTATATGTAAAGTTTCATTTGTATGGACGCAAAGAATTAGACCCAAAGGTGTTATGGGCCCTCTCGGATCGAAATATGGTGGATCATGATTGAACTTTAATTGAATTTTGTCAAGTTATGATAGGAATAAGGAATCCAAACATTGATTCGTGGGATTGTGGGCTCTTACGGGTCGGAATTTTTCATGCCTTGGATAGAATTTTATTTTTTAAAGGCTTTTAGAGATTTTTCAAAGGCATGTTTTCCTAAAACCCAGAAAACACGATGTGTGGTGTTATGAACACATGCCACATGTTCTTATGTTCGGGAAGAATTGAATTTTCTAATGTATAGGTTATGTACCTTATGTAAATGTCATGTAGTTGTGGACCGTGTGAATTGACTGTGTGAGCAGAGACCCAGGGTTGGGAAATATTTGGCGGAAAAAGTCGTGTACCTAGAGTACAGTAAGTGTTGTAAAGAACCATGTATCTTGTTCTGTGAAAAATGAAATGGGTGGATAAAACTTATGTTGTACACATCATGTCTTTTTTATGCACATTGTGTTGTTATCCACTGCCTATCTAGCTGTGTGACCAACAGAATTGGTAGATGATACTTAAGTAGTACATTTCATTTCTAGGGTGAACACACCCTGTAGTGTTATCTAGGAGAGAACCATGTAGTTCTATCAGTGTATAATGACCTAGGCAGGAGGGAAAATTCAAGTACACGCCATGACTTAGGATTAACACATCGCATCTATGGGGTGTTACATGACGAGGTTGGTAGAGGTACATTCCAATTTTATGGCTTAAGGGAATATGTTGTGTAGTTGTTATATACGTCATCTAACCCTATTTTGTAAAACTATAATTTTTTCCATCTCATGTTACATTCTTGAACATCAAAGTTTTTTTCCTTAATAATCTTGTACTAAGGTGTGTTCTCGACCATGCAGGGTCATGCCACTGAGGCATCCTCCAATTTTACGCCTGCTATAGAGAGATTATCAGACACCAGAATGGGTAGGACAGGGAACCCCAACTGTTCCTACCAACATTCCCGTCTTGGCACCAGCTATTATACTAACACAGGTGCTAATGCATCGTTCTGAGAAGGCTTTATGGGGATGATCTAGTCATTTCATGGAGCACCACATCCTTCCCCGACTATAGAGGAGTTGAAGTGGGTGTTCCAACAGCAGTATCCTCCCAGTTTTTGAAGGTATGAGGACCATAGGATATAGAGTCCTGGTTGGAGACCATGCATTCTATCATTGAGCATCATGAGATACCTTTGTAGAGGAGGTTGAAGCTTGTGACATACATGCTTCATGATTCCACCATGAGATGGTGGGATATTATCTTGAAGGCGGGACATCATCAAGATATGGCATGGGAAGAGTTTCAGAGGACCATCTGTAATTACTTCTAGCCCATGATGTTGAGGGCCTATCAAGCCCGAGAGTTCATGAACATGGATCTAGGCGCTCTTTCAGTGATGGATTGCTCTTCTCATTTTACAGAGCTTCATTGCTTCACACCTATTATGGGAGGTGACGAGTTATCGTTGGATAGGTTATTTTAGGATGGTCTCAGGTATTCCATATGATTTTAGTCAATGTTTTTAGGTTATCTTCAGTAAAAAATATAGTAAACTAGGTGCTGATTACTGAGTGGAATTTGAGGGATTTGGGAGCTATGATCTAGCATGGTTCAGCATCCAGTGCTAGCAATCCTTCGATGGATAGCAAGAAGTTTCGCAGGGAGCATTCATGTGATGTTTCTTCAGATAGTCTGGTGTTATGATACCAATTCGAGAAGTGTGGGCATATGAGATCAAATTTCCTAAAGGACCCAGTTGAGTGTCGGTCTTTCATCCAGATGGGTCACCATAATTGTTTTTGTTGGGTGTTATGACTAGTAGCGAGTGACAAGGGTTCTCTTAGGACTCCACATTCAGGGGAAGGACCACCAGTTTCTTATCCGTTATGGAAATGGAGTAATTCAGGTTGTTCATACTGACGAAGATGACGTGGTCTTGGTATCCAGATGGAAATATTTCAACAACATAAGGGTGGATTAGCTCAGGGTAGTAAAGTAGGGTTATAGGGTCATGGTACAGGTCAGACTTTTGTAGTGGAGCATACCCAGAAAGTGTAGGATCCCGAACCCTCTATAGTTATAGGTACAATTCTAATTGCCTCAGTTTTAGCTTCTTCTCTTTTTTGATATAGGGGTTTCCCATTGTTTTTTATTTATTTCCATTGGGGAGATCCTTGGGCTTTGTATCATTACATATGTGGATGTCTTGATGCTAGACACTCCATTAGGGATTAGAAAGACTAGGCTACGTCAGTGTAAAGTGTGCCCTCTTGAGGATGGTGGGTGTCACTTTTTTTGGGACCTCAATGTCTGTGAGATTATAGGCTTTGATTTCATTCCTAGAATGGACTGGTTAGTCTCCTTTAAGGCCTTTAATGATTGATATCGCTGAAGGGTGAGTTTCACATCACCATAGGGTTGGTATTTTACACATAAGGGAAAATGGGATGTCCATGCGAGTAGAGTGGGACCTTAGCATCATTTGTTGGGAGGAAATGCTACCCGGATTTCTAGTTTATATCTTGATGACCAGGGGACTTCATAGATAGAATTTCTTCCAGTGGTGGATCATTTCAGATATGTATTTCTAGATGACATTTTAGGTTTATCTCTGCAGTGAGATGTTCATTTCTCTATTGAGCTTATTCTAGGAGCGGCAGTGGTGTCCATTCCTCCATATAGGATTGATACACCAGAGTTACAGGACCTCAAGATGTAGTTAGTGGAGTTGCATGTAAAGGGTTTCATATGACCCAGTACTTCCCCTTGGGGTTGGACTGTCCTTTATTCGTGTAAGGTGGATGGTACCCCCAAACTCAGGGTAGATTCTCAGTATTTTTTCATGTTAAATGTCAAGAACCTATATCCCTTTTTCAGGATTGATGATATCTTTAATAATATTTGAGTATCTAGGGTGTTCTCAACGATTTACATGAGATCCAGTTATCATTAGTTTCTCATTAGAACATAAGATATACTTATCAATGACTTTTGTAGTTTGTATGGTCTACACAAGTTTTTTATGTCGTTCGATCTCAGGAATGTGCTGGCAGTTTTCGTAGCAATGATGAACTGAGTGTTCCAAACACACTTGGATTCCATTGTGGTACTCTTTTGGGACGATATCTTTGAGTACACTCACACTCGACAAGTCAATGTCCCCCATCATTATATTGTATTGAGTATCCTAAGAGAGCATCAATTATATGCTAAGTTCTCAAAATGCCACTTTTGGATGGACAAGATTCACTTCTTTGGTCATGTTATCTCAGCGACAGGACTATCAGTGGACCTAGATAATGTGAGAGAATTAGTTTCCTAGGAGAAATGGAATAACCTCTTTGAGGTATGATGTATTTTTGGGTCTGGATGGATACTAAAGGCGCTTTATATAGAACTTTTCATGCTTAGCAGTGCCACTAATGAGCCTGACTATGAAGTGTGCAAAGTACTTGTGGACAGAATCCTACGATTCAGCCTTTCAGGAGCTAAGAGGGAGATTGACTTCCACACCAATATTGATTTTTCTGGAGCCTATTAAGAGTTACACAATTTACTAAAAGGCATCAGATATCAGTATGGGATTATTGCTTATGCAGGGGGAAGGATTCATTGTGTACGGATCTCGGCAGTTGAGGCCACATGAGAGGAACTACTTTATGCACGATCTCAACGTAGCTGCAGTTGTGAATGCTTTACACTATTGAAGAAATTATCTTTTGGGAGATTATTTTTTGGTATACACAAGCCACAAAAGTATCATGTATACCTTTACTCAGCATCATCAAAATTTGAGATAGTGATGGTGGTTTGAGTACCTTCAGTATTTTTACATTGTGCGTGCCTACACACCTGGGAAAGGAAATGTAGTGTCTAATGAATTGAGCATGAGGACTTAGATACCGACAGTTCATAAGGCTAGTAGTGAGTGTAGGATTATGGATCTATTCTCTAAGAAACATTTGGAGGCCCACGATAGACATGGGAAGATGTTTCTTTCTTCTATAGCTATTACATCTACTCTATTGGATCAATTGAGAATGAGGAAGCTATCAGAATCTGAAGGCCAAGACATATGGGATAGTGTGTCAAGTGAGGACCCTAATCCTAGATGGACCATATATGAGGATGAGGTTTTTTGCTTTCATGGGCACATATGGGTGTTAGCAGACATACGTGAGGATCTATTGTGGGATTTTCATGCCATAGAATGGGAAGTTCATCCTGCCATCACGAAGATGTATCGAGATCTGAACCATTAGTATTGGTGGTCACGTATGAAGAGAGATGTGGCTAGTTTAGTCATGAGATATTCCACATGTCAGCAGGTGAAGGTGGAACATTAGTTAAGAGTTGGTCTGTTACAGTAGTTACAAATTCCTGAGTGTAAGTTGAATGATTTGGTGACGGACTTTGTGATGGGTTTACTGAGGTCACCTCAAGGGAATGATGTAGTTTGGGTTGTTATCTACAGACTCACAATGGTTCCACATTTCTTTTTGATCAAGGAAACCTTTAGTGTTGATGGGCTTGGAATGTTATACATCAGAGATATTTTACACTTTCATGGGGTTACACACTATATCGTTTTAGACAGGGACACAAGGTTTACTTATCATGGCTATTAGGGACAGCCAAGGGCCTTGGGTACACAAGTTCTTCTGTGTATAGCTTAGCATCCCTAGATAGATGGCTAGTCCGAGAACCTGGTTCCGGTTTTGGAGGACATGCTATGAGCATGCATTCTAGATTTTGGGGGCTCTTGGGAGAGACACATACCTCTAGTGGAGTTTTACTACAATAATAGATTTCTGGCGACGATTCAAATGGAACCTTATGATGCTTTGTATGGTAACCCATGTTGATCACCCCTATGTTGGAAGGAGGTAGTATAGGTAGCCTTACTGGGACCTTGCCTTGTCCAGGAGACCACTAAGTAGGTGGATTATATTCAGAAGATGATGATTAATGCACTGTCTCGGTATAAATCATATACTGATTGACGAAGATGACCTCTGGAGCTCGTGGTCTGAGATCATGTTTTTTTTTCATGTAACACTGTGGTTGGAACACAGAAGGTTTGTGAGATAGCGGAAGCATTCCCTGAGATACATTGGTCCATTTTAAGTTTTTTGGTGAGTTCGTCTGGCTCCCTATCTATTGTACTTACCCCAGTGGTATCAGGGTATGAACGTCATCTTTCATGTTTCTCAGCTACGATGCTACTTATTATATTTTTCTCACATTTTTTAACTTGAGGAGGTCGAGTTGGAGGTGGGTGAATCTTTTGAGGAGCACCCAATTCAAATTTTGGATCACAACAAGAAGGTGCTCCATGGTCGGTATGTTCCTCTCGTACGGGTGTTATGTTAGCATGGGCGAGTACAGGATGCGACTTGGGTGAGGGAGGTCGATGTATGATCCTAGTGGCCAAAGTTGTTTAGAGTTTCCTCTTCACCACCCTTATATGGGAAATTCGAGGGCTAATTGCATTAAGGGGGGAAGTTTTTAAGAACACAGATCTTCATTTCAGGTATAGATCTTTATTTGAAGTTTTTTTTAGAAAAAAAAAGAAGAAATGAAAAATTTTCTAAGTACCCGAAATTTACGTTTAAGTACATGTTGTGTACTAGGTTTTCGTGTATAGTCGTGTAATAGATGGGTAACGACCGAGTATATGGCCGTGTACGTGACCTGGGAAACTGCCTAAAGTAGGGGCCGGTTGAGGCTAGTACAAAAAGTGTATATTAAATGAACATGCCGTGTACTTTTCTTTTTATTTGATAAATTTGTACAGGGTCATGTCTCATGTTTAGAACTGTCTTCTTCTCCCCCAATTTCGTATAGGAGAGCGATGATCTGGTAACAAACATCAATCCCCTCCCTATTCTTCTTCTGACCTCCAATTGAGACATCGTCGGGTGCATTGGATTCCCACCATTGATTTCTCTCTTCCCCTAAATAATTTGTTTTTTATTCCTCCTCTCTCATTATTATTTCAAGGATTATTATATTTACCCTTTTCATAGATATACATCGTTATAGGAATATTCAAGGGCTGATGTTCATGAGTGTTGATCGTACGACATCATGGTTGGTAGTTGTGCCTTCCATTGATTTTTGTTGAATTATATATGATAATGTTGTCATATAGACATGTTTGGGGTTTTACGTGTATGGAATTAGACCCTGTTTATTATCTAATAGGGTTTGATAGTTTGATAAAAGGGTTATTGATTATGTATAAGGTTTTATACCATGATTATGGGGTTGTTTCCCTGGATAATTGATTATGGACGTTTGGTCTATAATGCCTATTAGGCTTGCCTAGTTTTCTATGCATCATGTTGTTAGGATGGAGTTACTGATTATAAGAGATGCATGTGATTAGAATTGTGAATGATTGACCATGGGGAATTTGACTATGAGATATTCCCATGGTAGGTTCACCTATGTATTTTTTTTATGGTCACCTAGAGGTATCGACTGTGAGATATACCGAGTGGTCATAGACCAGAGGGGTTAGACCATTAGAGCTACTCATAGGGTTGTTATTAAATGAATGTTGGACCCTAGGGAATTGAATGTGAGAGATACCAGGTGGTCATTTTAGTTTATTATTGTTATGCATACCAAGGGGGTATTAAAAGTGAGATCCACCCAGGTGGTTGTCTGTAAATGATTAGTGCTATGTGGTACCAATGGGTTTCAACTATTTTAGCTTTCCCATATGTCCATTATTTATTATTTGATTATATTTTAAACCAGAGGGGTTAGACTATGAGAACATTACCATAGGGTTGATTTTGAATAATTGAATGACTATGATGAGTCTGCCAAGCCAATGAAAAGTCTTGGAATCACATCACGTGATTGTTAAAATGGACATCTAATACGTCTTTTATGTTTCTATTAAATAGTGGAATATAGATATTTGGAAAGATACCTAGATTTTTTTATTGAAATGATGAATAATAAATGTAATATAAACCTGTAGGATTTTTTACTTTTTATTAATTACTCCCTTGTTTATTGATTCATTTATGCATATTTCCCACTATATATATTCACTGATAGTTAGGAACAAATCTTCTAGTGGATGCCTACTAGGATTCATCTCACACCTGATTTAGGTCGTGCTTTTGGGGAAAAACAGACTATATGGTTGTAGGTATAGATAGGGTCAAGTTACCTTCTTAATCGGGTGATTTATTATTGTTGGAACTAGAGATAATGGGACCAAGATGAGGCTTGTGATGCTGTTGGAGTTTACTACTTTTTTGTACTTCGGTTTCAGTATTATGTTTCTAGCATTTCGATTATTTTCTGAATTCCAAGATAGATGTGACATGCATCATTTATATATGCTCTATTTGTTATGTTACTATTAGTCTTCCACTGTTTACTTTGGTTGTATTATATTACTGCTTCCTCTATTATTTACTTTTTTTATTCCTCCATGTATACTCTACCAATTAGGGTATAGTTACCCCACTATCAGACCTTGGATCTCACTGCTAGTCAGAAGCCTCTAGTATTTGGGGACGTTTTCTTGAAGTCGTGTGACCAACCGGGTGTGGGGCACCCCTGGGTAGCACCCAGAACTGTGATCTTACAGATTAATTGTGTATTATTTTTTATAAAATCAACTATCATAAAAATTATTCATTTTTTGAAAAAAAAATATATGTGATCTACAATTTAAATAATTTACTATTTACATTATTGATTGTGTTTTTAACCTAAAATCTATTAATTCATGCCTAAAATTCATCATAGTGTATACACCCCATTCTTGGATCAATAGTAAAATCTAAAAAATTCAAGGTTTGTTTAATATTTTTAACAAATCTTTTTTACGTTGAGTGATAATTTAAAAAAAATCCCATATGAATTTAAAAAAAAATATTAGAGTAAATTTGTTAGACCATTGAAATAAGTACATGTTGAATGCTTTTTTTCCAAAAAAATACCAACTCATCCTTATAAAATTGAAACCCCAAACAAATGTATTCTCACATAGTTCATCACATGATCAGATATTGAAGATAGAATTTTAAAAAGTCTTAAACCAAAATTCAACACACAAACCACAATAAGTGATAACATTTTAAAATGAAGGAACCATAATTCATGATGAAAATAACCAAACACATAAGAAAAAGATTTTTTTTTTAATTATTTAACTAAGACCACATCAATGTAAACATAATCAAGGTGAAAAGGGAAATCTTATAATCAAGGTAATATTCCCTAATTTGGAAATTTTAAATCCTAGATGTTTTCCTTTATACATGCTTACATACATTACACTAAAATCAAAGGAAATAATTCATCGTCTACAGAACATGGGAGTTAGGAGAGACTAAACTTCCATTCTATCACACCAGCACGCAATATAAGATCTCAAGGATTTTTTTACAAACTCTAATGAAAATTTAGATTCCACTTCAAAAAATTAGTTAAAATATTTAGTAAAACAAATGGCATACTAAAACATGACCATTGATAGAGAGATTTTAAGCCTCATTAAAAAAAATTCAAGACTAAATAACAAGAAAACCCCACCATGTTACAACCCAAAAGAACCCTTCCATAAATATTTTTAAACAAATAAATAATTGAAATTCCATAAGTTTGTAACAATGGATCAATGTCATATTTTTTTATCATATTTATGTCATTTAAAACCCTCATAATCTCTTAATAATAAGGTAAAAATAAATTTCCCAATAAACCAAATAAATACCTGTTAATAGAAAAGTAGTTGGTACACTTCAACATACTTGTATTTGTAAATGGCTATGTCACAAAATTCCTCAAGTCCACTAGTAAATGATAAATAAAATAATAATAAATATTCACTTTTTATTTTTCATCACTACCTATTTAATTTCTCATCTCAAGATGATAATTCCATGGTTTAATCAGGTGATGTGATATTCTAGATATATAGAACTGTTTTTTTATCCTTGCTTAATCGAAAACATCATCACCATAACTCATTGTTCAATCTTTTAACACTTGAGTATACCACAAAGACACATCATTGTCATATTCTATCATTAGATAGTATTATCTTCCAAACAATTGATAATTTGATCAAATAAATATTTAATTCTAATGAAAATTAAATCTTAATTTATGGGCCTCCTAATTCAACTATAAAGATATAATACTAACCATTATTAAATTTCATCTACTCCATAATTATTTATTTTTTAACAAAATATCATGTAATATCAATGGATGTAGAACACAGTATACATAATTTTCATCATACCTTCATATATCAAACATTTAATGTGAACGAAGTACCATTTATAATAAATAATCTAATGGAAAAAGGAATAAAAAAGAAATCTAAAATAGATATATATAATCTTGATTATATCACTGACCACAACTGAAAAATATTTTTAAACCTGATTCTTATAGAGATACTAGAACACACAAAGTTAATAAGATCACACCCTAAATACCTCAAATTTACATCGTTAAACATCATGAAAACACATCAACGAATTAGAAACTCTTACTAATACCCAAAAAATTTATAATCATGTACAATCCCTCACGATGATACAAACTAGGGTCTTTATTAAGATATACATCTATATAAATCAAATGATGGAATTTGAAAAAAAAAATCTTCATTTTAATTACTTATAATCATAGTATGATGAATTGAACTTATAATTTTCAATCCCTAAGATAATTACTCTTTATATAGGGTCATCCAAAATTTCTATCCTAGGTACCGCAGAAAGAGACTATAATTTTTATGAATTCTTTATCATATCTATCAATATGTGACTCCCATTACAGTTTCACTCCCTCTTGTAAATAATAACTGTATAATTAATATTGGTAGAATGATAGTGTTAATTCAGACTTTCTTAAAAGGGACCAACCCAAATAATAAATCATAACAACAAAAATAAAAATCAAGAGGTGATTTCATCACTCAAACTCATCCATCAAATATGATCACACAAATGAGTAAGAAAATATGGCATCATGGTTGTAAAACATCACCCATCAGAAAAAAATCATGGTCACACAAAAATACCATCTTGAGAATTAATTTGGTTCACAAAAAATCATCCTTTTGAACAAAAATCTAAGTCACAACCAATCAAATGATATATTTATTACTTCCAAATATATGTAACAAATCACATAACATAATAAATATATCCATTATTTTAATTATAAACAATTCTAATCAAATAACATGACCTCCATCTCTAGTTTATGTTACTCACCCCTTGAGTATAACTTTTCATAATCAATTGCATGCTTTCCAAATCTGACATGAATTATGTGTTTTTCTTGGTTTTATCTTAGTGATATAGCAGACCTTCTTGGTGTGAGTTTTATCATTTTTATGTATATGTATATATTTTCATTTGTTTTATATTACTCAATCATGTTTTATATTAAATTTTATCTATATTATGATTTTCCCAATGGTTTATTTTTAAATTCTTGGGGATTTACTAATTTTTCAATGTACTCACCCGTATATATTTCATCTGGGTGTATATAGGGATGTTGTTTAACATGATATAGGTAGGGGAATGGTTTTGTATGTTAAATTTGAGTCAAAATAACTATGATTGTTTCATAATTTATATTTAGAGATTATAGGTGTCTTGAAGTGGAATTTATCATTGCGCTACATCAGTACTTTGTTTCTCTAGGTGTATTTGTGTCTTTAATTCATATAGACGTTTTTGTGTCAATTTTACTACTATGGCAGTAATTTTTTTTTCAGGTTTCATATTTAATTATAGATTTTAATGGTTTTATATCATGTATCATATTATGTGTCACCCTTTATTTGATGTACATCTCTTATTTATGTTTTTTCTTTTAGGTTTGGTGTTCTTGGGTTGAAGCATTAGGACTGATCAGAAGAGAAAGTATCAAGGTAGCTATAATTTTTCTAAATGATTTTTTCATGAAATGAATGGTGAATTCACATAATGAATTATTTCAAGGTAGTTTTTATAAATTCTATTCATATTAGGAATTGGTTTCAGGTTATGTAATTGAGGATATTTTAATTTTGATGTTTGTGGGTCTCTTGAAGACTCATGGGGTGATTTTGACATTCACACTGTAACTTCATATAGTTGTTTATGAAAATTTTTATTCCAGCACCATTCAGTTCTAATTTTGGTTTCCTATTTTCCTCTCAACCATTATTCCCCATTTAGGTGATTTTTGGGATCTTCTATCACTCCACAGTCCATCTTATTCAAGTATTCGAGCATCATACCTTAGGAATCAAAGGTAACTATTCTCATTCTTTTTATTCCATGTAATAACCTTTTTTCTATTAAATAAACCCTATATTAATTCTTTAGTGTCTAGATATATGGGTTAGGTAATGTTTTGTTTTATATTTTTTATAATAATTTGAAGTAATTGAAATTGGATCCCAAATATATATATCATGTAACAATTCATTATGTTGAAATATTTTGAGGTAGGTGAATTACCTCCTTCTCCACTTTTAATAAAATTTTAAGGATTTGTTTTCATAGATAACTTAGTTGTTTTTTTGATGAAAAATCCTTGACAATTATCCTTGATTTACTAGTTATTAATACTATTTATTGTGAGACACGTCTACAACATGTTGGATGAATTTCTAAAATGATAAATTGATTTCCAAAACAAATTTTTCTTTTGCAAACATGGTGTGGATATCTGTGTGTGAGTTCATGAATTAAATATAATTAACTTCATCATTTTATACATGTTTATAGGGTAAATTTTTACTGAAACTATTTTACCATCATGTGACAACTTGGGTTTGGAGGTACAAGTACAACATTGATTGTAGACTATTTTTTTATACTGATTTAATAGGACATGAGTGGTTGTATGAGTTGTATGGTTATGTGTTCATGACACAGGTTGCCTTAATTGTGTGAGTTTTATTAATTATTATTCATATGTATATTTTTTACAACCATTTTATATTTCTCACTCATGTTTTATATTAAATGTTATCTAACATGAGATTTCCCTAGTAGAATTTGTGGGAATTCTTGGGGATTTGTTACTGAGTCGATATACTCACACCCTACATATGCATCTTGGTACATTTATAGACATTTTTTATCATGAAATAGGTAAGGGAAAAGTTTTTTAAATTTCCAGTACAGTACCATGAATATGTTGTCTTATCATTTTGGTGTTGGATCTTTGGGACATCATGTAGTGGAGTTTGTCTTTGTGCCACATCTATGCATGGTTTCCCTCAGTTTATTTGGTTATTTTATTGATTAATACTTTTTAGTGTCTATTTTACTATTTTAAATATGATTTTTTACCAATTCTTATGTTATTAGAGATTCTTAATGTTTTATATTATGCATCATATTATGTATTTATTATTGTTGTTGTAGGTTTTTTATTAAGGAAACAATGTCCTTTATATTTCAGTAAATACATTGTCAAGTATTTCTAGACATTAGTGTCCTGGGGAATTCACCTAATTTTACTAGAACTCAAGTCTATCCTAATACAATGTGTTTGGTTGGGGTGTTATAGTTAGTATTTATTTGGTCGATCCATCAGTGGGGAATACAAGATCTAGTTATAGGATGATTCAGAACATAAAATATAAGTATAAAAATATATATCTAACCTTTTTATATAGAAATTCATGTAACCATGTGCTTTAGGAACAAAGTGTGGTTAATAAAATTTAGGTATTTTTTCATCTCATCATCATGGGATTAGCTAATGGAGGTCTAGTATCATGAATTAGTTTTTCACATCCCACTAGGATTAAATCATTCATATGATATTTTATATATCGTGCCTATTTTGATTTAGCATATTATATATTCTACAGAAGATAAGTTTTTGGGTGTGATGGAGGTACTATCATTTTACACCCACTGGAAAATGTCTCAAGTCAGCAGAACCAAAAACTCACAAGAGGATACTATTGATAATATGATTCCATTTTATGAACTATATGTGAACTCACTATTAGATAAGGTATCCTAGAACTAACAATTTTAAATTTATATTTCATGTACATTCAAAAAGATGGTTCTTATCCAGAAACACCTATTGAGACTATTGTTGACTAATATTAATTTATATTCAAAGGTTCATTTACAATAAACATGATGTAAACACAATTAAAAATGAAATATTTCTAAATAATGTAGAGAAATGATTTTTCCAAATTCAAGATTGAGGATCTTTTCAAGTTATCTTATAATTATTTTTTTCGAAAATAAGAAATATTACCTAGGTCATGAGATCATTATTCATTAATGGTGTTGATCATTTTATCCCAATAGGTATATCATTATTTTGTAGCGTGTACCCAAAGAATAGCCTCTCTAGTGGTGATCTACATGTGCTCCTTTGATATCCAAACAACACAGATTAAATTCGAAGTGCTAGATTAGATTATTGATCATATCATGTCATTTGATTTGATTATTTCACATTTATTCTACTTGAATTAATTTCTATTATACTACTCAGTCTTAATATGAATATAGGAGGAGTGAGATCTTGAGAGGAAATTATATTCCCCAGTAATTCTCCTCTAATATTAATATAATAGTCTATAAATAGACCTAGTTCAAGGGTTTAATTCAGACTAACAACCAAATGGACCTTAAATATGAATTATTCTATATTTAACCCTATATTATGTAAATATTATTATTATTATTATTTTACAAGTGACATGAAAGACCTCACGTAATGAATAGTGTTTATTTTACAGTTTGGAAAATAAATAATTATCTCTGGAAAAAAATGTTGTGCTCATCCCCCTAAAAATTTCTAGAATTTTTGAATTAATATTTCGATAAATATTATTAATTCAATAAAAAATATTTTATTCACAATCCAACAGAAAAATATTTTTCAAATTTTTATGGAACTGAATAAATTATTTATTTACTAAATAATTATTTTATAATATTCGAATAATAAGAGATAAATAAATATAACATATTCATTTCATTAAATAATTATCTTGAAAATAAATATTTATTTAATATTAATGATTTATTGTTAAAAATGAATAAATATTAATTCTCATTCATGGAAAAAATATTTATTCCAACTTTTAAATATAAATAATATTTAACGATGATCAAAGGAAACATATTCTTTGTCTCCCTCTAGGCTTCTTCCTTAATGGAATTTGGTGGGAATTTTTAATGTCCAAGATTTTATTCTATTAATGATTCAAGATACTTATATGGGAATAAGTTATAGCGTACGGATAATAACCACATTCAAATTCTCACTATATAATATAATCTATTTGTTGTATTATCTTATTTGGGGAATTGTACAACTGTGTCTTCAACCTATATGTGGTTTTCCCCAGAGGATTTCATGAAGGGTCAATGAGGATGAATTGAGTTCTTTAAAATTTTCCTCCCATTTAAAACCACCATATTTAGATATTTGATTAACAATGGATCTTTACATTAACCCAAGTAGTAATGAAAATAAAATTACAAATAAAATTTTTCAAATATATATATTTATATTGGTTTGGGGGATAGAAATTACCTAATCCACTACACTAATAATCCTCTCCATGATTTTTTTATTTTAGATTGACTAACCCTTTTTTCAAGGATTGTTAAATTTTTTTCTAGGAACTAACTGACTGATTGAAAAAAGATGGAAATTGGTACAAAAAATGGGTTTTCAACCAAAATCTAGTAAGTCTTTACAAAAAATGAAGATCTTGGTTCTTTATCCAAGAACCACTATAATGAAAGATAGAAAAAACATAGAATTTATAGATTGATATAAAATTTATAAAATACAACTAATGGAAGATACTAAATCTCTAGTAGGGGTGATAAGAATAAAATACAACTTAAGGAGTGTCTTTTGGAAAGATAAAAAATGGCCATTTTAGATCAACTATAGATCTTTGAGATTATTCTTTTCTAATAAAATTGAGTATTGTACCCCAAATTCAAGATTAATTTCATGGGTGATAGAGCATTATATTCTATTTTTGACTATACATTTATTTTTCTAACTCAATACCACATAAAAATAGTATGACTAGCTTATACTTTAAACTAACATCTATAGCTCCATGAAATATTCTTTGTAGTTTTAAATTTTACATCTCATTTTTCTATAAATACCTCTAAAAGATTATTGTCCAAAAAATTATCTTTATACTCGTTTACATTCTCGTTATTTACCTCTTATTATAATCATTTTTACCATATAGAGGGAAATGAAAAATTAATGAATGCACTTCTGTATTAAAATTCATTTAATGTACATTAACAGTAATAAATACCTGGTTAGAGAACAATGTAGCTAATTAAAGATCATCACATAGAGGAATTATATATATATTAATTCGCATTTCTGAATTGATCAATGTATAGATTTTTTTACAAATCTATTCTAATCGCATAGCCTTTTTTATGTAGAACTTCTTTAGTAAGTCAAGTTTCTTCCCATGGGATAATTTATCATATATCCAATTCTGATATAGATGAAATAATCACATATCCAATTTGGTCTATGTAATAGATTTGATCATGTTTCCAAATCACATTGTAAATTACTTCACTTAACTAATTCATGTCATCAATTGATCTTTTTAGCTAATTTCTCATGTATTTAATCCATCAATGTAGGCAATATATATATAGTTTTTTACATGAAGTATCCATTTCAAATAAGTGAATACTTCATATAGGTGACTAACCTAGTCAAATGCTCGATGTAGTCATTTCTCTACATAACCAAATGCCTCATGTAGATGAATTTCCACACATTGGAAAATTCCAAACAAATGTCCAAATCATGTATATTTAGTAGTTGAGTGAATTAGATAAAAATATAACCTAATGAACGCACTTAGACACAATACATCAGTAATATCTGAATGGTATTTTATATTATCAAAGCCTCAAGTACATGGGAGAAGTATGTAAAATATTATTTGTACAACAATATCACCCTTGTGATGATCACAATACCTGTAAGTTATTAAACAATGGGATTTAAATGGTTTTTATAAAACATTATAGGAAACAAAATAATACACAGATTTATTTTTAAATGTTTTATTTTTTCAATTTCGTACCACCCTTAATTTTAAAATTCACCAATTTTATTATTTGGGAAAACATATCCAATATTGAAAACTTCTCCCCATTTTTTCATTAAAAATAAGGGTAAGGACAACAAAAAAACATTTAATTCATCACTTATGGGCATGAAATATTTTGTTACAGTACGAAAAATAAATATTAAATTATAGTAATGATGAAATTATGTAATCAAAAGGAAGAGAGTAAAAACATTAAATGAAAATAATCTCCTAGAAAATCATATGAAATGAATAAATAAAATTTCATTAATTGGAAATAATTTTTTTAAAAAAATATATCCACTCAAAACCAAAAAAACACATATATAAATGGCTATTTATAATACCTAAGCTTGTCTATAGGGTCCAAATGAGGAGGTGGTTTGAGTTGAGTTAACTTAAAGGTAGGTGAAGTTCCATAGGTATAAAGGTGGTCCATTAACAATGGTGGAAAAACTCTTCCATGATATATAGTATTAAACTCTCCATTACCAACATCTAATTTGTCTTGAGGCTTCTGAATAGGGTATCAAAGTATATTTTTAATATTACCTTTATCTATAAAAAATTATAAGTCAATGCCGGTAAAAAACTCATCTTCATTTGAGGAATAGAGGATAAGGATTATTTAAAATATTTCTTATCATATATGACAACATCTACCTTGTATTTTTCTTTCTATTAGATCTTTCCAAGATCCCATACTATATCAACAGTTTGTCTAATACATCAAAATGTATCGGGAGAAATATGGTGAAGATTTCCTCATCCACATAATTGGTAAAAATAATCTTCACTCAAGTAAATATTCTTGATGATATCATACTTTAAGAACTTATGAATAATAGAGTATTCTTATCTATGTATTTTAAGAAAAATGTAGATACAATTAATTAAAAACTCATTAAATGATTTTAGTTGGATAGAGGAAATGTTATGAGGTTTATTCTAAAATGTTTCAGCCCTCTAAATTTCCAACATAGCTGAAAAATACAAAACTAGCTTCTCTAGGGTTTGGTCTCCATAATATTGAACATCCATCCACATCTCATTCATTGAGTGAAGATTCAATTCTATATTCATAAAATTATCTATTATCCATTCAGATACACCCTAAAGAAAATCAGATGGATGTTATGGAACCATAGAATATATACAAATAGGCTTATAGGAATGTGGAGAAGATATATTAGAGGTAGGATCAGTATGTTTCACTATATATAAAGAACTAATAGTCTTGTATACAACAAGATAATTCCCTATAGGAGTAACTAAAACTTATGGAACTTCGTCAAACTCTAAACCGGATTCCCCTTTAAATTATAATACTTTAACTTCTGTATAAAAATTGAAAAAAAAGTAATATGAATTTATGATTTCTAGATACTATATTGGAGAGGCTTATAAATAGTCCCATGAACATCTTGATACACCATCAAGATTTACATAAACATTCTATTATCTTTTATATAATATACTACCTTTTAATTTAAGTACATTTTACTTCCAATAAGAATCCTCATAATTACTTCATTGGTATCTTGGAACACTAGAAAAATATATCTCTTGAACTCATATGAAGACACTAGTGTGAATAAATTACATAGAATAATTGAATTTTGGAAGATATTAAATTTAATAGTGAAATGATCTAATCCACTCAACTTTGAAAATCAACAACCCCTGATGATACTGATTTATAAACTATGGTTTCTATACAAAATGTATTAATTAATTTAAATTGGCATACAACTAATTTTTTTAAATTTTTAATTCTTCCCTTTATTTGTTTCCTAAAATAATAAATCACATCAAAAACATCTTGAGACATACTAGATTCTACCATTAGTTGATTTTGGAACAAGTCTATTTGAAATGCATCTAAGACTCTAGCTTCATTTATATTTTACTTGTTAGTATATATATATATACCTAGTCTCTTCCAAGAGATTTCATCTACTCGAAGTCAGTTTTACTTCTCTTAGGAATTTTTTCTTGTATTGGAGAGAGTATATTAATATTCTTTATGAGTTCTATTAGGGTTTAAATTGATCCAATTAAATTTCAAAAATAATTATTATAAACTGAACACTCAATTAGCTCTCTGGTCTCATTCGTATATTACATTAGCTCATTTTTTTAACACAAATCAAAATCATTTAATACTGTAGAAGAAAAATATTCAATTCAGTACTTATTGAAGGTGATTCAAATTCAACAAGGGGAGGTGGTGATGAAATTAGTTGTGTATAAGGATGAATAAAAGTATTCATAAGCACATCACTATATCTTTTTCTAATAGTAGTCGATCCATGAATAATAATATCATGTGTTCGATGCTCAACTATATATTTAGATTTTTTTAGCAACTGAAACACTAGGAACGTATTCGATTGGACTTTTATTAGAAAACACAATAGTTTTTTCAAGCCCAATATCCACATACTTAATAGCTTCAACAACATAAAAAATTCCAAATCCTATACTATGAATTGGCTCTTAACTAATAGGATTGATATATGGTAATTGAGGATTTTATTTGAACACTCTAATCTCCGAAAACTCTCTTGGAGGAAACATATTAGAAGGTGTTACATCCCTAGGTTGTAAGGTTCAAGTTAAATCCCTATGAATGACCCTTTCCTATCCAACATGCTTCAAATAATTGAATTTGAGTCCCAAATGTACCCAATTTTCTTCAATAGTATGGTCAAAGAAGTATTACTCTTACGGAATTTTATAGAATCTTATTCATTTAAATCAACATCCTTCATCTTAAGAACTAGAGAAATCATCCTACTATATGGGTAATAACTAAACCTTAGTTTTCCATTACAGAAGTTAATAATAATACCTATCATATTCATTTTTTAGTTGACATTTAGATTGTTGATATTAATAAATATAACATACATAACCAAAAAAACATTATCCTTATAACTATCTTGCTGGGAAATATCGGTCTAAAAACAAACACAAAAACTTTTTAAAGTCTCATAATTACTTTACTGGATTCTTCATCAAGGTAGAGGTTCCAAATAAAAATTTAAAAAACCTATGACGGTCTAACTGTACTTATAGAAATCAATGTCTAGAAATATTTGTACCCCCATGAGAATAAGGAACCTATGATGGTCTACTGATGAATCAAACACTGCTTTACCATTGATATTCAATGCCACACCATCCTCTATTGTAGAGAATTGAAACAATGTGTTTCTCAAAAACTCATTTATCTCTCAATTAAAAGTCATCTCGGACTCCTTTTTATCAAAAATAAACTCTCAACCATGAAACTGAAGGAACTTATTTAGTAGCATCTCAATTTCCTTTATCCAAGACATATCTATGGCCTTTCTAGAAACATCTCTTCTTAATTCATCACTTAATTCTTCTTTCAGGGATGAATTAGAGATTCCATAATCTCCATGCATAAATTTCCCCATGGTAGATATGTTGGGTGGAGTTCAAGTGATGATTGAGATGTAAGGGGAGACAGTTTGGCTTATAACAAAAAAGACATATGCGAATGAAGAAATAACAAAGGGTTGATTGGGTTTAGGTCAAAAAAACATAAAATAGATTCATGTAGCTGATATGGTTGATTCGTCCTCACAAATGAAAAATATATTTTTTAAAGGAATGTACTAGCCAAAATAATTTGATAATGATAATTATTTTAAAAAAATTAAAAAGTTCTAATTATCTTTTATAAAATAATTTAAATAAATAATGAATAAAATCATCGATAAAATACATTTTAACGAAATAATATAAATTATAATCATTTAAATTAAAATAACCCCAATTCTATTTTAATGAAATGAAAATAATTACGCACAATGGGTTTAGTGAAAATATATGCTAACTGATTCTAAGTATAAACATATTAAATAATAATATAACATTTTTTAGAATGTTCTATAAAAAATGATGCATTAAAAATATTTGTCATTAAATATTTTTATATTAGATTTATTGAATTTTTTTTGAACTAGTTTTATCACATAAGATTGATACATGATTATAATTGAATACAAAATACATAAAGGTGTGTTTCATCCAAAAAACATATTCACAACAACAACCATCATCAATATATATTTATTCATCTACAGATAATGAAATAGAGTTTCAACTCTAACAATTTTAGGATACAATGAATTTACATATAAAATAGAAGTTTCCTAAAGTACTCTTCTTACCTATTTAGCACCAATGCCAGCATTTGAATATGATGATAGATTAAACGAATAATTATTTTATAAAAATAAGGAAATGCTAAATTGTTCTTTTAAAAACATTAAATGTCTTATAGAAGATTTTAAATTAGGTTTCTTTATTATATTCTTTAAATCAATCACATTGAATTATTTAAAACATAATATCAAGTATACTATAAGTCAAATAAAATAGGATCCCAACTATTCCTCTATATATCTTATGGTTAACTTGTTTCCTAGCTTTATCCAAGTAAATATTTACATTAGAAATTATTAGTAATGTATAATATTTTCCACATTCAAGTAAAAATATTTTACATAATCTAAGAATATATTTTATTTGATTTAGAACATTTGAAAAGTATTTAAGAGAAATATGAAAACCTATAAAATAATTTAAGTAACCCATCATCCTCAATTCAATTTTTTTCAGGAGTTTTCAAAAATCATTACACAATTTTTTATTCATAAAACCAAAAATAAGATCATAATATATATATATGAACTAACAAAATAAATGAATATAAGGTTTTATTAAATATATTTGGAACTAAATCTCATATTGAAAAACTATTTAACAAGAGAAAATAAATTAATCATTAATATCAAGATATAGTTTCTTGTTTAAGGTGATAAAGAGATTTGGTATGTCTGAAAATTAAATTTTATATATTCGGATTTTCATAACTAGGTGGTTTTTAGAAATTATTTTCCGCCATATGAAATGAATTCTAAAAATTATATTTTACATCCTTTATATATAATTCTAAATTCATATGAGATGCATATCCTAGGAGTATCCTAATAGTTTCTAATCAATCTACTTGTGGAAAAATCTATTCATAGTATATGACTTCTTTTTGGTTAAACCCGTTAGCAACTAGTAAATACTTATTTCTAGTGATCAAAATGTGACCATCATTTTTTATTCCTAAAACCCAATTTTTTTCAAATAATAGTATAGTTGTATGTTCTATTAACTAACTACCGTACATTTCGCCTCTTGAATTGGTTTAATTATTCTTTCATTGCTAAAAACAAACTCTCATCAATAATGGCTTCCTCTATACTATTTGGTTCTAATTGAGATAAAATGGAATAAAATTATAAAATATTTCCAAATATACTTATAGTTATAATACCCTCATCTAATCATCTTATAACAATTTCTAAGGGAAATTTCTTATGTTTTCTTGGTAATCTAGGTGGCACACTTTTTTGTTCATTTTTATCAAACATTTTAGTGTTTAGTTATAGAAAATGAATTTAAATATCTTGATCCTTTTGTATTAAAAGATATTTTTTGGTATCATGTTTTGAAAATGATCAATTATATCATCAATTTAATACATTTTTTTGATGAAAAGTAAACTTTCATCAATTTTCACATGATTTGATTCTTAAATAATCATTAAACTTTTTATGAAAGCTCTATCAGACCTGAAAGAAGTGTAATTTCCAAATAATGTTACTTCATTATCCTTTGGATAAATTTAGAAATATTTTCCTTAGTGTTAAGAATAAATACCTTTAATTCGCACTCTTTTAATTTTTAAACATTTAGTTTTCTATTATTCCATATCATATAGGGTTTTTCTTTAAAATTGGTTATATTAGAACTATGTTTATACATATCAGGTTGTGTTCACATCTTCATGCCAAAATTAAGTAGGTAGGTTATATTTATAGAATATTATTATAGGAATTTATTGCAACATCCTATTTCTCTATTCAATAGAACTATTTTGTTGAGGATTCCTAGGGGTAGAAAAATAATGTTTGATACCATGTATTGAATATTACGAATTGAAATATTGGTTTTCAAATCCTCCTCTATGGTAACTTCCTAAATAAATAATTTTAAAATATTTATCCTTTTGAAAAAATTCCAAAAAACATATAAAAATATATCAGTTTTCACTTTTCACACTTAAAAATAAAACCCATGTAAATATCAAAAAATAATCAACTAACAAAGATGAAAAATAGTTACCTATTATGATTATAGTTCTATATGTCCCAAAAAACTACATATGAATAATATCTATGGGTCTAGAAGTAGAAACCTATTTAATTGGTTTAAAAATGATTTGTGTTTATTTTTCATTTGACATGCATAACAATGTTTATTTATTATTAATTTAAATATAGGTGAATCTAAAACTAAAACATTTTAGGAAAATTTTATCAATGAATAAACATTACGGTCCCCCATTATTCTATTCCAAATCCATGATTCATTTTTTTATTTAAATATTTCACTTATTATAAACTCAAGGACTTTTTATCTTGAGCATAAACATTCTCCAATATAGGTTCCTTAAACTAGAGATTTTTATATTTAAAAATAGAACATGAATTATTTTAAAAATAAATAATACAACCTTCATCCTAAAATTTTGAAATAATTATCATATTATGGTTTAATTCTTCCACATAAGAAATTTTTATAATGAGGAATTAACTTTGATTGAACACTAATCCAAGAACAATAATTTTTACTTTATAATTGTCACCAAAATTAACATAGCCAGTATTGATTTTTGATAAGGGTTGAAAATTATAAAAATATCAACTAATATGCCTTAAACATCTAATGTCCACATAACATTCCTTGTGGATGATTTTCGACATTTTTGCATAAAAATAAAAAAACAAGAAATTAATATTTTACACATATTCACTTGGGTCCTATTATGTTAGTAACTAATCATTTTTAAATTAAAATATATTTTGTATTTATGAAAAATAAATCATTGAATTTTGAAAATATTTTTGAAAGAAAATACTTTTTGACTCTATATAATTGTGGGTTTTTAAAACACCAAATATCAGCCTAATTATTTATTTCCCCATAAAGAAGAATGTGATTTTAGAGAGTTTATTATTCTTTTAACTATGCACAAAGTAGTTTTTATAAATCCTTAGTTCATCACCTTGAGTCCCTATACCAAAAATGTTTTTTTGATATTTATTCTTTCCATGATTTTGATTTAGAAAAATTAAACCTTTTGAAAAAAATGATCTATATTTAATGTGATAAACTTTTTTTTGTAATATGTTAATAATATTATGATGTTGAATACAAGATGTGGTAGAATTTTCCATATTTGTTTTAAAATACAAATTTTTATTGCATGCGTCCTATTTTTAAATTAACATAACACTATTGAAATTTTTGAGATTTTTATTCTTCTTTTATTAAAAATAAAATTTGGTTTTCACTATAGTAAAATACTCATTTAATTAATCTTAAGAGAAATTTTAATATTCGGATTCATATTCATGATAATAACAAAAATAATAGTGTACTTCATTAGAGTGTACAAGAAATCACATTTTTTCTTCTTTATAGTAATGTTTAGGTTATAATTATGAAGATGCAACATCACTAAATTCATATAAAGCACTCTGTGTGGCTTTTACAAACTTCTTGGATTTTTTCTTGTATCCAACTTTTTTACAATAATTTTTCTCATACTTATTTTTTCTTTAGCTATAAGAAATATGGTTTTATATGTCCACAATTGAAACATTCATAGCATATCAAATCTTTAGATATTATGTCATGTTTCTTAAACATGTTGAAGGGTTTCTCAAACCCTATTCTCTTGAATTATATCCTTTTCAATTTTGTAGAAAAGATAGCATTATCATTATCTCAATTATCATTATTTTTTGTGTCAATATTATATTACTCGTTCATTTGAATCTCTTTGATTTTATTTTTGTCATTTGAAGATGAATTTTTTAATGAATTATCCTTCTAAACTTATATATGATATCCATACTCATCTTCCATATTACCTTTATACATCATAAGAGTTGAAATATTATCTTTATTTTAATATTATTTACAATTTTATATTTCATAATATAATCTGATATTATCATCTATCTTAGTGGTAGAATTCCATGTTTTTTCAAAGATTTATCTGGTAAAAGAAGGGGTGTCCCTAAATAAAAAATTTATTCACCACATAAGTAATTTATCCATTCAACTAAGTTATTATTTCCCCTTACATTATTATAAACATATCAAACATAATCTTGGATGTATTAAATTTGACAAGTTGTACGTTGTATATTCCATCATAAGAAACTGCTATAGAAGTCCACATTTACATTGATTTTTGACTTTGTGAGACTCGATTATACTCATCTGGACCTAGTAAAAAAATAATAGAATTAATTTATTTGGATTTTTATTCATATATATTTTATTATTATTATTCGATGATTTAGGTTATGTTAGTAAAATTACATAAGTCTTTACATAATAAAGTTATACCTTTAGAATAATTTTTTCTAGATATATGATCATCTAGTCATTCAAACAACCATAATTATCACCATTAAAGTAAGGTGATCATACCATAGACATACCTTTTTTGGTCAGTCACATCATCCATCTTGAATAAGATCTTTTTCACATAATCATTTTAAATCATAAAATTAAAAAAATCCATTGCTATGATACTAATTTTTTCTATTAGAGGACTTCACTAAGACTCAAGTGTGGTTGGGGTGAATTGAGTTTATTGAAATTTTCATCACATAGAAAAATTCCGTATTTAGAGATAGGAATAACTTCTGATCTTTTCCTTAATAGAAGTAAACCATAAATCAAAGCACAAAGAGAATAAATCATTCACATAGTTGTATAGCGGTTCACAGAATAGAAATCCACTAGTCAACTCCACCATCACTCTTCTCTATAAGTATAGGGATTTTCACTAGACCAGTCATTTTATCAGGGACTACCATTCCTTTTTACAGATATTACATTACTGAGTGAAATTATTAGACACTTGTGACAATTTAAATATATTTCTACTAAGATTCATAAATTATTTTCAAAGAATAACCTTCAAGGTTATTTTACTAATAACCTTTATAAAGAAAGATAGAATTAAAAGAGTGTTTACATATTGTGCTAAATGTTGTAAAATAAAACTGATAGAAGAGATGAAATATCTAGTATATTTTATATTAATTAAATGAATCTTGTGTGGAGTCTTATATAAGGGAAAAAATGCCTTTAAAGATCTATTGTAGATATGAAAGCTTCTTCTACTCTTCAAGTAATATAGAGTAGTACACCATGGATTCAAGAGTATAGTATTGGGTGATACAGTATGAGATTATGTTCTTATATATATATATATATATATCATTTTATACCACTTTATAAAAACATGAAAAACTACTAATTTTAAATTATAACTATATCTACATAAAATATGGGGTTTTCAATATAAATTACCCACATATTTTTCTTAGAAATACCATGGAAATGGTATTGTATATTACATTACCCTCATATTTGTTTCCTTTCTCATTAATATCCTCTTAATATAATAATTTTTACAATAAAGTGGTAAATCCACAATTAATGAATACTTGGTATCATTAAAACTCACTGAAAGTACTCCAACAGAAATAAATACTGGGTTAGAGAACAACGTAGTTGATTAAAAATTTTCATGTAGCTAAATTCAATATATTTTAATTCATGTGTCCAAATTCATCCATGTACTAGTTCTTCACATAGTCTAACTAATCTTATAGATGAATTTATATAGGCCTTCTTCATGTACTTGACATGATTCATGTTATTTAATTGTTCATGTAGAAATATTTGAAGTAGAAGAAAGAATCACATAGCCACATGTATCTATATATCCAATTCCACCATGTATCCAAATCATGTATCTAATTACTATGCATAATCTATTCATGTAGAAGATTAAACTAACTAATCGATTTCTCATGAAGACAATCCATCAATGTAGGCGATTTCCACATAGCCATTTCTGTGACATAGATGTTTCATGAAGTAATATAATTAATATAGGGGATTGATGTAGCTAAATTCTCTACATATCCATTTCAACACATATCATAATCCCTCACATAGACGGTTTTCCAAAAATTGGTATATTTCAACCAATTTCCAAAACTAGCATATTTAACATCCCAATGACCTAGATATTAATAAAACCTAATTAAAACAGTGAAACATAAAAATTAATTAATATATGAAGGCTATTAGAGATAATAAAAACCTAAAGTACATGGTATATATTGGAGTAACATTATTTATCCAACATATGATTGATACATATTTTTTTGACCATATGAAATGAACACACCTATAAACCTGTCAATGGAATTAAGTGTGATGGCTCAATTTTAATAAAAGTGACGAGATATTAATCTACACAATGATGGAAGGTAAAACCCCTTCCTCAATTTATTTATTACTAACCTATCAATCATGATGCACCCAACATTGCTAACTTATCCATGAAAAAATGATTTTTTGATTCATTTTAATACATTTATGTGAAAAATACATGACATTAATTTATAAAAATTATAAATTATAAGGATTATTAGACAGGATTTCATGAACCTATTTCCAATTTTATGAATGAATATGGAATTCCAACTAACAGTTTAGTTCTCTTAATCACTAATCATGGAAATTAACATGTGTGAACATTATGAGTTGAAGTCTCATATACTTATGAATACTCATGCATTATAGTCAGTATACTATGTGTTCTGCCATTAAATGCTATTTGACTATAGTATGAGGTTTAAGAGTATTTTCATGGAATTTAATTGTTCTCATATTAGTAGGAAACTGCTATTCCTTTTTCAATGTGATATATACTCAATGATAATATTATAAAGATGTCACATAGAGAAATAAACGATATGTAATAAGTAATTTAATTAATATTCAAATCATTTAAAAGAAATTCAATCTATACAATAAATAGTTGAATCTAGGAAACTAACTCCAACAGTTCCTAACATAGACTAGAGCCAACTACATAAGGTTTTTAGTCCACTAACTCTCATATTATGATCATGTTCCAATTGACTTAAGTATTTAGTTAAGGGGTATTTTATGTTATCTTCCATGGAATATATTCTCATTGTTATGTCACATATATGATAAAAATCAATCTTGAGATAAAATTTATAAAGTATGTGTCTCATATACTAATGTGACCCTATATCATTTATAAAATCCATCACTACAATAATATCACAATGGATTGTGATTGGGTATATACTCTTAGACACCATGTAAAGATCTTGTATAATGCTGATAATCGAAATTTATTATTTTTCAACATCAGAAGAAGAAATTTACTTAAAATTCATTATAGAATTAGTATCCAAGGATTTATTTGAGATCTTATATCTCATAACACCTCCATTGTAAGTGAAGATGTATCCTGGTGGTAATTGATTATTTTCTTGTACTATTTTAAAACTATAATCTACAAATCCCCGGATGGAAAGTTTCTCATCTCCTCAAAAAACCAGGAACATATCCTTAGTATGCCTCAAATACTTAATGGTAGTATTTACTACCATCCAATAACGGTTACTTATGTCAGATTTATATTTACCTAGATCACAAAGGGCATATGATACATCTATTCTTTCAAAAAGAAAAAAAACATGACCAATCCAATTTTGATTTGCATGGAATCCTTAGCATCATTTTTCTTTCCTTGTGATTTTGAGGAAATCCTTACATAGAATGAATAATTATACTAGACACTAGAAACAACACCCCTTAAAAATTTTATTATTTAATATCTTTTGTATCTTTTCAATGTACGTACTTTGAGTTATTCTAATAAACCTATAGGATCTATAAAAATAGATCTTGATGCAAAGAATATATTATTCTTCTATAAAGATCTTAATAGTGAATCATGTGTCTAAATAGGCCCTAATGGAATTTAATACTATTATTTCATTTATAATAATTTGTATTTCGTAAATAAAAACTATTAAGAAAATAACCATACTCCCACTAAACATTTTATGGATACAAGGATCGTGTTCATTCCTTATAAAAATAAATTCCATTATTGATTTATCAAACTAAATATTCCATGAAATGCATACTTTATTTAATTCATAAATGGATATCTATAACTTGAATGCCTTGTTGGAACCATTTGGATTCAGAAATGATACTAGTTTTGACATATATACATCTTATAAAGGTTTCCAATAAGGAAATCTATTTTGAAATCCATATACGAAATCTCATAGTCATTTTAAGATACTATGGAAAGTATAATATTATTCAATTTTATCATAAAAATAGGGAATAAGACTTCGTCATAGTATATGCCTAGATGTTTTAAACTCTTTTTCAACCAATCATGCCTTATAGGTAATGAATTATCCATATATTTCAACTTTCTACTTGAGTACCCATTTATAATAAATGGTATTTACATCCAATGGATGATATACCCTAACCTATAATTGATTTGGGTACATGGAATACAATTAAATATTTATATTTTCTTTCAATTTAGAAGCTTACCTTCCACTTTCTACTTGGTTATAGGAAACTAGATCATTATTATCAACAAATAATGGGTAACCATTCTCGATGTTAAGAAATCTATATGATTATGTCTCTTTGAAATCTCTCATCATCCAACATAGTATGTGTGTCTACATTACATAATTTTCTACGGGTATTTGTGAAATATATTTTTATACCAAATCTAGTTTAACTTAATCTTGGAATCCTTTCAATATTATCTCTCTCCAATTTTTTATTTTAGATATGTAATCCATTTCAAGAAATATGGGATGTTTTATAACCAAAACCTTCGTATCTGAAGGCTAATATATGTGATGTCTTCTTTTATACTTAGGGTAACTTATAATGATAAAATTAATTCCTAAGGGGATAAGTTTTTTCCCATAAATAGCCTTAAAAATTCTTCACAGCCCCACACTCATAAATATAACAAAGAGGGTTTCCTTCCACAAAAAAATTGTATAGAATAATATTTCTTGATTTAATATGAATTTGGTTTAGTATGTGTACTTATATCTATAATGTGTATCCCTAAAAGGATAATAGATCATTTATATGAAACATTATTGATCACATAATGTATAATAATGTGTGTTTCCACCTATCACTCACACCATTCCATTGTGGACTATATGAAAGTTTGAGTTAAGATAGAATCTCATAATTCTATAAATGATCAATGAAGTCTTGAATAATATATTCCCCACTGCAATGTGAGAATATATTCTTAATATTTTTAACAAGATAGTTCTAATAATCATTATTATTATTTTGAATTTATCAAAATAACCTGACTTATACCACATTAATCATATATATATATCTATTAAAGTCATTGGTAAAAGTTATAATGTATCTATACCCACCTCTGAATTTAACTAGAAATAGTACACACTCATCAGTATGAACCAACTCTGGATTCATTGTTTCCCTTCACCATTTCCACTAAATGGGGATTTGGTTGATTTTTCATGTAAGCATGCATTGCTTACAGTAGGTGGCGGGTTTACATCAAATGAATCAAAATATATATCTTTGTTTAATATATAAAAAATTGTTAACATGACCTATCTGGTGATTCCATAGTTTGGAGTGGTATGATTCATCTAAACTATTTTCATTATCGATTTTTAGTACTTAGTTTGTATAATCTGACATGTAAATCCCTTAATTTTAATATACCTTACCATAAAAAATTATTTCTTTGAAAAAAAGATTCACTTGTTTTACAAATTTGAAAATAATCCATCAATATTAATTATGGTCATAGAAAAAATGTTTTGGTGAATAAAGGAACATAATAGGAATCAGTAAAAACTAATATCATTCATGTCGGCAACATGAGGTGGTATTACCCAATATTCACAATAATAAGTCTTGCACCGTTTTTTTTCATAACTCTACCGTATGTTATTAAATATTTTTTAATATAGATGGTTCCTATATTTGAATACATATGTAATAACAAAATTTTTTATCTAATACAAAATTTATATAAATGGTTAGATTACACTTGATAAAAAAATGAAATCTTTCTAAAGATTCTTTTTTAGGGTTAAACTTTTATTCGGGTGGACCTTCTTACCATAAGAAAAATATATAATGTCTTATTATATTATTTTCTACACGATCCTCCTATTCATTGAATGTAATTGTAAAGAATATTTTGAATTGGAGTTAGTCTGGGATATCATCATTGAGATTTTCCTTTTATTCCTTATATGGACAGAAGGTTTTTCATTTATTATATCCTTATAAACTTTTTAAAGTAGATTGATAAGATCTGAGGGATACTTAACTATGTTGTTCATATAGAAAATTATATTAAATATGGATAATCTCTAAATGATTGATGAATGAATAATACCAGTGAGATGTTTATTGGGCATCCTAAACCATAGAACCACTAGATGATATGTGATTCTAATGAGTTTAAGAATGTGAGGTCCAAATAGTTCACCTTCTCTATGTTTTCTCTTGAATAGAACCCTAGATATATCAAATTTTTCCTTTCTTTCTCCCACAGGATAATGATTTTAGATACGCTAGACCATTCTATAAGCATCCATGTTATCATGAGACTTCAAAAGATCACTAGATAGTGATGAAAGAATCAAACACCTAACATCTATTACATCATTCATGAAGTCTACATAGTCATTGAAATCATCATCTATCTCCTAATTAATAGGAAGATATATGATTGAGGATTATATATTATATGAATTCTATTTTAGGAATATGGTAACCCACAAGAATTTTAACAACTTATGAAAGTTATTTCCCAAAAGAGATTCATTCTAAAAAATAGATCACTAGGATAATGTGGATAGTGTACTTTTCATTATTATAAAACAATATAAAAGTGTACTTTTAATACATTACTTGATTACAAATTATGACACCTATTTTTTATTTTATTAATAATCTCGTTATTTTTCTTTATTATCTATAACCCTCTATATTGAATTTAGAATGTCCCATCACTTTAGACATTAGAGTGTAAATGATTTATATTACCATGCTTATAATCAAAAAAAGGTGTGTGAAGTACCTATATTGAATAAAGAGGATATAGTAGTGGATGCTACTGGAATATTACCTCATATTATAGATGTTATATCACTACAATCCATGTGTATCAGTTGAAGTTCATCAAACTGACATAATACATGACACTTTGTAATAGCTAAAATACCCTAAATAGGTCCACTCTACTACTTTTGATAATCAGAATTTTGGAGACCACATTCATGACCTCCTTCGTAGCCTTTACTACTAGTGATACTATAACTCCATACCATACGTTCTGTAAAAGATCATTCCCTTGAATGTGGATCTGGTGAAGATCTGCATCCACTTGAAGTAGATGGAAATGTCCAACAAAATATCTCATGATTACCCATATAACCGAAAGCACGTCACTGTAGAGGGTCTTGATCAAACTACGGATTCAAATAACCTGATAATCCATACTTGTGGAAGATAATGGAGATGCAGTGTGGAACTGATTACCTTCACATTGCTGAATAAAATCCTCAAGGTAATGCTTCTTTCTACTAGAAGAATGACTAGTCAACCTTGGAACATAACCTCTATTGCCAGAACTATCTATTTCCATTAGGTTATGCTTAGTGATAAGAGACTAATTAATGATATCCTAAAAAGTATGTATGAAAAATACATTAAACTATGTATATATGAAATACTGGATCCCATCTTCAAAACATCATTCTCATGACATCTCATCACTAGATAGAATTGGTGAATACCATTGTAAATCTGTATAATGTGTGGAATAAACCATAACTGACATAACACCCTTTATGAAATTCATGAACTCTATGGATCATCCATATATCAGCAGGTTAAGAATTATGTGATCATAGAAAGATGTCATGAAATCATCCTAGAATATTCCATGATAAAGAACAACATGGGTAATCAAATACCACCAGTGATTGGCCGAATCATGAAGCATATTGGTGGAAAACATGAACTTCCCCTATAAGGAATATGTTCAAATATATATAGAGAGGCCTCCATATGGGACTTAGTATCCTATGAATAGCCATCCCCGAAAAAATATGGGATGATTCTGTTATGGGAACTCATGGATCAGATCATCCATTATAGGCATGGGTTCTTGAGAAACATGTATTGACTGCATCAAACATTGGAAACCCTCATAAATCTGAGAATTAGTGCCCATATTAGGTATAAAAAATGGTTCCATGGGTGGAACTAATAAAGGGATCACAGGTGGCTCAAGAACCACCACCTCTAGTACATGTTTTTCTCCAACTTCCTAATGCACGACACGAGGTAGTTGTGGTGGAATGTCTCTACAAATACTAATAACATGCCTCCAAACAAGAATTAGGAGTAGATACAATCACTAATGGAAGAATATAACAAGTATAAGGGATCACTACCCACGTTACTATCCCAACTACCCACATAGAATGGCATGTTTTTGGTAAGTGTTTATGTTTAATTTACAGGGGTTCTAGTAAGTGGAATGGTTACTCACACTTTTCCTCTTCATTCACTAGAAACCATTTTTCATTATAATCCAATACATAATTTTATAATATTTATTTGATTATTTATAAATAAAAATTTTATTAAATGGATTTTCATTCCCTATGAATCAGGTCCCATACACCTCATTACTGAAATGAACACCAATTCAATTTTTATTTAACCCTGTATACATTCAGTCTGAAAGTGTAATCCATAATATATGATGTATCGACTCAGTAAATTACACATTCCAATCTGAAAGGGCCCATACACCACATGAATTGAAAGTTTGGATCACCCAATCATTGATGAATATTTCTCATGTAACGAGATGTACATATCTTACATATGTATAAACTAGGTATTTAGGATTCCATTATTAACTAATATCATAATACAATATTTAGATTGATGATAACAATTTAAATAACCATCATTGTACCCTATAGTAGATGATAGAATCATAAGAATATATAATAAGCATGGATAAATCCACAATTATAGGAAACATAAGAAATTAAAGATGTGAAATGCATATATTCGAAATGGAATTTCCATGGAAAGTTAATTCTATGTGCATATTATAATGCATGTAATAATTCTTTCTTTCCCTAATCTCATTGGACCAAGGATAAAAGATGAAACTAAATCATAATAATAATAATAACTATCACACAGCATCAAAATCACCAATTGGTGGAATGATATCAATTGTATTTTTTAAATATCATAACAACAATTATTATTTCAAGAAACTCGGTATTTACCCCCAAATCTGGGTTTGATACACCCAGGTGTGGCTTATAAAAATGTTATGAATAATTAAAAATCTCATGTATATTGTCTCAAAATAGTAAATCAAGAAAGGAACCACTTTGTTACCACTTTTTGATGTCCCAACCAAGGTTCTACAAGAAGGTTCCCTGAAGTCAGTTGGCCACATGGCCTCAAGAGCACCTCCCTCCATGATAGAGATTGTCGACTAATAGTGAGGGACTAGTTTGTGTCTCTGGGGAGATTATTCCCTCATTAACATAGTTTAGCATATAATATAGGAAATTTCATGTAAATGGATGATGAACTATAATGAATAAATAGTTGGAATCAAAAGATAATGATAAACATCCAAGAACTGTTTAATAATCAAAATCATCAAGCTAAATCATATTAAAAAATGAGTACAATACATTTCATTTATCTACGAAAATATGAAAATATTTATACATGGTAGTAGGAAATACATTCAATACAAATGAAGAAAAAAAATCCAAAAAATATCCAAGAATCACGATCATTGGACATGTCACATCCAACCAAGCTATATCCTAAAGAACACAGGTAACATTAGGTGTCCAAAGAAGGATGCTTCCCCATATCAACACCTTCAAAAAAAATCTACCAAAGTAACATTTGTATCCTAGATAGGGTGTGAGATTGATCTCAATATAAAACTACCAACAGTGTCTATACCATCCAGTCTGAGAAATATTAACTGATATTCTGGTGGTGTATATATATATATATAAATGTAAATAAATATTGTAATATAAAAATGTCGATACGTACTTCAGCCTCAACTGGTGTTTGAACATGTAATCATTTAATTATTTATTTTCCATTTTATAATATGGGAGAGGATCCAAGGTATGACCAAGTCATCCTATAATACTAATAATAATAATAATAATAGAGGATCCAAGGTAACAACCGTGGAATCCTTTGTGATGATAATAATGGATAGGATCCAAGTTAGTAACTAAGTAATCCTTTATGTCACGGGTCGATCCAACTCAGTAATAACATGAAGCCTAGATATAAGGGGTTTGAGTATTATCCATGAGTAATATCCCAAGGCTTTCCATGGTGATATGATTCTAACTAATTCCAAGGATCTCGTCTAAGTTAAAACTATATAAGGAATTATTGTTCCCAATGGGTGTATCCAAGGCGCCACATGTTTGGAGATATTAATCCAGATCCATGGAGTTTATCCAAGGCATCCTAATATATAAATGATAATTAAGGGATCCTATGTAATCATGTTGGTCATCCATAAGTATACAAATACCATGTTCTGAGGTTGGTATCTCCCTTAGAAACTAGAATCCTTAAATCAGAATGGCATCCTCTGAGTGTACAAAAAATTCTATTTGGAATCCAAGATTGGCTCAAGTCTGAACACTTCAACAAAGATGAAAAAGTGTATATGAAATAAAGGAAATTTTTATAATTAATTATTAAATTTTGGTCATGTAATAATCATTCCTTTTAATAATTTAATTGGTTCATTCCATACCATCCATTACTATGACAAGGCTAAAGGAAACAAAAACATTTAGTACATTAATCACTTAATCTTTAATTATATTCACTCTTATACCTTTCATTAAGCATTAAAAGGTGTTATATTAATATAGAAAAAATTCATTTAACTAAACTCAATAGTCTATGTGATACATATATTATACATTCCTTTTAAAATTGAGATTTTTTTATTATATTGAAACACTTAACTTAGAAGGGTTAAGTGGTAACTACACTAGTGATACATTAGTAATTCATGATTCATTTAATTAAAGAGTTCTTACCATTATTAGGGTCAATACACACACCCAAATGGTGTCATAAGTAAATGCACATGGGTTACCATGGCCTAACTTGGGAAACTCCCTACTTGGGGTGGAAAGTGTTGAGGTCTCAACCAAAAATAGTGTGTTGATAATGTATGGAAAGGTCTCTATAATAAGATAATAATGAATATAATAATTTCATATGAATTTAATACTCAACACTTTACGAAACCGACATGCGCACAATGTCGGTTGTTTAAAAAAATGGTGAAACTTGAAGGATGAGTCTTAGACCACCTACCATAAGGCAATAATACTCTCTTTAACCAGTATGAGACATTAGTTTGTCCTAGATTAGAACGAATCTGATGAAACAATAAATAACACAAAAATAGTGCGTAATATCTTGCATCTAAATTGAATTGTTGAGAGGAAGAAAAATGATAAACAATTAAAGATGAATGAATTACATACTGATGCACATCCAACCTGATGAACGAGGATCGATTATGAAATGTTATCAGAGAGTTATTACAAATCCAATATCTATGCCTTTATGGGGGATCTAACATTAGAATAGTGGGCTTTTGTTAGAGCAAATAACGAATAGAGGAGGATGGTATGTTATAAAGTCATTAAGATCATTTTTGACATTTCACACATGACAAACAGGGGTTCACATTTTTGCCTCACAGTTGGCCAAATAGTGCACCAACTGTGCATGGAACAGTGTCTTAAGAGGGACCTTGTATGGTTAGGACACATGGTAAGAGAAACTATGTTCCAACCTTGAAAAACGTCTCTACTATATTTTCCTGAGATTCCCGAAAGGCCATAAGGCCCCTGGAGCATAGTTATAGAAAATTTTGCACTATATGTGCTCCTATGTCCAACCCCAATTGGTTAGGGGTAACCATATGGCTTACCCCACATGATTTCTCCTTATCATTTTATCTATATTTTTTCCAAATATTTTTTTTGGGGTCTAAAAAACCCTAAACACCCATTAAATAACCATTTTCTTATTAGGAATCCATATTATTTCCAAAATTATAAATTATATTGAAATTTAACGGATCCATACCAAGAAGAAAAATTGGGTTCTTACCCCAAACCCTCTCACCTAAAGCACTATTAATAACTTTTTCACATACCAACCAACTTCTTTTATGTGATTAACTATAAATTTCATCCTATATCTTAACCAAATTTTTTAATACTACTCTACCATGACACGATTCAACTAGAACTGCTTTAATGTTAGTAGTGAAATTAAGTATGACCCATGAACCCCAACTTCAATAGCCCCAATTTTGATAACTATCATAGAGGGTTCCATACACAAACCCTTGGTATTTAGTTATTTTAGTTATTTAATTATTTTATTTACTATACTATAGGCTTACGTCATTTTATTTTGGAATTTTTAAAATTTTTATGGAATTTTACATGTCACACGGTTTAGCTGCACGGTTGGCCTAGCCATATGACAAACATGATGGTAGTATTTGTTGAAATAATAATGTTATTCCAACATATTCCATTTAATTTTTTTGATCATCTCAATTACCATTTATACATTACTTCTATTTTATATTTTAATTATTATCATAAGGTTTTATCCTTATTTAATAATTTCTTCTATTAGATCCACAAATTCTAGAAGTTTTTTCACACTTTAATATTTATGGAAAATTGGACATGTGAGGAATGAAGATACATGAAGATTCAACTAAATCATGTAATCATCTATGTAAATTGGATACATAAAGAATTATACAATGTAAAATAGTCTCATCACATAACCGACTACTAGTAAATCTCCTACATCCACAAATTACCTAAATGAGAAATCAACAACATCAATCAAACTACTACATGAATCAGTTACATGGATTATTTGCCTACATGCTTTGGATATATGGAGAACATAGAAATGTGGTTCAAAATAGATATATAATTTTGATTTTATAGAAAATTAGCTACGTGAATAATGTCTATGAGGTTCAATTCTACGACGAGAATTAAAATCAGTGGAATTTGAATTTTTGGGGATCCAAAATCATCTACATCATACTATAACCTTATATTTATTACCATTGGTGTAATTTCAGTGAAAATTGATTCTTCTATAAATGAATTAAATATTAGATTACCTATTTATATTAAAATTGATAATAAAAATTTTAAAATGAAAAGATAATAGAGGAGTATAATGATAATTTAATGCTCAGTAATGTTTTCAGTGTATCTTCAATAAAAAGGCATCTTGAAGTTATTTCAAATCCATGATTATGTGTATATAATTTTGTGAAATTAAATGATAAGTTTTTCATATATTTTTGTGTTTTGTAAAATAAGTAAAATACATAATAAATTTCACCCTAAAACTTATATACTCTCTTGAATCTTTCGGTGTGCTACTCTGTTGTACATGAAAAGAAGAAGAAGATATATTTTCTAAAGCTGCACTATCGAGATCATCATGGTTGTGTCTTAAATGAATCTCCTATAGATGAATTTAATTCTTATTCACCCTCTTAGAGATTTATTATCTCATGTTAGTTGGATCTTGTATCTATAAGCATTAGTTGAAATATTTTTATTATTACTTTCAGTTGTATGTGTGAAGGTTCTTGTTAAAATAACCCTTAAGGATTGTATTTGTAAATCCTTTTTGGATCCTCATAAAAGGTCTTGCTATAGTACCAAGTGTTGAATTCATTCACTCTATAACAACCCAATGTTTTATTAATGGAGATTCCATTCTTATAAATTTGTAATTAAATCACAACATATTAAAATATTAAGTGCAATATGACCATTAAAAATAAGATTTTCACCTCAATGTTTGGAATTTCGAAAATCTGACATGCAGAGTTGTGATCAGTTTTTTATTTGAATTTTGATAAGAAAAACAAAATTTTTGGTGAACAGTAACCTACCCTTATGAATAGTGATATACCCTAATGAATAGTAACCCTACCTATGATTGTATAAAAATATTATTCATGTGAAAGTATGATGTACCTTTATTTTTTAATAAGTAAATGATGGTTTTAAAACTGGTTTTTAATAATAAATTAGGATTTTAATTAAATATTAAATAAATCTTATTTAGAAAATTATTTTTGAAAAATGAACTTCCTTTTTCGATTCTAAACATTAAAAAATGGTTTGGATGATTTTTTTGGATATTTTTTAAATACAATATATTTTTAATGAATATTAAAAGCTGATAATTTGCAATAAATGCTAAAACCTAAATTTCTGCATATTCATTGAGTCATGGATTATGTAAATGACCATTGGTTTGAACTCACATGAATTTATTACTATTAATGTTCAATGAATAATCACTATTTTTTTCTTATGAAAAAATAATAAACTAATTATTGTAATATTATGAAAACCCTCCCTTCCTCCATGGTATCCCCCCCCACTCCACCTTCTCTTCACTACTTTCAAGCCTTTTTCCTTGGTATTATTCAGCCCAATACTCTCCCCAAGATCATCCCCCACTTCAAAAGGCCCCTATTCTCTTCAAAATACCAATACCTCTTCTTTTAATAGGTTCTCAAAGGAGGTAGACTCAAGAGGTAAATTCCTCTTTCCAACACTTTCATTTCTTTTAAGTTCTTTTATTTTCTTGTTTATTTCCTCACCTCCCTTCACCCAAATGGTTAGATAACTCCAGTAACATAAAGTTAATATAATTATATTATGATAATGGGATAATTCTTTATCTTCCCTCTTTTACCCACCTTTTAATTGAAATAAATGAAAACACCATTTGAGATGTGTTAATTTATCACATTCAAGGACAACAGTTTATAAGTTTCTATTATTATCATTAATTATGGTCATGAAACCATTTGTGTTATGGTTTAACCAGATGATTATATATGTAATATATCCTAGTTAAGGTTTTTTAATCCTTTTGTAAAAATTTTACTATGTTTTAAAAGAAAACATGTTCATTGTAATCAAACCCACTGATTAACCAAAATGGTTATCACTAAGGTTTTATATAATATTTAGACCTCACTTTAAGTAACAAAATTAAAATTTTAACCATGTATTACCTTTTATTTTCACTAATAACCTAAAACTTCAATTATGGAAAATCACTTTCAACATACGTGTTTATATGAACATGAATTGATCATTAAAACTTCGAAAGCAAAAAGACTTAAACAGTGAAATTGAACCTTATAACCAATCAAAAAAAATCTTAAATGAACTAAAAATGGGATAAAATAAATCAATTAATTATATAAGAGGTTATGTAATTATTAATTAATAAACCTAATTTTTTTATTCAGGTCATTAATAGCATGTGGAGAACACCACCAGACTTAAGGTAAGGGATCCTCTCCATTTCACTTTTATCCAAGATTTTCCTCTATGTTATGTCCTTTTATATGAAATTTCTAGTGATGGGGTATGATTTTTATCCTCCCCCATAATTACCAATTGATTTATAAGTGATTATAAGTCCCTTTTCTCTCTCATAAATCCCTCTTAGGTACACCCAACACCATGCCAGTAATCCGTAATGAATTCTACCAGAACCTCCTTTGTTTTTTTGGGTTTCCTTATCATTCTTTATATCAAAATATATTTATCTTAATTATTTCCATGAATCTTATAAATTATGGGTCTTTAAAAAATCATTTATCACGATCGTTTCTCCACACTCTTTTGGGGATATACCTGTTTTTAAAAGATTCCCTCCTTAGTATTTTCCAATTAACAAACCTGTTTTAAGGGAACTTCTTGGATTCATACCCGATTTCAAGTACACTATATCATCTATTTTAGGCCTCCAATATCTTTATAAAATCAGTATTATTATTATGAAAACATTCTTGGTTCACTTCTGTATTTATATTAAATATTTTTCCTTTTTCAATTTTGAAATCTCTAAAGTATTTTCCTTAAAACCGCAAAAAAATGCTTTAATGCTAATGTATCTCAAATACATTTCTTATATGTTATCACTTCTGTTTGACATCACTTACAATTTTATATGCCTATTTTACCTTATGAACGTTCATTTCTATTCTAATCCCTTTATTTCATGGACACTTTCATGATACTCTCAATGGTTATGCCTTATGTCATTATGGTGGTACCCAATTCCTTCCATGGGTAATGCTTTTGTTTATGTAATGTTGATTATGTATGATTGTTTATGTGGAAAACCGTTTCATGAAATTTAGTATGGGTGCACCCTGATAGCACTCTAGTGAATTTTGTAAAGTTAAGTCTCATGAGATTCGATATGAAACCGGATTCGCAGTTAGTCTTGACCCGTACTTCTATGGGAATCGGGGTTGGCGGTTCTCCTTTACCTGTATTACTATGGGAAATGATATAGGTGATTATCCTTGACTCTTACTAAATACATGTTTTTTTATTCTCGCACATTTAAATTATTCCATGTCTATATGATCCCATGTTTATATGTTATGATTTCATATGTTCCATGATTTTGATATCATTATGTCATGCCTCCTAGAACATGTGCTTAAGCATTATTCTTATGTTCATTCCCTTACTAGGAATTTTATCTCATCCCTTTGTTCATTTGTTCCCCGGGGTAACCTATGTGTATGTATGTGATCAAAAGAATTTATGAGCTTTTTATGGATATTAAATAAAGAAGTTTTTTAGCCAAATGTTTTATGTCTTACATACCTAGTCTTCTAAGACATAAGACTTGATGATATTTGGCTTGTAATCTGATGTACAATTATGATTAAAATCATATAATGTTATGTGTCAATAGATAGTTATTCTATAGTTTGTATAATTGTATAGTTTTGTTATTTTTTGATATTAAGAATAGAGAACCTTAGTTAGAACCTTAAGGATGAGAATAAGTATAAGAAAACATCCCTAAATTTTTGTAAGTATTGGTAAGTGTTTTATCATGAAAATACATCCCTATCTGGTAAAAAATGGGTAGATGAGGATTTGGCACCAATTTACCTAGGAGTGAAAAATCCGACAAGTAGTTTTGTGCTTGACCTAGGGTATCCTGGTACATGACAATGGGCATTGTTGCACTATTGGTATTGGAACTCCCAGTGGACATGCTTTGGTAAATTCACGAGATTAGTAAAAAACATTATTAAGGGAATAAAAATTCCCATAAGGATATAAGATAGGAAATAGATCAAGGATAACCTAGATTGAAACATATGGGATAAAAAGTTATGATATACTTCTCCTTTATATGTTTATCCTTTTATATTCAAAGTTTACTTTTTATTCTCAATATCTATGTATTCAATCCCTATAATTATACATTATTTTTTCTTAGTTAATGGTGGGAAATAGAGTAACATGTTCTAATAATCGATGTGATAGGAAATGTGATGAATTCCCAATGATATGACTAATATAATAGGAATGGGTGCTTAAAACTTCCTGATATTACTTTCTCGTCTGGCACAAGTTATGAATAATAACATGAATCATGTGAAATGCCCTCCTCATACAAGGAAAGAGAAAGTTGTCATAGAATCCTTCATGTGGAAAATTCCTCCCATGTTTAGAAGATCTATTGACCCTTCCTCATGGATCATTGGATTAACTCCATTGAAAAGATATTATATGTCCTCTAGTGCTTGGAAGAAGATAAATTCATACTGAAAGACTATCGTTTGGATGCGTAAGCTTATCATTGATGGAACTGATCAAGAATACAAAGTCCCATGTGTCAATTGATTCCATGTATTGGGAGGAATTCAAGAAGATGTTTTTCAAAAAATATTTTCCTCAAAAAATCTGTCTCAAAAAGGAAAGAGAGTTTATTAGACTCCCGCAGAAGGAAGATGAGGATGTAAGAGAATACGAATCAAATTTTACAAGGATTGCGAGGTACACCTATTGAATTGTCTTGAACACCAAAAGAAAGTTGAATCACTTCTTTGGAGGACAAAATCCAAGTCTGAAAAAAGTGTGGAAATTCAAGACTTTGGAAGTTATGACGAGATTTTCTGTTATTCCATCATGGTTGAAATGGATCTTAGAGACTCTAAATGGACTCATGGGCCCATTGAAAATAAGTGTAAAATGGACAAAAACATGGGTGGTTCAACAAAAAAACCATAATGGAATGAAGCCTGAATTTTCCCCTTGTAAATTTTGTGGGAAGATGCATCCTAGGAATTGTTTGAAAGGGAAACAATAATTTATTCAAATGTGGAATACTTGGTCATATGGCCAAGAACATCTGAAGTAATATGAAAAAACCCCTAATGTGGAATAAAAAAGGAAGGTTCAGATCAATTCTCATCCAGTGGTGAAATGTTAAAACTATATGGAGTATGGAAATTATGAAATCAATTTCCCAAGTCCAAGGGTTGTCATAGTAAATCAACAAAAACCTCCAAGGAAACAAGGAAGGTATTATTCTATCACTACTACTGAGGCAGAGCTAAACAATGATGTGGTGACAGGTATTCTAGTTATTCATTCATGAATAGAGAACATGCTATTTGATTCTGGTTCTACGCATTTTTTCATATCTTGCAAGTTTAGTATAACGATTCAAACACCACCTCAAAATATTAAGGAAAGGTTATATGTGAGAACAGAGAATGGGGAAATAGTTGGTCCCATTGTTTATAACTCCTCCCTAGATAACTATTGTGAACTGAACCTCTCAAAAACTATCTTCATACATCCTTTAGTGGAGTTCAACTCTATCTTGGGAATGTATTGGCTACATTTATACAAATCCAAATTCAACTGTGGGAAATGGATATCACTCTTCACATCCCAAAGAATCCTATGATTCTTTACAAGTATAAATAGGAAGATAAATCTCCTTTAGAATAATTGTATCAACTTTGGGTATTAATTCTTTATGATAAATCATTTCTAGCCCAAATTATTGAGACAAATGATAGAATCATGTTTGAATACATGCCCATCGTGAGGGATTACTCAAATGAACTCCCTAAAGAGTTTCCTAGTCCTCCTCCTGATCGATAAGTTTATTTATCAGTTGAAATTATTCCTGGATCTCTGACTATATCAAAGACACCTTATACAAAGGCCACCGTAGAGCTGGAAGAGCTGAAGAAGCAGATTCAAGAGAATCTGGAGAAGGGTTTCATACGCCCAAGTTCTTTACCTTGGGGTGATCCAGTCCTATTCATCAATAAGAATTATGCATCAATGCGCCTCTGTATTGATTATGGTGATCTCCATAAAATCATGATAAAGAGCATGTATCCCCTTCCTCAGAGATATGACTTGTTCAATCAGCTTTGTGGGGCCTGTTATCTCTCTAATGTGGACCTTTGGTCGGGATATCCCCAACTTAAGGTGAGGAAGGAAGATATTTCCATGACTTTCTCTCGAACGATGTATGGACATTATGAGTTCATAGTGATGCCCTTCGGAATCACTAATGCTACAAAAATTTTCATGGATTTAATGAATAGAGTCTTTAGAGATTACCTTGATAAATTTGGGGTAGTATTTATTGACAATATTCTGATATACTCCAAGAGAAAGGAAGAACATGAGAAGAATTTGGATACTGTGTTAAATACTTTGTGAAGGGAGAAGTTGTATGAAAAGTATATAAATGTGAGTTCTGTATGGAAGAAGTATCATTCTTAGGGAATGTTATCACCAGCAAAGGGATATATGTGGACCCTTCCAAGACAAAGGCAGTTGAAGAGTGGCCCAGGAAAACATCTATAACAGATATCCGCAACATTTTGGGTCTAACAAGGTATTATCGATGATTTGTGAAGAACTTTTCACGATTTTTGATCCAAATGAACAAGATGATACAAAAGGGAGTAATGTTTGTCTGGACACAAGAATGTTAGGACTATTTCAGGAAGATGAAAAATAGGCGTATCACTACAACAATACTCACACTCCCAATAAGTATAGAACTCTTAGTGGTGTGAATTTATGCTTAAAATAAGGGAATAGGCTATATGCTAATGAAAAATGAGAAAGTGATATCCTACACCTCAATGAAGCTAAAAATCCATGTGCAAAACTATTCCACGCATGATTTGGAACTGGTGGGTGTGATCTTGCATTGAAAATCGGAAGGCATTATCTCTATGTGGAGAAGTGTGAGATATATAATGATCGAAAGAGTGTCAAATATATATTCACACATATAGAGATTAATATTCTCCAATGACGATGGATAGATCTCATCACGGATTATGACTGCTCAATCCACTATCACACTTCTAGGGGAAACAAGATGGGAGATGCTCTAAGTAGAAAGGATCATGCATATTTATCAATGATTAGAATTGAAAAGGTTCTAATCTTCATAGATTTGTGGAGGATGGACATGGGAATAATTAAGTTAAGGACATCGTCAATCCTTTCACAAATTATTTCTCAACCATCTCTCATGGTGAAAATAAAGGGTGCTCAAAGGAAAAGATGTGTAAATTTAGAAAAGGGTGGAAGTTATCAAAAATTTGAAATTTACTCATTTCAAAATTGATGAGGAAGGATTTGTAAGATTTGGGTCAGAATTCTATATACCATCCAATCTAGAGATAAAGAATGAGGTTTTTAATGATGCACATAGCTTGACCTTCTCTATCTACCCAGGGAGCACAAAGATGTATCGAGATCTTTGATAAAACCTTTTGTGGGACAATATGAAAAGTAATATTGGTGAATACACATCAAAGTGATCGGTATGTTAGCAACTAGAGGCTGAGAGGAAAAATTCTAAGGGGATGATGGAACCACTACGCATACCAATGTGGATGTGGGAGAATATTAACATGGACTTTGTCACTAGACTTCCAAGGATCTCAAGAGGAAAAAATGATATATGGGTTATTTTGGATTGTCTTACAAAGACATCTCACTTTATCTCGATTCGATAGTACTTCTCATTGGATCAACATGCACAGATATATATCAATGAATTGGTAATGCTTCATGGAGTACCACAATTTATTATACCTGATCGTGATCCGAGATTCACCTCAATGTTCTGGAAATGTCTCCAACATGATCTAAGCCCAGAACTGAACTTCAGTATGGCCTATCATCCTCAAACTGATGGCCAATCTAGGTGAACTATTCTGACACTAAAAGATATGTTAAGGGCATGTTCTATAGACTTTAAAGGAGGATGTGACCAATATCTTCCACTGGTTGAATTCTCCTACCAAAACAGTTTCCACTCGATTATCTGAAATAGAACCATATGAACCCCTTTATGGGAAATGGTGCAGAACACCGTCTTGTTGGGATGATATTCGGTGAGCGTAAGCTGGTAGGACCTAAAATGGTTGATGAAATGGTGGATAATGTGAAAACTATTCAACAAAATATCAAGGTAGCCTAATGTAGAAGGAAGAGTTATGTAGATAACCATCGAGTATACCATGAGTTCAAAGTGGGAGACATGGTATTTCTACACATATCACCATGGAAGAAGTTCTTGAGATTTAGGAATAAAGGAATGAAAAGTCCCAGGTATATAGGCCCCTTCGAGATCCTTGATCAAGTTGGAGCTCTGGGCTATCGACTATCACTTCCAACTACCATGTCGAAAGTACATGATTTATTTCATGTATACCTCTTAAGGAAGTACATACCATACCCTTCACATGTACTCTCTTCAGAGGTGGTAAAATTTGTGGATGATCTTTCTTTCGAGGGGCAGACAGTGAAGATCATGGACCATAGAGATAAATTTCTATGCAACAAGACTACTAACCTTGTCAAAGTATTGTGGGAGAACCACAAGTACTAAGAGGCAACATCGGAATTAGATGAGGCAATGAATGGAAAGTACCTGCACCTATTTTTGTCTTAGAATGTAAAAAGAAATCTCGGGGGAGAAATTTCATAAGGAGGGGAGAATATAATGACTCAATGTTTTATAAATGTAAATTCCTTTCTTTAAAATATTTCATTAAATGAGAACATAATGAACTACTAAGATCTATGTTACCTTTAAATATAAGTTTGAAACTTTTGTTTTTGGAATTTTGAAAATCTGACATACACGGTTTCGATCAGTTAGTTATTTGGAGTCCGATTAGAAAAACATAATTTTTGGTGAATAGTAACCTAACCATATGAATAGTAACATACCCTTATGAATAGTGACATACCATAATGAATAGTAACCTTACCTATTATGGTATAAAAATAATATTCAATTGAAAATATGATGTAACCTATATTTTGGAACAAGTAAATGAATGTTTCAAAATTGATTTTTAATAATAAATTATCAGTTTAATTAAATATTAAATTAATCATATTTAGAAAATTATTTTTCAAAAACGGACTCCATTTTTTGATTCTACACATTGAAAAATGGTTAGGGTGAATTTTTGGTATTTTTCTAGAATACATGAATTTTTTATGAGTAGAAAAATCTGATAATACCCAATAAATGATAAAAATTAAATTTTTGCATCATTCATGAGTCATGGATGATGTAAATGTCCATTAGTTCTAACTCACAGGAATTTATTATAATTATAGTTCAATTAATACTCGTTATTTCTTGTTCTATTAAAAAATAATATACTAATGATTTTAATATTATGAAAACCCTCCTCTCCCCCACTATAAAACCCTCCCTCACTCCCCATTCTCTTCACTACTCTCAAGTCTTAGTACATGCAAATATTCTTCCCAAATATCTCCCAAAGCTCCTCCCCAACGTCCCAAGGCCCCTAGTATCTTCAAAATACCAAAATCTCTCCCCTTAAGATGTTCTCAAAGGAGGTAGACTCAAGAGGTAAATTCTTCCTTCCAACTCTTTCATTTATTTTATGTTCTTCTCTTTTTTATTTATTTCCTAACCCCCCTTCACCCAAATGGTGTGATAAATCCATTAAAATTGATGTAATAGAATTATATTATTCTAATGGGATACATCATTATCTTCTCTCTTTTCCCCACCTTTTATTTGAAAGAAATGGAAACACCATTTGAAATGTGTTAATTTACCACATTCAAGGACAACAGTTTATAAGTTTCTATTATCATCATTAATTCTGGTCATGAAACCCTTTTTTTATGTTTGAACCAGATTTTTATATATTTAATATATCATAGTTTATATTATTTACTTATTTTGTTCAATGTTTTTTAATTTATAAAACAAATCATATTATTTGTAATAAAACCCACCGATTACCCAAAATGGTTATCACTTAGGTTTTATATAATATTTCATCTTTAATATGTGTAAACAAATTAAATTTGTAACCATTTAATCCCATGTATGTTAACTAATAACATATAACTTCAATTATGTACAATCTCTTTCATCATACGTGTTTATCTGAACCTGAACTGATCATTAAAACCAAGGAAGAAAACTAACTTAAACAATGAAATTGAACCTTATAATCAATAAAAAGGACTTGAATGAACTAAGGGATACACTAAATCAATTAATTATAGAGTAGGTTCAGGAATTATTAATTAATAAAACTAATTTTTGGATTCAGGTCATTAATGACATGTTGAGAACACCGCCGGACTTAAGGTAAAGGATCCTCTCCATTACACTATTATTCAAGATTTCCCCCTATTTTATGCCCTTCTTTGTGTAAGTCCTGGTTATGGGGTATGATTTATCACCTCCAACAAACATACCTTATTATTTATAAGTGATTATAAACCCCTTTTATCTCTCATCAAGCCCTCTTAGGTACACCTGACACCATGCCGATAATCTGTAACGAATTCTGCCCGAACCACCTTTGTTATTTCGGGTTGCCTTATCTTTATTTATATCAAAATGGAGTTATCTTATCAGTTTTTGTGAATATTCTAAATTATTTTGTATTTTTACCAAATACATTTATCATGACCCTTTCACCACTCTCTTTTGGGGATATAATTTTTTTAAAAGATTCACTCCTTAGTATTTTCTGATATGAAAAACTATTTTAAGAGAACTTCTCGAATTCTTAGCTGATTTCAAGTACAGTCTATCATCTATTTTAATCCACCATTATCATTATAAAATCTATCTTATTATTATTAAAACCTTTATGGTTCACTTTTGGTTTTATATAAAATATTGTTCCCTTTTCAATTTTTAAATCTCTATAGTATTTTCTTTAGAACCGCACAAAAATGATTTAATGGTAATGTATCTCAAATACATTTATTATATGTTTTCACTTCTGTTTGACATCACAAACCATGTTATATTACAATTTTTCCTTATGAACGTCCATTTATGTTCTAATCCCATTATTTCATGGAAACTTTCATGATACGCCGATTGGTTATGCCTTATGTCATGATTGTGGTACCCAATTCTTTCCATGGGTAACCCTTATGTTTATGTAAAATTGAATATGTATAATTCTTTATATGGAAAGAATATTCATGAAATGTAAGATGGGTGAACCTAGATAGTGATCCAATGCATTGGGTATAGTTAAGTCTCATGATATGTGATGTGAAACGGGATTGGTTGTTCTCCTTGACTCGTACTACTTTGGGAATCAGGATTAGCTGTTAGCTTTGACCCGCACAACTTTTGGAAATGAGATTGGTTGTTATCCTTGACTCATACTAAATACATGTTTTATGATTCTTCCACATTTATATGATTCCATGTTTATATGATCCCATTTTAATATGTTATGATTGCATATGTTATGTGATTTTGATATCATTATGTCATGTCTCCTAGATCATGTGCTTAATATTTATTCTTATGTTCATTTACATATTGGGATTTTTATCACATCCCTTCGTTCATGTGTTCCCCAGTGTACCCTTTATAGATATAAGGCCTCAAACAATGTTAGGATAATTTTATTGATATTAAATAAAGAAGTTTTTTGAGCCCCATGTTTCATGTATTATTACCTTGTCTTCCAAGACAGTATACTTAACGATCCTTGGCTTGTACACTAATGTATAATAATGCTTAAAATAATTTAATGTTATGTGTAAATGGCTAAGGAATCTATACACTCAGTTGATCCATCTATGATAAAAGGAATACTAATCCCTGGTAATAGTATTCTACTAGTGAAAATCACCAACCTCTAGGAGTTCAGTGTTGGTGGAGTGGATTATGGGTTTTTTGTTCCCTGAATAACTATAAATCTCTAGTCTATAATATATACACTTTTTCATTTTATTTCTATTTATTTAATGTTTTAATATAATATTGGAACTTATCATACCCTAAATAGTATGTTTTTTTGTGACATAAAAATTTCATGAACTCAATTCACCTCCCTCTTGAGTCTTAATGCTGCTAGTCTCTGCCAAACAATAGGTATCCCAAGAAGTGACATTTTGAGTTATTAGCTTCTAAAAATTGTTTTATTAAGATAATCATGAAAATGGGTAATATAAATGATAACATATAAGGTACTTATATGATAAGAGAACCTTACTTCAATGCTAAAAATTGTGGTTGTAGGATGGAAAATATTATAATCTATTGGAAGAACCTTTGTATGATGGTTTATCTTAATGTCACGGAGCATTAAGAAATTGACAAGACTAAAAATGAATCATGGGATGATAAAAATTAAGATTTATATGACATAAACTCTAATTATATGAATTATATATATTTATATTAAGGCATAATGAGTTCAACTGAGTATCACAGTGTGTAGCATCTTAGGAGATTTGGACTGGCACATTAGTTTCTTATGAATGAATATAGAATGTGAAATATCTTTTATAAAATAATTAAAAGGTGAAGTTAAATAATTTTATAATTATGTATGGTGAGATCATAAAAATACTGAATAAAAATCTTATAAAGGCTATAAATAAAGTAGCAACTTTAGGAGAACCTGTTTTTGAACCAAGTCAATCTCTAAAAATCCAAATAATTCTACCTCCAAGATGGAGGGGAATCTCATATTCCATAGGGTAATCTATAGATATCAATTATTTTAAAATAAATTATCTTATTGGTATAATTATGATGCATGAAGCTAAAATGTATGTTGGGTTAGATGAGAATATGTAAGGACCCCAATCCTAGTTTCCTAGAGCCAGTGATTACTTTTTTATATTGACACTAGATACAATCAATCACATCCCAATGGAATAAATAGTTTAATTTTCATGGTAAACTAGATAAATAATTGAATCTTAAATTAGTTTTATAAACATAAAATACATAGCATAGTGAAATTAAATATTATGCATCCCTAAAATAATTCAAATATTATTTCTTTGTATCGTAGTGAAATGGAAAAAAAATTATGTTCGATCTCATATGCTCATTAAGTGTTACATATAGTGAAATTTATCATGAGTAAGTAATAAAAAATCAATATAATAAGGAAAATAACTTGAAACAAATGATATTTAATTAGTAACATGAGAAAAAGGAATAATATAGAGGGAATAAATTATTATCAAATAATTCCATAAAACTAATCACATGAGATCAAAACTAATACATGAATATCAAAACTATTTAGTTAATCACATATACATCAATAACTAATCTCATAATTATGGAATGAATGTTTTGGTAGATCATAAACATGTCATCATGGACACATTTCAAGATATCCTACACTAATGGGTAGGGTCTGGGCCGAAACCCCAAATTAGTTTGTCTCATGAGACTGACTGACGCATTGAGGGTCTATATGGGGTATCAATCGTCGCTAACGAAGTCTAATGTGTTCCTCATATGAAAGGGGGAATTAAAAAACAATATATAATCTACATAAACATTAATATTAAAAAACTAGTATATGAAATATTAATATTTCACCCAATAAAACTTATCATGTTCCATATATAAAAATAATAAACATTGAATCATTACAAAATATCCCCAATGGATCATAATTAAAACAATGGTTTATTGTTGTGGATAGATATAAATACCATAAATGATCATTTAAAATGTTATTGAGGAAAATTTATCTTTCACTTTGAAATTTATAGTAAAAAAATATAAAATATTAAGAAATTAATTTTCATTGAAAATAATCATTATAACATGGAATGGAGGCTTTAAATCATTTATTGTTTTTAACTATGGGAAACTCAATTCATTCCGTATAATTTAAAAAAACATCCCTTTCACACTATTATTGGAAAAGTCAAAAAAAAAATTGCATTCAAAAAATGTTAAGATCATTCCCTTTAAACCATTTTTTTAAAAGTCAAACATGGTTAAAAATATATTTAATAAATAATTAGATAATATAATAAAATTCTTTAAAAAATATTAAGGAAAATATGGATATGGAAGAAAAAGATTGTTGACCAAGTAGAATTTTTTTTTATATTTTCCATAAAATAGTGTTTTAATATCTTGTGTAATTAAATAGTCTAAAATGAAAGGAAAAAATATAATTTCCATAAATGACTCCAGGATAAAAAAATATATTATGAAATAAACCCTTACCAATTTTGTAACTGTTGAATCATAACCCACATGAAGTAAATAACACCAAAAATATATTTAAATACCATGAATATAAATATATTCTCTATATAACATATGAAATAGGATTTACATATTTCACAAAAACTAAATAAGGGGTTAATATGAGATATGTCTCAGAAAAGTAGAAGTGAGTTGAGGAACCCTTACCATCGGTCAAAATTCCTTCATAAATGTTCAAAATGACAGTATAATAAATATATATTTATTATAAATCTATTAAAAACCATACTAATATATATTATAACATATATGATTTACTTATAACCTTTCTAACCTTTTTATTAATAATACATTATTAAAATCAATTTTCTTTGTGAAACTACTTCATTTTTTCATGCATGTTTTAGTCTAGTACATTCAGTCCATTTAATATTATCCAAGTTACATCATATACTAGAAATTAATAATTATATAAGAACCAAATATATTCATTAAGTGTGTATATTGATTAATCCATTAAATATAGAGATAGAAAATTGAATTAAACTATTCACAGAGAGAGTCGGTCATACATATGCATGAACGTTGTTTTGACATTTTGATGGATGTGAAAAAAGAAAGGAAAATGAGAATTCACCTATTAATAATTATTAATATATAATATTAATAATTTATATTCATTAAAGATATCTTTATTACCATCCAAGTAAAATTAAAATGAAAAAAAAATCAAATTGCTTCTTATAAGTGGTAGTCTACATGTACACACAATCGAACCTTTATTTTTAAATTGATTGGAAGTAAGAAGGTGGATATTATATTAAAATTATATTAGTAAAATTAAATCATATGTACCATATATAAATGTTAAATTCATCTTAATACCCATCCTTAAAATATAGTGATGAAAAATAAATTATATTTTTATGTAGAGATGGCAAGTCGTACGTAAACGTGAGTTAAACATTCACTATTAATTTGACAAAAAAGAGGGTGGATAATTGTGGTTTCATAATTATAATAACATTTTATTATATTTATAATACCAAATTTATTATTTTATGTTAAATAAAATATATTTATTAGTGGTAAAATAAGAAATAATATCAAATAGGATGGGTAATACAATTACCTCTTCTTTGGTATACCTCCTTTAGATCCTTTATTAGGAATCCTGTGGATTTCTATGAGAAAAAACCTCTATAACATGAATATGGTTATTTATAAGAGAAATTGGTAGGGATTTCACAATCTGGGTTGCTTAAATTAGTGTACATAAAAAAGGTAAAGGGTTTTCTTATATAAGTTAGGGGAGGGGTATTCTTATAATTTCATAAATTATTAAATCTATTTAAATTATTTTTAATTTTAAAATGGCTCAAAATAAAATATTATTCTAAGATAAGATGATTGTGAGTTTATATAATCCCATGCACTAAAAATTTCATAATTAATTGTTATGGAATTACATTGATAAAATAAATAATGAAAAAAATTAATGATATCTTTGGGTGAACAATTTGGGAAATGTAAAAAATAATAAACAAGACTTTATATGACTGTGTGTCACCATCAAGTCCAAAAACAATAAACTCTCCATGACCAATAAAGAGTTCAATAAAAATTGGAAACTGAGAAAATCATAAGGCCTGAATTACTATAATGTAATCACCGGACCACAAATAACGATATCATTAAAGAAGAAATTGAAAATGAAACCAAAAATATATAAAGAAAATCATAAGGACTACCTCACTAGGTTAAAGAAAATATAAAACCCTCTTCGGAAACCCTAACATTAATCGAACATTGACTGTTAGATGAGATGTTTTAGAGGCATTCAAGTGGTGTTATTCGAGGTTCGATTCACTGTGGGGGAGAATCAAAAGTGAGTGGCTTCTATGGAAAGCTTAATATATTGTGACAGATTCGCAAATGGTTAGGTTTTCTTAATTATACATGGAAAATTTTATTAGAACTTACAAATAAGAATTGATATAGAGTCCTTTTATCAACTCTTATTACTTAAGAGTTGATAAAATGAATATTTATCATCACTAAAAGTAAAGCACTGATAAAGCATCATCTTTATCAGCACGAAAAAAGCACTGATAAAGAAGATTTTATTAGTGCTTATTACTTAAGTACTCATGAAGGATTTGTAATTATAATTATAACATTTAAAAATTTAAATGTTTATATATACATAATAAATATATGTATCTATATAATTATAAATACAATAAAATATATTCCTTTTAAAATATATTTATTATAATTTTATGATTTTTTATTTATCATTATAGAAATATTTTTTATAAATAATATTTATGTCATTATATATATATTTATATAATTATACATATATATATAGTAAATATATTCATTATTTAAGATAATTTATTGTAAAATTTTAATAATTCTTAAAATATATATAATTATTTAGTTATAATTATATAAATACTTTTAAAAAATAATTATTTATTTATAATATAAATATATAACTCTATAAATATATTAAATGTAAATTTATAAATATGTTTATTTATTAACATTTTTTCCAAAAATATATTTTTAATATTATTAATGAAAAAAAATTTATGGAATCCATATATGATAAAAATAATTGAAATTGAATAAATTTAGAATAATTACACATTAATAATATTAAAAAATGAATAAGTTTTATTTTTGTGCATTATATATAAAAATAAATTAATTATGTTTATGTGAAATCAATATAACACAGATTTGATCTGTGTTAAATATTTAAAATCAAACGACATTCAATTATATGATGAGTACTATGAAAGTATTCCATATTTTTAATTTATATAAATATTTCATTATAAACCAATATTTAATAAATATATGACTATTTAATGTAAAGTTCCTAAATATTTGAAACATATATATCATTTTTATATTCATTAATATATATCTATATATTTAATATATAAAATCTAATAACATTAATTTTCATAAATATCTAATTAAATGAATGTTTAATATTTAATAATGTATAATCAATTTATTATTTTTTATCAATAATTATTTTAATTTTAAAAAAATTAAAAATTTTCTTAATAAAATCATTTATTATTTTTTTAATTATTTCGTTTTATTCATTCAGACTCTTATCAGCACTAAAAAATGAGGATGAAAAAAATATTTAGCAATTCAAAAAATAAATCCTTGATAAAGGGTAACCTTTATCATCACTAAAAATAATGTGTTGATATGGGATACCCTCTCTCGGTACGGAACATAAAGCACTGATAAAAGGTTAAATTTATCTACACATTCCTTAGTACTGATATATATTCCATTTATCAACGTTTTTTCTAGCATTGATAAATACCATCACTATTGAAATGGGTTTTGTAGTAGTGAATATTAACATGGTTCCTTCTGGTTCCAAACATTGACTGAACCCAATAAGCATAGTATGGGAAACAATAATCACAGTGGGAAAACAAGAAGTATCATTCATAGGGTTTTTAAATCATGACACATAATTTTTACTCTATGAAACCTTAGGTTTAACCAATTTCCTACTTGGTTGTTATTTATTCAAATTCTTTAAAATGTTTTATAATGAAAATCTCAGTTGACCAAATCATATACCTAGAGAGTGTCAAACTAGTTGCATAGTAAGGTAACTCTCTCCATGCACTATAATGATGGTCAAGATATACTTGAATCACGCCTTTAGGGGTTATTAATCCAAGATGTACCTATTCCAAAACATCATCCAATTGTAATATCCAAACAAGGATGTATTTCTTCGAAAACCAAATAATCCTGACCTTTATAAATTTTAACGATGTTATCCAATACATAGACTCATCCTAAAATTCATTCATATGGTTATGTTCCCAAATCAATGTTTTTATAAATATAGTTCTTAAGGTTTCTAATAAAATTTATTTGATATAACCCATAAGGACCCCAATCCTAGTAGCCTTTTTATATTAGAACTATATTCAAGTAATCAAATCCAAATAGACTAAATATTTTAGTATAGTTTTTGTAAACTAGGCACATAATTGAATTAAACATAATATTTGAAAACATAAAATAAATTAAAAAGTGAATTTAAATATTCTATATCTTTGGAATCATTGGAATATTACTTTTTCATATCATAGGGAAAGGAAATCAAATAAGGGTAAACATAGATTCTCAAGAAGGATTATGTACAGAGGATGTTATTATGAATAAATAAAACAGAATCTATATGAGAAGGTAAATAACTGAGAACACAAGTTATTTAATAAATAACATGAACATAAATAATAACATGGTGGGAATAAGTGATCATCAAATAATTCCATATATCAAATCGTATGAGGTCAAAACTTATCCATGGATATCATAACTATGAAAATAATCACATGAAATTCAATAACTATTCATATAATGATGGAATGTATCTTGTTGGACATTATAAACTTACATTCAAGGAATAATTCTACGAAATATTTTACCAATGGGCATGGCATCATCCAAAAAGGAAATCGAATTTGTCTTATTAAAACTATGAATGCATCATGGGGCTATATGAGTCTACATGTAACATTTTGATACTTATTTTTTTAGTATTACTCAACCCTTCTTTGTTTCAATTTTGGTTGGGTCTTCTCTAGGTGTTCTTTTGGTGAAATTTATAGAATTTTGGAAACACTTTGGTATATCCATGGTTGGAACATGATTATGGAAAACAATACAATGTGTCCCAGCAAACTATGAACCCTTTTTTGGTGTGTTGGAGGAGGAATAAGGATTTACCAAACCATGAAACCTAGGACAATGAGGTTTTCCATTTTAAGTGCATATTTTTAAAAAATGAGCTACCATCTTGGAGAAATTGGGCAGCCCAAAGTAAGGGTGAATAGTTAATGTGAATAGTTTTTCTAACCCTGTAGCCTTACCCAGAAAACCATATCCCTGGATTTTTAATATTTCAAATTGTATTAAAAAATCCCATGACCCCATTTAAGATTCCTAACCATCCTGATCAATCCTATTATTATTTCCATGCTTCATAAGGTTCCCTAAAATCAATTTTGGAACCTCCAACCTTCTCTTTTGATAAATAAATGTGGTGTTGGAAGATCTGATACATCATTGGAAAGTGGATATCCTATTTTTTAGTCTCTCCTGGACTCTCTTTCCTTCCTCCTTGATTATTTAGGGATCATAACTAATTTTAAGGATCTGAACTCCATTTAATTGAATCCTAATTATATATTGTTTTTCTATTTCTTTCTCAACTTTGTTCTTCGTTGGCGAGTCACGTATCAGGTGTTGATTCTTGATCATTGATTAAGGGTATGTGGTTCCATAATTCCATTACCTTTAATGAAATCCTTAAATTTATTGATTAAATTGAAGTTTGTTTTCAATGGATTTAGAATCATGCACTTTTAATGGGTTAATCTCTAGATTGAAATGAGCATGATATTTTAAAAAAAAATACAATTCCAAAATAATTTGAATTGTGGGGTGTATTTATGAACAATTATAATATTATTTGGAAATAATTTTGATTAAATGATTTGATTATTTAGTTTTTAAAAAATTATTTAATTGAAATATTTTTTGTAATGGCATGAAATGATGAAAATGGATGGTTTGGTTTTGAAATGGAAAAAGGGATATTGGAAATTAAATGTATGAAAAGTTATTTTAAAGTGTTTCAAAATTATTTATTTCAAATTTTTTGATGCGATAATCCATTAAGTGGGAGTGTATGTAATTTCTCTTAGGTGGGAGTGGTTATAATTTTTCCTTAAGTGGGGGAGGATGTAATTTTCCACTAATTGGGGGGTGGTTGTTTGATTTGTGGTAAATTACATTTATTTATGGAACTTTTTTATTCATTCCAACTTATTTATATAAATTATTTAACGAAAAATGTTTATTTAAGCTTATTTTAATTTTTCTTGATATACCAACCATCTTTTGATTGAAAATAAATTTTTTTTAAATATGTAGACGACATTCCATGCATAATTTTATTTAAATTAATATAACATATAGTTTTTATAGATTTGGATCATAGAACCTCTAGTTTATTTTTCTTTTCATTGATTATGGAATACTTAGTGATACCCTACTAGGATTCATTTCTTAGAACCTACCTCTTCCTTTATGAATTTTTAGATTTTCTTATACCAAGTCTGAGAAAAGTTCATGTTCTACTTGGATGTGGTGGATGTTTTTAATCCTGTGGACCGTTGAGTGTGACGATGATTTCTTTAAAAAATTTGAGTTTATCTTGTTTTTTAATACTTGGTGATGTACTGATTTTGGTTTTTTTACCTGTTGGGTTTTTGGTACTTTCTCTTTTTTTAGTGTTGATCATAATGACTTGTAATCTCTTTTCATCCACTATTTTTTAGCATTTTCTTACCCTATTTTATTGTGTATTATTCCATGGGGTACTATCCAACCTATGAGGATCGAGAGTGACCTTAGGGTCATGTAAAAGTCATATCAAGTATCAAGGAACCAAGGTATCTGGATTGGTTTGTAACACCCCACCTGTCTCAAACTAAGTCCAATTCATTCATCATATGAAAGGGAGAATAATAATTCAATACATAATCAATATAAACATTTATAGTGAAATAATAGAATATTAAATATTAATATTTCCCCATATTAAACATAACATATACCATCTATAGAAATAATAAGGATAACATCATATTAACTTACCCTAGTAGAGAAAAATATAGTTATTTTCAATGATAAGTAGAAATGCCAAAAAATATCAATTAAAACATTCCTAATGAAAAAAACCATTTCACTTGGAAAATTAATTTTAAAAAATAATAATATCTTAAATTTTTGGAAAAATGTTTTCCCTAAAAATTACCATCTAAACCTATAAAAGAATATTCAAAGAAATGTGTGGTCATGATTGTGGTAAATTTAGTTCATTATGTATAAGTTATAAAACAATCCTTTCACACTTTTATAAGAAAATTAAAAAAGTAACCCATTTGGAAAATCAAAATAATATTTCTTTTATACCAACTTGTAAATTAAAACATGGGTAAAATGTTTCTTAATAAATAATTAGAGAACTATAGTGACATTGGACCAAGTATCATAGAGCCAATTTTTTCATTATTACATTGGAATAAGATAAAATGAATCTCATATCAAAGGAATAAATAGTTTTTCAGTATTCGTAAAATAGATACATATATGAGTCATTCATTACATTTGAATATAAAAATTACAAAATATTTTGTTTCAAGAATATCATTACTCTCTCTAGAATAACATTTTATATGAATCATTGTAAACTTCATGGATTCCTCGGAAAGGGGAAAATAAGGGTCATCTCTTTGGATCGGTAAGGGTAATGTATAGATTAATAAATTCTGAATTAATAAGTATACTCAATATGGAAAGGTAAACTACTAAGCACACATTTCATTAAAATAATATAACCATCATGATAGGATAAAGAATAATCAATATAGAAAGGTAGATAAATAAAAATACATGTAATTTAATCAATTAAATGATAATGGAATGATTCCAAATATAAAATCATTTTGAAAATCTTATGGATAATAATAAGTCAATTCATAATGAAATAATTTCTTAATTATTAGACTCTATAGTCTCATGAATCATGATACCTCTTTTGTCATGTACTTTCACAATATGGTTTAAAACTATAGTAAATAACCTCTTTAATTCTATGTTTCATATTTGTCTCATGATACCTAACGATGTTGTGATGGGATATGTAATACCAGGCCCAACTCATAATTTTAGGTCTATAGAATTCCTCTCATATCAAATTATTGATTTAATTAATGAATCGCTATTCATTACCATTATATATTTATATTGAAGAAATAATACATATTATCATATTTCCCAGTCTATCAAATATGATTCAAAGTAAAACACCATATGCATAAATTATATCTTATTAAATCAATAATAATATCCATGATAAATAATATAGATATTAGTGAAAATTTATAATGTCTAATGACCCTGGGAATTTTCTTATTTTAAGGTATTGTTAATGACTAAGAAAATGAATCAGCAATGTCAATGTCCATAATTTCCTTATTAAAATGCTTTTAAACCATCAATAAAAATAATAAGGATGGAATAAATAAAAAAATACCCATTTATGTAAGGATAAAGGGTTTTTGTTATTGAGGTTTAGAAAATCAATAAAAATATCTATAAAAATATTCTTGAGGAAAATATCATTTTCATTTTGAAAATAATTTTTTAAAACTAATAATTCCTAAAAAACATAAATCCATTTTATTCCAAAATTACCTGAAAAACATATATAGTATATTTAAAAACATTTTTTTTGTAATGACGGCTAAAAAGTTTTGTACATGCCATGTAAAAACAAATATTCCTTTCACATTTTTAGTAAAAGAAAAACATGCATTATTTTGAAAATAACATGAAGATACATTTAATAAAATTAAAATTAAAAATGGGTAAAAATATATTTTATAAATCATCTTGAAAAGGTTAAACACATTTTTTAAACATTTTTGGAAAACATGGTTTTGGAAGAAAAATATTTTAAAACCGAAGGGAAATATGAAGTGATATTTTATTTAAAAAGATTTCGCAATTATTTTAAGTACTAAAGAGTGCGAAAAATTTTCTATTAATTTAATTATAATTATTAAAATAGGAGAAAAAATGAAATTATATTATTATAAAATTATCAAATATTTTCCTTCAACTAAAATTAAATAATAAACTATCTCAATTAGAATTAGATTGTGAAATTAACTATTACAATGATTATAATGTTTAAGTGAGAATTAACCAATGAATTGATTATCTATATAAAACGTAAATCCTTATAAAACAAGTGTAAATAATAAAATATATAGTAAGAATTAATTACTCATATAAACCTAAACTATCAAAGAAAATTATAGATTAATTTAACCCAATAAAACGAAATAGAGTTATGAAATACATTTCCACTTAGTAAATTTTAATTCAATGACCACATAGATGAAATATTTAAAATTGAAAATTAAAATTAAATTAATTATTAATGAATAATGATATTACATTTCACGGGGTATTATATACACTATATTAAAGAATATATTTTTATAACATTATAATATTCCTTAATGAAGGGAAATTGAGATGAAGTCCCTTACCTAATGATTAATTTTGGTTAAACATTCATTAACATCCAATATAGTAGTTTTAAAAATTTTATTTACTTATAATAGGAAAATATTAATATTTATAATATCACATATTGTCCTTTTATGAAATATTTTCACTTATTATTTAATTATATTTTATTTTTTTCATTGTTTTGGTTGTTAATTTTCTTGACTTCTCATGTGTTTTTTGTTATAAAAGATATGGTTCTTGATCATATTATACAGTTCCGTCATATTGAGAATAATAACAACAAAATAATTATAATATTTAAAAATAAATTTTAATTTTAATACAAATCATAAAATATGGTTTTAAGAAATAATCTATGTTACGATCATGGAGGCGGTAGGTTGTTAATATGCATAGGTAATGCTTCCATTTTTCAATGATCATTACAGATAGAAGATAATTAATATTTAATTTTTATATAATTATAATAATATCATAAATACCATATTATATCATTAAATATACTTATATATATCATCCATGTGTTATAGTGGTGAAAATAGGGTCACATAGCTTCGTAAAGGCAATAGTCCACACATACATGAATGATGTTACTATCATTGACTAGGTGAAAAGGTAATAAATAAAATGATATATTAAATTTAATTAATTATAAATATTTCATTAGTATCATAATTATTCCATTTATATAACATATATTCATTAAAATTATCTATATTACCTTCAATGTAAAGAGTTAGTGAAAAACAAATCACATCGCTTTGTGAGGCGGTAGTCCACCGTACACACCAGTGATGTCATCATACCCCCTACGGAATTGAAAGTAAAAAAATTATATATGATAAAACGAGTCCATAAGTTTGAATATATAATAAATATCATATTTCTAAAATTTATAAAAATCATTATACCAAACCATGATTTGTTGTAATGGAAAAACAAATGACATCTATTCTTGAGGTGGTAGTCCTCCTTACACATGAATGATGATTTCATAACCTATTAAATGGATGTGTATATGGTTTTAGATCATGACCATAAAATAACAAAATATGAGAATATATAATATACATAGATTATTATGTCACAATTTTCCAATAATAATTCAATAATATGGATGAAGAAATAAAATAAAAAACACTTGTTAAAGAAAATTGCCTTTTCAGGTAATGTCCATATGTTTTCTCCAAAAAAACCTTACTAAGATATATTTATTAAAAAAATATGGATTAAATGATTAAGAGAGGTATTTTTGGAAGTTATTGACATAGTTATTGGCCAACACAAAAAAAATATGGTGTAAATAAGAGGGGAGAAGGGGTGGCTATTTATAAGTGGTGTGAGTGGTACACTTGTAATTGTTTGAAAAGAAAAGTGTGAACCCATAACTTTAACACTAAAAAAGGGTAAAAAATGATGTGTTATCTATAAATATAAATTTATGATCTAAATATTTCCATAAAATAGATTTTATAATTGTTTTTGTTAATTTTAACCCTTATCTTTTTAGTTTTACCCACCACCTTGATAAATCCATTTTTACCTAGACTGCAATTTATAATTTTTACAATTTTCACAATATGTTTTGTCCTAGAATTTATTTCAACCTATTATAAAATATAAATTATTTTTATTCCATATATGAAATCCATTTTTCCAAACTCAATTCAAATAAGGGTCAAATTTTGATTTAAAATTAATCTCACAAATGTGACGAGAAAGTGGGTTTTCAAAGAGAAAATATTTTAAAGTTTACAAAGTTTTTAAATCAAAATTCAATGGTAAAATGATTAAAATTACCTAAATTGTATTTATATATATGTAATTGAACTAATTTTACTTTTAAATAAATTAAAAATATAATTTAACAATACGATAAATTTAAATGAAAAGAAGAATTTGAATTTGAATTCAATATTTTTCACAATTCATCAAAAAAGAAAACATTTCAAAGAAATCCAAAAAATCACCCAAATATAATTTTGAAATTATGATTTAATTGTTCAATTTAATTTTGAAAAATAATTTTCTCAAAGTGTTAATAATTGATTTAAATTTATCTATGCAAAGCATAGCAGAACCGTCTTTTAGAAAAAATAATTTTTTCATTAAATATTTATTTTATTTTAAATGATTATTATATTATTTATAGTCTAGAGATAAAGATAATTTCATTAATTTAGTTATAAATATTTATAATCTCTAATTTAACATATATATTATAACATTATACTATAATTTGATTCATTTAGACTCATGATTACTTGTTCTGCAATCTATCGAAGAGAATAAATTTAAATAAATATATTTCATGGCTTTTTTTAAGACTGGTATTGTGCATCACAAACAAAATAGAACAAAAATTTCCTATTTAATAACATTATGGGAATCATATTCTCCCCACTATAAATAAATTCCATACTCTCAATTTAAACATGATATCTTTAATCTAGGGTTTGACAATTGGAAATACCTTTGTTGAAAACCCTACTTTGTAAAAGGGTTAATGAAATTTCATCCTAATAATGGTGAAAGTGATGTAAAAAAGCTTATATTTAGTAACACATAACGAGGTTTTAGGATATAATAATATTAGTGGAAAGTGTATATATGGAAAATAATTAAAATTATAAATAATTATAGAGAATGATAAAGGACATTGATCATAAGATATTAAAACATAAATGGGAAGTTAAGAACTTAAAAACCAATAATATGTGATTATTTAAATGACAATATGGTTCCTTGGAAATGAATATAATAGAATAAAATGTTTTTCAGGAACCTTTTCCTAAATTTGAGCAATTATTTTACCATATTATAGTATAAGTAATTATACTTACTCTATATGTTCATATTTCATAAGATGTTTTTAATCCTTTTGTTTTTATTCTATCAATTTATAATAAATCTTTTACTTCATGAAATACACATCCAAAATTAAGTTTCTTTGTCCTGAATCACTAAAATTCACTTTGAACAGATCATAATATCCATAAAATAGTGACAATTTTTTTCTGTATATCTCTAACTATTTTCCAAAACCAATATAGTTATCTAAAGTTATCCAATATAATAAATTAATATCCAAACCTCAAAGGTAACACTCTAGGTTTATCAATAATATTTATTTTTAAAATTATTTAACTAAAAACTATGACATATTAACCAGAACATTGTTTAGGCCAGTTGTATGTTCTTTTCCCTTATTATCCTTCCGTCATGTGTTAAGGACCTAGGACCTTTCTGGATGTGATGGGTTTTCACCCAATATGTAATATTTCCTTTTTCTAAACTATATTAAAATAGTTCTTAAAATTTCCCCAAAATATTATGATAGAAATCTGTGGAATAAAATTAATCATTAAATAACCCTTTTATTATGTTTTTCAATATATACTTTTTCCACAACATCTACTAATATTTGTTGACTATTAATACAATGCCATTAATGGTAATATTAACCCAAAAGTTTATTGATGAATTTAAGCATATTCCTGCAAAATTTTATGGAATTATTCATAAAATAAATTTCCCACTAAAACATATGCTTCCAATAAATTTTCCAAAAAATATCCTTAATCTTGGTAGACTCATATCACATAAAAACTAAAAATGAGTGTTTATGAATATGAAATTATGATCAACCATATACTCATAGACCCATTATGTTATCTATAAATCTTACATTAATCAATATAAATATATATATATAATTCTAAAATCCTAAAAAATGATTAGATTTTTCTTGATTCTTATAACCAAAATACCATTGGTAAAAATACTTCTACAATTTAATTAAATAATAAAAAATAAAAAAAACTTAATCAATTTTATTTCAATATAGGTCCTTCGTAAGTCTAGGAGTTAACCTATAGAAAAGGTAATTAAATTGGATAATTATCATGTTCCTCATATTTAAGAAAACAAACTATAAATGGGTCCCTATAATGAGATTTATTTCCTTTAATCATAGTCTTTATATTTTTTATGAAATTTATTTCTTTATGCCTTTATTTTTCAAACATAAAACTTTTTCCAATTCTTGTAAGATGACTTATAATCAATATAGAACACCTTTCTTTTATCCTAGGTCATTAAATTTCATTATGCATTAAATTCCATTAAAATGGTTTTTAAAGAAAATGTTACTTATCCAAAGAATATCCCCCTGGAGGGTTAAACTAGGTGTGCAGTAAGACTCATTGTTTTGCACTAGGTGATAATTAGGTCAATCCCAATGAACATTTTTTAGAGTTATCACCCCTTGGTACATCAATTATACAATGACATCCACTTTTAGTATCTATAGAGAGAATCATTTTGAAAATATCTTTCTAAAACTAATAGTTCTCAAAAAAAATTAAAAAAATTTTTATTTGAAAATAACATTTGAAATATATGAATTATGTTTTAAAACCTTTTAGTTGTCTGTAAAGATGAAATTTTTGTACATGTTTATTATGTTAGAGAAAATATTCATTTTACTTTTTATATAAAACCCTAATGAAAATTGTTTTGAAAACAGCGTGAAGATTCCATTCAAAAAGAATTTAAAAAGTAAAAAAATTGTAAAAATGTATTAAATAAATACTTTTGAAAAGGATTAAAATATTTTTTTAAGCATTTTTATAGAACATGGATTTTGAGAAAAATGAATTTCTTACCATAGAGAAATGAAGTTTGGTTTTACTGAAAATAGTTTCTCAAATATTGTAAGTGTTGAAGAGTGGGAAAACAGTTCTATTACATGAAATATCATGAATAAATATAGTGTAAGTATATGAAATTTTTTTATAAAATAACCAAATAATTTTATTCCACTTAAATTAAATAATAAACATCCTCAATTTGAATGAGATTTGGAAATAAAACCTTTTAAAGATCATCACATTGAAGTGATAATTAAACAACAAATTAATTATTTGTATCAAATATGAATACATATAATAAAATTTGAAATGAAATAATAGTTATTAAACACTCATTACAAAAATAATTTTAGAATATCAAAGATATTTAAAAATTAATATTACCCAATTAATGAAATTGAGTTATGAAATACTTTACCCCTTGGTAACTTTTCAGTCAAAACCCCCTTAGATGAAATATTTCAAATTGAAATTTAAAATACCATTAATTATTAATGAATAATGATATTAAATTTCAATGGTAATTATATACACCATATAAAATAAATTAGGTGAATAAAATTACAATATGCCTCAATGGAGGGAAATTGAGACAATGTCCTTTTTCTCCTGCTGAATTTTTGTTGAATGTGATTTACCATCATGTATAGTGATTTAAAATAAGATATTAACTTATAAAAAAACCATATTAATATTTATAATATCATATACTATTATTTAATAAAAACATATCAATCATTAAATAATTATCTTTCATTATTTTCATCATCTCTAGTGTTAATTTTTGGTTTTCTCGTGCGTATTTTTTTATGAAATATCTCGTTATTGAACATATTTTATTGATATACCACATCCAGTATAATAATAATAAAATAATTACCATATTTTTATATTAATAACTATTTTAATACCAACCATTAAATATGTATTTGAGAAATTAATTATGTTACGATCATGGTGATGGTAGGTTGAACGTACGCATGGGTAACATTTCCATTTTTCAAGGATAATTTGGTAAAGAAGCTAAGTAATATTTTATATTTAAATAATGATAATAATATCACAAATACCATATTATTGTTTTAAAATTTATATACATATATCATACATGTGGTGTACTGATGAAAAGAGAGTCACATCACTTCGTGAAAGCGGTAGTCCACATAAACACGAATAATGTTATCTCTTAATGTGAGTGAAAAGTTAATAATTAGAATGATATAATTTCATTAAATAATTATAAATATTTCCTAAATATCATAATTATTTCATTTTTGTCTCATATATTCATCATATTTATCCTTATTACCTTCCATGGAAGGCGTTAGTTAAAAAAAATCACAACGCTTTGTGAGGCTGTAGTCCGTCGTAAGCACGAGCGACATTATCATATCCCATACAGAATATAATGTTAGAAATTATTTATTATATAATTAATAAATATGTATAATTATGTTATAAATATCTTATATATACTTTATATCTACCATCATCTCCAACTGTGAGAGGTGGTAATGGAAAAACACATGACATCGATTCGTGAGGCGATAGTCCATTCTACACAAGAATGATGATTTTGTAACACATTTGATGGAGTTGGAGATAGTTTTAGGTCATATACATAAAATAAAAAATATATAATTATTTGTTAATATATTTATTTTATTATATAATCATGTTCTAATAATTTCTAAAGGAGGTATAGGATGAAATAAAATAAAACGTCTCATTTAAGAACGTTACCTCTTCTTCGGAAAAACACCAAGGGTTTGCACAAAAAATACTTCCTATGTTGGATTCATACCAAATAATAAGGATTATAGGATGATTATACGTAATTTTTAAGATGTTTTTTAAGTTATTTAATGATACTAATGGTTTTAATGAGTGAATAACTGAGGATAGGGGAGGCTTTTATAAGTGAGGTGAGTTGCACACTTGTAATTTTTTGAAAATAAAAACGTGTTCACAGATTTCTCGCATAACAAAAGGTTAAAAATTGTATTATTATAGATAATTATTCATTATTAGATCTTAATAAATATATAATATATATTTTAAACAATATTTTAAGTCATTTTAACACTTATCCTTTTAATTTGACCACTAAAAAATTAATTTTTTCCATAACCGTAGTTATTAATTTTTAATTTTTTTACTATTTGTTTTGGTAAAAGAATAGGTTAAATTTGTTATATAATATAAATTATAATGAATTAAAATAGGGAATATATTTTTAAAAATTCCATTTTAATATGTCGAAATGTTTTATTTAAAATTAATCCTGGAAATGTGGGGACAAATTGAATTTCCAAAGAATAAATGATCAAACATTTACTAGGTTTTTATACCAAATTTCAGTATGAAAATGATTCCAATGAAATATATTGGATTAATATATATATTATTTAATTTATTTCACATTAAAACCAATTGAAAATATAATTTAACATTATAAATAATTTCAATAAAATGTCATTTTTCAATTAAAATTCAGTATTTGTCACTATACATTAAAAAATAAACCATTTCAGTAAAATAAAAAGAAACCACAATTTTAATTTAGTTTTTATGCTTTTATAAATTAATTTAAAATTTTCCAAAAAATCATTCTAAAATTGGAAATAATAAATTTTAAATTATGTGCACAAAGAGGTACTAAATCGTCTTTTAAAAAACAGCAGTTTTTCAGAAGAAAAAAACATATTTTTCTATTTAATGTTTATTATTTTATTTATAATAAATATAAAAGAATAATTTTAATAATATAGTTATTTATATTAATAACATCCAATTTCATGGCTACGTAATAATAGTATACTATTTTACAATTCATTTAGACTTGTGGTTGGGTGTTCTGAAAGCTATCGAAGACATTAAATTTAAAGAAATTCATTTTGTGGGTTGTTTAAACTCAGTGTTTTGTGTCACATTGGATATAAATTAAAATTTTATTATTTTATAATATTTGTTTCTTAAAATAATATTATAAATATTATTTAAAAAAATTAATGAAAATATTGATATGGAAGAAAAATGTTATATTTTGAGTAGAAAAACAAAGTTGATTTTCCATAAAACAAGTTTTGATATATTGAATACATAAAGAGCATAAAATTAAATCAAAACTTTTAATTTCAATAATAAATATTTAATAAATAAATATAATTGGTTTTAGATATAATGATAAAATAATTCCCTAATTAGAGACATTAACAAAAACAATTCTGAATAATGTTGGGATTATCAAATAAACCCTTACCAGTTTGGTAACTTTTGGATCATTATCCCTATAGAAGAAGTAAAATAAAATTAAAATTTAAATAAAATTAATATAAATATATTTATTATATATCATATAAAATTTTCAATATATAACCCAACAAGAAAGTGACGAATATGGCATATTTCTCATAGAAGTAAAAGTGACATGAGAAAATCTTACCTTGAGTCTGAATTTTTTCAAACATTTTTAAACATCCTGTATAATAAATATAGATTTATTATAAATATATTAAATATAAATAATCACATATAAAATACCATATATTATTTACTTATAACAATTTATCACCCATTTGATAATAATTATTTACTAAAATTATTTTTCTGGGTGATAACTGCATAATTTTCCATGTATATTTTGTTGGTAGTTTCATCCCTTTTACTTTATTTGTTTTCAAATAATATCCATAATTTAAAACATGATAAAAATATCATATATATTTATTATATATTTATTTATATAAATCCATTGAAGATAAACAATGAGAAATAAATTACACCATTCTTGGAGATGGTAGGATTTACGTATGGATGAATGTTGTTTTCACTTTTTGATGGATGGAATTAATCGAAGGTAAATAATAATACACCATTTATGAATAATTATAATATAATATAAATAATTTATATTAATTAAACATATCCTTATTAAAATCTAAGTAAAAAAAATACAAAACTAATCACATTACTTTATGGATGTGGTAGTCCACACGTTTGAACGAATGACTTTATTATTTTCCAACATATTGGAAGGTAAGAAGATTCATATGATATACTAATTTATAAATTTAATTATGTAACAATTATCATATATAAACATTATATCCATCATAATACCCATCTATAAAATATGGTGATGCCAAATGAATTGTATCACTACATAAATATAGTAATCCATTAACTTTCAATTTAATGGAAACAACAGTGCAAATTGTTATTTTAAAGTAATAATAACATTTAAATATATTTAATATAATTAATTTATTATTTTATGATAAGTAACACATATTTTCAGGTTACAATATAAAATATATTGAACGTGGTCGGGTGAGATGATTACATCTTCTTTGGGAGACCTCCTTTAGAGCCTTTTTTATGGAACCAAGGGATGGTAGTTTGAGAAGAAAATAACCTCAATAAAATTTATAGTTATGTTGTTAGGAGAAATGGTGAGTTATTAGTCAATCTAGGTTACTTAGAGTGGTGTAAATAAGAGAGGTAAGGGGAGTCCGTTTATAAGAGAGGAGAGGGGTATTCATGGAATTTCACAATGTATTAAATAAATATAAATAATATTTCATACAAAAATGTATCAAAATTGATATAATTATAATATAATATGATTATGGGCCTAAATTATCCCATAAAATAAAATTTAGACATGTTTTGGTTATGATATCCCCAACATCTTCTCGTTTTAACCCTCTGTTAACCCTTTCGATAGTTACCGCAATCATAACATTTTCTAACATTTGGTTCAATAATATTACCATAAAAGAATAAATGACCCATAAATAGACCATGTTTTATGTTTTTAATATAACCAAATATATTTTGTAAATTTATTAATTTTAGGAATTTTAAATCACTTAATAAAATATTATTTATTATAAAATATTATTAATATCATTTTTAAAATATTAATTTAATATGTCCTAAAACAAATTAAGAAAAAGTGGGGATTCAAACATTATCCTTCCAAACATACATAAAATCTCATATATATCTATAAAATTCATGGTATATATTAACTCATTCAAATTATATCAATTTTTTCAAATCATTTATTTTATTTTTCTATTAATTGAATAAATATTATGTCATTGTTGTGTGACAATTTATGGTAATTATTTCATCACTAAAAATTATAAATAAATTAACATGAAAAAATAATATATTTATATTTCAAAAAACTATTTATAACTGAACATAACCTCTCATTATCCATATGTCAAAAAGGTTAATGATTTAAAAACAAAGTGAATGTGATTTGTTAATTTTTTAAATAAAATAATCCAAAGTTAAAAATCAAATCCAAATCCCAAAAAGAACATATATTAAAATATTTGATGATTATGGATGAATTGGATTCGTTCTATAAAATTAATTCATGTTTTATGGTCATTTTTTAGTTTTTTAATATTATTTTTAACCATAATTGCCTGATTTTCCCTTACCATATTGAAACTTGTTTACTATGGTTACTATTCATAGTAGACAAAAATAAAAGGGTGGTATTTATAAATCATTTACCTCCTGATTTGAAAAAAATTAAATACATAGTTAAATTTTTAATTTCTATAAGTGGTAGTGACTAATTTAAAATCAAAACACAAAATAGTATATTTAGAAAAATGCATTTTTATATAATAAAATGTTTTTATACCAAATCCAATCATAAAATCCATTAAAATGAAAATAAGTGTATTATTCATAAAAAAAGAGGCAAAATTTTACTTTGGAATAATTTTAAAATAAAATTTATAATTTATAATTTTTGAAACAAAATTACTGTTTTCAATAAAATAACATTATTTTTCCCTATTCAATGGAAAATCAATCTTTTGAAAAAAATTCACCCAAAGATAATTTGTATATTATTATTTTAAAAATTATACGATGATTATAAAATCAATTTTATATATGTTCTTGAAATTAATTATAATTTAATATCTTGCAAATTAATAAAATCATTTTTGTCCAATACGTATTTTGGGATCAAAAAATAACATTATTAAAAATTTAGTACTTTTTTCAATGAATTCATAACTGATAATTTATCGAGTAATTAATTTATAAATATTTCATAATTAATTTAATATTATTCACACTCTCTAATTGAATGGTTAGGTTATAATAATCGTATTTAAATAATAATATTTTCTGGTTCTTTTAGGCTTGAAGTTTTATCTCATATATGCCATCGAAAAAAGTGTTCTTTTAAAATCACTCGGTATTATAGAAAAAATTGGGAAAATGTAAACGTTCATATTCAAGATGACTATTTTTAAATATTATAAGCATAATAGGAATATAAAAATTTATGAATCATCTCTAGAAGAAGATATCTCATGATATTTGGGATCAAAAGATCTAATTTCTTATTTTTCTTGACATTTTAAAAAAATTAATAAAGGATAAGAGGTTTTATAAAACCCTTAAATAAGTAAAAGAGTACTGTTGAAAGTCTAAAGAAGTTAAATTCTTTGAGTATAAGAAGCTCGATCACATTAATCAAGACTACCCTCATTTTCATGAAAATAATAAGTCTAATAAAAATTACATCAACATGGTTAGATATAATAAGAAATACAATAAATAAATGAAAGAAACATAGATTTATTCTAAATATTCTAATGATTCTACATATTTATATTTAGATTCTAAAATTTCTAATCATAATTTTAATATGTTATCTATATCACACACATAAACCTGATTTAGAAAATGAAATTAGTTATTTTAAATAATTTATTGAATACTATTCCTTAATTGATATAAAATTTGAATGGAAATAAAATAAAAAAGCCCCCCAATAATTCTTATAATGTTTTTGTAATAGAAATACATGGCTTAAAAAACAAATTTTAGATTTTAAATCTAATTTGGAAAATTTTTTTGTTACTTCAGATAAATGTGAGGAAAAAAATTAGAGTCTTACCAAATAATTCCAAGACATTAAATATAATGAATGTTTTTTCGCAGAATGGAAAATTTATTTAACAAAAATTATTATAAATAGTAAATTACATAATAACAAATTTGGAATAAGAATCCAAGGAGAGAAACCAAATATTAATAAAAATTATTTTGTGTATTTTTTTAAGAATAAAAACTTTTCCAACATACTTTTTTAAATAGTAGATAATTTGGTCACTATTCTAATAATTATATTTTATGAAATCCTAAAAATTTTTGAGTTATGTATTCTTTTATTTCAAAGGTAAATTAAAATTTTAGTGATTCATTTCCTAGACAACACAAATAGATTTGGGTTCCCAACTATTCAATTTCAAATATTATAGGTCTCAACAGAATAAGGGTACCAAAATAGACCCTTGTTTAAATTATTATAATTAAATGGTCTAAGATCATCAATGATATGTGGTATATGGACATTTTATTATCGAATAATATGAGCGAATATTTTTTTTATTTTCAAATCTATATCAAAAATTGATGGAGGCTAAGTTACATTTGGAGAAAATTCTAAAGGAAATATTGTGGGACATGGATAAATCAAAAATCAAGATGAATCCATATTTATAAATTTATTAATATGTAATTATTGAAGCACAATATGATAAGTATTTCTTAACTTTATATTGAAGGTTATTTTTTATATTTTAATAGAAATTAATATTCGGTTTAAAATGACAACATTCTTAAATTTATGGTACGTAGAACTAAAAATTTATTTACCTTAAATCTCATTTATTTTTTAGAAAAAAGTGAATTATTTAAATAAGGAATCAAATGAATATTGGATTTCGTATAGTTTATTAGGACATAGTAATGTCTATTCCTTGATAAAATTCTCATAAATAAATTTAGTTTCATATTTACCTCAACATAAATTGAATTAGAAGAAACTTTGTGATGTATACCAAATGGGAAAGCAACACAAGTCATCATATAAACAAATTAAAGAGGTTTCAACTTCTAAACCCCTATAAATTATTCATGTTGACTTATTTGGTCTATATATAATTTAAATACTAAGAGGAAAATCTTTTTTTATCTATAGGTTGGGGATTTTTTTAGATTTACATGGGTCTTATTTTAGATTGTTGAAATTCAATCTTTTATTGTATATATAGGTTTTTTAAATTTCGTTCAAAAAAAGAAATATTCCAAAATTATGTATTTGATATGTACTATAGAGGAGAATTTAAAAACCATGAGTCAGATTTATATTATTCAAAGAATGTAAAAAATATACTTTTTTTTTCTCCCAATATACTTGAAAAAAATGGTGTTATTGTAAAGAGTTATAGGCCATTGCATGATATTTCTCGGATAATGTTATGAGAATGTAACTTACTTACTGATTTGGTGATGAATCTATAAATATAACATGTTACCTCATAGAAAAGAGTTCTAATTATTCCTATTTTTATGAAAACACATTATTATATATTCAATAACATAAATCTAATATTTGGATACTTCAAAGTACTTGGATAAAAAGTTTAATTTCTGAACACCAAGGATATTCTTGGAAAATTTCATCCAAATGATGATGAAGGAATATTAAGTGGCTATTACACTATATTCATGGATTATATAGTTTTAAATAAAAGGTAAAATATTATTGAAGAATAAACTATTGTGAAATTTAATTAAATTGGTCCTTTTAATAATTAAATTAATCAATTTTATGTGTTAAGTGGTTCTAATGAAAAAACAAGACCTGAATCTCTCTTAAAAATATAAAAGTAAAATTATATAGAACTTAATTTTGGTGAACCAAGTCCATAATGGATAGATTCTAATGAACTAGATAGTATGATACCTAGATATCCTAGAACATTGAAACCCCATTACTTAGAAACTATTATTAAATATTCAGATAAATGTATTTTGACTGTAATAAGTGTAGGAAATGTTGTTGAGTTCTATACCTTTTTTTCTCCGTTATAAAATCACAAAATATAATAATCCTTAGTATATAATAGTTTTGTTTTACCTATTCATGAATAATTAAATTGGTTCAAGAGAAACTAGATATGATGAATTAGTTTTTAGACCCTATAACTATCCATTTATAGGAAAAAATGGATTTTATGAATAAACATGATGATCATGATGTGATCAGAGTAATATAGATAGATTAGTATTTAAATTGTACAATCAAGATGAAGGTATTTATTATGAATATACCTTTACACCTAAAGCTATATTAGAATCCATTGGGATTATCATTACATATTTTTCACATATGAATTTTAAATTATATTATATGGTTTTGAAATATACCATTTTAAATTGTCTTCTTTTGAAGTAAGTTTATTTTGAATAACCTCTTAGTTTTGAAAATAATAAATTTAAAAATTCTATTTTCAAAATGAAAAATTCTCTTTATAACATTAAACAAGAACCAAGTTCATGGTATGAATATTTAACTTCTTTTATTTTATCAAATGAATATTTAGTGGGAGTGGAATATGAAACACTTTTAAATAAAACATCATCTTTTGATATTTTTTCGTTCATATGTATGTTGATGATATAAATTTTGGATCTATAAAAAAATATGTGATGATTTTTCAAAACCGATTAAAAATAATTTTTAATGAGTATAATGATTGATTTAAATTTTTTTAAATATTTTCGGATTTATGAAAAAGATATGGTAATCTGGTAAATCTATGTGAATACATAGATGAATAACATATAAATAATGAACTCAAAAGCATTAAAATTAAGGTAACTCCTATACACTCTAATCAAAATCATGCAATTGATGAATTTGGGAAAATTGATTTCAAAAATTTAAAGAAAGGAATAATTGGGATTCTACTTTTTATAACTTCTACATGACCATATATTATGTTTTTAAAATGAATATATGATTGATTAAATGAAAATCCCATGGAATATCATATAATGATTCGAAAATAATTTTATGATATTTAAAAGGAAAAAAATTTCATTACTTAATTTTTGAAGAAAAAAATTATTTTAATTTGACTTCATATTCTGATGCCAAATATGGTGGATATAGAATAGATTATATGAGTAATTAAGGATAATGTTACTTTCTAGAAAAATACCTATTATCCTTGCTTTGTAAGAAAAATAATTTTATTGCATTATCCAATACTAAAGAAGAATATATAGTTTCTCGTCGTTTTTATGAACAGGTTTTCTGTACGAACCATGCCTTAATATATTTTAGAATGAACTATGTTCAAGTCTCAATAAAATTTGGTAAAAAAAAGTGAAATTAATATTTTAAGGAATCTGATAAATCATTTCAGAATTAATCATGTGGGCATGAGGAATAATTTATTAAGAGATCATCCTAAAAAATTGATATCACTCATGAATTTATCATTATTGGGAACCACTTATCAGATATTTTTACTAATCCCCTTTCATGTGACAAGTTTTATTTTTCTAAAATATAATTCGACTTATTTTAATTTAAATTATTTATAGTCAAATTGAATTTATTAAATGTTAATTATGTTTAAAATTTTATTATTTTTTGTAAAATTATTATTCATATAGATTCCTTGTAAAATATATTTCATGTTTAAAGGTGATTTTATTTTTTTAATTTCTTATTTTTTAAGTCATTATTGGCCTAAAACTATAAATTTGGTATGTAACCCTTTTGTAAATAAGTGTTTTCACCTAAAAAGTATCCAAATGAGCTTTGAATCTTTCACCCATTTTCTATATTCCTCCCTTTATAATACAAACAATTACCCATTGACTAATTCATCTCACTCGATTCCCTCATAGAATTATACAAAAATTCTACAATGGTAAATTATAGATGTAGAGATGTTGGTAGCTCCCACTCTTCCAACAAATCTATGTAAGGCATTGTACCACACTAAGTATTAGTTTCTAAAGTCATATATATGGTTTACATGAAGAGTACTAAAATTTTAATGAAGACGTTATTTTAGTTTCTTGGATAGGAGTTCATGTTTAAATAGAAGATATCTGGATTCTTATTTGTGTAATTATTTAATGATTTCATGAGTAATTCATTGTTCTAATTCGGTGAAGTAGTGGATATTCTATCATTGAATGTCAATGGAATGTATATTCTTATTCTTTTAGTAGAAATGGTATAAGATTTTCATTATCATTGTTAGTTAGGAGGGTTGGTTTTAGTCAAAATCTATTTGGTATGAGTTTAGTGATTCCAACTGAGGTTTTCATTCTCTTTTTTTGATCATCTTCTATCGAGAAGAAAGATGTAAATGACATTGAATCTAAATATAAAGTTCCTTGTATGTTCATTTAGATTGGGATTTCCTAGTGATTGGATAAATGGATAAGGTGTTGTTTCAGAACATGTACCTCTTATATGTCTTGATCAACAATATGAATTTTAGTCTTCTAAGGTATGTGATATAGTTTTTCATAACTTTTTTCAAGTAAAAGTGAAGTTGAACTATTTCTCCTATGAAAATCTTATCTCCCAATTATTAAATAAGAAAGAGGTGGGTCTCAATGTGGGAGATATTTTAAAGTGTTTTAAATGTAATACCAATTTTTCAGTACTTTTGAGAACCTTTGGTTAATTTTGAGATGTTACATAATTTTTTTTAAGATGTACTAGATGGGAAGGTGTAGATCATACAGTTATACCACCTCCAACATCATATCAGTGGGATTCATCATCGAACTCACCATCTAGGGATTAAACACTTGTAAATAACGTTCCTCCTAGGGAGGTGCAAGAGTCATTAGTTTCTAGTCCAGAGCCTCAAGTGATAGATATCAGACCTAATATGGGAGAGCCATCACAAATCCCATAAACTAAAGTTTCAAAAGTTACTAGATCAGTTCAGAATGTTGATCCAGTTATTGTGACAATATATGTGTTTCCTGGGGAAATGATAGTAGAATCCATGTCTAGTGTTCCTTATATAAGATGATTTGAATCTAAGGTTGATCACACTAGTATTGATCCAATTTGTATCATATATCCTAGTCATTATAGATATATATATAAATATATATATATATATATGATGTTCCTATAGAGTCTACTCATCTTTCTCACACTCCACAACCACGCCATAATATCCTTTTGAGCAAGAGTATATACAAATTCTTAGTAAGATTTCTGAATGTTATGATATGGAAACCTCATTATCTACTATCATTACCAAATTTGATAATCTCATAGTAGATTATAATTATTATTATAAGGATATTATATCCTCTATGTATTTGATCGACCAATTCAATAAAATATCAGTTTCTAAATATAATTTTAATGAGCTAGTCTGAATAATGGCATCTCAAAATGACCTTATCAATAATATAAATTGCATGAAATATTTTAGATATTAATTTAATGATATAAATATTGAGCAGATTAAATATCAATTATATCGAAATATATAAGTTAGAGAAACTATATTTGAGATGAATGATCTTGTCATTCTTATGGCATCTTAATGGAAAATTATTCTTAATATTCATATGGTTTAACATGATATGTATCTGGATACTCCTACTGTGATTCATAGTTTTAAGTATAACATGTTGAATATCATAAAAACATTAAGAGTGTAGTTATAAGATAGTTTGAGTTCTTTAATGGGTTTTAACCCTCTACCATATCCATCTTAGAACCTTCAGTGGCTCATTAATTTAAAAATTAGTTTGACATGTTATCAACTATGATGAATTTTTTATCTTCTCATGTCTATTCTCTTCATTGTGATATTTTCACCCCTATTCTCATTCAATATTTCATGAAATGTTTATAAGAATATCTCCAAGTCACTAGGGAAGATTTTATAAGGATTAGTGTTGGGAATGATATTTCATTGAATGATATGGTGGGATACCTTAATGGTTTTTTGGGTTGTAAGTTGAAAAATATCTTGGGAACATATCAAAATGTTCAATGTCTGATTTCTAGTTTGATTATTCCTATAACAAAATATATATAAACATTATATATTTTATAGTTAAAATTTAAAAATAAGTTTAATGCATGTACACAAACTCTTCTGAAGAGAATTATAGTTCATAAAAGTCTAAGGAAACTCATATTGATCCAATTTATTCTATAGGAAGTGATTTTTTTCTATAATACACTTGGTGTTACTCCTCCAGTGAAACTAGATGCAAATGACCTATCTATGGCTACCCATGTTTCACCTGAAGCTACTGACACACCTACCATATCAGTTCCACAAGATCCTTCCACTGTAGTTTTGGAGGTGGCTAAAATTTTAGTATAATAATTATCCAATTATTATTAAAAGCTATCATGTTTATAGGGTATTCTAATCCAGTTTCATGTCTCCACTGATCAGATTTTGAAAATGATTTATATTGAAACACCATTAGTTTCCTCTAGTTCATATCTAGATTCCATGATTATTTCTTCATATATTTTCATGGTTATATTGGTTCAATCTTTCAAAGGGATCATCAACAACGTTCTATCAGTAGTTTCCCAGATGCAAAAATAAGTATTTAATATAATTATACATATTTGAAAGATATATATCATAGAGAGTATTAACATGTGTTTTGATTCTCTATTTTATTTGGAATGAATAATAACCCTTATCCTAACTCCCATGTATACCTATAGAGGTAATTTTAAAATAGTATATATTTTTTATGATCCAACCCTGATTTATTGGAATGTGAAATAAAAACATTATGACGCACTTTCTGCAAAATGGACTAGGAAAGAAGCTTCTCCTTTAGGACAGCCAATGATGTTGGTATTTATCCATGCTGGTTTCTATTATTTTAATACTTCTTCAAGACATCTTGAAGGAGTTCTCATCATACTTTCTTAGAGACCAAAGGAAATATGTATAGTTGTAAGTGAAGAAAGTGTCATTATAGAGGATGGAAATCGGTATTTTCTTAGGTGATGGACCCTCCTTTGAAATAATATATATGATATTGTCTTTAAAATAGTTTGTTGTATATTTAATTTTTGGGATATTGAGTGAATGTATTTTTATAATAATTTTGATAATTAATTATATCCTTCATCATCTGAGTAGTATATGTTCATTAGATATTTCTTTAATTTAATTTGTTATGTATCTATTTATTTTCTTGAATTTTTTATTCTCTATTTTACCAATATAAAGTCTTACCATATTTTCAAATTTCGTTTCATCTTTGAAACTCAATAGTTCATACAATAATATACAATATTAATTGTGTTTTTTAAATGCCATTATTTTCCTTTTTAATGAAAAACAATGGGTATAGGTTTTCCAAATAGGTATATATATCCTTATGGTTAGAAGTGTTTAATTACGGGTGAGAATAAAGTATAAAAACATGATTTTAATATATATATATATATATATTACTAAATTTTTTTAAAAATATCATGTAAAACAATTTAAAATATTATGTTTAATGTTTATTTGATTTTTTGATCATCAAAAATGGGGATATTGTTTGACTAAAAATTTTATTCAAACATATTTCATGTACTTTTCGTTTTGATGATCCCAAATTCCATTTATATATTAATTATCTTTTTGTTTTTTAGTCTATTCATCGAGTTTTATCATTATTTAATCTTATTTACTATTAGTTACAAAAATTCTAGAATTTTTTTGAAATTTTTCTAAGAATAGAAAACTAGATATATGAGGTAATTTTCATTATGATGATTCATCTACATAAATTAATTATCTATTCCAATAATCTACTTGAAGCATTACCCTATGAAAAATGATTACACCACATAAATTGCTACAAGTAAATCTTCTATGTTGATGAATCACCTATGTGAGCAATCATCTATGTCAAACAAACAGTTGTGTGAATCGATTAGATAGAGTAGTTGACATTGTGGATTGGATACATGGTAAAATTAGATACATAATTAAAAATGGCTATGTAATTTGTCTATGTGAGAAAATAGGCTACATGAAGAATGACTGTGTGGATCAATTCAGCTCATGAATTCAGATAAGTGGAATTTAGGTATGTGGTGATCTAGAATCACTTATGATATTATATAAACATATATTTATTAAATTTTGTGTGCTTTTTTAAAAATTAATTTTTTCATGCACGAATTAAATATATTATTACCACTTAATAAAAAAATATATTATGAAAAGGTTGAAAGTACCGATAGAAGAAAAGAGTACAAGGATAATTCAATTCCCAATACTATTTCCAATTTATTTTTATGAAAAAAGGCATCTAAAAGTTATTTTAGAGATTTTATTTTATCTATATAAACCTATTTAATTAAGATAAGTTTATAATTTATTTTTTGTATGTAAAAAACAGTGAAATAAAGAGTAGATAAAAGGAACCGAAGCACCTACACCATTAACTCATAACAATATCTCTCAGATCTTTCTATGTTATGATCTATTCTAAATAAATGGAGAAGAAGACTCATATTCTAATTTTTTTTCTATCAATATCATCATTGATGTTTCTTATAAGACTCTCCTATAGCTACTTTTCATTCATATTCTCTCTCTTGAATATTTATTATCTTATACCATTTTCATATTGAAACTGTGATATTTATATGTAGTTTTTTATTCTTCCTTTATATTGTTAGATTGGAGGTTCCTAGTAAAATAACCATGAATACTTGGATTTTTTACCATGCATTATTGTGTTTGTAAAACCTTTTTAGAGCATGTAAAAGATCCAGTTTGTGTACTAAGTGTTGAATACTTGTTAGTTGTGAAGTCCCTAGTAAATAGATAAGAATTCTCTGATAAAAGGACTAATCTTGTGAAAATAAACAAAACTCTTGTATTTTATAATTGGAGTATACTATGGGGTTTTTTCCCCAAACCACTATAAATATATGTTGTCTAATTAGTTTTCTTTTGGTTTTTATTTCATCTACATGGATTAGTTAATAAAATATCATAACTAATCATACATTAAAGAACGGGTTTTTCAAATCCATGAAAACATAAATAACTCAATTCTCCTCTATTAGTCTTAGTGCAGTTGGGGTCAAACTAATAATATTTTTATTTTAGAAAACCTATTTTGAAAAACTGGAAAATTATTTTCTTAACCATGTAGTTGTTTTTGTGTTCCCATTGATGGGAGAATATCGGGTACATGGTTTTCTAAATAGTGTTGGAACCCCATAAGGTACCTATAATTTTAAATGATTATGATTTCTAAATTTTCCCTTCCCTAATTAAACCCAATAAATAACTCCTCCTCTACATCACTCATAATGAATGGTTATGCCGACCATGAGATGCCACAAGCGACCCCCTTGCACCCACCTCAAAATTAATCCATCGTTCTCTGATTCTAAGGGAGTTTCTTAAGGTATGGTCCCCTTTCCTCCTCTCCATCACCCTCTCCTATTTTTTTATCACTTGTCCCTCTTTACCCACATTATGTTTCACCCTATATAATCCATAGTTGGGAACAATATTCAAAATCATGGTGACTTTGGTTCCAATGGTGAATGATATTCTCAAAAGGCCTTCCTCTCACCATTATTCATGGTTTTGCAACTTATGTATTTTAACAAGGTTTTTGTTTCCTAGTTTTAATCTTTTCCTAGTACTCTAAATTATTCTTGGGATTTCTAGAATTATTTCCCATTGAAATTATGAAATTCACAAATTCTATAAACTATATAAAGTTATATTTAAAAATTATGTGCATTTAGAATTGGTATTTATAACCTTTAAATTGATTTCCAAAGGAGTAATGGTTGTGGATTTCTTTCACATTGTACGTTTATGTGTTTTGTGAATTTTTTTTTTCTTTCTAGATTTTCACATTTTTTGTGTTTGTTTAATTTAGTTTAAGGTTAGGTTTTCTTCTTGGTTTTTAGAGGTTTCTAAATGACATGTGTTATTAAATGTATTTTTCTTTGTAGGGTGTTATACACATATGTAGAGATTAATATATGTATATATATATTGATATTCACATAAGAGTATATGAATTTTTCAATTGAATATATATATATATGTGTGTGTGTGTGTGTGTGTGTGTGTGTAAGGATAATGGGAATATTTTAAATTGAAATGTAAGATTAAATTTTTTTTTAAAAGATATTTTCGCAGGGGATTTTTTATATTAAATTCCAATATATGATTTAAATTCTTATTCAGATGTTTTAAAGGAAATTATTTATCCAAAATACTTTTTTTATTATTTTCCAAACACTTTAAGGAATAGTTAGAAACCCAAAGTCATTTTCAAGCCCACAAAACACATCCAAAACCGAACAAACAAACAAACACCCAGAGCAACCAAAAAAACTAAAAACCATAATCTCTATACCTGTTATCACAACCAACACAAGATTCCTCCTCCGCGGTGGTTGTTCCCCATTCAGAAGCTAGATTAAAATGCCTCATTAAATCACTATTATAGTTCCACCTCACATTATCCAAAGTGATTCCCCCAAGACCATCTTTCTTGGATAGGATATATTTTTTAAAACCACGGTTACCATATGATCTTGCTTAAAGGAGGCTCTGGTGCACAACGGTCCAGGAAGATGGGAGTAATCCTTCTTGCCTTTTCTTTTTTGAGTAGCAGATGCCACTCCTCCATCCTCAGTCCTAGTTCTATCTCTACCTTGCACTATATCACTAAAGGAGTGATTGACCATACCACCTCTATTCTCCTTGTCGCACCTAGGAAGCATCCCCTTACTCCTAAGGATGCTATCTGAAGTTGATTCCTTTCCCTCCACATCTCTTCCTCTACTCTGATCAGGCGTGTTGTAGTCAATCACAGACAGACAGTATCCTATGACGACGTCATTTTAAATGCTCTGTTTCCTTTCCCCGCAACAACATTTCCCAAGTCGGCAAATTTTCACTACAGATAAATGGTATTCACCACAGTGAATTCCTCCACAACCTTACAGGAATCCTCATGGTCAACTTCCCCTACCATGAAATCCCTCATACTAACCTCAAAAGATTTATCCTACTCCAGTGGAAGAGAATTCAAACCCTCCTCAGCAAGTCCCTACAACCTGTCACTCCAAGAAAGCAAAGGCATAGATGAGATACATAGTCCCCCACTATCCTGGTTTCTCCCAGTTCTGCCTAATTCCACTTCCGAGGAACCTTTTTCACTTTCATCCCTCTGATCCCTCATCTCCATAGCATCAATAAAATGATGATCCCCCAAATTCGGCTCAACAGATGGGTCACCATTCTTCTAAGAGCTTTGGTTGTTAGAATTCATCTGTCACTGTCTCTTGCATGTATCAGGCACCTCTGGATTGGGTTGAGTCGTCATAACATCCATCAAGGAAGATCTAAAACCATTCCTATCAGAAGCCTTACAACCCCTTCTGCTAGCTTCTGGACTAAAGGGCCCAATGACTGGGTACCCCCATTTCCCCCCTCAACATCAGTTTTCCTCAACTCTAAACCCACCATCGGCTGGGTCACATGGGTTTTCCCCACTGCATCCTCCCTCCTAACCAAATCCTAGTACTCCCAACGCCGATGCTTTATCACCTGTGCTGATGAATCTTTTCGACATCTCTCCGGAAGATGTCCTAAACGATTACAAGTCAAGAAAAAACCATACCAGTTCTCAAAAATAACTTGCTATTTACACCTGTATTCCTCACCAATTGTAATGCAAACAAACAGAAACGAAACCCTAGATTCATCCACCTTAACACATACATGAGTTTTAATCGGATGGCACATAGATTCAGTATGGCTATCCACACACAGAAATCTACCCACAATATTACACAACAATCTTATAATGGAGGGATTCTGAAAATGTAAGGGGAGATTAGGGAAACTAACCCAAACCTCTAATGAAGGTGAATCCGGTTTCATATGAAAATCAAACAACCATCGAAGAAGGAAGAATCGAATACCATTGCAAATGCATGGAGCTCTTGAGAAAGCCTTGATGAGGTCCTCTTCCAGCTCAAAACGAATCATAATATTCCGCCAGTCCAGTAACCCGACTGTCACCCTTTCATGAAGATCCCAAGAGGAGAAAACAAACCTATCAAACAAATTGATGGAAGTTCTCCTCTATCTGAACCGAGCAACTAGAGTAATATTCAATAGTGAAGTTGATTCCATGAACTCGGAGTTCAAAATCTGAAGATTAGGGTTGCCATCTAGATGATCTGTAACTTTAGGGATCATGAATTCTTTCGGAAATAGTTGAAGAAAGTCAGAATTGGATAAAGGCTAGAATGAAGGTCTTGTTATCCCTGGGAATGAGATTCCCCCCCCAAAGGGGGGTTGAGCCAGACCAGACATTGTCGTCACTAATTGAGGGAGAGCAACACAGGGATTCGCAAGAACCCATATCATCCATCATTCATTCATCTCTGATAAAGGAAATTATTTCAAAAATATTTTTATAGAAAAACGTTTACACCAGTGTGACTAAATTTAAATGAAATGTGTCGTTGAGGAATAATTTTAAGATGAATAGTGTAAATATCTTGAATTATGTTCTTATAAATGAACCTTCTTAGTGATTTTTTAAGGAAACATATTATTTGAATTGGTTTTTATGTTTAAGAGTTCATGGGTACCCTAGGTACTTTGGTAGGTGAACTTATATGGGATCGGATCTCTTACTAATAGTTATAATAATGAAGTAAATGTGGCACCCCCATTGGATTGTGATGGGATATACTTCACCCTGATTGTGGGAATGGCCCTAGTTGGTCACAATATTTCTTTGTGACCCTATACCCAATAGCCTTAGGTTGATTTTCCCATGATTCTAATTTTAAATTAGTAATTTTTTGTTCTTATTTTACTCTTTCTTTACATTGAACTGCCAATTTCTATGTAGTGTTTTTTACCTTCTCCTTTTAGTACTAATATAAAAGTTTTTATAACTACTTGGGTCATGAATTCTTATCTATAATTTACTTTTTAAAACATTATTTATGCATTTTATGATTTAGTTGGATGTTTTGGGTTTCTTCTACTAATTTTATTATAATTAATCAAACATTTTTTTAGAAATATTTTTACAACAATGTTCGTTTAAAATTATTGGTTTATAAAGAAAATGTCTTCAAAAATGCTTGTGGATTTATTTTATAAAATTATAATTAAACAGTATTTTTAATAGTTTATTTAATACTGTAATTTAAGTATTTTTTCTAAACTATAATGCATGGACACATTGGTTAAATCCTAAAGGTATTTTAACTCACACAATACTTACACCACTCATTGTTTCTTGACCTAGTGTTTCTTCAAGGTTAATGTTCTGATGACAAAGAGTTAAACCTATTACAATAATTTTATAGGTTATTCCTAAAGAGGGATTATATTATTGATGAAGATTTTCCTTGGTTCTAATGGGATATCATGATCAGGTATGTAGATATTTTTGTTTAATATATTAGATGTTTCTTCAAAATCATCCACTCATATTATTTTTTATTTATTTAATATTTTGGTGGATTATATATGTTGTATTTAGGTGTTTAAAATAATAATTGATCTATTTCATGGAGTTATAGGTGAGTAGAGGGAGATTATTTTATTTTATATGAGGTGGTTTTTTATTTATTGTTCTTATTTTTCTCTAGTGTGGAAGTCATATTTATTGATGGGTGATGCCCAATATTCAATAAATTTATAGTTGCAAGTTTATTTTATTTTATTTATTAGAAATTGTTCATATTGAGTATTCCCTGATTTCTTAGATATTTTCACCATCCTGAGGGAATTGGGAACAACCCTGGAGCCCTATCATGGGCCGACTTGTGTGTCTAATGAAAATATGACATGGGTTGGTTCATGAAATCAAGGTATCAAATTCTTTGTTTGTAATAGCTCTTAGGTTCTAGATGTTCCATTGTAAATTCATATTTCTGGTAGATTGAGATAGGTTGTTCCGATCTTATGAGGTAGGTCATGGGTTGGTACATGATCACCACCACTCATAATGAAACTTAAGATACTATAAGATGTCGGGAAATGAATTTATTATTTTTAAATTTTTTTGAATCTTTCTGAATTTTTTTTATTTTTTTTTTATTTTGGTTGTTTTTAGTAATTAATTCTATTTTTTACGATTTCTCAACATTTGGGGTGAAAATGGGAGCCATAATTGAGGCACACTATTACATCTCACACTCCATAGTACCATGAAAATCTCATGTTAATTATCCAATGAGGTTTTTAGTTGTGGTTTCATGTTTCTCACATGGTCCACTAAGTCATGTGACCAAACCACACACAACCACTAACCCCTTATTAAATATTTTTGTTGGGTAATATTTTTTGATTTGTTTTATAATATGGTCTATTGTTATTTTAAATAGATTAGGGGTAATTTAATGATGTTTTGATTCTATTTGATTTTATATTATAGATTATTATTGTGAAATTATTTTTTTAATTAAATGAAAATTTGGTTTTAAATTATTTTTATAATAAAATTTAAAACAAATTAAATGTTTTGAATTTAAAAAATAAATTATGCAATAAATATATAATTTAAAATAAGTTCTTGAATGAAATTATTTGGTTTTGAAATTTTTTTGAAGGAAAATATCAATATTATAAATGGATTGGTGTTATATAATGGGTGATTTAATTTATGGTTTGAGTTATTTCAATTGGAATTTGAAAACCATTTTGAAATTATTTATTTGGGTTTTCTATGGGGGAGTAATGTATTTTTTTTTTAAAATGAGTTCTGATCTTTCAAATTTAATTTCAATTATTTTAAAGGGAAATTAAGGGTATTATTAAGAAAGTAATTCGTTTGTGATTATTTTTTTGATTAAATTTTATTTTTATGCTAGGACTATTGGATTTGAATTTGGGAAACATGATTGGATGGATTAATATATCAATTTATTCTAAGTATTCCCTTGGAATGTCCCATGAAAAAGTATAATTTTCATTTCTAGGATTTATTTGTTTATTGTAAATATGTTCTTTGATTAAGGAAATTGTGATGATTGTTTATGTTTGAGGTATCATGTGTCGAGTTATTATAGTTGAATTTTTTTAAGAAATTATGAATTAATATTTTTATGGGTTTCCCCTTGATTTCTCCTCAGGTAGTACAAATTATTTTGGAAATCGCTATCCTTTTGTTACTTTTTCCTCAATTCCTATTACATTCTTTGGTTTTGGTGGGATGTTCAGTGTATAGGTTTTTGGGTAACTAGGATGGGCATTATGATCTTTTTTTTAGTTCGGTTCACCTAGAATTTATTTTTAATAATAAAATCCCAAGATCATCCTTCAATTTGTAATACCCCAAATATTTTTCGGCATTTTTTTCTAAATAAATTCAATCTCTTATATATATTACATTTCATGTAATACTGAGCTTAAATGAACTATAAAATATTATTATTATAATATTACCATTATAAACATATTTTTAAATTAGAGGGTGTGAATAGGATTGAAAATATTATTAAACTTATATTAATTTCCTATTCAACAAAAAAAATTATACTTAGGTAAAAAACATATAATTTTCAATAAAGTAATTTTATTCATCGAATATGTGTTTTCTTCAAAAATATATTGTGTTTCTTTCTATAAGAAAATAATTATAATTATATTTTTACCATTTTATAAACATTATATGAATAAATAAACATAATTTTTTAAACAAGAATATGAAAATTATCTTAGGGTGAATTGTTGGTAATTTTTTGGAAAATTTTGAACTCTTAATGAATAGGGAAAAATACAAGGTTTTATTAAGAACTATATTTTATTGACTGGGAAAAATTATGTTTTGGATTATTTTAAAATTGTAAATAGTAAATTTTGATTTTATATAATCCAATTATTTTTTTAAATATATTTTGTACATTAATTTAATATAGAATAATTTTATATTGAAAAATGAATTCTTTCTAGAAAAAAATTTTTCTTTGTGTTTTTCCTATTTAGTTTTGACATTTAATTCTGAATCCTCTATGAGTCGAATTTAGTAAAACGTATCTCATATTTATAATAAATTGTTCCAAATTATTTAATAATTATATATTCATTTTTAGTCATTGAAAAAGTTACTTTGGTAAAAATATATTTTCTGCGGTATTGTTAAAATTATGTACTTAGTTAAAGTTAAAAGGTAAAATCTGAAAGTACAAAAAAAACAAATAAAATAGATTTTTGATGATTTTCACGACCCTAAAAATCCATTTTAGAATTAATTATCAACCAAATTCATTGGAATTAATTCCACCAAAAAGTGGTTAGCTTTGAATATAAAATAATCAATATATAATCACTTTTAACAACCCCTCCTCAAGTATAAATACCACCCATTAAATCCTCACATATCCACACCATATATCTCAACCAAAACCTACCCATTTATCTTCCGAATATCCTTAAATATGTTTTGGAGGTCTTTTTATTCAAAAATATCATCTGTAGTGTCCCTAAGAGAAGATGAAAAGGATGATTCTTTAAGAGAAGAAAATCGTCATTACTTAATCTTTCGATTCTATTTTTTCTTTTAATTCCAATAAATTTTTTGTAGTAATTATAGATTAAAAACTAAAGTATAATAAATTCTCATTTATTTTATTATCTTTATGTGACATCAAATGTACCTTTATTTTACATCCTATGAAAATTGAAAACATCGCTCATGCATAAATTCAACTTACCGCCTCGATGTAGCGATGTAATTACTCTTTTATCATAAATTTACAAAGATATTTTTATTGATTGAAATAATGTATATATATAATAATTATTATAGGATATTAATTATTTATATTATATTACCATCCACTTAATTTTTCTCACAACTATTTATAAATGATATCATCGCTCGTACGTACATACAACATACCATCTCTACGAAGTGATGTAATTCTTTTTATGTGTTTAAAATTCAAGAATGGTTATAAATATATATTTAATGACTAAATATTAAATTAATAATATTTATATCATTTTGAATATTATTTATATATATCCAATTGAAGACAACCAGGAATTTCATGATAAAACATGTGTGAGAAAACATGGAAATTAACACCCAAAATTTTGAAAATAGTGAAATATTGTTAATGAATGGGTGGTAAGATATTATAAAATGATAATATATCATGTTATAAATATAAATAAGGTTCTTTAATAAATTATTTACATGTTTAGAACAAATATATGGTATTTTTTAATTTATTTTGTGGAATTCAAACCTAAGGTAAGGGATTTCTTATCTCAATTTACATTCATTAGGTTAACTTCTACTTCATTGATTATGTCCGGATAAGATTATGTGAGAAATGAAATTTGATTATATTATGTTATATTTAAACTTTTTTTATGTGTATATATAGTGGATTCACATAATTTATTCATCGGATTAATGTTCACTTTGATTATATGGTCTTTTTAATGGTTTCCCATCTCACTTTAACTCTCATGGGACATATTCGATATTCACAACTTTTTTATTTTTTGTGGTCTATATAAGGACCATTTTATATGTGGTATAATTAATTAATATATCTTAATTGTATTTAATGTTTCCTTCATGGTGCATAATATTCAACAGATTACAATGTGGTAAGGGTTAGTTTCACAATCTCAGAATTATATGGGAAATATTTTTGTTTATGTTTCCACTGGAGAATATTTCTCTTCATTTTCCATCTTTTAAAAATATGTTTTCAATAAGATTTTTACTATCATATTAAAAATATTTTAATTTTATTTACCCATGTTTGAAAAAAATTTATCAAAATAATATTTTTTTTCTTTTTCTAAACAAGGTACTTTTTATGTTTTCCAAAAAAATGGGGATGGGATGCTTTTTATAACTTATGTGGAATAAGAAGCACTTCTCGTAGTCTTAATACCTAATTTTATTGAAGATTATTTTATAATATTAAAATATTATTATAAAATAAAATTCCTTCCTATATAATTTTGATGCTTTTAAGCAAATTTTCAAAATGGAATGTATATTCTCTTCCAGAATTATATCAAATGATATTTCAAAATAACATTCCATATAAGATGATATTCATTTATTTTACTTAAGAATTAATGGGAATAATATCAAAGTATACCAAAATATATTTTTCTATGGAAGTTTTATTTTTATGGTGAAAATATGAAATTTTTATGAACCCATTTATTTTACATGTGTTATGCTATGATGATATGTTTGTGAAACCTATTTCTTTAAATGGGTTTTGATATGATGAATGATTTATATTATTTGGGTGGAAATATGTATGTATTTCATTATGTTTCTTATGGTACCTATATCTCCCTCTAATGAATTAGGTAATGATTTATATCTCATGAGATAACAGTGGGAAACAAGTCAATGGGCTTGATCCACTATGGGAAATAGGTGTGTCTGGATTCAGTATGAGAAATAGGTGTGTCTTGACCCAATGTTTTGATAATATTGGTAGTTAAACTTGAAATACTAAATGGTTTTTCATATTTATAGTGATTCCCAAATTCTATGATATGATCTTATGAATCATGGTTTATTGAGGATGATTTGTCACTCATATTTCCATGTTTTCTAAAATTATATTGTTTATGCCACGAATCAAGTTAATGATCTATGATAGGTTGGGAATGGACTTGATAAGTTATGTTCACGATCACATAACCTTAATAATATATAATAATTTCATATGATCATGGATTTATATATCCTATGTTTAACCATGCTGAGAATATGATCTCACTATTTCTTATGTTTCCATCCGTAGGTGATGAAGAAAGGTTTAGGTAGGTTATGCCTAATAGGAGTTCAATATGAGAAGACTTTTTTGGGAGATTTTGAAGATCACTCATATAATAAGATGATTATATATATAATCTCCAAATAATCTAAAACAATAATGTTCTATAAAGAATAGTTTTTTTATGTATTGAATATTTATCTAAATAGATTTAACATTTATGTATGAAAAGCTTGGACCATTATAGTTAGTACTAGAGGAGTTTTTTGACAATATTTAAGGATTATGGTTTAAAAATGTTTATGAAACCCTTAGGGATATGACTATGTATAGGATAAAATATAAATTTTTTGATAAGGATCATGAATTACCAAGGTTAAACCAAAAGTTTCTTGGGATAAGGTGTCACAATTTAGACATTAAATTAATGTATTTTCAGAATTATGTGGTTACACCATATGATTAGTGTTTCTCATGCTATGAGTTTTGGTTTTATTCAATGGTTGGAACCTGAAGGAACCATGTTAATGATGAATTCAATAAACAGTTAAATTATTATCCTCTAGAGAAATCAAATGTTATGGGAGATGCAATGCATAATATTGTAGCAATGCTCAAAAACTTTTCTCCTGATATTAATCATTCAAAGATTATAAATAATCATAGGAGCGAATAAAATATTATTGAATCATTTTTGAAGAAGCATTGAACTTATTTTAGTGGGTCTTCTAATACACTAGTGGCCGAGTGACAAATCAACATCGCTGATAATATATTTTATGTTCTTCAATGCTCTGGACATGAAAAGTTTTCCCTTATTTTTTATCATCTGGAATGTGAACCTGATCAATAATGGGATACTATCAAGAATATAAGGAAATAGGAATAGACTGATTCCATTGAATGGGATGAGTTTTAGGGGATATTATTTAGTAATAAATTTCATCATATTCAATATAAAAATATGGAGAAGTAATTTCATGAGAGAAATAAAAAGGATGAAAAACCAATTGAAACATATGAGACAAATATTATATGTCTTTCACGGTATGCCTATTGTTAAATTACTATCCCTGAATAAAAAATTGATCCATTATTTTGTGGAATCAGACCTTGTTTCTAAAATTTATTGGCTATAAGATACTTTAGTAGGTGTGAAAAAATAATTTTATGTGCACTCAAAGTAGAAATTGAAATTAGATATTCCCACATATTTCATGGTTTTGATAAGAAAATAAAGACTGAGATTTATAAAAACTAAAATAAATAACATGGTGAAAATGAATTCCCATAATCTACATGTAATAAATGTTGCAAGAAACTTCAATGGAAGTTTTTTAAGGGAATTATGATGTGATTTAAATGTGGAAGGGTAGTTCATAAACCCCTTTAATGTCTAAATGAGATTAATGGGATAAATATTGCAATTGAGGAGGGGAGGATTCTAACAAATCCATCACCCACACTCCAATGTTTTGAGAGTAATGAGTTTTAGAATAATGTGAATCAATCTTCCATCCAAGGAATATTGTGCATGATAAACCAAAAAAACCTATAAAGACAATGGGAAAAAGGTAAATCTTATGAAATCATGATGGATGAAGTGAATTATGATAATTAGGGAACCCTTATTCTCCCCTCCTTTGTTAGGAGTTTTATGTTTGATTTTGTATGAATATATTAATGTTCATAATTTAGATAAATTTCATGTTATTATATAATTTTAGATGGATTATGGAATAATGAAATCATATTTTTTAATTTATCAGTACAAGGATGAACCAAAGCTTCAAAGGAAACAATTTTGGCATAAGATAAGAGCATGTATGAGGAAAAAAGGTGAATTAACTTTTGAAAATGTATATGTATCCATGTAATATTAAAATAATAGTTATGAATACCATCTTGGGTTTATGTGTTATAACCCATTTTTAGTTTTTTACATTACAGTATTTTATCAATATTAAGTGAAATTTATTGAAATACAACCCTTTTTGTATATGTGAAAAATATATTCATGGAGAAATTACTTTATACGTTTTGAACATATGATTAAAAGTATTAATAACCTTAAAGGTTTATCTTATTTTTTTATATCGAGGTAATTATGGGTGGTATTTATTCACCTTATAATGTCACCATGCTTAATATAAAGATGATTCCACTGTAGATCTAATTTCTAGGATATATATTAAGGAAGTGGTATTGATTTATGGATTACCATATTAAATTGTATCTGATTGGGATATTGTGTTTACCATGATGTTTTAATGAATTCCTAGACATTCTCATGAAACCTAGTTGAGTTTTATAATTGTGTATCATCCATAGGAATATGGTTAGTCTGAGTGAATAGTTCAAAATATAGATTATATACTAAAATATTTTTCTATGGTTCTCAAAGGTGATTAGGATCAACCCCTATTTATAATTAAGTTTTCTTGTGATAATAACTTTCACACGAGAATTCAGATGGCTCCTTTTGAAAACCATTATGGAAAGAAATGTTGATATCCATTTTACTAGAAATAATTTTCAAAAATAAATGTGTTGGGACCTTATCGGGCTGATGGGATGGAAAAAAGGTTAGATTCATTAAACAACATGTAATAAATAAAATAGGTTGAAATAAATTTTATGATGATAATCATTTACATCATCTAGAATTTGATATTGGTAAGAAGTTCATTCTATGAATTTCTATGTGGAGTAAATAATGGTAAACTAAAACCAATTTATATTGATCCCTTTGAAATACTTGATCATATCGAGATAGTAGATTATCATTTGTATCTTCCCCTGAATCTCTCTCAAGTTCATGATGTATTCAATGTATCTCTCCAGAGGAAGTACATACTTGATCCTTCCAATGTACTAAACTCAAAGGTCACACTACTGGATCAATATATTTCTTATTAAAATTAACTATTATAGATTCTACATTATTGATATAATTTTCTCTAAAAAAAGACCCCTCACCTAGTTAAATTTTTGTAGAGTTACCACCAATTTGAGGAACCTATGTGGGAACATTAGGATGTGATGAGGTATAAGTATCGCCATTTAATTATATCCAAGTGAAAAATTTTGAGGGTGAAATTAATTTCAAGGGGGTAGAAATTGAAACAACAATATATTATGGTATTCTGATTTTTAAATAAATTTAATCTCTTCGATATCATACATTGCACAAAACACTAAGCTTAAACAAACATGAAAATGTTATTATTTTTACAGGACTGTTATAAATTAGATATTAAATTGATGAGTATGAATAGTATTATCCATATTATGATATATATATACTAACTTCTTGTTCAATAAAAATGTATTTTTTTCTAGGAAATAATAACATAATTTTTAGTAAAGTCATTTTATTCTTCAAACATATCTTTTCATTAAAAAGAAATTTTTATTTATTTATATGAGAAAAATTAATATATTTATGTTTTGGAAATTTTATAATAAATATTTTATAAAATTATTTTCATTTTTTAGATCAAAAAATTAAAATTATTTTAGTGGGAATTTTTTTTATTTTCTGAAAAGGTTTATTTTTTAATAAAAATTGAAAAATAATGGTTTTTAATAAAATCTATGTTTTATTTACAAGGTAAAATTATATTTTGGAATATTTTTAATTTATTATTAGTTATTTTTTATTTAAAATATCTTAATTATGGTTTTTTAAATATATTTTATAATTTAATTTAGTATAGAAAAGTATTATATCTAAAAAAGGATTTTTATATGAAATTGTTTTCATTTTGTTTGTCCAATTTAATTTTAATATTTAATTATGAATATTATGTAATTTTAATTTATTAAAATGTATTAAATATTTGGAAATAGGAGTTTCAAATTAGTTAATAATGTCATTTTCATTTTTAGGTATAAAAAATTTACTGTGGTATAAAAGTAGTTCTCATAATAAAGGTAAAATAATGTAGCGGGTTAAAGTTAAAAGGTAAATGCTTAAAATAACTAAAAAGTAAATCATTAAATGGTTGTTTGAAGATTTTAATTAAAAACCCCATCAATTAAAATATTAATTATTACCCAAATTTATTTTAATTAATTCCACCCAAGAGTGGTGAGCTTCAAATACAAAATAATCATTATTTAATCACTTAAAACCACCCCACCACAAGTATAAATACCCACATTATCTCTTCTCGTGTACACCCAATCTAGATCTCCCAAACCCTAAAAATATATCTTCCAAACATCCATAACTAATTTATGGAGACCATGGTATTCCAAAAATTCAAACCTATGTTTCCCGAAGAAGATATCCAATGGAGGATTATTTAAGTGAAGGTAATCTTATTTACAAAATCTTTCAATTTTATTGCTTATTTAACTCACTCTTAATGTATTTTCACAATTATAAAGTAACAAATATATTTTAATTTATGTATTTATATGTTGTTATTTTTATGGGACAACTATTTTCATTCTCTTCTCCATCCTGTGAAAATTGAAAATATCGCTTCTGTGTACATATGAATTACCTTCTAGAAGTTGCGGTGTAATTCATTTTTTCATCATCAAATTACATGTATGGTTCTAATGATGGAAATAATGGATATTTATGGTAAATAGGAAATTATATAGATTATGAAACTAACACAATATAATTTTAATTACCTTTTTAACCATTTTTAAATGATATCATCGCTCATGCGTACGTATGGTTTACCGTCTCCACAAAGTGATGCAATTAAATTCCTATGTTCAACATTAAATAATGACTATAAAAATTTATTTAGTAATTAAATATTATATTTATAAAATTAATATCATTATTTAAATTATGTATTTATATCCTATGCAAGGGAACTAGGACTTTCATGAAAAAACAAGCATGATAAAAGAGGGCAATTAACTCCCAAAATTTTGGAAATAGTGAAATATTATTAATGAAGGGGTTGTAAGATGTTATAAAAGGTTAATATAAGATTGTAATAATAAAAATAAGTTTTATTTATAAATTAATGACATGTTTAAAACCATTATATAGTAGTTTACAACATGTCTTAAGGAAGTCATACCTGAGGTATGTGATTTCTTAACTCAATATCCATTCATTAGATTAAACTTCAAATTCAATGATTATGTCATGTTAAGATTATGTGTGAAATTAATTTTGATTATCTTATGTTTTATTTCAACATATTTATGCTTATTTATAGTGCATACACAAAATTGATTCATTTTATTAACTCTCACATCAATTATATGATCTTTGTATAGGTTTCTCTCCTCACTTTGACATTTATTGGACATACGCTATATTTACCAAATATTTATTTTTTTCAAATTATATAATACACATAACATATATCATATCCTGAATTCATTTATATTCATGGAATTTAACGTTTCATTCATGGGTTGTACGATTCAATTGATTACAAAGTGGGAATGGTTCATTGCATAGTCTCTCTAGTTTTAGGGATTGTTTATATTTAAGTCTCCATTGGGGAATATATCTATTACATTTCAATATTTCCCAAAAAAAATTCAAAAAGGGTTTTACTATACTACCAAAAAAATTTAAATCATTTTTACACATGTTTTATAAAATATCTTAAAGAAATCTATTTTTCTTTTTCTAAATGATGTTCTTTGTGGCTTTTTGAACAAAAAAATATAAGAAATGTTCTTTTAAATTATGTGGAATAAGAAGATTTTCTTGAAATCAATAAAAAATAAGGTATTTAATCATTCATTAAAATATTATAATTATATTTTCAAATAAAAAATCATCCTTTATAATTATGTTCTTTTTAACAAAAAGCTGATTTAAAAATTGAAAGGTTGTTTTCCTAGAGAATTATTTCAAGTTAACTTTGAAAATATTTTTTCATCAAAGATGACATTATTTGATGTTAATTAAGACTTAATGGGGATATGATCAAACGATACCATACTTAATAATTATGTATATGGGTTTTTATCATTAAAAGTTGAAATGTTTATGAAACCCATTTATTTTTAGGGGTTCTGATATGATGAATTGTTCATATTCTTGTGGAACAAATATATATGTATTTTATTCTGTGTCTAGAGGGACCTATATCTACCTGAAATTTATTGGGTAAATCATTATATCACATGAGATAAAAATGGGACATAAATTTATGGTCTTGATCCAGTATGGGAAATAGGTGCTTCCAAAATCCAATATGGGAAACAGTAGTGTCTTGGTCCACTATGTCAATGGTCTTGATAGTTAACTTTGACATATAAAATGGATTTTTATATATTTTATGGTTCCACACTTTTTTGAAATGATCTTATGGGTCATTATTTATTTATGATGATTTCTCACTCTTATAGTCAATTTATTCTAAAATGATAATATTTATCCCATGAATCATGTATATGATCTATAATAGGTTGGGAATAGTCTCTGTATTTTCTTTTCATGATCACATAACCTTATTATTATTTTATGATTTCATATGGTCATGGATTGATATATACTCTATTTATCATTATTATGTATATGATCTATCCCTTTATTATGTTTCCTTCCCCATGTGATGAATAATGGTGTTGGTTGGGAATTCCTAAGAGGAATACTATGTGAGAATATCTTTGTGGGAGATATTGATGATCTTTCCTAAAATAAAAAAAATTGTATATCTAATCTACAATGGCTCTAAACCTTTTTGGTTATGTAATGAATAGTCATATATTTAGATATAATATCTATGTATGAAAATATTGGTCATTATAACATGACCCAAGGCTGAAGCCCATGATAATCTTGTTGATGACTATTTTTTTGTGGCGAACTTTCAGTGGCATCTTGTACATTTTTTTTATTAGTATATCTTAATAGTTTTATTCAAGGTAGTTTCTCTTTCAATACCTTAATCCAAACTAAGTGTTTGAGTTTTCTTGGTATTTCTTCAGTTTATAGGGAGTGATTCTATATGAATCCTTCATCTCTGATATCCTTTTTGGCTCTTATAATATTTTTGGGGAGAAATTTTACTTTATGTAATTATTGATAAGTTATTAGGTTTCATTATCAGTATTGGATTTCTTATATCAGAGAGGGTGAGATATATATTTTTTTCCAGATTTTTTTATCCAACCACAAGAAGTGGAAGACTTATATAATATAGAGACTCATTAATAGTTTTGATTTTAGTCCTCCAATGGAAAGTAGTTTATCTTTGTTGTCATCCTAGAACCTCCATGCCTAGGATTATTAGTTATACTATGTTTTTTTATGTTCATTTCTAATATAAAAGGACATCATGTTATCCCATATCTTTTGAAATCCATTTCATCCCCACAGAATTTGGTGAATTTCTAGAGGTATAAAGGGTCATGGTAGGGATAATTATCACACCTTGACCATTATTTTTTAATTATAGTATGTTATTTATTTATTTATTTTCATTACTATTCTTGATGCTCGAGTCATTTTATTTCACATTTTTTATAAAATTTAAGGAATTATTCATATCGAAAGTATTGGTCACATATTTTATAAAACTATGTGACATATTTGGGGGTAGGGTTTTCATTTTAGAAGATATATTTAAAATAATTAGTTCACAATTTTCCCAACCATGGGGATGCCTTGGGGTGCCTAGTGAAGGGAAAAAGGTTTTCATGCTATTTGGTAAACCCTGTGAAAACAATGTGAGGTACCCGAATTTTTTAATGAAAATAAAATACTAAACTAACCTAACCCAACCCATAATTAAATATGAAACCCATATCACTCCTCTCCCTCACTCATGTAACATAACCAGAAAAATTAGAAGACCCCACATATTACCCCCTTACTCTCTTCTATATATTGATCCCTCCTCCTCTAACTCAATAGTAGTTTCTCATGGTATGGTCATTTTTCTTTTAATATATATCCCACACCTCTTTATTTTCCCCCTTTTATCTCTTTCCCCTAACACATTCTCACCATATCCAAATCCTAGGTGGCTTCTAGGTTCTAAATAATTTTTAATTTGGTTTCTTTGTTTTGAGATATTCTCTTGAGACCTTCTTATCACTATTATTAAATGTTTCACATCATCTATGCTTGACCTTTGTTAGTGCATCTCTGTTTCCCTATTCTCATAGAAATCAAAATAATTATTGGGATTTATAAAACAATTTCTGTAATAAATTATGCAATACATATATTTTTTGAACCACTGAATTGATTTCTAAAATGGGTATGAATTTAGAGTGGGTTTGTAAGGTCTATAAATTAATTTATAAGGGGTAATTGATTCATATTTCATTAATATTGGAACGTTATGTGTTTTTTGGATCATTTTTTCATTCCTTGATTGATTTGATTTTTTTTATTATTTAATGGGTTTTAAAGTGAGTTTTCTTTCTTAGTTTCATGATGATTTTAATATCTATATGTTATTCATAATTATTTTTCTATTTTAAGCAATATACACATATGTAGGGGTGTATATTACAACCCATATATTTTATAAACATAATTTCATGATTTATTACATAAAGATACACATAATAAAATCTCAAAATATTGGTAGATTTAGTGTATTTCATAAAATTAGATACATTGAATAATAACATGATATTGGGATACAGTGATATTATTTAAAATCTTAATCATAGTCCATTAAACTCCATTGATCCACAAGTACTACATGGGATAAACGAGGGATATGCATAAGAAAAAGGTGAGATATAAATCCTGGATAGGGAATAATTAATGCATATCATAATTTAAAGTAGTATTTTTTAGTCAAGAGTCATAACATGATTATATAGGAATGTTAGAATAATAATTTGGAACATTTAAGCATGATGTAAGTTCATAACTCCAAGGCATTATAATAATGTGGAAACAACATAAAATATTACATGATAAGCCTAAGTCAAAGATCGCCATTGGGAAATCCTAACAAATTATTCTTATTCTAAATGCCTATATATTGTACATGGTATCACATGATATTAAAACATTACCCAATTCAATAGAGGGATATATAATTATGGGCCCAACCATAATAATCCTATCATGTACTTGAATTTGTTTGCCACATAGATCATACAACATAACAATAACTTTCATAATTTTCAATACCATAAGTAATGATTATGGGATGTATACATGGAATTTCTTAATAAATTAATGATAAGTAAAACTATGTGAATACCGTTGAAAGGAAATGCAGGTGGGTATTCAAAACACAAAATTTTGGCATGGAAAATCATGTAATAATTTCGTTAGTATAAAGAGTTTAAATAAAAGTCTATATATTATATTAATGATAGTGAAAGGTGGTATAACATTATATAAGAATCATAATAATACTAAAGATATGTGTAAAAACAAATTTCAACATAAAAATTATATATAATAAGGATTATTATAAATTATTTACTTGAATGATGGGGAATAGGAAGAGAATCCTTTACAAGAGTGGTTACTTATAAAATTCTAGGAGGAGCTTAATAATAGCTTAGTAACACCTTCTGTGAGGAATTTATAGAGGTAGAGGGAGAGTAAATTAATTATAAATTAGTTTTTAGTGAATATGAATGGTATGATGGGTGGATATTTATATCAAAAGAGAGGGGAATTAATTATTAATTTCTAAATATAGGATTTGGACTCTATGTAATAAAATAATGAAAACCACAAACATTATCATCGTTTCTTACCATAGTTTCCACCAAAGGGGAGTGGTTTAAAATATTTTAATATGTAAAGAATAAACCACTTTAAAATAAAACCATTCATTATGTGTAAGTGAATCATTTTCATAATAAATTGTTTTTACCCCCCTAAAATAAAATATTGGTTCTAGAGGATTCATTATAGTCTTTTAAAATTAATCAAACTGCTTAAAAACATATAATTTTAAAAGGAAAATTTTTTTTGGCCATTTATTCTCTTTATTTTATTTCATACATCATTATTGGGTTATTATGATGTCATAATACATATCCTATATGTACCATATTTAATTTTTACCCAAAAATTTGTCTGTTTCAGGAAATTATGAAAAATTAAACATAAACTAATTTCGACATACTAATTTAATAAATGATACTTATTTTAGAAAAATGTTTTGTCAATATAAGAATTTCCAATTTTACATAAAAATTATAATTTATTTTAAAATACTAGTTCGGATGACCCAAACAACCTTATGACCCGTATAAAAAAATACAAGGCAATTAGATATATTAAATTACCTTTTATGTTTAAATTAATATTATTTAATAAGTCTATTTTATGAAAATAAAATTTATTTCAAAACTCATTTATTTACCAAAAAGTGTGTTTTAATTATATAATTCTTAAAAATACATGTTTGGTTTCTTCGTATCAAAATATAATTTTATAATTCTCATTATATAATTATATATATATAATGTAATAATAAAAATGGATAAATAAAATAATTATTTTATTGAAAAAATATATAAATTCATACTAAGGGGGTCTAGTTAAATAACCCCTTATTACAATATAGTGAACCCTAAGGGTAGGGTGGGTTATAATAGTTCTTTTTAGATGTGGTTCAGTGGAAATTTATTAGGAATTGATCTATATATTATTGAAATTTTCTTGTTTATGGTTTTTTATGTTTAGAAAATTGAATATAAAATTATACTTGGTCAAGGGAAAATCCCAGTGAATATATTTCCCTTGTAATTTTATTTCATACACTAAAATGGATGAGGGTACTTTTGTTTCAAAAACTCTTCTGGTTCTCATGTTTCCCCCAAAAACTTTTTACACTATAATTGTACTTTGACCATGTGAGTTTTCTTATTTCAAAACACTTTTTCTCTTTGATTTAAGATCCTCAACAACTTCTCATTATATGAAATATTGTTCTCTAAAGTTTCCACCTCTATATTTGGTAAAATTGTGTGGTCTAGTATATAATTCTATAACATCCTAACATGGGTTCCACTCAATTTTTTTCCAAGTTTTGTTGGTCGCATGGCCTCAAGAAGGCATCACCTTATGGTAGAGGCTGAAAAGTAAGAATGAGGGCCTATGGTGTGTCCATTGATATACTTTTCCCTTGTTAACAGTGTGTATCATATAATATATACAATAATATGTAAGTAGTGGACGCTTATCTAAACATATGGAATAATGGAAATAGACACTATAAATATTGGACTAGTAACCCACCATAGTGAAGTGTTGTATCATTTGATAACAACTCAATAAACTGATATTAATAAAAATAATCATGAATCTAAATCAATTAAAAAAGAATGGTGATGCATTTAATGCCTCTACAAATTTGTTAAATCATTATAGAAGCATCCAAATACAATACATGTATCAAAATATTAAAAAGACCAAAAAGAGCTATACTATATATCATCAAGATCCTCAGATCGATCCTATTCTCCCTATCATCTAAGAAGAACACAAATTCATGCATCGAACTATGGGTTCTTTCCCCTGCCCCAACCTTCTTCCATACTGTCTTTCTAGGATCCCAATGGTGGCCCGAATAGGGTGTGAGATGAAACTCATTAGGCCACCACAAAATGGTGTCCATAAAAAAATACAGGCTTTGTAAATAATCATAACTAGTGTATACTATATAAGAGATATTATAGTAGTATAAATAAAATCCCATAGAAAAATTAATAACTATACGTGATAATGTCAATCCAAACAAGGCTCCCTGCACAGTAAGGGTCAGGCTCCCATAGCAAGGGTTGTGGTAAAATATGCCAATAACCACCACTTCCTTTCCGTATATCCAAGTTTAAACCACTACCACAACCATGGTGTATAATATTTTATATATCATTCATTATAGACTTTTTGTATAGCAATTCATCCAAAAAGTTTGTTTAATGTAACCAAATGTTTTAGACCCCGAAGATCCGGATCCAAGTCATAGAAGACCAAGGAATCCTCATAGAGTCCCTGAAGAATGTCGATGTAAACTCGGTATGTACTTGGGTGGATTCCTAGGAGAATCTCCGCCTACCATCTCCAACGTGAGTCCAAAAAATTAGGATATAAGGGGTATAAATGGACAATGAATTCTATAAATCAAGACCCCAGAAGAATTCTCATCCAAGGAATCTACTACCGCAATCAAGAGCCATAATGGTAGTGTCCATGGCATCTAGTGGAATCAGGATACATGTTATAGGAACCAAGTAATCCACTATTATTTCAATTCAACACTATTAATTCATTAATTTATAATATTTAGATTCAATGAGTTCTACTAAATCTTATAAAAACTTCTATAAAATTTTATAAACAATTAAAATCATGTAATGACAAGGAATGGTTGACGAACCTTCTCCTAAAAATTAAATTCAATTTAAATAAAATTATAAAGGGATTCATATAACTAATAAATCTCACACACACCATATGAGTTGTATAACTATTGGAAAATATCAATGTCACACTACATGGGTGACCTAGGTTGGTTAAAAGACCTCTAACAAACTCAAAGGAACTAGTGAGAATCCCAAAGAGGTTCTAATACATTCAATTCAATTATCAAACTAGTTTTTTGGGAAATGATGGAATGTTCAGCATGTTGGAACATGGAATGTATAATTATAAAACACCAAACCCTAAGGGAAAGGTATATACCACCTACTTTAGGCCTATATTATACTGCCCATCTAGTATAAGCTTCTGATTTAATCCTAATTAGAATAAAATATAAGAATGGATGAAGAACCTAGAAATTTTGAATATTAGATTGGACCAAAAAAACTCCCTCAATAAATATATAAACTAATAATTGCATAAGTTGATTGAATAACTTACCAGTGTGAATCTAGTGAGACCGACTACATTTAAATCCGAGTTGGATTGAAAAATCAGGATCAATATATATAAAATGGCCATCAAAGGGGGCTCTAAATGAGAGGTTTTTCCACTATAAAGAATAATTAAACACTTTTTAATTCATAAATTATTTTGAGGGAAAATAGTAAATTTTCCTCCATATATTGTGTCGCGTGGTTTTGTCGCATGGTTTGGCAGCATGGTTTGGCCAAAAAATGCACCAACCCTATACCCTTCACTACTTCAATGGGAACCCCACATTGTTAATGAAAAATGTTTTCCTAAACATGTGTAAACCATGAAACATGCCTATACTGAAAATTGAAGTTCCCTTGCATTATAATGAACTTAATGTTTAATTTTTCATTCAAACTTGTGACTTGTAACACCCTACTCTCAAGACTCACATGGTTAGGGATAACCATGTGGCCTGTCCCATATGGTTTCTCATAACCTTTCATCTTATCTATTTTCTTCCAAAAAGAGAGACTTCGATATCCGAACAAGTGCGGAACACCCCTGATACACCCATGATCACATTTGGTACTCACATTTTTTCATAAAACCCCACTTAAACTGAAAAAAAACATTCATACCTCATAAGAAAACCGAGGATCTTACAATATTCCCCTTTTAAAGTAATTATTCTCTTAATTTCACTCTCAAGGGTGGTTAATAATAATCTAAAAATAACTCTATCCACTGAGCATGTACTTTGGCCTTCTACTCCCACGTCTCATCCTCTAAACATCTATGATTATATAGCACTCATACTAAAGGAACATACCATCTCTGGAGAACCATCAAGCTATTGTCAATAATATGAATAGGATGTTCCTAAATGGAAAAAACTACCTGTAACAAAACACCCTCAAGATGAAAAGAAAGAGATGGTTCTGAATGATAGTGGTGCAACTAAGATATGTGGAAGCTGTTGTTCTAGGCACGGTACATGTGAGGTAACTGCAACCAATAGTCTACTATTCGGACTCTCTCAAAAATCTCAAATGACCCGACATTTCATGGTGAAATCATACCATATCTCATAATACATATTTGTCCCAACCACGGTGAGATATTTAAAAATACCTCATCCCTAACCTCACACACTAAAGGTCTTTGACATTGATTGGTGTAAGATTTATGTCAATATTTTACACCATCCATCCACTTTATAATCAACTAGACCTACTAATAAGTATCTTTCATGATATATGGTCCCTCTAAAGATACCTCGTGTACCTCTAACCAGTCCCGGGGTGATCAGCATGTCATATAATATAAATCCTCATAAGGTGTCATCTGTATAGTATCATGGTAAAAATTATTTTATGTGAAATCATCTAGGGGAATATTCCACTCCCAAGATCTCCCAAAATCTAGGACTTATGCTCAAAACATGTCCTCTAGAACATGAATATTTCACTATGGAAGGCCATTAGTCTAACAAAGGCATAATGTGACCAAAAACATCGGTGTACCCAGTGCCATATGAAAACTCTTCTTGGAATGAGACATAAACTGGGTGTCTCTATCAAATATAATATCTTAAGGAATCCCATAAAGTCATAAAATCTCACAGATATAAAATCACCAAAGCTAATCTATGTTAAAGTTATCCTCGATCATTACAAAATGAGAAACCTTTGTGATCTTGTCCATAATAACCCATATATAATCACTTCCTTGAGGTCACCTCAACAAACCAATCATAAAATTTCTCACAACATCATCTAATTTCCGCTGAGGAATGGGTAACTGTTGTACAATGCCAGCTGGTCCCTAGTTTTCTTCCTTCACCAGCTGATAGGTGGAACACCTCATAACAAAACCAACTACGTCACATTTCATACTCATCCACCAATACTTGTGATATAAAACACGATACATATTCCTAATGCTAGGATGACCTTTCCAAATAGAGGAATGAAATTCTTACATCATCTTCTTATGTATGCCTATGAGAACTCATACATGACCAAGAATATGCTATATCACATCCTCAACAACCATTTAACTAGGAGGAGGGCCCTCACCTTCCACACTCTCTAATAGGACTAGGCTCTTGGAATCTGATGTAAGATTTATCCAAAATCTATCAGGTAGGGTATATTCATAGATAAAGATGAAATAAAAGTATTTCCATAACTATCATACACCTCCAAGTGAATTTTTGAAATTGAGGCCATAAGTTTTCACTCTCTACTGACCACCTAAACTGCATGTATATGAGTTATCCTATTGAGTGCATCAGCCACAACATTTCACTTTCCAAACATATAGGAAATCTTTATGTCCAACGAATATAGGTACTCAACCCACCTTTGTTGCCTCAGATTCAAATAATTTTGTATAAATATATACCTGAGGGTTTTTTGTCCTGTATACACCACATAATGATCTCCCAATAAATAGTATCTCCAATAAAAGAAAGCATGAACAACTACATCTAACTCAAGATCATGTGTTGGGTAGTTCCAATTGTGTGACTGCAGCTATCGAGACCTGTATGCCATGTATCGATCTCCCTAGAACAACATTTCTCCAAGATACAGGAATAATGCATCACAATAAAATGTATAGATTCTTCCCTACTCTAGCATAATTAGGACTAGTGATGAGTTCAATCTCCCTTTCAGTTGTTAAAGTACAATCCGGTAGGAATTTTTCCAAAAAAAATTCACACCCTTCTTAGTCACATTTTTTAATGACACTTCTAAGTGTGAGAAATCTTGTATGAAATGCCTTTAATGTTAAGGAATCCCCAAGAAACTCTACATATAAAATATGTTCTTGGTATTCTCTTAAGAAACTACAGCTCTCACCTTATATGGACCTATTAATACTCTTGTCTCTAAGATAACATGACCCAGAAAGTGAATACAATCCATCCATTAAAACTATTGGTGTGATCATGATACTTAATGGCATAACCAGATAAACATATATACCATGCCTACTATGAAAGGCTATATGAGGTATGTTTTTAGGTCCAACACACACCTGATAGTATCTTGATATAAAATCAATTTTCAATAACACCCAAACTCCTTAGAGGTGATCAAAAAGTTCATCTATCTGTGTAAAGGTATACTAGTTATTAAATATAAATTGGTTCAATTATTAGTAATACAAACATATCCTAATAGTTTTTTCCCTGTATTTTGGAAAAAGGACTAAAACCCCAATAGAGAAGTACTATGTCATATAAACCCCCTTTCCTCCAAGTTCTCTAGCTTCCTCTTGATCTCCTATAACTCTGTATTATCCATCATGTAAGGAGGAATGGATATTAGTGCATCTCCTTGAACTGGCATTATGGAGAACTCCACCTATCTCTCAGGAGTCAAACAATAAAATTTATTTAGTAAAACATCCCTCAAATGATCACCCACTGGAGGAAATCTTCCTAACATGATCACTCATCATCCATATGTGAACTAAAAATATGGACCGTCATCCCACCCATCCAATGATTCTCCTTCACATCTTGGATCACCTTGAAATAACATTTAACCATGTGAATAATAAATCTTAGATCTAGTGATGTAAAGGATTCCCTTTGATGATAGAAAAATATATTGGCTTGATAGGAAACCAGGTTGTCCATACCGATTAAGACATCATACCCTATCATCTTAAGGACAAAGAGATTACATACGAGGTGACACCAACCAATATCAAGGGGGAACTCCCTACACTGGTTCACACATTCCTTTCCAATCCCCAATGGAGTATCAAGCATTATAATTCCCTTAAGAAATTGAACCATGAGCCGATGTATCTCTAAAATCGGTTCATATATAAATATATGAGAACACCCTATATCAAAAAGAGAAGAAAAAGTGTATATTCTACTAATATTATACCTCTCACTATTGATGGCCCAGCACCCTACACCTCAGGTGTGGAGTACATAGAAAAAATATGGTCTAAACCCCAACCCTATGACACAACCTCACTACCTAGAGAAAGCCCACTCTACTATCTGGGTACAATTTCAGATTGTATTCCTCATCCATAACCACAACTCCCTTGACCTGAATGAATGGTACTACTATAGCTCCCAACCAGATGTGAAGCTGTGAAACCGGCTCCAAAAACATCCATCAAAGTTGATCCACGTCCACTAATTGATAGAGGTAAGGACCTAAAAAATGATGTACATGAATCATCCTACTAAAATATTTTCACTCGAATAGTTCTCAATCACATTGATACCTCATGTGTCATCATCTTTTATAATAATTATAGAAAACTGCACTGTCATTAATGACAAACTAAATGGTACCTCATCTTATGTGATGCCTCAAAACAACACTTCAAGACACTAGAAGCTAAACCAATAGGTTGAGATACTACAATTCTCCACTAAACACCCTCATCAGCCCTCAGGATCTACTCTATAATCAATCCTAGATTCACTATTTCATAAATATTTGTCAACCTAAACATGATGAAGTGATATTGAATAGCATGTATTATACGCTCCTTGAAGTGTATCACCCTCAATATCTTATTAGCAAGATATATTAGTGAAAATGATTTTTATTTTTAAATCTTGAATAATAATCCATCACAGTCATAGTGCCCTACTCTAGTTGCATGAACTCACTATCCCGTTCTTCTCACATGGTCTTATAAAAAAGGTACTCATAGAATTTTGTTTAGAAATCACCCCTAACTATATCTCACAGCATGTCATCCTGGTTCAAAGCATTCCCATAGTACATTGATACTCCTTGAAGAATATATGTTGTGAGCTTCACTATACTCTTAGGATGTGTATCTAGATTATCTAATATAGAAAAGGTCATCTCAAGACACATCTCAACATCTTGTGGTCCACTATACTCCGAGAACATGGGGAGGATGTTACTATTGGAGTACACACATCAACTCTTCCATGGATGGGTAAATCTGTTGTGCTCCCTGAAAAGTCTGTATATATCATAAAACCCATCATGATATTATTCATCAGCACCTCTATCTTGTAAAAAAGATGTGGTCATATCTAGCACTATAAGAGGATCCATTGGTAGACCACAGCCCACCACATCTGAAGTATGGTTAATGCCTCCCTCCTTTCATATTACTATAGGTCATCTTGGTGGAATGTCTCTAAAATTCTAAAAACACACCCCAAAAAATAATCTAAATTAAATCTCTTAGTTAAAATTATAGTATAGTTCATATCCTTCTGATAAATTGGTCACACCCCTCTGCCTAATCCTAAATCTATGACTGGGTAAAAAGGAACAATCATAAAAATCACTAAGGACACTTCCTAATGGCCACGCAAAATCCTAGTCAAAATCAAATTCTCTATATCACAAGATAAATTTCTATTTGATTTCATATTGATTCATAATCACTAATTTTTCTTAATAAATCTTGTAGTAGAAAAAACATCCCAAAAAATTGTGCATCAAAATAAAGGGGAAGACCATCCTAAAAGAAAATTCCCAATTATCATGGCGTTTTCAAATAGTGTAGACCAAGGGAATTGTAACACCCTGAGCTTCTATGATACGCTTCTCATTCAATAATGCAATAGCTTGCATTGTACGCAACTTCGAGTTCTAACACACCGCAACTAATCTAAGTAGCTGTTATGAATAGTAATACCCAATTTTTAAAATTATAGAAATGTTATATTTCAAATTGGACTTCATTTTTGTATTCTTAATATCGAAATTATCCTAGGTTAAAGTTTTTGTAACTTTCTGAGAACTTCCATTTTTTATAAATAGTGAAAAATACTTAAAAACAACTTTTTTAATAAAAATAATTTATAGAGATAAATTATACTATTTAGTGGTTTAATGTATAATTATAATATATTTTTACCATTTTATCCCATGGTGGTCATTAGAATTAATTTAACATTGAAATTGGACATAAACAATTGCCAATCTTTTGAAATAAATTGTTTCTTAAAAACACGCTATTTGTTGTGACAGCGGGAATTAATTATAAAATTAATTAATTCAACACATATGTAAGGAATTTTGTAAAATATACATCATTTTTGAATTCGGAATATCAATTATATCTTAGGGTGAAATTTTGGCATTGTTCTGAAAAACGTCAATTTTTGATGAATAGTGAAACCACTAAGTGGTAGTTAAATAACTGATTTTTTGTTTAAATGAAATATTACCACTTCTGTGATTTGATTTTCTTAAATCTGACATACATGGTTGTCATTAAGAAGTAAAATGTGGTTCAATGAGATTAAAATAATTTTTTGTGAATAGTAACTTTTAAGTTCTTAATCGCGATTAGAGGTAATTAGTGTAGTTTAAGGTAAAAATAATGTTTTAATAATATGAGATGATCTTGACACATGTCCTACCATTATTGTATGTGCCATAGCCGACCAAGAAAATCCATGGGTCAACTTGGGAACCCCATGGAGCCACATTAGTTAGAAAATGACATAAATACCTTTTATTTAATGTTAAAGTAAAAAAATGACACAAACATGAAATGTTTTACTAAAACAATTTTTACATGGGGTTATACAAGTCATATTTTTTACTATAAATTGTCATTGGAAATATAAAAAGATTTCCTACATCATAGTATTTTTTTTATAATTTTTATACATTAAATAAATTAAATTATTTATGACATCATGATGATGCTTCGATGACCTCATTATTTAACGATTTAAATAAAATAAAGAGATAATGTAAAATACAAGGCTTAAACTTGTCAAAAACCTATTGGATGAGTCTATTTCGAACCCTTATCACCTTAGCCTCGAATTATATAAGTGTGGGACCTCTAAAATCCGAAACTCATTTTATAATAAGGTGACTTTTCTTTACTTTCCAAGAGTGCCCCTCCTCTCCACTTATAAAAGGCCCCCACATCTACCACCTCATTCACACTTTCAAGCCATTTGGCTCGGCCAACCTCTGCCCAAATACTCTTCCAACTTCCCCCTCTTACTCTTAGAAGCCTCACTTTGGCAGAACTCTTCCCAAGGAAGCCTTTGGCTCAAATCAAAAAGAGTTGCCCGATTTTGAGGTAATGTCTTCTTTAATGTTGTTTTGTTTTATTTTTCTTCTCCAACCCCCTAAACTCTTTTTATTCATTTATTTTGTAACAAAACCATTATCCTCAATAGACTAGTATGTTGTTATAAGAAGGATTCGAGCTACACTTACACACACCTACATCTAATGGTTAAAGAACATACGGTTTCTGTGGATGGCGAATTTCTGCCTCACAAAACGATGATTGTTCAACACTCATATATCACCTTAAAAGGTGGCCATTAATATGTAACTATATTTATATAGGATATATAATATGTTTATGTTTTACTTATGCTTCTGTATTTCTCATTTATTGCATACTTTATTCTTTCCATTATGGGTAAACGCGATATTTTCATTTTAGAAAGTGCGGACTACCGCCCCCTCAAACTGATTTGAATCGTTAATACCATATGTGGGATGTATAAAGGATGGAGTAAATGATATTATGTATGATTTTATACTGGAATTATAATATACCTTTATATCATTATGATTTCATTAAATACGAAATAGAAATTAAATTAGCGTTCATGCGTACGTACGGCTTACCGTCTCCATGAACGGTGCATTTCATTTCTTTCCTCTAAACGTTATGGAATTTTATAAATTCATGTATATACTGGATATATATGATATATATGATATCTACATCATGAACATAATTCTGGATATAATGGATATATCACCACATGAACAACTTGTAATTATAAGAATTTTATTTTTGACTCAAGTACCTAAGATCGACAAAATGACCGTTATAAACTTAAATAATTACATAATTTCCATAACATGGTAATAAGGGATATAAAAAGAATAATGAAAATGAAAAAGGTTCTTAAGTAAATATAAATTAACTCTATTTTATTATTCAGGAGGTTAAAGAACAGTCGAGTCAGGACAGGACGCATGGTAAGGGAACTTCTTAACCCAATTTCTATTCTTTGGGTTAATCTCCTACTTTCAAATTATGTCATGATATTATTATGTAGTATATTGTATTTGTACTTTATTTATGTGTACTTATAGTGAATACACATAATAGATCTACTTTATTTAAAAAAATGATCTTTGTAAGGGTCTTCGTCTCAATCTCCTTTCATTGAGGCATATTTGGTTTTATACACAACTTTCTTTTATACGGTATATAATCCCCTTTGACTTTTACGTTTATTCAAAAGGAATGTTTTTTTATACGAAGCGTTTTACTAAACAACAAAAAGGGAATGTTTTTCTTTCCATACTATTGCGGCGACAACGACTTCTCCGCCGCCGTGACTGTTATTTGAGTTTCAGATTCCTCTACAAGCCATCATTTTTTTTAATGAAAAATAAATACAAAGTTTTAACTTTTTTTTATTTTGGTATTGAAAATGGTTTTGAAAGAATTTTTATTATATCAATGTGTTGTATTGATATCTTGCGATTGAAATGTGGAAATGTTATGTTTCCTTTATGCATGTTTTATGTGATACAATTATGTTATGGTTTATGATATGCTTAAACCTATTCATATGAGGAATGCATTGGACTTAATAAGTGACGGGTGGAGCCCGCTACAGCTCCTCGATGCATCAGAAGGTCTCATGAGACAAACTAGTGTCTTGGCACGAGGCCTTGACAAAATCTTATTTGTGGTCTTGGCACGAGGCCTTGGCTACGTGGTTATGATAGTCTGGCATTATGCATTCCATCATTATGAAAGTGGTTATTGATATTGCCTGTGATTATTCGACTAGTAAAATATCGATGTGAAGAAGTAAATGGCATTATCTCATTTTACTATTGCCATATTATGTTGATGTTCAAGTTTAAAAGTCTTTTGTTTTTTTTTTTTTTTTTTTGGTCAAAGGACCAAAGCATATTTATTAGCAAAAGGGAAACAAAGATTACAAGAGTCTGAAAGACGGGATCAGATTACAATCTTTACGATGCAAAGGCATCAAGTTATTAGGGAGCTCCTCCAGCCAAGTTAGATTCTGAGCAATCCCTTTATTTATGAAAGCTTCCGCAATATTTTTATCTTTACTGAGCATCTGAGCTCACCCCTTTCAATGTTTTAATATTTTCCAGGATGTGAAGAAGTATTTTATGAATGACCTGCAGGGATAGTCAGAAGAGGATATGAGTGTGGACTATTGAGACTTTTTTATTGTAGATTTTCAATTTATGATGTAATGTAACATTTATGAATGTATCTAGTGTTTCCAAGGCTACTAAACTAATCGGTCTTTCGAGACTTGATCTTTTGTGATCATGCCAATGTTATGAAGTAATTCACCAACTTTGGGTAGCTGGGGTGGGGGCATTACAGTTGGTATCAGAGGCAGTTTAGTACTAACCTTGGAAGCTAGATTTAGATAAACTCTGATTAGAGCACATAGCCCGAAGATAGACTTTAAGGATTAGTATAGAAGAACTTCCTAGAATTTTGGTATTATAGAGATTTTGTGAGTTTTCCGAGCAATACATCCCTGTCTGGATACGAGCAGGTAGAGGCGGATCTGGCACAGATATACATAGGGGTAAAACCCGAAAACACCACTTTGATCTAGACTCGAACGGGAACTGGTGCACGACAACGGGCCTTGCTGCACTCTTTGTTACGACACTCCCGGGGGATATGCTTAGGATAATTCACATTTTCATTACAAACCACTATGAAGGGTTATGAGTATATACTTACTAAAAGAAAACATTTTTTATGATTATGGATTATATCCATAAATAGTTCAATTTATTATAAGTGTTTTCAAGTTTGTTATTATGTATTTCGATTCATAAACTAACCTAGTTTATGGCATTGTATAGAAATGGTGCCCAGTAGAAGGAATGTGAACTCCATCAATACGTATGATCCAAAGAGTAAGAAGGATCATATCTTTCATGGTATTAAGCCAACATTTATAAGGGAAATATTCTCCCATGTGTTATCAACATATGAAGAAATAGTATCATGTGTTAATAAGATAAGTAAAGAATATCTCTGAGTCTTATGGATTTGAAGGGATGAAAGAGAAGAAAAGGATGGAAGAGAGAATGATGGATAAAGGGACGAGGGAAAAGAAGAATTTTCCAATATGTGATAACTGTGGGAAGAAACACCTTGGAATTTTCCTGAAGGGAATGGGAGTTTGTTATAAGTGTGGAGAAAAAGGACACCAAGTGCGTGACTGCAAGGGTAAGAAAAAGGTTTCAAATGTACAATGCTTCATCTACAAGGAGTGGGGACACTATGCAAACCAATGTTCAAATCATCAGAGTATTCCCCAAATGATGTTATTGGATAATAATCAAGTTATGATACTACCACAGATGAGGAGGAATGATTAGAGTTCTTATGTTGTTATTAAAGTATTTTGTAATTTGAGTGTTGTATCAATGATGTACTGATTATAATAATTATGGAGTATATAAGGATTGTACTGCAGTACTATTTCATCTAGGACTTGAGATTGTGTGGAACCAAGAAAAGTGACTCCACAGTAGGTTAAATTTTTGGAAAATATATGGTTGAGAGAAAGATAAACCATAATATGGTTCTGATACCGAGATAGTGATTTTGGAATAATACATGATTGATTCGGATAAATTATGTTGGATATTCTTAACATCCTTAAAACTGATTAATGATTTGTATACATTTTTGGATAGAAGGAGTATATCTAGGTTTCTATAAGGAATAATGGATCATGAATGTAATCAATTAGGATTTATGGTAATTCAGTATGTTGCAGTGTTTTAAAAGAATACATGATGAAGGTGTTCACATGTTGTTACGCAGAAAAAAAAAGTGTTTCATTATGTTTACCTTCCTCATAAAATATGGACTGTGAGTTGGACAGAAGTATTTTGGATAACAATAAAGGTTGGAATGGATTATATTTTACATTGGATACTATTGTTAAGGTTATTTTTTGATATTTATAAAAAGGACAACACGCAGACCGAGTGACAACCCATCGCGTCGGACAAAGCTGTGGGAATTGAACCCACAACCATATTGCGATTGGGTTTAATCGCCTACCACTGGACTACGTGAAGTCCCTGGTTATTACAAAATAGTTTTTCTAATCTAAATGGTATGTTTTAATATTTGGAACCTTATACAATTAGGATAAATAGAATATTTTTGAGTTCTATTACCTTTTTAGAGTGAAAGATGGTTTTTTGGTAAAAATTTATTAAAGAATGAAAGTCTACATGACAAGTATGTATATTCCCTTACGTTCTTAGTAAATCCCCTAAATAAATTCTTTAACATTATAAAAGGTAACTTAAAACAAAAACGTTTCCGGTTAACTTTTCCAACTGAGGATTCAATGACCGTTTAACCAATCACAAGTTTGTGATTTTCTTATTGTTAACTTTCTCCTAATCCAGTTTTCTAAAACTCTCCATCATACCTTGATGGTTTGTTTTTCTTCCATATCCATATTTTCATAGAATCCTAGTATGGGATATCTCGGGTGACCTTTGTACTTATATTTCTTTCTTTTAAGGTTATATTTTTATTAACCTTATTTCCGATGTGGGTTTTCTACAAAGGTATTTTCTATTTTCAACATTTTATTTTCCAAGAAAAATTTCAAATTGCGAGGACGCAATTTATTGAAGGAGGGTATAATATAACACCCTGAGCTTCTATGATACTCTTCTCATTCAATAATGCAATAGCTTGCACTGTACGCAACTTCGAGTTCTAACACACCGCAACAAATCAAAGTAGCCGTTATGAATAGTAATACCCACTTTTTAAAATTATAGAAATGTTATATTTCAAAATGGACTTCATTTTTGTATTCGTAATATCGAAATAATCCTAAGTTAAATTTTTTGTAATTTTCTGAGAACTTCCATTTTTATGAATAGTGAAAAACACTTAAAAACAACTTTTTTAATCAAAATAATTTATAGTGATAAATTATACTATTTAGTGGTTTTAATGTATAATTAGAATATATTTTTACCATTTTATCCAATGGTGGTCATTAGAATTAATTTAACAATGAAATTGGACATAAACAATTGTCAATCTTTTGATATAAATTGTTTCTTAAAAACACGCTATTTGTTGTGACAGCGGGAATTAATTATAAAATTAATTAATGCAACTCATATGTTTGGAATTTTTTAAAATAGGCATCATTTTTGAATTCGGAATATCAAATATAGCTTAGGGTGAAATTTTGGCATTGTTCTGAAAAACTTCAATTTTTGATGAATAGTGAAACCACTAAGTGGTAGTTAAATAACTGATTTTTTGTTTAAATGAAATATTACCACTTCTGTGATTTGATTTTCAAAAATCCGACATAAATGGTTGTCATTAAGAAGTAAAATGTGGTTCAATGAGATTAAAATAATTTTTTGTGAATAGTAACTTTTAAGTTCTTAATCGCAATTAGAGGTAATTAGTGTAGTTTAAGGTAAAAATAATGTTTTAATAATATGAGATGAGCTTGAAACATGTCCTAGCCTCATTGGATGTTCCATGGCCGACCAAGAAAATCCATGGGTCAACTTGGGGACCCCATGGAGCCACTTTAGTTAGAAAATGACATAAATACCTTTTATTTAATGTTAAAGTAAAAAAATGACACAAACATGAAATGTTTTACTAAAACAATTTTTACATGGGGTTATACAAGTCATATTTTTTACTATAAATAGTCATTGGAAAGATAAAAAGATTTCCTACATCATATTATTTGTTTTATAATTTTTATACATTAAATAAATTAAATTATTTATGACATCATGATGATGCAGCGATGACCTCATTATTTAACGATTTTAATAAAATAAAGAGATAATGTAAAATCCAAGGCCTACACTTGTAAAAAAACTATCGGATGATTCGATTTAGAACCCTTATCACCTTAGCCTCATATTATATAAGTTTGGGACCTATAAAATCCGAAACTCATTTTATAATAAGGTGACTTTTCTTTACATTCAAAGAGTGCCCCTCCTCTCCACTTATAAAAGGCCCCCACCTCTACCACCTCATTCACACATTCAAGCCATTTGTCTCGGCCAACCTCTGCCCAAATACTCTCCCAACTTCCCCCTCTTACTCCTAGAAGCCTCACTTTGTGCAGAACTCTTCCCAAGGAAGCCATTGGCTCAAATCAAAAAGAGTTCCCCGATTTTGAGGTAATGTCTTCTCTAATGTTGTTTTGTTTTATTTTTCTTCTCCATCACCCTAAACTCTTTTTATTCATTTCTTTTGTAACAACACCAGTATACTCAATATACTAAGATGTTTTTATAAGAATTATTCGAGCTACACTTACACACACCTACATCTAATGGTTAAAGAACATACGGTTTCTGTGGATGGAGAATTTCTGCCTCACGAAACGATGATTGTTCAACACTCACATAACACCTTCAAAGGTGGCCATTAAGATGTAACTATATTTATATAGGATATATAATATTTTTATGTTTTACTTGTGCTTCTTTATTTCTCATTTATGGAATACTTTATTGTTTCCATTATGGGTAAATGTGATATTTTCATTTTAGGAAGTGCGGACTACCGCCCCCTCAAAGTGTTTTAAATCGTCAATACCATATGTGGGATGTATAAAGGATGGAGGAAATGATATTATATATGATGTTATACTAGAATTATAATATACCTTTATATCATTATGATTTCATTAAATAAGAAATAGAAATGAAAGTAGCGTTCATGCGTACGTACGGCTTACCGTCTCCATGAACGGTGCATTTCATTTCTTACCTCTAAACGTTATAGAATATTATAAATGCATGTATATACTGGATATATATGATATATATGATATCTACATCATGAACATAATTTTGGATATAATGGATTTATCACCACATGAACAACTTGTAATTATAAGAATTTTATTTTTGACTCAAGTACCTAAGATCGACAAAATGACCGTTATAAACATAAATAATTACATAATGTTCATAACATGGTAATAAGGGATATAAAAGGAATAATGAACATGAAAAAGGTTCTTAAGTAAATATAAATTAACTCTAGTTTATCCTTCAGGAGGTTAAAGAACGGTCGAGTCAGGACAGGACGCAAGGTAAGGGAACTTCTTAACCCAATTTCTATTCTTTGGGTTAATCTCCTACTTTCAAATTATATCATGATATTATTATGTCATATATTGTATTTGTACTTTATTTATGTGTACTTATAGTGAATACACATAATAGATCTACTTTATTTAAAAAAATGATCTTTGTAAGGGTCTTCGTCTCAATCTCCTTTCATTGAGGCATATTTGGTTTTATACACAACTTTCTTTTATACGGTGTATAAACCCCTTTGACTTTTACGTTTATTCAAAATGAATCTTTTTTTATACGAATTGTTTTACTAAACAAAAAAAGGGAATGTTTTTATTTCCATACTATTGCGGCGAAAACGACTTCTCCGCCGCCGTGACCATTATTTGAGTTTCGGCTTCCTCTACAAGCCATCATTTTTTTAATGAAAAATAAATACAAAGTTTTAACTTTCTTTTATTTTGGTATTGAAAATGGTTTTGAAAGCCTTTTTATTATATCAATGTGTTGTATTGATATCTTGCGATTGAAATGTGGAAATGTTATGTTTCCTTTATGCATGTTTTATGTGATACGATTATGTTATGGTTTATGATATGCTTAAACCTATTCATATGAGGAATGCATTGGACTTAATAAGTGACGGGTGGAGCCCGCTACAGCTCCTCGATGCATCGGCAGGTCTCATGAGACAAACTAGTGTCTTGGCACGAGGCCTTGACAAAATCTTATTTGTGGTCTTGACACGAGGCCTTGGCTACGTGGTTATGATAGTCTAGCATTATGCATTCCATCATTATGAAAGTGGTTATTTATATTGCATGTGATTATTCGACCAGTAGAATATCCATGTGAAGAAGTAAATGGCATTATCTCATTTTACTATAGCCATATTATGTTGATGTTCAAGTTTAAAAGGGTTTTGTTTTAGTTATACATTGCCTTAAATGTTTATGTTTATTTATGAAAGCTTCCGCAATATTGTTATCCTTACTGAGCATCTGAGCTCACCCCTTTCAATGTTTTAATATTTTCCAGGATTTGAAAAAGTATTTTATGAATGACATGCAGGGATAGTCAAAAGAGGATATGAGTGTGGACTATGGAGACTTTGTTATTGTAGATTTTCAATTTATGATGTAATGTAACATTTATGAATGTATCTAGTGTTTCCAAGGCTACTAAACTAATCGGTCTTTCGAGACTTGATCTTTTGTGATCATGCCAATGTTACAAAGTAATGTACCGACTCTGGGTAGTTGGGGTCGGGATGTTACAGGAATCCACAATGACAAGATTCAACCCCTCAACAAGAAAGGTTGAGATCCCTAAAAAAATAATCCACTTGTTATAGTTCACCTTGGATGCTAGAAAGTCATCCAATATATTCCCTTCACGCCTTGTATGAAGGATATCCATGTGATCGAAAATAACAATCTTTCGCCTTTGAATAATATACACAATTGACCAAGTTATTGGGTTGAGATTGAGCATAAAATGATGGATCATGAGAAAGATAATCTCAACTACATGGAGGTAAATAATTTTCTTCCTATAACATTGGATATCCGTGAGCATCGAGTGATCCTTCACTTGGTGGGAGTCACCATTACCAAAATTCTCTAAAAAATACAACATCGTAGATCCCTTCCTATTCTGGAAAACACTACCACCCCGCATTAAACTCGTGTTATAGGATCCATCCATATTCATTTTTAATCCCATGTATGTGGCTTCCAAATAACCCATCATCATTGATTCATACTACAAACATAGTTGGGGAAAGGAACAGAAACTAGATGAGGTCTCAAATAATGGAAATCATTTTAGTCCTTAAATAGGTGGATGAGGTCAATCAAGATGATCCCAGTTTTTAGAAAAATACCTCATTTTGTTATCAGGATGCCCTTGTGTTGAGAATTAATTCTAATTTTCCAGAGGATCAAATAAACTACAACTAGATTTAGGTTCATTGCCTTCTTTTTCTGGTCTGAGAAGTACTCCCTATAACCATCAGCTTAAAAAGATTGTTTGTGGATTATCATGAAACTAGATACCTATGAAGCTATCAAACGAACTCCATACCATGATTTCCCAATCACATTCTAAGAAATGGTTCTCCAAGGTTTCATATCATAGCTCCTTTCAAAAGTTGAATTTTGAGACTTGGTTGATTCCCGTATTCTGGATTTTATCCTCGATTGGTAGCACGTGGTTCTTAACTCTACACAATAAGAAGTTAAATTATCTTGCTATCTATTTTCATCCCAAAATCACCCCCAGTCATCATGGCCATTAGATACTGACTGCATTCAATTCAATTCATTGATAGAAAAAATTCCTAAGGTAGATCATGTAAAAACACATTGTTCTAGATCATGGTTAAACACAATACTAGCAAAGATAAATCATTAACTCTCATCTTATATAGCATGAATGAACCTCAGGTTCTCATAATATTTCCTAAAAGATATGTTGGGTTTGGGATAGACAACAAAACAGAGATTTACCCATGCCCAATTACGCCACTAGAAACTGAATCCAAATATGGAATCCCCATAATTCATACCATAACACATTCTAGTCCATGTGGAAAATGGTCCATGACTTAACTTACAACAATTGGCTTTTTATGGTGTGTGTTGTAACCTAATCAGGAAAACACTACTTAGGTTATGGAAGGAAATCTAGGTACTAACCATGATTCATAATATCCTTAAAAAATTATTTACCATATGATAGGTATATCACACAAGTAACATATCACAAAGTCATGCAGTCATGAAACACATCCTATATGGTATGGCATAATACATTGAATTTCAGTCTTGTAAGGTTCCTAGAAATGATGCATGAGAAGCATACCCTTATCTCATGGGGAAAAAATTAAATCCATAATAAAAAGGAACATCCAACAGAAACTAAATCACCCAATGGTGGAATCAAATCAAATAAAATAGGAGAAATCCAAAAATTAGAAATTTTTGTTCCAAGAAATTTGGTTTTTCCTACACCTCGGTTAACTACTCTGAAGTATATCTCATTACCAAAATCCAATACTTCCTAATCTCCATCTATTGTCTCAAAATAGTAATACAACATGAAAAAATTTCTATGATTCAACTTTTTAATGTCCCAACCTAGGTTCCACTCAAATTTTCCCAGTAGCAGTTTTCCACATAGTCTCATGCGTGCCTCCTTGTACGCTAGAGGTTGCCGACTAGTAGCAAGGGACAAGTGTGTATCTATGGGGAGACTATTACATCATTATTAGAGTGTATCATGGTTGATATAAAATAACAGGTAAGTGGAGGATGTATATTTGAATAGATTTTATATCAGAAACAGACACCATAGACACTAGAGTAGTCATGTAACACTCCAAAATTTCTAAAATAGTAACTTCTTAATCGATAGTGTGTACGAAATGCAAAACCAAATGTAAAAAGAAATATATCCTCTATATAATTTAATGTATATATAATATTTAAAACAAATATAATATATTATATAGCTTTAAATTCACACAATACATAGTTTTCTTGCATCACACGCAATAAATACTTTCTTCGATAACTTGTGTTACATGCAAGACCGAGTTTTACAAAACTGTAATATATTATTAAAATGTTATTATTCTATATAATAAGATATAACAATGATGTTAAATTATAAATTATAAATAGTATAATATAACATATGAAAATAAATCACTGAATTTTTTTTATAAATTAATTATAAATGAATATAAGAACCAATTGAATATAAAGGGGATGTTTTTATAAAAACTATTATTAAGCTCTAAAGGTGTCTTATCATAATGAACTAAATTAATTACTATTAATGAATGACATTACATAAATATATATATTATATTTTCAATAAAATATTTTTCATATTAATCTAATATATTTGATACGCATAAGATGAGAATAAATCCAATTTTATGCTTAAAATTGTATTTTTCTAAAAAAGTAATTTTAATACCTTTTAATGGAAAAACTATTTTAAATCACATTTTTTGAACTTTTAAAAAATTTATATATCCAAATTAAATTAATTTTCTAAAATTCTTACATAATAATTAGTCTAGGGTCAATTTTTGGTACTTTTCTAAGAATTATTATTTTTTATTGAATAGTGTAATATAATCAATTATAATTGAAAGCTCGATTTTTGTCTCAATAATTTATAAGGATAAATTATATTTAATTTTTTTAAATCCATATTAGTTAAAATTTACATTAATTACTCCAATTTTTTTCATAATAATCGTTTTCATAATTAAATTTTATATAAAAACATTTTAAACTTTTCAACATTTTCACTTTAAAAACCTGATTTTTCTTCCTATCTCCAGGATTAATTTTAAATTAATTTCATCCAATTTTGTTATTGTAATTTGTAAAAATTAATTTTATATTTGTGATTTTAAAAATTTATAATATCTAATGTGGAAAATATATATTTTTTTTAAAAAATATTAGTGAATGTAATTTAAATTAATTTCATTGATTGAGGTAAAATTTAGATTAATAAGGGACTAAAACATAAACATAAGTGCCGAAATGACATCGAAAATTGAAAAAAAATACATTATTTTTTCATATTTATACCATATAATCTATTTTATATATTTTTTATCATTATTTAATCCACTTTACATGGGTAATTGTAGGTGTAATTTTCTCTTTCAAAAAATTACAAAAAATGTCACTCCTCCTCCACTATAAAAAGGAACTCAACCTCCCACTTATTCACACATATCAAGAATAATGTATCATCCAAAACCATCCTAAATAAGCTCCAAAATTCCATCCCTTAATCCTATAAGAAAACTTTTTGTCATAAATCAAACCAATCGTGTATTTTGGTATAATCCAAAAGGAGTTACCCAAATAAGAGGTAACTCTCCTTAACAGTCACTTTTGATTCATTTACTTCTCCATGCCTTAAATTATTTTTATATAATGATTATATAAAAAAAATAGTATCTTTAATACATTGAGATGTTTCTATTCTAATATTTTTATCTACACTTTCACACACATCCATCAAATAGTATACAGGATCCACGTTCATGTGCGGACTATCACCTCAAGAAGCAATGCCATTCATTTTACCATTTACCAACATTATAGGTTGTAATAATGATTTATTAATAATTAAATATATTATACATATTATTTTTATAATTTATTTATGATTATCTAATTTTTTATACAATAATAACATTATGCCTTACATTTTGTGAGAATATGATAACATCATTTGTGGACTTGTGGACTACCGCCTCCCCAAAGCGATGTGATTCATTCACACTTTACATGGATTTTATTAAGAATATTTTTAATAATAATATTTGAAATATATTATATAAATATGATAATTTAATTATATTATAAATATATCTATATTTCATCTACTTTTCGTTATTTTAAATACACCTAATAAATAGAAGTAGCATTCATCCATACGTACAACATACCGTATCATTGAGCAATGGATTTCATTCCCTATCACCAAATATTAGGTATTATTATAAATACATATATACTAAATATATATATGATAATGTAATAATTTTTTACATTCTATATATGATTAAATCATTATTTATGTAAGAAGAACAAAAATAACAAGTCAAAACATACTCAAAAAACAAGGCAATTAACACCCAATAAAGTTAAAATAGTGAATGATTGTTAAAAATGGGTAAAAAGATATTAAAAGAAGTTAATATATGATATTATAAATATAATTATGATTAAATAAAACCTTTAATTTTCTTCTGATTTGGTTATTCGTGTATTTATCCCAATAATAGTTCCAATTTTTCAATCTTTCGTCCTCAAAATGTATTAGAAGTTTTTTAATGAAAACCTGACATCATGTATCTCTTTATTTGGAGAACCTATTTTATTATTAAACCCCTATTTTCTAAAAATGTTTTAAAAAATGTTTTTAACATTTCCAAAATGATTTATTCAGTACATTTTAACCCTTTTTTCTTTTACAATTTTTTTCAAAGTAATATACTTGTCGCTTTCTGAACAAGGAACTTTTTAAACTTATTTACCTTACAAAATGTATTATATTTATAAAATGTATGTAATTCATGGAATTACTCCCACTAATTCCATTGAAACATAAATTTCATGTTTAAAAGGATAATTTTTAAATAATGTTTTTAAAAAATATTTTCAAAGGAAAGTATTTTAAAAACACTTGTCAAAATGAAAAGGATATCTTCCTAAAGAATGTTTTTAAAAGATCATTTTATAGTATATCCACTAAAAAATTAAAAAACCGCTTCATTTTACTCCACTTGGGATATGATGTATTGAAATCTTCCTTTTTCTTACTATTGATGTTTTGTGATTGATTTGGCCAAGGATAGTATTGAAAGTCATTTCTTTTATTCATTTTTTAAGTCCCTAAGAAATATTGAATTTCCATTTATCATTGAAAATTAAATTTCCTCTAAATATCCATATAATTTATCAGGGATGTTATGATTGACTAAACTGTATACCATATTTACATATTGTTTTTTCTAGAAAAATTATTTTACATTTGGGGAATTATAGATAAATCTTTATCTTTTACTCAATACGAATATTTTCTAAAGAAAATTTTTCGTGAATTAAATTGATTATTTGACCTATGAGGAATGATTTGGACTAGTATAAAATGGGTGGGGCTCGATTATAGATATTCCCTCAATGAATCCGTAGTCTCAACGAACAAGTAAGTTAGATAGCCTTAGTGGGGTGTTCACCCAGTATGTTTTAAACTATCTTGTGAAAAATCATGAATGTAAAGGTATCTCGCGCCTAAGAAGAATGGATCCCAATGAATAATAATTACTTTAATTTTTATTCAGATATTTTTATACATGATATTTTACTATGAAAAAATCTATGGATGCATTTAATTCTCTTTATATTGATTAAATGTCATGGTTTTTAGTTACATAACTTGCAATATTGGTTATGCCTTATCTGGGTATTTAAAATGGAATGTTTGTTCAGTTAAAAACCTTTTCATATTATTTATTCACTCCCTATTATTGTTTTCATGACATGTGTTCTCATTTATTTACCTATTCAGGTTGATTTATTCTCATTATTTCATTACAGGTTTATTTGTACATAACCCTTACTAAGAATTCGAGCTCGCCCTTATTGTGTTTCTTTCCTTGAGAATCCAGGAATTATACTAAGAAATAAGTCCAAGGATATTATAAGTAGGAATAAATTTATCCTAAAAATAAAATAAATTATGTTTTAATTAGTGTATCTAATTTTAATGTAAGACTCATGTATGTATCTGGTTTACCAAGACTACCAAACTTTTTGGTACTTCATTATTTTATTCCTTATAATCCTGTCAATGTTATGGTACCAAACACTGGTTTCAGGCTTATTAGGGTCGGGATTAAATCATTGGTATCAATGGAATTATAGTATCAACCTTTGGAACTGGATTTAGGAAAACATAAATTGGGGAACATAACAATAAGATAGACTTTGAGAATTAGCTTAGAAGTACATATGTCTTCTTTAACATAAGAGTTATAGATTCCATAAAATTATAATGAGATTAAGGTTGATCATAATGTATATGTCTTAAACACCTATTTTTATGTTTTATCTTATGCTATAGTACCGAGATTATGTATATTTTTGTAGAAATTTAGGGACATTCAACTAATTTGTTAGTAATTTTTTTATTGGAAAAGATATTTTAGAAAAAAATTCATACATTTTAGAGAAATGGATATAAATATATTGATAACCATTAGTGTTATTATGATCATTAATGATATTGTAATAATAGTTAAATTAAATTATTATTCTTTGAAAAAGAAAAAAATTATTGTATGGAAAACCATACAGAAGAGGGTATTTAATGAGTAAATTTTAAGTATGTCTATAATAAATATTTTTGAAATTGTATGGTTTTAAAAAAAGAAAAACCTATAAGGTAGTGGGTCTTAAACCCTTGACCGAAGGATGATAAGGGTTTTGTGCCAACCACTTGGCTATGAAATGTATTGGTTAATGTGAAATTACTTTTAGTTAAAAAATTTCATGAATAAATATTATTAATGAACAAGTATAGTAACATTTGGAGTTTATAGATTAATTTATAAACCATATTGGATTTGGAGAATAGTTAGAGGAAAATGGAAAGACTTCTCCCACTTTTATGGGCCTTACAACCTGTTAAAAGTGTATTTTAGTGATTTAGGTATAAAAAAAGGTTCATTTTAGGATATCATTTTCAGGAAGTAAGGGATGAATTAGAATTCGATCGAAGGAAAAAATATTAAATTGTTCTTATAAAATTGAAACGTATAAATTAAGTAAATTTTATTATATTCATGCTCAATAAAATAATTCCTCAACATTCATAAAAGGAACATAAAACAAAAAATTTATCCTAATACCTTCTTTTTTAATGAACCAGTGTCCTTTTTAATCATCAATGATTTATGCATTTGAGTACATCAACAATACACTAATAAATAACTTGTTTGCGATCAATTTCCTGAATCACTCCCACTAATTATTTAAATTTTTCTCCAAGTCTAAATTTTAACTTTCCATTTATGTTCTCCTGTGTCGAATCCTAATTATAGTTAATTCAATGTGAACTTCTTACTTCTCATTATCTATTATTTAGCGGATATTTTGTAAACACTTTTATGATGTGGGTTTTAAAAAAAATTAATTTAAAAATATCAAGCCTTTTACAACAAAGATTTATTTTAAATTTTAAGGATTCAATTTATTTATGGTGGGGAAAATGTAACTCCTCAAAAATTATAGAGTATATTTTTATTCGATAGAATGTATGACATAAAACATCAAACATAGAAAGTAATATAACCTCTTTATAATTTATAGCATATTTATTATTTTAAATAAATTTAATATATTTTATAGCTTTCAATGCGCAAAATATTATGTTTTATTTCATCACATTCAATAAAAAAATTAATAGCTTGTTTTAAACACAAGACTGGGTTTTACTGAACAATAATATATTATTAAAATATTGTTATTTAATATAATAAGATATAACATAAAAATTAAATTAAAAGTTATGAATAGTATTAAGTAACATATAAATATATATTACTGAATTAATTGTCCTACAGTTATTTATAAATGAATATAATAACTAATTAAATATAAATGGGGTGTTTTTATAAAAACTGTTATTATATGCCAAATGTGTTTTGTCAAAATAAATTAAATTAATTACTATTATTGAATGATATTAATGATATAAATCAATTAAAAATTAAATAAAATATATTTATATTCATCCAATAGATTTTATTGGAATAATATATGAATAAATCTGGTTTTACGCTTAAAACTGTATTTTTCAAAACAAAAACTACCGCCTTTTAATGGAGATCCCACTTTGAATGAAATTTTTGGAACTTTTATTAATTTTACATATAAAAATAAAAATTATTTTTTAAATAGGGCTATAAAAATTATCTTTGAGTAAAATTTTGGTATTTTTATGTGAACATTCATTTTTTAATGAATTGTGAAAAAATACGGAAATTTATTTGAAAAATGACTCTTCATCTGAATAATGTGTAAGGTTAAATTATATTTTAAATTTATTTTAAATAAAAATTTTATATATTTTGAAGAAATTAATCCAATTTATTTCATTTTAATTAATATCACATTGAAATTGGATATAAAAACATTTTCACTTTAAAAACCCAATTTTTTTCCCCATCTACAGGATTAATTTTAAATTAATTTCTTCCATTTTTTGATTTGAATTTGGAAAATTGATTCTATATTTGGAATAAGAATAATTTTTAATTTATAATAAGTAAAAATTAGTTTTTGACTAAAAATATTAGTAAAATTAATTGAAATTATTTATAGAAATTAAGGTAAAATTATGCTTAACAAGATACTAAACATCAAAATTAGGGTCCCTAATAACCTAGAAACATTTATTAAATAAATTTAATATACATATTTAGACCATATTATCGCTTTATATATTATATACCATTATTTTATCCACTTTAAATCATTAAAATGTGGGTGAAATCCCCTCTTTAAAAAATTTATGAGATTGACACTCCTCTTCCACTATAAAAAAGGATCTAAACCCTTCCACTTATTCACACATCTAAATCCCTTTTTCTCAAATATCCCTTCACAAATAAGCTAAATAAATCCCTCCTATCATCCTATAAGAATATATTTTTTCATAAAAATAACTTATCATGTCTTCTGGTATAACCCAAAAGGAGTTACTAGAATAAGAGGTAACTCTCTTCAACAATCACTTTGGATTCATTTACATGTCTACCCCTTAAATTATTTTTATATAATACTTATATAACTAAATAATTATCTCAAATATACCTATATTTTTCTATGATAAGATTTATAACTACAATTACATAGACATACATCAAATGGGATACACAATTTTCATTCTTGTCTACAGCAGACTACCACCTCTCAACCCAATGTCGTTCCTTCTTCCATTTACAGCCTTACAAGGAAGGAATAAGGATAGATTTATAGATTATTTATTATATATATTATACTTATAAATTATTTATTTTTATTTAACAGTTTATGTAACCATATGTTTAGGCCTTCCATTTTGTGGGAATATGATATCATCGTTTGTGGACATGTGGACAACCGCCTCCTCAAAGTAATGTGATTCGTTTACATATTACATGGAAAGTATTAATAATTTTTTAAATAAAAATATGTGAAATATATGAAATAAATATTATATTTTGATAGTAATATACATTTAAATAAATATATCATTTGCTTTTCATTATTTTAAATACAATAAATAAATCGAATTAGTGTTTATCCATACGTAAGACCTACCATCTCCATGAACGGTGCATTTCATTTCCTTTCTCCAAATATTATGGATTATTATAAATATATATATAATGAATATATCGGATAATTAAATCATGTTTTTCATTATTTATATTGTTATATAAATATCTATGAATTCGTAAAAAAATTAAATGTCAAGACATACTCGAAAAACTTCGAAATTATGGCCTGAAATAGTGGAAATAGTGAATGATTTTTAAAAAATGGGTAATAATATATTATAATATGTTAATATATGATATTATAAATATTATTATGGTTATTTTATAAGTAAATAACCTTTTTAATAATATTATACCTGAGTTTAAAGTATTTTCACCCAAAAAGATATAAAATGTAAGGGATTTCATCTCAATTTCATTTCATTGAGGCTCATTGTAATGTTATGAACTTATTTTTTTTTAAAATCATGTGTATATAAACCCTTTTAAATTTATTATCATGAATAATTCATTAATAATGTTATTTTTAGTTTTAATTTAAATTATTTCATGTAATGGTATTTGAACTTAAAGTTACCAAGTGGTAAATAAATTTCATAACTTAATTCATTTTCATTAGGTTATATTACATCCTCATTGTGGTTAATATTATATTATATTGAATATAATGAATGTTTTTATATATTTATGTATTTAATATTATTATATATGTATTTACAATTGATACACATAATCAATTCACAAATTAATTCCCACTTCAACATTTTGATCATTTTAAGGGTTTATTTCTCAGTATAATTCTAATAGAGATTACTCTTTCTTGAAATTCCATTAATGTAATTTATATTACTATTGTTAAATAGACCCTTCAATTTTATTCTCCTCTAGTTATTAATTTCCATATTAAATTATTATTACCATTTACCAATATTTGGTAATAAAAATGTTTTTGAAAATGCTTTTAAGAAAATATGACTTTATTTTTCTCTTTAGTCGAAGAACTAGTTTTCTTTTAAAAATATGGTTTTATAAAAAGTTTTACAAAATTATAACAATAAAAAAAATTTATTGACAAAATTTTTAACCTTTTCTCTTTTACAATTTTTTTCGAATTAATATTTTTGTCCCTTTCTCAACAAGGAATTTTTAAACCATTTTACCTTAAAAAGGAGTGTTCTTTTTATATTGTATGGAATGTAAAGAACTACCCATTTTAATTTTCATTGAAACAAACATTTATAGTTTAAAAGGATTATTTTTTAGGAAAATGTTTTTAAAATTTATTTTCAATGAAATTTATTTTCAAAAAAACAAAATGAAAATGATATTTTACTCTATTATATTTTAAATGATATTTTTATTTTATTTCCCTTCATCAATAGAAACAACCCTTCAATTTACATCACATGGGATATGTTTTATTTATATCATACTTATTATTACTCTAGATGGTTTATGATTAATTTTTTTAAGGATAATATTTACATTAACTTCTTTGATTCATTTTTATAGTAACCATTAAATATTTAGTTTATCATTGACAATTTAATTTTACCTAAATATACATATCATTTATCATGGATATGATTATTTCTTAAACTGTATTCCATTTTTACATAGGGTGTTTATATTGAAAATTATTTGATACGTGGGGAATTATTGATAAATCTATATCTTTTTACTCAATGTATATATTTGATAAGTCATGTTGTTTATGAATCAAATCAATCATCCAATATATGAGGGATGATTTTTATAGGTACAACATGGGAGGGGCTTAGTTATAGTTATCCCCTCGATGCATTGGTAGTTTCATGGGATGAGTTATTTGGCTAGCCATAGTGGATTTTTCACCCAGTATGTTTTTAAACTATCATCTGAAACGTCTTGACAGTAATGGTATCATGTTCCTAGGAAACATGGAGTTCAATAAATTTGGATTTCTTTCATTTTTATTCAATTATTATTATCTGTGATATTTTTACAATGAAAAAAATATGGATGCATTTAATTCTCGGTATATTGATTAAATGGAATGGTTTTTGGTTATTTAACATTCCATATTATTTAAAAACACTCTCTTATTTTTTAGATGGCATATTTTCTCAGTTATTTACCATTTAATGTTGATTTATTATAATTGATTCATTATTTTTTCTATTGTACATAACCCGTACTGAGAATTTGAGATCGCACTTATTTGGTTTCATTCCCCAGGAATCCAAGAAGTGTACTAGGAAATATATGCAAGGATATTCAAAGTGGGAATAAAGTTTTCCTCAAAAGAAAGAATTTATGTTTTAATTTGGGTATCCATTCTTAATGTAAGACTTATGTGTTTATTTGGTTTAATAATGATACTAAACTCTTAGGTCCTTTTCGATTTTATTCCTTATAAACATGCCAATGTAATAGAAATAGACATCGTCTTCAAGCTTACTAGGGTTTGGGTGATATAAGTAATGCGCCATAGTGAAAGTAGTGCAGTATTGGATAAAAACTCAAGAAAATTATATTAATACTCAAATTTGGAAATTGAATCACATAAAAAATGATGAAGATATATTTCAGTTCTCTATAAAGTTGGAAAAGAGGTATAAAAGTGGCCAAATATAATATATGAAACAAAATACTAAAAAGTACTAAAAGAGATATCCTAACAAGTATCATGATCCTCAACTCAGTACTATTCTCCCATGATTCTAATAATATCACAAATTCAAGCATGAAACTATGGGTGCTTTCCTTGATCCCAAACATCATCCATATAGTCTTTCTAGAAACTCAATGGCGACCTAAACTGGGGGTGAGATAACACTAAGCAGGTCATCACCAGTAGTATCTATAACAAATCTAGGTTGTGTAAACAAGATAAAGTAATGTAAAATATATATTAGATATTATTGTATTTTATGTTAAAGCCTATGGAAAAATTAATAATTGTTTGTGATACGGTTAATCCAAAAAAGGCCCCTTGAAAAACAAGGTCTAGGATCCCATAAAAATGGTAGTTGTAAAACATGATAATAACTACCAAGACCACTCTGTATAACCATATGTAAACAACAAACATTACCATACCATATTATCTTGTATATAAACTTCACCAAAACCTTTCAATATAACCAGTCATCCACAATAAGCGTACTATGTAATCAAAAGTGTCAAACCCCATAGAGTTGTATCCAAGGCATAGAATTCTAAGGCATCCTCGTAGATTCCCTGGAAAATCATGATGAAAACTAGATAAATATATGGGTGGATACCCATGATCATGTCAGTTGGTCATGTCATATGTGAGTCCAAGAAATCTGGATACAATGGGTAGAAAGGCCCAAGGAATCTTATGGAATCAAAAAAACCTAGGAGAAATCACATCCAACATGTCTACTACCACAAAAAAGATCCATAGAGTTAATGTCCATGGAATCTAATGGAATCAAGATCCAAGGTATATCATCCAATGGATCTAGTAACATTTAAATTCATTATAATTCATTCATCAATTCATAAAAATTACACTCCATGAGTTCATCCAATGCATATCAACACCTTCCATAGAAGCTAGTTAAACAATTCACATCATGTAGCAACATGTCAAGGGATAAAAAACATCTCCTAAACATTCAATTCAATTCAAATAAAATTATAAATGGATTTATCAAACTATGAAAGGTCACACACACCCCATGGGATGTATAACCAAGGTTAAAATAAATGGAACACCCCACTGGTAGCCTTGGTTGAGAAAATGACCTCCAACAAACTCAAAAGAACTGGTGGGAATCCCTAAAAGGTTCCAACACATCCAATAAAACTATACAATTAACTTTTTGGGAAACACATGAATGTTCAGCATGATATCACATGGAAACTATACTTATAAAATACCACACCCTGAGGGAAAGGTATAGAACACCCACCATAGGTATATAGTAGAGCACTCATCCTATATCAGCATCTTATTCAATCCATATCAGAATAAAAATGAATATCATTTAAAGAAATTGGAAATAAGGAATATAATCTTACACCAAAAATAACTCCATCAATACTGTTACCAATGAACAATGCAACAATATGATCAAATAACATACTAGCATGAATCCAATGAGATCGGTGGTGTTTGAATCTAAGTTTAGATATAGAATTTATAACAAAATCTATCAAATGGCCTTCAAAGGTGTATAAAAATGAGTGGTCTATACAATGGGAAGAAAAATATAAATATTTTTATGTAATAACACATTTTAAGATAAACAATTTTCATTTTTTCAAAATGTTGGGTCTCGTAGTTTGGTTGCACAATTTTTCCAAACTATTCACCAACCATGAACACTTCACTACATCAATTGGAACCCTACATGGTTATTTCACATGATTTTCCTAAATATGTGTAAACCCTAAAAAACACCTCTAATAAAAATTTTAGGTGTCTCACACTAGAGTTCGCCTCAAGTTTCATGGTTTCCTCAGATTGTGTGACATATATCACCCCATTTTCAATCCTTTCACAGATAGGGGTAACAGTGCATCCAGCCCCACGTGGTTTCCACTAACCATGTGACCTATCTATTTTTTCCAAAAATTTGGTCTCTGATTTTCAAACAATCTCCGTACAACCTCGATACACCCATGATCACATTGTGGACTCACATTTGTACATAAACAACTACATAAACAGGAAATCAAAGGATCCTTAACTTTTAGAAAAACCTGGGATCTTATATCTTCCTTAAGAAGGATACCTAAAACACATCATGTACATGAGTTAGCTAAGAAGTATTGTTAATCGATGGGCCATAAATTTGATACAATCAAGTAACTCAAAGGGGTTAATGTGTCTAGGAATAATATTTCCATTATTCCAAAACCTTATGACTTTAATCCATTCTGATAAATGTGTGAACACCTTAGCTTTGACCTTAAACATGAGGTCCCATAGAAAATTGTCTATATAGATTTATTTTTGAATTTTCAAGAATTTCATATGATACTAAATGGTTTGAACCTTCTCATTCATCTCTTGGATAAGTTCATGTCCAATCATATTCTATTCTCCAATAACATCCCAACAAGTTGGAGTCTGACACCTCTTCACATATATATCCTCCTATGTTTCCATTTGAATGATAGAATGGAAACTGTTGTTATATGAGAACTATATTAGGAGGTGGTGTTGATACCAAAATACTTGGAAATACATCAAACATTATATCATCATATCTTATAGAGTTTAAATTGTTCTTGGTGACTAACTATCCTTTTAAGGGTGATAGGAAATGGTGAATCTCATATATATATCCAACTCTTGTTGATGGTTTTCAAGAACCTCAAGGTAAACCTCAAATAATAACCAAATATAATCTAGAGTGGTAATATTTCTTAATTTAGAAATTCTCTTACGTATATATTTTTTATTTGGATAATAGAAAAAACTTCCCTGATTATAATGAAATGTGTTAACTTTATAATGAAATCAACTACCACCCAAATGGAATTCTCACCTTAAATGTCTTAGGGAGTCCTATGATAAAATCTATGGTTATGCTTTCACATTTACATATTTTCATGGTAAATGGTTTCATCATACTATTATACATAATCTATTCATACTTGAATTATTCTTATACCAAGCATCATGGAACAAATTTTAGAATCTCCCACTTCAAGTTATCCCACCAGAATTTTTCCTTCAAATAACATTACATTTTATTAATTCTAGAATAAATAGAGAATGATGGGCTATGTTAATCATCTAGAATTTACCTCATTAGTTTTGGTTATAATGGGACACATATCCTTGTTCCAAAACTTATAACTCTGTCTTTAGTAAATCTAAACTCCAAAACATTCTATACCTTTCTCTGTATATTCTCAATTTATTTTTGGGCCTCCTTGAACCTCTTACGAATGTATGGTTGAGCAGTTATTTGAGTAATATAGGATGACATTACTTTTATTATTCCCATGTGCATCCATTAAAATCCAATAATATTGGATCCCTTTAAATCCTAATCCTATATTAGGATGTGGTATCCTTTATTCAAAAATAATATGCCACTTCATATGCCATCCCATAATGGTAATGGATTGAATAGGAATAATAATTTACCACCTATAACCACCTTTATTGGAACATATTGAGTTCTTTTTTGTGGATATATATTTGATACTCTTATGAGCCATATTTATATCACACTTCTACCTATATAGATAATGTTTCCAAATATTTAATGATAATATCACAATATCTAATTCCAAATTATACATTAGGTAGTTCTACTCATGGGTATTTAATTTACAGGAGGCATGAGTACACAACCCAAGCCTTTTTAGAATAATTGTAGTAGATCAAAACTAATTCACCAATGGTGGTTAATGTGATAACATGATATGTGATTATCCTCTTTTTTAATCTTTAAATATATCCTCACATTCATCAAAATAAAATAGCATCACTCCCTTCCCAGACATCATGGTTAATGGGTTGGATAATCATGCGATGTTTTTTAAAAATTGATGATGGTGCACATCTAATCTAAAGAAAAAATGTATCTTCATCACATTTATTTTTATGATTCATCCATTAATTTCATCTATCCTTGATGGATCCTTTTTTATCACTTTTTCATTGATAATGTTACCCAGTAATGTTAATTTCTCCATTAAAAATTCTCATTTACTATATATTTCATATTAATGTTCCTTTTTAAATGAATTTGGTTCATCATTAAAATTATCCTCATATTCCTCCATACATTTGGAGTATACAAAAATAACATTTATAAGGACTACCACAAAATTTTCAAGGTATTACCTAATGTTTATATTCATTAATTATATAAATATAGATGGAACATTAGTGAGTTTAAATGACATCACTATGAATATGTAGTATCCATACCATGTATGAAGAGTAGTCTTGAGGATATCATCCTTCTTTAACATTACATGATAATATCCGAAATCTAGGTCCACCTTAGAGAATTATTGGGCTCTATGTACCTAATTAGATAGGTCATCAATATGTGGAGTAGGATATATATTATTTAATATGATCTTTCTAATCTCACAATAATCAATGCATGGGTGCATTGACCCATCCTTCTTTATGAAAAAAAGTATAGGCACACCCAATAGAGAAGCGCTTGGGTGTATAAAACTTTTATCTATATTCACATATAGTTTCTTTTTTAGCTCTTCATGTTCAATAGTGGTCATTCCATATAGAGTCTTGGATGTTGTTAGAGCTCTCAATATATGTTTTTCTGAGTACTCAACCTCTAGGTTCTGAGAAATTTCTCAAGGAATACATCATCATATTCTCTTATAATGGTGATTCTATAAAGGATGATATTTTCTTTATTCTCAAACAATTTATCTAGATATGGTTTCTCATAAGGAAAAAATATCCATGATTTAGATGATGATTCCAAAACCAATATATCCCCCTCCTTAAACATTCTATAATTAAAGGGTGATTCACAATAAAAAGGGTGATTTCGTTTTCCTGGAACTTTGTGTGGGATCTATCTAGGGAAAGTCAATCCATACCCATAATAGCATAAAATAATACTAAACCGAGTATCATAAGGTTTATAGGGAAATTCATCTTGAAAATATTGATAGGGTAGAAGATTTATTTTGGGATCAAAAAATATCCCCATCATTAATTTTCATTGATAACTCAAATTCCAAGTTTTTAGTGTTTTTTGAATATTTCTACTAAACATGTCTCATATAAAATAATGAATAGAATAAAAATAAAACAGTAAATTCTATATTATTAAATTAATAACTAGAATACAAGTCACCACATTGGTATTATGGATTATAAAATGGATCCCTATTATCATAAGAATTCACCACATGCATTTCTGCAAATTCAAACATCTATGACTGCTAATTCCACTGTGGTTGTTTACCTTCAAGAAGTTCCCATTAGTCCATCAATTTTCAACCCTAGTCCTTCATTTGATGTCACTCCACACTCACTATGGCTTGAAGCCTTTAGGTATCCTATCATGGACCTACGACTTTGAGTATCCTTTAAGGATTCCCTTCACCTTCCTTCCCAAGGATCCACATCCACATTCTTTTTGAAGGATCACATGGATCTACTGGCCATAGGTAAGGAAGGCATATGCCTGGTGCTGGACATTCCTACATCAATGTTTTTAGAAACTTTAGAGTAACTCAAGTAGACACTATTGGTAAGATTTGTATTATACAAACTACCGCACCTAATATTTAGCACCATTTGGGATACTTGGGGGATGGGGGCCCATCTCGGATCTCGACATCGAATTGAAAATCTTCCTATTTCAATTCGGAATAAGAGGAGGAATTTATCCTAGAATGGTGTAGGGACTCGAGATCTATTTTCCGATGGTGTTTCAATCTCACATGGTGGGAAATGGAGATCCAATAAGGGAGGGAATACTCGTGAATGGTGGTGTGGAATAACCTTAACCATCTTCTTCTTCCATTCGAGAAAGTCTCCTTACTAAGATCCACTGATCTTTCTTTATAAGTATTTATATGTGAAGATAATCACAACCTTCATCTTAAAGAATCCTTTGTATCTTGGATCTATGTGGAAATGGAAATATATCTCTCTATCCCTAATCAGATCAGTCTTTGTGTGTAGGATTCAATTGATTGGGGTCAAGTCCTCGTCTACCCCTTGGATCGCATGTTTTTCTCATTCTATCATCTGCAATTTAATTCATTATTATATTGTATGAAGCACCATTATGATGAGTCGGGTAGCCACAAGAATGAGTCTCTAAGTGGTGTCTTGGGACCCTCTTCTACATGCATCATAACACTTTCCCTGGATAGTTGAAGAAGGTCCAAGACTTTGTGATGTCAGATGATTTGACCATCTCCTTCTAGGGAGGTCTGATGGATTAAAGGCCTAAGAATCTTACCTCAATCCTACTAGTTGTTGAAGTGTAATCTTTCATATACCTAGTGAATTTTATGATTCTGGTCTCATTATCCTTCTATAATGGGAACTTAGGTTATTCTAGATATCTTATTCAGAAAATCCAAGGTAAGAATGTAGTTGGTATCCCCCAACCCCATTTTTTTCTCTCCTCCTCAAGACCTAGTCACATGTGTTCAGTGTCCTCCTTCCCAAGGATCCCCCTATTTTGTGTTATCACAAGTACAGGAGGATCAAGACTACTCTAATCACCTTCTATCCTAGGCCCTGTAAGTGGAATCTCCTCGGATGAATGTTTCTCGGTCCATCATGCCTGCAGGTAAGTGTATTAGGTCCACCTAAAGGTGTGTCATGCCTGGACAATCTCCAAAATCTTTGTCTTGTGTTCTAAGGTGGGATAAAATTTTATAAAAGGATATATCATCTCCTTCGGTAGTGTTCTCCTCACCTCAACATAATGAAGTATGTACGGGATCTCAATCCAAATACACTCGTGATAGATCATCTTATCATGTGAAAGGGGATAAGATTCTCGAGGCCAAAGCTAGGATAAAATAAGATCCATGATAAAAATACTTATATGGAATACTTCAGGCATAGGTTATTGGGTAAAAATAGATTTTATCTCTTCTAAAATTCATAATTTTATGTCTTCCATTGTTTTTATGCTCGATCCCAAGAAATTCACTTCTAAAATCGGTGAGTGTGTGTGTATAATAAGAACTTGTGTGTTCATGCAAGATAACACTCAAAAATTGTATATATGGATATTTTTAACCCATGTATATCAGTGGAATTGAAACATGGGGGAGACCATTTTTTCACTAATAAGGTCTTTAAATGTAGTAGTAGCTTGTTTGTTTACATTTATTTTGAAATTTGTGATGCCCAGACAATAGAATCCCTATGGAATTAGTTAGGATCCTTTTATTTGGAGGAATCCCCATTGTTTATTGAAAGATATTTTAAAATTATTTCATACCCAGATGAAAATAAATGGAGAGGATCTTTCCCTTGTAAGGGTATAATTGAATTTTTCTAGTTCATGTCCTCCGATGGGCTTATGGATATTGGTTACACCAGGGATTCGTTCACATGATGCAATAACTAAATAAGGGGCCTAAAAACTTGGATCCATCTTGATTTCTATATTTCTAATGATAATTATCTCTACACCTATAAAAATTAAAGGGTAACTCTTCTGGTGTAAATTATATCTAATCGATAACCCCATATGGTTTTCTTATAATCCAAGAAAGTGACGCCTGAGAACTTAAACATTTCACATATGTGGACCAACACTCAGGGTTATCATCAGTCCATGAGTGAATCATGGAATTTGACCATTCAAGGATGTTCATATATGTCTTAATTAGGATCTCAAGATGTGGATCTATAAGCAACCCCCCACCCATTCCTAGGACTTGGGTGTAGTAAATATGGATATCGACCAACTAAAATCCATTGTTGAAATTTTTTTGAGTGAAACATTGTTTGGAGAACTCATTGTAAATAAGTATATACTAGAGGACATGATTCTGATGAAAAATGCTTGGAGTGAGGGAAATAGGGAATTAAATGGATCTAGTAAGGTGATCATAATATGAAATATTTCCAAGCCTATATCAGAGAGAAACAGTGCATCACAAGACCCAATATTAAATGTGAGGATAAAACCTATAAAAATGATTGGTGTGTTGTTGGTGGCATGAAAAATTGTTTATTCAATGCGATTCTTGCAGGACATAATTCCCATATTCTTGAAGGTTGTGTGAGAGCTCATGTTGCGATACTGGATGTGGTACCTCAAATTGTCTCCATCCAGAATAATTAATTATTTTAAGTATTTCTTAATGATAAGGAGATAAATGATGTGATGTTGGGACTTAACCCTAAGAGTGCCCTAGGACCAGACTGTTTCTTGGGATCTTTCTACAGTGTGTCTTGACATGTGATTAGGAGTGATCTTATGATGGCCATAAAAAAATTATCTTTAAGAGGTTGTATTATGCATGTAGCTTGAACCACTGTCTTTCTAATCTTACCTAAAATCAAGTTCACTTATTCTATCAAAAATTATACGCTATTTAGAATATGTAATTATTTATTTAATATGTTGGTGAGTGTTATCAACATAAGTCTCTACATTCATTTTCCCCATTAGATATCCATGGAGAAACATTGATTTCATAATGGGAGAAAAATACAAGGGGCCATGGAATTGGCCCAAGAAGATGTTGATCATATTATACGTAATGTATATAATTTAAACATTGGAATCAATTTACATATATATAGGGATTAGGATAGAATTGAGTGGATTTTTATCATCAAGGTTTTTACAAGTGTGGGTTTCTCCTCTTTGGCCTCTGATTTAATTTTCAGGTATTTTATCTCCATATGAGTGGTTATCTTATTTATGGGGAAAATAAGGGATTCCTCTAGTCAATTTGGGGGCTGAAACAAGGATACCCCGTATCTTTGATCATTTTCACAATAACCCAATATTTTTTAATCCATATCATTAGCATTATAATTTTAATGTGTAATATTCTTCATTATTTCTATTATTTTTCCTCTTACTAAATCTCCCACCTTCTGTTTTCAAATGACATGATCATCATTACGAACTCCAGTAAGAGATTAGTTTGTTTAGTTAATAGGTTTCTTGAAAAATATTTTCATTAGTGTGTAAAAATATAAAACTTAGTGAATGTGTAACTTCTACATTTAAAGAAGGTTCTCAGCTAGATGAGTTATCTATCTGAGTAAAATCTTGGACATGTAGATAAATATCTTTCTTATAGAGAACCTAGGATCCCTTATTTTCTAAAGTAGGATACACATCCATCATTTTGATATATATTATAGGAAGGATTGTAGGTCATGTAATGAGTTGGAAAATGTGATACACATTTTTTGAGGTATGATAGATTTTGGGAAAGGAATCCTTTCATACATAATTATCCTTGGCTTATCAGCCATCAAGGACCCAAAAGGTGTTATTTCTAACATTGATATCATTATGGACACCTTTATTTGGGATGCATACTTGGATGGAAATAAATATCGGGCTTCTTTGTCTACGATGGCTAGGACAATCTAGGAGGGAGGTATAAATGTGAGGAACATCTCAAACACATTGTATTAGATGCATTCAAATCCAACATGAGAGGTTATTGAGGAGTGAACCCTCTAGGGTATGTTCATGGTTACTTAATATATAGGGGTGTGGATATACAGGGTGGTATTTTTTCTTCTTCATGGAGCATGATTTACCCCCATATTTTGACTCTTCAATCACATACTCGACGAATAGTGGAAAAATATGATATATCATTTTGGAACCACAAACAGGTCTGCTATAATCATAGATTCCCAAGATGTCCTACTGTGGATATTTCCTTCAGGAAGAAAATAATGAACCTGGAATTCATTAAATCCATTCTGGATAAGAAAAATCATGATACATAGAATCTTATCGATATTAACATGGATTCTAAAAGGTGTGTCTTCACTTCCTCTACATCAAGTTCCTTCTCTAAAAATTAATTCATAAGGGAGATTATCAGCACATACCAATTTGATAACTAGGGTGAGGTAATGTGGTTTCAATTGATTCCCATAAAGTAAAATTCCTTGTTTTGAGAATTAAGAATCACGCACAACCAAATAATTATAATGTTAAGAGAATAGGAATCATCCTAGTTTCTAGGTAACTATATTGTGGAGAGAATCGAGAAAATATATCAAATCATCTAATTTTTTAAGGTGAATGGGTGTGTGCGTTATATAGATTATTTTGAGGATTTATGGGATTTATCTCCCTGGAGTTACTAGGATCCCAATTTCATGAGTATTGGTTCCATGAAGCAAGTGTTTCTGGACCAAAGATGAAGGCTTGGGTCTTCATGGTGTTAGAAGGATTTCATTGCTTTTGGGAAAATAGGAACATGGATTGGCATGAGGATGTTTTTTTCTCAAGGAAATCCAAAATTATCATTAGTGGAAACGAGTTGATCGACATATTTTATCTCTTAATGAACTACCATGAAGCTCCCACTCTAAGACCTTTATTTTATTGAAACCCACTCAACTATTCCATACTTAAATAATCTCGGGGATATTGGGTTCATTGGTGCTCCCGCATTTCTGGATCCATACTCAATACAGGAAGATCCTATAGTATGGGTGACATGTGGGGAGGGGTGTAGTTTTTTATTCAAGGGGATATTTAATCATTGTGGATATAGTGTAGTTTGTATGCATAAACTCCCTCCAGGTCGAAGACATAGAAATTATGACTTGTCTCTACCTATGTGGACAAAGGAACATTGAACCAGAAGTAGTGGAAATAGACCCTATTATTATACACATTTATTTTCTTTGCAAAAGTACCACCCCTTGATCAATATATTATGTAATTAAAACATTAAATAGTTTTATCAACAACCATAAATAAGTAATTCATACATCGTGCAAGGGTAAAAAGGTTGTTAATCATCTTGCCTCAATAGTGGTCCAATGTACAAGTGTCTCCTGATTCCCAAGCAAAAACTTCTCGACACTTGAGATGGTGAACCTAGTGACAGCGGATGATCTTAGACATCATTATTTCATACCACCATAGATCTCTGATTTTTTATGTTTCATTATTTTTGTATGTTTAAAACTATTCTAAAAATAAGTAAACTGTGATAATGATTATGTCACCACTTTGTCATTAGGGTTCACCTTAGTATTTGTGATGGCATATTCTCTCCCCTTCTCTCTAGGACTATAATTTTTTTCATTTATTTTCTTCGGAATCCCTTTTTTATTGATTTATTTTTCCTAGTTATTTCCCTCAGAGTTTAAACACTGGATAATATGATATATTTTGAGTGAAACCATCCTTCCTTCTATCACGTCAGTCAATTTCTCCCATTGATATTCTCTAGCTTTGTTCCCCTACTTCCCACAACTAAATCATTTCTATATCCCAATTAGAAAATTTCTAAGATGATTCTTCCCATAATTTTTTCAATTTTGATGTTGTATTTTCTTACCACCGTGACATTTCTATATTTCTACCCTATAATTAAACTCCTTAATAAACATCCTATCTCTAGCCTAGTGAGACACTTGATATTTTAGAATCTCTATTTATACTTTGAGGGAACATCAGAACATTTCCTTATAACTATAAAATTATACAATCTACAAATTATTTTTTATAGATTTTAATTTGACCCACTAAAAATAAAACAAATTTACTTTCTTGGTTAATGAAAATGCAAGAGGAATTCATGTAATTATTGTAATGTTTTCCTCATATGTCATGATGGATTCATCCACCTATTACTTGAGTCTAAGATACTCCCTCTCTATTTTATGTCAAAGAGTCTAAGGAAAAAATTTACTGAAAGCATTTTTCCTGAATTCTTTTCACACCATTGCTTCGATTTCTTATATAGGATTTGTAATATTGATCAACATACACCATTGATTAGAATCTCCCTCCAAGTTATAAAAACACAACATGAGCTTCTATTTCTTAGAAAATTAAAAGGTAGATAAGATATTTTAAATGGAGTTGATCCATTTTTATGTGATTAATTTATCAAAGATACACTTATATTCATGAGCCTTTGTTTCATAATGGTCTCAATTGTAGATTGATCTTCTTAGGGGGATGTGGTTGTTCCTCAATGTATAATTCTCTATTCAAAACCAAGGTAATATAGTATGTATTTCTAAGATGTTCTAGAATCCTCTTCTATGAGGTTGGGAATGTCATTTGGGTTATCTTCACATTTCCCATTACATTGGTCTTCAACTTACTTTATCCTATTTCCATACATTGAAAAAAAATTAAGATCAGGGATGAGAATTTTCAATCTATTTAACTTAAAAAATGGAAAATATGAATATTCAAGGGATAACCTATAAATTACATGTATTCCATGACATATGAATTTATAGGTTTCAATATATGTTATACATGGTGTATTTCCTGACACTAAATTTCATAATCATTTTTTCCCATCATAATGATTTGTAAAAATAATCTGATTAACTAAAGAATAACCCTTGGGATTGTATGTCAATGTGGTAATTTTTAAGACTATCAGGCACTAGGGATATGTCAATTTAATACCCAACAATACCTTTAAAGTTATTACCCCTTGGTACATCTATTATATAGGCACATCCACTCTTCGGTGTCCATATATGGATTAATTTACTCAAAAAATCTAAGAACACTTTAATTTACCATATTTTAAGGATGTTTTAAATTTTTATTCTTAAAACTGTGGTTTTTTATGTTTTTCTCATCCTAATACCCCAAAATAAAGAGACATTTTTCTTATACCAACTTTATCAACCCATACATTTTATATACATTATTTCTTGATTTATTACATAAACATACATATAATACAATCAAAAAGGATCAAGAGGCCTAGTTTCTTTGGGAAATTAGATAAATAGAATAATAAATACAAAAAAGGATACAAAAAAATTATTTATAAATTATATAACTTTACCTTAAATTCCATTTATCCTCTAATAAAACACCTGATAACCTGGGGAATACATAAGAAAATGGTGAGATATAACATGAAATTATGGAATTATCAAGGCATATTATAAATTAAATAAGTACATGTGATTTAAGAGGCATAACATGATGACATATAAATTTTATAATCATAATAATTAACATCAAATCATGATATAAGATGATAAAAACAAGGCATTACAGGAATGTATAAATGACATAAAACATGATATCATAAGAATAACTCAATTATATCCATCAAGACATCATAGCATAGTGTTAAATGGATAACATCCCTTGAACTATTGATGGTATCTAATGAGATTAAAAAATTACTCAATAAATTAAAGGTCTATGTAACTTTAATCTCACTGGTCATAATCATATCATGTAAATGTATTGGTGTACCACATAGATCATAAAACATAATAACATCTTTCAACACTTTCAATCCAATAATTAAGGAGTTTAGTTTTCTTACAAGGTATTACCTAATATATTAATATAGGTATTACTAGGTCAATACCATTGAATGGAAATGGGGATGGGTATTCATAATACAAATGTTTGTCATTGAAAATCATGAAATGATTTCATCACCATAAAGGGTGTACGTAATGTTTCATTGTAGGGATTAATGAGAGTGATATTTCATATCTGATTACTTAGAAATCATATTGAATATAATTATATGTGTAAAAACACATTTTTACTTGTACAATTGGAAATAAAAAGGCAAAATACAAATAAAGTACCTGAATAAATAAGAAGAGGAAGAGAATATCTAACTTAAGAAGTTTCTTATAATTGATTGGGAAGAGATTATTAAGAGATTAATAACACCTTGGGGTGGATTTAAAGAGAAAAAGGGACATAAATTCATGATCAATGTATTTTTTGTGAATAATACATGGTGTATAGGAGGGTATTTATAGTAAAATATAGGGAAAATCTTTATTAATTTCTAAAAATTTGTTTTGGACTCTAAGTAATAAAATAATCAAAACTGCAAACCTTCCCATGGTGTTTTACAATGGTTTCTACTAAATATGATTGTATTATACTATTTTATTATGTTAATAACTAAAATTATTAAAATAAAATCATTTATGATGTGGAAGTTATTCATATTCATACAGAATGATTTTAAAACATAAAAATATAATATAGGTTTTAGAGTATTCATTATAGGTTTGTAAAATTAATCAAATAGCTTGAGAACAAACTATTTTAAATGGAAAACCTATTTTATCCCTTGGATTCATTTTATAGTATTTATTAAATAACTTTTTAGATATTATAAATTCATAATTCATATTGAATATTTATAAAGTACGAAATTTTTACCCAAAAAAATATATCATCTCAAAATATTATCAAAAATTCCCTCACAAACTAATTTTAACTTGATGATTTAAAAAATTATATTTATTCTATCAAAATATTTTTTACGAAATAGGAAATTACACTTTTAAATAAAAAACATTATTTATTGAAAAATACAAGTTTATAAGACAAAACCAACTTTCTAACCCTTATAAAAATTAAATGAGACTAAATTTAATTATATTTAAATTTATATTTAAATAATTTCCATATAATAATAGTATTCTATGAAGATAAAATTTATTTTAAAAATCTTGTATTTATTAAAATGTGTGTTTTATTTCTATGTTTTCTAAAAAAAATTAGTATTTTCATTAAAATCTATTTTTTATCAAACTCATTATATAATAATATTTTCAAGATGTAATAATGAAAAGGGATCAATGTAAGGATTATTTAATTAAAAATAAAAAATAAAAAATTATACTACTTGTTTATAGATACATGACCCCTTATTACACTAGTGTACACCCTACAGTTATGTTGTGTTATAGTAGAACTTTCTTTGTGTGGTTAAGTGAACATGGTTTGGGTTGTGATATCTATAAGCAGTATCTTTTACAGTAAATGGTTTCACACAATTTTTATATGTTCAATTTCATCTTGGGTTTATTAATGTTAAAATCCTATTTATTCCATCTTCATATGAATCTCTAACAAATGAGATTCAAAAAGTTATAGTCTTATTGGTCTAGGACATCCCTTTTTTATCTATATCAATTAGTGTTTACTCTAACCATGAATTTATACTAATCTTAATTATTGATATATAATTATTATTTAATGTTTATTATGATTAATGGTATTTTAATCCCAATAGTATAATTATGGATATATTTTATAATAGTTCAAAATAAAAAATGAAATATAGTGCATGTTTTTTCTATAACTACATTAAAAAATAAAAAATTAATTCATTTAGGAGGTAATTTGATTTATAAAATTTTGGGTCATTTTCATGTGTTTATATATTAAAATATATAGGTTTTTCATTGAGGTATGGATCCTTATAATTTATATTTAAACCTTTTTTTACCATAATAGAAGTTTCTAAGAAGTTTATATAGGTTTCAGAAGCTTTTAGCCTAGGTTTGAGGACCAGATTTCTAGTTTTTTGAGAAAATGGTTGAGATGAAAAAAAAATCATGGATAATACTAACTATAAAACTCAACCATGTTTCCCTAATATGGTGGATAATGGTTTTTAAAACCCATGAAACATGGGACACACGACCATGAAAAATCTAAAATTTATTGTAAGTCCACCACACATGGTTTATCTAACCATGCACCTAAACCTTGGAGGGTTATGGATCCCATAGAGTGATCATCTCATGGTTAGTTCAAATTTTCTCCAAATTTGTGGAAAACCATTCTCCCCATTAAAATGATAGAAAAATTATATTTTCCCCACTTTTCATTGAAAACATATTTCCTTCGCCTCCTTCTCCATTTTCAAAATGGTATAGCCATAGATCTCCATTTCTTCATATCCTAGAAAATGGTGTATCTCTTCCATACATTATTTAAATCTATGTTAGTTACGTTTGGTCATTATTAGTAAGTCAAAAAATCTCCTCCCTCCTTTTCTCAATTTTTTTCATCCTGGGTGAAATCTCTTTCTGACCTAATATACTCAATTTTTATAGTGTTTTTCTGGTTTGTTATTTTATCTCATTTTATCCTGAATATATGGTCAATAATAGATTATTATCCTACTATATTTCTAAGTTAGGTGGTCTACTACTTCTCCCTAAAAATATTGAGTTTTATAAAAAAAAATTCATTATTCAACATACCAAACATTTTGTACGTTGCTCCTAAAATGAAAATTCCTTTAAAATGTAATCTAAACGTGGTTATAGAAGTGTTATAAGATTTTTTGAAATCATGGGGGGTTGTAAAACTTGAATTGAACCATCCCCTTTGGTGTGTATGATTAAATATTTGTGAAAACCATGCTTCCTTTTTAAAAAAACCCCATATTGTGTGTTTAGTTTAGATCTTCTAAAACATAATGGCCTAATTAGATTAAATGAATTGTAATATGGTAGGTATACATCACTTGGAAATTTTTATCACTTATACATGGAATAAATAATGGAATAGAATTGTCAAATCTGATGTATATTTCACTTTTTGTGTGTTTAACTATCAAATATACTATTGTATGTTATTATGGACCTTGAAGACACTTTTAAAGGCAAGGAATACCTTGAGTACAACTTGGAATCCTAACCTAGAATATCTTTAATTAACTTATAGGATTCCAGTAAATTTATTAACAGAGTCCAAAAGTGATACCCCAAACATGGGATCATTAAATGTCTTAGATACATGAATTCCTTAGTTAGACACTGATGATTCACTTACATATTCTAAAACTAAAAATCCCTTGGATCATATCTTTAGATTCAGCTTGATTTCCTCATATATGGACCACCTTGTATTATCTCCTTGGGATTTAATAAAGTATATCATAATACTACCTTGGAGATATGCTCATTATTAGTTAGAAACTATTAGTTTTCAATGCATAAGGTTCATCCCTTGGATTACACTCATACCCCCAGATAGCTTCTCGGTTGATAAATGTGAGTGGGAGAAATCCTATAATGTCACAAATGAAATCAGGTTACCTTGGATACCTTGTTATTTTTATACATGGAAACCATGTCTATATTACTTGAATCCTTGGAAAATTTATAGTCATATGATTAGATACATTCATCTTAGTCCAAAGAAAGTAGCATCATCAAAGTATCCCATGAGTTACCCAAGCTCGACATGTTTTATATTTATTTTATTTTATTATTTACTATACCAACACACTATTAGATATTATATTCACAAAACAAATTTCATTAGATAGCGTTGGTGGTGGCCTATTGAGTTTAACTCGCACCCTATTTTGGTTGTCATTTGGTACCCTGGTAGATTACATGGATACATGTAAGGATAATGGGAAGGACCAAACTATGGATTCTTTATTTCTTTTTGGTACGGAAGATTGGGAGCATATGAATAAGTCATTTCTTGGTATGATCGAGGAGATAGTTATTTTTTCGTTTTGTTACTTTTTTATATACCAGTACTATAGTGTTTGTCTATTACCATTTCCTGCAATTTTCAAATTTAGTTTCATTACATCATTTTTATGTGATCTTGTTGTTATTTATGTATGGTATATATTAATTAGATGAATTATTTATTATACTTATTTTTTTTATTTTTAATTCATTATATTTATTATTTACTATTGTGTTTTACTTTGATAAAGTGGGTATAGTCTCCCCGTAATACCAACATTCAACTATGATACTAGTCAGCTGCCTTTAGTGTATGGGGAGGTCCCCTTCAAGACATGTGACATTATGGTTCAGTTACTTATTGTTTTACTATGATTAGGATGTTACAAATTACTATCATAGGTTTCGTTTACTTTTTAAAGTTGTTTTGGGTTGGTAGACCAGAGACTAGGATGTTTTAGGAATTTTTAATAAGACATTAATGGGAGTAACTTAGCCATGTTGAGGATAAAAGCCAAGTTATTTGGGATAGGACTTGTTGTTTTTTATTCCTCTAGTTAAAATTTCACCACTTTAATTATTGGTAAAGGAATAATATTCATTATATTTGTTTTTATTATTGATTTTTACCCTTGGGATGCAATGGTAAGGGGTAATTACCTCATTCATCATTATAGGAACATAAGTTTATATGTATCATGCGTATGCCATGCCATGTTAATTTTAGTTCATTTTAGTTATTATATATACGTTTATTATTATACTTGTAATTTTATATTGTTTATTTTAGGAAAAAAATAGAAATAATTGTTTACCTAAAGTTTCTACATCACCCTAAATTTTATTTTCCCATATCAATTGATGATAAAACCTTAACTAAACACTTATGAAATGTTTGACCAGTGAACTTTATTTATATGGGCTGAAACATTAGTTTTTTTTTATTAAATGGAGTCCAGTTGTAGTTCATAAAGGTTGTGCAGATATAAATTTGGAATGGTGATCCATAGAGTTAAACCATTTTATATGGTCTTGTTATATCCAACAACTAGATGTAAACGAATGGTTTCAATTACATGAAATGCCAATTGAAGCATATAAATCTTATGTATTTATAACTTGGGGAAAGAAATACATCTAACATGCCCATTATATATAATCTTTAAAAAAATTAATTCTTATATGATTTTGTTGTTTTTAAATTTTTATTCCTAGTACAACTTAAATATAGTATACCTCTATTACTTGGAATTGAAAATCCATATAACTGAACCTTATGATTAAAATTATTAAATATCACCTAATACCATGACTCCAGAAATGGTTAGTTGGTTAGTGTATCTCATGTAGTAAATCCTTGATTTTATCATAGTTTTATTATCTATGATTCCTATTACCTAATGTCAATTCAAAGTTGTGTTCTTGGAATTGTACATATATGTCTCCATGACAGCCTCGATTTGAGTGCTGATAGGGTAGAGATGACCATGCTCCTAGGTTTGTGGGACTTTACCCACTAGTAGTGCTACCATAAGCACCTTCACTGGTACAACCTTTTATAACTAGTCTATGAATTGTTGCTTTGCATAGTGAGAGTTTCTTATGGGTATCACAATCTATGATGGGAGATCCATGGCCCACACCAACTATTTCAAAGTTTCCAAGGGAGTTCCAATTGCAACACCCACATACTTTATCAGGTGTACGTGGTCCCTAGACTGTTGAAGTATTTATAGAGTATATGATATAGAACTTTGAGAATTAAGATAAACCTCTAAAAATTAGGATGAGACACATAGTATACATGCTTAATGGACCTTCTAAGAAAATTAGGGATGTTCTTACCTAAGAAGATGGACACAAGGTATGGTATGTACGGATATCAAAACTATATCCAATGACTAATTTTCCCCAAATAATATGAGATTTTATTGATATATAGAACTTATTCACCTAGATTAGTAAGTTATGTCTATCATGAACTATTCAAATATCTTCACATAGCTTCAGTCCTTTGTACCCACTCTTGTTGGGGATGAGCTATCCAAAGTGAGATATTTGGATGATGGGATCAGGTATGCCTTCCAATATCATGTGAACATATTTTGAATATATACCATATCAAATATTGTGTGCCAGGAACTTGTCTATTAGATAAATCTGAGGGAATCTGAAGGTACATGGTATGGTGGTTCGATGCCAAGGTAGGGAAGTGGTCCATCTAGTGGAAGAAACCATCACATTGAGACTACTCATAAGGGAAGTGGTATTTATTTTATGAGAACTGGAATTTAAATGATATTATATTAGTGACTAGGTCACACTAAGATTTAATGTATCAAAGTCCCATAAGATTATTGATTATGTGAAAAAATGGTCCATCTCCAATGATTTTACAGGACCTTTCCACTAGTCCCCAGTGGGAGAGGGTCTACAATGGCTCTAAATTCAGGAGTGGGAAGAGTGGAAACATGCAAGGTAGGGAAATAGAGTACCACCAACTGTATATGTCAATACTTTGGATGGCATTGACGAAGTGTGAATTATGATGTGTAGTGAAAGTAGAGTGGACCTTCTCAAGGAGGTTAGTTTGTAGCTCAGTGCCTTGGATCTATCATGTTGTATGCATTACAGCCTACACCTAAGGAGAAGATTATTAGACCATATATAGTGTTAGGTTTAATAATTGTAACCTTGACATTAGTATCTCTTTTATTTGATACTGGGGATTCATACTCATTCTTATCTGCAGCTTTAATGATGATTCTTGGACTCAAAATTGAGTACTTTTTTGGGGTAATTTCTCTTAATACTCTATCTGGGTTATGGTCATAAAATTTTCATCAATTTAAGGAGTGACTCCTCAAGATCAGTGGATAATATTGATTATATAACCTTTTATTCCTCAATATGATGGGTATTTACATAATTCTCAGTTTGGATTAGTTAATTCATTGTCGATCATGTACTGATTTTTATCATTGGTGGGTTTCTTTTATATCATCTAAGGGTGGTATCTTTATTCATAATGAAAAATGTGATTTCTAGAAAAAATTGATATGGACCAATGAATCATGGGATAGGGGGATTTTTGGCCTAGATATTCAGTCTTTTTCATCATGATCAAGGAGTATGAAAAGCTATCCTTTTTCAAGTGGTGTATTGATTCATAGATCTTTTTCCTTGTCGAATTTTCGGGGATACCACCTGAGAGAGGTGGATTTAACAATAAAACTTATTCCAAAAGCCAAACCAGGGTCTATAACTCCAAATAGGATAAATCCTACTGAGCTTCAGAAACAAAAGAGGTAGTTAAAGGACTTGGATTCCAAAGGGTTTATACAACCTAGTACTTCCCCTTGGGGTTCATCGATGTTTCTTTTTCAAAAAGTTTGACGGTATCCTAATTATAGGTATTGGTTAATAGTAGCTGAATAATCATACATTTAAGAACAGGTACCCAATTCCTTGAATAAATGATCTCTTCATTCATCTATGAAGAACTAGTGTCTTATCAAATATTTATTTGAGATAGTAATGTCATCATGTTCAAGGAAAGCCCTCAGATATACCATTTATAAGATTATAAAATAGATATGTCCTTTATTAATATCTGGTAATGTCATTCAATTAAATGAACAAACCAATTCTCTTTATTTCCTTATTTAATTGGGGTTTCTTCCCATACTTTGATTCTTTTTTGGTTGTTTTCATAGATGATATCTTATCGTATTCTCATACTAGAATGGATCATTCCAAACACCTTGAAACCATGCTGAGTGCACTAATAGGGAATATATTCTATGAAAAGATAAAAAATGACACTTTTTATAGATAAAGTTCACTTCAAATGTTATATTATATGATAAGTATGGGTATCTATGGATCCATAGCAGGTTGTAGTCATTTTTTCTTGGGAGATACCCAATAAAGTCTTTGATTTATGGTGTTTCTTCGGGCTAGATGGTTATTATAGATGTTTTATCAAAACATTATCATGACTTGTAACACTACATATAGGCTTGATCTAGAAAGGTGTAATGTTAACATGGTATAAAGAATGTGAGGAGCCCATTTATGAATTAAAAGGATGGAAGGCCTCAATTTTGATCCTGATTTTACCAGATCATAGAAGTGGCTACATAGTTTATTATGATGCATTAGGAATCAGTCTGAGAGTAGTTTTTATATAAGGGGAAGGATCCTTATTGTATATTTATCCTAATATAAGTCCTCATGATTATAATTACCCAATGTAATACCTCGAGTTAATAGATATTATTCATGCTTAACATTGTTGGATACATTACTTGCTGGAGGGAATGGTTCATGGTTGACAAAAACCATAAAAGCCTAAAATACATATTCTCTCATATCAAATTGAACTTTCCACAGTGAAGATAGCTTGAACACCTTCATTATTTTTACTTTTAGATTGCATATATACTAAGTAAGGTAATAAATTACTGATACCCTTAACTTGAAAACTTAGACGCAAGTTGTTCAAAAATACATTAGTGAATGCTAGATGAGGAATCTTATTTTTTAAATAAATCTAGAAGTTTTGGAGTGTTAAAAATAGGATTTTCTTATGTCTTTAGTAGTGAATTAATCACTTATAAATATATTAAATAAGAGTTATCTTTCATATATCAACAGATTAGTCCTAAGAGAGTGTGTTCTAGGTGATGGCCCGCTACCTGTTTGGACTACTAATGATGATGAGATCCTTCATATCCATCTGAATGTTTCAGTACCAACATACATGTAGGTGGAGTTGATGTGAGAATAACATGCCTCCAACTGGGTAGTACAAACCGAACTCACTAATATGTAATATGACTTATGCCACTGATATTGATGTCTTGGATGTCATGACCCATCCCCCAGGGCCCATACCGTGACTACCCCAAGCCCACTTTCTATAGGATAGGGGCTGGTGACTAGCACCGAGTAGGAATATCCCAAAAAGTCAAGGCATTTTCCTTAAAACATGTACACATAATCAAATCTCAAACTGCGGAAACTAACCACAAAGAAAACCAAAATTTTCACTAAGACAACTAGTGAGATTAAGGAACAAACTAAAAGTAAAAATGGGCTAGAATAAAAGCTCAAAACTATAAGGGAATGTATAATTTTCAGGTCTTGTCTGCTCAAGACCCCACCAGAAGGGTAGCTTCCCGCAGTTGTATAAGTATGCTCGTCTGTACCATATCTCTAAGAACCACCTCATCCTGGACCCCCAAGGTCTCCATCGAAGTGTATGTCTATCACATCCCAATAATCACCTCTTGGTCCTAGACCACAAAGGTCTTTGTCGAAGCATCAATCACCTACACGGGACACGACACGTGCATGCAAAGCCTGTGCAGGGGTGAGTAACACAATACTCAGTAGGGACCCAAAACCACAAAGGATGGACCATGAAGTAAGACTACAAAGAAAATATAGCTGACACAAGGTATATCTCAAAGTATGGAAAGTAATATTATCAGTCCTAGAAATGATTCATCTTGTATTGTTGAGGGACTCATCATCTTGGCTCGCTCATCACCTAGGCTAGTGGGATCACTGAGACATACTCATCTATAGGGATAGATGGATATATTAGAACCACTCCTATCTGGGATAGCAAGATCCATTAGTCCTGCTCATCTATGGGCCATCTATATCACAAATACCTGCTTGTCTCTGGGCTAACTGGATCACTTAGACATGGTCGTCTCTCAGCCAGCTGGATCACATAGACCCGCTCATCTCTGGGCCCACTAGATGACTTAGACCAGCTCGTCTCTTGGCCATCTGGATCCCTAATACCTTCATGTATTTCAGAAAACTATATCCCCAGGACCCTATCATCTATTGTCTAGTTGGATTACTAATACCCACTCATCATATCCTTTGCGTCACAGCTAGTCATAGGATTCATGATCATAACACACTTGATTTCGAGAGAATCTACTCCTCAAAGAATTTGTCTCAAATAAACTACAGAAACATCTCACTTAGATAATTCCCAAATGACCATCTCATCCCAAGGGCTCCAACACCGCAGACGGCGTGTCAATCGGATGCCTAGTATGAAACATATTGGTGTTTTAGTAAATAGGGGGGCAGTTGTTTTCGGGCCCAGTCTGACTTGGTCGGACCTACCCGACCAACCCGGCCTGGGGGTCCAACATGACCTGACCTGACCTGGTTAGGTCTAGGCCAAACTACCTATTGGTCTTGTCTCATTGGGCGTTGATGTACTCGGTTTGGTTCAACTGTGGGACCGGCCCGTCGGGTCGCCCAGTGACGCGATTTTATTCTATCTGGCCTGCAAATGGTGGGCAGGTTCATTCCCAGTCTGGGATGCCCAACAGTTTGGTTTTTTCTGTCTCCCCATCCCACATCAGTGGGTTAGCTCTTCTCCAGCCTAGGCTACCCAGTGGCCCAGTTCACGCCACTGGCCCAACCCACATGGCAGCCAGATTTCCCGAGCCCAGACGCCAGCAGGGCTCCCGGTTCGCCCCATCCACGACTAGATAAGGCTAACTGCCTCCTCCGCATGCATTCTAGGACTGCAAGCCAGCTCCTGCTATGGACTGCTATCATAGGTCACTCCTCTAATTGAGTACCTCCCTCCTACATTGGTCCGCTCATGTAGGCCAGTTTCCCCCAAGTTGCTCACGGATTTTTTGCGGTTCTAGCATGCCGCTATGGTCTGTGAACTCTGTGGAAGGACGACATAGCTAGGTCACTACATCCTCCTTACACCAGACATCAGCCTCTGTAACGGTGGCTCCTACTATTTTATCGGTGCGTTTCCAGCACGCTACCTCTCTCCTATCACCACGGTCGGGGTACCGCGTCCGGTTGTCACCGTTGCGGTCTCTCACCAGTGTTACGGCCCTTCCACTTGGTTCCTCAATAGATGATGCACCACCATCCATTAAGAAACAAAGAATATAGAGATAGAGAGATATGGAGGGGATCAAAAAGAACAACCGAATAAACAACCGGCCTTTGTTCGTGTTGGTTAGGATTTGTTCGTGTTAGTAGGATCCTGATGTATAAATTATACATCATTAAGATTTAATCCCAATATAAACCCACAATTATATTTCCCAATCCCGAAAGGAAAATTCATCCATAGATAAACTTTTAATAGATTTGATCTATGTTCTTTTTTTATAGGGATTAATGGGGAAAACCAAATCACTAAGAATTTAAACGCCTACCTGGGAAAGGATGTTTCTCAAGGATATTTGTTTGTCATCGTCTGTCAATCATTGTTTCTAATTCACTCTCCAAGGGTATATTTTCCACTTTACAATTCACTGGAATTTTTCATTGGAGATATCTCATTCAAATAATCTAATAGATTTGCAAGATCGAAATCATCTCTCCAATTCCTATTATCTCATTAAATGGGGAAAACGTATCGCATCATTTCTATTAAACTGAGTCGCCACTATTACTCTATTCCATTTATGAAATAGTGTTTTTGTTACATTGTGTTTCAACTTCACTTCATTGATCCATTTATGTAATGAAACAGTGGACTCATCGCTACATTGCAGTGAAACAATTTCAAAAAAAATTAACTTTTTAATATGATTTTATTTTCCGTTAAAAAATCTGAAAAATAACCTTTTCCTTCAACCTACGTCGGTCGAGGTTAATAATTTATTAAGAATAAATTCTCATTATTAACTCAATGGTGATCTCATATTTTTTATCTATGTTATATATTTTGAGTTATAAGGAATCAAAAATAAAATAACTTTTATTTAAATTATTTTATTTATGGTTATGTCCCAAAAAACAACTTTCACAGCAATCACATTCCGATCGATGCTTGGCTCTACCTACAGGAAACATACCCTCACTAACACTATGGTACTCTTGGAAATTCAATCCAAGTTTCCATTTAGGAGTTTTAAGGATTTTAAAATAAAATAAAATTATTCAATTATTTTGTTTGTGGTCAAAAACTATATTTCAATGTTGACCCGTGTCAACCAATTTTATGCTTTACCTAAGGAAAGCATAAACTCACAAGATCAACGGTGGTTTTATATTTTCATTCCAAGTCACCATTCATGATTTATAAAAATTTTAAAAATAATATAATTTTATTTAATAATTTTATTTACCGTTATGCCATTTTCATGTTTTCTCACCAGAGGCCCAAACAGACTAAAATTAAGTCAATACTAGGGTAAACCCACCATCTTGAACATAACAATGCCCCCGTATTTCTAATCTAGGAACCCATTTAATAGTTATTCCACTTTTTCAGGAAAACCACTCACGTGCAAAATTTAAAACATATAATTTTTAATCGGATAATTATGAGCACTCAGAGCCTTGGAATCGCACACCATCTCAATGCTTGTTCTAGAAATAAACCCTCTTAACTTTCAAAAAAATCATGGATTACCATGGTGTTAAATTACTCCCCACTTTTGGGATTTACATCCTCATAAGCCAAAACAAGGGCTAATCAAACAAAAAAAGGGGTACTGAGCAAGAATCTGAGCCTCCTACTCCCACGTGTAGCCTCACAGTTGGCATATCTGATTTTTACCTACCCGAATCACTCTAAGAGTGGAGGGGAAAATACCATTGATTGAAGATAAGATACCTCATACCTATCCACAGAGGATATTTGAAGTTAGGCCAACAGCTCTTAGGCCTCATTCAGTAGTTATAAACTCGATCTCCTACTAAGAGCATCTGCCACCACATTCCGCTTCCCCAGAGTATAGACTATCTCAAAGTCATAGCCCTCGAGAAACTCTAGACAACACAATTTTCTTAGGTTCATATACTTCTGTGAAAATATATACTTGAGACTCTTATTTTCAGAGTAGATAATGAATCATTCACCCATAAGGTAGGGTCTCCACATCTTCAGTGCGAAGACTATCGGTGCCAAATCAAGGTCACGAGTCGTATATTTCTTCCCATGTAGTCTCAAATATCATGATCCATAAGAAATCACTTCATTCCCATACATCAGGAGACAACCAAGCCCAGTTCCCGATGCATCACAGTACACTATGTAGTCAGTTCCCTCCTCTGGAAATCTCAAGATAGGAGCACTCATCGAGCTCAAACATAGCTAGTAAATTCTTTTTTGGCATCCTTCTATCCACATGAATGGTTTTCCCTTCTTTGTCAATGTTTTAATGGGTGCTTCCACACCGGAGAAGTTGGGTAAAAATATTTGATAATACCTATCCAGCCCATGGAAACTCTATACCTCGATAATGCTCTGGGGTGGCTCCCAAGAAAGCACCACCTAAATCTTCACTGGATCTACCACAACTATAGAATCTGAGATGACATGTCCTATAAAGTGGACCTTTCGTATCCAGAACTCACACATTGAGATATTTCTGTAAGCTCGTGGCTCTCGAAGTGTGTCTAGAACCATCCTAAGTTGTATCGTGTTCTCTTCCTCAGATGCTAAATACACTAAGATGTCATCAATGAAGACCACTATAGACCAGTCTAAGTACACCTAGAAGATCCGATTCATGAGTCCCATGAACATTGTTGGGGCGTTTTGCATGCCAAATAGCATCACTAAGTACTCGTATTGGCCATACAGACATATGAAATCCGTCTTCGAGATGTCTTTATCTCGTACTCGAAACTGGTGATAACTTGAACTGAGGTCTATCTTGGAGAACCATCTCCCTCCCTTCATCTGATCGAAGAGGTCATAAATCCTCGATAGAGGATACTTGTTCTTCATGATCACCTGGTTCAAGTGCCATAATTACACACATAATCTCAAGCTTCTGTCTGCCTTCTTAGAAAACAACATTGGGACTGCCCATAGTGAAGTTTTGGGCCTTACGAACCCCTTCCTCTTCAAGTCCTCAAACTATACCCTTGGCTCCCATATCTCTTTAGGAGCTACCTGATATGTAGTTTTAGATATCGGTGTCATCCTATGGTATATATCAATGCATAAATATAGCTCTCTAAAAGGAGGTAGTCTTGAAACATCCTTTTGAAAGACGTCCTCTTACTCTCCCACCACTGTAGGAAACTAAAAACTCAAAAAATCCTTGGCAATATGGGTAAGGATGGCTGCATGAAAATACCCCTTCCTTTGTTCTATAGATCCCTAGGCCTGGTGTGGATTACATTACAGTGGTATTTATAACATGCTAAAAAGTATACCGCCTTATTCTACTCTCCTAACTCCTCTACCACATCGGCCGCCCTGTAGATTAATCTTTTCCTATCACTGTCTCTACCCTGGTGGCACATCCACTATTTCACTATTATCATGAAGACTGAACAATCCCTAGAGAAATGTCCTCTATTTTATTTTGAAAATTATTAATTCTTTATAGGTTAACTGGACTCTCCCTATGAGCCTTGAGCTATAGATACCCTATCTTGGAACCTCTTCTCAGAATATCTTGCACGGCCAAGCCCCTAAGATTGACATCGGCTACCCGCTTTCCCACTACTGACATCTACTATTTGTATCTACCCATCCAAAGGGATTTCAACCACAATGGTTCTCTCTAGAACCCTAGAATAAGTTGGAATCCACAGAGGAATAGTGTTGGCTTAGATTTCCCTAAACACATCTCACTCAAAGTTCTAAGCCTTGAAGAACTGATCATATCATATTCATTGAGTAATTGGAAATGTTGGTACACCTCAATGAATACTTAGATACAGACATGTCATCTTACCAAAGTTGTAAAATCTCATGGGCATGCGTAGACCTTATCTTTTATGGTAAGAGTCCCTTATTTGAGAAAGGTTCTCAAGCTCTATCCATAGAAAAGTCACCTCATCGTAAGATCAAGTAATTTAAACCCCTATATAGTTCTGTTGAGCAATGTATAAGGCTCATTTCCTAGACTGCTATCTGATCTAATGGTTCCCTGGGTAGATGGAAAACTTGGTCACCACCTCAAGTCAGTCCTTATCTGCCTGTGAGTCGGGCTCACCTCAAAACATGAGGGTTCTCTATCACTGAAACTCGTGTATGTTAATGAGCCTACGTGCTTCCTATACTTGTAAAAATGCTATTAACTGCTAACCAAAGGGTGGTGGAAAAGTTGGGACACCACCTGAATGTTCCATCATGGGAAAATTTTCTTGTTTTGAAGCCTCACCATTCTTTGGACCACCTTCGTGGCCATGCACTAAAATACTAGATGGATGGATACATGGATGCATCTTAAAGGAGATCAAGATGAATCATGATTAATAGATTATACCTGGTGAGCTGACTCTGACTCAAAAAGATCATGAGAAAAAATTCAAAGACACAAGCAACCAAGTCCTTCATGTACTCAGTTAGAAAGTAGAATTCATAGTCCTGGTTTATGGATACATCATTCACCACACCAAAACTAGTCTCCCTGGACTGAAAGCTGAACTCAAAACACTTAGAACTATTGCCCCCAAATAATTTACAGACTCTTATTTCTTCTGGTATAACTGAACTCCTTTGATAACACTTTGTCACGACCCTTCCCCCAGGGCCCATGTCGTGACTACCCCGGGCCCACCTTCTCTAGGCTAGTGGCTAGAAACTAGCACTGAGTAGGCATATACCAAAATGGAAAGTCATTTTCCTTAAAACTAGTACACACACAAAGATAAAACTTCAAAAAGTAAACAAAAAGTAAACCACAACAGTCACTAAGAAAACTACTGAGAGTATAGTACAATATAAATGTACAAAGGGCCCAGAATACAATCCCAAACCCAAAAAAAAGTACAACTGACATGATCCTTCTACTCCAGAACCAACTTAAAGGGTATCTAGTGGTAGCCATAGAAGTATGTTTATCCTTCCTATCTCACTGAGCACCACCTGGACCCAGACCACCAAGGTCTCCATCGAAGCATCCGTTCATCTCATCCCACTAAGCACCACCTAGTCTCAGACCACCTAGGTCTCCATCGAAGCATCAATCACCTGCATAGGACACAAAATTTGTGGGCAAAACACGTTTCGAGTTCAGTAACGCAATACTCAGTAAGGACCCCAAACCACAAAGGATGGACCATGGAGCAAGACCACACAGCAAGACCAGAAAGTAAAGATAGCTCACACTATGTATAACTCAATGTATTGGAATTAAGATTATTAGTCATATTGCTAATTCATTTTGTACTGTTGAGGAACTCATCATCTAGGGCCGCTTATCACCTAGGCCAGCAAGATCACTAAGACCCTCCCATATTTGGGGCCAGCTTGATCACAAAGACCCACTCGTTTTTGGGCCAGCTGGATTCCATAGACTTGCTCATATCTAGGCTAGCTGGACCACTTAAACCCAATCGTCTATGGGCCAATTGGATCACTTAGACCAGCTAATATCTAGGCCAACTAAGTCACTTAGACACGCTCGTCTCCTATCCAGTTGGATCACTTAGATCCGCTTATCTCAATGCTATCTGGATCACTAAGAGTCGCTTGTATCTAGGAAACCTCGATCACAAAGACTCTCATATATCTTTGTCATCTATATAAGTAAGACTCACTCATCATATCCTTCAAGTCACATCCATCCATAGGATTTTTTCTTGTAGTACACTTTATCCAGGGAGAATATATTTCTCAAACCATTGGTCACATCTTAACTGCCACAAAATCTCACTTAAAGAATTTCCGAAAGACTATCTCATCACAAGGGACCCTACACCGTAGATGGTGCGTTAATAAAATGCTCTATCTAAAATATATTAGAGTTTTAGTAAACAGTTGCATGTTGTGTCGGGCTTGATTGGACCTGGTTAGACTGACCCGACCAACCCAACTAGGGGGCCTTCCTGATCGGACCCAGTTCGGCCAACCTGAACTAACCTGGTTAGGCCAACCCGACCCAACCCGGTTTGGTCTGGTCCATCTGAGCTAATGTTCCCGGCCCATTGGGCCTTGCTAGAACTAGTTAGATTCGATCATGGGTCTATCCCATCGGGTCACCCAGTGACCCTGTTTTATCTGGCCTAACCTACGACTAGAAGGTTGGTTCTTCTCTAGCTTCGGCTGCCCAGCAGCCCAGTTCACGCGATCGGCATGTCCCACTTTGCGGGCCAGTTTTCCTCCAGCTCGGACTCCAACTGGGCATCCGGATCGCACCGCATGCGGTCGGCTCATACTAAACGCCTCCTCCGCACACAGTCCAAGACTGTGTGCTTGCTCCTTCCACAGCCCACCAGCACGGGCTTCTCCTCCAATGTAGTACCCTAGCAGTGTTTCCCTCCTACACCAGCCCGCTCACATGGACCAATTTCCCCCATGTGGACCACGTCTTTATCATGGGTCCATCTCGCTATCGCGGTCTGCGGACCACATGCTTCCTCCGACGCGGACTGGTGGCCGCGTTTTCCTACCCCTAGTTATTGACCTCCATGTCGAAAACTCTTGCTAATATTGTGGCATGATGCAAGCATGCAGCCTCTCTCCTACCATGATAGCCTTGTGTCACAATCTCTCACCAGTGTCGTAGCCCATCTACCTAGTGCTTCTATGGTCTATTTGCTTCTTTCTTTTATGCCATGAAGAATGGGGGAATAGAGAGATAGATGGATGAGGTCACTAAAAAACCAAAAGGAACAATCAGTCTTTGTTGGTGTTGGTTTGGATTTTTTTTCATGTTAACAGGATCACAAAGTATAAATTCTAAATAACTAAGATTAAATATCGATATCAACCGGTCATTATATTTTATAATTACGCAAGGAAAATCCATTTACAGATCAACTTTTCAGAGTGTTGATCCATGTTCTTTGTTTATAGGGGGAATGGGGAAAACCAATTAATGAAGAATTTAAACCCCTACCTGGGAAAGCAGATTGCTTAAGGATGATCATTTGTCGTCAACCTTCAATATCCGATTATGATTCTCTCTCCTTGGGTATTATCGCCAATTTTTTATTTATTGGCATTATTTATTGGAGATTTTTCTTTCATAGACTTAGAGGGATTTCCAAGAACCAAATCTGATCTCTAATTCCTATTATCCCATTAAATGGGGAAAACACATCACAACATTTCTATTATGTTGAGTCATCGATGTTATGTTGTTTCATTCATATATAGTATTTCTATTACGTTGTGTTGTAGCATCATTATGTGGTTCCATTTATGGAATGAAACAGTCATCTCGTCACTGCATTTTTGAAAAATAATTTCCAATAAAATAAACTTTTTATGTTTATTTTATTTTCCTTAAAACATCTAAAAAATAAAAATTTTCCTTGACCCTTGATGGTCGAGATTAAGTCTTACTTAAGGACAACATCACTTTATAAACTCAATGGTGGTCTCATATTTTAAATATGAGTTACATTTTGTGAGTTATGAGGATTTTATAATAAAATAAATATTATTTAAATTATTTAATTTATATTAATCTCCCAAAAATCTTTCACAACTGTCTCGTGTTGGTTGATGTTAGGCTCTGCCTAAGTGAATCATACCCACATGAACTCAAAAATAATCTTGGATTTTCAATTCAAGTTACCATTTATGAGTTATAAGGATTTTAATATAAAATAAAATTTTCCAATTATTTTATTTATGGCTAAAAACTACTTTCCATTGTTGACCCGTGCCAGCCAATGTTCGGCTTTTCCTAAGGAAATCATACCCTCAAAAACTCAATGGTGGTATTTGATTTTTAATTTGAGTCACCGTTGGTGAGTTATAAGGATTTCAAAAATAAAATAATTTTATTTAATTATTTTATTTAGGGTTATTCCATTTTCAAGTTTTCTCACTAGAGGCCTGCACCAACTAAATATAAGTCATGACTATGGTAAACCAACCATCCTGAACATAACTGTTCCATCGGATTTCTGATCTAGGAATCTTTTTATGAGTTATTCCACTTTTTCAGTAAAATATCTCACGCATGCTATTTAAAACATATCATTTTTCTTCGGATCATTCTGGGCACACTGGGCCTCGAAATCACATATTTTTTTGGTTTCTAGTCTCAAAATAATCCCATTAAATTTTCAATAAAATCATGGAATTTTGGGGTATTTTATTGGCTGAGAAAGGATATTTCCTTCTTTGTTACTAGGTGATCCACCTATCAGCAAGTGAAATCAGAACCCCACTGACCTGCATGTCTCTTATAGACATTACCCATACTAAAGTTTAAATGAGATTACATAATCATGGATTTCGTAATGGGGTTATCAAAATCACCTCGAGATAGTGGCTTAGTATCGATGATCATGTAAAGGTTAACGAAGGTCAAAAACTTATTGCGTATATGGGAGACCTTATCTGTTGATGAGGTCAGGATAATTTACATCTGAAAGATCATACACCATAATGGGGTTTCATGTACATTCATATTAAATAGGGACTCTTGGATTACTTCTTGATTATGGAATGGTTTTCATAGAGATCGTGGTTCACAAGTACATATGATTACATCATATCACCTTAAAATAGGCAAATAGTTCAAGTACATTTTACATGAACTCAAGGACATGCTTCGAGCATGTGAACTTGATTTCAGAGTCTATTGGGAGAATCACTTTTATATTTCTGTGTTAAAATATAATAATAGTTTTTAAGATACTATCAAAATGGATCTATAAGAGACTCTCTACGGTAGTCCTGGTCGATCACCTCTATTTTAGTTAGAGGTGGGGGTGATGTAATTTTGGGACCTTGTATCATTCAGGAGACATATATGGAGGTAAATCTAATAAGAAAATGAAGGTATATGGATAAATCTTGAATAAATTCATATTTCTTTCATCATCATAGAAATATAGATTTTGAATTATGAGATCTTGTATTCTTGTGAGTCTGACCAATATTAGGTCATTGATGGATTATGAGGTAAAGTAAACTATCATCTAGATTCGTCGGGAATCTCAAGATATTGGAGAGGGTCAAGATTATAACATATTGGGTAGATATTACTCAGTATTATAGAGTTAAGTATGATTTTTACCATGTTTCTCAGATCCACTATTATCACTCTATCTCATATAAGGCTTTTTTCTGACAAAGTTGAGTTGGAGGCTTATGATTATTTTGAGGAGAATCTTTTTTGTATCATCAATCATAGAATAAAGACTCTCCATGGTGGGAAAGTTCCTTTGGTTTTGGTTCTATTGAATAATGGACATGTATATTATAATACCTAGTAATGAGAGTCTGATATATGAGATTAGTGGAAATAGTTATTCCTAGGTATATCTAAACTACCATTATAAGTGAAACATGGGGGGGTTTTTTATGGTGGGGAGAATTTAAGATCCTAATTTTTTATTGATATAAAAATAAATTTAATTTATATTTAAACATATATTTTTACATAATGAAATTTTCTAAAGAGTTCAATGAGGGTTTGAAATCATTTTTGATTGGTTTGGGGCCCCAATTTCCATATTTTGGAAAAACATGGTCATGAGAATGGTTAGTGAACTGTTTCTAATAGTCCTGCAACTCAACCATGAATCCATGAGAGGATGGATAAGGGTTTTAAAGCCCTGTAAATTGGGTTTCACAAACATAAAAAAACTAAAATTTATTATAGGTCTACCATAAACTATTTTTAAATTGATTTTCTAACTTTGATCATGTACTATGTAGCATATTGGATCCTAAAGAGTGGGAGTCGCATGGTAGGATCACGATTTGTCCAAAAATGCAATTAAACAATGATCCCCAATAAACAGCATTTAAAATTATTTCTTTCCCCTCTTTTATCTTAAATATTATTTCCCTAACCTCATCAATTTTCATAGAATATTATCCATTGCTCCCCATTTCTTTCTCTATTAGGATTTATTGGATATCTTTCATTCAGACTCTATTTTGATCACCATTGGTTACATTTGATCCCCCTCAATATGTCTAGCAGTCCTCTACATATATTTATGATCTTTCATCACCATCTTTGGTGAGATATTTAGGTGAAAAAATATTCCCTATTTTCAAGGAATTTGTTATTTTTTCATTTTATCCCATTCCAACATGAATTTGAGGATGATACTGGATACGGAGTCTACCATAGGACTATGGTAGGTGGTCTAATAATTTTTCCTAAAAGTATTGAGGTTTATAAATTATCCTAATTATTCCACACAATGGACTATCAACACAATTCTCCTAAAGTTAATACTCATTTAAATACAATATAAACATGGTTGTAGAAGTGTTATGAGACCCTTGGACATCATTGGTGGTTTATGAGATCTAATTGAACCACCACCTTTGGGAGCTTCCAATTAAATATCATTGATAACAATACTTCTATTGTAACCAAAATACCCCTAAGGTGTTCTTGGTATAATTATTATACATAATTATGTTCTGGTAGAATTATATTAATTGAAATATGGTAGGTATAATTCACTTGGAACTTGTTATCACTTATACATGGAATTACTAATGGAATGGTATTGTGAAATGAGAAGGATATTTCACTTGGATTGTGTTTAATAATAAAATATACTATTGGCTGCTAGTATGGGCTATGGGGACACTTTTAAAGGTGAGTATTTCCTTATGTAAGACGTAGATTACTAACTTGGAATTCCATGGGTTAACTCATTATATTCCAGTTGATTCACTGATGTGAAATCCTAGAAATACACCAACTTTGGGATTCGTCAATGTCATAATATTTGGAATTCCTCATATAGACACTGGTGATTCACTTTAATATTCCATAAGTTTGAATTCCTTGGATTATCATCTAGGATTTTCCATGATGTACTCAGAAATGGACTACCCTAGATTATCTTCATAGGCTCTAATCAAGTATATAATGTGATTACCATATACTTTTCCTCGATTTCGGTTATAAATTTTTAGGGTGTAATGCCAAGGGTTCTTCTAACGGATTGAACTCATAACCCCTATCTAGGCATCTCAATTAATAACTATGAGTGAGACAGACCTTATGAGGTCATGGATGACATTGGTTGGCCATGAATCCCTTGTGATTATTATAGATGGATTTGTTGGCTATTTTCCTTGGGTATTTGATCAATTATTGGTAATATGATCGGAGACATCTATATTAGGCCAAAGTGGGCAGGGTCTGATAGGTATTACATATGGATCCCAAGCTTGAAATGCTTTATATTTATTTTATGACTTTATTTATTATACATAGACATTTATACTTTTTTTTCACATACATGATTTTAATTAGAGACCATTGGTAGTGGCCTTTGGGGTATTACTCACACCAATTGTGAGACATTGTTTGATACCTAGGAACATTACTTGGATTCAAGTAAGGAAAAGGGGAAGCACCCAAATATGGATGATTGGTTTATTTATGGTATTGAATATTGGGAGTAAATGAATGAGTTGGTTCCTATTATGCTCATAGTGATAGTTTTTTTGGTATTTTTTCACTTTTTTATATACTCGTACTATAGTGTATGCATGTTACCATTTCCCCTTATTACCATGTCCCCTTGTCGGTATTATATTTTCTGGGTGGTTTATTTTTTCCACATCTATACAATTATTTTGACATCATTATAATTACTATTTAATTTTGTGTTTTACTCCAATAAAGAGGCTATAGTCTCCCCATTGTACTACCATAGACCTTTACTTCTAGTGAACATCATCTAGTGTATGGGGAGGTTTGACTCAATCCATGTATCCCTCAAGTTTGGTTACATATGAGTGAACCAGGCCCAAGAAAACATACACACACACACGAATATATATATATATATGTTTACATATTTCCATGATAATATGTGAATATTTATATTTTAAAATATATATATATATATATAACTATTTCTATATAATGATAATTAGAAAGTTTTAAATTTAAATTTATTATTAAATTATTGCTTTCAAATATGTTTTACAAGGGGGATTTTAATATTTTCATCTATAGTATGATTTGAGGGTCCATTTGGAATTGTGAAAAGGAAATAATTTCAAGTAGATTTTTATAGAAATATTTTTATTATAGTGAGGAATGATATATAATAATGGGGTTATTAAGGGACCCTCTCATTATTAAAAATGAAAATAGGATGAAGTATGTTCTTATAAATGAAAATTTTTATTGTTTTAATGTAAAATCCTTCTTATAATGGTTTATTTATGTTTTCAAACCTCATGGGAACCCTAGTACATGGGTAGGTGAAATTTGACAGGACAAGATGACTTTTAATTTGTTATTATAGTGAAGTTATCATGGATCCCCCATTGCTAAGTGACATGATACAATTTACATTGTTTAATGGAATAACTCTAGTAAGTGACTTTATTTCGAGGTTCCCATAGCACTAGGGACTTAGGGGGTTTCTCCCATGATGCCAATTTTAAATTATTAATTTTTTTTCTTTTTTTCACTTAATTTCCATTACACTCTCAATGTCTATATATACCCATTTAGAATTACCTTTCAGTACTTATTTTACCTTTCTTATAAATACTTTGGTTATGTGAGTTTACCGCTATTTAATTTTATTTTTTTATGTAGTGATATTTTTTATTTGATGATTTATTTGGGTGTATTGAGACTATTCTACTTATTTATAAAATTATTAATCAAACAACATTTTAAAAACTGATTAATAATAATATGTTTTAAAACTGAATTGTTTTTGAAAAATAGGTTTTAATGGAATGCTCGTGGATTTATTTTCTAAAAGTGTACATAAAACTTATTTTGAATAATTTATTTTAAAATATATTTTTTTGAATGTTTTATAAAATATAATCAATATACCTATTGGGGAAACATTATAGGGATTTTTAGCTCACACCCTTCTTACACAACTTAGTGTTTGTAAACTAAGTTGATCTTCATGTCTCAGGTTCCTACTATGAAGTGTTCCACCTCTTGGACTTTCTTTCCGGAATTTCCATATAGTAGGATTTTATATTTGATAGATAGTGTCCTTGGGACATATGGAATATCTAGATCAAATATGTCATTATTTAATTTTACTGTTTTAGATGTTATGTCCAAGTCATGCATCCTTAGGTTTTTTATTAAAATAACTACTATAAAATTATATATATGGTGTTTAGATAGTGAAGATGGTGGATATTCTATAAGAGGGAGTTATAGGTTGTAGGATGGAGTTAAAATGGTAAGAGTGGGTCATCATCCTTTAAAAAAATATTGCTAAAAATAAAAAAAATTAACAAGAAATAATTTCATTTATATTAAAAATAAATCATTATTAAATGAGAATAGCTGAAAATTAAACTTAAAGAGGTGTGGAAAATAAATTTTTTTAATTAAAAAAATAACACCTTGATAATGTATTTTATAAATAGCTCTAGAATGACCCATATATATCTTACCCACTATAAAAATTTAGAGGGTTATATTTCTCCCTTTTTTAATGGAATATAACAACCAAAATTTGAGAAAAAACAATCCCCTAGTTTTATTGAAAAATAAGAACCAAAATACGACCCTTGTTTTTAATGGAAACTAAGAATTGTGAACCCTCACTTTAATGGTTGTGAGAACCTAAATAAGTTGAATAATAAGGTAGATGCTTGTTTTTAGAAACCCTTTATAAAGAACTCAACTCTCTCTAGTGGATTTAGGAGGAAATGAATGATTACGATAAAGAGATATAAAAAATATAGAAGTGGAATAGCCTTTAATCAATTAAAAAATAGGGATATTGATCAAAGAGATGAGGAAAAATAAATTTGATTAAATCCATTAAATCTTGGTTGACTTTGATAATGGATGTTTAATTAGAGTTGTCTTGTAAAATCTCATCATGGATTGATTAATAACTATTGGGTGGAAGGAAGTTACCATATATATTCATAGTTGAGATCTAATCCTCCAAAGATGTCTATTTATATATTTCATTGGATCTAAGAATATTTGGAAATTCATTTAGATTCATTGAAGTCATAATAGACTGGATTGATGATATTTTGACCATAATGAATGATGGTGTTGAATTATTGCTTGATCATTTTCATGGTATCAAACTACATGTCACAACATGAAAATATTTAGTCTAGGAATACTGAAATCCCTCAAGATTTATTCATGGAATGAAAGAATATTCAGGTTATGAAGGAAAATCATGAAACAATAATATCATCACAAATACCCGTAAAATCCATTTTCAACCTAAACTAAAATACCCAGTGAACTATCACGATGTAAATATGGTTTAACAGAGTGAGGTAATTAATTACGGTGTGAAATAAATGAAATAAACTTAAATAATTGTTAGAAAGAAAATTAAATATTTACGATTGTAAGAACTCTTTAGTTCAACAATCTCCCCCTTTTCTATGATCCGAAAAAACTCATTTAAGATTAAAAAACAAAAAATATATAAAAAGGAGGTTTATAAGAAATGGGAAATAAGAATATTTAAATGAAAAAATATTTAGAAATATGATTTTGATGAAATAATAGGTCTCCCCCTTTAAACAAGATCTTTCTCATGGATATATTCCTTATTTGTAAAACCTTTAGACTTTTTCTCCATTAACATTAAACCTTTCTCTTAAATAATAATTTTTCTCCCCCAATAATCATTTGAACCTTTCTTAAAAATATATATTATATGAAAGGCTTATAAAAATATGTTTATATAGATAAGATAAAAAATATAATATAATAAAAGGTGATCATAAATCATGATTTTCAATAATTTCAACAATAAATATTATAAAATATAAAATTAGTTTGTAATGAACAAAAATTTATTAATTAAACTAAATTTTTAATGAATAAATGTATTATTAAGAAATTTAGTTATAGAAAACACTTATACTACATTCTATTTTATTATTGTGTATTATTATAAAATATTGCCATAATTTGTCAGAAAATATTAAATACCATTAAAAACCATAAATATTTATCATATAGTCATAAAATAGTGACAATTAAGAGTATCATATATTAGAATTTATGATATGTTCTAATTGACACAGATGGAAGAAGATATAACCTTAACTTGTATAAACTATCCTATAATGCCCATTTATCACATATTACGAGGGATATGGATTAATTGGTATTTTCCCATAAACAAGTCCAATCTAAAATATAATAACTAAAATTGAAGAGAAATAATTTATAGGAGAAGTCCAATATTATTAATATCATGTCCCAAACCATGTTCGTCAAACACCCAAAGAAAGTGACACCATCGCATAACATTTAGTTAGGGAGAGCATTGGTGTAATAAGGGGTTATGCAGCTATATATAGAATGAATTTTTATATTTAATATTTTAATAAAATAATTATTATATTTATCCCTTTTCATTAATACTTTATACAATATTATATAATGAGATTGATAAAAACTAGATTTTGATACAAACAAATCAAAATTGAATTTTTGAGAATATATAGTTCAAATTAAAACACTTTGTTTGACATATTGAATAATTTTTTAAATAAATATTATTTAAATAAAATATTCTTATTAAATAATATTTATTTAAATATAAATTATTATATAATTTAATTAACCCATTTTAATTTGTAAAAGGTTCATAATGTTGTTACTGTCATAAATACATGTATTTTCCAGTAAATAAGAATTTATATTTAAAATTGTAAATTATCTTATTTAGAAATTTTTTTTATTAAAAAAAAAATTTATTTTTAAAATTTTGTATCAAAATTATCCAATGGTGAATTTTTATAATTTTATGAGGAAATTTAATTTTTAGGTAAAAATTAAAAATTGTATAAAATAATATTTTTTATTATAAAATAAAAGTAGAAAAAGTGTGATGAAATAAATTCTCTAATGTTTATACATGACCAAAAATAGATATCCCCTTAAAAATAATGAGTTTTTGAAGTAATTTGATTAATTTTTCCAACCTAAAATAAATCGCCCAAAACCTGTGTTATATTTTAAGCTTTTAAAAATAATTATTTATAATCATGACACGCTTCCATGTCATGATTTCTAATATTTAAATAATATCACTTATTTCCCTGATAAAATAATTGAAATAAATCCTTCTTGGTATAATTTACGGGAAAAACCAATGGATATTTTTGGTTTTGATTATTTTATCACATAGAATCCCAAACCTATGTTAAGAAATTAATAAAGAATTTACCACTCGTTTCAATAAATACTCACCCAAAATCTCATTCCTCTGCAGTAAACCCCATTTAAGGATGAATATTCTCTCCCTATACAACTCTAATTCCACCTCAAGGTGTTCTCATTATCTTAATAAGGTCCTCCCAAGCTTTTATAGTAACCTTCCCAAGGTAATAGATTCTCTCCTCTTCCTTTTTATTCAAGTACTTTCATGGAACTAAGACATTTGATTTTTAATTTTTCTTATTGTAATATGTTTTATATACATCCCTACACTATATTTGTAATAACAAAGTATTTTGATACCTCATTTCACTCTCATTAAACCATTCCATGAACTTTTATTTACACCCATTATGCTACTAAAATTGTACCATTATTTTCCATGATGAAATTTTTTGTTGTGAATAGACATCGACATTTCCACTAAAGGGTATTAACCTAAATGTAACTATAATTCATTTATTTATAACATACATGAATATAACCCACACTCCTTAATAATTGTATTAAAATTTATTAAATAAGTTCTTAAGTTGTATGATCTATGTTTCACTAAGAAAAAAAATAGTTCATTTAAAGGGGTTATTTTTTGCATTTATTAGTTGTTATAATCCCCTATAAATGATTATCTGAGTTTATGAAAAACCAATTATAAAGTGATAATCCAATCCTATTAGAATTTGGTTTTTATATTCCCGGGTGAACTAGATGAAATATTATAAGGTGGTATAACCCCCTCTAATATGTATATTTTTTTTCAATTTAGGGACCATTATAATCCACCCCTAATATGTTCTTATATTTTAAAATATACACATATATATAGGGTTATTTTTAACCAACCACTAACTTGTTTTTTAATAAAACCCACTTGTCTTTGAGTTATCCTATTCTGGACACACCCCTTGTCGGCCCTGTCCACGCCCTCACGGTCGACTACTTACACATTAGCCTCATCACCCCCACCAAGTTAGTCACTACATTGTCTCCTGCTTCCGTCAACCTCATCATCTCTACTCTCCACCCCTATATAGGCCCAACTACACCCTGGTGTGTGACCCCCACTCAGTTTACTACACCTATGTGCCCCTTCTGGTAAACTACCATGTCATTTCTCTCCTATATCGACCTCACCGAACATGTGCGCTCGACTTCTCCATCTTGTTTGTGGCTCCCTCAACTTTGAGAAAAAATATCCATGCCCAGAGTTTACCAATGGATTAGAAGAATGAAATAGAACCACACTATCACATCATCTGGTCACACTATTATATTTTATATATACAGGTAGTATATATATATATATATAATGATATATTTATTAAATAATTATATAGTCTATATAAATAAATATATTAAATATGTAAATATTAATTTAGGAATAAATTTATAAATAAATTTATTTATATATATATATATGCTATATAATATATATAATTAACTGTAATATATTTATATTATATTTTCAAAATTATATACACACACACAAATATATGATACAATATATGTGTAAATACATATGGTGTATATGAATGTATATGATATAATATATTTTTGAGTATATATAAATATATATTTGTGTATATATAACATATATATAAATAATTTTATTTTTTTATATTATTTTATATTTATACATTGATTTATAAATACATTTATATCTACATATATAATTATATATTTGGGTATACATATATAAATATGTATCTCAGTTTGTGTATATATACTTATATATTTATTTGTATATATTTATATGTATAAATTATTATATATATAATATATCAAAAATATTTTGATAAACTTATATATATAATATGTTTTTATATTTCATATGTTAATTTGAATTCCTTTTTTATATATTAAAATAAAATATAAATACATTTTCTATGTGCAAAATGTATTTTTTATAATAATAATATTTTTATTAATAAATACATTTGTAATAAATGTACATATCTGTATAAAAATATATTGTATATTTATGTATACTATTAAACTCATTTATATTATATATTATTTATAAAAATATATATAATATACACAGAATTAAGAACATTTCTATAATTGAAAATATATTATATACAAAAAATTAAATACATTTTTAAAATAGAAAATATATAATATTATGAAAATATATATATATTTATTTATTTATTTATTTATATTAATTTTTAATTTATATGATATAATAAAATATATATTTTATAATTAAATTTTATTTATTTATTTATATTCAATTTTTTGTATATTATATATGTTTGTATATATAATATACTATTAATGTATTTAATACATAAATATATAATGTAAATGTGTTTAATATAAAATAAATGTATAATATTTACAAAATGGAACATATTATGGTATAAGGATCATTAACCGAAGAATACATTATTATGATATATTAGTTGTTAGCCTTGACTTACACTAATGATGTCATGTTTTATGTTTTTTCTGCATCTTATGTTGCATTGATGTCACCATCTTATATCATTCTTCAATGTTAAAATTTATTATTATCACCTTTTTATGTCACATTGATATACCTCTTCACTCATATGTATTACTTTTATCATGTTAATAATTTATTATTCAATTATTAGTCTTTATATCTCACTCATTTCTTATGTATATCCCTAGGTTATCATATGCAGTTTTAGAATATCAGTGGAATTATAAGAGCATGTTATGGTTTTTTAATAAAAAAAATTGTACCCATATTTCATGTTATTGTGATATGTATATAATTACTCAAAGTCAATTGTCCAATCAATATTTTGGTATTTTATTATGTTTATATTTATGTAATAAATAATTAGATAAGGTTTATAAAAGATATGGGTTGACATTGTTGGTATCGGGGAAAGGTCAAGTAATTTTTTGTTGATTAGAATTAGAACACCATAGTCAAAACCATAGGTATAAGAAGAAACATAGTAATACATCCCTAAATTTTGTTAATGTATAGATATATTGGTTTCCATGAAACAAAATCTATGTCTGGATACTACATGTGGTTGTGACCTTGGAATAATTTCACCTTGGTGTAATAACCCGGAAAAAAGAGAATTTTATATTAACTTAATTATCACCTAGTCTAAAACAAATAGGTCTAGATGCACAGTTGGTTTGACATTATCATGTGATATTCTTTGGTAAATTAACAAGCTCTTTATGAACTATAATCAAGGAAACAAAAATTCCTATGAACTTTTATGTCATGAAATTGGCCATGGGTAACTTATATTAAAACCAAAAAATTCATTTGTTGGGTAATATATAGAATTTTTAAGTTATCCCTTTAATGATCATATTTTCCCTTTTTTATTTAATAGTTTTAAAATTCTCATCTCTTTTTTTCCTTTATTTTAGTCAATGGATTGAAATAGGTGGAACCAAGTCAATAACCAATGTCATTGGAAATGTGATGACTACCCAATTAAGATGCCCAAACCAATGGGATAAGGATTTGAGAACTTATTAAAAAAATATTCAATTAAATAAGTTTTTGAATGGAAACATGAATCAGAAGAAAAATTTGCATACCATAAAAAAATAAAGTCGAAACAAATACCTTTATGCGATAATGTCCAATAACTTTTAGTTGATTTTAGAACCCTTAATCATAGATCATTAGATCAAATCCATTGAAAAAATCTTATATTTCTTTCAATTATCTAATAAAGAAAATTTCATCCTAGTTATTTGTTGTATAAATGGGGAAAATTATCAATGGTGGATGCTGATCATGAACAAAAATCTCAAGGAATATATCATATTGATGGAGTAGAAAGAATTAATGGAAAAAATTGAAAAATATTTTCCTCACCCTCAATGACTTAAAATGGAGGGGGAGTTCCTTGGTCTCAATAAAGATGAGGAAGAATCTATTGGTATGTATGAGACACACTTCACAAGACTATCACGATATGCTATTGACTTTCTCATTGACCCTAAAAGTAAATTTTTCCACTTATTCAATAGGCTAAAGATGGATCTACAAAAGGCTTTAGTGATTTGATAATTTGAAAATGTTGATCCCAATTGTTTCATTTGTTTTCATTGGTGTGTCAATATTTGTTTGGTGAGTTTAGATAAAGTGGTGATTCTTAGAGAATGTTTATGTATTTATATAATGGAATTTGATGTCATGCTTGATAAATTCTCCATATAATTTTTATGATTGTTGAACAATTATAAATGTTAAATGAATTTTCAAATTGTGCTAGGAGTGGTGAAATTTTTTTTACAATATTTAGATAAGAGGATATGGTTTGATGTTGGGGATTTATAGAATTTATAATTAAATTACAAAATAATAAAAATAAGAAATTTTAGATAAAGTTGTTGAGAATTTGAATTTCAATTTTATGTTGAGAAATATATGTAATTTTTTTTGGATTACTTTTTTTTTTGAAATTTATTAAAAAATGGACAACCATTTGAGCCAAGGGACCTTCTCAACCCTAAAAATCTTGGATGAGGCCACTACCATGTGTCAGAACAATCCCAAAAGAGCTCAAATAGATGTATAGAGTATGCATAGTTCACATAGTGACTGCACAGGTGAGTGGGTGGAAACATAATGCCCACATGAGACTTAGAGTAGGGTAGTGGAACTACACAGTGAGGTGAGGACATGAAAGCATAGTTGTGTTTAGTGTGTCCAGGTGGAAACCCTAATGTCAGCTCTAGAGGCATAAAAACGTTTAGTATTATTAAGGTGAAAAGGTCAAAAATAAAAATCAATGTGAGACTTTATAATATGGATAATAAAAAATCCACTTAAAAATATACTTAAATAATATGATTCATTCAATCCAATGCATGAGATCCATTAGATAAACCCATGACTGGCTTCTACCTTAAGTTGAAGGTTTGTTATAAATGTAAATAATTATTCAAGTCACGATGTCCAATTATCAATCTGAAGCATTCCACCATACATTGATCAAATTGATGATTTAACTATGATATATGGATCATAAACTTCATTTCCATGAATAAAACAAGTCCCAAACTAAGATAGTATGAGTAAAAATATTTTTTGATAAGATGGAAATTCCTCATGTTGCATAGGATGTTGAGACAGTTTACCTAGTAGAAAGTAGATTCACTTACAATTTTATGTTAGTAAAATGAGTTGATGGGGTTTCCCTATAAATACCCCAACACATGGTGATTATATGGAATAATTCAAACACAGATCCAATAAATAGAAGTTGATAGTGAAAAACTTGAGTTGGAAAACTCTCTATATTCATGAATATAATTCCATGCATTTTTGTTGTTACTTAGCCTTCACATTTACATGATGATGATTTTAGTTCCATAAACCATCACTTTTGTTAATTACATTAAAATATGTTTCATGAGGAAGTAATAAAAATTTATTCACATATCATTTCTAAATTAAGATATTGAGAATCAAGCATAGAAAAAATACATGCATGAAAATAGTTAGTTTGTATAAAAATAAATATGTTTCATTCTTAAGAATAAGAATTATCATCACATGATATACTCACATAAATTAAGGGGATAATGTTTTCTAAATAAGTTTAATTTTTTTTTTGGACACATAAAATAAATAATGTGAGTGTCTTTTTTGAAGATAAATAGTGATGTAGTATGTGGACTAGTTATTTTCAATGTATTCCATTATATGTGGGATTTAGAGGTAGTGTGAAACTACTAATTTAGTAAATATGTAAATGAGGCAGTTTTCATGCACATGAAATAATTCATGAATATTTTGTTAATACTATTAATGGTACTATAAATACCAAAATATTGAGAAATATAAATTTTATGAATAGTTTATAGTGTGTTTAGACTGAAGTTGGAGAAAAATTTCATAAATGCATTCATATCTAAGTTATCTCTATATTGATTATTTTAAGAAAGATAATACTGAGTTTTATTTAAGTTATATCTAGAAAAAAAAAATATTGAAGAAGTTTTTTTACATCTTTTACACACATATCAGTGTGGCTAAGACTTTATCAGAAGAAGGTAGAGTTGTCTCAGCATTGTTTCACAAAGTAAACTGATCATACACAGGTGATCAAAATAATTGATCAAGAATTAATTACATGATCATTAAATATTGAAGGTACTTTAAGTTTACATAATAAAACATGATCATGTTGGATCGTAGAGGAAGTCCTTCATCTAGAAGGTTGAAGATATTTCTATTTATCAGTCAGTCCTAAAGAAATAAAGAATTCTTCCAATTGGTTTCAGAAGTGGATTTTATGTTTCATTTTGGGTTTAAAGTGGAAATAATTTTTCTATTTTGTGATGAAATTAGTGAAAAATTATTTTCAATGGTGACATCAATAGTGAATAAGTCTTTCAGTTGGTGTCATAAGTAGTCTAATCACTTGTTTGATAGTGAAGATTCTATAATCGGAGGAAATAACCAATTCTAGAAGGAGTATGCCTTTTTTGAACCTTATAAATAATTTGTGTTGATCTATTCATTATTTCAAATATGCATGAGGTTATATTGAGTGATAATGTTGAATGGATCGTGAACTATAACAAGTTGGAGATGTTGTGATGGAAAGAAATGGAATTCATAAAAATAATCCACTAATTCACCCCTCCTCCCCAATTAAGTTTTCAATCTAGCTAGGGGATCAATAAGTTGTATTTGAGAAATGGATAAATGTAAAGATAAAATAATTATTATAACATATAGATAATATTAATTCTATCAGTAGTATATTTGTCCTACATTTTATTGGAATGATTATCACAGTTAGATAAGTATGGTGTTACCCAACCTCCTACCACTTATCTTAGAAGTTATAGATTCTACAACAGTGGGTCTTCCACCCATTGCTGATGATTCTACTATGACACGGGCTTATAGGAGAAATTTTGAGTTATATGGAAAGGCCCAAAATCCCATATTAATGACTCTATCATAGAAGGTATTCACAAAGTTCATGGCTCTCTATACTACCAATGATATTTGAGATAAACTGAGGTGTACTTATGAAGGTAGTTTTAACGTTAAAAAGATAAACTACAAGTTTAGAGGAGTCATTTTGAGGAAATCATAATTACTAATGAATAAAATATTGATTATTATTTCACCATATTTAATGAGATAGTTATAAACATTATTATATTTTATGAGAAGCTATATCACTCAATCATTATCAAAAAAAATATAGAAATTTTCATTTTTTTTTCAAAAATTTCATCCCTGGAATAATGAAATGAATTTTATCTTAATAAAATACATCAAATTATCATAACATATGTCATGTGGAAAAATAAGGCTTTCAATTAGAATTATTTTTTTTAAATGTCCTTTGAAGTAATAAGAATATGTAAATTTGAAGAATTATAGATTACTAAATTAGGTGATTTAGATATAGACTAGGATGGTGATGAAATAAAACACATTATTTCTCTTATATCAGTATGATTTAAAAAAGGGAAAGTGGAAATTAAAGATTAATCGACCGTCAAAATGATTAAATTATGGTGACTCTAGTGAATTTTCACTGAAAATTATAATAAATAATATTAAATATTGAAGAATTGGAATCAAAATCAAAATCATATGATGTGAGACTCTAAAAAATTAAATGGGGTAATAAGAATAAGAAACAACTAAAAAATAAAATAAATATTACAATAAAACATAATAACTATTATTCATCATGTTTTTATTTATATAACAAATTTGGTATCCTTTCACTTATATAGAAATGAATATATTCATCATATGTTAGTGATTATGGAGAATAAATTAAATAATTCAAGTACAAGTTAAAAAAAATTTAAAATTATCCATGGGATAGAGAAAATTACATAATAAATAATATAAAATATTAGTTTCTAAGAAAAAGGATACAATCATGAAGAAGGAATCCTATGTTTATGTGATCAAGAATCACATTCCTAGAAAATATGGACATGAAAATATTATCATAGATATCTCAAAAGTAACTAGATAAAAAGAAAGAATAATTATATAATACCCATTTCAAATGTATCATAATATAACATGAGATGAAAAAATATAGAAAATGTATTAATAAATTATAGAAGTTAATTGATAATCTTCTCAATTTGGTGAGATAAATGGTACCAATAATCAGGAAATACTTGTATTTTCAGGATATATCTATTATAAATAACAATGAAGGTCACAAATAAATCCTTATAAAAGTTTTCCCCAAGATATCTAAGATAAAATATTATAAATCAATAATAGAAAATAATGTGAAAAGAAGGAAATAACTCCCTAATAAAAGTTATTCTTGGTTTGCAACAAGGAATCAACAACAAAAATATGAATAAATTTGGAAACAATCTATAAGAAACAATTTTAATGGTTTTTTATATTTTTGTGGTGATTATGGACAAAAAACCTATTATTTCAAGTTCAATATCTTTTCTAGACAAGTAGTTAGAATCAAGGGGGGTTCATTAAGAATATATGTAAAAATACATAGAGAAAACAACTTATAACGAGATCTGTACCAAATCAATCTACACAAAATAAATTTAATATTCTGGAAGAATTTTGTGGAAGATGTACATAAGATAGTTTCAAGGATGTGGTATGCATGAAAATCATGAAAGGATAATTCCCCTATACTGTGAAAGAAACAACAATTAAACATAAAACAAATGGTAATTCACATAAATATTTTGACGAGATAGAGAATTTTACAAAATAATTGCTAGTTTTTTCATAATTAATTGAAATTTGATAAATAATTTAAAGAGGATGAAAAACTTTTTTTTCTAAAGGAAATAAAGACGTTTAAAAGGGTACGTTAAATTTTGCTGAGATGTTATCCAAAACTAGAATCTTGAAGGTGCAGAAGATTGAAGTGGAAAATTTAATTCCAAAAAAAGAAGAAGTCCATGGGAAGAAAGGAGGCAGTCAAACTGATGAGACTCAAAATAGAAAGAAGAGTCCAAATAAATATTTATATAATAGGATTTGGAAACAATAATGGCCCAAATTTATAGGAAACTCTAAGTCTAAATTTTATTTTTTAGAAACCCAATTTTTCCTCTTATTCACTATTATTTTATGTGTTTTGAGCTAACATAGAGGGAATTGAAGTATAATTTTGAGGTTTTCACATATAGATAGCATGAGGGGATTGTACATCATGAATTCCACTGAATTCCATGAAATTTAACAAAAGAGTTTGTCCCTTTAAGGGGTGGAAACCTTGATAACAATCATTTATTTTAGTAAATTATGGTGAATCTTAAAATTATTGATATATTTTAACCTAAGTTTTGTGGTATTCTAGTAAAAATTTTCTTCCACATTCATATTTATGTTAATTATATCAATTAAGGGGGATTTCTTGGTTAATTAAAATATGGGGAAAAGGTGGAGATATTTTTTTCATTCATATGAATGTTCTAATATATTTAATAATGTGTGTAAAGGATTATATATTTATGCTCTTAACAACCCCTATTTTGAGAAATAAATATATATGATCATGATATCACGTGCATGGTAGTTTATGGATAGCATAGAGAAACTTGGTTTCATATATATTATTTTCAAAACCATATTATCTAACATGGACATAGATTACACAAACTAAAGGATATCGTATACAATAACCATGGGGTATCATTCTACTCCCAAAAAAAGAGAATGAGAGTTCCTTGAAAGGTGTAATAATAGGTGAGAAACCCCCCACTTGTCCTTTGAATTTTATTGTCAAAAAGGTAGAATGTTTAAATCATGCATATTTACTTTAAAAAGTGAATAGATATTGAAAAATAATTATTATTAGTTTTTTATGTCGAGTTTTTTATTTATTTTCAATTGTGTTTTAATAAATATTTGGTGACTTTTGGTAAGGTGGTTATGCTTAGTGATTTTTTATGGATTCATTTAATAGCATTAGATTTTATGCATGAATAATTATCCTTATAATATTGATTATTGTTGAGCCACTATTATTTTCAAATACATCTTTCAATTTCACTAGGATGTGTTCACATTGTTTAAAATATTATGAGAAGAGGAGATGGATTAATGTTGAGGAGTTTTTGAATTTATATTTAAATTTAAAAATAATATAAAGAATATAATTTTAAGAGAGTCGATGAATTGATGTAACACCCCGAGATTTTATGAAAAATATTCTTTTAATTTCATTAATGTCTTGTGTTGTATTCTACACCAAGATTACCTTGCGCTATATGCAACACCGTATTAGCTTGCAGTATACGCAACACTATTCTTGGATCGTGTTACACACAATTTTGATAATAGTTATTCTACGAAAAATTGAGTATATATATATATATATATATATTCAATGTATAAATGAAATATGGTTGGATTCTGTTGTATGAAACAACGAAGGATTCTTTCACAACACGCAACCCTGACTTGGCTTGCATTACACGCAATCGCGACCTTCCTCGATAGCGTGTGTTGTACGCAATACCGGGTCTTACTAAACAACGATATATTATTATAATATTATTATGAACTAGCCGTTATGAATAGTATTAACTAAATTTTGAATCTTATAACATTATTTTTCATCTTCCACATTTTCTAAAACATGGTATAAGAACAAAATAAATTTTTCGAGTAAAGTAAGTATTTTTCAAAAAATGCAGTTTTGCAGCCTTTTGATGGTGCACCGACATTAAATCTAGTTTTTTACATGTTCATAAGTTCAATTTGACAAAATAAAATTATTCTTTGGAATCAAGAAATAAAAATTTACTTTGGAAAATTTTTTCATTTTATTCTGATGACTTTCATATTTTAATGAATAGTAAAAACACGCTATATTTTAATTAAAAACAACTTTTTTCAACGTAATATCTTATGTGGTTAAATTATAATATTGAATGGTTTTAAATTATAAATATAATATATTTTTACCATTTAATATAATGTATGTCATTAGCATTTATTTTACCTTGAATTCATAGGTTAAATCAATTCAATCTTTTGCAATGATTTAAAGAAAAACCCGTTTTCTTTCGACAACGGGATTAATATAAATTTAATTTCTACAACTTTTGTGTATTGAATTTGGAAAAATGGACTCCATATTTAGAATCAGTGGTTCCAAATTATGTTAATAAGCTACTTTTTATTTTTGGAAATTATGAATAGTAACTATGGTAAATTTTATTTACCATAGTTAAAGGTAAATCGGGTAATTAAGGGTAAATATAATTTTATAAAATTACCCTAATACTTGTAAAAATACTATTGGATGACTAAAAGTACACCCATATCACCTAAGGGTCGTATTAGATTCATTTAATGGACTTTTTTCCATGAAAATAAGTTAATTATTATTAAAACCAAAGAATGTGACAACATGTCACTTTCTTAAATCTTATAAGTATAATAATTTTAATTTAGTGATACACTTCATGATACTTAGAACATGAATAGTCTCCAGAAATCTAATACAATTATCTAAATCATAGGAATTTATTTAGAATTTTTAGGGATTAAATAATTATCATTTAGTATGACTCAAAGATGATGCAGAAATTGTCTTATTAATGAAATATTGACATAATTGATGTTATAAATGCCCAAATAAATGTAATTTGAGACTTTTTATGACTTAAATTAATTTTCTAGGTTAATATGACATGTTATTGTTGATATAAGTAACTTGTTTCGAACTTAGAATTCTTTTATAAATTTCATAAAAATCATGTACCAAATAGTGTCAAAATTGACATAAATTAGTTTTTAAAATAAATATTATATTATTAATTGTTATTTAATTCCTAAAAATCTAATGATCGGCCAAATGACTTATATAAGGATTGATCTATTAATAATAAACAACTTGGGGTTTGTTTGGCTTGTTATGGTAAGTTTATTAACCATATAATGTAAGAAAACAAAAAGACATGGTAAAAGTTAAATTATTTAACTTAGAGTTAAATCTAATTGATAAGGTTAAAATAATAACCTAAACTTGTCTAAATCATATTGTATGAGAATATTTCGACCCATACCCACTTTATCGTCGAAAGAATACCCTTTGGAACCATTATAAATCGAATTTGACCTTAATATAAAATAATATTTTGAGATTTTCTTAAAGTGCCCCTCTCCTCCCTTATAAAAGGGCACCTCCTCCTTCTCCTCCTCACACCAATTTGAACCTTCAAGATCGTCCAAACCCTGCCAAATTATCTTCTCCACTTTCCTAGCAACATACTAGTGTTTCTGGTCTTCCTCAAAGACCAATTTTAGTGCCCTAAAAGGAGGTCTTAAAGAAGCACTTCAAAGAAGAGGTCATGTCAGTTACCGATTCTTTCATCATTATTTCTTCTTCCACTTCCTCTTCTTTAGTTGTTTAATTATGAAGTAATAACATCAGTATCACTAATATACTGATATGTTATTATAATTATGAAACAACCCTATTTCACCATCTATCCATCCTACGGAAAACGAAATCACCGCGCGTGCGTACGTACGGAATACCGTCTCCACGCCGTGGTGTAATCTATTTTCCGCCACCACAATAATTGGATGGGTATAATGGTGTAATGAGTAACTATATATGATTATTATAAAATGATATTGATACTTAAATATTATACATACACTTAAACACAATTCCACGACCATGGGAACGATATCATCGCTCGTGCGTACGTATGGAATACCGTCTCCACGACGCGATGAGATTCATTCTCCACATTAACCATTCATGAATGATTATAAAGTATATATAATGAATAATAATGAAATATATGACATGTTAAATCTACTGGATTTATTTATATATATATATATGTATTTCATCTACTTACTTCCATTCAAGACAATAAGGAAAGGAAAACAACGTTCATGCGTACGTACGGACTACCGTCTCCATGAATGGTGTGTTTCATTACATTTATCTATCTATTATATATATATATAATGAATATATATGATATATAAATCATTTTTTATATTCTGGAAGTAAGTAAATCATGATATAAGTAATAATAATGTCAAGAACAACAAGTCCAAACACCTACGATAAATGAAACGATTTTACCCAAAACGCTTCTTTAACATGGAATTTACAAAAGAACGGGTAATATGAAGTCATAAGTGAACCATATATGATATCATAACAATGAATATGATTCTGTAATAAGTTAATGACATTATTTAAATCATTATACAGGAGTTTCGGATACGTACAAAGCATATCGGATGTAAGGTAAGGGAAATATCACAATCTCATTTTTATCTGAGATTGTTTATACTTTGGCATTTATTGGGGTGTATTTTATCATCCACATCCATGTTTCCTCAATATTTAATATTATTTCCATTCACCTACAATTTTTTAAATCATATTTTACCCTTCGGTGAGTTTTTAGTAAAAGATTTGAAAGGAATCTTTTGTCGTTTTTCGTACGAGGTACTTTTTGACTTTTCCGGCAAGAGTATGAAGAATGTTTTTTTTAACTTATACGGCATGAATGGATTTTTAAAACATTATTTCCAAAAATGTTCCTTTACAAGTTTTCATGTTTATTTTTAATAAACTTCTTTTAGTTTAAAATAGTATGACATGTTAAGAAAGGAAAAGGGTTTTTGAAGTAGAAAGAATATTTTCCTCAAGAATGAAGTTCAAGTGTTTTATCAAAATTATTTTCTATCTAAGATAATAAAGGGTTCTATTTCTATCCCTATTATTAAATGGATTTTTTTATGTTGTGATGGAAATATTTTTATGAATTCCTTTATCTTATATGAATTGTTTTATGATGTCACTATGTTTAAGATTCCCATTTTTATTACATGGGTTATGCAATGATGTATGATTTATTATTTTGTGGCACACATAAGAATGGTATCATTATGAGATGGGTGGGACCTATATCTCCCTCCAATTAATTGGGTAAAGATTTTATATCTCATGAGATAGACATGGCTGGAACGGTAGGTTATACCAGTTCAGTGAAACAGGACTGAAACGAGGGTGACTCGGTTCAGAAAGGGACTTTGTCCACTAAGATAGTCTTGGCAACAAGTCTTGACTAATAAGAAATGATTCTCTATGATTATGTGTGTATTACACCAAGTTTCGTGTTTTATGTTATAATTATTGGGATTTCATTTCACTATTATGATTTATCCCATGTTATGAAATTATGCTCTCTTTTGCAGGTTAAGATTTCCAAAATGTTATGTTCTTATGAATATGATGTGATTGTTATTTCTTTTGTTTACCCTTACTGAGCGTCTGAGCTCACCCTTTTATGTTTTCTTTTCCCCAGGATATAAAGAATGGTTTTATGTAAAAAAATGAAGATCCTTATGGGAGATGTTGAAGATATTTCACCATGATTAGAAGATTATATTCCGAGTTTCCAAAGACACTAAACTATTACGATCCTTGTGTGTGTGTTTTTGTTATATACTAAGTATTCCACAAAAGTAATGTAATGTCCATGTACATCAGGCTTCGGGTCTCTACAGTTGGTATCAGAGGAAAGGTTTAGTCAACCTTTGGAAACTAGGATGTGAAAACATTAGTGAGATCCCTAGAGATATTTCTATGGTATGTCTAGGGATGTCCCTAAGGATAAGTATATGTGTAGGATATAGTCCTAGAACTATGGTAACGATATTAGATTAAACCAAAGATGTTAGATATTGAAGTTACTCTCCCTTTATTATGATTTTTTCCTCTCACACTATTCTTTTTGGGTTTTAGAAAATGGCTGGAAACAAGATGATTCACGATAATGGAGGATATGATGGACAATGGAATGATATTCTTCATGAGCAACCAAATGAAATGGGATTTGGAAGTCCAAACATAATTATTATGCCGAATTAGAAATCTCACAATATGATCGATAATGTAAAATTTGTTAAGTTTCCTGACTCGGCTAATAAGAGAAAGATGGAGTTTCATGATGATCATAGAGGAAATAAAGTTCAATTTCCCCTATGTAAATCATGTGGGAAGAGGCATCAAGGATAATGATTCAATGGAACTGGAAGATGCTTTGGGTGTGGAAAAGAAGGACACAAAACCAGTATGTGAAAAGGAAAAGGTTCAGTTAACACTAGGGATGAGGATAATGGTATTGCTACGACATCAACAATGGTTAAATGTTTTAAATGTGGAATGTACGGTCATTAGGCAAACCAATTACCTAAGGTAAAGTCGCATGAAGAGAATTAGTATGGTCGTATGGGTAGTATTTATTTTGATGATGATGAAGAGACTACAAATGATATGTGAGATGAAAGAATTGTTGAAGCTCGTTCAATGGTTTAAGAATGTAGTTGAATGATTACATGTTTATCATGTGTAATGTTGTATAAGTAATCTCATGGTACTATGGAATAAAGAGACATCTAAGGATTGTTACACTGTTGTCTTTCCTTGAGTTTTGAATGTGTATGATTAATGGTACCAGTATCCATGAAAGGTTGTTCAGATATTTTTGGAAAGCAGATGATATGCACATAATAAACGGATAAAGAGAATCTAATATGTTTGATAGTATTCATGAGCTCATGATTGATATAAGTACTAAGTGATATCATGGTTTGAGTATATAGAATTTTGAGGATTTTGGTATGTGGAAAGTGTTAACTTTTAACTGCATTCATGAGTTCACTAAGGTTCAATGGATATTCATTATTAAATAGAATACATGATTAAGGTACTCACATGATTGGAATGTGACCAACAAGATATATGGGGGATAAATGATGATATTCGCATGCTTGGTTGATGAAATTTCAAGTAATCATTTTCTTTATACTATGAGCTTGGACAGAAGTATTTTAGATAAGCCTAAAGATTTGAATGAATTATGTTGTACATAAGTTAGTATTGTTTAAGGATAGAACTTTTTTTTGATATTATTGATGGGATGTTATATTAATATAGCTTTAGAAAAAGGACAACCTGCAGGACGGGCGACAGCCCATCGCGTCAGACAAGGATGTGGGAATCAAACCCACAACCGAAGTGCGACTGGCCTTTATCGCCTACCACTGGCCTACAAGAAGTCCCTGTTTAGTAGAAACTAGTTTTATTATATTAATCAGTATGATATATGATGTATAAGTCCATTTTAGGAACCATATATGATTAATCTCACTATAGATGGACTTATGTATTTTTTGATAACTTTTCTAACCTTTTGTTTGAGACAGATGGAATAACCCATCATTCAATCACATGATCTGCTAACACATCACGAATGACAAATTCAACTTCATTTCTTTAAGAGATGAAGTGGAAATTTTCCAAAGAATGACAAACGGTGAGACTATACCAAAATCACGAAAGTATTTCTTCTAATTCCAATTTCATCAACTTTAGGGAAATGATCTAGAAAACCAAAAATGTTTTCCTAGTGCTCTTATATCTGATGAATCAGATGGTACTTTAGATCGTCACAAATTTATGGCTTTGTTATTGCTGGCTTTTCCATAGCCATGTTCTCTACCACTCTCCATCAGAACATGAAAGTTAGATTTCCCTTCCATATCCATATTTTCACCTATGTGGAAACCCAGTGATTAGTTTATTTGGTTAATCGTTACATTTCATACTTTAGTTTTTAATGCCAAGTTTTGGTATTCCTTTTTACGATGTGGGCTTCTATTAAACAAACTTTTTAGTAGTAAACCATTTATAACCCCGACGAATTTCGAGGGCGAAATTCATTTTAAGGGGGGTAGAATGTAACACCCCGAGATTTTATGAAAAATATTCTTTTAATTTCATTAATGTCTTGTGTTGCATTCTATACCAAGATTACCTTGCGCTATACACAACACCGTATTAGCTTGCAGTATACGCAACACTATTCATGGATCGTGTTACACACAATTTTGATAATAGTTATTCTATGCAACAATGAGTATATATATATATATATTCAATGTATAAATGAAATATGGTTGGATTTTGTTATACGAAACAACGAAGGATTCTTTCACAACACACAACCCTGACTTGGCTTGCATTACACGCAATCGCGACCTTCCTCGATAGAGTGTGTTGTACGCAATACCGGGTTTTACTAAAAACGATATATTATTATAATATTATTATGAACTAGGAATTATGAATATTATTAACTAAATTTCTAATCTTATAACATTATTATTCGTCTTTCACATTTTCTAAAACATGGTATAAGAACAAAATAATTTTTTCGAGTAAAATAAGTATTTTTCAAAAAATGCAGTTTTGCCGCCTTTTGATGGTGCACCCACTTTAAATATAGTTTTTGACATGTTCATAAGTTCAATTTGGGAAAATAAAATTATTCTTTGGAATAAAGAAATAAAAATTTACTTTGGATAAATTTTTCATTTTATTCTAATGACTTTCATATTTTAATGAATAGTAAAAACACGCTATATTTTAATTAAAAACAACTTTTTTCATCGTAATATCTTATGTGGTTAAATTATAATATTGAATGGTTTTAAAGTATAAATATAATATATTTTTACCCTTTAATATAATTTATGTCATTAGCATTGATTTTACCTTAAATTCGTAGGTTAAATCAATTCAATCTTTTGTAATGTTTTAAAGACAAACCCATTTTCTTTCGACAACGGGATTAATTTTAATTTAATTTCTGAAACTTTTGTGGATTATATTTGGAAAAATGGATTCCAGATTTAGAATCAGTAGGTCCAAATTATTTTAATAATCTACTTTTTATTTTTGGGAATTATGAATAGTAACTACGGTAAATTTTATTTACCATAGTTAAAGGTAAATCGGGTAATTAAGGGTAAATATAATATTATAAAATTACCCTAACACTTGGAAAAATCCTATTTGATGACTAAAACTAGACCCATATCACCTAAGGGTCGGATTAGATTCATTTAATGGACTTTTTTCCATGAAAATAAGTTAATTATTATTAAAACCAAAGAATGTGACAACATGTCACTTTCTTAAATCTTATAAGTATAATAATTTTAATTTAGTGATACACTTCATGAAACTTAAAACATGAATAGTATACAGAAAGCTAATACAATTATCTACATCATAGGAATTTATTTAGAATTTTTAGAGATTAAATAATTATCATTTATTATGACTCAAAGATGATGCAGAAATTGTCTTATTAATGAAATATTGACATAATTGATGTTATAAATGCCCAAATAAATGTAATTTGAGACTTTTTATGACTTACATTAATTTTATAAATTATGATGACATTGTATTGTTTATATATGTAACTTGGTTCTAACTTATCATTCTATTATGAATTTCATAAAAATCATGTACCAAATAGTGTCAAAATTGACATAAATTAGTTTTAAAAAAAATATTATATTATTAATTGTTATTTAATTCCTAAAAATCTAAGGTTCGGCCAAATTAATTAGATAATGATATATATATATATTAATAATAAACAACTTGGGGTTATTTTGGCTTGTTATGGTAAGTTTATTAACCATATAGTGTAAAAAAACAAAAAGACACGGTAAAAGTGAAATTATTTAACTTAGAGTTAAATCTAATTGATAAGGTTAAAATAATAACCTAAACTTGTATAAATCCTATTGTATGAGAGGAGGTTGACCCATACCCACTTTATCTTCGAAATAAGACCCTTTGAAACCATTATAAACCGAATTTGACCTTAATATAAAATAATATTTTGAGATTTTCCTAAAGTGCCCCTCTCCTCCCTTATAAAAGGGCACCTCCTCCCTCTCCTCCTCACACAAATTTGAGCCTTCAAGCTCGGCCAACCCCTGAAAAATTATCTTCTCCACTTCCCTAGCAACATACTAGAGTTTCTGGTCTTCCTCAAAGACCAATTTTAGTGCCCTAAAAGGAGGTCTTAAAGAAGCATTTCAAAGAAGAGGTAATGTCCGTTACCGATTCTTTCATCTTTATTTCTTCTTCCACTTCTTCTTCTTTAGTTGTTTCATTATGAAGTAATAACATAAGTATCACTCATATACTTATATGTTATTATAAGTATGAAACAACCCTATTTCAACATCTATCCATCCTACGAAAAACGAAATCACCGCGCGTACGTACGTACGGAATACCATCTCCACGCCGTGGTGTAATCTATTTTCCGCCACCACCTTAATTGGATGGTTATATTGGTGTAATGAGTAACTATATATGATTATTATAAATTGATATTGATACTAAAATAGTATAAATACACTTCAACACAATTCCATGACCATGGGAACGATATCATCGCTCGTGCGTACATACGGAATACCGTCTCCACGACGCGATGAGATTCATTCTCCACATTAACCATTCATGAATGATTATAAAGTATATATAATGAATAATAATGAAATATATGAAATGTTAAATCTACTGTATTTATGTATATATATATATGTATGTCATCTACTTACTTCCATTCAAGACAATAGGGAAAGGAAAACTGCGTTCATGCGTACGTACAGACTACCGTCTCCATGAACGGTGTGTTTCATTTCATTTATCTATCTATTATATATATATATATAATAAATATATATGATATATAAATAATATTTTATATTCTTGATGTAATTAAATCATGATATAATTAATAATAATGTCAAGAACAACAAGTCCAAACACCTACGATAAATGAAACGATTTTACCCAAAACGCTTCTTTAACATGGAATTTACAAAAGAACGGGTAATATAAAGTCATAAGTGAACCATATATGATATCATAATAATGAATATGGTTCTGTAATAAGTTAATGACAATATTTAAATCATTATACAGGAGGTTCGGATACGTACAAAGCATATCAGACGTAAGGTAAGGGAAATATCACAATCTCATTTTTATCTGAGATTGTTTATACTTTGGCATTTACTGGGGTGTATTCTATCATCCACATCCATGTTTCCTCAATATGTAATATTATTTCCATTCACCTACAATTTTTTAAATCCTATTTTACCCTTCGGTGAGTTTTTAGTAAAAGATATGAAAGGAATCTTTCGTTATTTTTCGTACGAGGTACTTTTTGACTTTTCCGACAAGAGTACGAAGAATGTTTTTTTTAACTTATACGGCATGAATGGATTTTTTTAACATTATTTCCAAAAATATTCCTTTACAAGTTTTCATGTTTATTTTTAATCAACTTCTTTTAGTTTAAAATTGTATGACATGTTAAGAAAGGAAAAGTGTTTTTGAAGTAGAAAGAATATTTTCCTCAAGAATGAGGTCATGTGTTTTATCAAAATTATTTTCCATCTAAGATAATAAAGGGTTCTGTTTCTATCCCTATTATTAAATGTATTTGATTATGTTGTGATTGAAATAATTTTATGAATTCCTTAATCTTATTTGAATTGTTTTATGATGTCACGATGTTTAAGATTCCCATTTTTATTACATGGGTTATGCAATGATGTATGATTTATGATTTTGTGGAACACATAAGAATGGTATCATTATGAGATGGGTGGGACCTATATCTCCCTAAAATTAATTGGGTAAATATTTTATATCTCATGAGATAGACATGGCTGGAATGGTAGGTTATACCGGTTCAGTGAAATAGGACTGAAACGAGGGTGACTCGGTTCAGAAAGGGACTTTGTCCACTAAGATAGTCTTGGTAATGAGTCTTGACTAATAAGAAATGATTCTCTATGATTATGTGTGTATTCCACCAAGTTTCATGTTTTAAGTTATGATAATTGGGATTTCATTTCACTACTATTATTTATCCCATGTTATGAAATTATGCTCTCTTTTACAGGTTAATATTTCCAAAATGTTATGTTCTTATGAATATGATGTGATTGATATTTCTTTTGTTTACCATTAATGAGCATTTGATCTCACCCTTTTATGTTTTATTTTCCCCAGGATATAAAGAAAGGTTTTAGGTAAAAAAAGATCTTTATGGGAGATGTTGAAGATCATTCACCACGATTAGAAGATTATATTCCGAGTTTCCAAAGACACTAAACTATTACGATCCTTGTGTGTATGTTTTTGTTATGTACTAAGTATTCTGCAAAATTAATGTAATTTCCATGTACGTTAGGCTTCGGGTCTCTACACTTGAATTTTTTTTAGAGAAATATATAGAAATTTATTTTTGGGTTACTCTTTTTGTTGCCCTTTATTAAAAAATTGAGCAACCACTTAAGCCAAGGGACCAACTCAGTCCAACACATGTGGGACGATACCTCTACCACGCATGAGAGATAGACCATAAAAGTTTCATGTTAAAAAAGAGTATGTGTATATCCCATAGTGAGAGAATACATGAGTGGGTATATGTATATCACCCACAAAATGTTTTGAGGTGGGTAGTGGGCTTACAGAGGGTGGTGCAGCCTATGAAGCCCAAGTATGTACAATGTGTTTAGGTTCCACCCCTAATGTCGAATCGATATGCAGCAGGAACAACGAATATTATTAGGGAGTTCATGTCTAAATGGAATATTAATATGGGACTCGGAAAATTTCATCACTATTAATCCACCTAAAATGATATGCATATATGTTTATTTGTTTGATCCTATGCATAGGAAACATTTGATCAAGCCATGATAATCTTCTAACTTCATCCAAAAATATTCCTCATGCATTTATAGTTCTTCATTCCACAACTCTTTATTATCAAGAAGAAGAAATCTAGTGTCACTTAATAAATTTGATGATTCAAACATGATCGATGCATCATGAAACTTTTTTGGCATGAATAAAATGAAGTCCAAACCTAGACAATGTGAATATTGATACATTTTTTGATGAACGTAATTTCTGGAGTTGTGTATGTTATTATGGAAATGAATGTAGAATAAAATTTGTGTTCATTAAAGGTTGGGGTAGTGGACAGAGTAAGTGGTATTTGTCTACAAATACTCCTAGATGTGGTTGATCTATGGTATGACCCAAACACAAAACTAATAGAGACAAGTTGATAGTGAAAATAAAACTAGAAAACTCTTTATATTCATGAAGTGATTTTTTTACATTGATGTTGTTCCGTGTCCTTCACATTAATATTATGGGGATTTTTTGTTCATGAAACTTCTCTTATGCTTCTCACTTGTGAAGAAGTTTCCTGATGAAATACTAAATAAGTATCTATGAATCATTGTTATGTTAAGAACTTGATCATAATTCATGGAAAACTATAAATTCATGATGGAATTTAGTTTTCTAATTTTTAAATTTTTCACACTTGTGAAGAAGAAAAATCATTTCATAATATAATCATATGAAAGAACGTGGTAATATCTTCTAAATGATATTCATGTTTTGTTTGAATACAAAAATAAATATAGTGAGTGTCTTTAATGAAGATAAATGGCGATGTAGTACATGGGATAGGGATTTGTGAAGTATTACAATGCATGTGGTCTTGAAATGAATGTACAACTAATGTAGTTATAAATAATTAAGTGGGGATATTTTCATGCACATGAAATAATGCATGCATAATTTTAAAAGACCATTCATTGTATTATACAAGCATAAATATTGAGAAATGAACATACAATATAAATTTATTAGAGTGTTTAGTGTGTTTTGAAAAAATATAGTGACTTATTCGATGATGTAAATAATATATGAGTTATCAATGTGATAAGAATTCAAATACCGATAATACTAAGTTTTTTCAAGTTCTATCTTTCATAAAATAGCATTGAAGATGTTTTTGTACATCACTTAGAAAAATCACATTGAGGCTGGGACATTATCAGTTGTAGGAAGAATTTCCCAAGAATTTTTCCACTATGCAAACTAATCGTTCACATTTGAATAGAATAATTGAGTAACACTGACATTACTAATCAGTGGTTTTGGAAGTTAAATGAACTATACTAGATAAAATTTGATCTTTTAGGCTTGTGAAGGAAGACTGTCATATATATGTATAATGATATTTCTATTTTTGGATCAACCTTGAAGAATTAAATAATTTATGTATTTTGGTATGTAAGTGGGGTTTATCATACATTTTGGGATTAAAGTGGAGATAATCCTTCTAGTTTGTGTTGGATATAGAAAATAACCCTTTTATTTGGATTTGTAATAAGTGAATAAGTATTTAGTTGATGTTTGGAGTAGTGTAATAGATTTTGTTATAGTGAATAATCTGTAACCAAGGGGGATAACTAGTTATAGGAAGAATTAGGTATAATTATAAACTTTGTAAATATTGTGTGCTTATATCTCCATTATTATAACTAAAAATTAAGTGATACTGATATATAATATTGAGTAGATCAAGAAACTTAATAAGTTTAAAATTTTAAATTTTTAAGAAAAATAATTCATAAAAAGAAACCACTGATTCCACCCACCACTTAGTCCTCAATATTTCCTGGAAGTCAATAAATAGTATTAGTTAAAATTATCACCCAAAATATAAACAAATTATTTTGAAAAATATAGAATATTAATTCTTCTAGAAATCGAGGTGTCCCCACTTTTGATGGAAATAATTATCATATTTTGAGTAATATAGTAAAGACCCAGAAATTCTATGTAATTTTTTTTAAATATATGGGAATTTTACTTGTCTGTAAAAATTGACGGCGCGTGATTCCGAGGCCCGGAGTGCCCGGAACAAATTTCTGAAAATTATTTTTGGCAACATTCAATAAATGTGCTAGTGGGTCTTTTCTATCTTTTGAAATGTTTCTCAAAAATTAAATCTGAGGGCACCATTGAACTCACAGCGCCAGTATTCGCTTAAGAAGACTTTCACCTCGATGGCAGTTGGTCGAGGGTGAAAGTTATTTTTTGTTTGTCGTGTAAGAATAAATTAAAAAAAATGTATGACATTTTTATTTTTATTTTCAACACCCATGTCGGTGTTGGGAGGTGGGGTCCACCGGAACTTAACCTCTATATGGAAGTTGAGGTGTGGGGACCACCAGACCTTTACCTCTCATGAGAGGTTTGTAGTGGTGGGGACCAACTGAACCATAACTACCCATGAGAGGTTATGGTGGTGGGGACCACCCGGGACTAAACCCCTTAAATTGAGAAACTCTCAACCCCCCCCCCCCCTCATTAATGTGGAGGAGCCTCTTGACTTCCTCTACATTAATTGTGAAAATGTGCATAACTTTATTTTTGACAACCCTTCTCTTGATTAATTATACCACCCACCATAATTAATTTAGCGTTTTGAATTATTTCCCACAAAATAATAGATGGCTTAATCTATTAATTTGGAACCATTTTACATTTTCTTGGAATTGGGATAAAGCTTCTCAAATTAATAACGCTTCCTCCATGAAGAACGTCGTTGGGGAACTTCTTCGATCATTTTCCTCATAAGCACCTTGTGGAGGCAACCGAAGCAGGATGTCTTTGATGAACGACCTTCCCTACTCATCATCGTCAGCAAACAATATGAGGTAGGCGTTTAATTGTGTTTGATTATTTGTGAGAATTTGTAGGGTGAATGATTGATTTTATTCTCCCTTCCATTATTGACAATTCTTTGAAATTCAAGAAGGAATTGAACTGCTTTCTACCACTCTAAATGCAGTGGGTGCAGGACAAATGAACATTTCCTGACCCCTCGGTCATTCTTCTTTGATGTGTACTTCGAAATGGAGGAAGGTGACAAAGGAAACAGCATTTCGCCACCAGCGACCACCGCCAATCCGCGCCGCCGCCGAACCACCACTGTGCCGAGCCGCTGAGCCGAGCCACCCCTTCGAGCTGAGCCACCACTCCGGGTCAGGCCGCCTGCATCCCTCGTAGTGCCCCGGCCGAACCGGCCCGCGCCCTCGCGGCGCCCGGGCCACACCATCCCGTGCCCCCCACGGCGCCCTGGCCAAACCGGACCGCACCCCTAGCAGTGCCCCGGCCGAACCCGCCCTTGCCCCCTGTGGCACCCCGGCCAAACCGGCCCATGCCCCCTGCGGTGCCCCGAATGAACCGGCTCGTGCCCCTTGGGGCACCCTGGCTGAACTGGTCCCGCGCCCCTGTGGCACCACCGCGGATGAGCTGCCCCGTGGCACCCACGGGCTCCGCAGCCCCTCGCGGCCCCCGCAGCCAACCAATCCTCCCAGTGGGCCGAGCCTGACCTAGCGGGTCAAGCCTGGTCGACCTGAACCAGGTCGACCCATACTAGGTCGGTCCAGGTCGGTCCGACCAGGTCGGACCAGACCGAGGCCCACTATGACCCTTTATGCTCTTTTGGACACAACATTGGCATCAAATGTCTGTTTGACGAACCATCAGCATCGCTGGAAATCTTGGAGTGAGACAGTCCCTTTGAGTATACACTACTAGAGTTTTGGTTTTAGATGGGAAATGGTCAGGTAGGATTGAGCACGAATCTAACCGGGTCCCCAAGACTAAATGGATAATAACTCACAAATCGTGTGTCTAATTGATGGGTTGTCTGTTGAGTTGAGACCCACTTGACATGGAGGACCTTTGAGATAATTCTTCATGGGACTTCGTGATAGTTAGAGTATCGACCAGTAGCTCATGATGCGGATCCTCCCAAAGACGAGAAAGCGTAGTGCGGAGACCTAGTAGCTGGATGAGACCTAACAACTGCTAACCATTACGACTCGAAGTGACTAGACTAGCCTAGTGGGGAGAGCCTTGGTGTCAAGGCAGACCCATAGTGGAGAGTGCCTTGGTGTTGTGGCAGACCCACGGTACTCGACAGGAGGAGTACCTCAGCAGGCTACGGGGGTGAGATCGCTTGGTGACACGGAAGACCCACGGTGGGGAGCATGCTTGGTGATGCAGCAGATCCACGGTACTCGATAGGAGGAGTACCTCCATAGTCCAAGGTTAGTGGGAAGCATGCTTGGTGTCATGGCAGGCCCACAATACTCGATAGAGGAGGAGTTCTCCAACATCCAAGGTTTCGATAATCTTACTGGGGAATTTTACTTGATACTACCCCTAGAATAAAATCCTAGTTTTAGCAAAGTTATTACTTCTGTATTTTAATCATGATGGATATGGATCACTTGATAACTTAGGTATATGTATGGGTGTATACCTAAGTACGGTTATCTATTGATTTCATTCTTTGTGTTTATCGTTGATGGATTTTGTGAGACCTAGAGGGTCTTGGGGTCCCTACTGAGTATCGTTATACTCACCCCTGCATGGGATATGCCCGCACTTCGTTGTGTTGGATGCAGATGAAGGACAGTGCTGACAGAGGATGAGAGTAACAAGACTAGATGGTACTCGGAGGTGGACCATACGGCGTGTCAGTACCAGAAGGAGACGGACGAACGTGGAGTGCTGAGGAAGTGATTTGTACCTACCCTTCAGGTAGGAACCTCGGAGGACGATCCAGTAGCTGTCTTTTCTCTTTCTTCAGTTGTATTGAATTTCAGTTGTACTTGTACGTTTACTGTTGGGCTTGTATTCTGGCCCCTTTACATTTTTCACTCTTTTGTTATATAGTTTACTTGTTGTTTCGGCTGGCTGTGTGCTTGATTGTGTGTGTTTTTACATGTTATAAAGGCAATTACTTCCTAGTTTTAGGGAATTACGCCTTTTGTGCTAGTTTTCATCCTCTGGCCTTTGGTAGTCGGGCTTGGGGTAGTCACGGCACCTGCCCCGGGAGTCGGGTCATGACAAATTCGTATTAGAGGAGTCGGTTCTACTTCAAAACAAAGGACTCTAATATTTTCTATGAAGCAATAGTGTTATGTGTAGTGAGTGTGGTTTTTAGTTTTGGGAGTCCAGTGTTGGTGTGGCGGCTGACGTATCCATACACCAGGACCCTGACTATTGATTTCTGACTAAGTGCACGAAAACACTGATTGTGTGTGTGTTTTCAAAAGTTTTGTTTTAGTCATCTCACCAGGTATAACTTTTAACCGTAGCACACCTGTTTCTTTTCAGGATGCATCCACGCTGACAACCGGCTAGAGTTACGAGATTTGTACGCACTGATATCCCACCGAGAGATGAGGCATCACAGCGGGACCCTCTTCCAATAGAGGAACCGGTGGAGGCACAAACGGTACCATTACCTTTTGGGCCACCAATTCCACCATCCCCAGAAGCAGATGGTAAACACCACTTGAGTGCATTGCACGAGTTCCAGCACTAGAGGCCACCCAGGTTCACGGGAGAGACAGACCCGCAGGCGGCTGAGGATTGGCTGGAGGCTATCGTGAGAGTTTTCCAACTGGTAGGGACAATAACCAATCTCATGGTGATTCTTGTTTTCATCCTTCTACAGGAAGAAGCAGGAAGATTTTAGAGCTTGATTCTCTAGGTCCACGACGATGTGACGCTTCTCAGGGAAAATTTGAGAGCCTGTTTTGGGCAGATTTTGTCCCAGCAACTCATCGCATAGTGCGCATACAAGAGCTACTTCATCTGCAGCAGGACAACATGATTATATCTCAGTACTCAGAAAGGTTCACTGACCTTTCACACTACTCCACAAATATGGTGTAGGACCCATTCTTTAGGTCCTCGACCTTCAACAAGGGACTCAGGTGGGATATTAGGGCTTCGGTGATCTCACTTAGTATCCCGACGTAGGTGGGGTGTTATAGAGAGCCCTCTTGGTGGAGAGTTTCCTTATTGAGAAGTCACCAGCAGCGAGACCCACTACCAGTCATCACGTAGCAGAGTCTTCTATATCTGGCAGTAGACAGACATCACAGAGGTCCAAGAGGACCAGACCTACAAGTGGACGACCGCATGACATGGGATCGATTGTGCGAGGAACCCGAAGTGGAGACAGACATGTCAGGTGCGGGCAGTGTTTCACATGTGGCAAGAAGGGTCACACGTCTCGTGACTGTCATACCCGCCATTTGGATGATCATCAGACAGTCGAAGGACCGCCCATGCAGAGACATATATTTGATCGAGGTGGTCCGTAGGAAGAAAGTAGACATGGAAGAGGATCTGGTCATGCAGCTGGCGGTGGGTGACGATTCGAGATATTACCGCCACCAACACTAGGAGGTCCACCCTGACCGCAGGGAGCAAGTGGACAGGGGAGAGCTCATCTACAGGTAGCTGAGGCTTATGATCATGGTTCTCCACAGATGATTCGAGGTACAATCTGTGTCTACTCCACCATAGTTGTTGTACTTATAAACACAGATGCCAGTCACTCTTTTATTGACAATTCCCTCATTCAGAACTCATAGATTCCGAAGGAGACGTTGGCTTGATCCTTACAGCTAGAGATTCATATAGGAGAAAATTTGACGATTACTCACTAGTGCTGGTAGTGCGATCTTACTCTAGGAGGTGAGAGCTTCGGCTAGGATCTCCTAGTAGGGACGTCGAGGCCTTACGATGTCATCTTGGGTATGGACTATTTATCTATATTCCATGCTCAGATTTTCTGTATTACGTGCAAATTAGGGTGTATCCAAATTGATGAGACCAGGTTTACCTTCACCGGAAAGAAGGGAGCCTATGAAGCGCAGGATGGACTTACTCGGTGGAGGGTGCAGCCGATTACACATCAGTGGGCCAGCCTTACCCTCATAGCTATTGATGTGGAGAGTCCGATCTACCCTACAGTGGTGGACTAGTACACAGATGTTTTCCATGGTGATGTCCCTGGTCTACCTCCTCACAGAGAGGTGGACTTTTACTTTGAATTTTACCTCGGGATGGTACAAATATCTACACCAGCATATCAAATGGCTCCCACGGAGATTCGTGAGCTGCGGGTACAGCTGGAGGACTTACAAGGGAAGGGATTTATTCGGCCCAGTGTTTCTCCCTGGGTAGCCCCGATTTTGTTCACCAAGAAGGTGAATGGGAAATTGAGGCTTTATGTTGATTATCGGTGCCTTAACCCGGTGATTGTGAAGAACAAGTAACCACTCTAGAGGATTGACAACCTCTTTTTTCAGTAGAAGGGATAATGGTGGTTCTCGAAGATAGACCTCAGATCAGGCAATCACCAGCTCAGAGTTTGAGATGAGGATGTGCAGAAGACTTCTTTCAGATGTCGGTACAGCCACTATGAGTTCTTGATTATGCCTTTCGACATAACCAATTCTCCAGCAGTGTTCATGGGACACATGAACAATATCTTTCATCCATACCTTGATCTCTTTGTCGTAGACTTCATCAACGACATTCTGATCTACTCGACTACTGAGGAGGATCATGATTATCATTTGCGGGTAGTACTGGACACACTCCAATAGCACCAGCTTTATGGTAAACTCTCAAAGTGCTAGTTCTAGATCCAATAGGTTCACTTTCTGGGACATGTCATCTAAGAGGATGGAGTTTTAGTGTATCCAAAAAATATTGAGGTGGTACTTTCTTGGGAGCCACCTAGGAGTGTGATAGAGGTTCGGAGTTTCTTGGATTTTGATGGGTACTACTAGAGGTTTTTCCTAGAGTTCACCAAAGTTTAATCACCACTATCAGCCTTGAAAATTAATGGGAAACCCTTTGTGTGGGTTGATATATGCTAGGAATGTTTTCAGGAGCTGAGGCAGAGGCTGACTACTTCCCCCATCTTTAGGCTTCTAGAGGAAGGCGTAGGGTACCTAGTCTACTGCGATGCATCAAGGACTGGACTCGGATGTGTCCTGATGCAGGACCGATCAGTGATCGCATATGGTTCACGAAATATGAGACAACACATAAAGAACTATGCTACCCATGACCTGGAGTTAGTAGAAGTGGTCTTCGCCTTGAATATGTGGAGACACTATCTGATACGAGAGTACTTTACAATGTACTCTGATCACAAGAGTCTCATGTATATCTTCTCCCAGAAGGACCTGAACCTGAGACAGTGACTTTGGATTGAGTTCCTCTAGGAATATGACTTCGAGATAGTCTATACTCCTAGTAAGGGGAACGTTGTTACACATGCACTCAGTATGAGATCTCGTATACAGCTGCAAGGTGAGGCAATGGAGCAACTGGCTGGTTTGCAGATATCCTTTGTGGATAGAGATAGAGCATCTTTTCTACAGTCTCTTACAATCACTCCCCCACTTCTTCAGTTATTCAAGGAGGCGCATCATGGGGACGCAGACTGCGAGACATTACGTGTTCAGATATCCACAAGACATGCACTCGATGGATTTTCTGAAGGTGGGGATCCCGTCATCCTCTTCAGAGGACATACCATGGTACCAGTGTCACATCATGAGGAAGTGTTGAGGGAGTTCCACAGATCCCCTCTATAGGTACATCCAAGAGTGGAGAAGATACACCAGGGCCTCCAACAATTTCATTGGTTGCTGGGAATGAAGAAAGCAATTGCAGAGTTTGTCTCCCGATGCCTCAATTGTCAGCAAGTGGAGGCAGAGCATCAGGTACCAGCATTCTTGGTTCAGCCTTAAGAATTCCCAGAGTGGAAGTGGGATGGGATATCCATGGACTTTGTGACAGTTATTCCACATACATCCAGGGGACATGACTTGATTTGGTTGATCTTCATCTGACTCACCAAGTCTTCCCACTTCCTACCAATCAGAGAGTAGGGTTCAATAGAAAGCTTGGGACGCCACTATGTGCTAGAGATTGTGTGACTAAATGGAGTACCCATGACGATAGTCTCTGATCGTGATACATGTTTTACTTCCCGGAAATGGAAGGGGTTACAAGAGACTTTCGGGATACAGCTTGGTTAGAGCACCACCTTCCATCCTCAGATGGATGGTCATACTGAGCGGACCATTCAGAGCCTCAAGGACATGTAGCATTCTTGTGTCCTCGACTTCAGTCACAGCTGTGAAGATCACTTTCCTTGGGTGGAGTTTTCATTCAATAATAGCTATCACTCCACCATTGGGATCGCACCAATTGAGGTGTTATATGGGAGACCTTGTAGATCACCCTTGTGATGGACTAACCCAGGGGAGTTAGCACTAGTGGAACTAGTGGTGGTATGGGCTACCAAAGAGAAGGTGCAGGTCATCCAGGAGCGGATGAAGACAACAAAAAGCAGGTAGAAGTCGTATGCCGACAGGAGATGGAGACCACTATAGTTTGTGGATGGTGACCATGTCTTTCTACGGGTCTCACCTTGATGAGGTTTTCGGAGATTTGGCTGAGGCGTCAAGTTATATCTGGGGTTCACCAGAACTTTTCAGGTCCTTAGCAGAGTTAGCAAGGTGGATTACTGCTTAGATCTTCCACCTCAGTTGCACCAGGTGCACGACGTCTTCCATGTATCCCAACTGAGGAGATACATGCACGATCATTCTCACATCATCGACCATGGAGAGCTGGATGTCGATAATGGAGAGAATTTTATGAAGGTTCTAGTAGATATTGAGGATCGACAGGAGCGGGTCCTTTGTGGATGTTCGATACCTTTGGTGCATGTTCGCTGGTAGCACGGGAACCTCTAGGAGAGCACATGGGAGTGGGAGGCTCATATGTGTGCTCAGTACCCCCACTTGTTCCCTTAGATTGAGTTGTGGCTTACGGGGATGTAAAGCCTAAGGTGGGGAGAATGTAAAGACCCAAAATTTCCATGTAATTTTTACTAAATATGTGGTATTTTAACGAGTCTGTGAAAATTGACTCCACCTGATTCCGAGGCCTGGAGGGCTCGAAATGAATTTATGAACATTATTTCAGGTATGTTCAATAAACATGCGAGCGGGTTTTTTTAACTTTTGAACCAGTGCTCAAGAATTGAAATCTGAGGGAACCATTGAACTCAGTGCCACGGTATTCTTTTAAGAAGACTTTCACCTCAATGATAGTTAGTCGAGGGTGAAAGTTAGTCTTTCAGTTTTTCATGTAACAATAAAATAAAAATAAAATTTTATGACATTTTTATTTTTATTTGCAACACCCATGTGGGTGTTGGGAGGTGGGGTCCACTAGAACTAAACCTCCATGTGGATGTTGAGATGTGGGGACCACCAGACCATAACCTCTCATTAGAGGTTAAGGTGGTGGGGACCACCAAACCATAACCTCCCATGAGAGGTTTTGGTGGTGGGGAATACCCTAGACTAAACCCCCCCCCCCCCCTTTAATTGAGAAACTCTCATCCCCACCCCCATTAATGTGAAGGAGCATCTTAACTTCCTCTACATTAATTGCGCCAACACACATACCTTTATTTGTTCCAACCCTTCTCTTGATTAATTATTCTACCCACCATAATTAATTTATCTTTTTTAATTCTTTCCAACAAAATAATAGATGGCTTAATCTATTATTTTTGAACCACTTTACATTTGGGTGGAATTTGTAGAAAGCTTCTCCAACGAAGAATGCTTCCTCCACGAAGAACGCAAGCGGGGAACATCTTTGACCTTTTCCCTCGGAAGCACCTTGTAGAGGAAACTGACGTGGGACATCTTCGAAGAAGGACCTTCCCTACTCATCATCGTCAATGAACAATAAGAGGTAGGGGTTTTATTGTGTCTTATTATTTGTGGGAATTTGTTGGGTGATTGATTTATTTTCTTCTCTCTTCCATTCATGATAATTCTTTGAAATTCATGAAGGAATTAAACCGCTTGCTACCACACTAAACGCAGTGGGTGCGGGCCAAACAAACAAGGAATGACCCCTCCACAATTCTTATTTGATGTGTACTTTGAAATAGAGGAAGGCGAAAAAGGCAACAGAGCTCCACCACCCATGACCTCCATCGCTCTGTGCTGCCGCTAACCCGCTGTCATGCCGATCCGCCGAGCTGAGCCACCACTCCGAGTCGCGTTGCCGCTTCGGGCCGAGTCGAGCCGCCTTCGCCCCTAATGGATACCCAGATAAACCGGCCCGCACCCCCCACGACACCCCAGCTGAACCATCTCGCTCCCCCCATGGAGCCCCATCCAACCCCCCACCCCCCCTGTGATGCCCCAACCAACCTGGCCCCGCACCCCTGTGGTGCCCCAGCCAAACTGGCCTCGTGTGCTCGCAGCACCCCCGCAGCCGAGCCACCCACTGGCTCCTGTGGGCTTTGCATCCCCTCGCGGCCCTCATGGCGTACCGTACCTCCCAGTGGGCCCGGCCTGACCCAGCGGTTCAGGCCAGGTCAACCAATGCCAGTTCGGGCCGGTTCGGTCCCACTACGACCCTTTACGCTCTTTTGGCCATAACATTGGCATCGAACGTCCGTTTGAAGAACCGTCAGTGGCACTGGAAATCTTGATGTGAGATGGTACCTTTGAATATACTCCACTATAGTTTTGGTTTGAGAAGGGAAACGGTCATGTTGTATCGAGCACGAATCCAACCGGGCCTGCGGAACTAAATTGCTAATAACTCCCAGATCGGTCGTCCGATTGACGTGCCATCTATTGCGTTGAGACCCCCTTGACATGGTGGACCTTTGAGAAACTTGTTCTTGGGACTTTGTAACAATTTGAGTATCAACCAGTAGCTTGTGAAGCGGATCCTCCTGGAGACGAGCGAGCGTATTGCAGAGACCTAGTAGCTGGCATAGACCTAATGACTACTGACTGTTACAACTCGGAGTGACTCGACTAGCCCAGTGGGGAGCACCTTGGTGTTACGATAGACCCAGAGTGGGGAGATCTTTGGTGTCACAGCAGACCCACAGTACTCGATAGGAGGAGTACCTCATCAGGCTACAAGGGGGAGCGTGCTTGGTGACGTGGCATCCCCATGGTGGGGAGCACGCTTGGTGACGCGGCAGATCCACGGTACTTGACAAGAGAAGTACCTCAGCAGTCCAAGGATAGTGGGAAGTGTTCTTGGTGTCATGGAAGGACCACTGTACTCAATATAGGAGGATTTATCCAGTAGCCGATGTATCTATAATGTGACTGGGGACGTTACTTGATACTACCCCTAAAATAAAATCCTAGTTTGAGCTGATTTAGTACATCTTTGTTTTAATCATTATTGAGACGGATCACTTGATAACTTTTCGTATATGTATGGGCACATACCTATGTAGGTTTATCAATTTATTTCATTCGTTGTGTTTGTCCTTGATGGATTTTGTGAGACTTAGAGTGTCTTGGGGTCCCTACTGAGTATCGTTATACTCACACAAGCATGGGCTATGCCCACACTTCGTTGTGTTGGATGCAGATGATGGACAATGCTGATAGAGGCTGAGAGTACCAGGACTGGACGGTACCCGTAGGTGGACCATACGGCTTGTCAGTACCCAGAGGAGACGGACAGACATGGAGTGCCGAGGATGCAATCTGTACCTACCCTTTAGGTAGGAACCTTGGAGGATGATCCAGAAGCTATCTTTTCTCTTTCTTCAGTTGTATTTCATTGTAATTGTACTTGTATCTTTACTATTGGGCATGTATTCTAGCCCCTTTTACTTTTAGCACTCTTTTGTTATACAGTTTACTTGGTGTTTCGTCCAGCTGTGTGCTTGCTTGTGTGTGTGTTTATAGGTTATAAAGGCAATCCCTTCCTGGTTTTATGGAATTATACCTTTAGTGCTAGTAGCCATCCCCAAGCCTATTGAAGGAAGGCTTGGGTTAGTCACGACATCGGCCCCAAGGGCCAGTTCATGAAAAATATGATATTACCTTACCTCCTATCACTTATCATAAATGTGAGAGATGCTAGAATAGTGGGTTTTCTGCCCATTTTTCATAATGAATCTATGAAATAAGTTGTTAAGAGAAGTTTGGATTTATATAAAAAGGATCAGGATTCCATCCTAATGTCTCTATCAGTGAAGGTCCAAAAAATATCATTTGTCTCTTGACTACCAAGGTGATCTATTAAAAAAATAAGTAGTTATGTATGTAATTTCGATGTCAATGAATCCAAAATACAAGTTTCGATGAGTCAGTTTAAGTATGTGAAAATAACAGATAAATAAAATATTGATGACAATTTCACCAGATTAAATAAGATAGTCGATAACATTTGAGGATTTTTTGAGAAGTTGGATGAATATGTAATTATCATAAAATTGATTAGGAATTTTCTAAATCATTTTAATTTCAAAATTTTATCTCTTGAAGAAATATATGAATGATATATTTATGGAATAAAACATTTTAATATCTTTTGAGATGAGTAAAATTCCAAATTTCAAAAAAAAATTGAAATTTCCATTGAAATAGTAAGAAGATAAAAAGTTAAAGAAAAAGATATTGTGGAATTATGTGTTTTAGATCATGATGAGGAAGATAAATACTTAAAATACATTGTTACTCTTGTATGAAATTGATTCAAAAATGGTTAGTGGAATGGAACAAGTAAGAATCCAATAAACTACATCAACTATGGTGACTATAGTCATTTTGAGAATAACTTTATGAGAAAAAAATCTAATTAATTAAAATCATAATCATAATTTCATGATATGAGAATTCAGAATCATAAATGGGGTAAAAAGTATAAGAAGAGACTCAATAACAGAAGAGAAATATTATGAAAAATCATAGGAATGATTCATCATCAATTTATTCTTTGAATAATGAATTTTTTCCATTCTCATATAAAAAGTAAATGATTCAATAATTAGTAGTGATAATGAAGAATAAAGGACAGAACATTAGTGGGAGCTGAAATAAAAATGAGAATTATATATTGGAAAAATATAATTACTCAATAAAGAAAAGAAGATGCTTTAGAAAGAAATTAAAACATCATTTGATGAGAATAATTAAATATGAATGAAAGAATAATCACAGGTTTATTAGGTCAAGAAAAACAAGAATAGGGAATCTGAACATGAAACGATTATCACAGATCTCAAAAAGGAACTAGCTGCAAGGAAGAAAGAACTTGTTGAGACGTAATCCATATGTATGATAGTACAACATGAGTTGGACAAAGATTGAGAATATATTAATAAATCATTAGAAATTAAAGGATAATCTTCTCATGTTTTTGAGATGAAGGGTTTAACCATCAGGTTAACAATGGTATTTTTCAAGTCAAATCTATTATAACTAACAATGCAGGTCACAAAAAAACCATAGATAAGTTTGGCCCAATAAAACTAATAGGTAATCTTATACATCAAAGAATTTTAAGAATATTACAGGGAGGCCACAACCCCCTAAGAAAAGTGAATTTTGGATTTCAAAAGGATAACAAGAACACAACTCTTGATAGATTTGTAAACAATATAGGAGAACAATGTTTCATGTTTTTTTAAATATTATGGTAAATATGGAAACAAAGTCTATTTTGTACATAATCTTCATTTATAATTATGTGATTTTTATTTCATTCAATAAAAGAGACTTTTACTCTTGGTAAATATCTCATTTAGCCTTAAAAATGGGAGTCTCAATGAAAATTTGAGGAAAAACTATTAGAGAAAAAAACTAGTGACCAAATATTTAATATGACTATGTACCCAGAATAAATTTCATATTCTACAAGATATTCAAGGAATATATAGTTTTGAAGGTTATAAAGATGAGTTATGAATGACAAGGTTAAAAGTATATGTTCCATACTTTGTTAAAGTAAAAACATTTCAAAAATAAAACCAATGGAAAGTAATGTAGACATTTTTAGAAGATTGAGAATAATAGTAAATAATGCCTAATTATTTGACTAAATGAATTCAAATTAGGTAAAATATTATAAGAGGCTGAGAAACATTATGAGGCAAAAGGTAATCAAGTTGTTCCAAAAGGTAATGTAAAATTTGACAAGAATTTAACCATAACGTGAAACATGAAGCTTCAAAATACTAAGGTGGAAATTTTTATTTCAAAAATAGAGTAATTTTAAAGTAAGAAATAGTATTTTCTAAAAAATGAGACATAAAACAAAAATAATAATCTAAATAAATATTCCCATATTGAGATTGGTAGAAAAGAATTCCCTATATTTGAAGTAATATCTTAGTCAGGATATCATTTTTGAGAAACCCAAAGTTACCTACTTATTCCCCATTATTTTATATGTTTTGAGCTAACATGTAGCTGATTTAAGGAGAAGATTTAGTTTTTCACTTATTTATAGAATTAACATATTTTACTTTATCCATTATTTTCACTTTAATGAAATGTAGGGAAAAGCACACCACTCAAGTGGGAGAAACCTTGGGAAGAAAATTTCATTTAACTAAATTCTTTTGAATCTAAATATATTTTATAGATTTCAAACTTGAAGGTTTAGGTATTCCAAACAAAATTACATACCTCATTCATAATTGTATTAATTTTATTAATTATGGAGGGGTGCGTGGTTTTTTCCAAGATGATAAAAAGGGAGTTATATTTTTTATTATACCTAAACTTTGTGATATATTTTTTTAAGTGTGTGTAGGATCATGTATTTCCAGTCTTAACAAACCTAATTTTGAGAAATAAAAAATATGAGTAGGATATCACATTAATTTTAGTTAATAAACATCATAGGAAATCATGTTTATGTCTATATTTATTTAAATATTTGGTTAGCCCATATAGACTTAGAGTAGACCAACTATTTGATATATGCTAAGAGAACCATGTGGTACTATCCTACTCTTATAAAAAATGGGTAATATAATGAGAGTGACTTTAAAGGAAGAATAATATATGTGAAAACTCCAACATATCCTTTTTATTTTATTTTCAACAAGGGGTAGAAATTTTTGAGCACACATATTGAGTTTTAAAAAGGTGAATAAATGTTAAAAAAATAAAAATGGGGATACTTTTTAGCATAAGTTTTGACTTTTTTTTAGTTAGCTTTAAATATGTTTTTGGTGAGTTGAGATGAAGTGGTGCTTGTTTGATAATTGTTATAGATTCATTTAATGACATTATATTTCATTCTTGATCAATTATCGTTATTATTGTTATAATTGTTAAATCATTATTAATATCAAAGACATGTTCCAATTTCATTTGGATAGTTGAAAAATATAAAAAATATTGATTAAATAGAATATATTTTATTTTTAAATTTTTATGGAATTTATAATTAAATTACACAATAAAATAAAGAAGGTAATTTTAAGGGAATTTAAAAGAAATTTGGTTTGGAAATTTTTGTTGATAAATATATGGAACATTATTTTTACAAATTATTTTTGTTAACCATTTTTAAAAAATTATCCAACCATTTAAGCCTAGGGACCAACTCAATCCCACAGATATGGGTGGAGACCATGGAAACATGGGATAGATATCCCAAAATAATTTTCATGGTGATAGAGAGGATTCATCATTACCATTGAGAACATATAGTTGAGTGGTTGGATGCATAAATCCCGTATAGAGATTAGAGGTGGGTAGTGGGATTGTGTAGGGAGACACAACCCGTGAAGACAAGGTGTGTGTAGTGTGTCCCGATGATGACCATGGTGTCGGATCAAGTGGTATTAGAAATGGAATGTTTTATTGAGGAGTGAAAATCCAAATTTAATATTGATGCGGGACTCATTAATGAAATTCATTTTTCATACAATTATAAAGATAAATATATAAAATGATCTATTTTATCTGATGAATGAGATCCATTCAAACAATCCATGATCATATTCCACCTTTGCATAAGGGTTTATAGAATGTGTTAGAAGCTCTTCATGTCATGACATTGGATTATGAATCCAAATAAGTATAGATACATTTGATCAACTTGATAAATCAAACCTGATCTATGCTTCATAAAAATTAACTTTACTAAATTAAAAAAAAAAGTCCAAAATGATATAGTGTGTTAATTTATACGTTTTTTTATGATAGTAATTTCTTAATTCATATAATCTATTGATGTTGAGTGTGGAGAAGAGAGGTGGTGAACATACAATGTTGGGGTGGTAGACTGATTCATTTGGGTTTCTCTATAAATACCCCCAAACTTGGTTATTCAATGATAGGATCCAAATGCATTTCCAAGAGATATAATTTAATAGGAGAAAGTATAAGAGGAAAAATATTTTTATTCATGAAGATAATTCCATGAATTCATGAAGTTCATTGGCCTCACATTTTCCTAACAATTATTTGATTTCTACAAACTATCTCTTATTCTACTCACATTGAAATAAGTTTCATGAGGAAGTACTAAAGAAGTATTCACATATCATTATTATAAAAATATCCTAAAAATAATGTTTAAAAAACTATACATGCATTAAGGGATTTAGTTTTCATATAGTAAAGTTTTTTCACACTTGAGAAGAATGTGTATCATTAAAGTGTGCACTCACACAATGTAATGAGTTTTTGAATGTTCTATCTTGAATAATATAATACTGATGTTTTTGTGCACCACTTGAACACAACATAGTGACATTGGGACATCACCATTAGAAGAAGTAGTTTCCTGATCATTATTTCTTTGAGGATACTGGTTACACATATGTGATCAGAATAATTGAGTAAGACTAACGAACCTGATCCATGGCTAGTGATGGCACTTGAAGTGTACATTAGAAAACCTGGTCATGTAGGCTCATAGAGGAAGAATATCATCTATAATGTTTAAGATATTTTTATTTATTGATCAACCCTAAAGAAGGAATGAATTATTCCAATTGGTTCTAGAAGTGAAATGTATCTTTTAATTAGATCTAAAAATCAAGAGAAGTCTTCTTGTTGGTTCTATAAGTAGTGAATAATTCATTCAATTAGTGTTAGAAGTATTGAATAATTATTTTAGTTAGTTCTAAAATTAGTTTAATCAATTGTTTGATAGTGGATAATCAATTACTACGGGTAACAGATAGTTGTATTAAAAAGTATAACTTTTTTCAAACCAAATAAATACTATGTACTACTCTCTCTATTATTAAAAATACACACAAGGTGAGATTTTGAGATAACAATATGTGAATTGTAACATCTAAGATCATGGTGCCGCCCAAGGGTGCCCCATGCACGGTTGGTCGCATGGCCTCAAACCCATTTCCACAAACACTAAAGGCTGAAAATAAGTAGTGAGGTCATAGGGTGTGATAGTGGGGAAACTATGCCCTCATTGGCAGAGTAAAAACAGTGGAAACAAATAGTAGCAATAACGGGAGCAGTAATAAAAATAAAAGTAAACAGCAAAAAACTAAATTTAATATAACAGAGGCCACAATACATATATATGATTCATGTCACATGTTTCTAGTTAAGAATACAAACAAGTAAAAATGTAAGAAATACAATTCAGAAACCAATGTATAGAATAAATAAGTAAACACCAGTAGTATCGCAATCCATGGCTTAGTCCCATTCTCTCTATCTCCAACAGTAATCAAGTACCTAATGAATAAGGGGGCTTTCACTTATCTATAACTGCAACCATATAATCTATTTGGGTCTAAAAGCATGACCCAAATAGGGTGTTAGAATAATCCCAGTAAGAAACCGCCAAAATATCTATGCCTAACTATCAGCAAATATATATAATAGGAAATATGTAGAAATGAAGAAATAAACTAGGAAGTACTCAAAAGTAACAAATCCCGCAGTTTTAAATTACATTCATGCACATTTATTATTTAATCTATTGAAATGTGTAAACCTTGGGATCTAGTCTAAGCTCTTTATCCCCTATGAAAGTTACAAAAATGATGTCTTCAAATTCCATCTAAACAAAACAAGTATGATCGAGTCCAGTCTTGTGCTTTGGCTTGACAGACTCATCACAATCATTAAATTATTCAATAAAAACCCCTTTTTGAAAGTTATTATAGTCTAATCCCCCTGATATAACATAACAACAATTCATTTAATAATGACCCATTAGGAAGCTCTCATGATCTAACCCCTTTGGTCTAACATAGAACTAAGCATTCAAAAACGACCACCTGGTCGCTCTCATGGTCAATAACCCTTGGTCAACATAACATAAATAATTTATAAATGACCACCTGGGTAGCTCTCAAAGTCTAAACCCCTAAGTCCATGGCCATCTGGAAGCTATCATAGTAAATACCCCTGGGTCAACATAATAGAAAAATATACATAAATGACCATACCTTAGGAAGCTCTCATTGCCAAATTCACCTTACTCCAACTTCCCCAATTCATAGTGCGGGAATCTCATACAATCAGTAACTTCATCCTAACGAAAAAAATATTGAGAAACAAGGCACTACTAAATGGAATTCTAGACCAAACTACCATAAGCAATAAAACCAGGGAAACATACCCATGGGGTATCTCATAACAAGGTACAAAACCTTACTCATAAGAAACAACCCTTTATCAATCAATCAATCCAAAGTAGGTAATAAACAAGGTTAAATTCCAAATAAATACATCCCTCAATCATGGGTATGTGGAACTTTTAGCATATATAATTCAAGACAACACAAATTAAAGGCCCAAATAACCTACCTCGATGTCGTACAATTGAAAAACATGAACTTCATCCCTTGAATCATCCTAGATCGATGTAGATATAGGGAAAGGTGAAAAATTACCCACCATGAATAACTCCTAAAAGTAGAAGAACTAGGAACAAAGGCTCTAGGGTTTTTGAGAACTCACTATTGGGATTCCATCGCACGTAACGATGTCTCAATCAGAGCCTTAACGGATAATCGGGAGGGGTTCGAACTTTGTCGGTCGTTCTATCACTCTTACGTATGAACCATGTGGAGAAGACGACAGTTCCAAATATGAGACATGACCCTGCACCGATATATCAATTAAAAAACAACATGGCATTTTCATTAAATTTACATTCCATGTATTATCCTTAACTGGCCCCCATATTAATCAGTTTTTCAGGTCACCATGCGGCCATGTACTCGGTGGTTACATGGCCAGTACGTGGTTGTACTTGGAAACTGGGTACAAGGAATGTACTCATAAATACACGGAATGTACTTAGAAAAAAACCACATTTCTACATTTTTCATTCAAAACAAACTAAAAACAATATCCACACCTAAAATGAAGATTCAGGTTCTTACAAACATCCCCCCTTAAATCAATTCATCCCTGAATTTCCCTTCCATGGGTGGTGATGAAGAATCTATGAACAACAATGGTCACTACGATTGTACGTTTGTCTCCATCTCCCAAGTCTCATCTTGTACTCTCTTGTGCTGCCATAGCACCCGTACCAGAGGAACAAACTAGTCATAGAGAACCTTTGTGTTGTGATCCACAATCCAAATAGTTTTCTACTCGAAGGATTCATCCACCTCTAACTCAACCATGTTGGGTTGAAATATATGAGACGGGTCTGAAAAGTAACATCGTAGCTGAAAAACATGAAATACAGAGTGCATAGCCTAGTACCTCTAAGGTAACTGCAACTGATAGGCAATCATCCAAACTATCTCCAAAAATCTCAAACAGCCCAATGCATCTCGGAGAAAGCTTCCCCTGTCATCTAATATTCCAGTGTCCTATCCTCGATGTGACAAGTAAGAAAACTTAATCTAAAACCTCAAACTCCAAAGGTCGTCTCCATCTATCAGCATAATATTTATGGTGAGAATGTGTAGTATCCATTATCTTATAAATCAACTCCACCTGCTTAGTGGTCTCTTGGAAAAGACAAGGTCCCATCATAGCTGCCTCTCCTACCTCCAGCAAACATAGAGGTAATCGGCATGGCCTGCCGTACATCGCCTCATAAGGTTCCATCTGAATCATTTCCTAAAAACTATTATTGTAGGAAAACTCCACCAGATGTATGTGTCTCTCCCAAGAGCCCTTGAAATCTTGGATGTATTCTCAAAGCATGTCCTCTAAAACCTGAATCATATCCTCAAACTGGCCATCTATCTAGGTGTAATTTCTCGGACCCCTCTGTTCCATTACTTTTTGAAAATGTGGTGTTAGAGGTGTTCTGGGAGGACAAGGTGACTTATCCCCAACACCTTTCCAAATTTCCAGTTCTGTGAATAGTGTTTTCAGGTTTATGAATAGTATCAGTAGGTGTACAGTGTTTCACATATCAGTTTCACAGATCGGTTTCACATATCAATTTTACATATCGGTTTCACGGATTGGTTTCACATATCGGTTTCACGGATCAGTAGGTGTACAGTAACGGTAGGTGAATAGTGTTTCCATCTTCCTACAGTTTTCCCCTTTTGACATTTCCTTTGATGTAAAATATATTTAAAGACTTATATTAAGGACTCTAAGGCTGATTCAAAGTTCATAAATCCTATATTAATTATTCCTAATGCTGGGATGTTTTTACTTGGTCAAACCACATGGGTTAATGCGATCTGTTTTTAATAGATAATTAAGCCGATCTTAAACCATCACCCCATTAAATCTTCAAAAGGGACAAGGTATCATCCTCCCTTTTTCTTCCTCTTTTTTCTTAGCTATGAGATGATAGAACCTTTCAATCCTTCCCATAAGAGTTTTACAATCAAACCCTACTCCTCCAATTGGTTCCGCACAATTTTGATGCAACCAAGATGTGTTGATCATTCTTCGATATAAGGTATATTTTATCATCGTTTTTTCGGGGATCATATTCTCTTGTTCTCCTTTCCATATTAGTATGTAATATCCATGTTTATAATGGGGTTTTCTTGGGGTTTGGTTGGTGCGGATGTACCATGGCATCCTCGGGTGGATGAAGTTGTTGTGAGAGGAGGATCGTGACCCGTTGTGTGGATAAAGAACGTCAAGAACTCTTCAAGGTAGTGTATTAAAGGCTTCTCTAATTATTTTTGTGCAATCGTAGAGTTAGAATGATTTATCCCTTTGGATCACAATGAAATTCACCTAATTAAATACTTGAACCGGATTAAAAGAATGGGTTTGATCGCATGTTGTTGCATTGTACCGTGATAACGGTTTGCCTCATGTTTTTCTAGATTAAGTGATATCTATGCTTTCTTTGATTAGTTGTTCCTTATTGATGTAAATTGATAAATAACGTAAAGCTGGAATTAATTGATAATTAATTGGATAAAGATAAAGAGGCATGTAAATGAATCTGGTTGTTTCCGTTGTTGTAGTTTTTCTAATTTAATGTTAATAAAATTGGCATACTAAGCATGTTAAATATTTTTTGATAGCTTACTGATTAGGTTTCCTGGAATTGGAACCTACAAATTGAATCTGTTAATTCAAGAAGGATTAAATAACTGGTTGGTTGATAAAAGATAATTTCAGGTAGGGTTCTTAGTTACCCTCTTGTTCGTAAGGCCAAGTGCCTTTTGCTCTAGAGCCATGAGTGCTCATTATGTATGAAGGTTGTATGCCTTGTTAAAGGGCCAAGATCCCATTTGATGTGATGTTTGATTTCTTGCTTCTTGTGTTGTGATGTGACCCTGTATGGGTGTTGTGATATGTGGAGGAAGGGAGGGCTTGTGGTTGTGGCAGCGGATGACACCTAGAGTGTCAAGATGCATCAGTTTATGCATATGGGTTTCGGGGAGGACACAAGTGATGATGGAATAGTATGGATGTGTTTGTTGTATGTTTGGTGAAATTGATTGAATGTTTATCTAATTTACTTTTCTCCACTGCTCAAGACAGCTGGTCTTGCTTACCCTTCTTCTGAAAGAGGCGAAGACATGCGGGGTATTCCATGTGCTTTCTGTTTCTAGATTCTCAAAGGATAATGGGTCTACGCTCTTGCTATATGCGGCAAAGACTCGACGGGTAGTACGTCTACTCACCGTATTGAGCCCTCTTGCGTTTAGTAGCATAGAATGATTTTCTAGAATGCCTGGGAATATGGGAAGTAATTATGAAATTAATATCTAAATAAATGGTGTTAACCCATGGGGTTGGTGTTCGCTGAAACATAATGATGAGGTAGTAATCTTTTGAAGGAAAAATTGACTTTGGAGGTGATGCTAATGAAATTTAATGAGGAATTGTTCATAGTTAATTAATGTGTAAAGAATTAATTAATGTAAAGTGTAATTGATAAAAGTAAATGAAGGAATCTAATAATGTAATTTAATTGGTTGGGTGCTTATAGGATATCTAGTCTTAGAAATAGTATCCCAGAGTCCGAGAGACGTTAGTTGCGGTTGAGACTAAGACTAGGTTATGCCCATAGTGTGGCTGTGAGTATAATATATTCTGTACTTTTTGTGTTTCTATAGGCTACTCCACCCTGTCGGTAAGGGTAACTGACACCCCAGGGATTTTGATCCCTGGGGGGTGTTTTCCCTAACATTCTGGTGGGAGGATGAATGGTTAACTATCCCCTTTTACCCCACACTCTTCACTTGGTAGATAATTTTGCTGGTAGGCACAGTGGTTAGTTTTCCCTATATATGTGTGTAGAGGGTTGTAATGGCTTGTGGTTATTCACATACATATATTATGGATATAGTATCCTTGGACTACTATAGGTGTAACGTGTATAGGCTGGGATGGCTTAAGGATCCTTACTCAGTGTATGGGCTGTGATGGCTTGAGGTATAATACCCGACGTATGATACACGTTATGCAAGCTGTGGTGGCTCCCGGGAACTACCTGGTTACTTTTGGTTGTGAGGATGTTGTGGTGCTACACCTAGGTGTCTGGGGGAAAGCCTTTGTGGTGCACATTGTGTAGATTGTAGAGCTTAGCTCAGGTGTCTTCGGGAAAGCCTTTGGAGATAGATGCACAGGACGTAAGACGTTGGGGAAAAGCGAAAAACCAGTGGGGAAGTAGTACCAGGGTTCCCTTGATATTATTTACTATATTCTATATTCTTTTATGTGTTACTTGGTGAGAGTAGCCATGGTGAGGTTGGGAACATAGAATACATGTTTAGGTGATGAGTTAGTTTCACTTGTTGTTCACTAGTCTTTAGCACTCTTTATTTACTTTTTTACGACAGTCTTTGGAGAGGATCCTACTGAATATACTGTTAAACTCACCCTATGTATATATAAACTGTTTTTCAGGTCACTTTGAGCAGGTTGGAGATCAATATGGTTACTAATAGCTTGTGTTTGGAGGAGCTGTTCGGGCTTGTGGCCACTTCCATTTTACTTTCTTTTGGGTACTTTTAGTTCTCCCTTTATGTTGTAGTACTTTTTCATGGCATTTCATATTGGTACTTGGGTTTTTTCTATATTCCAGTCTGAGTTGGAGTTTATTGGTTTCTATATTATCTCTCTCTTTCGCATGTGTTCTCTTAGAGGGTAATGCCTCCCATTAGTGTGTTTATTATACCCTCGGTGCTAGTCGCCAACTCGAGGCCTACTAGAGGCGGGACTCAGGGGTCATCATCTCGCTTCTCACATTGCTGGCCCAAGAGGGGTACACTTTGTGGGGAGGGGGTCATGACAGAGTGGTATCGGAGGTCTGGTTGAGGGATAGGATGGAGTTTATAGTTAGGCACATGTGAGGTTGCATGGGTTGGTATGGAAAAAGTGTCATCCATGTTTAGAAGGTGTGGTAAACACTGGAAACTAGCTGAGACATAGGCGTTTAGCGGCCCCTATGATCTGATGTGTGGACCTTTAAGTTTACAATGGCTACTAAACAATGTGATAATATTTGCAGGGTAGTGACCTAGGAAAGGATCATTCATCATTCTTCTTTGTTCTTGTGTTTGAATGGGTAAACCTTAGGATAGGTCAACCTAAAACGAATAATAGAACACAATAAATTAATTAATATTGATTCTTCCATATTCCAGGCTTAGGATCTCTAATGGTTTCTTATTTTACAGGTATGGCTCCAGGTCGACGTCCTTGTCAAGTTTGCATAGAAAATGTCCAACAGGCTATTCCAGCAGATTGTCGTAGGGTAGAGGTTGACGATGAAGACACTTGGAGGAAGACACTCTGAGAGTTTCAGTTCCAGAGTCTGTAGGAGTATGAGGGCTCTGTTTCAGATGCAGTCACGGACGATTGGTTAGAGGAGGTTGAGATTGGCTTCAGTTCAATTCATGCTTGCAAGGAGCACTGGGTATCCTTGGTTGTGACAATGCTGTGTGGAGCTATGAGGCAGTGGTTTTTCTTGTTCCTCGAGGATCGTGAGGAGTCAGTGATCTCATGGGAGGAGTTTAGAGATAGGTTTAGAGCCGATTTTCTTTCTTCAAATGCGAAGGAATTTAGTCGCCAGGTGCTTTTTACCCTTCGATAGGGGATCTCCAGTGTTCGAGAGATTGGAATTCGTTTCAGGAAACTTTTACGATATGCTTCGGACCTGCTACCAGATGAGGAGGCCAGAGCGAGGCATTTTTTAGGAGGCTTTGCATCCAGAGATCTAGCGCCAGGTCACCCCATTTATGCTGAAGACATATCTTGAGGTGCTGGAGAGGGAAGAGGTTGTCGAGAGGACTTCGGCTAGGACATGATCATCATGAGAGTGGGATCCTCATGATCCCTCACGAATAATGGTTGTGGTCCGGGGTTCCCAGTTTTCAGGGAAGAAGAGTTTCTGTTCAACCGGGGGTAGGTCTCATCCCTTCACATCTCGTTTCTCTAGAGGTAGAAACTCTCATTCCTATGCCAATGGATCAGTCGCTTTTTTTTCTTGTTGTGGTCATGTTCATCAGCATCGGGAGTGCCCGACCTTTTAGAGCGGCCATCGTGCGCTAGGTGTTACGCTTCAGGTTCCTCCATTGAGGCAGTTTCCGCCGAGGAATCAGTATCCAGTTGCACTAGCTTTATATCATCAGATGGTAGATGGGGAAGGAAGAGGATAGCCCCATGATGCTCCCCATCCTTAGAGAGCAGATCGAGGTCGTGGTGGTGGTCGTCATCAGGGTTAGAGAGGCCGTGAAGGCAGTCATGGTCAGCTTCATACTCTAGCGTTACTAGCTCCGGGAGAGACAAATGTCGTTCGAGGTACCCTTTTCATTTTTTCTACCTTGGTATATTCCTTGTTTGATTCAGGAGCGACACAATCCTTCATATCACCTACCCTTGTCCTTACTTTGGGACTTGAGGTAGAGAGGCTTCTAGTGCCCTTGGAGTTGACTACGCCAGTTGGAGGTCAAGCTGACTTGATTGAAGTATTTAGAGACTATGAGCTAGTGTTGGGGCAACACCACTCTTGGGGATATTTCCTATGATTACGAATACAACCATATGATTTCATCCTCATCATGGATTGGTTGTATTCGGTTCAGGCTATCGTGGGTTTCTTTAGGAAGAAGGTCTTCTTCATTGGTGCAGATGGAGAGCCAGTGGTGTTTTTTGGTGAGCAAGACACTCAGATGGGTCATAGGCTCATTCTATCCTTATCGTCCATGATGGATGAGATGATGCTAAGTTCTTCAGAGGTTGAGCAGTTGGATTTTCCTAGGTTTGTGGAGGAGTACCCTGATGTCTTTCCAGAAGAGGTTGTAACATTACCCCTTTGACGAGAGATCGAGTTTGGGATAGAGCCACAGCCAGGAGTGTCTCCTGTCTCTATGTCTCAATATAGGATGGCCCCTTCTGAGTTACGAGAGCTACGTATACAGATTGATGGTCTATTGTTGTGTGGTTTTGTTCAGCCAAGTGTGTCACCGTGGGGTGCACTAGTTTTGTTTGTGAAGAAGGCTGACGACAGTTTACAGTTGTGTGTCAATTATCGTCCTTTAAACAAAGTGACAATAAAGAATCTATATCCTCTTCCGCGGATTGATGATTTATTCGATCAACTGAAGGGTGCAAGTTGGCTCTCAAAGATCGTCTTGCGGTCAGGATATCATCAAATGCGTGTAAAGGATGAGGATATCCCGAAGACTACTTTTCGTTGTCGTCATGGGCATTATGAGTTATTTATAATGTCGTTCGGCGTGAAGAATGATCCAGCTGTGTTTATGGGATTGATGAATTTTGTGTTCCGTGAATTTTTTGACAATTTTGTGGTGGTTTTCATCGAAGACATCCTTGTGTACTCCACATCTGAAGAGGAGCATACGGAGAATCTATATGTTGTTTTGGGAGTTCTTCGTAAATGTCAGTTATTTGGGAAGTTGTCAAAGTGTGAGTTCTAGGATCGAGAAGTCCGTTTCTTGGGTAATGTTGTGTCCCAACATGGAGTAGTTGTGGATCCTTCGAAGATAGAAGCCGTTGTGTCTTGGGCAGCCCCCAAGACAGTTTCAGAGGTGCGATGTTTCCTGGGTCTCGCAGGCTAATACAGGAGGTTTGTAGCCAATTTCTCCCAAGTTGCGACCCCTCTGACAACTTTGACCAGGAAAGATCAAGCGTTCATATGGACTTATCAGTTTCAGGCAGCTTTCGAGTATCTAAAGGAGATGTTAGTAAGTGCTCCAGTTCTTTGTCTACAAGCTGAGGGAGTTCGGATAATGTTTTCCACGACGCTTCACATCTGGGGTTAGAGTATGTCCTCATGCAGTAGAGGTCAGTTGTTTCTTATGGGTCTCGGCAGTTACGTCCACATGAACGTAACTATGCCACCCATGATCTTAAGTTGGCAGCAGTGGTGTTTTCACTGAAGTTGTGGAGACATTACCTCATTGGTGAGCGCTTTCTGATTTTAACCAATCATAATAGTTTGAGGTATGTTTTCTCCCAGCGTGAATTGAACTTATGACAGCATCTGTGGATGGAGTTATTATTGGAATAGGAATTCGAAATATCGTACACACCTGGAAAAGGGAACGTTGTAGCTGATGTGCTGAGTCGAACGTCACGTAGTGATACTGTGCATGAATTTGGAGATTCATGGAGAGTAATGGAAGAACTGTCAGCATTACATCATGGTATGGGAGAATTTGGGGGTAGAGGTTGTCTTTTTCAGATGACGGTACAGTCATCCCTGGTGCAGAAGTTGGAAGAGTCCCAGTTGGGAGATCTAGAGATGGAGGGTTAGAGAGACCGAGTTCTTTGTGGTGAGGCCCCTGATGGTTGGTCTGATGATGAACAGCACTAAGTCTTGTACCAAGGAAGGCTTTTTGTTCCATTGATGATGTGTTATATAGTTCTCAGAGAGTTCCATAGTTCGCCTTTAGTATTACATCCTAGTGTGACGAAGATGTACCGATCCTTGAAGAGTCAGTTTTGGTGGCCTGGGTTGAAGCGTGTGGTTGTGGAGTTTGTGTCTCGATGTTTAGTCTACCAGAGGGTGAAGGTCGAACACCGTCTTCCTGGTGGTCTTCTCCAGCCATTTGATATTCCTCAGTGGAAGTGGGAGGACATTCCAATGGACTTTGTTACAGGTTTACCTCGAGCTCTGGGAGGACATGATGCTATATGGGTGGTAGTGGATCATTTAAAAAAATCGTCCCACTTCATAGCGATCAAGGAGTCGAGCTCAGTGGAAGTTTTTTCGAGGCAGTATCTGGAGGAGGTGGTGAGACTTCATGGAGTCCCTAGGATGATCATTTCTGATCGGGATCCTCATTTTACCTCCAAGGTGTGGAAGGGTCTCCAACATGATTTCAGATCTCAACTATGCCTTAGCACTTCTTTTCATCCTCAAATGGATGGTCAGACAGAGCAAACCATCCGAAATCTTGAAGACATGTTGCGCTCTTGTGTTCTTGACTTTGAAGGTTCATGGATGAGGCACATACCCTTGGTGGAGTTCGCTTACAATAATAGTTTTCAATCCACCATCGGTATGGCACCGTTTGAATCCTTTTATGGTCAGCCTTTCTGTTCTCCGCTGTGCTGGACTGGGGTCGGAGATTCAGCAATTCTCAGACCAGAACTAGTGCAGAATACAATAGAGATGGTTCGAGTGATTCGTGAGAGGATGAAGACAGTGCAATATCGTCAGAAATCATATGCTGATCAAAGGATGAGACCCTTGAAGTTTAATGTTGGGGATCATGTGTTTCTGAATGTGACTCCCCATCGTGGGTAGTGAAGGTTTGGTCGTGGAAGTAAGCTTTCTCCCCAGTTTTTTGGGCCTTTCGAGGTGCTAGCTCATGTTGGAGCTGTGGCGTATCGAGTAGCGCTTCCCCCACAGATGAGTCGAGTACATGATGTTTTCCATGTATCATAGCTCCATCGTTATCTTCATGATGACTCTCATGTTATCAATTGGGGAAAGATCGATATTGATGATGATGCAAACTTCGAGGAGCGACCTGTGGAGATCCAAGACTGCAAGGAGAATGTGTTTCATGGGCATTCTATCCCCTTAGTTCATGTCTTGTGGAGACATAGTGGCATGGAGGAGAGTACATGGGAGCGTGAGTCATAGATACGTGCTCAGTACCTAGAGTTGGTTAATGTTTAACCCTTTTCATGTAATGATGTTCCCTTCATGGTTAGACCTTTCATGTTTTTATTTATAAACATCTTTTGTTCCTTTCGTGGCCTTCTCCCTTTTGAGAGGTATCTCGAGGGGTGGTTGTTCAGACCCCATTTCTTTTTTTGTATCTTTAGGTGGGTTTTGAATTCTTGAGGAAGAGAATGTTTTCATAGGTATCTGATGTAATGGTTAGGACCCCTCCGATCCATTACTTTGTGAAAATGTGGTGTTGGGGGTGTTCCGGGAGGTCAAGGTGACTTATCCCCAACACTTTGCCAAATTTCTAGTTCTGTGAATGGTGTTTCCAGTTTTATGAACAGTATCGGTAGGTGTACGGTGTTTCACAGATCGGTTTCACAGATCGGTTTCACAGATCCGTTTCACAGATCCGTTTCACAGATCAGATTCACATATCGGTTTCACAGATCGGTTTCATAGATTAGTTTCCTAGATCGGTTTCACGGATCAGTTTCACAGATCTGTTTCTTGGATCGGTATGTGTATAGTAACGGTAGGTGAACAGTGATTCCAACTTCCAACAGTTTTTCCCCTTTTGACATTTCCTTTGAAGTAAAATACATTTAAAGACTTATTTTAAGGACTCTAAGTCTGATTCAAATGCAATAAATCCTATATTAATTATTCCTAAGTCATGGATGTTTTTACTTGGTCAAACTGCGAGGGTTAATGTGATCCGTTTTTAATGGAGAATTAAGCAGATCTTAAACCGTCGTCCCATTAAATCTTCAAAAGGGACAAGATATCATCCTCCCTTTTTCTTCCTCTTTGTTCTTGGTTATGAGATGCTAGAACCTTTCAATCCTTCTCGTAGGAGTTTCACAATCAAACTCTACTCCTCCGATTGGTTCCACTCTATTTTGATGCAACCAAGCTGTGTCGATCATTCTTCGATATAAGGTATTTTTTATCATCGTTACTTCGAGGATCATCTTCTCATATTCTCCTTTCCATATTATCTTGTAATCTCCATGATTCTAATGGGGTTTTCTTGGGGTTTGGTTGGTGCGGACATATCGTGTCATCCTCGGGTGGGTGCAGTTGTCGTGAGAAGAGGATCGTGACCCGTTGTGTGGATAAAGAACATCATGAACTCTTCAAGGTAGGGGATTCGTGGCTTCTCTAATTGTTTATGTGAAATCGTAGAGTTAGCATGATTTAACTATTTGTATCACAATAAAATTGACCTAATTAAATACTTGAACCAGATTAAAAGAATTGGTTTGATCGCATGTTGTTTCTTTGTACCGTGATAATGATTTGCCTCATGTCTTGCCAGATAGAGTGATATCTATGCTTTCTTTGATTAGTTGTTCATTATTGATGGAAATTGACAAAGAAATTAAAGTCAGAATTAATTTATAATTAATTGGCTAAAGATATAGAGGCATGTAATTGAATCTGGTTGTTGTCGTTGTTGTAGTTGTTCTAATTTGATGCTAATCAAATTGGCATAGTAAGCATGTTAAATATTGTGTGATAGATTACTGATTAGGTTTCCAAGAATTGGAACCTATGAATTGAATCTGTTAATTCAAGAGGGATTAAAGAACTAGTTGGTTGATAAAGGATAAAGTCAGGTAGGGTTCTTAGTTACCCTCATGTTTAGAAGGTCGAGTGCCATGTGGTTTAGATCCATGAGTTCTCATTGTGTATGAAGGTTGTATGCCTTGTTAAAGGGCCACGAGCCCATTTGATGTGATGATTGATTTCCTACAACTTGTGATGTGATGTGACCCTGGAGGGGTGTTGTGATATGTGGAGGCAGGGAGGCCTTGTGGTTGTGGCAGTGGATGACGCCTAGAGTGGCGAGATGCATTGGATTATGCATATGGGTGTCGGGGAGGACACAAGTGATGATGGAATGGGATGGATGTGTTTGTTTGATTCTTGGTGACATTGATTGAATGTTTATCTGCTTTACTTTTCCCCACTTCTCAAGGTAGCTAGTCTTGCTTGCCCTTCTTCCGAAGGAGATGAAGATGTGCAGGGTATGCCACGTGCTTTCCGTGTCTAGCTTCTCAAAGGAGAATGGGTATACACTCTTGCTATAGGTAGCAAAGACTCGACGGGTAGTACATCTACTCACCGTTTTGACCCCCCCTTGTGTTTAGTAGCATAGAATGCTTTTCTAGAATGCTTGGGAATATGGGAATAAATTCTGAAAAGAATATATGAAAAAGTGGTGTAAACCCATGGGGTTGGTGTTCGCTGAAACATAATGATGAGGTAGTAATCTTTTGAAGGAACAATTGACTATGAGGGTGATGCTAATGAAATTTAATGAGGAATTGTTCATGGTTAATTAATGTGTAAATAATTAATTAACGTAAAGTGGAATTGATAAAAAGGGAATGAAGGAATCTAATAATGTTCATTAATTGGTTGGGTGCTTATAGGATGCCTAGTCTTAGAAATAGCAGCCCTGAGTCTGAGAGACGTTAGCTGTAGTTGAGACTAAGACTAGGTTATGCCCATAGTGTGGTTGTGAGTATAATATATTCTGTACTTTTTATGTTTCTATATCCTACTCCACCCTTTCGGTAAGGGAAACTGACACCATGGGGATTCCCAGCCCTGGGGGGTGTTTTCCCCCACCATCTGTTGGGAGGATGAATGGGTGACTACCCCCTTTGACCCTGCTCTCTTCTCTTGGTAGATACTTGTGCTGGTAGGAACAGCGGTTAGTTTTCCCCATATATGTGTCTAGAGGGCTGTAATGGCTTGTGGTTATTCACACACATATATTCTGGATATAGAATATTATGGACTACTATAGGTGTAATGTGTATAGGATGTGATGGCTTGATGATCCTTACTCGGCGTATGGGTTGTGATGGATTGAGGTATAATGCACAATGTATGATACACGTTATGCGAGTTGTGGTGGCTCTCATGAACTACCTAGTTACTTTTGGTTGTGAGGATGGTGTGGTGCTTTGCCCAGGTGTCTGCGGGCAAGCCATTGTGGTGCATGTAGTGCAGATTGTGGAGCTTAGCCTAGGTTTCTATGGGAAAGCATTTGGAGAGAGATGCACAAGACGCATGCCATTGGGGAAAATTGGAAAAATAGTGGGGAAGTAGTAGCGGGGTACCCTTGATATTCTTTACTATATGCTATATTCTTGTATGGGTTACATGTTGAGAGTATCCATAGTGAGGTTGGGAACTTAGTATACCTGTTTAGGTGACCAGTTAGTTTAACTTGTTGTTCAGTAGGCTTTAGCATGCTTTCTTTACTTTTGCATGAGAGGCTTTGGGGAGGATCCTACTAAGTATATTGTTATACTCACCCTATGTATATATAAACTTTTTTTCAGGTCACTTGGAGAAGGTTGGAGATCAAGCTGGTTACTACGAGCTTGTGGTTGGAGGAGCTGTTCGGGCTTGTGGTCACTGCCGTTTTACTTTTTTTTTGGTACTTTTATTTTTCCCTTTCAGTTGTAGTACTTTTTCATGGCATTTCATATGTGTACTTGGGATTTCATTATATTAAAGTCTGAGTTGGAGTTGATTGGTGTCTATCTTATCTCTCTCTTTCGCATTTGTTCTCTTAGATGATAATGTCTCCCATTTGTGTGTTTATTATACCCTTAGTGCTAGTCACCAACCTGGGGCCTACTGGAGTTGGGACTCGTGGGTCATCATCTCCCTTCTCACATTGCCAGCCCAGGAGGGGTACACTTTGTGGGGAGGGGGTCATGACACTGGGGATGGTAAATTGTACTCAGAAGTACCTACATACCCAAAGCCCTCTATAGTCCCTTCCAAACATGAGAAGTAAATCGAACATCCCCATCTAAAACGATAGAGTGTGGAACCCCACAAAAATGTATGATCTATTAGATGTAAAACTTTCCAATCTCTTCAACACTGAGGGTTTCCTTGATCAGTAAGAAATGTGCAACCTTCGTCAGCCTATCGATAACAACCCAAACCGCATCATTACCCTGAGGCAACCTCAGTAAACATATCATGAAATCCATCATGAAATCAATCTAGTTCCACTTGAGAATGGGTAACTACCGTAAAATCCATGTCTATCACTGATTCTCTACCTTCACATACTAACAGGATAAACATCTTATAACAAAACCATCAACATCACTCTTCATGTATGGCCACCAATAATGACGATGTAGACCTCAATTCATCTTATTGACATCACGATGAACTACCCATACTGATGCTTTAAAAGCTCACAATAGATCCTCATGTATGTCTTCTGACACCCATACGCATCCATGAAAACACAAAACATCATCCTAGCCTATGGTCCACCAAGGAGTAGGGTCCTCTCCTGACACACTCCCCTATAGAACTAGGCATTTGGAATTTGATAGATGCTTCATCCGCACTCAGTCTAGTAGAGTAAAGGTATAATATATATATATATATAAGAAAGGAACATCTACCCCTATTTTTTGTGCACCTCTAAATGCATCTCAGAGAACATATCCATAAATTTTCACTCACTGCTAGCCTCCTGAACTACCTTTATCCGGGTTCTCCTTCTCTATACGTTAGCCACCACATTGCCTTTCCCAGGCATGTAGACAAGTTCAAAATCAATATACTGAATGTACTCAACCCACCTTTGTTGTCTCAAATTCAGATCATGCAGAGTAAAGATATACTTGAGGATTTTTTTGTTCTGTGTATACCACAAAATTCCCTCCCAAAAGATAATGTCTCCAACATCGTAATGAATGAAAAACTGCAGCTAACTTGAGATTGTGTGTTGGTTAGTTCCTCTCATGTGGCCTTAACTACCTAGACATGTACGCAATGACTCCTTCCCCCTAAATAAGAACTACTCCCATCATGGTACCTATTTCATCACAGTAAATGGTGTAACTCTTTCTTGGATCCAGTAAAATCCGGATCGATGCTGAAGTTGATCTCCCTTTCAGCTCCTTAAAGGATAAATCACAAGAATATGTCCCCAATTAAATCACACCCTTCTTAGTCATTCCCATCAATGGAACTGGTAAGCGTGAAAATTACTGAATAAACTGCATGTAGTAACTAACCAGACCAGGAAAACTATGTACCTCAAAGACGTTCTTTGGATACTCCTAGGAAACTACTACTCCCACTTTATATGGGTCTAATGATACTCCTATATCTAATATGACATGGCCCAAGAAGTGAATATGGTCAATACAAAAGTGGAATTTTGAGATCATAGCATATAAATGATGCTCTCTCAGTTTACTCAATACAATCTCAAGATGGATGGCATGGTCAGGTTGAGAGTTAGAGTACACAAAGATATCTTCTATGAAGACTGACACAAAAGAATCCAAGTAAGGATGGAACACTCAGTTTATTAGTGCCATTAAAATTTTAGGCATGTTTTTGAGAATGAATGGCATAACCAAATACTCATATAGATCATACCATCTCTAAAAGCATGTAAGTGGTATATCTGATGGTCTAATGAACAACTGATTATAATAGGATCTCAAGTCAATCTTCGAGAACACACGGGCTCCACGATACTGATCAAAGAGATCATAAATCCTTGGCAAGGGATATTGGATCTTGCTGTCAACTAGTTCAGCTTCCAATAATCACACAAAGTGTGAGGTTACCATCTACCTTCATTGAAAAAAGGATAAAAATACCCCAAGGAGAAGTACTGGGTCAGATGAAACCCTTTTCCTTCAACTCCTCTAACTTCTTCTTGAGCTCTTGTAACACAATTTCAGCCATTCTATATAGAGGAATGGACACTGATACCACTCCAAAAACAAGCTTAATAGAGAAGTCTACCTTTCTCTCCAGAGGTAAAACTAAAAAGACTTCTATAAATACATCTCTAAAATAATCCTCCACTGGAGGAAATTTCATCTATGTGTTCCCCTGGTCATCTAGATATAAACTAGGAATCTGGTTTGTAATTCCTCTTAACCCATTTTGCTCAGTTCCTTCTCTGCTGACTTGGACATCCCATTCACCCTTGTATAGAAAAGACCTACCCTATGGTGATGTGAAACTCACCCTCTAGTAATATTATTAAACAAAGGCCTAAAATGTGATGAACCATTCCATTATGAGAATGACATTGAAACATGTCATCTCTATGACATAGAGGTCTCATAAGAAGTGACACCCACCAACTTCAAGAGAAAACTCCTTTCACTGACGTAGACTAGCCGTACTAATTCCCAATGGAGTGTCTAACAGCATAACATCATTATAAGTAAAGATGGATAGCCTAAGTCTCTTCATAATGGAAATAGATATGAAACTATGGGAATCCCCTTTATCAAAAAGAGAAGAAGCTAAAATGGAGGAAACTAGAATCATACCTATAACCATAGAGGTTCCGGGATCCTACTCAGGTTGGGTCTATTTTATCACAAAGGTTTGACATGTATAGTGGCCCTACAACCTTTCATGGATAACCTAAGATGGTGCACCCAACTCCCACTAAAAACCTATTATCTGGATACCATGGCCAGACCACCTCCTTAGCCCAACAAACCCCAATTATCAGACTAATGAGAAACTTGGGGTCTTTCTCCTGTACATGAAGTCCTAACAGATCCTCTTTCACTTGCTTCTAGTGAGAAATTACTATAGAAATGCTAAATGTGGCCCATCATTTCACAATATCGGCATTCGAATGGGTCCTTCGGGTAATGTGGCCTCATATGACCACTCTTCCCACAATGGTAGCACACCAATTGGCTTCCTAAAGAAACATCTTGTGAAATCTCCCTATGGTGCTTCCAATTACCGGTTGAAGGAGTACCAACCTTGGATGCAGAACCTCCCTAGATCTTAGCTCCTAACTCCCTCAGATTTCACTAGGTAATCAGTGCCTGATTTACTATATCATTCATCAAAGTCAACCTGAAAACATTCACCTGTGATCGGATGAAATACCTGATACCATCCTCAAACCACCTAGCACGCGATAACTCGTCACCTACCCAAACAATTGTGCAACACTAAAACTCTATAATGCGAGAAGAGTAATGTATTACTGAAATAGTGCCCTCCTCCAAATCATGAACTCCCAGGCTCGAGTAGCCCTCAAACTCTCAGGGTAGAAGTAATCATAGAAGGTCCTCTAAAATTCTTCACAAGCCATATCCTGATAATGTCCAGCCTATGAGATAACATCCCACTATCTCTTGGCGGAATCACATAGCATGTATATTGAAATATTGACCCTCCTATCTAGAGCTGTCTCCAAATGCTCTAAGATAGAAAGCATGACCTCAAACCATGACTCTACATCCTATTTTCCTCTATCCCTTGAGAATGTGGGAGGATACTACTACTGGAACACCCGTGTCAACTCTACCATAGTCGGGACAGGATGTGGTGCTCCTTGAAAAGTCTACATCATCCTCATAAATCCCTCACGGAACTTTGCATTAGCATATTCTTTGGTATAATAGTTTGTGACAAAATGGGTACAATGGGAGGATCTTATTGTAGTCCCTGATCTACCCTTTTGGGTGTCTTATCATCACCCTACACCTGGCATAAAACTAGTGGACGTCTTGGTGGCATGACTCTGCAAGGTCAAGCACACACCTTAGTTCATGATTATCAAGGACAGAAACATAGAATTGAAATTATGTAATAGGTTAAGCAAAGAATTCAAGTTTTCAAAAGGATATTTACATGGAGTGAAGAAACACTACATGGATTGTTCCATTAATATTTAACATGGGCGTGTACCTCTACCGTCCTGGTCATTTAACACCCCATACACATGGAATGTTCCTTATGAGACGCGACATGTACTTGAATATCCCCTCTTTTCCAAGTACTTATACACAGCTAGAACTTCACGGTTCTGCTAGTGGGACACTACATGGTGTGTTCACCCTAGACACAACCTATACTTCTTATGTTCCATCCACCCATTTCATTAGTCACATGGTCGAATACACATTTGATTACTACACGACAGGTATATTCTAAACACGGCGTGTAAAACCTAAGTTTCATCCACCCATGTTGTTAGTCACACTGCTAGATACATGGACTTTTACAGCATGTTTTGTACTCCTTATACACTGAGTGTTCTACTAAACATTTATCAACCCCATTTCTATACTCACATAGTCCGTCACATGGTCAAAAACTACACCTCTTGTACATCTGGTACATGACATGTACTTAAGAAAAGTTATTTCTTATAAAACATAAGAACACATGGAATGTGTTTAGAACCTCACAAACCATGTTTTCTGGGTTTTTGGATAGTAAGCCTCTAAAACGTCTCCAGAACCTTTAGAAACTTATAATTTTTCCAAGGCATGCCATGTTCTGATATTTGAGATCCCATACTCCCCGCAAATCAATGTTTGGAATCCATAATCATATCATATTAACAGAATTCAATTAAAGTTCAAACATAATCCACCAAATTTTAATTCTTGAGGGTCTATAACACCTTAGGGACCAAATCTTGGGGTCCATCAAAATGATACTTTACATATACCAATACCCTATCAAAATAGAAGGTATTTCTATCACAGAATATATCACAATAGCATGTATATCTAGAAAAACTTCTATCACAACAGCATGTGATCAGTAATGAACCCTAATTGGAAAGACAAGAATGCATGACATGTGATCCCTATTAAGTGCCTATGTGATGCATGAGATGTAATTCTCTCATCTAATCGGCTTTCTACATAAATAGAACCAAAATGATATCAATCATAATAGTAAAAAACAATTGAATCGCACAATGGTGAAATAAAATCAACTATAACAATTGAAAAACCAAAAAAAAATTGCAATATTCAAGGTAAATTGGATTTTCCCAATACACGGGTTAGCTACTTCTAGGAACAGCTTATTACCAATTACTTATTTCATACTATCCTAGTCTATTGGCTCCAAATAGTAAGGCAAAGAAGAAAATAAATTCCTATAATACCACTTTGTAATGTCCCCGATCTAGGAACCACCCAAGGGTTCCCTGTACCAGGTTGGCCACATGGCCTCATGCGAATTTCCCCAAAATACAGAGGCTTCTAAATAGTTTATGGGTCATAGGGTTTGATAGTGGGGAAACTATTCCCTCATTGGTAGGGTAAACACAGTAGAAAATAAATAATAGATATAGTGGAAGTAGTAATACCAATAAAAGTAAACAGTGGAAGACTGAAGTATATCCAACAAAGGCTACAATACATAAATATGATGCATGTCACATGTTTTTAGAAAAGCATCCAAACAAGTCACAATGTTTTAAATACAATACAGAAAACAATTTATATAATAAACAAGTAAACTCCTATAGCATCGCAAGCCTCATCTTGGTCCCATGCTCTCCAGCTCCAACAACAATCAAGTACCTGATGAAGAAGGGTGATTTCACTTATCTATACCTACAACTGTATATTCTGTTTGGGTCTAAAATCATTACCCTTATAGTTTGTGAGACTAATCCTAGTAGAAAACCACCAAAATATCTCTACCTAACTATTAGTGATTATATATAGCAGGAAAAATGCCGAAATGAAGCAATAAACTTGGAAATACTAAAAAGTAACAAATCCCAAAGTTTTAAATTACGTTCATTTAAATTTAAAATTTAATTCATTGAAACATGTAAACCTTGGGATCTAGACAAAGCACTATATTCCCTTTCAATGTAACAAAACAGATATCTCAAAAGACCATCTAAAAAAATAAAGTAATATTTAGTCCAAAAATGTGGTTTGTCTAGACATACTCATCACAATCATTTAATTATTTAATAAAAAACCCTTTGGGAAAATTCTCACAGTCTAATTCCCCTGGTCTAACAAAACAAAAATTCATTTATTAACGAACCTCTTGGAAGCTCTCACGTTCTAACCCCTTTGGTCTAACTTAGCACTAATAATTTAAAAATGACCCCATGGGCATCTAATATGGTCAATACCACTTGGTCAACATAGCATCAATAATTTATAAATGACCACCTAGGAAGCTCTTAAGATCTAAACCCAAAGGTATATGACCATATAGAATCTATCACAGTCAATACCCATGCATCAACATAATAGTAAAACATACATAAATGACCCTACCTTGAGAAGTTCTCACAGTAAAATTCCCCTTATTCAAACTTCCCCAATGCGTATCACAAGAATCTCATACAATCAGTAACATCATCCTAACAAAAAAAGGCATGCAAAACAAGGAAATCCTAACAAGCATTCTAGACTAAATGGCCATAAGTAATCAAAGAATGGAAACTCACCCATGGGGTGTCCTGTAACAAGGTACCAAACCTTACACATAATCAAAAACCCTTTATCAAATCAATTCATCCATAACAGGTAATAAATAGGGTTAAATTCAAGATCAAACAATACCCCAATCATGGGTATGATGAAATTTTAGCATATATAATCCAAGACAACACAACAAAAGTCAAAAACCACTTACCTCGATGTTATACGCTCGATAAACTTGAATGTTGGAGCTTGATTTGTCCTAGATCAATGTAGATCTACAAAAGGTGGAAAATCCCTACCTTGAATAAATCACGAGAGAGGAAGAGTCAAGAAGAAAGGATCTAAGGGTTTTGAGAACCCACCGGTGGGATTGCAACACACCTGAAAACATCTCAATCGGAGCTCGTATGGAGAATTTGGAGGGGTTCGAAGTTTGTTAGTTGTTTTGCTTCTCTCTTGTATGAAACGCAAGAAGAAGAAAATATTTCCAGACATGAGACACAACCTCGTACTAATATATAAATTAAAAATAAAACTACATTCTTTTTTCATTAAATGTACATGCCCTGTAGTTGCCTTAACCAGCCCCTACCTTAAGAGGACTGTCAGGTCACCACACGGCCATGTACTCAGCCGTTACACAACCAATACGTAGCTTTACACGGCAACTAGGTACACAGTGTGTACTCATAATTACATGGAATGTACATAGAAAAAAACATTATTTCTTTCTTTTTCTACAAAAACAACCCGAAAACATGAACCATATAGGAAATGAAGATATGGGATATTACATGGATCAATAACCTCAACTAGTTCAAGAGAATGAATTTTAAAGAAAATGAATTTGTAAAAATAAACTACTTATTCACCTCCCCCCCCCCCCCTTAGTGGCTTGAAGGTCTACATACAGATGTAAATAAATAGTCTGATGAAATCTTAAAATTGAGATAGAGGTTGATGAATATCAAGGGTATCATGGGTCTCTTGGATATCATGGGTATGGAGATATTAAATGGATAATGGAATTTAATTTTGGTAGAGTGGTAGGGAAATCTCACAGTGGGAATAATGCCTCACATTTCACTTTTCTAAAGTGTGGGAATAACCATCCTGGAAATTATCAGAAGGGGAAAAATAAATGATATGGGTGTAGGAAGGATGGTCACCTAGCATGAGAATGTTGACAGTAAAAACACACAAATGTGGTGGAATAATAGAATTCTACAGTCACCCCTCATCCTACATCATGACTATTAAGGTTGATCTAGAAAATGTAGCGGTGATATGTTTGCTAGTTATTAATTTAATGATAGTTAAAAACTATTTGATTTTGATTCTATACATTTATTCATCTCATGAATGTTTTGTATAAATATTCAAACACCACCTCAAAACATATAATTATATTTATTTTTGAAAATGAAGAATGCGGTAATTATTACATCTAATGTGTATAACATGTCCCCTATCAATATTTGTGGGATTAATTTACCAAAAAAAAGTGAAATGTGAGGAGAATATACTGATGTAGATTCATCATCTCCTTTTAATTCATCATCTCAGGCATGGATAATATTGCCTTATGAGGAATCATATCTAGATCAAAGGATCAATAATAAGGAAATGGTCATCGATGATGACGTTTCCATTGTAGGAGAATATACAGATGTGTTTCCCAAACAATGGTTTAGTATTCCTCTTAGTCAATAGTTTGAGTTATCAATCAAAATTATATATAGATATTTTCCAATAACCAAGAATATATGTATAAAGTCCCTTATTAAACATTAAGAGGTAAACAAAAAACTATAATAGAATCTACAAAAAGGGATTATATTCCCAAGTGTTTCACTATGGGTTATGATTTTCCTCTTTTCCAAGTATAATTGTGTTTCAATGAACCTTTTCATTGATTATCATGATCACAAAAAAGATCACGATAATGAAAAGATATCACCTTACATGGATTGATGACTTATCCGATCAGTTATGTGGATCCTAGAACATTACTATGGTGGACCTTCAGTTGGTATATAATCAAGTAAAGGTTAAGAATGATAATATCACCAATAATACCTTTCATGTAATGCATAGGCACTACAAGTTCATAGTGATTCCATTTGGACTCAATAATTCTCTAGCGTTCTTTATGGACTTAAGTTATATTGTCTTTTATGATTACCTATATAAATTTTTGGTAGTACCTATAGAATATATTATTATCAACTCTATATGAAAGGAGGAACATCAGGAGAATTTAAATACTATATTTAAGACCTTATGAAAGGAATAGTTATATATAAAGTACATTAAAATCATGTTTTGGATGGAGAAAGTGAAATTCATGGGGTATGTTATCACCAATAAAGGGGTATTTATGGATCCTTTAAAAATAGTGGAAATTTAACGATATCCTAGGACCATATTTTTTAGAAAGATCTATAGTTTACTTAGATTATATGGGTATTATCATCCTTTTCTAAGAAACTTATCACAATTTTCAAGCCCACTAAACAAGGTAACTTTAAAGGGAGTGAATTTTTTCTATACTAATAAATGATAGGAGATCTTTAAAGAGTTAAAGAATAGAATAATCTCTTCTCATGTGCTTAAATTACCCACTAATGGGGAAAGGTTTTTGATCTATAGTGATGCATAAAAAAATTGATTGGGTTTTATATTCATGAAAGATGAAAATGTGATAGCATATGCCTCTTGATAATAAAATATTCATGAGTATATTTACCCAAACCATTGTCAATAATTGGATGTAATGATATTTTCATTGAAGATTTGGAATCATTATCTCTATAGGGAGAATTGTGAGATGTAGTCAAATTATAAAATCCTTAAGTATATATTCACTCAATAGGAGGTCACTATGCTCCAATGAATGTGGTTAAAGCTGTTCAAATATTAATATTTTTCAATCCATTACCATCCTATGAAGGTGAACAAGGTGGTAGATTCATTGAGTTAAAAGGATCTAGCTACCCTATCCATGATGAGGATTGAAAGGGATCTAATATTCTTAAACATCCAAAGGATAGACATAGGAATCATTAATGGAACTTCATCCTACCTTTCTCAAATAACTACTCATCCATCCATTATTTATAGGATTAAGGATGTCCAAGAAGACAGTGAGGAGCTAAAAATAAAGGTATGGAATATTCTAGAGTTCAACATTGATAAATATTGAGATATAAGTTTTAGAACATATATATATGTCCCATGAAAACTAAAACGTATCAGAGAACTTCAAGATGGAGTGAATAGCCATCATTATCTATTTATCCAGGAAGTAAATATATGTATAGAGATCTAAATCAAAACATTTGTTTGGATAACATGGGGAGAGATAGATTGAAGAATTTATATCTCAATTCTTGGTATTCCAATAAGTCATTGTTAAGGGAAAAAAGTATAAGGGTATGATGAAACCATTACCCATACCAGTATGTAAATGGCAAAACATAACCATATATTGTTTTCATAGGACTCCCTGGGATATTTGAGATAAATAACATCATTTGGGTGGTAGTCAATCACCCTATAATTTCATTTCACTTTATTTCTATCAGAGTATATTTTTATTTTGAATTACTCACCATGATATATATAATATAAGTGGTAATACTATATGGATTACAACTCTATTGTATCTTATTGAGATATGAGGTATATTTTGACATTCTGGAGAAGACTTCAGCAAGCATTGGATACAGATCTTGGTTTTAATATTTCATATCACCCTTATAAGTATGTTCGGTCTAATTTAACCTTCCAAAAATTAGAAGATATATTGAGATCTTGTTCAATGTATTTCCATGAATATTGGGGTTAGCACCTTCCCCTAATAGAGTTGTCATAAAAATCAATTTTCATTATAGATTTCAAATGGAACCTTCTGAGGGTCTATATGGGAAGAGGTATCAGACTCCAATATATTGGGATAATGTTGGAGGTAAGAAGCTTATGGGACTAGATCTTATCCAAGATATGAAAGAGAAGGTTCAAACTGTTTAGTGTGATATAAAATCTATGAAAAATCGATAAAAAGTCTATGCATACAATCATCGATGAGACCTATAGTTCCAGTATAGGGATAAATAATTCCATCATATTTCACCAAGGAATAAATTCATGAGTTTTGGGAAGAAGAAAAGTAAATTACTAGACACATCATCCCCTTTGAGATCCTTGATCACATGACAGATCTAGTGTATTGACTTGAATTCCCAACAAACATCTCTCAAGTACATGATGTGTTCCATGTATCTCTCCAAAGGAAGTACATATTGGACCCCTCATGTGTAATGAATCTAAATTTGGTGTAGTTGGAGAACATTATTTCATACAAGTAGTATCCAATGAAGATCCTAGATCATATTGAAAAAGTTAAATGAAACAATATAACTCACCCAATTAATGTATTATGGAGAAACCACAAGTTTGAGGAGGAATCCGAGAAAATTGAAGAGGTGGTAAAATAAAAGTACCCTCATATGTTTTAGTATATGAAATGAAATTTCAAGGGATAAATTTTTAAAGGGGGGAAGAATGTAACGACCTAAATTTTTATAAATGATATTCACTTTTAAATTAATAAATTCCTTATTAATAAATCTAGTTAAAGAAAACAAATGCACTATATTTCATTTTATTATTTTGTAACATTATAAAATGGGCCCATAATTTTTCTTTTGGGAATAAAAGATAGTTAATCATTATTACCAAGGATAATATAATCATTCTATAGTGACCGTTAATATTATTATATGTTATGGGTTATGATAAAGTATAATTAACAAAAATGACATAATTGATGACCTAAACCAGTATGATTATACCCAATGAATTCCATTTATTAGAGATTTTGATGGATATAGAATCATAGGTATTTTTCCTTGACCAATCCCAAAATGAAATTCGATAAATGAAGCTCGATAGAAACTATTTATGGCAAAAGTACAAGATTATCAAGATCAGATCCCAAAACATGTTCCTTGGACCACCCCAAGAAAGTAGTACCATCTCACACCTTACCATTAGGGTATATACTGGTGTAATAAGGGGTTATGTTCCAAGAACCTAGTAGTATTAATTTTTATATTTTATTTTCTCAAAAATAATCTTTCTCTTTAGGAATTTTCATTAATAATTTATACATTATTATATAATGATTTTGGAGAAAATATATTTTGATTTGAAGAAATCAAAATTTTATTTTTAGGAAGTATATGGTTTCAATTAAAACCTATGTTTTATTAAATTAAAAAATTTTGAAATAAATATTAATTTCATAAAATATTCTTATTAAATCATATTAATTTAAATATTAAAGATAATATAATTTAATGAATCCCAGTGTAATTTTTATATGGGTCAGAAAGTTATTAGCATTGTAAAAACAAGTATTTTATATTAAATAATGATTTTTATTTAAAATTGAAAATTATTATATTTATAAATTTATTTTGGAAAAATAAATATTATTTTTGAAATACTTAAATTGAAATTAAACAATGATTAGTTTTTCATAATTTTCTGAGATAGTCAAACTTTTGAGTAAAAATTAAATACCATATAAATATATGGTATGAATTAAGACATCATAATATCATAAGATTGATGTAATAAAGTATATAAATTGCACCCACGGCCGAAAAAAGATTTCTCTATTTTTTTAATAATGGGTTTTTGAAGATATTTTTTAAATTTTATAAACCTATAATGATTTCTCAAAAACCAATATTATATTTTAAGATTATAAAAATAATTCTTTATGAACATGAATCACTTCCATATCATGAATGGTATTATATTAATGAGTTAAGTTTTTATACTAATAAAATAGTTAAAACCAATCCTATTTAGAAGAAACCATGGACAAAAATCATTGTAATATTTGTGGTTTTGATTTTTTATCACTTAGAATCCAAAAACTATATTTAGAAATTAATAAATAGTCATCCTAATTTTTCTATAAATAGCCACCCAACCTCTAATTCCTCTTCACTGAAAACTCATTTAGCATAATTCTTCTATCCCTATTCCCCTATAAATACCTCTTAAGGTTCTAAATCTCTGAATAATCTCCTCCCAATTATTTAGAAGGACCCTCTCAAGGTATGTGATTCTATCCTCTTCCTTTTTATTCAAGTACTTTATTTATACTAAGACTTTTGATTTCAAATTATTCATATTGTAATGAAATTTTCGCATCCATTTATTATCCTTATGATTACCAGGTAATTCTATTCCACCTTTCACACACATTAAACCCCTATTTAATCTTTTATGTGCACCCATTATGCTGAAGAAATTATATCGTGATTTTCCATACGTGGTTTTTATATTGTAAATACCCATACCCATTTACACTCAAGGGTATTCTCCTAGATGTACTTATACATAAATTATTTTTGACTTTTATGTATCTAATCCAAAATCCTTAATCCTAGTATTGAAATTGATAAAAGAATTTCTTAATTTTTATGATATATATGGAACACAAATACATGTACATAATATTAATGTGATGGGTGGGCCGAGAATTATATATCCCTCCAATTAATTGGGTAATGATTATATCTCATGAGATACCATGAATGGTTAATGGTATGTTATTATAAGATCTCTATGTTATTAATTCTCAGAGGTTATCCTTGACTTATGGTTATTATGTCATGTTTTATATTATATCCAAATTCTAATATTATATTGGTCTCATCAACTTATATCATGATTCGATATTTACATTTATTATTCTCACCCTTTTATGTATTCTTGATATTTCTATTGACCCACATGTTTTATTTTAATCATGTAATGCTTTGATTATTCCCTTACTAGGATTTATATGTCACTCCTTTCTTATATATTTCCCTCGGTTATAATACGAAATTTTAGAAGATCAATGCAATTCTACGGGCATATTAAGAAGTTTAAATTTTTTTTCTATCCGTGTTTCATATTATTTTGATATGTATATAATTACCTAAATAATCCTCTCGGAATTTTTCATATTTTATTATATGTATATGTTTTAATAAATCATGAATTATGGTTTATAAAAGATATGGGATGTCATAAAACTATTTTAAAAAAATATTAAAGACTTGAAATATAAAAACAAATACAGGAAGACATAAGAAAAATAATTACACATATGTCATTCCATGATCCGTTAATAAAATTAAAATGTTTTAAAGAAAGGGTTTTTTTAAATAATAGTCTTTGAAATACTTTTATAATGTATTCAAACATGATATCTTCTTTTTGAATGTGGCATCTCAATAGGTGGTTCCAAATATCAATGCGCTTAGTAAATGAAAATTTAATTGGATTTAATAGGAAAATGAAGAAATCGTAACCCAAAATCTATGTTATTTTGTTTAATCTATTTAATTTATGTAAAAAACACTTTATGGCCATAAATTTAATATCATTAGTAGAAAGATAAATTGAATTTTTATTTTTACTACTCCAACTGATTAAGGAATATCCAAGAAGTTGGAAATTTCAACTTGTATAGTTCCTATCTAGTTGACACCTACTAAAATATGAATTGTAAAAACATGAATTATTTAATTAATTTTCATTAAAATAAGAAAAACATGATTTTTATAACATTTTAAAATTTTAAAAAAATAGGATATTTTAAATTTTATTCTTTTGGATTAACTTGAAAATGAGCATAAAAGTAAACACTAAACATAATGTCTGACCATATTGCATTAAGGTAATGAATACTCCAGAAAATTATTCTACAAAGATTTTTGGTAACCTATTTACCAACTTAATCTAATGCTATATTATAATGAAAACTCATAGGTGTGCTATTTTCTCTTGAAAAATCCATTAAAAACATTTTATAATTTCATTACTGTATTTAATTTTTCATAGGAATGTTCTATCATCATTTTTTGAGATTTTATAACCAAGAAAGAATTTTAACATTCCAAAAAAACTCATTTCAATTTCCTTTCTCATAATATTTGATAAATTATTTCCAAGAGATTCATTTATTATTCCAAAAATGACATCATCAATATAGATTTGAATGATTAAAAGATCATTTAACATATTTTTTAGAAATAATATCAAATTGTATCATCCTATTTTGAAATAATTTGATAAAAGAGAACTGGTTAACCCATAATACCAAGCCCGAGGTGATTTTCATATAACATTTAAATTTTTTTTTAACTAGAAAATAGAATCAAAAAAAATTGGATTATCAAAACTAGGTAGTTGTTCCATTAAATCATTTTCAAAAATAAAACAATTTAGAAGAAAAATTTTAACATCCATTGGAAATATTATGAAATTTATATTCTTGATGAATTCTAACAAGAATCATGTGGACTCTATTTGATCAATGGTTGAAAAATTATCAACATAATTAATTCCTTCATCTTGATTATTGCATTTAGTAATGAGTTTAGATTTGTTTTTTTATTTTACCTTTATCCTATAATTTATTTCTAAAGACCAATTTTTACCAACAATTGGATGATCGTTCAGTCATTCAAAAATATTTCAAACATTATTCTGTTAGAATTATTTTAACCATTATTATATAAAAAACTTATTTTCATTATTAATATTTTCATCAATATTTTTATAATCTAGATAATAAATAAAATAACCATTATCATCCTCATTTAATATAGAAATTATAGTATAAGTACAAGCTTCCAAATCCCATATAATATTTTTTGAGGGATGGTGTTTGAATTTATTTTAAAGCATTAGGTAAAGGACTGGAGGTAGATTCAAATTTTAATGGATTTTTTGGAGAATGTGGATCATTAAAAGGAAAACTTTCATGGTTATCCACATATTGGAATTGGGATGAATGATTAGGAGGATATTCATAAAATTTGGCATGAATGGATTCTTTAATATTTTTTGTACTTTTCTTGATGACCCAAAAGGATTTAATTGAGTTTGAGTACCCAAGAATGACTCTATCGGATATTGTATCTAATTTTATTAAGTCGTATTTAGTGTTAAAAATATAAAATTTACATCCAAACACATTGAAAAATAAAACATTCATAATTATATTTTCCAAAAGTTCTTAAGGGGTCTTTTTAAGGATGGGTTTTATGAGAATAAGATTTATAATTAAAAAATGGTATTGATTACCTCAACCCAAAAGTATTGAAGGAGTTTTAAATCACTCATGTAGTGACCCTAACCCTGGCACGCTAAATCTATAGGTTTATTTACTACATTAGCACAATATACAATCAATCGTATCCAACATGACTGAATAGTTTAGTATTATAAGTAAAATAGAAACATACATTAAATTAAAATTAGAATTTAAAATATAAAATACATAGATAATTTTCTCTAAGATATCCATTATTCCCCTTATCATATTTTTATATATTAATCACAAAACACATCTTGGTATTATAGGAAAAATTCAAGCTAATAAAGGGGTGAGATCAGATAACCAATAAGGGTATTCTTACAGTAGAAGTTATGAATAAATAAGGCATAATCAACATATAAATTTAAATGACTAAAATTAATTCTATTTAGTCAATAAATTGATCATAATATGGTAAAAATAAATGATGAGTTAATATTTCCATATAAATAATCACATGAGCTTGTAACTTAACAATAGAAATTCAGACAAATCGAATAATCACATGGAATATCAATAACTAAATACATAATGATGGAATGAATAATTTTATAAATCTTAAACATACCTTCAAGGACTCATTCCATGAATTTTTACTATTAAGACCTCATTCCAAGATCCTTAAATAATTGGGTAATGCCTCAGCCAAATACCGAAGCTAATTTGTCCCATGAGACCTACAGATGCATCGAGGGGATATTTAATCTTTGGACACACCCATCACATAAAAATTATAATTCATTACTCATATAAAAGGTATAAAACATAATAAACATTAATATTAATATTGAAAAATTTACATATCAAATTATAATACTTGACCTACTCAATAAACAAAATCATAAACCATATAGAATAATATAGTGAATGGTAATAAAATTATACATCCCAAATCAAACTAATCAAAAACCATCCAGTAAAGTAATTATGATAGTATAAATGAAACATATCCCTAGTTTATCATAGTTATAAAAGATGTTTGATGTGTTGATAAATATAAATACTATAAAAAGGTCCATAAATATTTTTTTAGGAAAATAATCTTCTCATTTTGAAAATATTTTTTAAAATTAAAAATTCAGAAAATATTTTAAAAATAATTTTATTTAAAAATAATATTTTAAAACTTATAAAATAATCATTAAAAAATTTAGTGATCATAATGGTGTAATTTTTTATTCCTTTTGTATACATAAAATCAAATATTCCTTTCACATTTTCTATAAAATCCAAATAGGCCTTGTTTGGAAAATGATAAGAATACTCCTTAAAAAAATTAAATATTAAAAATGGGTGAAATTTTATTTAATAATCATTTAAAATTTTAGAAAAACATTTTTTGAAATCATTTTTAGAAAACATATATTTTGATGAAAAGGGATTTTTGATTTAATAGAGAAATAAAGTCAAATTTTCTCAATAATTTTAAGTACCAAAGAGTAGAAAAAACTTAATATTACTTTAAAATGTTCATTAATAAACATAGGATAAAAAATATATTTATTTTAATATATATTTCTCAAATAATTCCCTTAATGGATACTTAAACAAAAACAATCATAAATAAATTTGAGATTGTAAAATAACCACATTAGTAAATTTTGAATCATAAGCCCCATGAAAGAAATTACTTCAAATAAAACTTTAAATTATAGGAAGAAAAATATATTCTTGATATAATATATCAAAATGGGAATTATATACACCACATGAATAATGATTTATGATTATGGATTATGTCTCATGGAAGTAAAAGTGAGAGGAGAAAGCCTTACCACTTGTTTGACGTCCTTTTTATGTATATGAAACTCATGTATAAAAAATATAGGCTTATTAATTATCCATTAAAAAAACATAATCATATATATCATTATATATATGATTTAATGATATTATTTTATCAATCATTCATTCGAAATTATTTGTTAAAATCAATGTATCGGGTGATAATTTCCTTGTTTCTCATGTATGTTTTGGTTCAGTTATTTTGGTCACTTTAATTTGATCATTATTACATTATCTATGAAATTTTAACTATGAAGTAAATATAATATATATTTATTTACAATTATTTATATAAATCTAAAAATTTAGTGACAGAAAATGGATTACAGTGTTCATAGGGATGGTAGGTCATATATATGCATGAACATTGTTCCCATTTTTCCCGAAGGATAGAATGACAAGAAAAAAATATTAATTAAACTTTAAAAATTAATTATTATATTATATATAATTTATATTAATAAATTATATCCTTATTACTATCCATGTAAAAATAAAGTCAAAAAAATCACATCAATGCGTAGAGGTTGTAGTCTACACATAAGCACGAGTAATGTTATTGTATTCCAATGGATTGGAAGGTAAAAAAGTTATATCTGATATTATATTTCCATAATTATTTTTATATAATAAAAATAATATATATTAATTAAATTTTATCCTTACTACCTTCCATGTAAAGCATTTGTGAGGCATTAGTCTGTCGTACACACGAGGGGCATTATCGTATCCCTTTATAAGTGAAAATTAAGACGGAAAATGTGATATAATGATTAAAAAGTAATAATAATATCATAAATATTATATATAAACAATAAATTTATCATTATATCCTTCTGTGAGTAGTGGTGATGGAAAAAAGAAAAACATTGGTTTGCGAGTATGTAGTCTCTTACACATTAATGATGATTCTGTATCCCAATTGATGGAATTGTAGATAGATATCAGATATGAAATTAACATAATAAAATATCATTATATTTTAGATAATGGTTTTATTTTACTATAATTATTGAATAATTTTTTGGAGGAGGTGGGTGAATAAATAATATAAAAACAACCATTTAATAACATTACCTCGTCTTCGAAAGACCTCTTTAGGACTGCACCAAATTCCTTCCTATGATGGTTTTTTTGTAATAAAAAAGGATATAGGATGTTTATAGGTGATTAAATAAGTGATTTGGGTAGGTATTGGTTTACCCAAATTGTTTTTTAAGTGTGAAAGTGAGAGTGTAGTTAGTGGCCTTTTATAAGTGAGGTGTGTCACACCCGTGTAATTTTCAAAAATAAAATGGTGTACCCACGTTTTTCAAGTGAAATTATAATAAAAATTATAAATTCCCTAAAATATAAGATATAATCTGGACATATGGATATAAAATTGGTGTTGGAATTTTTATTTTCGTTTTTACCCTTATCATTTTAGTTTAACCTCCTGATAAAGCCATTTCATCCTTAACAATGATAAATAACTTTTACTATGTTTACTACTAATTATAGTCAAAAACTAAATTAAACTAAATATATAATAAAAATTATTATGATTAAAAATATGGAATTAATTTTTCCAAATTAAATTCACATAATTGGTAGAATCCAATTATAAATTATACCTATAGACATGATGAAAAAGTGGGTTTCAAAAGATAAAAAATACAAAAGTATACAATATTTTAATATCAAAATTAAAAATGAAAATTATTCCAATGACCTAAATTAGTTAAATTTTAATATTATTGGTCTAATTTTACTTTAAAAATTTTTTAAAAAATTACTTATCTTTATAAATAATTTAAATGAAGAATAATGTTTTTAGTTAAAAAAGTATTTTTCACTATTCATGAAGAAATTAATATTTTCAAAAAAACTCAAAAATTTACCAAAATTAATATGTACATGTACAACTAAAAAATATTTTTTATTTTTTAAAATTAAATTTCTACAATCATTAAAAATTAATTTTAAAATATGATCACAAACTGTGACTAAATATCGTTTTAGAAAGCTATAGTTTTTTAAAACACATTTATTTTTCTTTATAAATAAAATAATAATTATTTTAGAAAACTATAGTTTTTCAAATAACATTTATTTTTCTTTAAAATAATTATTATTTTATTTATAATAAATATATAACAATTTAATTATTTTATATTTTGAAAACATATAATTTTCATAATTTATTTAGTACTATTCATACTCTCTAAATTAATGGTTATGTTATAATGATAATGTTAATAAAAATATTTTAATAGTGTGTTGTGTTTAATTCAAACCTAGTGTTGTGTTAATTGAATGATATAGAAGAGATTGATTATATTTTAAAATAAATATGCCATAATTTCTCAGGGTGTTATATTCTCTTCTAATTTTTTTCATGTAATATATTTCATATAATATCACGTTCCTCTTTTAAAATCTTATGGTGTTAAATTATACCCAAATAAATAATATATTTCCTCTCAATTTATTATTGTTCTCGAAAATAAAGGTTTTAGAATTTTAAAATAAATTTTTGAAATCCCATATAGTGAGAAGGGTTAATAAAACATCCTATTGATAAGAGATAAAGGTAATTATCAAGGCCATCTGAAATAATTACATAACAATGTTTCCAAGTACAATAACTTAGGTGGGAATTGAATATATATATATATACATGGAAGAAAATAATAAATAATTACATATATATATTTTGATTTCATTGATCATAAGAAATTCGTTGATCTAGAGAATGTTAACAAACATAAATCTGTAAAGGGTGAAAATGCCATTGGTTTATCATAAATTAATGTATTATGAGAACATTTTTTTTCAAGATCATTTTTCATAGAGTTAAGGAATTATTTTACTATCTAAGAATATAAATTAATATACTTACTTGATATATTTCTATTTCATATGAATAATTACATCATTTTGTTGTGATTTGATCAATTTACATTTCACCTATTACTCTAAGAAATGAATATTAAAAAATGAATTTGTTTTGCCTGAAGCACTAAAATTAAATTTTAAAAGATCATAATATTCATGAAATAGTAACAAGTTATTCCTCCTATCTTTACTAAAACTAAAATTTTTATAAAAACTTATCCAAATAATACTCAAAGTTTAACTTAATCAATTCCATAAATAGTTTACCTTTAGGTACATCCAAAATATATTAGACCAATTCTAGAAGGGAGGTCACTAAATCAACGTAATATTCCCCATAAAATATAAAGTGGATATTAATGTCACATTCCAAATATATGAATACCTTGATCAACATAGAACCTTAATGAAAACATGCGTTCTTATAAAAATAAAATCTTTATTAGTTGAATATATTACATAAATCCAAAAATATACTTAATCCATCATAGATAACAAAAACCATCAAATCACTATCCAATTTCATTCTCACCAATACTAACCTATAGATATAACTTTATCCTTATTATTTCAATATAGATAACATATTAAGGGTTATGTTCTCTTAATAATTTGTAGTACAATACATAAACATTTCATGATTCCTATAATGAGAACTTGATCCATAAAATACATTTAAATCATCTTATATAAATCCAAATCCACAAGAAAATTAATCATTACACTTTGGTTGTATCAATAACATATGATTGAAATTGATCCCTTATGCGTGTACCAAGGTTATTCTTTCTACAAGTATCACATGTGGGAAAATTCTTCTCTGCCTTCTTCCATTTATCCAATTTTTACTTTTATAGTCTTCTTCTACTACATACCATATAATCAATAAGACTTGGAGAATTATTTATATATCTTGATAGTTCATGATATTATGCTCTTGTATGATGAGAAATTTTTTGATACTAGTTCCCTTTGAAGGATTGGCTAAAGACCATCAAAGAAATGGTCAATATTTCTCTTTGGAATACTTATGTACTACGTTACATGCCTTGATAACCATGTATAGTTTATTTCATACTTAGAAACGTTTTCCTCTCCTTTTATCATAAATTTAAGAACTATCTTTCAATATCCTATAATTTCTTTTTAGAAGAATATTTTTACATGGAGATTACCTTTAAATCGTTTCCTTCCATGTTTTCTATTTCTTCTTCATCCTTAGTGTTTTGAATCAATGACCACCCCGGATCTGCAAATCCCAATAGACAATAAACGGCATTGAAAACGTTCTCCATTTCACTACTTCCTAGAGTTATAAATATATTCTATAAGTAACTTATCTATTTATGAGTTAAAAAAGGATTTGTAGCCCCTTTTAATGATTGAGCTTTCTGAAACATGAATAGTTTTAACATTGTTACATATTATGGTGGATCTGTAAGCTAATCCATATGGGAAATGTTATTACATATAACCTAAGTCAGCTACCCAAATATGGTTATATTTTTATTAGATCTATCTATAGGTCCATATCCAACTTAATTATCTTTCCTATGATGGAAATCTATGCATGGAGTATGTTCATTGATATGGATATTATTACTCTAATTAGGCACCATTTCAAAATTTTGCAACGAACAAGATTAGACGATAACATTTTGAAACATAATTTATAATCCTAGAAATAGTGAAACACTTAACAAAAATTGAAAAAATTATGAATAGATAACCTCATAAATATAAACATGGTTTTTTTTGGAAGATTTTTATTTTTAAATCCATTATAATGGTTTCTAAATAAAATATGAATCATCCAAAGCATATCACCAGAGAGTTTGAAACCATGTGCAAATTAAGTCCCATTTTTTTGTACCAGATGATGATCATGTCAAGCCTAGTGTTCCCTTTTCAAATTTATTCACCCTAGGTACATCTTTTTTAGATCCATATCCAATTTTAGTATCTATAGAGGGATTCATTTCTAGGAAAAACAATATAATATCTTCCATACCAAGTCTTTAGGATGTTATTATATACATATCCTTAAATTATATCATAGGGTTATAATCCCAAATAAATGTTTTAATAAATCTAGATCTGAAGGTTTCTACTAAACATCCTCTGATACCAACTGTAGTTACCCCAACCCTAGATACATGGAGTTGGTGGTTATTTTCTTACATTGGAACAAGATACAAGAAATCTCATCCAAGAGGACCAAATAGTCTAGTAGTATTGGTAAACTAGATACATACTTGAAATTCAAATTATATTTTAAAAAATAAAATACAAAAATGATCTATGATATAACCATTATTCCCTTTATAATTTCCCTATATATTAATCACAAAACACTTCCAGTATCCTGAGGATAAAAAAACATAAAAAAGGGGTGATCTCAGATTCTTGGTAAGGGAGTGTGAATAAAAAAAGATATGAAAAATATGGACTAATAAATATGGAAATGGAAATAACTAAAATACATAACATTTAGTAAATAACTTGAGAGTAATATTGCAAGAATTAATGCTGATTGAATAATTCCATATAAATAATCACATCACCTTGAAACATAACCATGGATAATCTAAATAATCAAATAATCATGTGGAATATCAATAAATAAATTGATAATGATGAAATAATTAATTACAGACTTCTTAAAAATATCTTCAAGTCCTTAGTCCATGACTTTTTACCATCTAGGCCTCATGCCAAGATATTATAAATAATTGGGTAAGTAATCATCCAAATATCAAATCTAGTTAGTGTTATAAAACCTATCGATATGTCAAGAGGGTATAAAATTTATATCCCCACACATCAATTAATAATTACAATGAATTAATCATATGAAAGGGGTGAAACATAACAAACATTAACATCCATGTTAAATAAATAACATAGGAAATGTTAATACTAACCCCTAATCAATAAACATATTCATAAATCATTTAGAGTAATCTGGATAATGGTAATACAACCATACATCCCTATTTAATCTGATCATAAACTATTTAGAAAAATAATAAGGTTTGTATCTATTAAACATATCCCCAATGGACCACAATTATAATAAAGGTATTATTTCTTAAATTACTTGAAATACCACAAAAAAAATCTTGAAAAACATTTTTTAGGAAAATAACCTTTTCACTTGGTTTTTTTTTAAACTAAAATATCAAAGAATATTTTTTAAAAAAATATTTGTAAATAAATTTGAAAATTTATAAAATAATATTTAAAAATTTATTGGCCTTGATGGGGTAAATTTTTTTATGTCATCTACATTAAAACAAATATTCCTTTCACATTTTTGGTAAAAGCCAAATGGCCATGTTTAGAAAATGATAAGAATATTCATTTAAAAAATAAAAGTGTTAAAATGGGTAAATATTTATATAAAAAATAATTTTTAAAAGATTTAAAATATTTTTTAAAAACATTTTTATTAAAAAGTTATTTTTAAGAAAATTATTTTTGACCTGAGAGAGAAATAAAGTCAAATTTTATTAAAAAAACATTTTCTCAATAATTTTAAGCTCTAAGTAGTTGTAAAATGGTAATCTTTCATGAAAAGGAACATGAAAATTCATAGGATAATAAAATAGATTTATTTTAATAGATAAATGTAAATTAATTCCATCAAGGTAGATATAAACAAAAACAATCCTGAATAATAATGATATTGTGAAATAAAGCCTGACCACTTTGGTAACTTTTCAATCATAACCCTCATGAAAAAATAACATAAAATAAATAATTAAATACTTTGAAAATAAATATATTCCGGATATAAAATATCAGTAGGGGTTGTATATACACCACACAAATTAATAAGTGTTGATTATGGCGTATGTCTCATAAAAGTAAGAGTTAGATGAAAAACCATTAACAATTATTATACTTCCTTCGTATATGTCCAAAACTCATGTATAATAAATGTATTTTTATTAAAAATATATTAATGATCCATATTAATATATATCATACCATATATGATTTACCTATTTTCTTTTATCACTCATTTAATTTCAAATATTTCTTAAACTCACTATTTTTTGTGATAACTGTTTCGTTTATCATGTATGTTTTGGTTCAGTAATTTTGGTCCATTTAGTATGATCATGGTTACATAATATCCATATTTTTTACCATTATATAAATATAATATATATTAATTATATATTTAATTATCGTAATCTATAAATGATAGATATAGAAAATTGATTACACCATTCGGGGAGAAGGTAGGTCATACAAACGCATGAACGTTATTCCCATTTTTGTTAATGGATGGAATGAAAGGAAAATAAATATTAATTAAACTTTTCAGAATAATTATAATGTTATATATATAATTTATATTATTAATATATATACCAATTTTCATACATGTAAAAATAAATTGAAAACAATTCACATTACTACGTAGAGCCGGTAGTCCACATGTATGCATGAGCGACGTTATGGTTTTCCAATGGAATGGAAGGTAAAAATTTTGAGGTGATGTTATATTCATATAATTATATTTAGATCATAAATATCACACATATTCATTAAATTTTATAATTACTACATTCCATATAAAAAGTAAGTGAAAAATGAATCACATCGCTTTGCAAGGCGGTAGTCCAACGTACACACAAGTGGCATTATCGTACCCATCATGGAATGGAAAGTAAAAAGTAACATGTGATATAATTGTTCTATAAGAATAGTAATATCATAAATATTATCTATAAATAATAAATCCATCACTATATATGTCTATGATAGGTGGTGATGGAAATCGAATAACATGAATTCACAATGCGGTAGTATGTCGTACACACGAATGATGATTTCGTATAACATTTAATAGAAGTGGAGATATATATAGGCTATTAAATTAACATAATAACATCTTATTATATAGTAGAATATTTTTTTTACTATAACTATTTATTAATATTTAATGTATGTTTAATAAGAAACAAATTAAAAATGATCGTTTAAGAACTTTACCTCTTCTTCGTATAGCCTCTTTATGTTTACATAAAAATCCTTACCATGATATATTTTTGGTCAAAAAAGGTTATATTATATTTTTAGTAGATTAATTTAGTTATTTTTATATTTATTCCATGAAATTAATGGTTTTGAAAGTGTGAAAGGGAGATAATAAAGTGTGGCCTTTTATAAGAGAGGTGAGTGTCACACTTGTAATTTTCAAAATAAAAATGGTGTACCCATATTTTTCACATGAAAAAATGCTAAAAAATGAATATTTATAGAAAATTTAAGATATAATGTCAATATATGGAGGCAAAATGGGTCTTGGATAAGTTTTTGTTCATTTTTAACCTTTATCTTCTGATTTTAACCCTTAGTAAACCCATTTTTACTTTAACTCTTGCAAATAATTTTTACATTTTTTACAGTTAATTATGGTAAAAACCTATGTTTAACTAATTATATAATATAATTTTTTATGATTCCAAATATGAAATCCATTTTTCCATATTCAATCCATATAATTAGAAAAATTCATCTCAATATTAAACCCACAGACACAACAAAAAAGCGGGTTTCTAAAGAGAAAATTTGCATAATTATAGAATGTTTTAATATCAAAATTCAATATAAAACTGATTGAAATGAAATAAATTAGATAAATTTTTATATTATTGATCAAATTTTACTTTGAAATTTTTTTTAAAATTTAAATTTAGAAATAATTTAAACTAAAAGGAATTTATCAATAAAAGTTAGTATTCTTCATTATTCATCAAAAAATTTATATTTTTCAGAAAATTATAAACAAATATACCAAAAAAAATTTGGAAATTTATATTCAAAAAAAAGTATTTTTTAAAATTCATTTTTTAAAAGTGGAAAAAATTAATTTTAAAGTATGTTCGTAAAGCGCAACTAAATAGCCTTTTAGAAAAATATATTTTTTCAGAAAACAGTTCTTTTGCTTTAGAATTATTATTATATTATTTACAATAAATATCTGACCATTGAATACATTTTTTACATTTTTAAACCATATAATTTTTATATGTTAGTTAGTACTATGTATACCCTCCAACGTAACAGCTAGTTTATAATGGTCATATTAATAATAATATTTTATTAAAGTATCGTGTTTCGTTCAAACCAAATGTTGTGTTTACTGTAAGCTATAAAAGATATTGAATTTATTTTAAAATAAATATTTCATAAATTATAAGGGTGTTACATAATCTTGTAAGTATTTTTTTTTATTCTATATTCATTATCTAATATGATGTTCCTCTTTTAAAATCTTAGGGTGTAAAAATTCAAGAGGGATCTTGATATTTCTTGAGGAGTTAGATTCTATCTTTTCATAAACACATGTTTTTAAGGTGTTAAAGGAGAGTTAAAAGTATTATTATAACTTTGTAAAGAAAAAATTTCTTTAAACTATTTCTTATCAAACTCTCCACCACAATTATATTTAATTGAAATGGTTTTTATCCTTTTTTATTTTGGACATTCTTGTTAAATATTATGAAGTCTTTAAAAGCCTCAATTTTTATTCCAATAAAAATACCAAATTGAGTCTTTTATAATCATTGATAATCACAATGTAATATTATTTTCCTCTAACACTTTAGGCAGGAGTTGGTAAATAAAATATCAAGGTGAAAAAGATCAAGGGTTTTAGAGGTTGATACTTCTTGTTTAGTTTTAATACATGTTTTTTATTTCCTAACAAGTTTTAAAGGTTCAAAAACAACATTTTCTTTGAAATTTATTTTTCATAAATCTCATACCAGATGATGTTGGTTGAGCTTAACTGGTGTTTGTGTGTGCTATAGTTACCATGTCATATATGCTAAATCCAAGAATCAGAATCTTTAAAACTCTAAAATATAGTATTATGAGAAAAATATATATTTTATATTAATAATATATTAATTTTAAAAAATAAAAGTAGAAAAAAAATCATTTTAAATCAAAAACATTGTAAAAAAAATTTCAAATAGATTTTGAAACCATTTTCACCCAATTAATTAATGCTTAGAAAATCTTTTTTTAAACCATTAATGAATAAAGAAAATTTTATAAGAATCAAATTGAGAAAAATTAATATACATATACAGATGATTTTACTTCTTGTATTTTCACTAAAAGAAAGGTATCATCCATGGAGTTTTTAATGTAGATTAAATTTTAAGGGGTCCCCAGACATGTGTTGAGAGTAACCACTATCCATATACCATATTTTTTTTGTATTTACTCTTTATACACATTTCCTACAAAATTAAGAAATTATTCTTTTTGGTTCCCATCTTTTTTGGTCCACATATGTTAGAATATAGGGATTTGGGTACCCAATTGTATTAAAAAAATATTTTTTGGGAAGAGATACAGGATGGGATATTGATATTTTTTCTATCATATCAATAATTTTTTCAGTTACATTTATAAATTAAGGTCATTGTTTTATGATAACAATTTCAAATCTTTTTTGAGAAACTCCTTTGATAAATATCATCTTCTTAAAAGAACATTCATTTTCTGAATAAAAAGTTACAAAATTATCATTTCCATTACATTCTAAAACCAAAATTCTATTTATATTTTATTTTCCTTTGGTGAATTATATAAGAGAATTTGTATGATCATTAATAGCTGATTATTACTCAGGCACACTAAATTCATCATGAAATTTTGATGATAATGCATATTTTTTTATTGTGGTTTTTTTTCTCTTTAAGAACTGGATTATACATTTTTATAATATCTTTGAACATTGAATTTAGATTGTAAAAACCTTATCCAAGATTATCATCAATATATTTTAGATCTTCTTACGATTAATTATTGGAATATAATGATGAATAAGAGTTATTTGAGGATGATGTAGAAGAGGAGTTTGGGTTTACTTCTTTACTAACTTCAACATTGGCCATGGGGCACTTGGATATTTCATCCCTTAATTCGATTGACAATATGGAATCATCGCTTTCACTCTAGGTTGAAAACTCGAAGGATTTTATTATTATTTTCTGATTTTATTTGAATTTATTTTTAATAAAGGGTAATTTTTTCCTTATATGTACTATATTTTTTCATTCAATCTATATTACTTATTTTCCACTTCAATCATTGAAATTTTTTCCCTATTGGTAGGATTTATTTATTTTGAGGAATTTATCCATCTATTTGGAATGATGAGACAATTAATCATCATCGTAAGAGTTTCTATTAATTTATTTGAAATAAATTGTCATTTTATCCTTGACTTATTTGGATTCCTTATTGAGTTGTTTCTTCATTATGATCTAACAAGTCATGAAAGATCCAATTAGCTCCTTTTCCAACATGTTATTTATTTACTTCCCTTCTTGGATTGTTATTACTTTAGGTTGCCAATTTCTTGTTAAAACCTAAATTATTTTATTAACTAAGGTCTCTACAATAATAGTATCACCAAAATGCATTCTACCATTTAAAATGTGATTAAATCCCAAAAAAATCCACTACTTAAATCATTTATATGTATACTAAAGCTTTATAAATTATTCCTATACATATCAAGCATAATATCAATAACATTATTTATTCCTTCATGTGTAAATTGTAATATTTTCCATATATTAGGATTAGTTTTTCATATATATATATATATATATATGATTAAATTTATTTTGTAATGATCCAAAATGAAAGGCATTCATATAATTTCAATCTAATTCAATGGAATAAATATCATCAGATTTCCATTTCTATTGTTTTCACTACTATGAATACAACCTTGAATAAAAAATTTACATACAGGATAACCAAAAGAACTAAGAAAGGTTGACATATGAGTCTTCTAATAACTATAATTTGAACTACAAAAATAAGCTACATGACACATAGATTGACCTTATAGAGCACCATCGATATTTAAAAATGATTCCATTTAAGAAGATTGAACTCTAAAATTAGTTAATATTTATAAAAAAATATTAATTTTAAAAACAAGTATATTTTGGGAAAACACAAAGAACCCCCTTGATACATAATGTAGTCTAGAGATAAAATGGAAATATGGGGTGAATTCCCTTAAAAAAATTTAAAATCAATTCTTTAAATTAAAATTGATTACCTTAAAATAATTTTATTTAAGAATAAAACAATAAATGTAGAGAAATCATATCAAAAAGTAAATATTAAAGTGATGAGGAAAAGGAATTGAATAAATTTAAAAAGTCATATTTTAATAAAGGAGGTGGTATATTGATCAAGAATGATCACAAATGTATCGTCCCCTCAATAAGGCATGAGAGGGTCATATCACTCATTTTTTAATGTAAACTAAGAAACAATAGTAATATTGAATACATTTGATTAAATGGAAACTAAGAAACAAAATAACACCCATGGTTTTAATAGAAACTAAGAACCAAGAAACCTCACATTAATGGTTGATATAACCTATAGAATAAGAAAAATAAGTTATAGGATTGTTTTGTAAACAATATACAAAGAACTCAACTCTCTCTAGTGGATTTAGAAGAAATTGAAATACTAAAATGCAGAGTGGGAGAGGGTAATTTTATATTATGAAAATCATTAAATAAATTAGAATATGCGAGAAAAATGGATCCAAGAGAAAAGGAAAAGGTAATTTTATTAAGTTCATTGAAACCTTGTCACCTTTGAAAATAGATCTTCATTTAGAGATCTCTTGAAAAAGTTCATCTTAGATCAACCAAGAATCATACAGTGACAAGTAGATGTAATATATGATTGTAGTTAAGATCTAATTCTCCAAATATGATTTCTTATAGACTTAATATTAGTTGGGAATCATCTATAATTCTTTCATATTCATTGTAGTCATGAAAGAATGTATTGAGGATATTTTTACTATAATGAATAAATGTGTTGACTTCCTACTCAACAATTTTCACAAAAAAAAATTGATATATAATGGAATTGTTATCTTTTTTCCAAAAACTCTAAAATCCTCCTTAAATTATTAATGGAATAAAAGAATATTCATGACATGGAAGATGGTTATGAAAAATTAATACCATTGCTACAACCCATGAAGTACATTTGCAATGTGAACTAAAATTCTTGGTGATTATTCATGATGTGAATAAGGATTCACATCGTGAGGGAGATAGTTATAACCTAAAATAACTAAAATATACTAAAAAAATGTATAAAAAACACCTAAAGTTATTTTTTTCATAAAAACTATTTAGAGGTTCAACATTGGTGAGTACAGGGATTTTATTCTCATTTATATCATGTAATTTCGTTTTATTTTGATTATTTTTTTATAGAATGGACATTTAAATTAGAGCCATGTCAGGGTAGATTTTAAATAATATTTTCACTTCTAGTTTAATTTATTTCATTCAAGATAAATTTTTCCCTCTAAGAATTTTCATATGATTTATTTCTTTTCAACTAATAAGGGGAATCAAGAACTCTCCTCAGGTATGAACATGGGTTGACATGGGCATTCAATAGATGGAAGAATCTAACAAGTTCATGACATAGGGTAAAAATAGACAATATAGGATAAATTCACTCAAGAGTACATATTATAATGTAAATAAAATTAAAATCACCAAAAAAATGTGTAATAAAGAATCCATGATCAAATAATATCATAAAAATAATTAATGGATGGATTTTATATAGTATATTAAAAAATGAAAGACAAATAGAACTATATAAAAAAACCCCTAAATCTCAATAATTAAATAAAACCAAATAGCTTGTATAACTCCATGGTAGATAAAATAATACCAAAACACTAAGATTCTACTATCATCCAAAGTTTGTGAGCTATGTAAACAAAATAACTCAATAAAAAACTTGAGAACTATATAAAAAAGTAGGGTATAATATATATTAATACTCAATAGGTAATCCACATAAGGGATGAATAACTTAAATGATATCATTAATTCATAATAATGAAACCATGAAATAATAAGGACACTTTTTTTCTCACCTCACTAGCTTCCCAGGACAAATATTAACAAGGTTATCGAAAATGTATGTGCTTAAAACATCAAATAGTAAATTATCATTCCATAAAGTATCCTTAGATTATATGCATGAGTGTTGAACCCATATGAGTATGAAGTGGATTTGGTGAAAATATGTGATGCATTTATTTTTTTTAAATATATGAATATATTTTTTGGTGATGATTGTATGATAGTTATATGTTCATTAAATCCATAATATTGAATTTATAGGAATTCAATTTGACGTTCTTTATGAAATAAAATTCTTATATATCTATATGGAGGTGTTTCCTTAGTTATGTTTGGTGGAATTATGATGGAGTAATCATGTTTTGTAGGAGTTTTATTTTTGGATAAGGTTTGAGATGAGGACTTTTAAAACAAATTGGGACAACACACTAAAAACTAGCACTATAGTAACATAAAAATAAATTGATATCCAAGCTCAAAGGTTCCCCATATCTGAGTGGATGGTGGGAATGGAGGTTTATATGAGCACTCATGTTTATAGGAATAACTATATGTGAAAGTAGTTAGGAAGATAATGGTTTAACATGTTTGGGTAAAGAGGTATGTAGCCTCTCACATGTGGGTGGCATGGGGGGATGTAGGTGAGCACAAATTATAGTATAAAATGATTAATAAATTTTGGTATTTAGATTAACAATAATATTTTCCCATTCAAGTGAAAATATAATGTGGGATTCAAGAGTATCATGAAACTATTCATCATTCATCTAAAATATCAGACACGTGTGACCTACCGAATGAAATGAATATTTCTCGATAATATTAAACCCCTAAATCAAGAGTTTCCACAAGCCTGAAATACACATCAACACACACACTAGGAACCTCTCATGAACTCATTATCACAATATAGTATTTTTCATAAAACATGAAAAAAATTGAAAATATCCGCATACCATTTCACATGGAATGGTGATATCGATGATCTCTATGAAATAAGGAAGTTCAAATAAAATGACACATTTGAGTCTCATTGTTTATGTGGGATTTTAGTGAGCTACACCTTATGATTCAAAATCCATAAGAGCTCAAATTTTTATTATGTGAGATTTGAGTAAAAATAAAAGATAAATATTTGATGATATTTAAATAAATAATAATAAGCATAAATAGAAAAAATAGAAACATATTTTACTAAATAATAAAATAATAGAGACTTTCTCAGTTTTATTGAATCAGGTATTTCTATAAATATTATTACAAAAAGAATACAAAATCAAAATTGAATAAAATTAATAAGTGTGAGATTTTATATTTATAGATATCAAAATATTTCCAAATATTGATATTGAGGTTTTTGATATGTTATCATCTTGGAAGTTTCTTATTTTCAAATAAAAAAAATTTATCATACCAAAATTGAATATAGAGATTTTTGGGATTGAATGAATCACTATATATTTAAATATTGAAATTTTTATGTGATATTTTTATCTTTTCTATAATAGGAACATAAGGTCATAAGGAAAACTATTGATGATCTGCATTATTCAATAGTATTTTTAGAAGATAAGTGATCTCCATTGAGATATCTAGATGTAGTAGAGAGAGGAGGAGTGCAACCATGGAATACACTATTACATCATGCATGTTGAAAGAGGTTGTTATTGGTTTGTAGTAAAGACTTTATTCACTTCTACTTCTAAGGAAGTGAAATAAAATGAGTTGTTACTTCATTACATAAATATAAAGTTATTTCATAATTATTTTTCAAAGTGGAAGACTTTGACACTATTGAATATATTTCAAAAGGTGGAAGAATTTTCATTGCATCTCATATAAAGGATATTCTTCATTATATGTTCTCAACCAACTTATAAAGGAGAAAGTGGATTTTATATATAACTAATTCATATTCAGTGAAACCCATGCTACAATAGGTGATATTTTTCTTTTTCTTGTGTTCTAATTGTTTGTACTTCAAAAGTAGTTAGCATTAGAGGGAGGTGTGAGGGAAGTGATCCCAGTGAGATATTATATCTACCCCATGATGAGAATATACCTTGAAGCTTTATATATATATTATATATATAAATACACACACACACACATATATATATATAATCTATATGTAGTCTTGCATGGAAATGCAGTGGGTATATTCTTTGTGTCTTCGAAATGAAATACATTCTCCATCTAGGATATCATTTACAAAAACTATTTCATAAGATGAAATAGTAAGTGATTAAATGCATACAGAACAGGAACAGACCATGGGATTTATTCATGTGTTTTAAATAATGAATAAATGAAATCTATTGAGGAGTTTCTTCTATAGAATATTTAAATAGATTCTATATGATGACAGTGGTGTGTGTGTTTCCATATATTATTTTCTAAAATTACTTGATACTTGATGGTCTCTTTTAAATTATTCTTTTACACTCATGTTTCTAAAAGGTTGGAAAAAAGGGATGGATCCCTCTCATGTGATGTGAGATTCAGATCAACCTATGGATACACCATGGACGTGGGAGGATTTTTCAACTTACTAAAATTTACCAAACCATATGATTATGATTATGATTATTTATTAGTTTCTCTTAAATGTAAGGTACATGTGTTTTACAACATCTTTGACAATATTCATTATTTCAGTATTTTACATAAGTTTCATTTATCTTGTATGGGAACACAGGTTCTGGGCATAGAGGCATCACTGGATGGGCCATTCCTAACTTTTCTTTTTCTCATGATTAATCATTGATCTAATAATTACATAATGATGAATGTCATAATCAAAAAAATTGTATCAAAGAATATATAAAATGGATGAATTCTGGAACCAAAGAACAAGATTTTCATATATTATTTATAATTAATTTATAAAAATAATGAATTAACCTCTGAGAAATTCTTTATTGATTGATCGATTTGACAATAGATCTATGTTGAACCATAATTTATTTATATTAATAAAGATTATATTCCCTCTGGTATTGATCCACATGGGTTCTATGAATCTTTGAATGTCACCATAAGAATCTACGGGTGCTGTCATGGTAGATTTTATCCCTTGAGTCATTCACCTTTGATCACCCAAAGAATCTCTTCGAAAGGATTACTCTGGATCTATCTTGACTCTAGAGTGGAAGGTGGGTGAATATCACTCTCTTTTCTTAGGAGAGTTCTTGGAGAGAGGGATATCTAGATCTTGAGACTATTTTCTCCAAATTTCATTGTGAACAACAAAATGAATTGGGTTCATATATTACTAGGGTTATAAATAAATTATTTCACAAGTTACATTAATTATTAATTTAATCCCTGAATAATCCCATTCCTATAATAATATTATTATTTCTGGACATTCACTAAACTTGAGAATTAAATTAAATATTATTTAAACAAATCATATTCAATATATAGTATTCCTCACATAACTATTAAACTTGTTCCACCATTCCTTCTTAATATTTACCTAGCCTTGAATAATGACTATATATGAAACATAAAACATGAATAATTATTAAACCACATGTAGAAATAATATTCATTCAACTAGTTAAATACTAAATAATAATATATTATTTAACTGATATTATATATTCACCTAGTGTGTGACCCTATATGCCTCTTTTTCAATGGAATTAGGAGAAATATCCTAAAGTCCAAGGTTAGTGTCTAATAGGACACCAAGGCACCCATAAAGAAATAAGTTAATGTTTTACTAACAAAATAACTCATGCATATTCTTACTTTGTAATATAATATCTTTATCATTATATCTCTAATCAAGAAGGATTCATGTAGGTTCCATTAACCTATGTTCTTAAAGTCTCTTTATTTGACTTTCTAAAAATCGAACATTAGTATAGAACACCATGGAAAAGGATTTATCTTGGATATTTCATTTCCATCAAAGGGCCTAATATATCAAAATTTTGAAAAGAACAGTAGTAACAAATCCTTTCTCACGTTATTCATTAATGAAATATTACTCATAATGCACTCAACTTATCTTACCTCACCATGAAGATATGTCATAGTATTTTTAATCAATACATCAGTGTACCTGAATTATAACACTCATTAATAGTAATATTAATGTTTATGTATCAATAAAAACATCCAAAAATAAGAACATAAAATGAAAAATATAAATGTGGATTTCCTTCTCATGGGTATCGTTCTTATAATATCATACATTAGATATTCCCAAGGGTGTACACCATGAGGAGGTGCCTCAAAGTCCTATGAGTCTCCACCCTTGATATCCTGAATCATTTGTGTCACTAAAATGATTTCATGTGACTGTAGAAAATATATTTAATAATACTATCATGACACTTTTAGGTTCTCATCGTAGTGGGTAACTTTTATGACCATTCAGTGAGATATCTACTCTTAGGATATTATCACATACTGTGACATGTATAACAAAAATTATGATGTGATAATTAATTTATTAATATTAAAAACAATGAATATAGGTTTTCATAAAGTACTAAAAAGCTGGTTCTAGGGTAGAAACTCTAATATAATCCCAATTTCACTAGATCCAACTTCTGTTAACCTTCAGTATGCTAGATATGCCATGATACTCATGCTTTTAGTGAGATAGGAATTTAGTAAAGTGTTCAACCGTGTTTTAATTTTTTGTAACTCTTTTTAGGATAACATCACCCCTTTTATAAAAATTCATCAAGGAGTGATACTTCTGAAGTATGTTCTTTTTTTGTTGGTTTGAACTTGTATCTTTTGTAAGAGACATCACTACAGTATTATCACAATACACTATGATAGGGTATTTAATTCTAGGTACCACATCAAGATCTTGGAAACTTTTTTGTATCCCAAAGTCCTCCTTGCCTGCATCATAACCCACTATATACTCGAACTTTGCTATAGAATCTGCAACAACAGGATACTTTGAACTCTTCTAGCTCATAGCTCCTCCATTGACATAGAAAACATATCCTAACAACAAATTCATATCAGTTTGATCTGAAATATATCATTTGTATAACCCATGATGACCAGCTCCTTATCTCTTCCATACACCACGAACATATTCTTAGTTCTTCTTATAAACTTAAGGATATCCATAACAGTAGACCAATGATGTTCCTATGGATTATCTGGATATCTTCCTACCATGATCAATACATAGTCAACACAAATTCTAGTACATAACATGAAATACATGATTGATCATATCTTCTAAGAATATGGGTTCTTACTCATTATCTCTTTCTCTTGTTGTGTATAAGGACACATTTTCTTAGAAATATTTATACTATGTGACACAAGAACTAATCCCCTCTTGGATTGTTTTATACTAAATATCTTTAGTATCTATTAAATATAAGTAATTTTACTTAGTCCAATAATCCTTTTGGATATATCATGAATGTTCTTGATCCCTATAATATATGTTACTTCACCTGAGTCATAGATAGAGAAACACTTGTTTAAATAGTCCTTAACGGACTATAAGATTGGTATTTCATTTCCAATAAGTAATATTTAATCAAAATATACTAATAGGATAATTACTACACTCCTAGTAACCCTCCTTCAAATGCTTTTCCTGAATTTGATCTTAATGAAACAAAATTCTTGTATAGCTTCATCGAATCAAATGATCCATGACCGTAATGCTTGATTAAATCCTTAAAATGGATCTATGTAACTTGAAAATATCTTTGTAATCACCTGGAGCCACAAACCCTTAAGGTTTTCTGATGTGGATATCTTATTACTGGTTATAATTAATGAAAATATATTTTTACATCCATCATCCAAATCTCATAGTCATGGTAAGTTGTTATATCATGTGGAATTTTGATGGATATAAACATGGAAACTGGTGAAAATATTTCATTCTATTAAATTCCTTGAAATTGTTTAAACCATTTATCCACTAGCTTTAATTTATATGTATTTACCTTACCTTACATGTTTAGTTGTCTATTGAATGTCCATTTTCACCCTACAGGATTTACATCAACTGGTACATCAACCAGATCTGAAACAATATTTTAATACATGGAACACATTTTAAATCTCACGGCCTCTTTCCATCTTTAGACATCTAAGCTCATAGCTACCTATTTATAGGAGAGATTTTCATCATTGTCAACCAATAATGAGTCTCTATCTTCAGTGAATAGAAATCTACATCTATCTGGTTCTCTTACCTCTCTAGTGCTTCCATGTAGTACTGGTGTTTCAGCAACTAATTCTTCCATGGGGGCCTATAGAATTTGTTCATCTACCAGATCTTGTGTAACTTGATCATAAACTTCATCTATGTCAATATTTTTCACACTATCCTTGTATAGGTGTTCTTCCATATCTTCCATAGGATACACTATACAGATATACTTTGTTCCCTAAGGTTCTAGTTTTTTTCTAAATAATTACCTCACAAACAACTTGCAACCCCAGACAAATGTATGTAACAAAACAATATTCTATCCCCTTCATAACTCTAAGGGAATTTCATTTACTGCTTTAGTTGGTACTCGGTTTAGTGTGTATGTAAATTTTTGTAATGCATATCCCCAAAAGGATAATGGAAGATCGGAATGACTCTTCATCGACCTTAATATGTCTAATAAGGTATGGTTCCTCCTTTCTCTAACACCATTCCACTATGGTGTGTAAGGTGGAGTGAGTTGATATAGAATCCCAAACTCCCATAAAAAGTCGATAAATTGTTGATTAAGATATTCACTGCCATGATTTGATTAAAAAATATTTTTCTTCTTTTCAAATTGAGTCCCTACTTCATTATTCAATTCATTGAATTTTTCAATGGACTTGGACTTAAATCTCAACAAGTAGACATAACTATATCAACTCTGGTCATCAGTAAAAGTTATGAAGTAATAATAAACACCTCTAGTTTCTACTATAATCAACCCACATCAGTGTGTACCAATCCTAAAAACTTAGTGTCCCTTTCACCCAGACCACTTAATGATGGTTTGGTAATTTTGTCTTATAAATAATAATGACATCTTTCATGTGGTTTTACCTAAAAATATTTTAAGAATCCATCTTTATTGAGATTTTTCATATTCTTATCATTTACATAACCTAGAAGGTGATTCTATAGATGACTATTATATGAGTTGTGTGAGCACGATTCTTTATCTATTTCCAATACTTGGTTTTTATAATTTAATACATAAAGAATATTATTTAAATTTATCAAAACACAAAATATGTTGTACTTATAAAAGAAACAAATTTTATTTCAAAACATGAAAATAAAACAATATTTATCTACGCATAACACATAAATTATGTTCCTGGTAATAGTTGGTATATAGTAACAACACCTTAAAACTAATATCATTGATGTTGGAAATGAAAGGTGGTAGTCACGAATGGCTAGAAAATCTATCCTCATACCATTGGAAGCTCACCAATGCACCTCTCTACTAGAATTTTTTTGAAATATACATATTTCATGTATTTAGATATAGATGTAAGAACCACAAGATATATCCAATACCCAATGTACATATATTTAAATACTACATTGAATAATGAATTCACCTTTATATTCCCCTTTCTTTTGGGTGAACTTCATCTTCTAGTGGCCTTGTATTCTATATATAAAATATACTTCCTCCCTTTCCATGTCTAGCCTCTGGATCTTCAAATTCTTGTAAATAAGAATAGTTGCATATTTAGACATGTTATGAGTCTTTATCATATTCTCATTATTATTATTTTTCTTACTCATCATATGGACTATGGTTTTTTCATTCCCTACGTCCTTATCTACTTGGATAATTAGAGTAAGATGTTCTAAAATATTCTTCTCATGATTGTTCATGTTAAAATTAACAATAAAACTATAGAAGGTCTCTAATAGTGTGGAAATAATTAAATTTGTTTGCAAAACATCTATGAATTTAATACATAATATATCTAAGCATTAAATGTATATTATAAGCTGGAATACATGAGCCCCATATAGAATTGAATCTCTAAGATTAGTTGTAAAAAGAGCACTAGAGATATCATATCTCTCTTGTCTTTTATTGTCTTCATAAAGACTATAACAAACCAACCCCATAATCCCAAATAAAGTGAATTATTTTATAAAATTTTCATGATTACAAGGAATAAAATCCTAAAGTAACAATCCATTTAATAGAATTTGAATGCCATATTACATACTTGATAACAATAGGGTGAGCTCAAATTCTCAGTAAGGGTAAGTAAAGAAGAAGAAATACTGAATCAATTATAATAAATTAACATTACAAGGTAAATAAATGATAACACATTCCATTTAAATAACTATATAAGGAAAAATAAATATGTAAAGGTAAGAAATTGAAATACATTACATTTAGTCAATAAAATAAGAATGAACTATATCTATAGAAATTTATACACAAAATCTCGTGGATGAATAATAAATAAAATATATATGAATGAAATGATTAATTATTGGAAATAATGTCTAAGGTATAAGAAAACTGATATTGTCAAGGTAATTCACAGTACGGTTTAAAACTATGGATAGAAACCCGTTTAATTTGGAAAACATTGTTATCTCAGGAGAACCTTTTGATGCCTCGAGGAGCTATATAAAGTCTGGGATCCTCCTGCCATTTCCTATCCAAATGATTCCTCATATAAAATATTAAAAATAAATAATACTTCCTATCAAATATCTTTATTGAATAAATAATACATAATTATCAATATTTTCCCAAATAATCAAATGATTGTCAAAGTAGACATCGTCTATAAAGTGGTATATGGTTTAGGCCACACTCATATACATTTTATGAGAATATGGATATTCAAGTAAATTTCCAAAGAAATATTATTACAATAAAGTGATTTTTTCAAGAGAAATTTGACAATAAGAAAATAAATTGAGATTTCAAAGATAATCATTAAGAAAAATATTCGGGAGAATAATCTTTAAACATTTCAAAGTTTCCCATACCATTTTGAAACATTTAAATCCTAATCCCAATGAAGGAATGAAATTATATTAAACATATAATATAATTATAATAAGGATATTCCTTATATTATGTTTCAAAGGGCATTATATACACTATATAAAAGTGAGTTGGTGCAAATAAGTCTCAATGGAATTTAAATTTAGACGAAATAAATTAAAATAGTGGTAACATTTAAATCAGAAAACTAAATATAATAGTAACAAAATGAAACATTTAAATGCAATAAATATAATATAAATCATTATATAATAAAACAAAATTGTATGTAGATACACCACACAAAATAATTAAGTGGTGAATGTGACATTTATCTCACGTATGTAGAAAAATTTAGATGAAAATACCTTACCATAACCTTCCTTTCAGGTAAACATCCTTTAAATTATTCTACAATAAACTTATTTTCATTATATAACTGGTTAAGAAAATTTTTAATGTTTATAATTTCTTTTATTTCACTTATTACAATGTTTTATACAGCTACTTAAACAATTATGTCTACCTCAGGTGTTTTGACCAAATTCAGTTTATTTATCAAAAACAACTTTCATAAGTCAAATATGGTCAAAGGGGTAATTATATAAAATATATAGAATAATAATAATGAAATAATTATAATTTTTATACATTAATTATATTTTTAAAACCAATCATTAAATATGGTTATTAAAAAGGAATCAACATTACAATCATGGAGATGGTAGTTCATATGTACGCATGAGTAACGTTCTAGTTTTTCAATAACAGTTATGGAAAGAACGTAAGTAATAATAATAATTAATTAATTATAATTACATCATAAATACCATATTATTTAATCATATGTTTATATATATATATATAATTATTTTAATGTAAAATTAATCACATCATGTCGAGGAGGTAGTAGTCCACACATCCACAAATAACGTAATCATTTTTTAAGTGTGTGAAAGGGTAATAAAGAAAATAATATATATTAAATTTACAGAAAGGTAATTATGTCATTAATATCATATATATGTTTTTTAAGTAACATATTTTAAATTAAAATCATCCTTTATATGTTCCATGTATACTGTTAACGAATCATATCACTTTGAGGGGGAGGTAGACCACACTTCCAGAAACGATGTTATTGTTTTTACAAAAAATATATATAGTATAAATATATTTATTGTAAAATAATTAAATAAGAATAAATAAATAATATATATAATATATATAATATATAATTTTTTTATATAATAATTTCCCCCATTAGATGAGATAAATTAAAAAAATGAACAATCGTTGTTTTGTGAGGTGGTAGTTCACCGTACACGTAAACAGTATGTTTGTTATCCATTAGGTGGAAGTGTGTGGGAGTGAAGGTAAAATTATTTTCATAATAACATCCTTGTATATTTAGGATATTTTTTTCAAATAATAAACGAATAAAGAATTTTCATGGAAAGGATAATGGAAGTAAAACTAAAGAGCTTAAGGGAAATATGTTACCTCTTAATCAAGTAACTATTTTTGGTTTGTACCAAAGGGATTCCTTGGATTGATTCCTACCCAAGTTTAGGCTTCTAGTTTAAGAGCATGAATTTTGAAGAGATATTTGGATATAAATTTTTCAATCCAAAAATTTCTAGAGAGGTTTGAGTAAGTGGGAGAAGATGTGGCCTTTTATAGTGGAGGAGGAGTGGCACTCTTGTAATATTTTGACAAAGAAATTCTATACACGTTTTTCACACTAAAATTAGATCCAATAAAGGACCAAAGTCTATTAAAGGGATTTAAGGGACTAAATACATACATAAAATGGATCTTGGACAAGTTTATATGTCATTTAGGCCCTTAAGATTAAGGTTTAGTCCCTTATTAAGCTTAATTTTACTTTAATCGTTGTAATTATTTTTAATTAATTTTTCTAATATTTTTGGTGAAAAACAAATTTAACCTTATTAGAAATTATAAATTATTCTTATTTTAAATATGGAATCCATTTTTATAAAATCTAGTCAAATAAGTGTCAGAAATTAATTTAAATTTAATTCTATAGATGGAATGATAATGCTGGTTTTTAAGGTAAAAACATCCAAAAAAATTCTCTTTTTATTTAGTAAATTTCAAAGTAAAATTGTATCAACAGAAAAAATTGGATTAATTTATAAATATATATTCTAATTTTACTTTAAAATAAATTTAAAATAGAACCTAACCATATAAATAAGTTAGATGAAAAATTATTTTTGAATTAAATTTCAATATTTTTCACTACGAATTAAATAAATCAATCTTTACAAATTAATACAAAAAATTCACCATAATCTAATTTTTATTTCTAAATTCGTAATATAATTTTTATTTTGAAATATTTAATTTATAAATGGGGAAAAATTGGATTTAAAATGGGTTCTCCATTAAACGGTTGTCAAACTACCTTTATAAAAATATTCATTTTTTATGTGCAATATTGGGTTTGTCTTATCTTGTGCCTATCAAATATATCGGATGGGTGTAAGAATATTTGGTTTCTTATTTAAAATATATATTAAATTAATATAACTCACTAATTATAATTAATTAAATTTATTAGGATAAAACAGCTTTGCGATCATAAAAATAGTTTACTATAAAAAACTATTTTTATTTTCAATTGGTTCTAATATTCATTTATAATTAATTTGAAACAAGTGAATTCATTTTATATTTTCATAAATTTTTATAATTTATTTAATATTATTCATAACTTCTAATTTAATGGATAGGTTATATCTTATAATAATATTTTAATATATTATTTTTCAGTAATACTCAACCTTGTGTGTAACGCAATCCATTTAAGAAACTTATTGTTTCTTGCGATGCACGCCAACTCAGTATCGCGTGCATTGAAATATATATCACATATTGAATTTATTTAAAATATTAAACATATTATAAATTATTAGGATATTATGATCCCTTACGCGCTTGGTGTAGCATGGAATACATGCTATCAAATGCAATGTTCTTGCTTTAGAATTTCGGGGTGTTAAATTCTCCCCACTTTAATTAAATTTCATCCTTTCAATTTAAACATGATCTCAATAATATAGGAATTTAAAATAACATTTTTTTGAAAGAACTACAACTGAAAATGGTTAATATCACATCTTCTTAATAAGAGAGAAAGTAGAGTACAATGGCCACATAATTAGGTTCTCGGGTAGGAGAACGTAGGTGGAAAATGTAAACATGGATATAGAGAAAAAAAGATACAACAATCATGTTTTTATGGTGATTTCAAGATAACATGTTCATATAAAAAAATTTACCACAAAACCATAAACCATAGGTGTGAATAATGTTTATGGCTATCATAAAAAATAGTGATAATAAGACAACATTTTTGCCTCAAATCCCTTTTTCTATAGTTGAGTAATTATATAACAACATAAAAATATAAGTAAATATAAGTTTCTATAAATTCAATATTATCCTTTGGTTGTTCCTTGAATTATCTATACTAAATCTCTTAGCACAGTATGCATCATATCGTGAAGTAATACATCAATCTATAAAATGATATCCAAATTTCAACTTAAACCATTTCATAAATGGTTTACCCTTCCAATGGATTCGATCCAAAACTTTATAAATAAGGTCGCTAAATTTTCAAGATAAACTTATCATTATCCTTTAATTAACATGAATTAGCTCTAAATTTTAACATTCCAAACATTGTAATGACTTCATCATGTATACACTTGAAATATTGTAATAACATGAATCACTAAAAACCTTATTAGAAACATGAATTCTTCTTTATTCCTTAATTAAGACACAGGTTGTTGGATATATTCCTTAAATAAAAAATAGTTGTAAAATCCATCAATGATATTATAGACCACTTTTCGAAAGGTCATTAATTAGTTCCAAGGTAGTCATAACTTGTCCAAATCAATCATTTATTCATCATTATCTCAACATCAGGAACATATTAGGGGTTTTCATTCCCTCAATCATGTGTTTTAAAAAAAATGAATATATTTTCCTGGTACCATTCATTATATGATTCTCAAATCCTTAATTAAAAAAATATTATAGTATAATCCTTACATATTTCATAAATCATATGATGAGAACATCATAAATAAAATATTTTTACAATATATTTGTTTGATACAAATATAGAAGTACATTAATCATTCCATTTTGGTTGTTTCAATAACATATGCTTAACCTTGATCCCTTATCTTCTTAGGATGTATATTTCCTTGTATATTGGGGAATTCATTTGCATAGTTCCCCATATCCTTGCATTTTTTACACTAAATATAATCATTTTCCCTCTTCCCTTGTCATTATTTTTCCTTGTGACCCTTTTCTCAGCACTTATAACAAACTCCCAATTCTTTTAAGCATTTACCAGGGTGATTCTTTCCAAAGTTATCAAAATTTGTAAAATACTTCATTCCCATCATCTGCGTTGACTCATTCCATTTTTCATGGTGTTCAGAAGACCTCTTATTCTATTATTTTCCATTGAATACATAGGACCTAGATAATTCCTTCTCTGTTTTGATGGAAGATAAAATTGTCGCTTCTTATGATGATAAATTCTAGGTAACCAGTGCCCTTAGAAGATTTGGATTAAGACATTAAAATAAGGGTTCAATCATACACTCCATGTTATATATGTAATCTTCAGCATACCTAGATAACCTTGTAAATGTAGCTTCATAATCCATAATGTTATCTTCTTCCTTTTTCATTAAGATAAGAAACATTCTATTCATATCAATTTGCTGATAATGAGGGAATTATTTATCAAGGAAATTATCCTTAAATTATCTCCATTCCATGAGTTCTATTTCTTCTTCCTCCCTAGTATTCTGGATCAAGGACCATCATTGATCAACATCACCTTGGAGACAATAGATAGTAAGTTTAACCTTTTCCATTTCACTACATTCCAATAATGTAAATATCTTCTCCAAAAAATTAATCAATTTCTTAGCTACAAATGGATTCTTAGTCCCACTAAATGATGGGGGATTATTCGACATAAATTGATTTAACATAGGAGATACCCTCCATGGAATAGGTTACTCTATTTGGGAAAGGTTATTTACAATAATCTTACTACTCTTCTCTAATCTATCCATAACTTTCTCAGTTCTAATACCATCTACATTGACTCTATCAATAGATAAACCTCTAAATTGGCCACGAGTATTGATACCAATCTTCCTCCCATGAAACATTTCAAAACAAAAGAATATACTAGATTAGATCTAAAAATTATGAACTTTTTATAAATTGAAATATGGTATAACACATAACATAAATTTATGCATCATAAATCCTAGAATCATAGAATTTGGTTACTTTGGAAAAATCATTACTTTCAAATCCTTCATAACGGTAGGTAAAAAACATAACTATCATATACGTATCCCCCAAGAGTGTCAAGATATGAGTGTAATAAGTCATGTTGTCATGTATTAGGTTACACCGAGTCCAAATCAGCACACCATTCCAGATTTGTTACTCCTAGGAACATTTTTATCAGAAACATGTCCACTTATAGTATCCAAAGAGGAGTGTATTACTGTGAATTCCCACGTAATATATACCTTACTAAAATTATAGGATGTTCTTATATACTTATCCTAAATATCTATCTTAGAGTTTTTCACCCAAATCTATGTTTTATAAATATAGTTTCCAAGGTTTCTTCTAAACTTCCATTGATACCAACTATAACGCTCTGACCACAGAAGCCCGAAGCCGGTGCATTATTTTATAACATTGGAATGATTACAAGGAATCAAATCCTTAATGGATGATTAATTTATCAGTCTTGGAAATTCATATTACATACATAACACCTATAATATTTAACACCCCGAGCATCCACGGTACACATGTCTTTCAATAATGTAATAGCTTGCATTGTACGCAAGTTCAAGATTCTAACACACCGCGACTAATCAAAGTAGCCGTTATGAATAGTAATACCCACTATTTGAAATTATATAAACTTTATATTTCAAAATGTACTTCATTTTTGTATTATGAATATTTAAATTATCCTAAGTTGAATTTTTTGTAATTTTCTTAGAACTTCCGATTTTTTATGAATAGTGAAAAATACTTAAAAACAACTTTTTTAATAAAAATAATTTATGGTGATAAATTATACTATTGAGTTGTTTAAAATTATAATTAGAATATATTTTTACCCTTTTATCCAATGGTGGTCATTAGAGTTAATTTCACTTTGAAATTGGACATAAACAATTGCCAATCTTTTGATATATATTGTTTCTTTAAAACACGCTATTTGTTTTGACAGTGGGAATTAATTATAAAATTAATTAATGCAACTTATATGCTTGTAATTTTTTAAAATAGACATAATTTTTGAATTCTCAATTTCAATTATATCTTAGGGTGATATTTTCGCATTGTTCTAAAAAACATCAATTTTTTATGAATAGTGAAACCACTAAGTGGTAGTTAAAAAACTGATTTTTCGTTTAAATGAAACTTTACCACTTCTATGAATTGAATTTAAAAAATTAGACATACATGGTTTTCATTAGGATGTAAAATTTGGTTCAATGGGATTAAAATAATTTTTTGGTGAACAATAACTTTTTAGTTTTATTAATCGCGATTAAAGGTAATTAGTGATATTTAAGGTCAAAATGATATTATAAAAATATAAAAATATCTTGAAACTTCTCCTACAATTATTTAATGAGTCATGGCCGACCAAGAAAATCCATGGGTCAACTTGGGGTCTCCATGGAGCCACTTGGTTAAGAAAATGACATTAATAACTTTTTATTTAAAGTAAAAAAAATTCCCACAAACATGGGTTGTTTTACTAAAACAATTATTACATGGGGTTATATAAGGTAAATTTTAGACTATAAATATTCATTGGAAAGATAAAACTATTTACTACATTATGGTAATTTTTTAATAATTTTTAGACATTAAATAAATTAAATTATTTATGACACCATGATGATGCAGCGATTACCTCATTAATTAACGATTTAAATAAAATGAAAAGATAATGTAAAATCTAAGACATACACTTGTCAAAAACATATTTTATGAGTAGATCTAGAACCATTATCACCTTATCCTAGAAATATATAATTTTGGGACCTTTGAAATCCGAAAAGTACTTCATAATAATGTAACATTTCATGACTTTCCAAGAGTGCCCCTCCTCTCCTCTTATAAAAGGCCCCCACCTCTACGACCTTATTCACACCTTCAAGCCATTTTCCTCGGCCAAAATCTGCCCAAATAATCTCCCAACTTCTCTATATTAATCTAAGATGCCTCACTTTGGGCATAAGTCTTCCCAAGGAAGCCTTTGGCTCAAATCAAAAAGAGTTACCCGATTTTAATGGTAATGTCTTCACTTGGGTTCTTTTGTTTTATTTTGCTTCTCCAACCGCCTAAACTCTTTTTATTCCTATATTTTGTAACAACACCAGTATCTTAAATATAATAAGATGTTTTTATGATATTTATTCGAGATACACTTACGCAAACCTCCATCTAATGGTCAAAGAACATACTGTTTCTGTGGATGGTGAATTACTGCCCCACGAACCGCTGACTGTTCTATCTTCTCCTACCACCTCTCATAGTGGCCATTATGATGGAACTATATTTATTTATGATATATATTATATTTATTTCCTCTCTATGATTCTGTATTTTACATTTAAAACTTATCTTTATGATTTGCATGATGTGAAAATGCGATAATTTCATTTGAGGAAGTGTGGACTACCGCCCCCTCAATGTGATTTGAATCGTTAATGCCATATGAGGGATGTATAAAGGATGGAGTAAATGATATTATATATTATATAATACTGGAATTATAATATAACATTATGTCATTATGATTTCATTCCATTAAATATGAAATAGAAATGAAATTAGCGTTCATGCGTACGTACGGCTTACCATCTCCATGAACGGTGCATTTCATTTCTTACCTCTAAATGTTACGTAATATTATGAATGAATGTATATACTGGATATATATTATATATATGATATATACATCATGAATATAATTCTGGATATAATGGATATTTTACTGCATGAACAACTTGTAATTATAAGAAGTTTATTTTTGACTCAAGTACCAAAGATCGACAAAATGACCGTTATTAACATAAAAAATTACATAATGTTCATAACATGATAATAATTGATATAAAAGGAATAATATATTTGAAAAAGGTTATTAATAAATTCTAAATTAACTCTAGTTTATTATTCAGGAGGTTAAAGAACGGTCGACTCAAGTCGGACACGAGGTAAGGGAACTTCTTAACCAAATTTCCGTTCTTCGGGTTAATCTCCTACCTTCAAATTATGTCATGATATTATTATGTCCTATCTTGTATTTGTACTTTATTTATGTGTACTTATAGTTAATACACGTATTAGATATATTTTATTTAAAAAATAATCTTTGTAAGGACTTCGTCTCAATCTCCTTTCATTGAGGCATATTTTGTTTTATACACAAATTTCTTTTATACTGTGCATAAACCCCTTTGACTTTTACATTCATTCAAAAAAAATCTTTTTATACGAAGAGTTTTACTAAATGACAAAATGAATGTTTTTTTTGTCGTACATATGAGGTGACAACGACTTCTCCATCTCCATGACCATTATTTGAGATTCGACTTCCTCTACAAGCCATAACTTTTTTTAAAATGAAAAATAAATACAATGTTTTAATTTTCTTTTATTTTGGTATTGAAAATAGCTTTGAAAGTGTTTTTTATTATATCAATGTGTTGTATTGATATATTGTGATTGAAATGTGTAAATGTTATGTTTCCTTTATGCATGTTTTATGTGATACGATTATGTTATGGTTTATGATATGTTTAAACCTGTTCATATGAGGCATGCATTGGACTTAATAAGTGATGGGTGGATCCCGATATAGCTCCTCGATGCATCGGTAGGTCTCATGAGACAAAATAGTGTCTTGGCATGAGGCCTTAACAAAATCTTATTTGTAGTTTTGGCACGAGGTCTTGGATATGTGGTTATGATAGTCTGGAATTATGCATTCCATTATTATGAAAGTGGTTATTGATATTACATGTGATTATTCGACCAGTAGAATATCCATGTGAATAAGTAAATGGAATTATCTCATTTTAATTTTTCCATATTATGTTAATGTTCATGTTTAAAAGGCTTTTGTTTTAGTTATACATTGCCTTAAATGTTTATGTTTATTTATGAAAGCTTCCACTATATTGTTATCCTTACTTAGCATCTGAGATCACCCCTTTCAATGTTTTATTTTTCCTAGTATGTGAAGAAATATTTTATGACTGACCTATAGGGATAGTCTGAAGGGGATAGAAGTGTGGACTATGGAGGCCATGTAATTTTGATTTTTCACTTTAGGATGTAATTTAACATTTATGAATGTATCTAGTGTTTCCAAGCCTACTAAACTAATCGGTATTTCAAGACGTGATCTTTTGTGAACATGCTAATGTTACGCAAAAATGCACAGACTCTGGGTAACTGGGGTCGGGGTATTACTGTTGGTATCAGAGGCAGTTTAGTACTAACCTTGGAAGCTAGATTTAGATAAAATCTTATTAGAGCACATAGCCCTAAGGTAGACTTTGAGGATTAGTATAGAAGAACTTCCAAGAATTTTTTTGTTGTTGAGATTTTGTGAGTTTTCCAAGAAATACATCCCTGTCCGGATACGACCAGGTAGAGGTGGATCAGGAACAGATGTACCTAGGGGTAAAACCCAAAAACACTGCTTTGAGCAAGACTTGAACGGGAATTGGTGCACGACAATGGGCCTTGATGCACTCTTGGTTACGACACTCCCAGGGGATATGCTTAGGATAATTCTCATTTTCATTACAAACCATTATTAAGGGTTTATGAGTATATACTTCCTCAAAGAAAACATTTTTATGATTATAGTTCAATTTATGTTAAGTGCTTTACAAGTATGGAATTATGTTTTTTAATTCATAAACTAATCTAGTTTATGCCATTTTTTAGAAATGGGGCCTAGTGGGAGGAATGGAAACCATATCAATGCATGCACTCCATGTAGGGATTTGCCTCATGCTCAAGATAATTATAATGGAGTTGGTGATACAACTGGTGTTGATCATCTTATCACCATACTGGGGCAACTCACCCAAGTTATGAATAATAACCTTACTCGTATGGAGGACCCTGATCCGCAATGTGGAGGATCAATGTTAGACCGCTTCATGAGGCAACAACCACCAAAATTTAATAGGGGTACAAATCCATTAGTAGCTGAGCAATGGATAAACTCCTTAGAGAAAATATTCCACTCCTTGGGGAGTAGCGAAAGGGAGAAGGTTTTCATGGCAGTTTATCGCCTCACTGGATATGTCGATCAATGGTGGTCGCTAATTCAAAACACAAAGGAAGATGAAGAAGTATCAAGAATGGAATGGAGGGAGTTCAAAGAGATTTTCTTAGAAAAATACTTCCCTCATGACCATCAAACAGATATGGAAAGGCAATTTCTGAGTCTGAGATAAAAGGAGGATGAGAATGTCGCAAAGTATGATGCTAACTTTACAAGGTTAGAAAGGCATTCAACAGATTATATACATAACCCAAGAATTAAGATTGATCATTTCATTGATGGGTTAAAACCATTTCTCCATCGAGCATTATTCTCACAAACCTTCTCGGCATACGAAGATATTGTCTCATGTGCTATCAAGACAGAAAAGGAATTCTCTAAATCTTATGACAATAAAGTAAAGCAAGAGAAGAAGAGAATGGTGGAACAAGAGACAGAGAAAGGGAAAAAGGGAAAGAATGATTTTCTATTATGCGATAATTGTGGGAAGAATCACCCTGGTACTTGCCTAAAAGGAATGGGAGTTTGTTATAAATGTGGAGATAAAGTTCACCAGAAGCGTGATTGCAAGGGAAAGAAAGAGGCTATTAATTTTGAATGCTACAATTATAGAGAAATGGGGCATTATGAAAATTAATGTCCTAAGAATGAGGGAAACATACCTTAGAAAAGGCCAAGGGATCAAGGCCAAGCTTATGCTGTTACTACAGTTGAAGTGGAATAACAAATGTATTGGTGCTTTTGGAATCAAGGATTATATTCTAGTTATAAAAATAATGTGATATATATAAGGATTGTACTAAATTACTTGTTGATTTCATTAAGGTTATAATATGATGAAGGTAATCATACTTTTAGTATGTGACAATAAGAGAAACTTTACTTTTTTGGGGAATCAGATGTTACAATTGATTTTGGAATTTAGAGACCTTTTAGAGAAAGTCTGGACAGAGGTATTTTGGATAACTATAAAGGTTAGAATGGATTAAGTTGGACTTTGGATAGTATTGTTTACATTTAAAACATTTCTGAAGATTATTTTTGGAATATTATAATAATATAGTTTTAGGAAAAGGAAAAATTGTAGGTCGGGGGAGAACCCGCCGCGTCGGACAAAGCTGCAGCAATCAAAACCACAACCATAGTGCGACAGACCTTTATTAAATACCACTAGCCTACAAGAAGTTCCTGGTTATTGAAAAATATTTTTCTTCATGGTATGTGTTAATATTTGGATCCTTGTACGATTAGGATAAATATAATATTGTTGAGTTCTATTATCTTTTTGAGTAAAAGATGAGTTTGTGGTAGAAATTAGTTGATGGTTGAAACTCTACTTGTCAAGTGTATATATATATATACCTCTCTCTTATTATATGAATAAATTAATTCTTAAACTTTAGGAAAGAGATATTAAAATAATGTGTTATCCTAATACCTTATGTTTTGTTGAACTGATGATATTTTAAATCACCATAGATTGAAGGTTTTGAGGCCCTCAATTTTACACTTGTTTGTGATTGATGACTTCAATCACTCCCTACAAATATTTACGATTTTCCTCCAATTATATGTCTCTAATTTCCACCAATTTTATCCTTATCTAGATCATAATTTGGTGGTTACTTTTTCATTTCCCTTTCCCTCTTATTAAGGCTAAATTTTATTAACCTTATTTTCGATGTGGGTTTTCCACAAATGTATTCTCTATTTTCAACCTTTTATTTTCGAAGAGAAATTTCAAAATTGCGAGGACACAATTTATTGAAGGAGGTTAGAATGTAACACCCCGAGCTTCCACAGTACGCCTCTCTTTCAATAATGCAATAGCTTGCATTGTACGCAAGTTCGAGATTCTAACACACCGCGACCAATCAAAGTACCCATTATGAATATTAATACCCACTTTTTGAAATTATATAAATTTTTATATTTCAAAATTGACTTCATTTTTTTATTCAGAATATCAAAATTATCATAAGTTGAATTTTTTGTAATTTTCTAAGAAATTCTAATTTTTTATGAATAGTGAAAAATACTTAAAAACAAATTTTTTAATAAAAATAATTTATAGTGATAAATTATACTATTGAGTGGTTTTAAAGTATAATTAGAATATATTTTTACCATTTTATCCAATGTTGGTCAGTATAATTAATTTCACGTTGAAATTGGACATAAACAATTGTCAATCTTTTGATATATATTGTTTCTTTAAAACACGCTATTTTTTATGACAGTGGGAATTAATTATAAAATTAATTAATGAAACTTATATGTTTGGAATTTTTTAAAATAGACATAATTTTTGAATTCGTAATATAAATTATATCATAGGGTGAAATTTTGGCATTGTTCTGAAAACTTCAATTTTTGATGAATAGTGAAACAACTAAGTGGTAGTTAAAAAATGGATTTTTTGTTTAAATGAAACTTTACCACTTCAATGAATTGAATTTAAAAAATCCAACATACATGGTTGTAATTAGGATGTAAAATTTGGTTCAATGGTATTATAATAATTTTTTGGTGAAGATTAACTTTTATGTTTTATTAATCGCGATGAAAGTAATTAGTGAAATATAAGGTAAAAATGATATTATAAAAATATAAATATATCTTGAAACCTTTACTACACTTATTTTATGAGTCATGTCCGACCAATAAAATCCATGGGTCAACTTGGGGACCTCATGGAGCCACTTGGGTAAGAAAATGACATTAATAACTTTTTATTTAAAGTAAAAATAAAATTGCCTCAAACATGTGTTGTTTTACTAAAACAATTATTAAATGGTGTTATATAAGTTAAAATTTAGACTGTAAATATTAATTGGAAAGATAAAAAGATTTACTACATCATGGTAATTTTTTTTTAATTTTTATACATTAAATAAATTAAATTATTTATGACACCATGATGATGCAGCGATTACCTCATTAATTAACGATTTAAATAAAATGAAACGATAATGTAAAATCTAAGACATACACTTTTCAAAAACCTATTGGATGAGTAGATATAGAACCCTAATCACCTTATCATAGAAATATATAATTTTGGGACCTTTGAAATCTGAAAATCACATCATAATAATGTAACACTTCATGACATTCCAAGAGTGCCCCTCCTCTCCTCTTATAAAAGGCCCCCACCTCTACAACCTTATTCACACCTTCAAGACATTTGGCTCGGCCATCCTATACCCAAATACTCTCCCAACTTCTCTATATTTCTCCTAGAAGCCTCACTTTTGGCATAAGTCTTCCCAAGGAAGCCTTGGCTCAAATCAAAAAGATTTACCCGATTTTAAAGGTAATGTCCTCACTTGGGTTCTTTTGTTTTATTTTTCTTCTCCAACCCCATAAACTCTTTTTATTCCTATATTTTGTAACAAAACCAGTATATTAAATATAATAGGATTTTTTATGATAATTATTCTAGATACACTTACACAGACCTCCGTCTAATGGTTAAAGAACATACAGTTTTCGTGGATGGCAAATTACAACCTCATGAAACAATGATTGTTCTATCTTCTCCTACCACCTCTCATGGTGGTCATTATGATGGAACTATATTTATTTATGATATATATTATATTTATTTCCTCTCTATTATTCTGTATTTTACATTTAAAACATATCTTTATGCTTTGCATGTTGTGAAAATGCGATAATTTCATTTGAGGAAGTGTGGACTACCGCCCCCTCAAAGTGATTTGAATCGTTAATGCCATATGTGGGATGTATAAATGATGGAGTAAATGATATTATATATTATATTATACTGGAATTATAATATAACATTATATAATTATGATTTCATTCCATTAAATACAAAATATAAATGAAAGTAGCGTTCATGCGTACGTACGGCTTATCGTCTCCATGAACGGTGCATTTCATTTATTACCTCTAAATGTTACATAATATTATGAATGAATGTATATATTGGATATATATTATATATATGATATCTACATCATGAATATAATTCTGGATATAATGGATATTTTACCGCATGAACAACTTGTAATTATAAGAAGTTTATTTTTGACTCAAGTACCAAAGATCGACAAAATGACCGTTATTAACATAAATAATTACATAGTGTTAATAACATGGTAATAAGTGATATAAAAGGAATAGTATATTTTAAAAAGGTTCTTAATAAATTATAAATTAACTCTAGTTTATTATTCAGGAGGTTAAAGAACGGTCGAGTCAAGTCGGACACGAGGTCAGGGAACTTCTTAACCCAATTTCCGTTCTTCGGGTTAATCTCCTACCTTCAAATTATGTCATGATATTATTATGTCCTATCTTGTATTTGTACTTTATTTATGGGTACTTATAGTGAATACACATAATATATCTATTTTATTTAAATAATTATCTTTGTAAGGACTTCGTCTCAATCTCCTTTCATTGAGGCATATTTTGTTTTATACACAACTTTCTTTTATACAGTGTATAAACCCCTTTGACTTTTACTCTTATTCAAAAGGAATATTTTTATACAAATCATTTTACTAAATGACAAAAAGAAATGTTTTTTTTTGTCATACATATGCGGTGACAATGACTTCTCTGTTGCCATGACCATTATTTGAGTTTTGGCTTCCTCTACAAGTGATAACTTTTTTTAAAATGAAACATAAATACAAAGTTTTAATTTTTTTAATTTGGTATTGAAAATGGTTTTGAAAGTGTTTTTTATTATATAAATGTGTTGTATTGATATCGTGTGATTGAAATGTGCAAATGTTATGTTTCCTTTATGCATGTTTTATGTGATACGATTATGTTATGGTTTATGATATGTTTAAACCTGTTCATATGAGGAATGCATTGGACTTAATAAGTGACGGGTGGAGCCCGCTATAGCTCCTCAATGCATCAGTAGGTCTCAGGAGACAAACTAGTGTCTTGGCACGAGGCCTTGAAAAAATCTTATTTTTAGTATTGGCACAAGGCCTTGGCTATGTGGTTATGATAGTCGGGCATTATGCATTCCATCATTATGAAAGTGGTTATTGATATTGCATGTGATTATTCGACTAGTAGAATATCCATGTAAATAAGTAAATGGCATTATCTCATTTTACTTTTTACATATTATGTTTAAGTTAATGTTTAAAAGTATTTTTTTTAGTTATACATTTCCTTAAATGTTTATGTTTATTTATGAAAGATTCTGCTATATTGTTATCCTTGCTGAGCATCTGAGATCACCCCTTTCAATGTTTTATTTTTCCCAGGATGTGAAGAAATATTTTATGACTGACCTACAGGGATAGTCAGAAGGGGATAAAAGTTTGGAAAATGGAGGCTATGTTATTGTGATTTTTCACTTTATGATGTAATGTAACATTTATGAATGTATCTATTGTTTCCAAGGCTACTAAACAAATCGGTCATTCGAGACTTGATCTTTTGCGATCATGCCAATGTTACGCAATAATGCACTGACTCTGGGTAACTGGGGTTAGGGGGTTACATAATACATTAGGAAATATAAAACAAAAACATGATACAAAATAAAAACAAATAAATAGAATGTTTGAATTCTTAACAAAATATTTATTTTTCATAATTTGTGGAAAGGAAACATAATAAGGGTGAAATAAAATGTTTGGTAAGGTTATGTAAAGAGGAATAAATAGAGAATCAATAATAGTAATAAATTTACATGGAAAGGTAAATAACTGATAACACATTCCATTCAAATTACTAGATAAGGCAAAATAAATATGGCAAGGTAATAAATTGAAACATACTATATCCAGTAAATAAACTAAGAATAAACTATATCTATAGATATGTCAATGCAATATCTCATGGATAAATAATAACATAATTATATATGATGTAAATCCTTAATAATTGGACATAATTTTAAATCCACATGAAAATCTATACCATAAAAATTATTCCCACCATAGTTTAAAACTATAGATAGAAACCCATTTAATTTGGTCAATTTTTCATCTCATGAGAACATATCAATGCATTGCATCAAGGAGATATATATAGTCTGGGATCATACCATCATTTTCTATAAAAAGAATTCATAAAATTTAATATTCAAAATAAATAATATTCCTTATCAAAAATACATATTTAATAGATAATACAAAATTATCAATATTTCCCCAAATAATAAAATAATTTTCAAAGTAGACACTATATGTAAAGTGGTGTATGGTTTAGGAAAAACTAATATCCATTGTATGATAATGTGGAAATTCAAGTAAATTTTCAATGAATGTTTTTGACAATAAATTGATTATTTTAATAAAAATTTAACGATCACAAAAGGAAGTGAAATTGTAAATATAATCATTAAGAACAATCTTGAGGAGAATAATCATTAAAAATTCCAAATTGTCTCATACCACTTTGAAATATTTAAATCATAATCCCTATTAATGTATGAATATAAATGAGACTTATATTATCATAATAATAATTATATTTGTGATATTATGTGTCAAATGGAATTATATACACCATATAGGAGTGATTTGGTGCAAATATTTCTTAATAGAATATAAATTGAGAGGAAATCCCCTACAACTATAGTAACATTTTTGTTGGGAAAAAATCCCTCTAGGTCACCTTGCAGCTTTTTTGGGTTGATTGTGTTTGTTGACAAAGCAGGTTTTCATGGATATTTGTCGAGTTCCCAAGAAGTTGTTGACAATCCTTGTTGACAAAGAATGATGACAAAGGAAATGACGATCTGGAGGTGGTACAAAAGAGCAGTACAAGGTGGCGTCGTTTCCCAGTGTTTGCCAAATTTTTGGGGTCCAAAATTTGCAATTTAGTGAGCATCGCGAAAAGTGTATTTCCATGACGATCATAATTTAATATGGAAAAGGCATAAATTTCGCGAAGATAGGATTCATGGTTTGGAAATCGTGAAGACCAGAAGAATGTAGGCGGTGAGTCTTCGCGATTACGTCAGGCTTCGCGAACAGCAGAGGCTGAAGCGCATCGTGGCGGAGAAGGGCTTCGCGAGGGAACTTCGCGGCGAAGTCGCGAAGGTATGATGACGGTGATTCTTCGCGACTACGTCAAGCTTTGCGAACGGAAAAGTGTCGTGGTGCTTCGCGATTTGGACAGAATTCCAGCGGAATATTTGGAGCTTCGCGATTTGAGATGACGTGGCGTTGACTTCGCGCGGAAGGGACGAGGGTCAGTGGAATCGCCAATAAATAGAGGCCCACCCCCTCGAGATAAGTAGAGAGATTTTTCAGAGAAGATCATTTGCTCTCGCATTGCGAAGGTAGTTCGCGGAGCCAGTGTGCTTCACGAAAGAGGAGTTTCGCGGCAGCTATTTTAGCTCCGCGAAAGTTGTGTGCTCCGCACTGGCTCAGTGAGCTTTGCGAGAGACGTTTCTTTGCAACGAGTTGAGCTTCGCGAGAATTCTTCGCGAGAGAGCTTCGCGAGAGAGCTTCGCGAAAAGTCTGGAGCTTCGTGAAGGCTTGTTTGAGCTTCGCGAAATTGGGAGCTTCGTGAAGTAGGGTTCTTTGCGAAGGTGTTTCCAAAGGTAGTTTCCCAGTGGTCAGAGGCAAATTTCTATTCATTAGTGGATTAAAGTTGAACTTCAACAGAGCATCTACATATAGAGAAAGATGCATTCCTTAATGGAAATTAATAGACCTACAGGTCTATAAACTGTGAATGGATTTCCTTTACAGAGCAGTGAGCTTAGGAAGAGGAAGAAAGTGATCCTCTCCACCAGCAGTGAGCCAGAGAGAGAGAAACAGGGAGTGACCCTTGGGAAAGCAGTGAGATGACCCTAAACATTGTAAGGGCAGTGAGCCTGGGCATAGAAGTGATCTATCCCAAACCTTTGTAATCCACAGCTAGTGAAGTTTAGTGGAATTGGTACGACCAGAAACTTGTCGGCATATTCTCCTTGGACGTAGCCCTTTGCAGTGAACCAAGTAAAATTGTTGTGTCATGTGCATTCTTTACTTCCGATTTACTTTGTGCAACAGGAAAGAGAGAGAAGAGTGGTTTGCTTAACAGAAAAACAAGATCATAACGGGCGTTAATTTTTAATCATTCATACCCTGATTCACCCCCCCTCTCAGGGTATTCAGCCCTGTGGACCTAACAATTGGTATCAGAGGGAAAGGTTGATATTAGTTCTTCTCTCAATGGAGGTTACTAATCGTAGAGGGATTCTGATCTTTGACGGATGTAATTTTTAGATATGGATGAATTGAATGCAACACTATTTCCGATCTTTGGGAATGGATGTATTTTCAGCAGCTATGCATGGTATCACAGCTGATATTACTAGTGGTGCATTATCAGAAGCGGAGCATAAAGAGTTGGATGCTGATTCCAAAGTAATAAATGACTTAGGGGGATCCCTTTCCAATCCCATATATACAAAGGTGATGTCATGAAAAACGTCACATGCCATGTGGGAGAAGCTTTTGAATATTTATGAAGGGGATACAAAAGTTAGAGAGGCAAAGCTACAAGTGTTGTGGAACAAGTATGAAGATCTGAGAATGAACCCGAATGAGTCTGTTGATGTATTCTTTGATAGGGTAAATGCTATGGTAGAAGACATGCGGGGTCTTGGAGAAATTATCGAAGATATAAAAATTTTGAAGCGCATCTTGAAAAATCTTCCACCTCGGTTCAATCCGAAAGTTTCTGTTTTGGAAGATAAAGATCCGAAAGAGCTGACATTGGATAACCTACACAGCACTCTTGTTGCATATCAAATGAGAAATGATGACAACGATGTTGTGGAAAAGGGGAAATCCAAAGAGGTGGCATTTAAGGCCATGAAGAGGCTCACTATTGAAGATTCTCAGGAGGAATAAGAGTCAGATGAGGTGATGTCATTCCTTTCTTCAAATTTGCAAAGAGGAAAAGGAAAGTTTAAAGGGAAACTTCCACTAGAATGCTTCCGATGTGGAAAGGTTGGTCATATTGCTGCAAGATGCCCCAAAAAGTTTCAAGAAGAAAGCGATGAAGATGAAGTTGAGATTCCCATGAAAAAATCATCAGCCTATGTGAAAGGGAAGAAACAGTTCAAGAGAAATTTCTTTAAGAAGAAGACTCTTCTTTCACAAGAAATAGACAGTTCAGCTAAGTCCGAGGGTGAAGAAGTTGAAGAGATAGAAAACTGCAAAGATCGTGGAAAAAATGTGATGGTGGTTGTTGCTAGTAGTGCTCTGGAAAAGGAAGAAACCGAAACTGATGAAGAAGAAGAAGAAATTTAAGGGAGATTTGACATGGAAGCTGAATTAGAAGCAGCTCTTGAAGAGATATATGTTTGCCGAGCAAAAACAAATAAAGCCAACAAGATAGTACGTGATGCCAAACTCTACATGCAACAACAAGAAGAAGATAATTTTGAGCTTGAGAAAGAAATTTAAAATCTTATGTCTTCAGGTCCAGAGCGCACAGAACATGTTGATGAGCATAAGATCAAGATTGAAGAGCAGAAAAGGGAGATCGATTGCTTGAGTCAAAAAGTGAAAGATCATGTCAAGCGTATTGAAGAGCTTGAAGAGGAAGTTGTCGGTCTGCGGAGAAAAGTTAAAGACCCAGAAAAACCTTTGAATCCCAAAACATTCTTGGGAAATCAGGTCGTTACGAAGATTCACAAGAAGAAAGAAGAGCCTAGTAGTTCAGCAGGAAAGAAGCAGTAATTGAACTCAGAAGTTAAGGCTGATTCATGGCTTAATTAGAAACAAAAATCTGTGGCAGTTAAAGTTATACTGCAAGCACCTGTCCCGAGATTGAAAGTGGATCTGAGCACAAAGCAGAATCAGAATACTCAGAGATCCCAAGGGGAAAATCTTAGTGCTGAAGTAACACGAAGGAATACACCTTATACCAGGTGTTATTGTTTTGGAAAGATGGGACATTCATAGTATGTGTGTTCCATAGCCAAAAGATATCGAAGGGAACAAGAACAGAGATGGCAGCCAAACAGAGAACGGTTTTTCAGAACATATTTTGAAGGACACTGTTTTTGGTGCGGAGGATTTGGACACATGGCTAGGTACTGCACTCCGACCATTCAGAAAAATGTGCCAAAGCAGAATCAAAATGTTTGCAAGCAGCAGATCAGTAAAACGACAAATGAGTTAAAAGTTCAGAACAGATTTTCAGTTTTGCAAGATGAAGATGGTCCATCATTCTCTGAGAAAGAATAGAAGCCTCAATCTATGCCGAGTATGAAAGAAAAAGTATGTACCAGGAAGAAGAAAATTGAGAAGGCTATAGTTGCTGAAATTTCCCTTAAAGCATCAGATCGTTCTGGTGTGTGGATCCTTGATAGTGGTTGCACATCCCACATGATAGGAAACAAGGATATGGTTACAGGCATAAAATATGACAAAGAAGGAGTTGTCAAATTTGGAAATGATGAAGGACTGAATATTGTTGGCTCAGGAAAAGCCAAGTTTGGGGGCAATGAAATGAGACATGCTGATGTCTTGGTGGTAGAGGGTCTCAGTCATAATTTGCTTAGCGTCAGTCAACTATGCGACTCTGGGCACTCTATCCTATTTATGAAGAAGATGGGTATTGTTAAAGGAAAAGATGGAATAGTCATTCTACAGGGAAAACGAACAAAGGGGAATCTTTGCCTGGTAGGTGGGGAAGAAGATTCATGCCTTTTATCCAGAGAAGAAGAAAATCAGTTGTGGCATAAGCGACTTGGTCATCTATGTCAACCATCTATGGAAGATCTGGTAAAGTGTGATGCTGCAAGAGACCTTCCCAAACTGTCACGTGATCGCACTCATACGTGTGATGCTTGTCAACAAGGGAAGATCATCAGGACGACATACAGGCCAAAGGATCAAAAAGAAACTGGAGTGCTCGAATTGGTGCATGCTGATGTATGTGGACCTATCTCACCACGAGCTATAGATGGGAAAAGGTACTATGTTCTTTTCATTGATGACTATAGCAGAATGACATGAGTATTCATCATTACCCATAAGACAGAGATGTTCAGTTGCATAAAGTAGTACAGGAGGGAATCAGAAAAGATGCTTGGGAAGAAAATTCTGAAGTTTCGTACTGATAACGGTACGGAATTTACAAACAGTCGGGTTGAAAACTATCTCAAGAAACATGGGATAAGGAATCAAGTTTCATCAGTAAGAACTCCCCAACAGAATAGAGTGGTTGAAAGGATAAATCGGATCATCAACAACATGGCCAGAACAATGCTTATTGATAAGGACCTACCAGAGAAATTTTGGAAGGAAGCAGTTTTGACATCGGTCTATGTTTCAAACAGGTCCTTGTTATGTCCGAAGCAAGGGAAGTCTCCGTATGAACTGTGGTACGGAAAAAATACAACGTTCAAATACTTTCGAATCTTTGGAAGTAATTGTTTCATTCTAAACAATGAACATCATAGGAAGTTTTAGGCACGAGGAGATGAAGGGATATTCCTTGGATATTCAGGGAAAAGCAAAGCATATAAATGCTTCAACAAGAGGCTGGGAAAAATTGTTGAGAGCAATGATGTCACTATAGTCGAAAATGAACAGACTTCTTAACGACCCAGTGAACAGTTTCTGGATGAAAGTGATGATGAGGTAAGCAACATAGGGGGAGTAGAAGTGGCAGAGGCTGACTCAGAAGAAGAAACTGATTATGAACAAGAAAGTGTCAAGTCTGTATCTGCAAGTAAGCCAAAGAGTCGAGCTGAAATTGATGGGAAAAATATAATTGGTGATCAGGCTCCAGTTCAGACTCAAAGAATTAAATAATTGCACCAAACATCATTTTTATCTCAGGTGGAGCCGAAATGTTTTTCCGATGTAGCTGAAGATGAAAACTGGGTTTAGGCTATGAATGAAGAGCTTGATCAAATTGAGAAGAACCAGACATGGGAGATTGTTTCGAGGCCGGTAGACAAGAATGTCATTGGGACCAAATGGGTCTATCGCAACAAGATGAATAAAGATTCCACAGTGATTCGGAACAAAGCACACCTAGTTTGCATGGGGTACTCCCAGATCGAGGGAATAGATGTCGATGAGACATTTGCACTGGTTGCAAGGCTGGAGACAATCAGATTATTTTTGGCCATAGTAGTGCAACGAAAGTTCAAAGTGTTCCAGATGGATGTAAAATACGCATTCTTGAATGGTGTTCTGGAAGAGGAGGTGTATATTGAGCAGCCAGATGGTTTTCTCATTCATGAGGATGAGAACAAAGTTTGCAGGATGAAGAAGGCGTTGTATGGGCTGAAACAAGCACCAAGGGCATGGTACTCAAGGCTTGATCAGTACTTGAAGAAGCTTGGTTTCCAACATGGAGAAGTTGATTACAACCTCTATTTCAGCAATGAAAGTAATCAAAGGATGATGGTATTGGATTATGTTGATGACATAATATTTGGCAGATCAAATGAAGCTCAGTGAAGACAGTTTTCCGAATTCATGAAAAATGAGTTTGAAATGTCAATGATTGGAGAGCTAACGTTTTTTCTTGGTCTACAGGTGACACAAGGAAGGAATGGAACATTCATTTCTCAATCTAAATATGCCAAGGTGGTCCTGAGAAGGTTTGGAATGGAAAATTCCAAGGAGATGAAGACTCTGGTTGCTACCCGGATGAAATTATCAAAAGATGAGGATGGCAAGGCAGTTAATATCACAGAATATAGGCAAATCATTGGAAGTATATTGTACTTGACCGCAACAAGGCCTGATATTGTTTTCCCCACATGCCAAGCAGCGAGATATCAAATAAATCCCAAAGAAAGCCACATGCTTGCAGTGAAAAGAATACTTCGGTATATCCAGGGCACAGTGGATTTCGGCTTGACCTACACTGATAAATCTCAGACAGAGTTATTGGGACATACTAATGCAGACTGGGATGGTTCAGCGGATGATAGGAAATCAATGTCAGGTGGTGCTTTCTATCTTGGTGGATTGTGTATTTCTTGGCTAAGCAAGAAGCAAGATTTCATTTCATTGATCACCGCAGAAGCTGAGTATATTGCGGCCACTCAAGCATGCACACAGTTATTGTGGATGAAGCAGCAGCTTGAAGATATGGGAGTTGAAGTGAAGTCTCCGATCGGAATCCAGTGAGACAACTCAAGTGCTATAAATATTAGCAAAAATCTCTTCCATCATTCAAGGACAAAGCACATTGAGATTAAGTATCATTTTATCAAGGAGAAGGTTGAGCAGAGGATCGTGAAGTTGGAGTATGTGCCTACAGAGCTACAGGTTGCAGACATTCTGACAAAGGCCTTACCCAAGGAAACTTTTGAGAGGCATCGACTGGCTCTGGGAGTTCAGTCGATTCCCTGCACTTGAAATAGTGTGGATGTGGGACCCCCCCCCCCCCTCTCCCCGAGGTTTGATGTGTTTTTCCTGTTGTGCTGATATGTATTCTCTTCTATGTTACAGACTACAAAGTAGTGTCCTCTGGGTTCGTTGACAAAGGGGGAGAAAATAGTGATTGTTCGAGGGGGAGACAGTGTGTCTATTTGAGAAATCATGACAGATACGGGGAGAATTTGACCAGTGGAGCAGCCAGATAGGGGGAAAATGAGCAAGGGGGTGTTTTTCAAATCTGACGATGCTAGAAGTGATCGATCAAAGAATAGATATCACGACAGTTGAGGATCGTGATAAAATCAGAATAGTGGTGTTGGAAGGGTGAGAGAAGGTATCCAGCTATCACCAATTGGGAACAGTGTGGTTCAACAATTGGTATCAATTTAAGAATTGGTATCATGTTAGAATTGACAATTGGTGTTTGACATTAAGTGATTCATTGATGAACTTTTCATACTACTCTTGTTTCTCACGCCGAGCATTGCTCATGTGGGCTTAGAGTGCGTGTTAAGTGAATCCTTGAACACTATCAAAATTGCAAGAGGTGAATGGTGGTAGAAACTGGAAGAAGACTTAGTGAGGTATCAACGTGTAGAAAATCATTCTGAGAAGAGTTATGAAGAATTGTCAACAAACCCAAAGGGGGATATTGTTGGGGAAAAATCCCTCTAGGTCACATTGCAGTTTTTTTGGGTTGATTGTGTTTGTTGACAAAGCAGGTTTTCATGGATATTTTTCAAGTTCCCAAGAAGTTTTTGACAATCCTTGTTGACAAAGAATGATGAAAAAGGAAAGGACGATCTGGAGGTGGTACAAAAGAGCAGTACAAGGTGGCGCCGTTTCCCAGTGTTTGCCAAATTTTTGGGGTCCAAAATTTGGAATTTTGTGAGCATCGCAAAAAGTGGATTTCCATGAAGATCATAATTTAATATGGCAAAGGCATGAATTTTGCGAAGATAGGATTCATGTTTTGGAAATCGTGAAGACCAGAAGAATGGAGGCGGTGAGTCTTCGTGATTACATCAATCAACGCGAACGGCAGAGGCTGAAGCGCATCGCAGCGGAGAAGGGATTCGTGAGGGAGCTTCGCGGAGAAGTCGCAAAGGTATGTTGACGGTGATTCTTCACAACCACATCAATCTTAGCGAATGGAAAAGTGCCTTGGTGCTTCGCGATTTGGATAGAATTCCGGCGAATCTTTGGAGCTTCACGATTTGAGATGACGTGGCATTAACTTCGCGCGGAAGGGACGAGGGTTGGTGGAATCGCCTATAAATAGAGGCCGACCCCCTCGAGAGAAGTAGAGATATTTTTCAGAGAATATCATTTGCTCTCGCTTTGCGAAGGTAGTTCGCGGAGCCAGCGTGCTTCGCGAAAGAGGAGCTTCACGACGGCTATTGTAGCTCCGTGAAAGTTGTGTGCTCCGCGCTGGCTCAGTGAGCATCACGAGAGAAGTTTCTTTCCAATGAGTTGATCTTCGTGGGAGTTCTTCGTGAGAGAGCTTCGCGAAAAGGCAGGAGCTTCGCAAAGGCTTGTTTGAGCTTCACAAAATTGGGAGCTTCGCGAAGTAGGGTGCTTTGCGAAGGTGTTCCCAAAGGTAGTCGCCCAGTGGTCAGAGGCAAAGTTCTATTCATCAGTGGATGAAAGTTTAACTTCAACAGATCATCTACATACAGAGAAATATGCATTCCTTAATGGAAATGAAGATACATACAGGTCTATAAACTGTGAATGGATTTCCTTCACATAGCAGTGAGCTTAAGAAGAGGAAGAAGGTGATCCTCTCCACCGGTAGTGAGCCAGAGAGAGAGAAATAGGGAGTGACCCTTGGGAAAGCAGTGAGCTGACCCTAAACATTGTAAGGGTAGTGAGCCTGGGCATAGAAGTGATCTAGCCCGAACCTTTGTAATCCACAGCTAGTGAATTTTAGTGGAATTGGTATGACCGGCAACTTGTCGGCGTATGCTACTTGGACGTAGCCCTTTACGGTGAACCAAGTAAAATTGTTGTGTCCTGTGCATTCTTTACTTCCGATTTACTTTGTGCAATAGGAAAGAGAGAGAAGAGTCGTTTGCTTAATAGTGAAACAAGATCAGAATGGGCGTTAATTTTTAATCAGCCATACCCTGATTCACCCCCCCTCTCAGGGTATTCAGCCCTGTAGACCTAACACATTTGAATCAAAAACCCTAAAAATAATAGTAACCAAATTAAAAATATAAATTAAATGAAGATAATATAATTCATGATACAATATACCAAAAGTACTAGTGGATAGACCACACAAAAGAAGTAAGTGGTGAGTGTGACATTTATCTCACAGTTGTAATGAAAGTGATATGAAAATACCTTACCTTAACTTTCTATTTGGGTGAAAATACTTTACATCCTACATAATAAACATATATTAATTATATAATTTCTTCAGAACCTTTTTCATGTTTATCCTTACTTTCATTTCACTAATTACCATGTTGTATACAATTACTTAAACAATTATGTCTATGTCAGGTGTTTTGACCAAATTCAGTTCATGTCTCAAAAACAACTTTGGTATGTCAACTATGGTCAAAGGGGTCATTATATAACATCTTAAGAATAATAATGATGAATTAATAATCATATTTATACATAAATTATAATTTTAAAACCAATCATTAAATATAATTATGAAAAATGAATAAATGTTACAATCATAGATATTGTAGGTCATATGTACTTATGAGTAACATTCCAATTTTTAAATAATAGTTATAGAAATAAGGTAAGTAAAAATAATCAATCCATAATTATAATTATACCATATTATTTAATCATATATACTTATATATATATAATTATTGAGATGTAAAATTAATCATATCATGTTAGGAGGTGGTATTCCACACATACATGATTGATGTTATCACTTTTTAAGTGTGTGAATGGTTAATAAAGAAAATGTTATAAATTTTATTTACAAAAATATAATTATTTCATGAATATCATATATATATTTTTTATGTCACATATTTTTAATTTTAGCCATACTTTATATGTTACATATATACTGTGAACGAATTAAATCGCTTTGATGAGGTGGTAGTCCACACATCCCCAAACAATGTTATCGTTTAAACACAAAATGTAAAGTATAAAGATATGAGTTACAAAATAATTAAAGAAGATTAAATAAATAATAAATATCATATATATTATATATAAATAAATTTTCCATCATAATTTCTACCATGAGATGTGGTAAAGGAAAAAATGAACAATCATCGTTCTATGATGCCATAGTTTATTATACACATAAACAGTGTGTTCGTTATATATTAGATGGAAGTGTGTGTATGTGTAGGTTTAACCTTTAGAATAAAAACATACTAGTATATTGAGGATAATATTTTTTTTATATAATCATGGAATAAAGAAATTTTATGTAGTGGATTTTGGAAATAAAACTAAAGATCTTAAGGGAAAGATGCTACCTCTTAATCGGGTAACTCCTCTTGGTTTGCACAAATTGGATTCTTTGGATTGCTTCCTACTCATGTTTAGGATTCTAGGTTTAGGGTATTAATTTTTAGGATATATTTGGGAAGATATTTTTTGATTAAATGTGGCATGATATTTTTGAGGAATTGGGAGAAAAGGAGTCCATTTATAGTGGAGGAGGACTGTCACTCTTGTAATAGTTTCAAAAAAGGAATTTTATACACATTTTTTACATTTAAATTTGATCCAATAATGGAACAAAGTCTAGAAAATGTATTATAGGGTCTATACATGTCCATAAAATGTCTCTTGGACAAGTTTATGGGTCATTTTGGCACACAATAATAATGTTTAGTCCCTTATTAAGTGTAATTTTACTTTAATCGTTGTTATTAATTTTAATTGCTTTCACTAATATTTTTTTGTAAAAAAACTAATTTGAACTTATTATATATTACAAATTATAATTATTTAAAATATTTAATCCATTTTTCTTAATTAAAATCATATTACTGATAGAAATTAATTTAAATTTAATCTCACAGAATGAGCGACAATGCGGATTTTTAAAGTAAAAACGTACAAAAGTTTGTTATGTTTTCATAGTCAATTTCAAAGTGAAATTGATTACAATGAACTAAATTTGATTAATTGATAAAAATAATATATAATTAAACTTGAAAAAAGATTTAAAATATAACATAACATTATAAATAAATTATATGAAAAGGCAGTTTTGAATTAAATTTCAATATTGTTCACTATTCATTTAAAAAATGAATCTTTACAGAAAAATACCAAAAACTCACCTTAATCTAATTTTTATGTTTATTTTCAAAATATTAGGTTTATTTTGACATATTAAATTTATAAAATTGTCTAAAATTTGATTTAAAATGGGTTCTCCATTAAAAGGTAGAAAAATTACCTTTATAAGAATATAGGTTTTTTATGTGTAATATTGGATTATTTATTTTCTTGTGCATATAAATTATATTTGATCAGTGTAAAAATATGTTTTTGGATATATAATATATATATTACATTAATATCACTAAATAATTATAATTAATTTAATTTATTCGGATAAAACTTCTTGGTGAGTATAAAATAGTTTTCTATAAAAATACTATTTTTATATTCGATTGGTACTTATATTCATTTAAAATTAATTTTAATCCAATTAATTCATTTTATGTTTTCATTTATTTTCATAATTTAGTCAATAATATTCATAAATTATAATTTAACTAATAGGTTATATCATATAATAATGTTTTAAATATTATAGTTCGGTAAAACTCAGTCATGTGCGTAACGCAAGTCGTTGAAGAAACTTATTATTGTGTGCGACGTACACCAATTTAGTATCATGTGTATTATAATATATAAAACATATTTAATTTATTTAAAATATTAAATATATTATAAATTCTTGGTATATTATTTCCCCTTACACTCTTATTGTTACGTGTCATGCATGCTATCAAATACAATGTTCTTACTTTAGAATTTTAGGGTGTTACAAAGACCCAAAATATGGAACATCATGCTCTATGAATCCATGTAATCATGTTGATTAAAAAGTTCATTGGTAATATATGATAGCATAAAAAATTTAACATCTATATAATTATTCAAATATTTCTCATAGAGATGTTACTCTTCCTCGCTAGCCTCGTTATTAAGAACATCAGGAATAGGTTCTTCCAACACAAAAATTTCCTTTCATGGTGTAAGATAATGTGTAAAATCCTTTTTTATTCTTGGAAAGTTGTGCTGATGATAAGGTTATCCTTATCAGGTATATATAATATTAATATGTTTGAGTTCATTTTTATTTTTTAATAAAATAAGACTATCCTAGTTTTAGTACTTTATTTAATAATATTGGGAAAAATTAATAAATATTAAATTCATTAATCTCCCACTATTTTATCATAACCCAATAACCCAAACCATTTGATTTTGAATATCCAATTTTTTGAATATTCTAGTGTAAAAGATCCAAATTCCCCTTCACATCACCCTGACTTTTTCCGTTCAGGCGATTTGATTGGTTTTGGTAGGTATTATGAATGCCAACTTCATTAACTCATAGTTACTTGATATTTTGAGTGGACTCCCAATCCTAAAATCCTTAAATTGGATTTCATTAAACATTTATTCTTATTTACACCAAGTATTTATTTATAATTCAACCCCTAAAGTAAACAAATTTAAGTAAACCCAAGACATAAAGTTATAATTTCTCAATAATTGAAATCACTCAACATTGGATAGTCAATAACATTGAACTATGGTTTGATTTTAACTGAAGTAGTGGAAGACCATACTGACTTAATGTATATAATTAAGGGATTTTATCTTTTATATATAAATTTTAAAAAATTATCTTCATTATATTCCTATTAATATTATGTTTATTTATTTAATAGATTAACCATGTCATAGAAAATATTTACACATAAGCCAATTTTTTTGTGATATATCTTTCATGCTTGCTAATTAATTAATTCATATGATCATGAAAAAACATCCATAATCAAATAAGCATAAAACTTGATAGAAATAATATATTTAATTGGTATGATAATGATCCTTTTACTAATGGTTAGTTTATCAAGCAGATGATAAACTAATCATAAACCTAGTGGAAAGAAACCTTGAACCATTTATGGTTTGTTTTGTAGCTTTCCACCTATCCACCTATGTATATACCATGGATTGATTTCTCCTTGGATACAAACTTGAAATGCATCCACTTTCAAGGGAGCTCCATCTATTATATATTATTTTACTCACACACATATGGGTGGAACCAAAGGATTAGTTAAGGGTTTCACATAAAAGAAACCATGGGCACGTAGGCCCTTACATAATGAGATGAGATATGACACGCATGCTGAAAATTAAATTTAATAATAAATTAAATGAAACCAATCACATAAAATTGTCTCGTTTAGGATCATGATCATCCACATGCATACAAAAAATTATGCATGTAATAAAATTAGAATTCAATTCTATTCATATTAATTTAAGATATATTCATATTTTAATTAATTAATTATCATATTGAATTAATCAATTATTTTATATTAATTCTCATTTAAATTTACTTGAGATTATCATCCATAATATTTTTAAACAAATTAAATGAATTTATTTAAAATTAACTATGTACAAATATGTACCTTAGATGAAACATGGTGAGTAACCATCTGAACTACCCCAGATGTATTATACTCATATAATATTTAATCTTGTGACATATGGGATACATGACTTATCACATAATTTCACAACATGTACTATCAACTTAATTACCACATGGAACACATGTTATTTACATAGCTTGTAATGATACAATGTGCGTGGAGTAATAACTGTAATATGACTTAATCATGATATGTATTTTCAATCCTTATAAAAAAATTAATCAGATATTTATATATATATTAATATATATCCCATCACATAGAATGTAATATCAACCTAATGACCAAATAGAACACATATTTATAATGTTTTTATAATATATTAGATTAATTTTAATTTCTTTGTAATTTGGTAAAATTGAACAATGCATTCTTTGGAGATACACAGTTTGTATTGTTCTCGCCATCTATCTATGGAACATACCAAATGACTCGGTGTGTAACTGTGCCAAAAAAATAGGATTACATGACTTGTAGAAGAGATAAATAGTTTTTTCTCCAAGTTAGACAAACACCATTCATATAGGCCATGTAGGATAATACACATCATGCCTATGACTAAGGGACTAGAATTCGTGTACTGAAGTTATACGATGTGTACTCCAACTAACCATGCATAAGGCTAGTTCGGTCAACACATGGTGTATAATTAAATTAAACAAGTCTAATAAATGCACATTACTTTAATTAATTCTAAATTAATTATTGGTGCATTAAACACTTATACATGGTGCGTACCTCTGGGTTACATGGTGTGTACTCTTTTGTTATCCGACCAAACTCCTCGACACCTCCAGATGAGATATTCGAATTTATTTTTTTCATACAATTAATCTATTTTATTATATTTATGAGAAATGAATAGGAATAAAATTTATCTCTCAATTTGGATTAAATAATGAATAAACTAGAATTTAAAACCAATAATAAATTCATAAATCAATCAATGATATTTCTATAATTATAAATAATTATTCCAGTGCTCTGATAAAGCTTATAGGTTCCAAGAACAATGGAAGTGTTGGATAGTTCATGCCCAAATTTTCTTTTTTTTATGATCAATGATTAATATGAGATTTACATGATGATGAACACTGTGATTAATGGAATTGAATCAAAGAATATATACAATGGATACACATTGAAACCAAAGCGCAAGATCATCACATATTATTTCTAATTAATTTATGAAATTAAATAATTACCATGTGAGAAATTATTTCTATATTGATGTTTCTAAAAATATATTTATGATGTACCGATGTTTCATTGTAGGAATCAATATTATATTCCCTAGAGTTTTGATCCACTTGTGTTCCATGAATCTATGAATTTCATCATAGGAATATTTGAGTGCTAGCACGGTAGATACTATCCCTTGCATCATTTGTCTTTGATCTCCCGAAGAATCACTTCAAAATGATTCTCTTGGATATTTCTATACATGATACTAGAAGGTGGAGGAATATCTCTCTGCATTCTTGGGAGGGTTCTTGGGCAAGGATCTCTCTAGGGATTGAGAGGATTTTATCCTTATGTTGTTGTGTACAACAAAATTAATTAGCTCTCTTGGAAAATAATAAAATTGGTTTTATATACTTCTAGGGTTATAAATAAATAATTATAGAAGTTCCATTTATTGTTTATTTAATCCTTACGGAACCCCATGTCTATTATAATAATAGTATTATTATTTATTGATATTCTCTAAACTCATGGATTAAATTGAATATTATTTAATAAAATAATATTCAATATATATAATTTTTTAAGGGACCATAAAACATAGTCCACCATTCCTCCTTAATAATTAAATAGACATGAATAATGACTATTTATTTAATAAGTAAATATCACTACATAATTCACCAATAAATAAATAAATAAATTTCATATTCACCAACTAGATAATAAATAATTATTATATATTCTCTTCATATATTATTATCTTGAATAACTAGTTAAAAATATATATGATCAAGCAGACATGAATAATTATTAGACCATGTGTGGGAATAATATTAATTCAAATTGTTAAACAATAAATAGTAATATATTATTTATTTGATATTACTGATACACGTATTGTATGACCATCTAATCCTCTTTCTCAGTGGCATTAGGCGATGAAGCATAAAGTCCAAGGTTGGCATTTAACAAAACTCCAAGGAAACCATAGAGAAATAATTTAATAATGAAATGAAATAACACCTCATATAGATTATTACTATGTAATATAATCCATTTATCATGATATATTTAATCAAACAAGTTACATACTGGTGCCATCAACTTATGTGTTTATTGTCTCTTACTTTGAATCTTTGGAAACAAAACATGCCTATAGAAAACCATGTCCATGGATTTATTTAGTCTAATTCATTTCCATAAAAGGTCTTAAGATGTCAACTTCCATTAAAAAAAAGGTATAAATACATTCCCCTATTATTCATTAATAAAATATTGCTCGTAAATCATCCAATGTATCATACCTCTTAACGAACATATTTCATCACGATTTTCATTAATACACCAAAGTATGAAAATTATAAAACTCGTTAATATAAAACTTGAAGTTTAAGGATCAATAAACACATATGTATATAGTAACATCATATGACACAAAAAATGAATATTTCTTAACGGTGTTTCTTGTTCTCATAATATCCTACACTAGATATTACCAAGGGTGTGCACCATGAGAAAGTGCATCAAAGTCCTATGAGTCTTCACCCCTAATATCGTGAATCATTTGTTTCCCTACAACGATTTTATCAGGCTATATAAAATATATTTAAGAATATTTTCATGGTAATTCTAGGTTCTCATCATAATAGGTAATTGTTTTGATCATTTAGTGTGTAACTCCCTGACCCTAGTTACCCAGAGTCGATGTATTATTACATAACATTGGTACTATCACAAGAGATCAAGTCACGAATGACCAATTATTTTAGTATCCTTGTAATTACTATATACAAACATATGTTTTACATTACATCATTAAATAAAAAACAACATCATTATGTCCCCTTTTAACACACTCATATCCCTTATCCTATCCCCGCAGGTCAATCATAATATACTTCTTCACATCCTGGGAAAAAGAAAACATAAGAAAGGGGTGAGCTCAGATGCTCAGTAAGGACATCAATATATAAAAAACTATCCTAAATAATAATACACATTTTAGACAATTTATAATACTAAAACAAAAGTATTTTAAACTTAAACATCAGCATAATATGGAAAAGATAAATCAAATAATTCCATTTACTTATTCACATGGATATTTTACTTGTCGAATAATCACATGTAATATCAATATCTAATTTCATAATGATGTAATTAATAATGAGGGACATCATAAACACATAGTTAAGGTCATGTTCCAAGACACTAATTTTTCTCATGAGACCTACTAATGCATCAAGGAGCTAAAGAGGGCTCCACCCATCACATAAAAATTCCAATTCAATCCTCGTATGAAAAGGTTGAAGCATAACTGTGATGCCCTGACCCTGGTTAGCCAGAGTTGGTGCATTATTAATTAACATTAGCATGATCACAAGAGATCAAGTCCCCAATGACCGATTAGTTTAGTATCCTTGGAAGTAATAGATACATACATATGTTTTACATTACATTATAAAATAAAAAAATATTGTGTCCCCTTTGAACACACTCATATCCCATAGCCTATCCCTAAAGGTCAATCATATTATACTTCTTCGCATCCTAGGAAAATTAAAACAAATAAAGTCACTATCTTATATTCTTAGTAAGGATAAAAATATAGTGGAAACTATCATAGATAAGCATAAACATTTATGGAACTGTATAAGACTAAAACATAAGACTATTAAACATAAACTTCAGCGTAATATGGAAAAGAAAAATTAAATAATTCTATTTACTTATTCAAATGGATATTCTATAAGTTGAATAATCCCATGTAATATCAGTATCTAATTTCATAATTATGGAATGCATAATGCAGGACATCATAACATCATAGTTAAGGCAACATGCCAAGACTACAAATAATATTTTTTTAAGGCCTTGTGCCAAGATAATAGTTTTCCACCTGAGACCTCCTGATGCATAGAGGGTATATAGTAGGTTCCACCCATCACTTACAAATTCCAATGCATTCCTCATAGGAAAAGGTTTAAACATAACATAAACATTCATATTAAAACTAGCATACGAAATGTTCATACTTTAACCATAAACCATGAATGTTATAAAAACAACACATCCATAGTCAAACATATCACAAAACCTTCAATACAATATGGAATATTGTATCATAATAAATCAACTTCAAACAAATGTAATATCTATCAAAGGATGTTGACATAGATAAAATCAAAACTATTAGAGGGAAATATATATTTCTATTTTGAAATAATTTAAAAGTCATGAAATTATAAAATAAAACATTTATTTTGGAAATATTCTTATAAGATTGTAAGGGATGCTTCAAAGGTGTTATAATGCTGAAAATAGTTGCACCTGCCGTATAACTTAAAAACACATTCTTACATAAATTTTTCTAAAAGTTCATCAAGTAAATTGTTTGGAAAACAATGGAAATATTACTTTAAAAAATTATATAAAGTAAAAAAAATGGTATAAATGACTTTAACCAATATTGAAGTAAATAGTAAAAATGTTTTTAAATACGTTTTTATGAAACATGGATGTGGATGGAAACTAAGTCCCAGTAGATACTTACGTATAAACAACCTCAGATAAGTAAATAGATTTCAAAATTAACCATTACCTTGTACTTTTCCTCAGTCGAGTGTACTTTAAACTCTTGTATAATAGTTAAATAATTGTTATTAAATTATACACGAACCCCATACATAAATATGATATAATATATTATCTTCTAAATTTTCTTTGTTAATAATATTTCAATAGTATCATTGTTTCAGGTGTAAACTGGTTCGCTTTCCTTTATATGTTTTGTTACATAAGTAATTTTTTTATGTATTGAATGTATTTTATTAATATCCATAAATATATTATGTTATTAAACATTATTTTTAATCATAAAATGAAAATTATTCTTGAATGGTTACGATGGGGAAATGAATCTTATCACGTTCGTGGAGATAGTAATCCGTACGTACAGAAGAGTGACAATGTCATTATATTGATGGTAAAATAATTTGTAATTGGATGTTATATCATATATACATAATAATTAACATGTTATATTTATTATTAACATCAATTATACTCATTATTATACCCATCCAAATAATTAAGTGTTGAATAACTAATAACACCACGATGTGGCGACGATAAGGCATATGTACACACATATGGTGACTTTGTCATTCATAGGATAGATAGAATAATGAATATGGTTGTACCATATTTATAATAACATCACATTATGTATAAGGTAATGAAGTTATTATTTTTTTATGGAAACAACAAAGAAAGAGGAATTGGGAGAAGAAAAGAACTTTGAAAGAGGTGATGAAATTATTACCTCTTCTTTGGGTGCTTCCTTTTGATTTGATCAAAAGGGCTCCTTAGGATGGATTTCTGATACAATTAAGGCCTCTAGGTTGAAGTGAGAGTAGGTTTGAGGATAATTGAGTAGGATTTGTACGATATAAATGTATTTGGAGGTGTGATTTGGATATAATGGGAAGTACCCTTTTATAAGAGAGGTGAGGGTCACTTTGGGAAAAGCTTGAAATATTATTTTATTATAAAATCATTTTCAGATTCTAATAGATCAAAATGGATTTATTTTGAGGATAAGGTGGGGATGGGTTGAACACCTCTCGACCAATAAGTTTTATACAAGTTTATGTCACCATATTAACCTTATCTTATAGATTTGACTCTTAGTTAAATAGTTTAACATTTACAATGTCTTCTTATATTTTTATATTACATGGTTAATAAACCTACTATAACATGTCAAGAGAACCCCAAGTGGTTCATTAATGACATATGTATAATTATATAAGTCCTTTTTTAGAACCTTATATTTTTAAGAATATTAAATCATTTAATAATATGGTATTTGTTTTAAAAACTCATTTATGTCAATTTTGACACTATTTAATATTTAGTTTTTGTGAAAGTAAAAAACATGATTAATTAGAAAAAAAATAAATTATATCAATCCAAAAATTTCATATTATCCTATAAAATTAAAATAATTCATCAAAAGTCTCAATTTACATTTATTTGGATATTAATAATATCAATTATTTTAATCTTTCATTAATAAGGTAATTACTGCATCATCATTGTGTCATAAATAAATTTAATTATTTAATTTAAAAAAATTATAAATAAATAACCATGATGTAGGAAATATTTTTATATTTCTAATTAATATTTATAGTCTAATTTATCTTATGTATATCCCTATATGAAAATTTATTTAGTTATTAAAATTTGAATTTACCACTTTTACCTCTTCTTTAAATAAAATAATAATAAATGTCCTAATCTAATCCAAGTGGATCAAAAATTATCCTATTTTATTACTAAGTTTGATTTTGGTTGAAATAAACTTATCCAATAGAATTAGGACATGTGTTAGGGTAATTATAATATCATTTTTACATTTAATTACCCTATTTACCTTTAACTATGGTAAATAAAATCCAAAAGTTATTATTCATAGAAAATTATTTTCATCCCATTGAACCAAATTTTACCTAATAATGTCAATATTTTCTCTCAGAGTTTTTAAATTCAATTCACAGAAGTATTAATATTACGTTTTATCCAAATTTGCTAACATTCCTAGAAGGTGGGAAAAAGACTTTAAAAAGTTCAATAAATTTTTTTACATCTAATCTTATTATAAAATGACTCCAATGAATTAAATTGAACTAATATAGTTATAATGTATCTATTTTGACTTAAAATAAATTTAAATAAAATGAATACTTATTTAAATATAGTGTTTTTTTTAAATAATAATGCAATGTTTTTCACTATTCCTCAAATATTGATAGTTTTCATAAAAATATCAAAAATTCACTCAAAGATAATTTGGATATTCTGAATCCAAAAATGAAGTCCATTTTTAAAAATAAAATTTATAAATTTTTTAAAAGTGGGTATTACTATTCATAATGGTTTGTTTGATTGATTTCTGCATATTAGAACTCGAAGTTGCGTACAGCACAAGCTATTTTATTATTCAAATAGGAGCATATTGTGGAAGCTTGGGGTGTTACATTCTTCCCTCCTCTGAATAATTTTGTCTTCAAAATTTCTAGAATATTATTAAATAAAAATATTTGAGTGGTTCTTCATCCTAAGTTCCTCAGGTTCCCACGTTGCCTCTTCCATCTTATGGTTTCCCCATAGAATATTTACCAGATGAGTTATCTGGTTTCTCAACAATTGGTATCTAGTATCAAGAATATTGATAGGATCTTCACAATAAGATAGATTGGGTTTCATTTCTATTTCTTCATAGGTAAGTACATACGTTGGGCCAGGCATGTATTTTCTGAACAGTGATTTGTGGAACACATCATAATCTTTGGAGAGACTTGGAAGCATTGCCAAATGATAAGCTACAACTCCAATTCGTTCTAGAATTTTGAATGATCTGATGTACATGGGAATTAATTTACCCTTATTACTGAATCGTATAACACCCTTCCTTGGAGATACCTTCAAGAAAACATGTTCTCCTACTTGAAATTAAAAATCCTTCATTCGGCTATTGGTGTTTCTCTTTTTACTACTTTGAGCTACTTTGATGTGTCTTTGGATAATCTTAACTTTTTCCATTGTTTCATCAACAAGTTCTGGGCCTATGAGTTTTCTTTCACCAACATCATCCCAAAAATTTGGTTTGTGACATCTCTTTACATATAACTCTTCATATGGTGCCATCTGAATACTTGAATGGAAGATATTTTTATAGGAAAAGTCTATTATAGTTAAATATTGATCCCACATACCTTGAAAGTCATGTGAGAAAGATATCAACATGTCTTCAAAGGTTTTAATAGTCTGTTATGATTCTCCATTAGTTTGAGTGTGGTAGGTACTGCTCAAATGAAGTTTAGTATCTAGAGATTTCAAAATAATTTTCCAGAATCTTGGTGTAAAATGAGGATCATGATCAGAAACAATCGATAGGGGTACACCATGATGTCTTACAACTTCATTATTATATAGTCTTGTTAAACCTTCAAGTGGTAAATCTTCTCTAATAGAATGAAAATTTGATGACCAATTAAGACGATCAAAAATGACTCATATTGCATCATTCCTTCTAGGAATCTTTGGTATCCCCATAAAAAAGTCCATCGTAATATCATCCCATTTACTCTCAGGTATGGGAAGAGGTTGCATGACTCCTCTAGGATGTTGTCTTCTAGCCTTAACCTATTGACAAACCATAATCTTGACACATAATCAGCAATATCCATTTTCATGTTGTCCCACAAAAAATGTTCCTTCAAATCTCTATTCATCTTAGTTCTACTAGGGTGTATAGAGAAATTGGATCTATGAGAATCATCCAACAATTCCCTTTTTTTATCAGGTATATCAGGAACACAATGTCTCTTCCCACATTTCAAAATTCCATCTTCATATAAAATTCGATCAATCTACCATCCTACATAGAATTAATTTTCTTTTGAAACTCTTCATCATTAGTTTTAGAACTCTTTATCCTTTCTAGTAAAGATGGTTTGGAAACCATTTGAAAAATTATGGATGTTTCACCTTCCATGATTATTCCCATATCCATCTTTACTAGATCCATGAAAATTGGATCCCTTTCAACTCTCATCTTGTTTAAAAATACATGATCCTTTCTTCTTAAAGCATCTTCCACCTTATTCTCCTTCCTTGTGTGGTTTTGTATAGTTCAATAATAATCCTTGAATAGTTTGAGTCATCTCCTTTGCCTCATGTGGAGTTCTTTTTGTGAGAAAATATACTTCAAAATCTTGTGAATTGTATAAATCTCACATTTTTTCACCATAGAGACAGTGTATCCATATCTTTAGAGAAACTATTTCAGCTTCTAACTCAATATCATGAGTGGGATAGTTTTGTTCATTAATTTTTAGCTGTTATGATGCATATGCAATAACCATATCATTATGAAAATGACACAACCAAGTCCTTTTTGAGGCATCACTATAAATAACAAACCCATCATTCCCTGATAGTACTGTCAAGATAGGAGCATTGACTAATATTATCTTCAATTCATCAAAAAATTATTCACACTCTTTTGTTCAAAAAAAATTAACCCCTTTACGTGTGAGCTTGGTTAATGGGTTAGCCAATCAGGAAAAACTCTGGAAGAAATGCCGATAATAACCTGCTAAACCAATAAAACTACATACCTCAGTTATACTTGTCGGTGTTTTCCGTTATTGAATTTAATTTATCATTGAAGTATCGATATAGATTCCATCTTTAGAGATAATATGGCCAAGAAAATAAATTTCACGAATCCAGAATTCACACTTTCTAAACATCCCATATAATTCATTTCTTCTGAGGGTTTTCAGAATAGGGCACAAGTGATTTTTATGATCTTCATAGCATTTTGAGTATACCAAGATATCATCAATAAATACCAATAAAAATCATCAAGATATTACTTGAAAACTCTATTCATTAAATCCATGAAAACAGAGGATGAATTAGTCATTCGAAAAGGAATTATTGTAAACTTGTAATACCCATACCTGGTTCGAAATGTTGTTTTCGGAATGTCTTCTTTCTTCACACACAACTGATGATATCTAGATCTAAGTTTAATCTTGGAAGAATATTGAGTACCATGAAGTTGATCGGGTAAATCAACAATGTGATGTAGGGGATACTTTTTCTTTATTGTTATAGTGTTGATCTCCCTCAAGTCAATGCACAACCCCATACATCCATCTTTCCTCTTAACAAAAAGAACAGGGGATCCCCATGGAGAAACACATGGGAGAATAAATCCTTTATTACTCAATTCCTATAGTTGTTTCTTTAGTTCCACTAATTCCACAGTGGTTATTCTATAAGGGGTCTTCGATATAGGCCTTGAACCTGGTATTAAATCAATGGAAAACTCAATTTCTCATTCTGGAGGATGTTAGGTAAAACCTATGGAAACACATCAACATATTCCTAAGTAATAGGTACAACCTCTATTTGGACATTCCTTTCTTCACCCATAGTTATTTCACTCTCTTCCTCTCCCAATAATTGAATTTAGTAGAGCTACTGGGGTGGATCTAGATAAGAATCAGATGATGATGTTTCTTATTTAAAGATAAGGTATTCTTTATCATCATAAAAAAAATTTAACCTCTTTCTTAAAATAAATTTTCACTTCATGTTCGGAAATACAATCCATTCCTAGGATTATGTCAAATTCAATCATGGGTATGATGATGAGATCTGCAAATAAAGTACATTTATATGCCCTAATGGGACCTGATTTGCAAAACATTGTTGCAATTATACTTCCTTTAGTAGTTTTTACTGAAAACTCCCTTGTTAAATCAAATAAGAAATATCTAATTTTCTTAGAAAACTAGGAAGATATGAAATAATGCTATGATCATGAATCAAATAAAGCATTCACTAAATTTGAGTAAACCATTAAAGTACCTTCCACCACATCATAAGGAGCTTTAACCTCAGTAGTAGTGATCGCATAAGCTTAGCTTTTCTCATTTGTCCTTTTCGAATGTATGTTTTTTTGGGGATTAGGACATTCATTTTTATTAAGCACCATTTCTCTATAATTGTATCATTTCATATTGACAACCTCTTTCTTTTCCTTGAAATCACATGCTTGGAGGCCTTTTTTACCCCACTTGTAACAAGATTCCATTCCATTCAGGAAAGTACCATGGTGTTTCTTCCTACATTTACTAAAGGATATAAATTAAACTTTTCCCTTCTTCTCCTTATTTCAATTTCTAGAGTGTTCAGCTGATCTTTTTTTCTCCTGATTTGCTTTAAAGTTGTAAGACTTATAGAATTTCTTCTCTATCGTGATAGCATATGAGAATATATCTTCATATGATGAGAAGGATTGTGACACTAATGTTATATGGATAAATGGTTTTCAATAATAAATTAATTGATAAATATTACTCCTTGGGTTATATATATAATCTACAGCATGCCTTCCTAACATTGTAAAGTTAGCCTCATACTTTGCGACATTCTCATCCTCCTTTTTCCTTAGACTCCGAAATTGTTTTTCCATATCTTCTCAATGGTCACAAGGAAAATATTTTTCTATAAAAAGATATTTCAACTCCCTCCATTCCATATTTGATTCTTATTCATCATATTTTGTGTTTTTAATTAACGGCCACCATTGATCTTTAACTCCTATGAATCAATAAACTGCCATGACAACTTTTTCCCTTTCACTACTCGCCAAAGATTGAAATATTTTATCTAAGGAACTTATCCATTTCTAATATATAAATGTCTTTCTAGTCCCATTGGATTTTAGTGGTTGTTTCCTCATGAATCGGTCTAACATAGATCCTCCGCATTGTGGATAAGGGTGCACCATATGGGTAAGGTTATTATTCATAACCTGAGTGAGTTGTCCCATTATGGTTATAAATTGTTCAACACCAGTTTCATCACCTGCTCCACTATAATTATCTTGGGTAGGAGGTAAATACATACATGGATTATGTGAGTTGATACAGTTTCCATTCCTTCCACTAGTCACTATTTCTAAACAATGGAATACACTAGGTATGTTTATGAATCCCAATGCATAATTCCAAACATATAAAATACCTAACATAAATTGAACATTTTATGCATATAATCCATAATCATAAAAAATATCTTTGAGTAAGTATTTACTCATAAATCCTTCATAATGGTTTATAAATAAAATGTGGATTATCCTAAGCATATCCCCCTGGAGTGTCGTAACCAAAAGTGCAGCAAGGCTCGTTGTCGTGTACCAAGATACCTCGGGTCAAGCTCGAAACTCCTTGTCGGATTTTTCACTCCTAGGTACATCTGTGCCAGAGACGCCTCTACCTGGTCATATCCATAGATGGATGTATTTCTTGGAAAACTCACAAAATATCTACATTACCAAAATTCTAGGAAGTCCTTCTATACAAATCCTCAAATTTTATCTTAGGGTAATGTTCTCTAATCAGAGTTTTTCTAAATCTAGTTTCCAAGGTTTTTACTAAACTTCCTTTGATACCAAATATAACACCCTAACCCCAGTTACCCAGAGTCGATGAATTATTACATAACATTTTCATGATCACAAGAGATAAAGTATCAAAATACAAATTAGTTTAGCATCCTAGGAAGTACTAGATACATACATAAGTTTTACATTACATAATGAAATAAAAAACAACAAAATTGTGTCACCTTTGAACACACTCATATCCCTTAGCCTATCCTTGTAGGTCAATCATATTATACCACTTTTCATCCTGGAAAAAATTAAACATAGAAATGGGAGAGCTCAGATGCTCAGTAAGGATAACAATATAGAGGAAACTATCATAAATAAGCATAAACATTTAATGTAATGTATAAGACTAAAACACAATCCTTTTAAACATAAACTTCAGCATAATATGGCAAAGATAAATCAAATAATTCTATTTATTTATTCACCTGGATATTCGACTTGTTGAATAATCACACGTACTATCAATAGCTAATTTCATAATGATGGAATGCATAATGTCGGATATCATAACCACATAGTCATGGCCTCGTTCCAGGACTAAAAATAATATTTTGTCAAGGCCTTGTTCCAAGACACTAGTTTGTCCCATGAGACCTATTGATGCATCGAGGAGATATAGAGGGCTCCACTCATCACTTACTAAGCTCAATGCATTCCTCCTATGAAAAGGTTGAAACATAACATAAACATTCATATTAAAAATAGCATATAAAATGTTAATACTTTAACCAGAAACGATGAATAGTATAAAAACAACTCATCCATAGTCAAGCATATCACAAATCCTTCAATACAATATGGAGAATTTTATCATAATAAATCAACTTCAAATAAGTGTAAAATCTATCAAAGGATGTTGACATAGAGGAAATCAAAACTTTTTTAGAGAAATATCTCTTTATATTTTGAAATAATTTAAAAGTAATGTAATTATAAAAGAAAACATTTATTTTGGAAATATTATTAAAAGATTGTAAATAAATCTTTGATGGTGTTATAACGGTGTAAAATAGCCGCACCAGCGATATAAGTTAAAAAACATTCTTACCTTAGTTTGTCAAGAAGGTCAAAAAGTACCTTTTTTGGAAAATGATGGAAAAATTTATTTAAAAACATTATATATAAATTCAAACAAGGGTATAAATGACTTTAACCCATATTCTAAGAAATAGTACAAATTTATTTAATTTTTTTAATGAAACATGGATGTGGATGATAAAGAAGTCCCAGTAGGTACTTACATATAAACAACCTCAGATAAGTAAAGATATTGGAAAATTAATCTCTACCTTGTAATTTTCCTTAGTTGAGGGTACGTTAACATCCTTTATAATATTTAACTCATTGTTATTAAATTATAAAAGAACCACATACAAAAATATGATATCATATATAATCTTCTAATATTGTTTTGTTAATAATATTTCAGTAGTGTCATTGTTTCAGGTGTTAACTGATTCGTTTTCCTTTATATGTTTTGTTATGTAAGTCATGTTTGTTATGGATAGGATATATTTGATTCAAATCTAGAATGATATTAAGTTCTTAAACCTTATTTTTAATCATAAAATTAAAAAATTATTCTTGAATGGTTACATTGGGGAAATGAATCTTATCACATTCAAGGAGACGGTAATCCGTACGTACGTACGAGTGACAATGTCATTCTATTGATGGTAAAATCATATATAATTGGAAGTTATATCATATATATACAGAATCATAAACATGTCATATTTATTATTAACATCAATTATACTCATTATTATACCCATCCAAACATTGAAGTGTTGAATAACAAACTACACCACGACGTGGAGACGGTATGTCGTACATAGGTATGTATGGTGACTTTGTCATTCATAGGATGGATATAATAATTAATATGGTTGTAAAATATTTATAATAACATCACCATATTAATAAGGTATGGGATTTATTATTTTGGTATGGAAACAACAAAGAATGAGGAAGTGGAAGAAGAAACAACTTTGAAAGAGGTGGTTAAATTATTACCTCTTCTTTGGGGGCTTCCTTTTGATTTGATCAAAAGGGCTCCTTAGGATGACTTTAGGATCAAGTTAAGTCCTATAGGTTGAATTTAGGGTAGTTTGGAGGATATTTTAGCAGATTTATGCCAATTAAAATGGCTTTGTAGGTGTGATTGTTAGAGATGAGGAAGTACCCCTTTATAAGAGAGGTGAGCATTACTTTAGGAAATGCTTAAAATATTATTTTATGATAAAATAATTTTCGGTTTATAATAGTACCAAATGAATTTATTTCGAGTCTAAGGTGGTTTGGAGTTTAAAACCTCTCAACCAATATGTTTTATACATGTTTAGGTCGCCATATAAACCTTATCTTTTAGTTTTAACTCTTAGTTAAATAGTTTAACATTTACAATGTCTTCTTTTTTTTTATATTACATGGTTAATAAACTTACTATAAAATGCCAAGAGACCCCCAAGTGGTTAATTAATGAAATATATCTCATTATATAAGTCCTTGGACCGAACCTTATATTTTTTGGAATATTATATCATTCAACACTATAGTATTTGTTTTAATAAATCTTTTATGTCAATTTTGACACTATTTAGTATTTGGTTTTTGTGAAAGTCAACAAAACATGATTACTTCAAAAAAATTAAATAAATAATAACATGTCATATTAACCTATAAAATTAGTGTAATTCCTCAAAAGTCTCAATTTACATTTATTTAGATATTTTTAATATCAATTATTTTAATCATTTATTAATAAGGTAATTATTTCATCATCGTTATGTATAAATAAATTTAATTATATAATGTCAAAAAACAATAAAAAAACTACCATGATGTAGGAAATATTTTTATCTTTCTAATTAATATTTATAGTCGAATTTATCTTATGTACAACCCTATATTAAAAATGGTTTAGTTATTAAAATTTGAATTTAACACTTTTAACTCTTCTTTAAATAAAATAATAATAATTGTCCAAATCTAATACAAGTGGATAAAAAAGGATGATATTTTATTAATAAAGTTTATTTTGTTCTAAATAAACTTATCCAATAGAGTTAGGACATGTGTTAGGGTAATTATAGTAACATTTTTTCCTTCAATTACACTATTAACTTTTAACCATGGTAAATAAAATCCAAAAGTTACTATTAATTAAAAACTATATTTCTATCCTATTAAACCACATTTTACATACTGATGTTAGTTGTATCTCTCAAATTTTTGAAATTCAATTCACAGAAGCAGTAAAATTACGTTTTATTCAAATCTGCAACGTTCCTAGAAGGTGGGTAAATGACATTAAAAAGTTCAATAAAATTTTATACATCTAATATTATTATAAAATGACCCCGATTAATTGCACTGAACTAATATAAGTATTATGTATATATTTTGACTTAAAATAAATTTAAATAAAATAAATAATTATTTAAAAAAAAGTCAGTTTTAAATAATAATGAAGTGTTTTACACAATTCATCAAAAATTGAAAGTTTTTAGAAAAATACCAAAAATTCACCCTAAGATAATTTTGATATTACGAATCCAAAAATAAAGTCCATTTTGAAAAATAAAATTTATAATATTTCAAAAAAAAATATTACTGTTCATAACAGCTAGTTTGATTGGTCAAGGTGTGCTAAAACTCAAAGTTGGTTATAGCGCAAGCTATTTTATTATTCAAAGAGAAGTGTATCATGGAAGATTGGGGTGTTATAATAACATAAACATTAATATTAAAACTAGAATACAAAATGTAGATAAATTTACCATAAATCATGAATGGTATAAAAATAACACATACAAAATCAAACATATCACAATACATTCAATACAACATGGATGATTTTATTATAATAAATCAACTTCAAACAAATGTAAAATAAATCAAAGGATGTTGAGATAAATCAAATCAAAATTATTTGAGGGAAATATCTCTTTCTATTTTGAAATCATTTAAAAGTTATGGAATTATAAAACAAAAAAATTATTCTGAAAATATTCTTATAAGATTGTATGGGATGCTTCGAAGGTGTTATAATGGTAGAAAATAGTTTCACCCTCCGTATAAGTTAAAAAACATTCTTACCTTAATTTGTCGAAAACATCACAACGTACCTTGTTTGGAAAACAACAAAAATATTCCTCTCAATTTTTTTTATAAAAAGTCAAAAAAAAGGTTATAAATTACTTTAACCTATATTCTAGGAAATAGTATAAAAGTTTTGAAATACATTTTTAAGAAACATAGATGAGGATGATAAATAATTCAAAGTATAATATTACGTATAAACAACCTCAGATAATAAAGAGATTATAAAATTAACCCTTTCCTTGTACTTTTATTTAGTAGAGGGTACTTTAACTTCCTTTATAATAGTTAAATAATTTTTATTAAATTATACAAGAACCATGTACATAAATATGATATCATATACAATCTTTTAATATTGCTTTGCTAATAATATTTCAGTAGTATCATTGTTTTGAGTGTCAACTGATTCATTTTCCTTTATATTTCTTGTTAGGTATGTAATGTTTTTTTATGATAGGGTTGATTTGACTCATATCCAGAATGATATTAAGTTCTTAGACATTATTTTTAAACATAAAATGAAAATTATTCTTGAATGGTTAGGATGGGGAATTAATCTCATCACGCTTGTGGAGACGGTAATCCGTACGAAGGCACGGGTGACAATATCATTCTATTAATTGAGAAATAATTTTTAATTGGATTTTATATCATATATAAATAATCATTAACAGGTTATATTTATTATTTAAATAAATTATACTCATTATTATACCCATATAAAGAATGAAGTGTTCAATAAAAGACTACACCATGACGTGGAGACAGTAAGTCATACGTACGCACGTATGGTGACTTTCTCATTCATAGGATAGATAGAATACTGAATATGGTTGTACCATATTTATAATAACATCACAGCTTGTATAATGTACTAGAGTTATTATTTTGGTATGGAAACAACAAAGAAAGAGGAAGTGGAAGAATAAATGAACTTTGAAAGAGGTGATGAAAATATTACCTCTTCTTCAAGTGATTCCATTTTATTTGATCAAAAGGGATCCTTGGGATGGATTTATAATAAAATTAGGGCATCTAGGTTGAATTTAGGGTATTTTTTAGGATATTTGAGCAGTTTTTTTCTGAGACAAATGGATTTGGAGGTGTGAAATTAAGAGAAGGGGAAGTACCCTTTTATAAGAGAGGTGAGGGTCAATTTAGTAAAAGATTGAAATATTATTTTATTATAAAATAATTTTAGGTTTCTAATGGCTCCAAATGGATTTATTTCTAGGATAAGGTGGGTATGGGTCGAAATAATCTCAACAAATAGGTTTTATACAAGTTTATGTCACCATATTAACCTTATCTTTTAGATTAAATTCTTAGCTAGATAGTTTAACTTTTACCATGTATTCTTTTATTTTTATATTACATGGTTAATAAACTTAGTCTAAAATGTCAATAGAACCTAAAGTGGTTCATTAAGGGCATATATATCATTTTATAAGTCCTTTGGAAGAACCTTATAATTTTAGGAATATTGTATCATTTAATAATATAGTATTCATTTTAAACTATCATATTTTATTCCTAAGGTTGATTTAGTTTTAAAAACACTTATCCAATAAAATTATGACATGTGTTATAGTAATTATAAGATCATTTTTACCTATAATTACCCTATTTACTTTTATCCATGGTAAATAAAATTCAAAATTTACTATTCACCAAAAATTATTTTCATCCTATTGAACCACATTTTACTTACTAATGTCAACCATGTCTCTTTGATTTTTGAAATTCAATTAAAATTAAGTGGAAAATTATGTTTTATGCATATCTGCAAATGTACCTAGAAGGTGGGTAAAAGGAGTTAAAAAGTTCAATAAAATTTTTTACATCTAATCTCATTATAAAATAACTCCAATGAATTACATTGAACTAATATAGGTATCATATATCTATTTTGAATTTAAAATAAATTTAAATAAAAATAGTAATTATTTAAATAAAAATCGGTTTTTAACAATAACTTAGTGTTTTTCACTACTCATCAAAAATTGAAAGTTTTCAGAAAAATGCAAAAAATTCACTCTAAGATAATTTTGATATTTTGAATCCAAAAATGAAGTCCATTTTGAAAAATAAAATTTATAAAATATCAAAAAGTGTGAAACACTATTCATAACTATTATTTAAATGGATATTTTGATAGGTCGTGGTGTGCTATAACTCGAGGTTGTATAAAACGCAAGCTATTACATTATTCAAAGAGAAACGTACCTTGGAATCTTGGGGTGTTACATTCTTAACTCCTTAAAATAATTTTTCCTGTAAATTTCTAGAATATTACTGCATAAAAAGATTAGGGGTGTTCTTCATCATTAGTTCCTCAGGTTCCCACATTTCCTCTTTCATTTTATGGTTTCTCCAAAGAACATTTACCAGGTGAGTCATACGGTTTCTCACCGCTTGTTCTCCAGTATCATGGATCTTGAAAGGCTCTTCAAAATAAGAAATATTGGGTTCGAGTTCTATTTCTTCATAAGTGAGTACATGCATTGTGTCTAGTATGTATTTTCTCAACAGTGATACATGGAACACATCATGAAATTTGGAGAGACTTGGCGGCATTTCCAAACAGAAAGCTACCAATCCAATTAATTATAGAATTTCAGAAGGTTCTATGTTCTTTGGACTTAATTTACCCTTCTTACTGAATCATATAACACCCTTCCATGGAGATAACTTCAAGAAAACAAGGTCTCCTAATTGAAATTTCAAATTCTTCCTTTAGTTATTGGCATAGCTCTTTTTCTTACTTTGAGATTATTTTATGTGGGTTTGGATAATCTTCACATTTTACATTGTTTCCTCAACAATTTCTGGGCCTACGAGTTTTATTTCACTAACATTACCCCCAATAAGTTGGTGTGCGACATCTATTTCCATATAATGCTTCATATGGTGTCATCTAAATACTTGAATGGAAGCTATTATTATAGAAAACTTCTACCAAAGGTAAATAATGATCCCACATACCTTGAAAGTCAAGTGATCAAGATCTCAACATGTTTTATAAGGTTTGAATAGTCTATTCTAGTTTTCCATCTGTTTGAGGGTGGTGGGCAGTGCTCAAACAAAGTTCAGTGAATAAGGATTTCTAAAGACTTTTCCAGAATCATGATGTGAAACAAGGATCGCAATCAGAAAAAATTTATAGGGGTACTCCATGAAGTCTTATAACTTCATTAATATATAGTATTTCTAAATATTCAAGTGGTAAATCTTCTCTTATAGCAAGAAAATGTGATGAATTGGAAAGCCGATCAACAATGACCCATATTTCATCATTCCTTCTAGGAGTATTTGGTAACCCCATGTAAATTTCCATCATAATATCATCCCAATTCCACTCAGGTATGGGAATAGGTTACATGACTCCTCTAGGATGTTTTCTCCCAACCTTCACCTGTGGACAAACCATACATCATGGAAAAAAACCAAAACTCTCCCTCTACATGTTGTCCCACAAAAAATGTTTCTTCAAATACCTATACATCTTAGTTCTATGAGGGTGTATATAGAAATTGGGGCTATGAGAATCATCCAACAATTCCCTTTTTAGATCAGGTATGTGAGGAACACAAATTCTCTTCCCAAATTTCAAAATTTCATCTTCATATATGAATTCAATCAATATCTAGTCATTCACAGCTTTAATTTTCATTTGAAACCCCTCATCATGAGTCTAAGAACTTTTTATCATTTCTAGTAAATATGGTTTAGAAACCATTTGAAAAATTATTGATGTTTCACCTTCCATTATTATTCCCATATCCATCTTTACTCTATCCAAGAACATAGGATTCCTTTCAACTATCATATTGTTCAAAACTCCAGGATCTTTTCATCTCAAAGCATCTTCCACCTAATTCACCTTCCCTAGGTGGTAGTTTATTATGCAATCATAATCCTTGAGTAGTTAAAGCCATCGCCTTTTCCTCATGTTGAGTTATTTTTGTGATAAAATATACTTTAAACTCTTTTGATCATTATAAATCTCACATTTTCACTATAGAGATAGTGTCTCCATATCTTCAAAGAAAACATTATAGATGCTAAATCAATATCATGAGTGGGATAGTTTTGTTCATGGATTTTTAGTTGTTTTGATGCATAGGCAATAACCCTAAAAATCTCTATAAGGACACAACCCAGTCCTTTCTTGGAAGAATCACTATAAATAACAAACCCATCATTCCTCAATTGTAGAGTCAAGATAGGATAATTGAGTCATATTCCCTTAAGTTCTTCCAAAAATTCTTCACACTCATTTTTTCAAACAAACTTAACCCCTTTACGTGTGAGCTTGGTTAAGGGGTTATCCAATCGGGAAAAATTCTGGACGAAACGCCAATAATAACCTACTAATCCAATAAAACTGTGTACCTCAGTTATAGTCGTTAGTTCTAGGAATTCTTGTATTTATCTTTTATTAGAAGGATAAATATAGATTGCATCCATAGAGAAAATATGTCCAAAAAAAGAAATCTCATAAAGCCAGAATTCAAACTTTTTTAACTTCCCATATAATTCATTTTTTCTAAGAGTTTTTAGAATACTCTGCAAGTGATTTTCATGATCTCCATATATTTTGGAGTATACCAAGATATAATCAATGAATACCACTACAAATTAATGAAGATATTTCTTAAAAACTCTATTCATTAGATCCATGAAGACAGAGGGTGGATTAGTCAGTCCAAAAGGCATTACTCTAAACTCGTAATGACAATACCTAGTTCTAAATAATGTCTTTGGAATGTCTTTCTTCTTCATGCTCAACTGACGATATCCAGATTGAAGGTCAATATTTGAAAAATATTGAGCTCCATGAAGGTTATCGAATAAATCATCAATGCAAGGTAGGGGATACTTGTTCATTATTTTCATAGAATTGATCTCTCTATAGTCCATGCATAACCTCATAGATCCATATTTCTTCTTAACAAAAAGAACAGGGGCTCCCCATGGAGAAACACTAGGGAGAATAAATCCATTATTACTCAATTCCTCTATTTTTTTCTTTAGTTCTACTAATTCAATAGTGTAAATTATATAAGGGGTATTCGATATAGGCCTTGAACCGGGAATTATGTCAACGGAAAACTCAATTTCCCATTCTGGGGGATGTCCAGGTAAATCCTATGGAAACACATCAACATATTCTTAAACAATATATACATCCTATATTTGTATATTCCTTTACTCACCCATAGTTATTTCACTATCTTCCTCCCCAATAAATTAATTTAGTAGAGCTACATGGGGTGGATCTAGTTGAGAAGAAGATGGTGTTGTTTCTCCTCTAACGATAAGGGATTCCTTATCATCATCAAAAATTGTATCCTCCTTCTTATTACAATATATTTTTGCATCATGGTCTAAAATCCAATCCATGCTAAGGATTATATCAAATTCAATCATGGGTATGACAATAACATTAGCAGATAAAGCACATTTATATTCCATAATGGTAACTGATTCACAAAACATTGTTGCAATGATACATCCCTTAGGATTTTTGACTGACAACTCCTTTGTTAATTCAATTTGGAAATATCTAATTTTATGGGAAAACTAAGATGATATGAAACAATGAGATGATCCAGAATCAAATAAAGCATTGGCTAATTTTGAGGAAATGATTAAATTACCTCCCACCATGTCATTCGGAACTTCAACCTCAGTAGGTGTGATCACATATGCTTGGCCTTGCTCCCTTGGAGTTTTCTGAGGAATGTTTCCTTGGCGCTTAGGACATTTATTTTCATAATTCCGCATTTCTCTACAATTTTATCATTCAGCATTGACAACCTCTTTCTTTCCCTTGAAATCACATTCTCGGTGGCCTTTTTCTACACACTTGTAACAAAATCCCATTCCCTCCAGGAAAGTACCTGGGTGTTTCTTCCCACATTTACTGTAGGATAAAAATTTAACTTTTCCCTTCTTCCCCTTATTTTCATTTCCATAGTGTTCATCAGATCTCTTCTTCTCTTTCTTTGATTTAATGTCATAAGACTTAAAGAAAACTTTTTCTATCTTGATAGCATATGAGACTATATCTCTGTATGACGAGAAGGATTGTGAGAGTATTGTTCAATGGAGAAATGGATTTAACCCATAAAATAATCAATCAATCTTACTTCTTGGGTTATATATATAATATATAGAATGCCTTGATAACCATGTAAAGTTAAACTCATACTTTGCAACATTATCATTCTCCTTTTTCTTCAGACTCAGATATTTCCTTTCCATATCTGCTCGATGCTCATGAGGAAAATATTTTTCTTAGAAAATCTCTTTAAACTCACTCCATTGAAAATTTGATGCCTCTTCATCATCCTTTTGGTATTGAATTAAGGACCACCATTGATCTGCATCTCATGTGAGGCTATAGACTGCCATGAAAACTTTTTCCCTTTCGCTACTCCCCAAAGAATGAAATATTTTCTATATGAAACTTATCCAGTTATCATTTACAAATGGATTTGTAGTCCCATTGAATGTTGGTCATTGTTTCCTCATTAAGCGGTCTAACATTGATCCTCCTAATTGTGGATTAGGGTACTTCATACAAGTAAGGTTATTATTCATAACCTATGTTATTTTTCCCAGTATGGTTATAAGCTGTTTAGCACCAGTTGTATCACCATCTCCACTATAATTATCTTGAGTATGATGGAAATCCCTACATGGATTATGTGCATTGATATGATTTCCATTTCTTCCACTAGGCACCATTTCTAAATAATATCATACATAAGTTCAGTTTATGAATCGCAATGCATTAAATCCAAACTTGTAAAACACTTGACATAAACTGAACAATTTATGCATGTAATCTATAATAATAATAAAAAATTATTTGAGGAATTATTTACTTATAAATCATTCATAATGGTTTATAAAGAAAATTTGAATTATACAAAGCATATCCATTGGGAGTATCAATACCAAGAGTGAAACAGGGGCTGTTGTCGTGCACTTGGATACCCCGGGTCAATCCCGGAACTCATTGTCAGAATTTTCACTCCTAGGTACATCTGTGCTAGAGCCACCTCTACATGTTTGTATCCAGATGGGGATATATTTTCATGTAAAACTGAAATAATATTTACACTACCAAAATTTTTGGATGTTCTTCTATACTAATCCTCAAAGTCTCTTTAGGGTAATGTTCTCTAATCATACATTATTTAAATCTAGTTTCCTAGTTTTGTACTAAACTTCCTCTGATACCAACTTTAATTCCTTGAACCTAGTTACCCAAAGTCAACGCATTATTACATAACATAGTCATGATCACAAGAGATCAAGTCTCGAAAGACCAATTAGTTTAGTAGCCTTATAAGTACTAGATACATAAATAATTTTTACATTACATCATGAAATAAAAAAACATCAAAATTGTGTCCCATTTGAACACACTCATATCCCTTAGCATATCTCTATAGGTCAATCATAATATAATTCTTCACGTCCTAGGGAAAAGAAAACATAATAAAGGGGTGAGCTCATATGCTCAGTAAGGATACAAATATAAGAGAAAATATCATAAATAAGAATAAACATTTAAGGTGATGTATAAGACTAAAACACAAGTCTTTTAAACTTAAACTTTATCATAATATGGAAAATATAATTCAGATAATTACATTTACTGATTCACATGGATATTCTACTAGTCAAATAATTACATGTAATATCAATAGCTAATTTCATAATGATGGAATGAATAATGTCGGAAATCATAACCACATATTCAGGGCCTCATGCCAAGACTACAAATAAGATTTTTTCAAGGCCTTGTACCAATGCACTAATTTGTCTCAGGAGACCTACTGATGCATTGAGAAGCTATAGCGGTCTCCACCCATCACTTACTAAGTCCAAGGCATTCCTCATATGAAAAGGTTGAAACATAACATAAAAATTCATATTAAAACTAGAATACGAAATGTTGATACATTAACCATAAACCATGAATGGAATAAAAATAACACATCCATAGTCAAAATATCAAAAAACCTTCAATAAAATATGGAATATTTTATCATAATCAATCAACTTCAAATAAGTGTAAAATCCTTCTAAAGATGTTGACATAGATGAAATAAAAACTATTTCAGAGAAATATATCTTTTCTATTCTGAAATCATTTAAAAGTAAATTAATTATAAAAGAAAACATTTATTTTGAAAATATTATTATAAGATTGTAAGGGATGCTTCAAAGGTGTTATAATGGGGGAAAATAGCAGCACCCACTGAATAAGTTAAAAAACATTCTGACCTTACTTTGTTGAAAAGGTCATAAAGTACCTTGTTTGGAAAATGATGGAAAGATTAATTTGAAACCATTTTATAAAAAGTAAACAAAGGGTATAAATGGATTTAAACCATATTCAGGGAAATAGTAAAAAAATTGAAATACATTTTTAAGAGACACAGATGAGGATGATAAAGAATTCCCAGTAGATGCTTACATATAAACAACCTCGGATAATTAAGAGATTGTAAAATTAACCCTTAACTTGTAATTTTCATTAGTTGAGGGTACGTTAAAATCCTATATAATAGTTAAATAATTGTTATAAAATTATAAAATAACCACATACATAAATATTATATCATATATGATCTTCTAATATTGTTTTGTTAATAATATTTCTGTAGTATCATTGTTTCATGTGTTAACTGATTTGTTTTCCATTATATTTTTTGTTACATAAGTCATGTTTATTATGGATAGGATGTATTTGAATCATATACATAATTATATTAAGTACATAAACATTATTTTTAATCATAAAATAAAAAATATTCATGAATGGTTATGATAGGAATTGATTCTCAATGCGTTCGTGGAGATGGTAATCTGTACGTACGCACGAGCGACAATATCATTTTTTTGATGGTGAAATCATATGTCATTGGATTGTATATCAAATATACAGAAACACTAAAATGTTATATTTATTATTTACATCAATTATACTCATTATTATACCCATTCAAATAATGAAGTGTTCAATAACATACTACACCACGATGTGGAGACGGTAAGCCGTACGTACGCATGTATGGTGACTTTCTCATTCATAAGATGGATATAATAATGAATATGGTTGTACCATATTTATAATAACATAATAGTATGTAGAAGTTACTGGAGTTATTATTTTGGTATGTAAACAACAAAGATAGAGGAAGTGGAAGAAGAAAAGAACTTTGAAAGAGGTGATGGAATTAGTACATCTTCTTCTGGTGCTTCCTTTTGATTTGATCAAAAGGGCTCCATAGATTGGATTTATGATCAAAGTAAAGGAAATAGGTTTAATTTAGGGTAGTTCGGAGGATATTTGAGTAGGTTTTGTCCGATCCGAATGGCTTTGGATGTGTGAAATTAAAAGAAGGGGAAGTAACCTTTTATAAGAGAGGTGAGGGTCACTTTAGGAAAATCTTGAAATATTATTTTATTATAAATTTATTTTCAGTTTTTAAGGGCTAAAAATGGATTTATTTCGAGGATAAGGGGATTATGGGTCGAATTATTCTCAACCAAAAGGTTTTATACAATTTTAGGTCACTATATTAACATTATCATTTTTATTTAATTCTTAGTTAAATAGTTTAACTTTTACAATGGCTTCTTGTATTTTTATATTACGTGGTAATAAAACTACCTATAAAATTCCAAGATAACCTAAATTAGTTTATTAATGACATATATATCATTATATAAGTCATTTCGAAAATCCTTATATTTTTATGAATATTATAGCATTTAATAATATAGTATTTGTTTTAAAAACACATTTATGTCAATTTTGACACTATTTATTATTTGGTTTTTGTGAAAGTTATAAAAACTCGATTACATCAAAAACATACATTAAATCAACACTAACATGTCATATTAACCTATAAAATTATTTTAATGTATCAAAAGTCTCAATTTACATTTATTTTGATATTTATAGTACCAATTATTTTAATCCTTCGTTAATAAGTTAATTATTTCATCATCATTGTGTCATAAATAAATTTATTTATTTAATGTCTAATTTTTTTTAATAAAATACCATTATGTACAATATATGTTTATATATTTATAATTAATATTTATTGTTGAATTTATCTTACGCATAACACTATATTGAAAATTTTTTAGTTATTAAACATTGAATTTAACACTTTTAAGTCTTCTTTAAATAAAATAATAATAAATGTCCAAATATAATACAAGTGAATAAAAAAGGATCATATATTATTAATAATGATTATTTAGGTATAATTACACTTATAAAATATAATTAGGACATGTTTTAGGGTAATTATTATATAATATTTTACCTTTAATTACCTTATTTACTTTTAAGCGTGGTAAATAAAATTCAAAAGTTTATATTCACCAAAAAGTATTTTCATCATATTAAACCAAATTTTACTTACATATTTTAACCGTGTCTCTCAGATTTTTGAATTTCAATTCAAATAAGTGGAAAATTTTCATTTTATGCAAATTTGTAAATGTTCCTAGAAGTTGGGTAAAAGATGTTAAAAAGTTCAATAAAATTTTATACATATAATATTATTATAAAATGACTCCAAGGAATAAAATTTAACTAATATAGGTATTATATATCTATTTTTACTTTAAAATAAATTTAATTAAAAATATTTATTATTTAAATAAAATTCGGTTTTAAACAATAACGTTGTGTTTTTCACTACTCATCAAAAATAGAATGTTTTCAGAAAAATACCAAAAAATCACTCTAAGATAATTTTGATATTTCGAATCCAAAAATGAAGTCAATTTTGAAAAATAAAATTTCAAAAAATTTCAAAAATTGGGTATCACTATTCATAACTACTATTTAAATGGCTAGTTTGATTGGTTGTGGTGTGTTAGAACTCAAAGTTGCGCACAACGCAAGCTATTTCATTATTCAAAGAGAAGCGTACCATGGAAGCTTTGTGTGTTTCACCGTGTATGGATACCCTTAGGATATTATCATATACTATGTCAAGCAGAAGAACAATCATGATGTGATGAGGAGTTTATTAATATTTGAAACAATGAATATAGGTTATGATAAATTACAATAAAATTGATTCTAGGGCACCAACTCTAACATGTAGATCCTTAGACAAGGGTTTTGATAACATCCAACTGATCATAAAATCTTTATTCGATTAAAATAAAAAATTCATGGGTATTATAGGGAACTCTTGATTAATATATATGAAAAAAGTCATTAAAATTAATGAGAAAAAAAAAGAATACAGCATTATTATTTAGGTTTTATAAAAATATGTAAAAATGGATTTCCCTTACATAATTGGGTTTCATAATGGTATCCATAAATTAACCCTTTCATACAGTTATTTTTCATATGGTTCATATCTCATTACCCATATTTATATTAGTATGTGTAAGGTTCACCTGGAATAACCCTTACATAATTATGGGGACATGAGGCATACCTTTTTTTGAAGGGTTCTGGTAAAGGTTGTATGTATTATAACCCTTATGAAAATGGTTTGTGTAAAGGTGCTACATAAGGGTATAATTATGATTAACCTTAAGATTAATGGTAATTTAGGGTTTTAAATATCATATATAGGTAAATGGTTTATGCATAATGTTTATTAAATTTTTAAAAGGGTTGTGTAAAGGTAACTAATTTCTTACACTTACATAATTTGTGGATTAAAAAAGGTAATCAATATAGTTCCCTTATATAGTTATGGAAGAAGGACACAAAAAGTTAAATTGATACCTACCCTTAAATAAAGCATTCATTTAATTGTAGTATATATTTTACCCTAATGCAGAATAAGATGCATAAACGTAATCTTTGTATTACCATTATGAATCACATTAAATTTAAGCTACATAAAGTTAAGTAGTTACTTACCTTTATACAACTACTCTAGAATTAGATTCCCCTTATGGATAGTGTCTGCATAAGGGAAGAGGGATCTTAACTTTACACTAGAATGGATTCCTCTATAAGAGTAAAAAAATATTTTTATTTTTTTAATTCATAATTGATTTTGATGGTTTATAAAAATGTTTACAAATCATTATAAAATATATTTTGGGTTATTTAAATTTATGGAAGGCTTATAAATTAATTAATTATAAATTTTTAATAATTAATTAATTGTTTCTTAAACATTTTATTCCCAAATATTAATTGCTAATATTTTAAATAACTTTTAACAAATATATGTAAATTCATATGATATAGAAATAAAAGTGATTATTTAGAAATAATTAGAAAAATAATTTATAAAGGATGAAATAAGGTCAAAATATATTATGATTATGTTTTAATTATGAATTGTTCATAATTAATTATTTTGAATTAATCAAGAAAATGGACCTTATTATGATATTATTTAAATCACATTAAACAAAATTGATGATTCATATGATAAATGTTTAAATAATAAATAAATATTTAATCTTAGATAATGTAAAATGTTTCTATAATAGAAACTAGATTATAAATTGTATATAATTAATATAATATCATATATTTGAAATTGAAATGTCATAAAATTGGAAATATTAAATATTTTATATTAGAATTAATATAATTTTTTAATTCATAATTATGGAATTTCCATAATGAATGAGCTAAAATAATAATTCTTACAATTAGATGTTATTTACGAATTGTTCATAAATGTTTATCACATGTATAAATATCTAAATTGTTCATTTATTTAAAAGGTTATTCCATATTTTATTCATATTTATAAATTTTCTATATAAGGAATGGTGTATTCTTTAAGTTAAAATATTAATATGTTTCAAGGCTAGAGCCTTTCATTTTCATGGTAGTATGGACTCTATAATGAATCTATAATTTCATATACCTTGATCTCAGTTTTTAATTGGAATTATTATCTTGAATTTGTTTATTTAATATATTTTATAAATATTTGATGTTGTATTTATGAGGAATTGGATTCTATCTTGAGTAAATCCTCCCTGGGTAGATGCACTTTGGGTTGGACTACCTACCTACTTGCAAACTTGTGCCATGTCTAGGTTCATGAATGGGGTTGTTTATGTCACGACCCGTCCTCGGGGCCCGTGCCGTGACTACCCCAAGCCCGCCTTCCATAGGCCAGGGGCTGGCGACTAGCACCAAGGCGTAAAATCCCAGTAAACAGGGAAGGCATTGCCTTTATAAGTAACAACCACACAGAGTCAGCAAGCGGAAAGTAAAGTGCAGAAAAGAAAAGGGGCCGGAAATACAAGCCCAACTGTAAAGTACAACTGAAAAGTAAAGTACAGCAACTGAAGAAAAGACGGCGGCCTCGTGTCGTCCACTGGCAATCCCACCTGAAGGGTGGGTACAGATAGCCTCCAGGCTCCTCGGGTCCCACGTCCGCTCCGAGCACGTCCCGCCCAGTGGTCCACCTCCAGGTACCGTCCTGCTCCACGCCCCAACCGTGATCAGCGCTGTCCGTCGTCTGCAACCAACACAACAAGGTGCGGGCATAGCCCGTGCAGGGGTGAGTACAAGCTACTCAGTAAGGACCCCGAGACCCCCGAAGGTCTCCCGAAATCCACAAAGGATATAGCACAAAAGAAAGATGCAATCACGAAGTAACATCTGACTCGACTTAGGTATATGCCCATACATATACCTAAGTCCCCAATTCTAGCTCTGCTCACGAGCTCAAGAACAACTCAATCCACAAAGGAAAGCAAGACTCAAATCCACAAGGAGAGTAAACAGTAAATCCACAAAGGATGGTTCAACACAATCCACAAAGGAGAGTAACATAAGATTCAGCTCAACCAGGTATACTTTTTCAGATGACGTCAAAGATGATCACTGATCCATCTAAGTCGTCGGACCCACGAAGGATCGATAGGTACTAACCCCCGCAGAAGACCCACACAGGATCGGGCTCACACAGAACCTGTAGGCAGTGGCTCACACAGAACCAGTAGGCAGTGGCTCACACAGAACCGGTAGTAGGACCCACACAGGATCGGGCACTGATCCGCGTAGGATCGCTGAGTGCAGTAGTCGACGCAGTCCACTGAGGATCTCTGCACAGTCGTCGCCGCAGTCCACGAAGGATCTCTGCTCTGCCGTCGTCGCAGTCCACGGAGGATCTCTGCTCTGCCGTCGTCGCAGTCCATGGAGGATCTCTGCTCTGCCGTCGTCGCAGTCCACGGAGGATCTCTGCTCTGCCGTCATCGCAGTCCACGGAGGATCTCTGCTCTGTCGTCGAGGTCACAGCCAGCGCTAGGGTTCCCGCACAAAGCGAGCTCGTTTAGGAGGGTCCGCTCCACGAGCCGAGAGGCTGATACATCAACTGACACGTAGTCCGAAGTTGATGTATCCAAAAGTTCCGTACCGACAACAGGATCTCAACGCGACAGACGGCGCGTCAATCGGACGCCCGGTCTGAGAGTTATTGGCATTTTCGTCCCAGGGGCCCGGTTGGTTTTTAGGGCAAAACCAACCCGACCGTACTCCGCCTGTATCCGATCCTCGGGCGGAGTATGCCAAAAGTTCCGTCTCACTTAGAGGAAACTACCACAGCTGACGGTACGTCGATCGGACGTCCGTAGCTCAAGTTATGAGCGTTTCCGCTCCGAGGGCCCGGTTGGCTTCGTGTACGAACCAACCTGGCCGAACCCAAAGTCTTCCGAAACCTTGAGTATAATATACCGAAATGACCGTCTCGATCCAAGGATCGCGTAGCCACTGACGGTTCGTCAATCGGAGGTCCCAGGCCCAAGATATGGGCGAAAGACCGAAGAGGGCCCGGAACGGGGGTACTGGGCCCGGGGCGACCCGGCCCGAACCCCCCCCTGGGGTCGGCCCGAGCCGGGTCGGCCCGACCCGGCCCGAACCGGCTCGGCCGGGTCCGGTCCGGCCTGGGCGCGGCCCGGCCGACCGGACCGGCCGGCTCGGCCTCGGCCGAGCGGCCGAGGGAGCCGCCGCCGCCGCGGGTTGAACCCGCGGCTTGAGGGAAACCGCGGCCCCGCGGGGGGCCGCCTGTCACGCGGACGCGGCCGGGCCGCCGCGTCCGTTCCCGGTTCCGCGCGGCCGCGGAACCGGCCGCCGCTGCCGCCGCGGCTTCAGCCGCGGCGGGCTTCCTCCACGGCGGCGCGCCGGGCGCCGCCGCCTCCGGTCGCCGGTGCCGCCGCGCCGGCGACCCGCGCCGCCGCCGCCTTCCGCGGGCCGCCGGAGATGCTCTGGTGGCCCGATTTGCCTCTCGTCTGCGCCGTTGCCCCTCCCGGATGCCGACCTTCACTGCGGGATCAACGGATCGCCCCTGCCGCGCGGTTCGTCGTCGTCCGCCATATCCGCACAACAAAATAGATCGGCGGAGGGTTGCCGGGTCTTGTTCGTTAGACCCGCACCCTCCGCGTTAGCCATAAACGTCACCGGGAGGGAAAAGGATTAACCAAATCAACAATTTTAAATAGATTAAAATTGTTCCGATCGGGTTCTTTATTTGAAAAGAATAAACACGGGAAGGAAATAAAATAATCCAAACAACCCTTACCTTGTCGTCGTCGTCGGACGAGGGGTCGTCGCGGAATCGCTCGTCGCGGAGGAAGGAGATCGTCGCGTCGTCGCGGTATCCGGCGTCGCGTCGCCAATCTCCGGATCAAGAACAAACGGATTTAATTAATTAAATCCGTTGTTATTGAAGTTTAAAAAAAAAGGGAGAAATAAAAGATTCGATTCTCAACTTTGTTGCCGATCGCACGTTCGCCGCGGAAGAAGAGGCACCGAAGAAGAAGAAGAAGAAGAAGGTCGCGGAAAAGTTGTCGACGTCGCGGATCGTGCGTCGTCGAATTCTGGTTCCGGCGTTCTTCGCGTTCTTCGCGTTCTTCGCGTTCTTCGCGTTCTTCGCGGAGAGGGTGGAGGCTCAGAGGAATAGCAATCCTCCAAAATAGACAAGTTTGTCTATTTTATTATTTTGCCAACAAACGCAAAACGCGTAAGTAACGACCCACTTAATTCGTTGAATTAATTCAACGAATAAAACAGCTCATTTAATTCACGAAAGAAACAGCCCAATTAAATGGTCTGTTAAGAATTAAAGAAAACGCGTCGGTTGACTTTTCAGTTACTTTGACGGGTTTTCGCGGGTGCGTTACTTAGCGAAAGAAACGGCGGGGCTCGTGCGGGTTCCACCGCACAAATATCCTACCAAGGGGTAGGATATTTCTGGATAGCATCCTATCCAGTTCAACTCAGTTCAAGCCGTCTTTAAGTGACTTCAAGTGGCTTCCAAGCAGCTTAAGTGAAATAAAATAAAGTTGTCGCACAAACTTTATTTTATTTCTGACTTAAAGCCGTAAAATTCAAAAACCACGTCTGAGAAAACGCAACTCCGGAAGAGGCGTTTCTAAGCAAATACCGGCGCTGCGACTTCATCGGTGCCCTCAGAATTCGATTCCGGGCACCGGTTCAAAAGATAGAAAAACCCGCTCGTCTGTTCACTGAACGTACCCGAGCCAAACTTCGGAAATTGATTCCGGGCACACCGGGCCTCGGAATTAGGTGCCGTCTGAAGCTGCGCTCTTGTAAAATTCCAAAGAAAATTAAGAAAAAAATTTCCTTGAAATTTGCGGGTCTTTACATTACTCCCACCTCAGGGCTTTACGTCCCCGTAAAGATACATCAAAACTAGGGGAACAAATGGGGGTACTGAGCACGCATCTGAGCCTCCCGCTCCCAAGTGCTCTCCTGGAGGTTCCCGTGCTGCCATCTGATGCGCACAAGAGGAATCGACCGCCCACGTAGGACCCGCTCCTGTCGATCCTCGATCTCCACTGGGACCTCCGCAAAAGTCGCCCCATCGTCCACGTCCAGCTCCCCAAAGTCGATGATGTGCGTCGGGTCGTGCACGTATCTCCTCAGCTGAGACACGTGGAAGACGTCGTGCACCCGGTGCAACTGAGGTGGTAGAGCCAGGCGATAAGCCACCTCTCCTATCCTGCTGAGGACCTGGAAAGGCCCGATGAAGCGTGGAGACAACTTGCCGCCTCGGCCAAATCTCCGTAAACCACGTCGAGGTGAGACACGCAAAAAGACGTGGTCGCCATCCTCGAACTCTAGTGGCCTCCGCCTCCTGTCAGCATATGACTTCTTCCGGCTCTGAGCTGTCCTCATCCTCTCCTGGATGATCTGGACCTTCTCTGTCGTGGCTCGGACCATCTCTGGTCCCACGAGTGCTGACTCCCTAGGGTCTGTCCAGCACAACGGTGATCTGCAGGGTCTGCCGTACAACGCCTCGTATGGTGCCATCCCGATGGTGGAGTGGTAGCTGTTGTTGTACGCGAACTCCACCAAGGGTAGGTGGTCCTCCCAGCTGCGACCAAAGTCGAGAACACATGCACGGAGCATGTCCTCGAGTGTCTGTATGGTCCTCTCCGTCTGACCATCCGTCTGAGGGTGGAAGGCTGTGCTCAGATGGAGCCGCGTCCCGAACGCCTCCTGCAACCCCTTCCAAAGCCGGGAAGTGAAACGAGCATCTCGATCGGAGACGATAGATGATGGAACACCGTGAAGCCGTACGATCTCCTGGACGTAAAGACGTCCCAAGCTCTCCACTGAGCCCTGCTCTCTGATGGGTAAGAAGTGTGCCGACTTGGTGAGTCGGTCGACAATCACCCAAATGGAGTCGTGACCTCTGGAAGTGCGTGGAAGTCCAGTCACGAAGTCCATAGATATGCTATCCCACTTCCACTCCGGGACCTCCAAGGGCTGTACCAAACCTGCTGGTACCTGATGCTCTGCCTTCACCTGCTGGCAGGTGAGGCATCGTGAAACGAACTCTGCCACAGCTTTCTTCATGCCCGGCCACCAGTGCTGTCGTCTGAGATCCTGGTACATCTTCGCCACTCCGGGATGTACCGCCAAGGGAGAAGTGTGAAACTCTCTCAGCACCTCCTCTCGTAAGGCGACTGGTACGAAGGTACGTCCTCTGAAGAGGATGTCGTGCTCTGCTCCAAGGGTGAAGCCATCAGGCGCCTGACCTGAGGATATCAGTGCACGTCGGGTCTCACAGTCAGCGTCCCCACGCTGAGCCTCTCTGACCCGCTGTAGAAGTGGAGGAGAGACTGTGAGAGACTGAAGAAAGGCTGCTCCGTCTCTATCCACGAAGGATATCTGTAAGGAGGCCAGCTGCTCCGTCGCCTCCTCGAGTAGCTGAATGCCCGTCCTCCTGCTGAGGGCATCGGCTACCACGTTCCCCTTCCCAGGAGTATAGACTATCTCAAAGTCATAGTCCTGGAGGAACTCAAGCCATCTCCGCTGTCTCAGGTTCAGGTCCTTCTGAGAGAAAATATACCTGAGACTCTGGTGGTCAGAAAAGACTGTGAAGCGCTCGCCCATCAGATAGTGCCGCCAAGTCTTCAGAGCGAAGACCACTGCTGCTAACTCCAGGTCATGAGTGGCGTAGTTCTGCTCATGCGGCCTCAACTGACGTGATCCGTAGGCGATCACGGCCCGCTCCTGCATCAGGACGCACCCGAGTCCAGTCCCTGATGCATCGCAGTAAACTACGTACCCAACTCCCTCCTCAGGCAACCTCAAGATAGGTGCGCTGGTCAATCTCTGTCTAAGCTCCTGGAAGCTCTGCTGACATCTGTCTGACCACACAAAGGGTTTCCCCTTCTTCGTCAAGGCTGAGAGTGGTGCTGCAACTCTGGAGAAGTCTGGCACGAATCTCCGATAATATCCCGCTAGGCCCAAGAAGCTCCGCACCTCTGTCACGCTCCTGGGTGGCTCCCAAGCTAGCACTGCCTCGATCTTCGCGGGATCCACTGCAACTCCCGCCTCCGAAATGACGTGCCCCAATAAATGGACCTCACGTAACCAGAACTGGCATTTTGAGAGTTTGCCATAAAGCTGGTGCTCTCGGAGTGTGTCTAGCACAACTCGCAGGTGGTAGGCATGCTCCTCCTCAGTCGTCGAGTATACCTAAATGTCCTCAATGAAGACAACGACAAATCGGTCGAGGTATGGCTGGAAGATCCTGTTCATGAGGCTCATGAACACTGCTGGAGCATTGGTTACGCCGAATGGCATAACCAAGAACTCATAATGGCCATACCGACACCTGAAGGCCGTCTTCTGCACGTCCTCGTCTCGAACTCTGAGCTGATGATAGCCTGACCGGAGGTCTATCTTCGAGAACCACCGCGCTCCCTTGAGATGATCGAAGAGGTCATCAATCCGTGGCAGCGGATACTTGTTCCTCACTGTCACCTGGTTCAGGCGACGATAGTCGACACATAGTCGCAAGCTCCCGTCCGCCTTCTTGGCGAACAAAATCGGGGAAGCCCAGGGTGAAACACTGGGTCGGATAAACCCCTTTCTCTGCAAGTCCTCCAACTGTACCCGCAGCTCTCGAAGCTCGGCGGGGGCCATCCGATATGCTGGTGTAGATATCGGGGCTGTCCCGGGGTACAAGTCGATGTAAAAGTCTACCTCTCTACGAGGAGGTAGCCCTGGAACGTCGTCGGGAAAGACGTCCACGTACTGGTCCACCACTGCAGGAAAAGCCGGACTCCGCACGTCCACTGCTCCTAGGATGAGGCTAGCCAACTGATGAGAGATGGGTTGCACTCTCCTCCGCGGAAGTCCATCCTGTGCTGCAAAGGTTCCCTTCTCGCCGGTGAAGGTAAACCGGCTCCCGTCGGTACGAACACATCGCACCTTGCGCCTAAAACAGTCGATCTGGGCATGAACCGTGGATAGCCAATCCATGCCCAAGATGACGTCGTAAGGCCTCGACGCCGCTACAAGGAGATCCCAGCCGAAGCTCTCGCCTCCTAGAGTAAGCTCACACTGCCGGCACCAGTGCGTAATCGTCGAGTCTTCTCCCGTAGGAGTCTCTAGCCGTAAGGATCGAGCCAACGGCTCAGTCGGAATCTCCGAGCTCCGAACAAGGGCAGAGGCTATGAAAGAGTGACTCGCTCCTGTGTCTATAAGTACTGCAGCAAGGGTGGAATAGACACAGATCGTACCTCGAATCATCTCTGGCATGTCGGGGTCGTAGGCCTCCACTGCCTGGAGCTGGGCCTGTCCCTGCCCGCCAGCTCCCTGTGGTCGAGGTGGCCCTCCTGGTGGTGGTGGGGGTAGAGCCTGGAAGCGTCGCCCACCACCCGCTGCTCGGCCAGCTCCTCTGCCTCGTCCGCCTCCTCCCTGCGGACCGCCACGGTCGACCCTCTGCCTCTGCCTGGGTGGCCCCTCCACCGTCTGCTGCTCCTCTGATCGGCGGGTCGGGCAGTCACGAGCCATGTGACCCTGCCCGCCGCAGGAGTAGCACAGTCTGCCTCTCGAAAGGCTGGCACTCCGCTGTGTGCCTCGTACTGCTGAGCCGGTGTCCTGAGGCCGTCTGCGAGGGGGTCTGGTCTGCCTGGACCCGTGAGTCATCCGTCGGCTACCAGCTGCCGATGACTCAGCTACCTGCCGCCCTGCGCTAGGTCTCGCCGCTGAAGAAGGCTCTGCCAGGAAGCTCTCGATCAGGAGGGCTCGCTCCAGTACTCCCGCCTGGGTCGGAATGCTGAGGGAGATCAGCGACGCCCGAATCTCCTGTCGCAAGCCCTGCTCGAAGGTCCGGGCCCGGAAGAAGGGGTCCCGTACCATGTCGGTCGAGTAGCGAGATAGGTCCGTGAACCTCGCCGCGTACTGAGCGACCGTCATGCTGCCCTGGCGCAGCTGGAGAAGCTCCTGGATGCGCACCGCTCGGAGGGTGGCCGGGACGAACTCAGAGCGGAAGAGGCTCTCGAAGTCCGCCCAGAGCAAGGATTCCTCATCGTGAACCTGGAGCATCAGGCTCCACCATCGTCCTGCCGCCGCCTGCAGGAGGCTCGCTGCGAGGATCACCATGAGATCCGCTGGTGTCCTCACTAGTCTGAAGATCCGTACCACCGCCTCTAGCCAGTCCTCGGCGGCCTGGGGGTCCGCCTCACCGCGAAACCTGGGCGGTCGCTGGCTCTGAAACTCATGCAGTGCCCTGAGGCGACGTGCATCGTCAGCGTCTGGTACTGGAAGCATCGGTGGCTCGGCGGGTAAGGCTACCGCCGGTGCCACTGCTGGCAAAGGGCCCTGCACCGAGGCCTCGTCGCTCGGTGGGCTGCCGTCGCGCCCTACACTCGGAACCCTAGCTGGCAGTCGTCGCGGGGCCATCCTGAGAACAAGAGCACCACAGTCAGAACAGTATACCTGGTGAGCTGGCACAAGTAATCACAAGGAAAACTTGAGACTTTCATAAAGCAGATCAGTATACCCGGTGAGCTGACACAAGTAATCACAAAGAAAACTTGAAACACACACGCAATCAATGTTTTCATGCATTAAGTCGGAAATCAGGAGTCAGGGTCCTGGTGTACGGATACGTCGGCCGCCGCACCAACACTGGGCTCCCTGAACTGATAACCACACTCAATACACTAAACACTATTGCTTCACATAGAAAGAAAGGACGATCAGAGTCTGCGGTAGAACCGACCACCTCTGATACCAATTTGTCACGACCCGTCCTCGGGGCCCGTGCCGTGACTACCCCAAGCCCGCCTTCCATAGGCCAGGGGCTGGCGACTAGCACCAAGGCGTAAAATCCCAGTAAACAGGGAAGGCATTGCCTTTATAAGTAACAACCACACAGAGTCAGCAAGCGGAAAGTAAAGTGCAGAAAAGAAAAGGGGCCGGAAATACAAGCCCAACTGTAAAGTACAACTGAAAAGTAAAGTACAGCAACTGAAGAAAAGACGGCGGCCTCGTGTCGTCCACTGGCAATCCCACCTGAAGGGTGGGTACAGATAGCCTCCAGGCTCCTCGGGTCCCACGTCCGCTCCGAGCACGTCCTGCCCAGTGGTCCACCTCCAGGTACCGTCCTGCTCCACGCCCCAACCGTGATCAGCGCTGTCCGTCGTCTGCAACCAACACAACAAGGTGCGGGCATAGCCCGTGCAGGGGTGAGTACAAGCTACTCAGTAAGGACCCCGAGACCCCTGAAGGTCTCCCGAAATCCACAAAGGATATAGCACAAAAGAAAGATGCAATCACGAAGTAACATCTGACTCGACTTAGGTATATGCCCATACATATATCTAAGTCCCCAATTCTAGCTCTGCTCACGAGCTCAAGAACAACTCAATCCACAAAGGAAAGCAAGACTCAAATCCACAAGGAGAGTAAACAGTAAATCCACAAAGGATGGTTCAACACAATCCACAAAGGAGAGTAACATAAGATTCAGCTCAACCAGGTATACTTTTTCAGATGACGTCAAAGATGATCACTGATCCATCTAAGTCGTCGGACCCACGAAGGATCGATAGGTACTAACCCCCGCAGAAGACCCACACAGGATCAGGCTCACACAGAACCTGTAGGCAGTGGCTCACACAGAACCAGTAGGCAGTGGCTCACACAGAACCGGTAGTAGGACCCACACAGGATCGGGCACTGATCCGCGTAGGATCGCTGAGTGCAGTAGTCGACGCAGTCCACTGAGGATCTCTGCACAGTCGTCGCCGCAGTCCACGAAGGATCTCTGCTCTGCCGTCGTCGCAGTCCACGGAGGATCTCTGCTCTGCCGTCGTCGCAGTCCACGGAGGATCTCTTCTCTGCCGTCGTCGCAGTCCACGGAGGATCTCTGCTCTGCCGTCGTCGCAGTCCACGGAGGATCTCTGCTCTGTCGTCGAGGTCACAGCCAGCGCTAGGGTTCCCGCACAAAGCGAGCTCGTTTAGGAGGGTCCGCTCCACGAGCCGAGAGGCTGATACATCAACTGACACGTAGTCCGAAGTTGATGTATCCAAAAGTTCCGTACCGACAACAGGATCTCAACGCGACAGACGGCGCGTCAATCGGACGCCCGGTCTGAGAGTTATTGGCATTTTCGTCCCAGGGGCCCGGTTGGTTTTTAGGGCAAAACCAACCCGACCGTACTCCGCCTGTATCCGATCCTCGGGCGGAGTATGCCAAAAGTTCCGTCTCACTTAGAGAAAACTACCACAGCTGACGGTACGTCGATCGGACGTCCGTAGCTCAAGTTATGAGCGTTTCCGCTCCGAGGGCCCGGTTGGCTTCGTGTACGAACCAACCCGGCCGAACCCAAAGTCTTCCGAAACCTTGAGTATAATATACCGAAATGACCGTCTCGATCCAAGGATCGCGTAGCCACTGACGGTTTGTCAATCGGAGGTCCCAGGCCCAAGATATGGGCGAAAGACCGAAGAGGGCCCGGAACGGGGGTACTGGGCCCGGGGCGACCCGGCCCGAACCCCCCCCCCCCTGGGGTCGGCCGAACCGGGTCGGCCCGAGCCGGGTCGGCCCGACCCGGCCCGAACCGGCTCGGCCGGGTCCGGTCCGGCCTGGGCGCGGCCCGGCCGACCGGACCGGCTGGCTCGGCCTCGGCCGAGCGGCCGAGGGAGCCGCCGCCGCCGCGGGTTGAACCCGCGGCTTGAGGGAAACTGCGGCCCCGCGGGGGGCCGCCTGTCACGCGGACGCGGCCGGGCCACCGCGTCCGTTCCGGGTTCCGCGCGGCCGCGGAACCGGCCGCCGCTGCCGCCGCGGCGGGCTTCCTCCACGGCGGCGCGCCGGGCGCCGCCGCCTCCGGTCGCTGGCGCCGCCGCGCCGGCGACCCGCGCCGCCGCCGCCTTCCGCGGGCCGCCGGAGATGCTCCGGTGGCCCGATTTGCCTCCCGTCTGCGCCGTTGCCCCTCCCGGATGCCGACCTTCACTGCGGGATCAACGGATCGCCCCTGCCGCGCGGTTCGTCGTCGTCCGCCATATCCGCACAACAAAATAGATCGGCGGAGGGTTGCCGGGTCTTGTTCGTTAGACCCGCACCCTCTGCGTTAGCCATAAACGTCACCGGGAGGGAAAAGGATTAACCAAATCAACAATTTTAAATAGATTAAAATTGTTCCGATCGGGTTCTTTATTTGAAAAGAATAAACACGGGAAGGAAATAAAATAATCCAAACAACCCTTACCTTGTCGTCGTCGTCGGACGAGGGTTCGTCGCGGAATCGCTCGTCGCGGAGGAAGGAGATCGTCGCGTCGTCGCGGTATCCGGCGTCGCGTCGCCAATCTCCGGATCAAGAACAAACGGATTTAATTAATTAAATCCGTTGTTATTGAAGTTTAAAAAAAAAGGGAGAAATAAAAGATTCGATTCTCACCTTTGTTGCCGATCGCACGTTCGCCGCGGAAGAAGAGGCACCGAAGAAGAAGAAGAAGAAGAAGGTCGCGGAAAAGTTGTCGACGTCGCGGATCGTGCGTCGTCGAATTCCGGTTCCGGCGTTCTTCGCGTTCTTCGCGTTCTTCGCGTTCTTCGCGTTCTTCGCGGAGAGGGTGGAGGCTCAGAGGAATAGCAATCCTCCAAAATAGACAAGTTTGTCTATTTTATTATTTTGCCAACAAACGCAAAACGCGTAAGTAACGACCCACTTAATTCGTTGAATTAATTCAACGAATAAAACAGCCCATTTAATTCACGAAAGAAACAGCCCAATTAAATGGTCTGTTAAGAATTAAAGAAAACGCGTCGGTTGACTTTTCAGTTACTTTGACGGGTTTTCGCGGGTGCGTTACTTAGCGAAAGAAACGGCGGGGCTCGTGCGGGTTCCACCGCACAAATATCCTACCAAGGGGTAGGATATTTCTGGATAGCATCCTATCCAGTTCAACTCAGTTCAAGCCGTCTTTAAGTGACTTCAAGTGGCTTCCAAGCAGCTTAAGTGAAATAAAATAAAGTTGTCGCACAAACTTTATTTTATTTCTGACTTAAAGCCGTAAAATTCAAAAACCACGTCTGAGCAAACGCAACTCTGGAAGAGGCGTTTCTAAGCAAATATCGGCGCTGCGACTTCATCGGTGCCCTCAGAATTCGATTCCGGGCACCGGTTCAAAAGATAGAAAAACCCGCTCGTCCGTTCACTGAACGTACCCGAGCCAAACTTCGGAAATTGATTCCGGGCACACCGGGCCTCGGAATCAGGTTCCGTCTGAAGCTGCGCTCTTGTAAAATTCCAAAGAAAATTAAGAAAAAAATTTCCTTGAAATTTGCGGGTCTTTACAGTTTATTTATTAATCTTCGATTACTCATGTGGGTATTGAAAATATCATATAAATATATGCCTTTGTATGAAATTTTCATAGACCTTGTTCATATGACGCATCTGATTATGTATGAATATGTTTGACTTCTATTTTTGTGTAAGTAACACAAATGTGTGGGTTGTGTAAATATTTACCCAGCAATATGGTTTGAACATTTTTATTAGGTGGAGGGAAATTTTTTCCAAACTAAATTACTAGAATCATGTATATATAAAAGTTAATAACATGAAATAATATAGTGATACTAAAATCCTATTAAAATACTAAGTGTAACATCCCAAGTAAATAAAGAACAGTAAATTTTTATAATTATTAATATTTTTGAATTAAATATTAATTTTACTTTAATGGAGATGATATGTTTGATGGCATACCTGATACACAACAATGAGTTTCTTTGAAATCTTACGTTGAACATAACGTTGGGTCATACTAAAAAATAATAATATAATATTATTTTAAATGATGGTTAACCCCTAGCTGTTGTATTAGCGGGAATGAATAGAACTAACCATATTATGATTAAACATGTTTTTTAAATGTTTTTACATTCATCCAATAAAATTTATAAGAACAAAATGTGAATGAATCTGATTTTAAGAATAAATACTCTAATATTCATTAAAAGGTTGATTTACCACCTTTTGATGGAGAACCCTCTTTAAATCATATTTTGAACACTTTTATATATTCTATTTGATAGAATAAAATCCTTACTTAGAATCGGGATATCAAAATTTACTTTGGGTAAATTTTTGGTATTTTTCTAATAAAATTCATTTTTTAATGAATACTGAAAAATAGTGTATTTTAATTAAAAAATTCCTTTTAATAGAATTTATTTATATGGTTAGGTTATATTTTTAATAGGTTTTAATGTTTAATTATATTATATTTTTACCATTTAATCCAATTTTTGTCATTGGAAGTAATTTTACTTTGAAATTGGACATAAACAAGTGTCAATCTTTTGATAGTTATTATTTCTTAAAAAACGCGCTTTTTGTTTGGACAATGGGAATTAATTTTAAATTAATTAATGAAACTTCTATGTTTTTAATTTGGTAAAATATAAATCATTTATTAATTAGTAATATCAAATATATCTTATGCTTATTTTTTGGTATTTTTCTAAAAAACTTCATTTTTTAGGAATAGTGAAAACACTGAGTAGTAGTTAAAAAACCAACATTTTTATTTAAATGAACTTTTACCGCTTCTGTGAATTTAATTTCAAAAATATGACATACATGTTTGTTATTAGTAAGTAAAATGCGGTTCAATAAGATGAAAATAATTTTTTTTGGGAATAGTAACTTTTGACTTTTATTTACCGCGGTTAAAGATATATAGGGTAATTCAAGGTAAAAATAATATTAAATTATCCGTACATGTGTCCTAATACTATTCATTGATATATTTCTAACCATGGGCATCCTTGGGTAGATTTTGGGACCCCATGGAGCCACTTAAGAGTGATAATGACACTTTATATTAATTAATTTAAAGTAATGACACAAATGACATAAACATATATCTTGTAGAAAATAAATTATTACATGGGGTTATATAAGTTATCTCTTCAACTATAAATATTCATTTGAAATCTAAAAATATTTACTACATTATGGTTTTTTATTTATAATTTTTAGACATCATATAAATAAAATTATTTATTACACAATAATGATGTAGTGTTTACCTCATAATGAATGATTTAAATAAATAAGATTATAAAGATTCAAATAATATCAAAAACTTGTCTAATTATTATTGGATGATTTTATTTAGAACAAGAGTCATCTTATATTTGACTTTAATAAGTTTTTTACCTTTATAAACTGAAAATCATTATATAATAAAATAATATTTTCAAACATTCTTAAAGATCCCCTCCTCCGCCTTATCAAAAGACCTCACCTCTAACCCATTACTCACCCCTATAATTCCCCTTCGATCATCCAAAATCTACCCAAACAAGTTCTTTATATGCCTATCTTACACCTATAAGCCTTAACTTAGTCATAAGGCTCTTCAAGTAAACCTTTTGGTTCAAACCAAAGGGAGATACCCGATTTAAAGGTAACGTCTTCTCTTAAGTTCTTTTATTTTATTTTACGTATCCAACCCCGCTAAAAAAATTTTATTCCTTTATTTTATAAAAACACCAGTATACTCAATATACTAATTTTTATATATGAGAAGGACTCAATGTAAACTTACACACACCTCCATCTAATGGGTAAAGAACATACTATTTCTATGGACGGTGAACTACTGCATCATGAAACGATGATTGTTCAATCTTATCCTACCACTTCTTACGTTGGCCATTACAATGGAACTTTATTTATATGTGATATATATTATATTTATATTGTCTCTATACTTTTTTCATTTTGATCATACCTTTATGGTTTCTATAATGGGTAAACGCGATAATTTCATTTGAGGAAGTGCGAACTACTGCCCCCTCCAAGTGATATGACTCATTCATGCCATATGTGGAATGAATAAAGGATAGAGTTACTGAAATTATGTATGATATTATACTGTAATTATAATATACCTAGGTATCATTATGTTTTCATTCCATTAAATATGAAATAAAAATGAAAGCAGCATTCATGCGTACGTATGGCTTACCATCTCTTTGAACGGTGCATTTCATTTATTACCTCCAAATGTTATGTACTATTATAAATACATATATATATACTGGATATATATGTTAAATATGATATCAAAATCATTAATATAATTCTATATATAATGTAATTTTTACCACATGAACAATTTGTAATTATAACAAGTTCATTTTTGACTCAAGTACCAAATATTAAAAAAATGACCGTTATTAACTTAAATGATTACATAATGTTTACAACAAGCTAATCAGTGATATAAAAGGAATAATTAACTTGAAAAAGGTTCTTAAGAAAGTATAAATTTACTTTATTTTATTATTCATGAGATTAAAGAATGAACAAGTCAAGCCTGACACAAGATAAGGGGTTTCTTATCTCACTTTTAATTCCGTGATATTTCCATTGTTCGCCACTTATTTATTTCATTTGGTGTATTATGTAAATCCATTTGATATATATTATCATGATTCTCTTTATGGTATTGTGTTATTCATTTGGTGGTTATTAACTTTTGGTCATACGACTCGATTGATTACAACATGGTGAGGGGTTTTCATCTCACTTTTTATTCCTGTGAGATTCATGCTATATTTTCCGCTATTTTATTTTGTGTGGTGTATGTACTGCCCATTATTTTATTCTTTGCTTAATATAATTTAATTTATGTGAAACTACATATTCATTTTATGATCCTTATTTCATGTGTTTTATGTTTCGTACGTTATTAAATGGTTAAGGAAACCTTTCACCGTACTCTTTTAGTTAGAAACTACTTTTATGTATTTTAAATTTCAATTTTCTTTTGTTTGGATATGTTCTTATATATCCTTATTGCATTAAATTTTATGGCCATATGATGGTATACCCTTTCCTCTCTCATCAACTCATTTTCTTAATTTTAATGTGACGTCGTTAGGCTGTTGAATTTCTTTAGGAGAACTTCTTAACCCAATTTCAATTATTTGGGATAAACTTCTACTTATTGATTATGGGGTTATATGAATATGTGTCAATGGCCTATGATTGTTTTAAACAAAATTTCCACTTATATTTTGTGTATTATTATTTTTCCCGCATAATTATGTCATTGATTTTTCCTTAATCTAAGGATATGATCTTTGCAAGGGACTTTGTCTCAATTTACATTTCATTGAGACTTATTTTTTGTTATACACCAATTCAAGTTTATATGGTGTATATAATTCCATTTGACAAATTATATCATGAATCTCTTTATTATCAGGATATTATAAGATTTGATTAATGTTATTCCTTAATTATTTGTATTCAAGTGTCTCTCATTTGGTTAGAAACTCTTTAACTAAAATATGTTTTTAAATGTTTTAAAGATTTATTCTTCTAAATCTTTCTCATTAATGTTAATATTTTAAAAATTGTTTTAAGGATTTATTTATATGGATGTGAATGTGTTGAAATTAAAATTTCTGTCAAAATATTCAAAGTGATATGGGACACTTTGATTGAAAATCTCTTTCTTAAATGTTTTAAATAGTTTTGAAAATGGTTTGATAAAGCATTGATTATGCCAATATCTTGAAATGATATATTGTTATTACAATGTGGAAATATTATATTTCATTTATGCTTGTTTTATTTTTATGAATATGTTATGGTTATTGGTAATTTTTTACATATATGGGTGGTTCTATGATAAACCAAGGGTGGGTGAGCCCGAGATAGCTCTCCAATGCATTGGGTAACGTAATAGAGGTAAATGTTCAAGTTTCTCCTATGATATTTAGGGAATATACTGTGATGGATATTAATAATGTAACTCCCAATGTAGCTGTGAAAGTTAAAATTTATGTTTGATATGGATGCCACAAGTTACCTTTATGATTTATGATTTCTTTGTATTATTCATAAATATTATGATTTCATGAGGTATGTTAAAGGGCTTATGTTTTGTATGTATTATTGAACTAATGTTTTCTTTCTTTCTTTTATAACTCTTACTGATAATTTATGCTCATACCATGTTTTTGAAATGTTTTTTCATAGGGTATAAGGTAGGGTAAGAGAAATGAAGAACTCAAGAATATTAATATCAAGAAAATAATTATTTTTTTCTATTAAGAATTTTAATTTTATGAAAAAAATGGATACTGAGTAGAGGTGTCTATTTTGTAATTTTTGAGATGTAATGTAATAGTTATGGCTTAATTCTCTAAAACTCTAAAAATTAGAGGATCCTCAAAATGAATTATTAACTTAATTAAAATTATTTAATATTTAAGGTTGGGCTTTATAGTTGGTATCAGAGGTCGGTTTAGACAACTTTAGGGATTGGGATTTTTTATTAGACACGTGATTTGTCTCCATGTCTACTCTTTAAGTTAAATCCTGGTTTTATAAATTTTTTAGATCAAGGAAAGTATATTAAAAATGGAAGGGGGAGGATCTCAAACAAAATTCTTATCTCTTCCTGATAAAATTATTGCTATAATTATTGAAAATTCATGTTCAGATGATTGTGAAACTTTTTATAGCATACAACTCACTTGCCAGAAGTTGTTTGAGATATCAAACACCTCCACTATACCTCGATATAATCGTGGATCATGGGTTTTATTTAATCAAATCCTATTTTCCCAATATTATCATATTTTCAAGAAAGGTAAATAAGATTAAGGCATTTTAAAATATTTTACCTTATCACAGGATTTTAAAGCATATTATGATTTTGAAAAATGTGTTGAAAAAGGAGACCCTTGAACAACCTATTTATATTTTCTTTTAAATTATAGTCTTTCATAACATACTTATGGTATTTTAAAAGGACCATTGATTAAAAGTTTCAACTCAAACTTAGTCTGACTATTTTATAAAAATCATGTTTTATCATATGTTGTGAAATTACATGTTATACATCATTATTTTCCGAAACTATTTTTCCGTGAACACCCATATGACCCATGTTATAAATGGTGTATTTGGATGAAGAATAAAATGATTTTGAAGGATATCTATATCATTGTTGAAATGAATGTACCTTCTACCTATGTGAACAAGATGACAATGAAACCATGTGGACACCATGATCAAGGTATGATGTTCTTTATTTTGGTAATGTTTTTATTTTATCACATGGAGGTGAAATAAAAAATGACAATATATATAAGTCTTCATTAAGATGTAGAGGTCTTAATGATTTGGGATGAAAATGATAGGTATAATACAACCTTTGAGGTTAAAATATGTTAGGGTTATTTTTTAGTTTTATACGAAGGACAGGCCATAAGATGGGTGATAACCAATCCTGTCTGGAAAGCCCATGGGAATCGAACCCACAATCGAAGGGCGACAAGGTTGCATCGCCTACCACTGGTCTACATGAATTCCCTAGTTTGTATGAGTTATTCCTTTAGTTAAATGATTTTATGGATCAAGAATAAGTTAATTTTTGGGAACTTATTTTTTATTAAATGGATATCCTTAATATAAGGAAATGATTTGTTGATTAAGTGATAAAGGTTATTTTGGAAGACATCCTCTCTTTTGAGGAAATACTATAATCCTAAGGAAAATATAATACTATGGGATTTCATTTGTGGAATAGTGGGTGAAATTTTATTTCAGGAGAATCTATGTTTTATGGATATTTGGGCTATTTATGGAAATAATTAACCAATCATAGAGAATATGTGATTAGGTTAATTACACATCAGTATGAGACATTAAGCGTAGTTGATGTTATTTGGATAAATGTTAATATTTACAGTGGAATACTATGTCATTAAATCTTTTTGAGTTTTGGGTTTCAATTTTAGTTTGGTTTAATTTGAAGAATTTTATGGACAGTTGTTTATTAAATGGTCTTTGTTAAACTTTGTGTATCTTTTGTGGAATTTTGGATATTAGGAATAATATTTCTTTTTTTAAAGGATTATCCTTTTTTGGGATTATCTTATCTTGTGCTAACCATTTTAGTTTTGGTTAATGTCTAAATATAGGGAAAATATATAGTTCATATTTTTTGGATTATGTGATTCTCTAGAAGTTGATTCTAGCACTTCATATGTGAACAATTCATCTTGAATACACATTATTTGGAGAAAAGATGAGTTTTTGGTAGAAACTTATTAATGGATGAAAATATAATTGAAAAGTAAGTATATTTCCTTATGTACTTATTAAATATCATAAAACAATTCACCAACTTTATGAAAAGTAACTTAAAACAAAAAAAAAATCTATTTAATTTTCCTACTGGGAAGCAAAATACCGTTTAACCTATCACAAGTTTGTGATTTTCTTATGGTTAGCATTCTCCAAATCATGTTTTCTATCACTCCCTATCAGAACATGACACTTATTTTCTCCTCCATATCCATGTTTTCATGGAATCCTAGTATGTGTTATCTCATGTGACCTTTTTACTTCTCTTTCCTTCTTTTAAATTGATAGTTTTATTGACTTTTTTTCCGATGTGTGACTTTTAATGAGGTTTCAAAGACCAATTTTAAAATTGCGAGGACACAATTTCTAAAATGGGGGAAGGATGTTACAATCCGTGTAAATAAAGAACAATACATTTTCATATTTATTAATATTTGTGAATTAAATATTAATTTTACTTTAAAGGGGATTCTATGTTCGATGGCATACCCGATACACAACAACGGGTTTCTTTGAAATCATATGTTGCACACAATGTTGGGTCATATTGAAAAATAATAATATAATATTATTTTAAATAGTATTTATCGCCTAGCCATTGGGTTGGTGGTAATGAACAGAACTGACCATATTGTGATTAAACATGTTTTTAAATTTTTTTACATTTATCCAATAAAATTTATACGCTTAAAATGTAAATGAATCCAATTTTAATCATAAATACTCTAATATTCATTAAAAGGTCAATTTACCGCCTTTTGATGGAAACCCCTCTTTAAATATAGTTTTAGTTACTTTTAAATATTCTATTTGACAATATAAAATTCTTATTCATAATCGGGACATCAAAATTTACATTGGGTAAATTTTTGGTATTTTTTTGGTAAAATTCATTTTTTTAATGAAAAGTGAAAAATACTGTATATTAATTAAAAATTTCGTTTTAATATAATTTATATATATGGATATATTATAATTTAAATAGATTTTAAAGTATAATTAGATTAAATTTTTACCATTTAATCCAATGATGGTCATTGGAAATAATTTTACTTTAAATTGGACATAAACAAGTGTCAATCTTTTGATAGTTATTATTTCTCAAAAAACATGCTTTTTGTTTTGACAATGAGAATTAATTTTAAATTAGTTAATGAAACTTATATGTTTTTAATTTGTTAAAATAGACACCTTTTTGAATTTGGAATATCAAATATATCTTAGGTGGAATTTTTGGTATTTTTCTAAAAACGTCAATTTTTGACAAATAGAGAAAACACTTAGTAGTAGTTAAAAAAACAAATTTTTCATTTAAATGAAATTTTACCACTTCTGTGAATTCAATTTAAAAAATCCAAAATACATGGTTGTTATTAATAAGTAAAATTTGGTTCAATAATATGAAAATAATTTTTGGTGAATAATAACTTTTTACATTTATTTACCACAATTAAAGGTAAATATGGTAATACAAGGTAAAAATAATATTATAATAATATTAAATTCCACTAACATGTGTCCTAATCCTATTGGTTGATACATTTCCTACCATAGTCATCCTTGGGTGGATTTTTGGACCCCATGGAGCCACTTAAGAGTGATAATGACACTTTATATTAATTAATTTAAAGTAATGAAAAAAATGACATAAACATATATCTTTTAGTAAATCAATTATTACTTGGGGTTATATAAGTTATCTCTTCAACTGTAAATATTCATTTGAAATATAGAAATATATATCAAATCATGGAATTTTTTAAAAAAAATTAGACATCAAAAAAATAAAATTATTTGTGACACAATAATGATGCAGTGTTTACCTTATTAATGAATGATTTAAATAAATAAGATTATAAAGATTAAAATAATATCAAAAACCTATCCAATTATTATTGGATGATTTTATTTTGAAAATATTCATATTTCTGTCAACTTTAATAAGTTTTGGACCTTTAGAAACCAAAAATAATTATATAATAAAATAATATTTTCAAACTTTCCTAAAGATCCCCTCCTCACCCTTATAAAATTTCATCACCTCTAACCCATTACTCACAACTCTCAAGCCCCTTGACTCGTCCAAAGGCTACCCAAATAATCTCTCAAGATCCATATCTTACACCTAGAAGTCTTACCTTAGGCATAAGGCACTTCAAGTAAACATTTTGGTTCAAACCAATGGGAGATACCCGATTTAAAGGTAACATCTTCTCTTAAGTTATTTTCATTTATTTTACTTCTCAAACCCCTAAAATCTTTTTATTACTTTATATTATAACAAATACAGTATCCTAAATATACTAGGTTTTTTATATTATAATTATTCTAACTACACTTACACACACCTCGGTCTAATGGGTAAAGAACATATTGTTTCTGTGGACGGAAAACTACTGCCTCACAAAATGATGATTGTTCAATCTTCTCCTACAACTTCTTATGGTGTCCATTATGATTTCAATATATTTATATGGGATATATATTATATTTATATTGTCACTATACTAATTTATTTTTCATTTATATCATACCTTTATGGAATCTATAATGGTTAAATGCAAAAAATTCATTTGAGGAAGTGTGGACTACCGCCCCCTCAAAGTGATATGGCTCGTTCATATCATACATGGAATGTATAAAGAATAGAGTTACTGAAATTATGTATGATATTATAATGGAATTATAATATACCTATGTATCATTATGTTTTCATTCCATTAAATATAAAATAAAAATGAAATTTGTGTTCATGCATACGTACGACTTACCGTCTCTATGAACAATGCATTTCATTTCTTACCTCCAAATGTTATATAATATTATAAATACATACATATATATATATACTGGATATATATGAAATATATGATATCTAAATCCTGAATATACTTCTGTAGATAACGTAATTTTGATGACATTAACAATTTGTAATTATAACAAGTTCATTTTTGACTCAAGTACCAAATATCGACAAAACGACCGTTATTAACTTAAATGATTACATAATTTTTATAACATGCTAATAAGTAATATAAAAAGAATAATAAACTTGAAATTTTTTCTTAATCAATTATAAATTAACTTTATTTTATTATTTAAGATATTAAATAACTAACGAGTAATGTTGGACACGGGATAAGGGGTTTCTTATCTCACATTTAATTCTTTGAAATTTCCATTGTTCACAACATATTTATTGCATGTGGTATATTTTGTACTGAAATTTTATATATATCATCATGATTATCATTATGGTATTATGTGATTCATTGTGTGTTTATTAACTTTTGGTCATAATACTCGATTGATTACAACGTGGTAAGGGGTTTCCATCTCACTTTTTATTCCAGTGAGATTCATGCTATATTTTCCACTATTTCCTTTTGTGTGGTGTATTTACTGCCCATTATTGTATTATTTGTTTAATATAATTTAATTTATGGGAATTTTCATATTCATTTTATGCTCCTTCTTCCATGTGGTTTATGTTTTTTAAGTTACCAAATTGTTAAGGAAACCTTTCACAGTACTCTTTTAGTTAAAGACTTCTTTTATGTCTTTTAAATTTCCATTTTCTTATTTTGGGATATGTTCTTATATATCCTTATTGTGGTAAATTTTATTTCAATTGGATGAGATAAAATTTCATCTCTCATCATCTAATTTTCTTAATTTTAATGTGACATTGTTAGGCTATCGAATTTTTTTAAGAGAACTTCTTAATCCAATTTCAATTCTTTGGGTTAAAATTTTACTTCCTGATTATGTCGTGATATGAATATGTGTGAATGACCTATGATTGTTTTACACATAATTTCCACTTATATTGGGTTTATTACTATTGGTCACACATAATTATGTCATTGTTTCTTCTTTAGTCTAAGGATATGATCTTTTCAAGGGACTTTGTCTCAATTTACATTCCATTGAGTCTTATTTGTTGTTATACACCAATTCACATTTATATGGTGTATATACTTCCCTTTGTAATATTATATCATGAATCTAATTATTCTCATGATATTATAAGCTTTTATTAATGTTATTCCTTAATTATTTGTATTCAATCATCTTTCATTTGGTTAGGAACTCTTTAACTGAAATATCGTTTTAAATGTTTTAATGATTTATTCTTATAAATCTTTCTCATTAATGTACATTTTCTGAAAATGGTTTTATGGATTTATTTATATGTACGTGAATGTTTTGAAATTAAAACTTCTTTTAAAAGCTTAAAAGTGGTATGAAACACATTGTATCAAAAATCTCTTAATTAAATGTTTTAAATAGTTGAAAATTTGTTTGATAAAGCTTTGATTATGTTAATATCTTGAAATGATATATTGTGATTACAATGTGGAAATGTTATCTTTCCTTTATGTTTATTTTATTTGTTTTGAATATGTTTTGTTTATTGGGAATTGATTATGTATACAGGTGTTTCTGTGATAAGCCTAGGGTGGGTGAGCCCGAGATAGCTCTTCAATGCATTGGGTAACGTAATGGAGGGAAATGTTAAATTTTCTCATAAGAGATTTAATGAATATTCTGTGATGGGTATTCCAAATGTAACTCGCTACATGGCTTTGAAATCTACAATTTAAGCTTGATATGGATGCCACAAATTACCTTTAGGATTTGAGATTTCTATGTGTTATTCATTAATATTATGATTTCATGAGGTATGTTAAAGATCTTTTTTTTGTATGTATTGATGAACTAATGTTTTATTTCTTTATTTTATAACCCTTACTGAGATTTTTATGCTCATCCAATGTTTTGGAAATGTTTTTTCATAGGTTATAAGGCCAAGTAAGAGAAATTAAGAACTCAAAAATATTTATATCAAGAAAATAATTATTGTTTTCTTTTATAAATTTATATTTTATCAAAAAAATGGATATTGAGTAGAAGTGTCTACTTTGTAATTTTTTAGATGTAATGTAATAGTTATGGCGTAATTCTCTAAAACTCTAAACCTGAAAATATCCTCAATGTGAAATATTAACTTAATTTTATATTATGTAATGTTTAAGTATGGGGCCTTATTCTAAGTGTACTTTTATTTCAAAGAATCGATTTTCAAGACCTTGATCATTCAAGATGGTATTTTTGAGCTCAGTATGAGTACCCTAGGATTATCTTCTATATGGTAAGAAAGTTATAAGTGAATTTGTATTATCATTATGAAATTATTGACATAGGTTGATAACCGCTTGATTGGTCTTTTTTGTATTATTCTTGGAGGTTTATTTGGGTTAAATTTAGATGGGAAACCATGATGGATAGAATAACGAAGGAATATAGTTGAGTATTTATATATGATGGATTAGAAAATGAGTTTTCCACTCTACTATCTAAGTGTCATATATGATATTATTCATGTTTATTTTCTACCAGATATTGTCAAGACTTATTTATATGATAATTTATGTAATTAATGGTGAAATATGGTTCTCTTCCACCTAATGGATAAGATGGATTTTAAAATAGGTCAACATTTTAGTGAGATCCCATTTAGAAAAAGTCTTTATTAAATGTTTAACAATACATGATATGCATATGAAAAATGATTTTTTTATATAATTTCATCATATCATCATCAAGATAAACTTTGTGATTAATCCTTAGAAATTAGAAACTCAATTTAATTACCTCTTAAGACATGTAACATAAGAAATGTTCTTAAGAATTATTTATTATTTTATAAAAGTTTACAATGAAAAATTTTATGTGTGAGAAGATGAAAAATTTGAATCATGTATTTTTTTCAATTAAAAGGGAAAATTAGTTTCTACATTTATGACTTGAATGCTTCAAGTTGGGACAAACATATCATAAGATGTTTATTTTTATATCATTTATCTCCTGATAAGATCATGTAAATAATAGTTATTTGAAGGAAAAGATATTAGTTTGTTTATATATGATTTATGATTTTTTCAATTCTACAACATGCTTTAAGGGAGACTAAAATGGATTATTTGAAGATTCATACTATTTTCATTAAGTAAATGTTCCATAAAATTGAGTGAATTTAATAAAATTTTACCTAATATTCTCAAAGTGTTGAGAATTGATAAACTGGGCATATTATGTCTAGATATTTGTACTGTATAGAAAGTTCAAGTGAGTAAACTTTTAAACCAGAAGAAGAAAATTTAGATGAAAATTTTAACAATTTTTCTTATAGAATCCATTCATGGTCATTAAAACCAAGGTTTTTTAAGAAGCTGGAATAATAATTTAATATGGTTTGATTATCAAAGATATAACTGAAGGGTTTTATGAAACTCTATGGAAAACCCATGTTAGGTATGGATGTTTTAGAAATTAATTCCTTGAGTTTAAAATGTATGGGATATTTAATGTATATTTTAAAAATTATTGTAATTATACAAGATTTAGAAGTTTAATAAAGAATTGATTTAGATTTTATTTTATAATTATAAGATAAAGTAAATAGTTACTAAGTTAAGGATTTTAATGTAATGGATTTTATTATTCTCAAATGGATATAATTGAAGGATTTGTATCTTCATTTAATCTCTCTAATATGATAAGATAAGTATTTTGATTACAAGTTATTTTTTTGAAAAATTATGAGATGGTTAATTGCATACACATGGGTTGTGATTCCTAAATATATATATTAGGTTTTGAGAATAAGATATAGAGAAAATTGTTTTGTTTATGATAAAGTGTTTATGTAAATATTTTTTAAAATATAAGGGAATGTGTTCCTCCCATTCATTGGTGGGGTATTATAATAAAGTATTATTTTCAAATAAAAAGGTTTCAAATATATATAATATCATTTATGATATGGGAACAATTTTTTTGTTGTTTTATATTTATACAGAAAGGAAATAAACATTATTTCTTTAAAATTATTTTGTGTATATTAACAAGACATTCTAAATATAATATAATATTTAAGAGGCTATTGGAAGTATTTTTATACTTAAATAATAAAGAAGTTAACAAATAAATAATTAAACCATTCTATGTTTAAAGTGAATTTTACTTAATATCCTAATAGAGTTAGGTTGTGTTAGTAAAAAATAATGTAAGTAGTTAAATTTTTTAAAGGAATATTTTGATGTAATTGGGTTTCAAATATGATAATGATTAAATTAGAAAGATTTCTAGAAAAAATATAAGTTGATATTGTAACTTTTGATGTTTTGAAGTTAAGATGTTTGAATATGTTCAACAAGTCGAATGGTTGGGAAAATTATTCCTGAATCTCACCATTATTCAAACCGGATTACTTCATAGATGTTTCTCAGAAAAGAGTTTAATGGGAGAGTTTTATCATATGATTACATAGATTTGTGATAGGTATTATATATTATGTAATATGTTAACAAAACCCAAAAAATGTAGCAAACATTAGTCTGGTCAAGAATTTTATCATATATGATATGATAATCTAATGCTTATGTAATTTTTATTAAATATTTTTAAAGATTTTAGGAATATTAAAATGTATCATATTATAGGAAACCTTAATTTTATCATTCCTTAAAGTTTTCTACATAAATTTTTATATAGAAATACATTTTTTAAAGTGAAATGATAATTGAACCCTCAAAGTACGACTTTGAATGTATCCCTGACTGATGTTTTTCATGGAGTAGTATAGATTATAAAGAAATTTTAAGTTTAGCACAAGTAGTATTTTTGTATACATATACAAAATACTTCCATGAGTCAAAAACTAAAGAATGATATTCTTTGTACATGTTTGGTGACCAACTAAGTATACCACATGGAGTTTCATAGATTCATTTGGTATACTAGGGGTGTATGGATAATATTTTAGTCCACACTACCTAAGGTTGGACAGATACCTAGTATGAGAACCTTCATACTTCGATACAATACTTACATAAGTCTATATATTTAATTAGTTAATTCATTTATGGTTGGGTCTATTATTGATCATTTCATTAGTTGGGGATTAACCAAGATATGATTTTTTTCCCTGATATGATGAGTATGACATACGATCCCCTGATTAATACAGACTATAGAAGTGTGAAGAAGCAATTATATGTTATATATCTATATAGATAATAGAAATGTGATGGGGTTTTCAATAAGGATGAATGATATGTGATGTATTCATTGATGAAATCAATCTAAACTCAGATATTTGAGAAAAGATGAGTTGGATATATAGTATTGACATGATCTATGTCCAATGGTATTGGTCATTCAATGTCTTAAATAAAGGTAAAGTGTGAGAATGTGCATTTTCATTTGACACCGACTGTTGGATACTGGTATAGTGATATGTGTTTTTAATGAAGACCACACCAAATCCCTATATATATTGATTAGAATTGTTGATTTGTGAGTGTCCACTCTTTTATTACATATATTAATCTAGATATTCATATTTATTCTCAACTCTATAATGTCTTTTAGGGTGACTCTTTATGGTTAATTGAATGGGGGTTGAGTTTGATTCAAAGAGATACTCTAAAATTGTATTAGAGTTAATCTAAAATTGTTTTCAATTAGCATTCACATAGTATTTTATATGATGTGAAAAAGGTGAGGTTAATGATAAATTTCCAAAATGTTTAGGAAGATATCCAAAAGATTTTTGGATATGATTTCATGAGTTATTGTAAATGATACAATATAAGGTCAAATGGTATAAATTATTTAAGGATTTATTTTAAGTGGGAGATTTATGGGAATATTCACTAAAGATATATATATAATATGATATATACATATAACTTGTATGTTAGATTTAATAGAAATTTAATGGGTATATTATATGTGTGTTAGAATACTGAACCATTATCCATCTAAGCTATCATTTACATAAATTTTTTCATAATACGAAATAGTAAGGGAGTAAATGAATAGGTTGCAAGAACTGGCCAAGGAATTTATACTTTCCTTTCAACACATGAATAACTAAATTTTTTTTGAGAAGGATCTTCTAAAACCTATTTAAAATGTATATATTCAATGGAAGCGGTGTGTTTTTTACCATGTAATTTTGGACCAAACTCACTGAGACTCAATTCTCTCTTTCATTTTCTCCCTTTCCACTTGAGCTTATAGTAGTCCATGTAAAAAGGATGGGTTCCCCTAAAGAAATAAGAGAGTCATATTGACTCATGGACACACCATATAGGTGGGATAATCTTTCTACTTAGTTATCTTTATCAAACCATTTTATGATGATGAATATGTATTCATTTCTATTTAGTAAAAGGTAAACATTTTTTACATCATGTTTTACAATATTTTTCATTTCATTATTTTACACGTGTTTTATTTATCATACATGGGAGATCCTCATACAAGGGTTTTAATCACATTAACTTGATCTGATAATCATTATTAGACTATAATAAAATCTGTCTTCCCAAAACTTTGTAAAGGTAGTGATCCTAGGTAAGTGTGACCTAGACTAAAACCAACAAGAAGTTATATTATTGATTTTGGTGCACCAACACACTATTTATTTCATGCTCCTTCAAATAGTTCATTATATTGAACCAAGTAAAAACTCATGTGTCCTTGTGATTTTTTTCATTCCTTCCTATGAATCATCATAAGATAAATTTTTTAAGGAAAATAAAAATAAAATTTGATATATAAAGGTTGGTTAGGTAAATGGATCAACATATACACTAAAGTGACACTTGTAATTAAGAGGTAAAGATCCCTTTGGGCTAGAAGAACATTAAAATGTGTCCAAACTCAAATTCACTCCCCCCCAATTAGGGTACTGAATCCCCTTCTTGGTATAACAATTGGTATCAGAATAAGGTTTCTTTTATTAGATTGTTTTCTCTAATGTCACTCATCTGATTGTTGATGTTTAAGTTTAATTTTTCCCTTATATTTTTTTGTGTAATATAAAAAGGTAGAACTTAAAAGAAGAAGCATAATTATGGTGTAATCCCTCGGTGTGAAACTATCTATAGAAATAAATTCATTCTTCCGAAGAGACTAAAAACTTACAAAAGGAATTTATTAGTGATTTATATTGTGAACCGTTTTATAATAATGTTGTTGGAATAAATGAGGAACCTAATATAGCATTATATGTTGGAACTAATGATGATGAGGAAATACCAAGGAGGTCAAAAATGTAATTTTTTCACCTTTCAGAGGATATAGATCATCAGTTAAGAAAATGGAATATAACTCTGAATGTGGAGAAAATATCTCAATATATTCATATTCAATTGATGAAAATTGAGGTTGATACATTAAAAATCCTAAGCATAAGGCCTATAAAAATTTCTAATGTCCTTAGAGAAAATAATGACTCCCAATCTGAATATTTAGACAATATTTCCACAAAGGTGTAAAACTCAAATTTTATTTCAATGGGAATAATTTGAACTCAAAATATGTTCAAAATTTCAAATCCAATAATAATGGCCTTTTTGTATAGCTATTATAAATAGTTGAGGAGAAGAAAAGTCTAAAATATTAGAAGGTATGACTTAAATATTTTCTTGCTCAAACAAATTTTAAAATAAAGGAGAAAATTAACATGGTGGATTAGTTATCCTAGGAATTAGAAGATGAGATGACTTGTGGGTAAACACGAAGAAAGAAATTAATGATTAGGTTAAATAAAGGTACAATAAGATTCAAAAATTGTCATAACATATAAAATCAATCAAGAATGAAGTTGATTAATATAGTTCCAAGAGTTTGATAAAATTAAAAGATGATTTTAATTAATTATATGACCTTTAATCAACATTTAATGATGTAAATAATGAGAAGTATTCCATGTGCAAGTAAAATCATAAAAATATTATGATTTCATAAAGGCCATGTAATATTGGAAAATATAGTATTTTTTTGATGAAACCTATCCCATGAATATGAGGGAAAATTTTATAGATATGAAAAGGGATAATCCTAATGGTGATAGGACCATATTATTTCTGACTCTTTCGTGGGGACGCGCGCATCCGTCAGTGGGGGACGCACAATGGTTGCCCCACATTCCTGCTTTCCAAAGGTGGGTGGCATTCATTCCTTATTCAGGGACATTTTCTCCTTGATCAAAATGGTATAATGGGATGTCAGTTCTTCCTTCCTTGGGTTCCTCCTTATAACTCATCACCTAGTCCAGGTCTCCCTTACAGGTTTAATTCATCGTACGTGAAACTCTTCCTAGTGACATATCTGCATGGACACCAGTCAATTACACTACTTCTGTCATGAAATTCCAAAGGGTCTAGTCAGGGCAGCAACCTTCGGTCAGGGGAGTAGTCATGTTGGACATCACTGTCATGTCTGGACACTAGGAAACTAGTGCGTCTAGGTTTCTTATCCATATTATAGGGCTTCTCAAGGGCGCGGAAGCCCAAGGCATCCCATGTCAGACGCGAGGGATCATATTCCATGGGCATGTATCTGAAGTTTTCCTCAGCTTCCCATGTTTTACATAGGGTATTCCACAAGTTTAACATCTATAGGAGATGGGTCAGACTTACCAGAACACTTATTAGAGTGGATTAGATGGGTTCAACCTCTGTTTGGAACACTGATATTGGGGACAATGTGTGGTTAGCTTCTTGATTGGTGTTAAGGAGAATGGGGAATGAGATGGCATGATCCCACTGGGATATGGTGGCCTGGGTAAGAATCAGGATGGATGATGGAGTGTTGAATAAAGTGGATGGATAATGAGATGGAACTACCATAAGGATGAATATGAATTTGGGATTGAGCCCCAAAGAGGCTTCCTACGTATCCTCATGGCAGGGAGTCAAATTTCTCATACTTCATCTGATGACGGATTACCGCTGATTGGAGATTTCAATGGATTACCACTGGATGGGGATGTCAACAAGTTACTGCTGGACAGGGTCCCAACATATTACCGCAGAATGGGGCCACAACGGCTTACCGCTGGATGTAGTTGATGGTGGCTTATCATTTAATGGCGTCACAACGGCTTACTGCTGGATGGGTTCAAACCTCATGGAGGCTTCCAACATACCTTATCTAGGAGACAAGGATCAAACCCACATAGTTCCTATGGGATTGGGGTCGGAGAACCGATGTGGAGGAGGACCTGGGGTCCAATGGTTGGTGGGCTTGAGCCTCAGGGACGTGTCCTACGTACCTTGTCTTGGAAAGGATCAAAGGCGTCATAGTTCAGGTGGGTGCAACGGCTTACCGCTGACTGGGGGAAATAATGGTTCACCATTGATCGGGAGAGATAACAGCTTACCGCTAATTGAGGGTCATAGTTTAACGTCATGCTGGATGGGGTGAACCGATGTGAAGGAGGACCTGGGGCCCAGATAGATGGTGGGATTGAACCTCGTGGAGGCTTCCTACATACCCTGCCTTGGCAAGGATCAAATACATATTAGTTCAGGTAGTGTGGGAATTGACATGAATGGGGTCGGAATGACTGAGTGGTGGGATTAAACCTCATAGAGGCTTCCTATGTACCATGCCTCCGCAAGGATCGAAGACCATATAGTTCAGAATGGGTTGGTGAACCGACGTGAATATGGTCAGGACGACCAGGTGGTGGACTTGAACCTCATGAAGGCTTCCCACGTACCCTACCTCGGTAAGGATCAATGACCACATAGTTCAGAAGGGGTGGGTAAACTAATGTAAAGATGGTCGGGACGACTGGGTGGTGGACATGAAACTCATGGAGGCTTCCTACGTACCCTTCCTCAGCAAGGATCAAAGACCACGTAGTTCCGAAGTCGTTGGTGAACCGACGTGAATATGGTCGGGGAAACTGGTGGATGGTGGGCTTGAACCTTAGGGAGGCTTCCTACGTACCTTTCCTGGGAAAGGATCAAAGACCAAGTAGTTCAGGTGGGTGTGGGGCTTACACTCTAGGCTACCCATAGAGTATGTCATGGTTGATGCTTTCTCTAAGACCATGTGAGGCATGCTCGGTGTGAGTAACATGAGACAAAAAAGACCTGATGAAAACATTGTGAAAGGTGCATTTGTGGGAAATGGAGTGGGGATTACACGTAGTTAGCAGCCTATAGAGAAAATAGGGTCTTATGTGTGGTTAGCAGCCCAAGGAGATGGAGATTGGGAATTAATCTAGGAAGGAGGCATGAGTGGTGACAAAGCCCAGTGGGAGAGGGATTCAGCACCCAGGGAGAGAGGAGCAGTAGGAGAGCTACCTCCTGCAAGGAAAGAAAGTGGCTTACACCAGGGTGGTTTCCCTTTCCCCGTGGATGGACATCGCTCTAATAAAAAGGATATCATTCCATGTGAGGAATGATCTCACTCCCATGGAGACCAGTGAGTGTAGAGAATTTCTGAGAAGGGGAACCCCACGTGCACGGCACAGGACGAGGTCACAGTTTAACGTCATATTCTGAGGATGATGGCACTTGGCATTTTAATGTCCTGCAGCTCAGATGGGGTGGATTTACTCCGCACCCCTAGGACATACTTAACTGGCACCCTCTACACCTTGTTGAAGAGAAGGGATAGACAATATTGTGGTGGGGGTGTTATGGATCGAACCATTGGGGGTCCACATTAGCGTGGCTATGTGAAAATCAATATCCATTAGCATGCTTATACGAAGGAGAATGAGGCGAAGCAACGCAATGGGCGATATCGTCCAAGGGACTTTGAAATTTATCCATGAAAACATGAGGGGCCACACAGGAAACGAGTGTGTGATGCAGGTGTGTCATGCATAAGAGAGGCTCGAACACGGTGCCTCAAAGTGAGGGAAGCACATGGGGATCATGTCAGAGAATGGGTCGGGGAAAAATAGGAGGTCTGCACGCAAGAGGGAAGGTTTGCGAGCAAGACGAAGAGGTTGTGTGCAAGAGGTAAGGGTGGCTCACAAGATGGAAGGGTTGTGCACAAGATAGATGGGTTGCGTTCAAGGGGGAATGGTGGTGAACAAGATGGAAGGTTTGTGCACAAGATGGAAGGATCACGTGCTAGACGGATGGGTTGTGCGCCAGACGGTAGGGTAGTGCGCAAGTTGGACTAGTTGCGCCCAAGAAGAAAGGGTTGTGTGCAAGACTAATGTTTTGCGCGCAATTTTGACGGACTGCGCGCAAGAGCGTCTGACGTAGCAAGGACTTGCAGGAAATAGGGGACCCCTTGTGCACAAATGACTTTGGGAAAAACGAAATTCACAAGGATCTGAGGGCCCATTTGAAGGCGCCCCTGAGGGACCTGTCACGCCAAAAAAAATTCCTAAAGGCCATGTATTTTTCACGCCATCGTGGAAGACAGGGTTTCATGCAGTAGAGCGGCACTTCATATTTGGTTACCGTCCCTGAAGAGAGGGGATACGGATCTTTTTATAGTCGATGTCCTCGGAGTGGAAACCAATAGCATGGCGTGCAAACCCCGTTCGATGTCACATTTGGTGCGGAAATGGGGAAAGTAACGCAAACGGATGTTTGACATCACCTTGGGTGCGGAAATGGGGTTGGGAGCGCAAACCCCCCATTCAATGTCTCCTTGGGCATGGAAACGGGCTCGAGCGCACAATCCCCCATTCGATGATGCCTTTATTTTGGAAACGAGGTCAGAGCAGATAGTCACGGAGGGTAAAGGTTTGGGCGTGGAAGGGAAGGTCGGCACACAAACCCCTATTCGATGTCACCTTGGGTGCGGAAATGGGGTCGGGTGTGCAAACCCCCATTCGATGACGCCTTGGGCATAGAAACAGGGTCAGGTGCGCAAACCCTCATTCGACGGCGTCGTGGGTGCAGAAATGGGGCTGAGCGTGAAAACCCTCATTCAACGACGTCGTGGGAGTGGAAACTGGTCTGGGGAGGCTAGGCGCAGAGGGAAGCGGTTTGGTAACTGAAGGGAAGGCTAGCACGCAACGGTTTGTGGACCGGAATTCCTCTTGCACGCACCTTCTAAATCTTTCACATGCCCGCCTCCTGAGCCCCGAGATCTCCTTTTTTACATTCCAGATTCATTCGCTTCTCTTTTGCACTCCTGATGTGGCCCTTTTCCATATTCCAACATCAACAAATAGCCCCCCTCAGAATCGGAGTTGAATGGGAACCCGAAGGTCGGATTCTGAGGGTACACTGAAAAATATAAATGATATCCTCGGGGGCATGCAAAAACGCAATTTGCACGTGCAAGAGTGTTGTGTGGGCACGGAAGCTGCATCAGTGCATTATAAATAGGATGAGGCCCCCACCCATTGGACCTGCTTTGAATTTTTCCATGTAACAGGCTACCTTGCTCTCGTATGCAAAAAATATATTGTTTCGCGAATAAGATTCCGTGATTGACTCTGGGTTTTGTGCATCATCAAGAATTTTTTCACTCACATCGACCTTCTTTCACCTCACTGCTTTTGTGCACCGAATTTTCTTTCTTTTGCACCGCCACTATTTTTGTGCGCCGAACCTTCCATATTTTGCAACAACCCCTTCGGAGTTCTAAAAAATGGCCGCTCAACAAACCGATGCTGAGAGGGAAGTAGTCACTGCAAAAAGAAGGGCCCAAATGATCAATAACCCACAAATTCTTTGCGCGAAGGGAGTCATTTCTGACAACCAAAGGCTTTTTGGCATGCTTGCTCAAGCTCAAAAGGACTATGTCTTAAGCGGTAGCCTACCACTATGGAACTTCGGTCTTCTGGAAGAGGTGTTGATTCCAGGTTTCGAGATGGACACACCGCGGTCGTGGGTGACACACAAGGATAGTCTTCCACATTTCCATATTACCAACAACGTCCATCCTACTAGGGAGACACAGAACATACCATCTACTTCCTATGTCTGAAGTCCAGGACGGTTGAAATAAGAGATCCAGTTCTTGAGGAATATCCCGCTATTTATGAAATTACTTTACGAAGCAGTATTACTGGCGAGACAACAGGCTGGCAGGAGTGGGAATTTAGATCTGGGGGAAACATCACCAATTAATGGGCATGGGCGTACTGGGTACACCAAACATGCGAGGAATTCAGTTTGGAGCTACGATCCATTGAGATTTTCAAGGACGTTTAGACGTCTGAATTCCACTTTTACTAACAACAGGACTTGGTAGCAGAGTTTTTCAGTCACTGGTCGCCTGATACCAACACTTTTCACCTCCATCGTGGGGAGGTGGGCATCAGTCTATGGGATTTCCACTGTATCAGGGGAATCCCCTTGGATACTTATAGGTACGATGAGTTCCTCCTGATGGAGAATTTCTAGGGGGATATGACCCACACCCCAATCCTGTCATGGCACTTGCTGGAGCTGGCTAAAGAGGAAATCAGAAAAAAAAAATATCTCCTAAAGGGCATACCCTATTTAGGGTGGTTTAGTCTCTTCCTAACCCAGGACATGATAGTGAAGATGCTAGGCCGAGGGAAGCAATTCCTGAACACATCTCAGATGGGAATGGCAGGATCATATTGGAAGATTTTGGAGACGGGAGAGTATCAATCATGGGGCTTCGGCATCAACGAAGTTAGGGACCCGAATGTGATATATGTCGGGTTCTTCATCGCGTTCTTGAGTGGTTGGTTGTTACCAGTGATGGACACGAGGATGGGAGTCCGCCCAGGGATTCTAGTGATAGTCGAGATTATGGCGACAAAGAATGAGGCTAACCTAGTGGTACTAGTGTTTCCTAGGCTATACAGTATACTAGGGTTCATTTTGAGGGGATGTACACCCAAGAGAATATGCGGGACATTCCAGATCCTCCACGGTTGGGTTGTAGCCCACTGTGGTGGGTATGAATTCCCAAATTCCATCTTCCCATGGTAATGGTATGCGGATATCCCTCTTGAACATCTATGGGATCACCCATTGACAATCAGGGATGACAGAGTCATGCTCAAGATTAGTATCCACACTCACTTTGACTTCCACCCATTCTGAACCATGGTTTCCCAAATGGTAGATGATGGGCGGGGTCCACTGGAGCAGAGGGAGTACCTACAGAGCATCTGGGGAGGCGTGGTGGTGGCCCTAATTGATGGAAAAATCTTCAGTGAACCCTATGTGCTGACCAGATTTTCCAGGCAGTTCGGGTGCATGAAAGAGATGCCCATGAAAATATATACAGAGGTACAGGAATAGCGGAATCCCTACATTCTTCGCCAGCTTTCGCTTATGTTCTCAATGGTAGGGCTGGGTGAAATCATTACCCCCCCCCCCCCCACACTGATGTCAGTGTCAGACTATCAACAGAGTATGCCGAACACTGAAAAAGAACTTACCCCAAGGCAATTATTTGGAAACAAATTCAGAAAATCAAGGAAACTAGTTTAGAGCCTTAAGAGCAAGAAGGTGGGCGAGGTGCCATGGGGTAAGTGAAGAAAATAACAGGTCAGGGGTTGGTGCGGCGCGGGCTGGTACTTCATCGGTAGGTGCAGTGCAAACCGAGAACATGCCTATGCCCACCGGGGAATGGTGGTCTCATGCACGACCTCAGGGTCCAACTAGGGACCTCCTAGGAAATAAACTCAGGTACCTCCTGACGTCGTCCATCGATGATATCTTTCCTTCTCTATGGTCTGCTTGGAGAAAACTATGACAGTCCATGTCCGCTGAAGAGTTATGGCAGAGGTTGATGCGTACCGGGCTCGATCTACCAGACATAGGGCGAATCCGGATACTTGATAAAGTAAAATTTCATCACTGGCATGCATACCGGACAGCCATGGACATGTACACATGCCAACGGGGGTGATATGAAGATCCGCATCTCTTGGTGAAATTAATGCTTGGCTAGGATCGGGACCTAGAGAGGCTACAATCTGAGGATGAAAGTGTAGAGGAGGAAGAAGAAGAATAAGAAGAAGAGTAGGAGGAGGAGGACGACGACCAAGTCGAGGGTCTTGGTGGTGAGGGTCCTTTAGAAGATCCCACTCACCATAAGAGTTCCCGGGAGAGTAGAAAAATTGTTCGCTCTGATGCAGAACTGGTAGAGAAGATTGAGGTATGGTTTAAACCATATATTGGCTTTCATATTTTCATAGTATCTATCTATCAACCAAACCCTATCCTATTCAAGAACACGTGGGCGAGGTCCCCAAGGAAGTCTCCCCCACGGGGGGCGCGGGTACACCTATAGAGACCGGGGAGCTTCCTCAGGATCCGACCCTCAGGACCAGGGGTAATGGGGCACCGATTTTAGTTGGACTAGGTGATGATGAGTCGAAAGGAAATCCTCCTTCCATCCCCATTGTCCAAGAGGAGCTGACATCGGTAATCGAGTTGACAAGCGTCGAAGGATCTCCCATAGCGGGGGGCCCCGCCATGACACAGGATTTGGACACCACTGGACTTGGAACCTATAAGTCCTTTCTCATTGGTTTTCCCTCTTTGTTGGGGAATTTATCTAATTAAGATACTGATTCCTGATGCAGTGATCGCAAGGTTGGAGGCACGAAAAACCGGCGAGTCTGGGACATCTGTAGGAGCAGGATGGGAGCAACCGCATCGGACTTTGTAGAAGCAACCATTCCAAACAACCCTACCCCGATAAGCGGTGAGCCGAAGATCGCAACGAGGGGTGGTAATGTGGACAGGGTGGAACTCCAGCCCAACAGGAGTGAATTCACTGATGAGGTGGAGGTTCTCAAAGAAGACCCTACTACTGAACTCCTCACTACTTTCACCGACTATCGGCCTGTGGATCCTGGGGAGATAGATGATTCCGATTCAGAGGTGGCCGATGAGATCGGTATGACGTGGTACAAAGGATGGAAGTGTATCAAGTGCTTTCTCAGTCAGCCTTAGACGGAATGGCTAAAATGGATGGGATCACTCCATACCTGGCCGTGCATTATCTGTGCCGGAGGGGTGGATTCTCAACGCCTTCATTCAATAGTCCACGATTACATGGCTGAGAATATAAGTGAGAGAAGCCAACGATCTGATGTTTCCTGGTGTCAGGAAGAGTTAGGGAGTACCCAAGCATTCTTGAAGGCAGAACAAGAAGTACAACTCCTCGAAAAAAATAGATGAATGAGAAGGAGTTATTCATTACAAACTACTCTGAGCTTGTGGAGCAATCAAGGGCCCAGCTAGCGGATGCCCAAGAGTAGCTAGTGGAAGTGGTTCACCGAATGACTACACTCCAAACTAGACAGGCGCAAGCATAGTCTAGGGTCAGTGAAATGCACCCTATGGATGCTGATGAAGAGAAGGTTCTCAGGGGGCGGGAGGCAATCCTAGAGGCCACAAGAAAAAAGGTAGATTCTCTAGAGCGATTTATCCAAGATGTTGATCCCTAAAAGCCCAGTTTTGGTCGAACTTATAAACACACATCTCCTTACTGCCTCTTATTCTGAACTTCATGTATGGCTAGATTTGTTTACTTGTTCATTTGGTTTAATATATTCCATCCACAATCCTGAAATAAATAGCAATCTCTTCATCAGATCATGTGGGTCGTACCCTATGTGAGAAACAAGGGATGCTCGCACTATTACTTCACTTGAATGTAGGAGTGACAACCAATATTTGGGCACCATAGGATCAAACAACCAATTTGGTTTCCTGGATAGAGAAGAAGGAGACCATACTGGAGAATTAATCTCTCAGAACAGTTGAATTACCGTTTTCCCGATGTTCTCTTGTGCACGAACGGAGTAACATCAGGGGTGCTGGAATAAATCCGAACAGGGGGGATGGAAGGTGTGAATCACAATACCCAGGATTCGAAACACTGTAGTGATGGCATGATAATTAATAATGACTTTTGATCATATCCAAAACACAGTATCTCTATTGAGTTAGCCTGAAATGGGGATAACAAATGATGGTCGACCGCTGAACATGTTCGAAACATGGGGCCTGACTCAAAATTTCATCCATCAGTCTTCAAGAACATTAGATCAGGACAGTAGGCGAGCCATAGGTTGTTCATCCATACTGTTAGGGGTTCCTCTATATGTGGAAGAGCATGAGGATATGAGTAAAGGGTACACAAAGTGGGGAGACTGGAGTGATGGGTTGTTCGACAGGGGTCCAACACTCTTGAAATTACGCCACCATGGTGGAAATGCATTAGGTGGGTGCACCGGCCTGATCATGGATTATTCCTTCTTCTAAACAGGACCTCTCTAACTAGGAAACTATTGCCTCCCAAAGTTATTGTGGGGAATCCTGAACTTATTCAGGGTAAAACTACAATTTCATTGTTCCCCAAAAGAGCTCCAGTCAAGGGACCAAAAAAGAGGGGGGGGGACAGGAATTATGATTCCTGGGGCTGGACCTGGAGACAGGATGATTGGGAATTCCTACGTATCCCATGAATATGGGAATCATGCCATATGTAGTTCTGTAGAATGTCATGCAGTTTACCATCTTGCAGCAAGGATAAAAGTGATCTTAGTTTAGGTTCATAGAGCTTGGACCACAGATGGTAGGAAATAAGAGACACACAACAATGTAATTACAAGACCCAACCTAAATGAGGACATGGTCTGGATCACCGTGCGCTTCTTGGGGGAGGTTTCAGGTCGGCGGACCAAAAATGTAAGTTAGGTTGGGCCCAAGGAAAAGTGCACGGGCGTTCTTACGTATCCCATGTGGGTGGTAATCAAGCCACATGTTTTTCTAAAAGTTCATGCTGTTCTGGCCCTTGAACCAAAAGAGGCGGTATTTCATAGATCTTATTTGTCCTTTAGGATGAAAGATTTTTTTTGTGTAGTGATGGACCTAGGATAGACAGTCCAGGCATCGCCACAAAAATCAAGTTGTGTGAAGGTGTTGACAAATGGTATGCTGAATGACCAATACCAAACATGATGCCTCCTCGAGTGGGGATATCATGCTGTAGTTCCATTTTCATCATGCGTCATGGACGATAATGGAAAATTTTAGGGTCATGTTACGGGACCAACCATGTATTTTTAACATCATGCATGATAGACGCAATATTTTAAAGTCATGTTGGACTGAGCATCATAGTAAAAAGTCATATGGCTCAGACATATATAGGAGGGATAATGTTCTAGAGGGGATGTGCACGGCGTGATAAAGCATACCCAATGTGAATGAGTAAAAGGTCCACACCATACCATGCACAATTCCCTAGAGGAAACCTCTAGCTAAGGGGCTAGGAAAGATTAGAGGAAAAGGGGTATGAGAAACTAGCTCCCAATTGAGCTGGACTCGAAGACAAGATGTCTGGGTGTTCCTATGAATCCCATGAGAATGGGAATCAAGCCACACATAGTTCATGAAGATGCATTTTAATGTCGTGCGGGACAACATACAATTTAATGTCATGCATGACAGGAAGTAGGGGGGATAACTCTTAGAAAGGGGCATATGTGGTGCGGCTAATGAAAACCCGAGGTGAATGAGGAAAGATGCCCATACCATGAAACGTGGTCCCGTAGGAGTTAAATCCTCGAAGGTAGAATAGAAGAAATAAACTAGTGGAACCCGATCTGGACACAAAGACAATATGGATAGGCGTTCCTATGTATCCCATGGGAATGGGAATCAAGTTGTATGTAGTTCTAAAAGAGATCTTATTTTATGGTCTTAGAGCTTGGACCATAGAGGAGAAAAATCCTTCCATGTAAGTGAAAACCTCAATCCAATTCCTAAGCCCGCGTGAGTTAAACTTGGTGTGGGAAATAAGGGTATAAGAGGTTTTTGTAATACTTGGAACGTACGCCAAACGGAAGTTGGTGCGGGGCCCCAAATGACGCCTTTACCCCATGTTTTGTCCTCCTAACGTGCAAATGCACTCTGAGGGATAGTGCCAGGAGTGTTGAAATTCCATTTGGACATGATGGGATGGAAAATAATTTGAATCATGTAACCAACATTCAAGGCTTGAAGGGGCTGGCGTGATGATGGAGGATAACTATTGACCATGTTCGAAACAATGCATCCATATCGTGTTAACCTGAAATGGGGAAAAAAATGAGCGTCGACCACTGACCATATTCGCAACATGGGACTTATATAGATTTTTTGCCTAAAACCCATGAGGACATTGGCCCATAATGGTAGGAGAGCCCTTAGGCCTAGCATCCGTGCCATTTGGGGGTCCGTTCAGGTGTGAAAGATTATGGAAGCCCAAATGAAGGGGGAACACGAAGCCTAGAAAATGGATGAAAGAATGTCCAGGAAAAATCTGACACTCTAGATGCTATACCAAATTACTCTTGGGCACATTAGTGAACCACATTAGAGGGTCTAGGGGATCAACTTGAGAGCAACCAATTTGAAATTATGAGTATAGAACATAGAGATGGAGAACTCTCGAGAGAAAGAGATACATGGTGTGGTTCTTGCAAACCCGGCGTGAATGAGGAAATAATCCCATACTGCACCATATATCCCTATCATGGAAAAATGCAGGACAAGGGGCCTAGATAACTGAGATATCTCTATGAGATGCGGCTGTGCCTATATACGAAATTTCAGGGCATTCCTACGTATCCCATGAGGATGGGAATCAAGCAACACTTAGTTATAGAAGATAGAAATGTACAGTTTACTGTCATGCAGCAAGGATGCAAATGGGTATGATACCCCACAAGAAGGATTTTTATGGCACAGTGAGTTACCCGGCATGAATGAGGACATAATTCACACCACATCATACAACCCTTAGTGAGAACTTGGGTCGGGGCCCAAGAAGGCCAAGGGGACTGAGGCTGGGCCTCAGACGGAAAGTCCAAGCTAGCTTGCATTTTAATGTCTTGTGGTGAGGAAGAAAGTGATCTCAGTTTATGTTCATAGAGTTCGGACTATATATTTCTATTTTAATGTCATATATGTGGGATAGAGAGGGAAAATCATCGAGCTTATGGAAGACCACAAAGCGGAAACGATGATTAAAGACAACTGTTTACCAGGTTCGCAACATAGTATCCACCCTTATGTGACCCAAATGGGGGAGAACAATTGAGCGTTGACTTTTGACCATATTCACAACACATGACTTACATCAACTTGTCACTCCCAATCCTTGAGGTAATTAGCTCTTAACGGTAGGAGAGCCCTTGGGTCGAGTATCCATGCTATTCGGGTGACCTTATGGATATAAAGGGTGATGGAAACCCCAATGATGGGTCATGTCGATCATGGTAGGTCATTTTCTCGCATAATGGATGATAAATGAAGGAAGGGACATCTAAAGAAGATATGTGTGGCATGGAAAAATATCCTGACGTGAATGAGGACATGAGTCTGCACCACACCACACAATCCTAAATGAGAACTTGGGCCTGGGGACCAAAGGGGTTGAAGGACCTAAGGCTGGGCGTCCCAGCCAACTATAGCCATATGACCTCTTGTGTGGTTTCCGCCTCATCACATCTCCTAAGCCCACTTGAGTAGTGCTCGGTGTGGGAAACAAGGAGCCGGATTCGGCTTTCCCTATCATATAAGGGTATGATTGCTGACATCTCCCGAAGGGAGTCGTAACTTGAAGATGCAATGGACTGGATGAACCACCACACTCAATTTTTGGGATCAATGGGGGTAGTGAAAAGGGAAAAGGATAGCCATTGACCATGTTTTAAACACAGCGTCCTTATAGTGTGACCTGAAATGAGAACAACAAATGAGCATCAACCACGGACCATATTCGCAACGCGGGACATGTATCAATTTGTTGCTCAACATCCTCGAGGGCGTTGGCCCGAAGTGGTAGGAGAGCCCTTAGGCCAAGCATCCATGCCAATCGGGGGTCCTTTTGGATTTGAAAGATGACAGAGTCCCAATCAGAGGAGTGGGTGAAGCATAGTTGTGCCCATACATTTTAATGTCATGTAGGGTGATGAAAGTGATGAATATCTCCGGGGAGCGGGACGTATGGTGGGAACGATATGTGATCTATGTGAATTGGGTCCAAATCCTATACCATACCATATGTCTTGACCTAAGGGGAGATTCTGAAGTTTAGGTTGTGCCAACAGAAAAAAAATTTGGGTGTTCCTATGTATCCCATGAGGATGGGAATCAAGCCATATGTAGTTCTTAAAGGCCATGCAGTTTAATGTTGGGCAGTGAGTATGTGGGAGGATAGAAGAATGTGGAGGGGGAACATGGTGCAACCATCGTAATCCTGACATGAGTGGGGAAAAAGATTCATACACTATACTATACAAGGACCCTCTGAGAGAACTATACCTAGGGGATAGTCAAAGAGAAGAGTCTGGGGGATGGACTCAGGACCGAGCATCTGAGCGTTCCTATGTATCCCATGCAGATGGGAATCAAGCCGAACAAAATTCTATGGGTGAAATTTAATTCCTTGTAGGACGACATACAGTTTAAAGTCACATGGGACGTTATACATTTTAAAGTCATGTAGGATTGGGCAGTTTAGGGTCATATGGTACAAAATAGTTTAGGGTCATGCCAGACCAAACAGTTTAAGGTCATGCCAAACCAAAAAGTTTAGGGTCATGCAGGACCAGATAGTTTAGGGTCATGCCAGACCAAATAGTTTAGTATTATGTTGGAAAAAACAGTTTAGGGTCATGCTGGACCAGACAGTTTAGGGTGATGCCGTACCAAGCTGTTTAGGTTCATGTTGGACCAAACAGTTTAGGGTCATGTCGGATCAGACAAATTAGGGTCATGCTGGACCAAACAATTTAGGGTCATGCTTGACCAGACAGTTTAGGGTCATGCTGGACCAAACATTTTAGGGTCATGTCGGACCAAACAGTTTAGGGTCATGCCAGACCATACAATTTAGGGTCATTTCAGACCAAAGATTTTATGGTCATGTCAGACCAGCTGGCTCAGGAAAAGTATTGCTTGAGTAATTTGACATTGGTGGGAGGAGTTATACGCTCACCATCCATGGTCACCAGTGAGTATGCACCATTGGGGTAAACCATATGAACAATGAAAGGTCCTTCCCATTTGGGCTCCAACTTGGGTGGTTTCCAGCCAGGTATCATTGGTGTCCAGAGGGCCAATACCAGATCACCTAGCAGGAAAGAGAGGAGGTGGGCCTTCTTGTTGATGTCTTTGTCCATCTTGTTCGGGTGTCTTTCCAGGTTGTGCAGGGCATGAATCCTATTCCTGTCAAGTGCTTCTAATTCAGTTAGATGAATTTCAGCTACCTTTTCTAGCATCTTCTGGTCGTAGACCGTTGTGCGTAATGAAGACAGATAAATCTCGATAGGCAGGACGACTTCGGTTCCATATCCCAGGGAATATGGGGTCACCTATGTGGAATTATGAGTCATCGTCCGATAAGCACAGAGGGCATTGGGGAGCTTGTCTGGCCAAATCTTCTTGTTCTGACCAACCATTTTCTGCAGAATGATAGAGATGGTCTTGTTGAACACCTTTATTTTCCCATTTTTTGCGCTTGATATCGGGAGGTATGGTTAGAGTGGATGTTGTACTTGGCATACAACTTTTTCAACTCAACTGCATGGAAGTCGGTTCTGTTATCGGTGAGGACGGAATGAGGGAATCCAAATTGGTAGATGATATTGGATCTCACAAAGTCAATGATAGAATGATCCTTGACCTCCTTGAGGGGAACTGCCTCTTCCCACTTGGAGAAGAAATCTGTAGCGGTCAGGATGAACCTACATTGGCGAGCTATCACCGGTGGATATGGTCCCATGACATCTAGTCCCGAGACTGCGAAAAGCCAAGAGTACTTGGTAGTGTGGAGAGGCTCTAGTGACCAATGCATGAAGTTGGCATGAACTTGGCACGCATGACATCTCTTGGTGAACTCGATGCAATCATGGATCATAGAGGGCCAAAAGTACCCTAGTCTATTGATCTAGTGAGATAGCTTTGGCCCAGTTTGATGAGCCCCGCAGGAACCAGCGTGAAACTCCTGCATGACCTGAGAAATCTCAACTCCCTAGATGCAACAGAGGATAACACCATCAAAACCACGCTTGTAGAGGATATGCTCAAGACTGGGAACACTCTGGAGGGTAAACTGCAGCGCAGGGTGTCGGATTCGCTCATGATTGTCCTGATTAGTTGGGAGGTAACCATTTGAGAGATACTCAACAAAGGGGGATCTCCAATCAGGATCCACTTAAACAACTACATCTGAAAGACCTGGGGGTCATAACATGGAGGCTTCGGACGTAAGATGTGTCGCCTGAAAGTTGTTGTCGTCACCTGGGTTGACGGGAGAAATGACTATCTGATGTGCCACTAGGATAATCAGATCATCCTACTCAGGTTCTGTAAGTGATGCAGCCAGGACGGCCAGAGAATCATCTTGACCGTTCTGAGATTGAGGGACATGAGTAAATTCCATCTAAGATGGGAACTGGGACATTAGCTAGAGAGTGCTCTCCAACAATGGTACGAGCTCCATCTTTCTAATGGAGTAGTCACCATTGATCTTCTTGTTGATTAGTTCAGAATCCCCTTTCACATGCAAATGGGGCACATCAATCTTGAGGACCAGCTCGAGGCCAGTGATAAGATCCTATTACTCTGCCTCATTTTTGGTGCAGCCTTATGAAAATAGGAATGAGTATGGAAGAATGGCTTGTGTTGGGGTAATAAAGATGATACCCAAGCCTACCCAGTTGAGCCTGGGGTCATTGAGCCTCCTGCTGGTGGGACTCTGGGAAGCACAATCAAAAAGCATCTGCCAACATGGGATGGAATGATCTAATGAGAGGATTTCCTCATCCAGAAATTGAAATCTAGGGACTGTTCTGCAGGAGCTAGATGGGCAGCAAGGAATTCTGCCAATTCATGACCCTTAATATCTTTCTGAGGGACAAACCTGATATCGAAATACTGAAGAATAACTACCTACCAAGCTATACAGCCTGTCAACATGGGGTGGTTCAAAATATACTTCAGTGGGTCTACCTGAGACACCAGTTTTACCTCGTGGTGCTGCAAGTAATATCACAATTTATGTACTACGAATACCAGTGCAAGGCAACTCTCTTCGATGGAGGAGTATCGGGTCTCCGTATCGATGAGCATACGATTGGGGTAGTAGAGGATATTTTCTGTCACCTCATTATTCTTCTCGGTGAGAAGGGCACTGAGAGATCATTCCAGGGCGATCACATAAAGGACCAATGGATTTCCAGAGACATGTGGCATTAAGACCAGAGGCTGGAGAAGATATTGCTTCATTTCCTTGAACGTGGTATAGCACTCTTCATCCCACTCATAGGTGGTGAATTTATTCATGAGCCAACAAAAGGGATTACACTTGCCGGCCAGGTTCGCAATGAATCGACGTATGTAGGCTAAGTGGCCTTAAAAACCTCAAAGTTCGCGAATATTGCTCGGGGGAGGCATCTAGCTGATGGCCTTGATCTACTCTAGGTCGATCTCAATACCTCGGTATCTGACAAAAAAACCTAGGAACTTCCCAGAGGTGAACTTGAAGGCACATTTCAATGGGTTCATATTTAGGTTGTGGGAATGGAGGAAGCCAAAAACTTTCTCAAGCTCCTTGAGATAGTCCTAGCACTAGAGAGAATTGACCACCAGATCACCCACATATCATTCCACCAATGTCCCTAGGATTGGATTTAATATATGATGCATGGTCCACTAATAGGTCTCAGTTGCATTATTTAAGCCGAAATGCATGACCTGGTAATAAAACGTACCTTGTGGTGCCTTGAAGGCTGTAGACTCCTCATCCTCAGGGTTCATCCAGGTCTGATTGTATCTGGAGTAACCATACATGAAGGAGATGGCTCGGAACCCAGCAGTAGCATCGATCAAAAATTCCATCACAGGAAGGGGAAAATCATACTTTAGACAATGACGGTTGAGATTCAGGAAATCGATGCAGACTCTGATCTATCCATTCTTCTTCCTGACTGGTACGATGTTGGCCATCCATTTGGGTACTAGACCTCCTTAACGGAATTGGATCTAATGAGCTTATCAACTTCCTCCTCTACCATGGCACCGTGAGAAGGGTGCATCTTCCTGGGATGCTGTTTGAACCCACGATGATTTTCAGGGAGACCGAGGTGGTGGACAGATACCTGAGGGTCTAGTCCTGGAATCTCATCATAACTCTAGGAAAATACATCGTGATGTTGTTTTAGGAAGTCTACGTACCAATGATGCTCCTCAGGGACATGGAGGCACTGATAAATGTGGGTCTTGGGTCTACCTCGCTACCAAGGTTCACTTGTACCAATTCATAGACTGTGGTAGAGACGCCCTCTTCAAAGTCGATAAGAGCATACTCTAAATCCTCTTCTTCACTTGTGAAGGAATCCCCCACAGGAGGAGCTTCCTATGGGTCAGCAGATTCCGACAGGAGGCTAGTACCATCCTGAGCAGTAGTGGTCACTGCATCAAAAGATTCTGGTACTGCCGAAACCATAGAAATGAAGGCTTTTGACCCAATCCCATCTGGTCTTTGACCCAGGGGGACACACTTAAGGATATCAAAGCAATAGTGGCTCATTGGATTGAGATGGTTGATTCCAGCCTGGTGAAATAGGCAAGTATGCTGTATCGCTATTTCTATGGGGCGGACATCTCAATACCATATGGGAGTAGGAGGCTCAGGGATCACCAAGGCTTGATTCGTATAAGAATATGAAGTGATCACCCTATGTCTCTTGGACCTGAGAATATGCGTCCCCCTTGTGCCAGAGACAATAAAACATTGCCCCATATCAAGGTTTGTAGCTTCCAATTGATGGATTGGGAAGACATAGGCATTATCCAGACCTGCCCTGTGGTTGGTTGCAACTGCATCATGCTTGACCTCATTGGCCTGAATTTTCTTGTCCTTGCTCTTGTAATAGTTGGCATCTAAGTAGAGGACTTCACAAGAGGAAAAAGGAGACACGTAACCTTGGAGCATTCCCACTCAACTATTGAGTGAGTACTTGAGTCACTGGTGATATAATGAGGGAATTGTCGCATGCAGGTGGAGCCATGGTCTGCCCATTAATTCATTGTACGCAATGTCTTGGTAGACAACCATAAACTCAATACTGGAAACTAGGCCATCGAACTAGGTCTTCAAATGGATCTTACTGACTGGGGTCTACTTTGTCCTATCGTATCCCTGTATTTTTAGGTTGGAGGGAGTCAATTCATCTTTGGATAAACCCAGCTTCCACAGTGCCCGTGTCGGGATAAGGTTAATCCTGAAGCCGGTGTCAACAAGATAGTGACGAACCTCCATGCCATTGAATTGGTCGGTGATGTGTAGTGGGAAAATGTGCCCCTGTTTGGGAGAACCTTCATCTTCTCTAGAGAATGAGATAATGGTCTGGCATTCAGCATTCTCTATTTCTTCTGCATGAAAGGACTCTGCAACAGCTTCCTCCATCTTAAACTAGAGGGGGCATCTTAAAGCCTCAGTCAGTGCCGCACGCATATCTGCCGATAGGAGAAGGTCCTCGAGGATGGAAATCCTTGATGGGATGCTGGAAAGGTGCTTGAGTACATCATACTTCCACTCCAGGTGTGAACTTCTACTTGTGGGAGGTCTCTCTATGACGTGGTATGGTGGCCACTACCAGTTGGGTCGGCGACTGACTGGTGATGGGCATATCCCGCTGCTCACTAGTCAGAGCCTATAGACTGGCTACCAGATAACGACCGAATGATTGTGACTGGCCTGTTGCAGGGTGTGGCTGGTCATGGAATGGTTGAGGTGGATCTTCCTAATCTAGTAGCAGAAATTATGGTGAAGGCGGTCCTGATGACACTAGATAAAGAGGGTGCACGTTCTGATCTCTATGTTGAGTCTGCTGTCTGGTCTCACTGGTGTGCACGACCTAGCTAGAAGTGCCAACTGATGTTCCTAGATGACCCATATAGATGTGACTCTGCAGACGTCGGTGTCGGATGGGAACTTTGGGGAGATCTTCCTGGTTCTCCCCATCATCGGGAGTCATGTAGGGGTTTACCAACTCTACAGTGTTAACCGAAGCATACATGTGACTGTCACTCAAAGAGCCACCCACTTCTGGGTATATTCTGGGAGGAATCCTCATATATAGGGGCATGAAGTAGCTAAGAGTATGGGACAACGATGGAATTGGTAGGGTTGGTTTCTTTCCCTTGCACCGCCGGTGTTTTCTCTTTTGGGAAGAGGCCGACTCAGATGACGATGAAGAAGTGGTGTTTGTAGCTTCTAAATGTTCTGGTTGATTCAGGCATGCACGGATGAAACCATGGGAATGGTTGACCATTTTTCATGCCATCCAGTCATTGTACTTCTATGACCCATGGTTAGAAACCTGCTTCCACTCGCCCTTGCTGTCGTTGCTGCTTTCTGGACTTACAACGACGTATGCCACTTGTATCGGGGCGGGACCCAACCTGACTATGTTGTTATCAACCTAGTCTTGAAGTTGGTATTTGAACACATAGCACGGCTTGAGAGTGTTTCCAAGGATCTGGTGGTAGGGGCAGTAGTTGAGGCGATCATTGAGGTTCACCTCTTCTGGCCTTCTGCACTCAGGAAAATGCACAATCCCCTGTTCCAACATGCTTCGGAAATAGCCGAGAACCTGATTCCCATTAAATGAGTAGGTTTAGATTCTTCTGTCCAGAAAGGGGGGCCTTGGAGCTTGTCCCTAACGAGGAGATGGAGGATCCTATCGAGGAGGTGGAGTCTAGTTATCCCACCGGGGTGGTGGTTGCACGTTGCGCAGGGGCACTTGACGATTCTGAGGCGGATGCTGCTCGGCTGGTGGTTGTGCCTGTGGTGGCGGGCCTCTGCGAGGTTGCAGAGCTGGCTCCACTAGTAATAATTCCAACAGTCTGGGGCCTCTATTTGGGCCACCATAGTGGGCTCAGCTCTGGCAGCCCTAGTTACGGGAATTACAGGGGGGAAACGAACATGCCTTGTTGTCCTTTTGCAGGGATTTTTCCAGTTGTTGGTCCTTATCAGAGAAGTCTCAGAATCCTCTAGGGTAGTTTTTGGTTATCAGAGAGGGAACGAGTTCTGTTTTAACATTAACTACACACACCATCAGTAATTTCTCCTAAGTCAGTGGCATGTCAATAGAGTATGAAAGCCCTTTCCACTGGGTGATAAAGTCTGTGACACACTCATCAGATCTCTGTTTTCACTTGAAGAGGTTTGAGATGCTCATTTTCTATGTGGTGGAGCTGAACTGGATGAGGAATTTCCAATGGAGGTCCTCCCAACTAGTCACTAATCCGATTGGGAGGTGGTTTCACAAGACAAATGCATTCCCCTCCAATGTATTCACAAAAAATCAGATTTTGGTGGCCTCCTGCTGTGCTGGAGTCCCTAACATGGGCCCACACCTTGAGGTGAAGTGAGCCAGATGCTGTGGTGGTTCCTATGTCCCATTTAAGGGGGAAATGGTTGGATTCTCAAAACCTGGAGGTGCTGGCATATCATCCACCCACGCTGAATATGGCTTTCCATCTGGTGGGAGTGCCACCTGTCACATTTCCAATGCCTCAAGGCGGGCAATGAGTGTCTCCATTGGATCATCTAGGTGGGGGTCCCTGTCTTGATGAGGGTCCCTAACCACAACTGCATTGGCAAGTTCTTTTACATGGTATGGTGGCTCAGCAGGTCATGGATCGGCTGGTGGAGCGTCCTACGGGGCATATGGGGGAACCTGAGCTGGGTTCCTTGGATCTTTGTGTCGTTTCGGAGGGTGTGGTGAGACATACCACGCCCTCTTTCCATAAGTTCCATACTCAACCCTGTCTGCGGGGGCAGGATGGTCGGGGTCACCTGGAGGTAGCTCATCGAGGGGAAGTTGTTCCTACCCCTGCAACCCAGTCCTAGGATTTCTGTAGTCTGGTATTTGATCTATAGCTCGTTTAGAGAGGATTTCATTGACCAACTTTTCCTTTTCATCTTTTTTTGGGTGCAATGCGGCCTTCTCAGAGACCTCCTCTGTCTTCTGCACTGTGGAATATGGGTCGGAGTGTTTGAAAGCTATGAGGTTCTCTTTACCCTTGTTGGGATTTTGGCTAAGGGCTAATGCCTCAGTGGGCACAGGGAGACCCAGCAGATTCCTCTATTGGTGAGTAACTCTTCTCGATGGATTCAGTATTGGTGGCATGCCCTCAGGGGTTATGTCCCCTTCAAGAAGCTCTAGATCATTCTCCTCTTCCAATATGTCAGCCATGTTGACTGTGACCCTTCCTGGGGCATGTACTCAATATTGCCTAGCGAGTCAGGCTGTCATTGAATGGGACTGAATAGGAGGGAAACATACTTCCCCCAGCCACATATTTGCACGTGGGTGGAATCCTCCTTGATAATCTTGTGGAGTACCTTGAAACTCTGAATGCATAGCTATTGGAGGGCCTTAGAGTGACCTCGTGACTCGGGGCGCTGGGCCATAGGGAGTGTGGCCAAATAAACTAGATGGAATTTCTCGCTAATTTCTTCAAAATGCGCTTGTCTCCTGGGATAAACCACTCACTGATGAAAAAGGAGAAAGTGTGTCACCCATAGGATTTGGCGGAAACACTCAACTTCCTCTGGTGTGAGGGATTATGGTGCGCAGAAATTCATCACTGCAACGAGCCAGAACATCTCAGGGAAGTGGTCCGTTACGAGGATTTTCAATAAGCTCCTTGGCTCAGATTTAGGGTTTTGCCCTTGATTGCCCCATTTTTCAAATGTGGGTGGCTGAGGAACTGGAAATTGTACTGAGACAGACTATTGGGACGGCAGGATGTCTGGTGGGGAATACAACGAATGGGATGACTAGCAGTCGAATCTCAAGATGTCCTCCGAAGAGTGTAGTGACCTGGCCTCTATGTCATGATAAGATGGGCTAACAGCCATAGGTCCTAGTGCAAGGGATAGGGCTACTGGGGATAGGTAGAACTGCTGCTCGCCCTCCATTGGTTCCTAGAACAGCTATCTGTGATCTCTAGTCGAGGTAGAGAGTGCTTCTGGTGATGACGGTGGTGATTACATGATCGTAACCTACGAGGTAGCCAAATTTTCATCCTCCTGGATATACTTGTAGAGGAAAGAGGTAATCCAATGCACCTCGCTTTCGGGGAGTACTAGGATGATGCACCTCGTTCCTTCACTAGCCCTTGGGTTAGAGGACCGAGGGGAGGGTTCCTACACTGAGTCATACTCTACTTCGGAGTATGAGGAGCCGAATAGTTTTATCTCTATCCAGAACTTCCTCAAATCCTTCTTATGGTGGCAATGACCCACCTTCCTTCCCCTAGATGGCTCTTTTAGACAGGACAGATCTCTGACATGAGGAGGTCCTTCAGCCATACTGGTGATAGGGCAGGGAGGACTTCTACATGAGAAAGCCAGGGTGTGAGGATCACTAGAGAAGATATAAAAAGGGATATGGGGAGGCCCTCCATGGGAAGTGTTGTAGCAGGTAGGACCTCTTATCAAGAACGTAGGATTATGGGTGGGACCCCCATGCTTGTTCCCTCTAATGACCTCAATGTGAGGAAGGTCCTTATACTGGTCGAGCCGAACATGGGTAGGACCTTCTGCTGGGTGCTAGTGAAGTGGAGGCAGCCCTCACTCCCCTTATTTCTGAGGCAACGAGGACCTTCGCCCACTGATACGAGGACATGGGGAGGGTACCCACATTGAAGAGTGACCCGATTTGTAACATCCCCATACCAACGGTCTGTGGTGGGAGGGATGACTCCATATATGGTGTAGTGGGAATGGGAGAGACTTTCGTAATGACTGTCACTGTCATGGGGAGGACGCTCATTTGGACTGAAGGTGGCACGGGGAAGACCTCCATGCTGAGCCTAGAAGTGGGGAAAGCTTGTGTTCTCCATGGTAGTGGTACAGTGAGGACCTCTGTACTAGGTGGCATCGCTGTGGGTTGGTCCGCGATGGCCATTTCCTATGTCAGCAACCAAGAGAGTCGACCCAGCCTGCCTGTGGGGCAGTTGGGGCCTCGATCTAGGTTTTTCATATGAACATCCATGTTCAGCATACACAGGGAGTTGGTGATATGTGTCAGCGGTGGCTCGGGCCACAGTATCCGCTGACGTTGACACCCCTTGGCGGGCATCCTCTTCATCTTGCGCCCGACGCTGGCGTCGGGTTAGACATACTGGAGCCGGTGGTGCAGGTGCATGGCTTACCTACTCCCCACCCAGTAAGACTGGGTGGCAGCATTGATGTGGCCGGGTGGGAGCCCTCACTGGGAGCCCCTAGAATGGGACTCTAACGGGGCAGTCCTGGATATCCACTACCTTGTCGGTGTAGGGTATGGAGTCATCGAATCATTCAGGGGATAGGCTCCCAAAACGGTTATATGTTGGGGTGGGGAGCAGTGGCTCCCTGTGCGGCCCTCGGGTGCAGCATTGGCGACAAGGCGCAGACGCCTATGAATCCTGGCAGGACATATCCCGAGTTGGGATAATTCAATACTCTTACCGTTGTATGAGGCCATTGATCACCCTTAATTGGATGACCTCAGACGGAGAGATGGGGCATGGGCGCCCCATGGTCATGGGTGTAGAGTCCGTTGCGGAAGAGGCAGAACCGCACGGGACTGATGTGTTGTCACTACCCCTACCCCTACATCAGTGGGAAGGAAATGACCGAGTTTCGGGTGCAGGAACTTGGTTTCTAAAAGCAGGGAGATTAACTCATCAGTGATGAAGGAAAAAATGAAATCGAAGACCAGTATCCCAGCACCATTCAATCTTCCATGGCTTTTAATATGGATCCACTCTGACAACGTTGCAGACCGGGACGTCCAACATTCTACTGTCCCAAAATCTGGTGAGTTTCACGCCAGGCCCACTATTTTTTGGCGGGACCCGGTGCTAGATATCTGGATTTGGTGAAATACTAATCCACTGATGTCTTGAACACTACTAATCTCCATATTGACGAGAATATATTCATGTCAGGTTCACCATTTCTGTTTCCAATGCTTTAACCGGGGCGTGCGCATCCTTCTGTGGAGGACGCGCAGATGTTGCCCCGCATTTCCACTTTCCAAAGGTGGGAAGCATCTGTTACTTATTTAGGGATGTTTTCTCCTTGATCAAAATGGGAGGATGGGATGTCAATTCTTCCTTCCATGGATTCCTCCTTGAAACTCGTCACCTAGTCTGGGTCTCCCTTATATATTTAAGATGTTGTTCGTGAAACTCTCCCTAGTTCCATATCTTCATTGATACCAGTTAATTACATTGCTTCTGTCGGGACATTCCAAAGGGTCCAGTCAGGGAAGCAACCTTCGGTCAGGGGAGTTGTCACGTTGGACATCACTCACGTGTCTGGAGGCTGGTACGCTAGCGCATCTAGGATTCTTCCCCTTATTATAGGGATTCTCAAGGGTGCGGAATCCCGAGGCATCCCACGTCAGACCCAGGGGATCATATGAAATGGGCATGTATATGAGGTTTTCTTCAGCTTCCCATTTTTAACATAGGGTATGCCACAAGTTTAACATCTAGTGGAGATTGGTCGGACTGACCAGAACACTGATTATAGTGGATCACATGGGTTCAACCTTTGTAGGGAACTCTAATGTTATGGAAAACGTGTGGTTAGATTCGTGATTGGTGTTAAGGGGAATGGGGAATGAGATGGCATGATCCCACCAGGATGTGGTGGCCTAAGTAAGAATTAGGAGGGGTGATGGAGTGTTGAATGAAATGGATGGAGAATGAGATGTAACCGCCATGAGGATAATGATGAATTTGGTCTTGAGCCTCAAAGAGGCATCCTACGTATCCCTGTGGTAGGGAAACAAAGTCATTGTAGTTCGTCTGATGAGGGCTTACTGCCGATTGGGGATTTCAACAGATTACCACTGGATGGGGATCTCGACAGCTTACCGCTGGATAGGGTCGTTATAGCTTACCGTGGAATGGGGTCACAACATCTTACCACTGGATGTAGTTGTTGGTGGATTACCACTGAATGGTGTCACAACGGCTTACCGCTGGACAGGTTCGAACCTCGGGGAGGCTTCCTACGTACCTTATCTAGGAGACAAGGATCAAACCCATATAGTTCCTATGGGATGGGGGTTGGTGAACCGAGGTGGAGGAAGGCCTGGGTTTCAATGGTTGTTGGGCTCGAGCCTCAGGGAGGTTTCCTAAGTACCTTGCCTTGGCAAGGATAAAAGACCTCATAGTCCAGGTGGGTGCAATGTCTTACCACTGACTGGGGGAAACAATGGCTTACCATTGATCAGGGGAGATAACAGCTTAATGCTAATTGAGGTTTATGATTTAGCATCATGTAGGATGGGGGTGAATCGATGTCAAGGAGGACTTGAGGCCTAGATATATGGTGGGATTGAACCTCATGGAGGCTTCCTACGTACCCTTCCTTAGCAAGGATCAAAGACCTCGTAGTTCAGGTGGTGTGGGAACTGACCTGAAGGGGGTCGGAACAACCGGGTGGTGGGCTTGAACCTCGTGGAGGATTCTTATGTACCCTACCTTGGAAAGAATCAAAGATCACATAGTTCATAAGGGGTTGGTGAACCAACGTGAAGATGGTATGGACGACCGGGTGGTGGGCTTGAAACTCGTGAAGGCTTCCTACGTACCCTGCCTTGGAAAGTATCAAAGACCACATTGTTCAGAAGGGGTTGGTGAACCAACGTGAAGATGGTCGGGACGACCGGGTGGTGGGATTGAACCTCATGGAGGCTTTCTACGTACCCAACCTTAGTAAGTATCAAAGACCACATAGTTCAAAAGGGGTTGGTGAACCGACATGAAGATGGTCAGGATCATCGATGGATGGTGGTCTTAAACCTCAGGGAGGCTTCTTATGTACCTTTCCATGGCAAGGATTAAAGACCACATATTTCAGGTGGGTGTGGGGCTTACACTCTAGGCTTTCCGTAGATGATATCATGGTTGATGCTTGCTCTAAGCCCACATGAGTCATGCTCGGTGTGAGAAATAAGAGATAGAAAAGACCTGACGATCACGTTGTGAAAGGTGAATCTATGGGAAATGGTGTGGGTCATACACGTAGTTAGCGAACCAAAGAGGAAATAGGGGATTATGAGTGGTTAGCAGCCCAAGGAGATGAAGATTGGGACTTACTCTAGGATGGAGTCCTAGGTGGTGATGGAGCCCAGCGGGAGCGGGATTTGGCACCCAAGAAGAGAGGAGCAGTAGGGGTGTTGCCTCCTGCAAGGAAAGCGAGGGGCTTACACTAGGGTGGTTGCCCTTTCCCCACAGACAAACGCTGCTCTGATAAAGAGGATATCATTCCATGTGAGGAATGATATCACACCCATGAAGACCAGTGTTCATAGAGAATGTCCGAGACGGGATACCCCATGTGCACGACATAGGGAGAGGTCACAATTTAACGTCATGTGCTGAGGAAGATTGCGCTTGGCAGTTTAACATCCTACAGCTCGGACGTGGTGGGTTTAATCCACACACCTTGGAATTACATAACTGGAACCCTCTAACCTTGGGGAAGATAAGGGATAGGAAACATCGTGGTGGGGGTGTTATGGAGTGAACCATTGGGGGGTCCACGTTATCATGGTTATGCGAAGAAGAAATACTTGTTAGAGTGCCTGTGCGAAGGAGAATGAGGTGAAGCAACGCAATGGTCAATATCGTCCAAGGGACTTTAAAATTTCTCCATGAAATCATGACGGACACATGATAAATGAGTGTGTGACACAGGTGTATCGTACATAAGAGAGGTTAGAACACAGTGCCTCAAGGTGAGTGCAGCACATAGGGAGTATGTCATAGAATGGGCCCGGGAAAAATAGGAAGTCTGCGCACAAGATAGAAGGTTTGCGCGCAAGACGAAGAGGTTGCGCGCAAGAGGTATGGGTGGCACTAAAGATGGAAGGGTTTTGCACAAGATGGATGGGTTGAGCACAAGGGGGACCAGTGGCGTGCAAGATAGAAGGGTTGCGTGCAATATGGAAGTGTTGCGCACAAGATGGACAGGTTGCGTGCAAGATGGTAGGGTAGCACGCAAGTTGGACTGGTAGCATGCAAGATGGAAGGGTTGCGCACAAGACTGATGATTTGCATGCAATTTCAACAGACTGTGCGCAAGAGAGACTGACTTAGCGGGGACTTGCGCACAAGAGGGGACCCCTTATGTGCAAACGACTTAGGGAAAAACAAAATTCTCAAGGATCTGAGGGGCCGTCCGAAGGCCCCCCTGTGGGACCTGTCGTGCAACAAAAAATACCTGAAGGCCATTGGTTTTTCGCTCATTCACGGAAGATGGGGTTTTGTGCAGCCGAGCAGAGCTTCGTCTTTGGTTACCATCCTTGAAGAGTGGGGATACGGTTCTTTTTATAGCTGGTGTCCTCAAAGTAGCATGCAAGATCATGGCATGCAAACCCCGTTCGATGTCACCTTGGGTGCGGAAATGGGGCTGGGTGTCAAAACAGACATTCGACGTCACCTTGGGTGTCGAAACGGGGTTGGTCGCGCGAACCCCCGTTCGACATCGTCGTGGGTGCGGAAAGAGGGTAGGGTGCGCAAACCCCTATTCGATGATGCCTTGGGTGCGGAAACAGGGCTGGAGTGGCCGGTCGCAGAGGGCGGTGGATTGGGTGCGGAATGGAAGGTTGGTGCCCAAACCCCCGTTCAATGTCACCTTGGGCATGGAAACGGGGCTAGGAGTGCAAACCCCTATTCAACGATGCCTTGTGTGCATAATTGACATCAGGCATGCAATCCCCCATTCGACGGAATCGTGGGTATGAAAACAGGGTTGGGCGCGCAAACCCAAGTTCAACGGCACCGTGGGTGCAGAAATAAGGCCAGGGCGGCCGGGCGCGGAGGGCGGCGGTTTTGGAGCATAAGGGAAGGATGGCATGCAACAGTTTGCGTGCCAGAAGTCCTCTGGTGCGCACCTTCCAAATCTGGCATGTTCCCACCTCCTGGGCCCCAGGATTTCCTTTTTTGCATCTCAGATTCCTTTGGTGCTCTTTTACCCACTCGATGTTTCCCTTCTCTAGATTTCGGCGTCAACACATATCTTAATGGATTCCTATAAGTGGTAATGAAAACTGGAAGAGATTAACAATAATGCATAGAAATATGTTCTATTTCTATGGGATGAATGATCACATTTAATGATTCTATTTTGAGGCTATAGAATATATTTCATATTATGAAGATTGAAGAGTTGTAAATTAATGTATTCAAACATATAATTTGAGGTATGGTTATCATTCTAATCCCCATAACCATACTAATTAATCATCCTTCAATTAGAATTTAGCATGTGTGAAATGATTAATAAGTTCCATTAAGAAGAAAATTTAATAAGACACATAAATAATACTCTTAAGATAAATGTAATATTGAAATGTGTTAAAAATATACTAATAAATCACAAGCCTTTTTGAGAAAATAGATATGGTTTTCGAGGTAAGAGATGAAGATATCACATTTTCCTATAACTAGATAATTTCATGTAAAGGGGATGTATCAAAGAAGGCATGTTATCCTTGAAAGGATAAGAAAAATATAAAGTTGTCTTAGAGAAAAAAGGTAAACATGTTTTTAAAGGATAAATCCTTAATAGAAAACTACCCAAATATGATAATACTGTGAACTAGGTTTTGTATAAAAAAATGATCCTCGAAAGTGTAAAATGAATTGGATTCTATAAAATATATTTCAAACCTATAGATGGGCTCCGATGTGAAAGGTAATATAAATTTTGTGGTCCATTGATACTAAACATCCTTCTCAACATAAAGAGTATAGAAGGTACTCATCTCCCCTTAAGAATTAAATGATCCTAACATGTTTAAAGAGGTGTAGGACTCAGGGGGAGACATAATTGATGGAGTAAATTTTCTCAAAATTAGATGAAATTAATGTGGAATTAGATTTGAAATTTATCTAGAAATTGCAAGAAGAAAAGGGTTGTTGAATTATTTCAGGTATAGTTTTGTTCCAAGCCGAAATCTGTATTAAAGGTTTAAGTTTTCATGATGAAATTTATTATGAAAGGACTAATTTAAATGAAAAATATTACATATGGATGTATCTAAATTAATCTACTACACTATGATAAATATATTCTAAAATAACAGTTTATAAGTCATGTGGTCTATGTAATTAATCCACTAAGATAGAAGAATTGACTGAGGTATCAGTAAGGGTGGATCTTGAGTATTTTTGTCCGCATTCTAACATGTTGTATTAGTTTTTTCATCTTTTATTTTATTAAAATTTATTAAATAAAATGATCTACTAAAAATGGTATCCTCAAAAATGATAAATATTTTAAATATGTAGTGTTGAAGTCAAGGGCGAATTAGAGTTGATGTTTTGAATACTATAAAAGCTTCATCTCTGATTAAAAGAGTCTATAATATCTAAGATGAAATAGAATATAAATGGATTTATATTATTGATATTAATAATTTTAATATTTAATATATCAAGTGGTATGTAATTTAAACTTTTTTCTTTAAAATTTTTGTTATAACATGGTTGGTGTGAGTTTAAATCATAGTATGTGTTGAGAAAATGAAATTTAAAGGATTCTATGAATTTATCAAACCTAGCGAGTTACATGGACATACTTGAAGGTGTTAGCTAATACTCTTGTTTCCTACACCAAGCCATGGATTTATAATTCAAGATAATTGTTTAACATCTGATGTACTAAGTGGTAATTTTACTCAATTACATTCTTATGAGACTGATGTAGCCATTGTTGAACATATTGGTTCAAATATTTTATAAGTAAAGGATTATGGATTTATAAAAATTAAAATTAAAAATTTGGAATAGTGTATATAGGAATGATGAAAAGTATATTTTTTCATGGGTGATAAATTTTAATATCCAATGGATATTTAATGGGTTGAGATAAAATTTAATAATAACATTTTTTTGTTGATAATAATGGAGAGAGTTAAAATTGAGTTATATTTAATGGGATATTATCAACTAAATACAAGGGGAGGATTACTGGACCTCTATGAGTTTGAAGTGTATTTGTTGAAAATATTTTATGTATGATTTTTTTTAAACATGATTAGATTTATTGGTAAGGATTGGAGGATAGTTATGGATTCATTCAATCTATGATATTTAAGTTGGATGAATTCAGGTTGACGTTATTTGAGAAGTAAAATACATATATATGTAGAGGTTCTTATTTTGTTGTGTCTCATGGAATTGTGCTAATTGAATCCCATGTTGTAGGAGTTATGTTTTTTATGGTTTGAGATAAGGACTTACAAAAAAAATTGGGTCATCCCACTCAAATCCTACATTAGAGTAGCCTCTAAACAAGATAGTGACCAAGCTCAAAAACACCACATAACCAAGTGGGTGGAAGGAATGGGGGACTATTTTTTTACATAAGATAAATGAAAATAATCTGGTTAATTTCTTTTCTAAAAATAAAATAATAAATGAAATGGGAAAATTAAAAATAAAAATATTTTGATATGATAGAGAGATAAAGTGATAAATTTGATCTATATTTTAATTTTAATATTAGAGTTGATAAAGTGAATAATAAAAGGGGTAAATATGAATCAAATATATGAAATTATGTATATAGATATCAGATGATGTAATTTTTAAATAGAAATAGAGAGAAAACATCGTTTGATCAAGGAGTTCAGAAATAAATTGAAATGAGCCCCTATTTCTCCCACCCTCGGGTTGAGAGGTTTGTATTAATCCCTTAATTTTAACAAATATTTTGAAACTATGTCCTCCATTGATTTTTTTTGTCTTAAAAGACCCACCTCGCATAATATAATGGTTGTAATCACCTGTCTCTCTTGTTTATCACTAGTTGTTGCAAGAAACCCATTGAATAAGGGGTGATGAGAAAATAAGGAATTTGTTGGAAAAATTCCATTTCAATGACACTCTCTTATATCAAAGGAAATAACAAGATTATATATATATATATATATATATAAGAGATAATTAGAGAAAGATAATTGAGAATTATCTCCTTGGGAGATGGATTAAATATTGAGAACAAATCGCTAGAGATCCATCATTGAGCTGTTTAAAGAATTATTATAGATCTTAGAATCCAGTAAGAACATATATTTATATCCTATAAATCATTATAGAACATTATGGAATTATTCATGGTCATTTAGCACTATCAATTTCCATTTAAGAGTGGTGGTTCCCATAGAGAGAGCTTCGATAACAAGAATCACCTCCACTAGATAGCCCTTAATGCCATCGGCTGGCTAGACGGCTTGCTGATGATTAATAACACTGAATTCTTTCATCAACTAGTTGGAATTACTCTTTTGGATCACTAGTGGACACCTATAGAATGAGGATTCTACTTTATTCACTATTAGCTGGTATGTGGCTCTACACTAGCTAGACAGTGATCCCTACTACTACACCTTCAACACGTGGCCTTTATGATTCTTTATAAACCTTAAATTATTCCTTGATTATTCCTTTCATAAATTCAATACATTCATTTAGACATAAATTGAAAATCTAAATCCTCTTTAATATCTTCAATAAGGATCATTAATATCATTAATATATTATCACAAATCCATGACTTAGTATTAAACATAAACACTAAAACTCACTCAAATTAAAACATTAGAAATATAGAGAGTTTTTTATATAATAAAAACATCATGAGATTGAGAGAGAAGTACAGCAATATCCCCTTTTATGATCACAAAAAATTAAGATAAAAATACACGTCGTGTGAAATTCATGAGTTAAATATATGTTCAAAGTAATTAAAAATGTTTGGCTTGTTGAGGAAGCCAGACTCTTCTTACTTCCATCAGATGGCCGATAATCCTACATTGATTGCCCAATGAAAACCTAGAGTGTGAGGATACTACAGCCTTCACCACTATCTGGTTGGTCACTCTGCATTTTCTATCTGAAGCTACCTACTACTATAACTTCAACAAATATCTATTTTAGATTCTTTTTTATCCTTAAATTGATCATTGGACTATCCTTGCATAATTTCAACACATAAATTTAAAATTAAATTAAAACTCCAAAGACAATTTGATATCTTTAAGAAGGAACCTTAAAATATTCTATATACAATCACAAATCCATGATTTAGTATCCAACATAAACAATAAAACTGAATCAAATTAAAATTTTAGATACAGAGATATTGTTTTTTATCATTAAAACGTCATGAGAGAGGGAGGTAAAACAATCTCCCCATTTTTTATGATCGGTCGGAATTGCACGACGGCCTTCATTTTTTTATTATTTTTGATAATCCACCTTTCAAGGGGTGATGTGGAACCCTTATAAGGCCCGAAGTCTTAGAGACAATTACATGACCAGTAGGTCTTAAAGGGAATCACCCAAACAAGACACTTGGAACTACTCCACCCCAGTATATGTCATGATATCAGCACTCCACCATCGCAGGGCTGGTCAAATAGTTGTCCTATACAATGTTTCAGAGGCATAGTACCAATGTCAAATTCATACCCTTTCATTCTTCCAATTCTGGTCAGCTCTGCTCAAATGAATGTGCCTGCCCTGAATCCTCATCTGAATAAGTGTCCCTTGTAGTCAAATTGGTACATCTGCATTCAAGTGTAAATTAAGATTTAATGATATATTCCATGTAATTTAGGATGATAAAGATTATTATATTCAATATTCTTAATATATTAAAAAATATAACTTAAACAAACATATCCCCCTGTTAATTAAAAAACTCTTTTCCCAATAATAAGAAAATTATCCCCCATAAAATACCAAATCACATCTACCCCTTTGTGATTATAAAAAAGAAAATTAGGATATGGAAAAATAAGTATATATCAATAATATAATTCCTCATAATGAAAATTAACTATAATATACAATACAATATCCCCCTTAATGATTATAGTAGCATTAAAAACCAAGATAATACAATAAGGGATTTAAATCATGGAAAAATCATAAGGTAGAAAGAAGTAAACCACATGATATGGATTAAATATTTAATTTTTTTTAAAATAATCATCTTATAAAAAATAAGGATATTCAAATAGTCTTTTCAAAAAGATTTCAAAAAATAAAAATAATAGTATAAGAGTTATTATCAATATTTCAAAAAGATGGAAATATTTAAAAAAAGAAATTTTAAAATAAATGAAAAATAGATTTTTAAAATATAAGAAAAATAAATTTAAAAAATAGAATAAAAAAATTAAAAATAGAGGAAAAATAAATTTTAAAAGATAATAAAAAAGAAAATCTGAAAAAAAAAATAGGATAAATAAATTTGAAAAAGAAAAGAGAAATAAAATTTTGAAAAAAATAAGATAAAATAAATTTTTAATATGAGATAATATTGATTTTAAAACATTTTTAGAGAAATAAAGAAACAAAAAAACTCTCTTCTTTTAAGAATAAAAAATCTTATAAAATATAGATAAATAGAGAGAACAGATCAAGAAATAAAATTCAAGATTTAAATTAACATTAAGAGAGATCAAAAAAACTTTTCCCGCATAGATCATCCCAAAACTTTACTATATAAGGCTCTCCATCAATTTGATAATTTAATAGTGATCTCAATATGTAATAATAGATCAATAATATCAATATTTTATAGAAAATGTTTATTATAAATCAGCCATATTTTATGATAATTATTACTATTGGAATAACCCTATAATATATGAAAATAAAGTAATTTTTAGTACCTAAATTTTGGGTCTAACAAGGTCAGCTGAAAGAAATCAGGAACCCAATGTTATTTATAAAAAAATTTACATGATTTATATAAGATGAAATATGAATATATTTAGGTCTTTTATATCTATAATTTTTACAATATCACTCATAAATAAGATTCCCAACTTTATAATAATAATTATAAAACATTTCTTGAGAGAATAAATTTAAAAAAATAGTATTTTCTAAAGAAAAATAATTATATGAAAAACCAAACACATGTTGATTCTTTTTTTGATGTTTAAAACCGAAAATAATATCAAGATATTTTTTCCATGATTCAATTGTGTGAGAGTATTTTTAAGATTATTAATTTGAATTATAAATTCTCAACATTTACTCTTTATGGTAATTTCCAAACCAAATCATATTTTACTTTGTAAATAATATCATTTTTATAATTGAGTTTATTTTTTCATTAATAACTTTTAAATATTTTGAGTTGAGATCTTTTTATTTTGAAAGGATTTTATCACCCAAAAAATTATAATTTATTTTTTTTATTATAAATAAAAGAATAAGGTGATGATTAAGAGAAATAATAATACTGATAAGGAGAGTGATAAATAGGATAATTAACCTCATCGCCTTCCTCGAGATGTTCCATGAGGCAGTTAGGACTTGATTATCTTGAGGAGGCTGAGTCAAGAGAGTCATAACTATCACTCTAGGTTTATACTTTAAGATCTTTCTTAACTTTATTTTTTTATATTTTTTTATATATGTGTAATTATACTCAAATATGTCCCTTATTTTTTCATCCATATCATGTCACATTCAATGATTTAATTTTATTTTATTTTTTGGAACTATGGGATGTTTTCTTATTTTTTAAAAATTTGTTCAATATCTTGGTCAAGAGTTCAATATGATATTCATTATTCAATTAATATTTATCCTCAATATATTTGAAAGTAATTTTTCTTTTTTATTCATTGGATTCCTTTATTTCTTTTTATTATTTATTAAATTGACACTTCATAGTGATTTTGTAGGTCAGGAGGGAGTCAATTAGCTCCTCAAGTATCATATTTTGTATATCGTTCTCTTCTTCTAAATATATCACCTTTATTACCAAAGTGTTAGGAAATGCTCAAATAATATTCTTTACTAAATTTTATATATTCATATCATAACTAAAAGACGTTATAATAATGAAAATATCAATAAAATGTTTAAACATATCAGTTATATAATCCTTTAAATGCATGGTTATACTACCAAATTATTTTATACACATATCTAATCCAGTGTATTAAAATTTATTCATGCCTTCATGTGTGAGTTTTATGATTTTATAGATTTCATGAGTGGTTTTTCTTGTAGATATGTGACTAAATTCATTTTCATCAAAAATGTAATGAAGAATGTTTAATGATTTTCCCCTAATTTCAAAAGTTACAATATCTTGAGGAGTAAATTTATCTTCTTATTATTTTCTAGGAGTCTATTTATGCATAAAAATTTTCCAAACTAGATAACCTATGATATTAATAAATTTAGACATGTTATTTTTCCATTAATATTAATTTAAACCACTAAAGAACAGAGCACATAACAAAGAGAGTCTTTCAAGATAATCTTGACTATAAGATTCCATTTATAAAATAAATCATTGATACCAATTAGGGTTTTTAAAAAATAAATAATCCCTTTAATACCTAGTCTTGGTTGGATATAATATAAATGTAAATAAAGGGGTGAATTTATTTTTTTAAAATAAAATAATAAATGAAAACTTAAAATTCAAAACAAAAAATAATTGATACAAAAAAGTGATAAAGTGTTAAATTCGTATTATAAAATCAATACCAAAGTTGATTAAGAGAGTTAACATTGTTAAAAACTAACGAATCATATTTATTTAGTATTGATATTTGAGATCAGATGATGCATTGTGTGAATATAAATAATGACCAAACACAATTTGATAATTGAGTTTGGAAATTTCTCATTGGGTTACCCTACATATCATCGCCTTAGGATGATATGTTTATATTATTCCCTTTATTTTAGTGGATATAAATAAACCATACCCTCCATTTATTTTTTTGGTTTTATCAAGAAACCCATATCCCTTACTTCAATGATATTAAGAACCTATATCCCATTCTTTTTAATAGTTGCATCAAGAAACTTCTTGTAGAATTTTGGATGATAAAAGAAAGATTTTCTTGGCCCAAATATGTTATAATGCTGCTCTATTTTCTCCCAAAGTATAGAAAAATATTTGATAGAAATAGAGATAGAGAAAGGTGGGTGAGATCCTTTAATAAATATAATTGAGAATTTTTCTTTAAGAGAGGTCTAGAAGATTGTGAAGAAGTCACTACAGGTTCGTTGTTTAGGCAATGAGAGATTTTTTATTGATATTTCAAGCCACCAAGAACCTATATTTATAGATCCGGATCTTCCCGGAACATTTTTAAATTCTTCTAGGTTATTAAGAACTATAAAATTTCATTTAAGAGTCGTAGTAACCATAGAAAGTTCATTGATAAACTGAATCGGCTCCATCGACTAGTCATCAGATGCTGCCAGCTAGCCAGTAGGATTTTTAAGGATTCCCGACTATACCTATTTCCACAAGATGTGAAGTTATACTCCATTGGTTATCTAGTGGAATTCTGGTTCATGATGGTTCTATTTTACTCACCATAGTATTCCTGGTAGATATACATCGGCTAGCTGGTATTGACTTCTACTACACCTACAATAAGAGTCCCTTTCAGATTCATTCTAATCCTTCAATTTATCCTTGAATATTTTGTGAATAACTTTAACATATCCATTTTTACTTAAATTGAAACACCAAATCATATTTAAGATATTTAAGAAGGATCCTTAATATCATTTTTATACCATCACAAATCTATGATTTGGTATTCAATATAAACATTGAAACTCACTAAAATGAAAATTTTAGATGTTTAGATGAGGGTTTAAGATCACGAAAATATCATGAGAGAGAAATAGAGGTATAATTTTTTGCATGTGGGAACCTTTTCATGGAAACACAGGTATGTTTGAAGGTAGGTAGCAAGAGTGTGGTTAAGAATGTATGGGAAAATAGGTTTATAACATATCATGTGCGGGGTAGTATAGGAAATAGTGAGTGAGAAATATCACCAGTCTAACTTGATTAAGTAGTTGAGGGAAAAAAGAGTAATATTAAGAGTTTCCCATTAAATCATTAATCTAATAAGGGATTTGTGAGTAGTGATACACTGTTCATATTTTATTTAAAGTATTTAACATGTGTATCTTACTAAATGAAATGATAATGTCTTGATTGTCTTCAGCCTCTAACTTTAGAGTTCCCACATGAATGAACTCAACACAAGCACTCAAACTAATAACCTCTTAGGATATCATCAGCACATTATAATATATTTCTTTAAATTTTAAACTTTCATGGAAATATCACAATGTTGTTTCACTTGGTTTAGTGATTTAGAGGATCTTTATAACCTGAAGGACTTCGAATAAAATGGTACAGTCAAGTCTCATCGATCTTATGGGGTTCAAGTGAGATGAAAATGATGTCTTCAAAACCATATCAGCTAAAATTTTGAAGATGTGTGATTTAATGAAAAATAAATGATAAGTATTTGATGACATTAAATGGAATAAAATCCAAGTTAAATAACAAAATATGGAAACAACTTCTAAAGAAGGTTAAAAATCATGGAGTATTTCTCATTGCTATTGAATCAAGGATTTCCACAAATCATATTATTGAGAGAATTAAAAAAAGGGAATAAAATTGAGATGTTCTGGGGTCTATATTTGAAGTTTTGGAAGTAATTACATATATTGATATTGTGGTTTTTGATATGGTGACTTCTTGGTGGTTCCTTATTTTCAAATAAGGAAACATTCTATAGTAGTAATATTGAAGAAGGAGAGCCATGAGATTGAAATAAGTTCCATATATTTAATATTGAAATTGTTTTGTGTTATTTTTCATTTACTTATAAGAATACCTAAAGATGAAATAGAAAAAAATGATAGGATCTGCACCATTCAATATTATTTGTAAAAGAAGATAAGAGATCTCCATTGTGATATCTCGAAATAGTAGAGATAGGTGGAGCTCGACCCTTAAATACCCTAATACACCTTACTCATATAAGGAGGTTCTTATTTAATGGAGGTAAAGATTTTATTCATTGAAACATATAAGGTTATAAAGGGTAGGATTTGATGCAATCCAACACAAGAAATGGATTCCATAATTTTTCTTAAAAGATAAAGAATCGACATCTCTTCAAGAACATTCCAAATGTTACGGTGTTTCCATGGCATCTCATGGATAAGATATTATAGAGGATATTTTTATAACTAACCTAAGAAAGAGAAATTGGAGTTTAAAAGAGAACCAATAAATATTCGGTGAAAGCCTCCGAATAAGAGGTGATGTTTTTCATTGGCATGATTGCCAATTGATTTTACTTCTAATGTGGTGATTATATGAGGGAAGTGTGAGGGAAGTGATCCTATGAAGATAATTCATATAACCCAAATCATTATAATGGAATTGATCATAGATAGGAGGGACATATCCTAAAACCAACAAGAAACATGATTAGTGGATTTGGTGCATCAGTGCACTATTGGTTGCATTCTCATTATACTATCCCATTTTGGTGAACCAAGTAAAAATTAATATATCATGATTCTTTCATTTTTTTAACATAATATGCATCATCATTAGATAATGTTGGTAAAAATAATCAAAAGACAAATTTATATATAACAGTTGGTCAGGTAATTGGATCAATATAAACACTAGAGAATAAAACAAGTGACCCTTGTAACTAAGAGGTCATGATCCATTTCTATAGGAAGAACTTTGAAAAGCATCCATACCCTGATTCACCCCCTCCCCCTCCCTCAAGGTATGTAATATCTATTTGGAATAACAATGTTTATATTTTATTTCAGAGTCTATGTGTCATTAGTGATAAGTCTAGTTCATCAAAATATTCCATTCTCAAGATCACTAAAGACATGACTCCCTAAATAACAAGGAAATACACACACACACGCACACTATAATACAAAATGTAAAAATATAATAGCTCCCCTAAAATCCATTAACCACCAACCAAGTTCCCAATAGTCCTAAAGCCTCAAATTATGAAGGAGATCAACCGCATCCCCCCCTAATTATGGGTAAATCAGTTATATAGACACCTGAAATAGTATATCTACCTTGAGATATCAATATGATTTTCTCAACATCATATCTATAACATAACCACATATACAGGAAATGAGGGAAATGGTATGCTAGTTTTCCATCATGTTGGCCTTCTCGATCAGAGTTTTTTGGGTTAAACCTAATAAAACTACCCGTGGGTAGTGGTTTCATATAAAATGGTATATTTATTGATGAAATAATATTGATTTAAAATAAGAATCAACTCACAATCCCATTCCCTTTTCATTTACCTCATAAATGTCTGATATTAATAATCTATAACTCGAAATGATAATAATTCCCATTGTTTATACCATCAAAGTATCCTGGGACACTAAATAAATATTCTAAATAACTAACCCATTTCAAAACACAACAGAACTCTAGGAAAACACCTATAGGGAAAATAATATCATAAAACCACCCCCACCTAGGAAAAAACTTTTAAGAATAGTCATTCCAAAATATGTCCAATATATCACATATTATTCCATTGAGAAGAATAATTCAATCTGATATTTTCATGTAAAATAATGTATCATAAACCCTTGATAAAACCACATCATAAAATTTTCCATGTAACTGTTGACATAAACATTAACATCACCATAATCACTATCAAAATATTCATCAAAATCCTAATATAGTCATCACCAATAAATAATCATCAATTCATAATATATATCATCATCATTTAGTTAAGGATCTCATATTGTAAATAAATTTATGTCAATTCCATGAGACCATCCTTTGATTGATAACACATCAACGTTGGATATCCTTCTATTAGTAATTCCATATTTTCTATGTATTAAACTATAGAATATATTGTGCCTCTATTATTTAATATGAAATATGTACCCATCATCCCTTATAATAAGGAGTAGAAGAAATATAGTATTTTAATCAGGAATCTTTATAAAAACCTCATGTCGTAACATTAAACTAATTCTATATTAATCCTGAGTATAATTCCCATGATTATGGGTCCCACTTAAAGCAACTCGTACGTCACAATCATTAAAATCTACATTTTATTACATATGATACCATCCACATCTGAAATCATAATTTATAATTTTCATCAGTTTCAAGGAATAAAATTGAAAAATGATGGGTTATATCATGTTCTACTCAATAGAATAGTCAAAGTAGTCTCATTATAAATAATTTAGGACAGTTCATTATTGTCTTGTAACCCTATTTTTTTAAGAAGTCCAAAACACCCCCTAAAATTTACTTGAACACCCCCAAATTATTTCCATCATAGTCTATGGAGAAAATAGAGTGACTAAGTATTATTTTTTTCAAATTGGATACCCTAAGAAAAATACACATTTTAATGATTTTTTAACACAAATGAATCATGTGAATCCCAAGAATCATGTTATAGTTTCAAATTACTTATCATATATTATCATTGAATTATTTATCTTGATATCGGGATCTCAAGGTAACAAACAAGTTATGAATCTGACATCATATGAGAAATATATCTGCTTAAAAATTGAAATAATATAATAATAATATATTATTATTTTAAATATATATATATAAATTTTATAAGAGGTCACTAGTTCGAGTCTAGATTCCTTGCATGTGTGTTATATATTTTCTTGATATATTTTAATTTCCCCTCCCATTAGTTTTCAATTATTACTATTATTTTTCTCCCACTTTCTTCATTTCACTATCACCTAGGGTTCTTATACTCCCCTCTCTTTTTTATTTTCTTCTCAATACTCTCCACATCCCATCTTGAAAGTTTACCACATCACTTGAGGATATTAGCTAAACCATCACTCTGTCCTTACTACCCATACCCACCACCACCTTCATCCAATCAACCACCAGCAATACCCCAAGCTGCCAATCTCCTCTTTCATTCCCCCTTGTACCACCCCGTTATGTTAACCTCCCTCACCTACTATTATTGAGGTGGTTTTTTACCCCATTGATATCCATGTATTGGCATAAAATTTTCCAATATAATTAAAACAAATTATAAACAAAAGAATCAAAAAAAAAACAAATTCCAAAAATCAAAAGATTTGGAAACTATTTCTCAATATACCAATGAAACTTGAGTGTTTTCATATTTTCTATTTATATATATACATATATATTATATAAAGACACAAAAATAAAAAATTAAATAGTATTTAACTATTTTTATATTTGATATTAATTTAAACAATGTGTACTGAAAATATTACATAAAATAATACTCAAAATAACCTTTTATAAGGGTGTGGTACTTGAAAACATTTTCGAATTTTTTATGTGGGATTCAAACACCTATCTCCCATCATTTAATGAATAATATATTATTTATAATAACACATTAATGATAATAAATTATTCATATTAACATATTTTAAATAAATTATTATTTTTTATAATGAATTAAATATTAGCTAATAAGGACATTTTAATGATTATTGAAAATAATATTATTATTCTTAAAATGATAATTCATAGTAAACAAATGCTTTCAAATAAATCATTTCATAATAAATATATAATTATTAATAATTTATAATAATGAATATAAAAAAATTAATAATATAGTTAATTTTATTTTTATAAATAATTTTTAATAATTAATAATCAAATTTATATTAGTTATACAATTATTTGTTTGGTTAAAATAATAATAATAATATTAACTATTATTATTATTAAAAAATAATGTTGTGTGTCATATAATTTATTTTTTTTAATATATTTATTAATAATAATACTAATAATAATGATAATAATAACAATGATGTAAATAATAGTATTATTATTATATATTATTATTAAGTAAAATAATTATAATAAAATATTATTATTATTATTATTATTAAATGTAATATTTTTTTGTTGAAATATTTATTATTTTCTTATTATTTTAAACTAAATGATAATTATATTATCATTAAATATTATTATTTTTAAATAATAATAAAGTGCATAAATTATTTTTGACTTAATATTATATTTAGTAATAATTAATATATTGTATTTTAATTATTCTATATTTTTACCTATTTTTTAATAGTTATTATTAATTATATCTACTATATTGCTAATTTCATTAATATTTATTTATATTCATTTTCTTAACTACATTATTATTTAAATTAATAATTATATTATTTATACCATCATTAATATTTATTATTGTAATTTTTATAAATATTTAATAATATATTTAATATTTTAAAAAAAATTAATTACTAATATTTAATAATAATGAGTTAATTAATAATATCAATAATAAAGTAATGATTAATATAAAAATGAAAAAAAAAATTAGCCAGAAGCAAAGCTCCTGACCTTTTACTGAAAGATAAAAGAAAATGATAATAAGAGAATGTATGGGGTAAAATAAAGACACATTACCTCATCTGGAAACCCAGTTTAAGAGTTATAAAAGAAATATCATTTTCATAACCATAGTAAGAATCATCAGTAGTTTCCCATTCTGACTATGAGTGAGCCTAATTGAGAATCCTACCCATCATTGCATTAGACCCTTCTTGCTCAAGGGTGGATTTTTCCTTTAAAGACTTAGAGGATTGGCTATTAGAAACATTCCTTAGCATATTGAAGTAATCCTTTTGTGGCCTTCTTTTTAGATGAGCCATATTTTCCCTTTCATTTCTGCTCATCTTTCCCCTTCCATTAATGACATCATCCACAATGGAAATGGATCCTCCAACACCTAAATGAAAAGTGTTGTCCAATAAAACTATATGCTACTCCTTATCACTTTCATCACTTGAAATGTTACCCCATTTAACAATCTATAAGGAACTAGAATTTTTCTAGGCATCCTTGATAGCTTTGTGAATGTCAAACCCCTCAGACTGATGCTGCAAGATCTCACTCTGCCTAATCTACTGAGGATTCAAAGAAGCACTAAAATATACATCAATAGGAAGAGAGATAGAAAAAATACCTTACTTATAACTAATTATATATCCCACCTATGTTTCTTCACCTAGACTTAGAAAATCAGAATGACCCTCAATCCTATCAGATGAGTGTTCATATGGAGAGCCAGTCGGACATACCCCACTAGGAGAAGCATCCACATTAAGAGTAGTGGGACCACAAGGTTCAAAAATCATTCATTGTTCAACATTAGGAGTAGAAACACCATCACTTGATGTTTCATCCTCTTAAATAACTTCTCTATCATTTGATGGTCTACTATTATCAGAATCCAGAGATTGGTCATTTAAAAGCAACCCCTTTCCCTTCAAATTAGGCATATGAGAATTTTTATCATAGTCCTACACATAAATCCCATTTGAAAAGGTACTTCCAGGAACTAGTGTACTTGACAACACTTTTGGTACCCCATGATAGTGAGAAGCTGAGTGACCCTTCATCCCACACCTTTCATAGGAGACCTTCCTCCGAAAAAACTCCAACGAGTAATAAGAAGCCATACAATCATTACAAAAAAGATGATTTCTTTCATATTACACATAAATTTGAATATCATATGTGGGAATGGATAAAGTTACCTTATCAATAATGTTGGATCTGAGATCCACTTCCACTAACATCCTGGAGAAATGTCCAAACTACACAAAATCGATTTCCCTATCAAGAGGTATGGGAGTCCCAATTATCATACCAATATCATGAAAAATACTTGAATTCCAAATGAACCAATTAATTCTATGACGACAAACCCATACCTAATTGAAGGCAGTTATTTCCCCTAATACATTAAAATACAAAGGCCATTCATGCATATTAATTCATCTTGGCTTCAAGAGTAGAGAACCAGTGGTCCATGCCAGAAGTTTATAATTATCCGAAGAGAAGAGATGGGGAAAATAAACCAAAACCAAGGGAGGCACACCACCATTATGAGAATACCCACAAAAATAAAATGATTTAGACCAAACCCTCCAAATTTTAAGGATTCTCGCCTTTAGGATAAACAATCCACTTAATTAGGCAGTGTTTCCCAGTTTCTAATCTCTCAACAAACACCTCCAAATTCACCTCTGCATGTGCCACCGAACCCTTTAGAATGATCCTTCCGATGAAAGAGTCCTTGAATGATGCCAAAATCAACCAAACACCATCATATTTCAGATCTGAAGACACATTTGTTCTTCCAATCTGAACTGAATCAATACTTTATGATCTTCTCGCATCATTCCTTAGAACAACACTTGAAGAAAGATGAGTGCCTTATAATCCAACCAAACACGTATTAACTCTCTGATCATCTAGAAAATTTGTCCTTAGATATTCCCTATGAACTACATGAATATCTGTAATAGAAACACCCACATGATTCACCACCACATCTTGATGATTTCCTCCATCTCTAGTCAGCAACACCCCTCCATCTAGCCTTATATCAACCCTCCAAGAATCAAGATCAAATGTTTACTCATCACCTACCTGATTCACTATAACATCTCGATGCCCTTCACCTTCTCAATTCAGCAACAGATCTTCCATCTGAGCAACATCCTCACTTCTAGCAATGAGCACAGATCCTAAGTAATATCGAAATGGCATGGTTGAAAACCATATATCCCACAAGAAATTCCATTGGCGCGGTGCTCCTAATCCCTCATCCTCTGCTAATGATTAGTATAATACTTAATAAGGATTAGGTTCATATATTTTTTAAATTCTAAATATTCTGTTTTCAAAAATTAATATTAGTTTCAGGTAAATTAGTTTTTTATTATATTTATGACATTAATTTTATGTTTAACAATTTTTTATTTGTTTAGACATTGTGTCAAATTTCATTAAATTGTTTTTAAACATTATAATTTATAAGATTTCAAAGTCCCCTAATTGATTCATAATAATGTTTCAGGTATGAGACTTTGAAAGTCTATAAATTATAGATCAAGAATATATTATGACTAAAATTTGAAAATTTGACTAAATATTAAAATAATAACTACAAATAAAAATTATTTTTAAAAGAAATTAATGAAAATTAATTTCAATGACATAAAATATTATTGTTTCAAAAAATAACATTTGTATGTATAATTTTTTTGGATATATTTTTTGGAGTAAATTAAAAAATATATTTTTCTGACTTTCATTTCATTTTCAATTAATTTTTATTATCACAATCAATGTTGTAAATTGCATTTAGACTTTGTTTACAAAATATTTTATATGCGTGTTATGTTTTTAATCAATAAAGTTTATATCATTTAACTTAATTTTGGTTTACTATATTTATGAAATTATTTTTATTTTTAATTATTTTTTATATGTTTAGACCATGTTTTATGTTTTATTTTGATTTTTATTTTAGATTAGATTTTATAATCTTTCAAAGTTACCAATTCTAAAATAAATATGTTCTGTTATGTTTCAAGTAGGAGACTTTTAAAGCTTATAAAATATAAATTATAAGTAAAATATCAGTTTAATTTTAAAAAATGACTAAATGTATAAAGAATAATTGAAAATAAAAAATCATAAAAATACTATACAGTGAATAGAAAAATGATACAAAACTTTATTATTTAAAATTTTTGATTTCATACATTAAGAAAATTCCAAGTTGGAAACATTGGAAGCCTATAAAATATAATTTGTAGATACACTCTAAGTGGAATTTAAAACAATGAATGAACACTTCAAAAATAATTAAAAATAAAAAGAAATCATAAAAATTGTAGACATAAATTAATTTAAACAATACAACGCAATGGTGTTTCAATATCTACCTTTTATAATTAATTGTTTTCTCATAACATTTTTTATGCTTAATGGTTATTTAAAATTAATAATATTATTAAATATATTATTATGAAATAATGTTAAATACATAAATAATTAGATTATATGAAAACAGTTATAGTTATTCTTAATTATTTCTAATTATTTTTGAAATTTATTATTCACTACGTTATTAATTATATTAATAATTATATTATAATTTGGTATTATAAATTAATTTATTTAATTTATTAATTATACCATTAATAAAAAAATATTTTTATTTATTATAAAATAAATAATTACATATAATAATTTTCAATTTTGTTAATTATTATATCATTAATTTCATTACAAATTACTTTTATTTATTTTATTAACTATATAACTAATTAAAAAAATTATTAATGATTAATATTCCATAATTAATTATAATAATAAAGTCTGAATTGACTAAGTTATAGAAATTAATATATTATTTTCATGAAGTCATAACAATTAATATATTATATTAATAAATTTTTTATTATTACTTCATAAAGTCATAATTAATATATTAATTAATTAAGTTATAATTAAAACACAAACTAAATGCATTAATGTATAAAAATAGTTGAAAATAAAATATTATTAAAATATAAAATGTTAATTTTTATTAAATATTAAGTTATGTAAATAAGAATTTATGCACATAATTATTATTCAATAATAATAATATTGAGTAACAAAATAATTATAATTTAACTAAAAATAATAATAAAATAATAATTACTTTAGTCAATAAAATATATTTTGAGTTTAATAATAATATATATTTTTTAAATTATTTTCTCTATACTCATGGTTTAAGGCTATCTATGATAACATTTAAATTATTTTACTTAAAAATAATACTATTATTTACATCACTATTACTATTATTATTAAAAATATAATAAGAAAACAAATAAATTACATGGCACAAAACATTATTGTTTAATAATAACTTATAATATTATTATTCTAATTTTAACCAAAATAATAATAATATAGTTAATATTAATTATATTATTATTTTTATTACTTATTTTTAAATATAAAATTAATTATAGTATATATTATAGTATTTGAATTTAGTATTTTTAATTGTTAATAATTACAATTTAATCAATAATTTTATTATTAATTTCATCATTTTAAAACATTTTTTTCTTATTAATTATTGTTTTTACAAATTTAATGACATTATTAGTAGTCATTACTATGACCTCATTATTTTGAAGTGTGTAATGTTGTAGGAGCTTTGTGTTAGGTGATTTCATGGTGATTAGGTCTTTGACACACACTAAAAATCCCTCCAAACTAATATTTCAATCCAAATAATGTGCACTATGGACCTTCAAAGATAGATGATGATAAGATATACTTGACTTCTATTTTGGATTCCTCTTTTACCGCACTAGTGGATGGAATCTCAATTGATCAAGTTGCTTCAAAAAATGGTAATTCTGTTTCCTTTCCTAAAAAATTTAGGGTCAATAGGTTTTTCATGGATTCAAGGAGTGTGGTGACTTCTTGAGTTAGGAAAATGGTTCTTTGGAAATTATAGAATAAAATTAGTGGTTGATTGAAAAAAAAATGTCAAAGAATAAAATAAATTGATTCGTGAATGTTTAAGATTTTAGGGAAATAAAAATCCATATAAGATTGAGGACATGAAGAATCTGCTTATTCAAATCTCATTATTTTGAGGATGGATGATTATGTCAATAGGTAATGGTACATTCATACTTTTCCCTTTATATGAACTAAAATCTAGATCTTGGAGTTCAGGATTTATCTCCCTCATAACTTGTATATTGAGGATCTAAAATTTTGATTCCTTCTTCAATATTTCTTTAGTAAAGAATTCCATCACAAAGAGATGGATACAAATTTATGGTCTTCCATAATTTTTTTAGAACTCAAAAATATTTTTTTTCATTGCTTCTACAGTAGGGGATCTAGTTAAATTTGATTGGAAAACTAAGATTTCCCAATTTGGGAACTTTTCGAGAGTTTTAATGGGGACTAATCTTTTCTCATTACTTACAAATTCTATTATTTTTCATAATGCTGATAGTAGACCAAAATTTTCAGTAGAGTTTGGAAAAAAACTGCATTTTTATGAAATGTTGTAATATTAAGAATTTAGACTTTTAATGTTGGAGGAATCATTCTTTTACCAATTATAAGAAAATTATCCATTACATTGTGAATTGAAAATTTAAAATTCTATTTGTTGAGGTTTTGAATGATGAAGGTGGTAAGAGAAATGAACCTCATGTTAATGGTGTGTGGAATTTTTCAAGAGATATCTATATATCTATAGTAAATTTTTCTAGAAACCAAGGACTTATAAAGGTCCATCCCACTTCTTTTTATATATTTCATGGGTTAGTCTGTTAAAATTAGGATGTGGTGGGAAATATCTTACCTTCTACAAAGAATGGTGAGGGAATTGATCCTCCTATAGTTTTGTTTAATTAAATTTCCAAATATTCATTATGGAAGTATGGACTTGATTAGTGTTATTCTTTCTTGATCTCTAGGACCGGTAACTAGGGTGATGTAACACCCCAAAATTCTAAAATAAGGGCATTTTTTATAGCATGTATAACACACAAAACCAAGTGTAGAAGAAAATATGACACCCTAATTACATAAGGTATATTTATATCTCTTTAATTTCATTAATTAAAAACAACACTGAAATTATCTTATGTTACATGCAACAATAAGTTTCTTTGATAGCTTTGGGTACATGAAAGACCTAGTTTTATCAAAAAATAATATATTGTTAAAATATTATTATTTAATATAACAGTTATAAAGTAGCCATTAAATTGCAGGGTATTAATAAGATTTAATAATTTATTAAAATATATAGTTTAACACATTTATTGGTTTTCTATTGATTATAAATTATAATAGTCATCATTTAATATAAAATGATATGTTATGAGAGAAACTATATTTCCTAAAAGATGTTTAATTTTCCTTTACTAAATTAATTTCATATTAATTTTTATCACTTTTAGAAAATTTATTTGAAAAAAATAAACAAAATTTTTGAAATTATAATTCAAAACTTATCTTAGGGTTAATTTTTTGGATTTCTCTGAAATGTTTTATTTTTTATGAATCGTGAAAAATACTGGATTTTAATTAAAACTTCCTTTTCATTTAAATACATTATAGTGTTAAATTATATGTTCAATTGGTTTTAAAGTCAAATTAGTTCATTATTATATCATTTAATTCAATTTATTTCATTTTAATCATTTTCATATTGAATTTTTATATAAAAAATTGTAAACATTTTGAAAATTTATAAAAACCCACTTTCTCATCATGTATGTAGGATTAATTATAAATTAAATTATTCCACTTCTGTGAATTGAATTTGGAAAAATGGATTTTATATTTGTAATCATAATAAATTATTTTATCTTATAAGTTCAATGTAATTTTTTACCATAATGATTCGTGAAAATAGTTAAAATTAATTATAGTGATTAAGGTTAAAATGAGTTTACTTAATGATTAAACTTAGATTACAAGGTGTAAAATGACCTAAAAACTTGTCCAAAAACCATTGGTAGGCCACATTTATACCATTATCACCGTATTATCTATTTTTATGTGTTATTGGGATAATATTCCATGAAAATGACATGTATTACAATTTAAGTAATGAAAAAAATAACCTTCCTTGAATTTAATATCTATAAAGATATGTGATAGGGATAAAAGTTACTTAACTTTCATTATAGATATTATTTTGAAATATAAATTAGTTTTAGAAATCATAAAAATTTATTCTTAATTTATTGAAATTAAATAATGACTTAAAATGCTTAAGAAATTCCAATGTAGTAATTATTTAGTTAATAATTAACTAAAATAAATGATACTAAAAATTTTAAAAGTGGAGTAAATTGAATAAATTATTTTCTTAATTACCTTTTAAGATTAATATACCATGTTACATAGATTTAATTTTAATATATTCAAATTCCATCATTATCTTTATATTCTTAAATTAAAATTAAATAAATAATGTCAACATTGACACTAATGTTATTTTATAATATATGATATTTAATTAAATTATTTAAATTTTATAAAAATACTATATTTTCACAAGTATTTTTTAAATGTTAATAAATATACAATATTTTCCATTAATAAACCATTTTATATTTTTTAATTAACATATTTACCCCTAAATAGTAAATACATTGATAGCACTATTAAGGTTAAGGTAGTGTTTTTACGCATTACATACACTTATGTTAAAATTAATTTCCAACACATATGGGATTTATATTTTAAAATTTATATCAAATATTTATAATAAGTGGGTCTATATTTTTTAACAATTATCACTATAATTTAGTCTTAATAAATAAATTACTTAGGTTATAAAATTTATTACTATAGTGAAAACACAAAATGAAAAAACAGGTAAACATGGATGTTAAGAAAAAAATGATTAGAAAGTGGGTTTTATTGTGTTTTAGAGGTATTTATAGACCATATAATCCTTAAACCCTATTAATTATCAATATTTTTGCCACTTTTGGTAACATTGACCTCCCAATTGTGAATACTTTTGGGTATTTACAAAAGTGCCACTCCTCCTCAACTATAAAAGGGAAGTCACTCACATTGATTCTTCCCACTTTAAAACCACTTTGGTTCATAAAATACCATCCAAAATAACTTAAAAATATCCCTAACTTAATCTTATAAACCTTTTTTTGAGTATAAATCCAACCTTGGAAGGGTTTAGTACAAACTAAAGGAAGATACCCAAAGAACTGGTAATGTTCCTCAACGAACATCTTTATTTTAATTATTTCTCTACCTCATTAAATTTTTATTAAACCATACTGATATATTATCCACAGTATCATCCATATACCTGAATTTTTTTATAATATGTTCATGACTTAAAACCAAATCCACTTCTATCAAATGGGTTATGAAATCATCATTCATGTGTATGGTAAACTATCACCTCACAAACTGGTATCGATCGTTTTTCCATTACCAGCTCTCAAGGTTGCCTATTATGGTAGATATAAAGTATAATATATATATATATAACATTATTAAACCTCTGGATTCATTACATCATATATATAACTTATTAATTTACAATCTGAAGGAGACACGATAATATCCCTCTTGTGTATGGCAGACTACCACCTCGTAAAGCGATGTGATTCCTCTTCCACTAACGCTTTACATGGAAGGTGATAAAGAATAATTATAGGTGATATAAATGAAAATATTATTATACTAATGGAATATGTATCATTAATTAGATATATTATATCATTTTCCTTTCTTACTTTTGTACTCAATAAAAGACGATAATGTTGTTTGTGTAGGTGTGGTCTACCACCTTCACGAAGCGATGTGACTCTCTTTTCATAACCTCACCACATAGATGAAATATATAATTATATAATTATGTATTTATAATGTTATTATAATTATATAAATTTAATATATTAATTATGACTTTCCATAATTATCATTGAAAAATGGAAGTGTTGCTCATGCGTACATACGACCTACCATCTCCATGATCATAATGTACATCATTTTCATAAACAACCTTCATGATTGATTTTAAAAGAGTAATTAATGTAAAAATATGATATATAATTCAAAATTATTATTATTTAGATTATTAATCTTTATAATATGTTCAAGAACATTATTTTTAATAAAAAACCATGTATAATAAAACAAGGGAATTAATATCCGAAATAATGAAAATAAAGAATGGTTTTTAATGAATAGGAGGTAAAATGTAATAAAAGGACCATATATGATATCCTAAAAACTAAAATGGTTCAATTTTAAGTTAATAACATGTCTTAAACAACTATAAAGTAGTTTTAATAACTCTAACTAAAAGGAAGCGTAAAGTAAGTGATTTCTTAACTCAATTTACACTCATTGTGTTAAAATTCTAAATCATTGATTATGACATGACAATATTTTTTTTATAATGAATATTGATTATCATATGTTTCATTTCAAAAAAAATGTATTTGGATTTAATGTGGATTCACAAAATCAATTCATTTATTAATTCTCACATCAATGTTATGATCATTTTAAGGGTTTATTTCACAATATTATTCTAGTCGATATTATCAATTCTTAAATATCAATTAAAGGGAATTACATGACCAATTCCTACCAAAACCTTACATTTTATACTTAATTTTTTATTTATTAATCCATTCAAGTAATATTACCATTTTTTACACTTTTTAAATTAATTCTTTTTGAAAATGTTTTCAAGAAAATCCGACTTCATTTATCTCGTCAGTTGAAAATATGATTTATTCCAAAACCATGATTTCTAAAATAATATAAATTTTTTTTAACCTTTTAAATATGATTTCATAAATTAATTTTCATCCATTTTTACTCTTTAAAAAAATTCAAAGGAATCTTTTTGTCATTTTCAAAACAATTCCCATTTGGATTTTACTGAAAAAGAGAAAGGAATCATTGTTTTAACATGTATAAAATGAAATAAAAAATCTATTTTTCATGACAACTCAAATTTTTTTAGGGTTCTTATATAAGTTTCAAATTTTATTTTCAAATAAAATCATTTTCAAAATTTTTTCTGAAATTTTGGTTTTTAAATGTTATTTTTAAATAAAAGTATTTTTAAATTTGTTTTCAAAATGAAAATGATATTGTCCTCAAGAATGTTTTTAAATATATATTTATGGTATTTATATTCATCAATAACAAAAAAACTTTTATTATTAATCTCACGGTTATATATTGTATTGAAATCATCCTTGTTCTTCCTTTGCATTGTTTATGATCATTTAACAAAGGAAAGTATTAATATTTACTTTCTGGATTCATTTTTGTAGTCAACAGCTTTCCCTTGAAATATTCACTATCCTATGATTATTGGACATTAAATTTATATTAAATATCCATATTCTTGTGTGATGGATATTATTATTATATAATTGTATAACATTTTTATATATGGTGTTTAATTTTAATTTTATTTGATTAACTGGGAAAATATTGACAAATATATATTCTCTACTCAATAAGTTTATTTGATAAGATCCTTTTTTTATAAATTAAATCAATTATTCAATATATGAGGAAAGATTTAGTCATGTATGAAATGGGTTGGGGACCATTTAAATTAATCCCCACGATGCATTTCTAGTCTCATTAGACAAAATTAGTTGTACAAACCCTATGCATTTGTAACCACTATGTTTCAAACTTTCTTCTGAAAGTTATTGACATTAGTATTCTAAACCACCTTGTGAAAGGTCTTGATAATAAAGGATTAATGTACCTAATAAACATGTAATCCAATAATTAATCATCTCCTTTATTTCATTTATTATTATTATCCATTATATTTTTTATTGGTAAAAACATATGGATGAAGTTCATTCTCATTTTATTGATTAAATGGAATGTTTTTTCAATTATTTACATTTAAATTTTGATTATTCCCTATCCATTTATTTAAATGTCTTGTGTGCTTGATTATTTAGCATACCATTTTTATTATTATTATTTATCCATGATATCTTCTATTATACCTAAACCTTATTGAGCATTTGAGATCAACCTTATTTTTTCCCTTTCCTAGGATTATTTGAAGTTTATTGTGATATATATACAAGTATATTCTAGGGGGGAAATGATATTCTCAAAAAACATTGTTGAAATTTTTCTATTCTCATATAATGTAAGTATCATGTATATATCTATTTTAACAAGACTAGTAACCAATTTATTCCTTTGAGATGTGATCCCTTATATATTATACTAATGTAATGGCAGCAGGTGTCGGATCTAGGATGTTGGGGTCAAGGTCTATATAGTTGGTAACATAGGAAGTTTAGTAGAAACATTTGGAACTAGATTTAGTAAAACAAATATTAGGGAAAATATCCCTATAATTAAATTTGAGGATAAGTATAGAATAATATCCTGAAGTTTTGGTAAGAAATAGATTATTTGGTTTTTCCTAGAAATACATCCATGTATAGATACTAAATGTGGATTTGGTTCTAGAAAATTTGTAACTAAGGGTAATAAATCCTAAAAGGGAACATTGGTCTTGACCCGATCATCACCTAGTGTACGACAACGAGTCTTACTACGCACCTGGTTTGACACTCTCAGACAATATGCTTAGGATAATTCAAATTTTCTTTACAAAACATTATTAAGGAATAGAATAGATAATGAAAATTAATGACCAAGTTTAAACCCTATATCAAGGAAGGAACTATGTTGAAATAAAATTAATGGATTATTTGTGTATTGGGATTCAATAATTAAATTATATAAGTATTTTTACCAATGGTATGTTGGTATAAGAATCATGAAATGTATTAGGAGTGTGTTAAATTTTAAAATCATACATGTATTAATTATGTTAATAGTTATGGAAACCGTTATGGGTTATGATTTTAAGGTTTATCATATGTTAAAAGTCATAAAAATCCCTTTTTAAAATTTTTGTGGTAGGAATATAACATGATTAAGGATATTTTGGAGAAATTTTTGGAAATAAAACCCATTGGTTTACTATATGTTTTGGTGGAGAAATAATTTAAGGAAAAATGAATTTAAATTTTATAGACATAATTTTAAAGGTATTTATAACCTTTTGGGTTGATTTGATCATTAATGAAATTGTAATAATAGTTAAATAAGATTGTTAGACTCTGTAAAAAATAAGTTGTATTGAAAAACATATTAAAAAAGGTTACTTAATGATTAATTTTATTTCAAAGATGTCCATCATATTTTTTTGTGAAATTTATAAGAATTATATTAAAATATATATATAGGAAAAGGACATTAAAATGAAAATTTTATCCTTTTATATTCATATATGATAAATAATATGGTTGTTTAAATCATCATAGATTTTTGGCTTTGAGGCCCATAACATTCCATTGATTATTCACTTTGTAAAGACTTGATATTTTATCAATGAAATTTCCCTTATTATAATTATTTTTTATAGAATAAAACACATATATTACATATTTAACCCAATAAAAACTTTATTCTCATAAATTAAGAATGAAATAAGTTAAATTTATAAAAATTAAGGAACATATACCGATGGAATAGTAACATGGTCGTTGGAATAGTTATTTGACCATTAAGAATAGTAACTCGACCAATGGAATAGTAACCTCACCTATGAAAGTATAAATAAATATTTATACGACTTATAAATTAAAATATGATATATTTATATCATGATATAAGTAAATAAATGTTTTAAAATTGATAAATTAAGTGTTGGTATTTTTATAAGTCGTAAATATTTATTTACAATTTTATAATTAATATAATGACTTAAAAGAAAGTATATTTTCATAAAATAGATTCATAAATTAATATATATATTTTTATAATTATAAGATAATTTCATGAGAATATAGTTAATTTTTCAAAGTGTTATAAAATCGGTAATAATATAAAAATCGGTATTTTTTTAATAAATGATGATTTGAATTAAAAATTAAATTTACCATATTTATAAAATTATTTTAATAAAATGGATTCCATTTTTTATATCTACATGTAAAAAATGTTTAGATATATTTTTAGTGAATTTTAAAAAATAATTATTTTTTTTAATAGTGAAATATTATAATTTACAATATTTTACATTTTAATCCAAATACATGAATTTTTTACTCATAGATGATGTATGAACAAAATATTAAGAATTAAAATGAAATATTTACTATAATTTGCCCCTATAATAATCACTATTGATATACTTGAGCCAAAAAAAATTAACAAATGAATAAAATAATTAAAAATGCCCCTCTCCCCCAACTATAAATACCACCCCGGATCCTCACACCTCCAAATCCTTGAATATTACTCATATTATATCTAATTACACTCTCTATACAATTCCCAATGTCTTGGTATTTTTGGTCTCACGAAAATATCATTTCTATGTTCTTTAAGGAGGTTCTCAAGGAGACAATATTCAATAGGTAAAACTTGCTTTCTTTCTCTTTTATTTTCTTTTATTTTCTTTTATTTTCGTATCCTTCCCTCACCTCCCATATCCAAAATGAAATTATAACTCCTGTATCATAAATATACAAGAAATTTATTTTATAATGGAATACCCATCCTCAAATATCTTCTCCTATCCTTTTATTCTAAAAATGAAAACATTGTCTGTGACGTGTCGATTAATCGATTTTATGGATGATGAGTTCTCATTTTCTATTATCTCCATCAAGAATGGTATTAAAATAATTATTATGGTTAAAAAATATTTAAAAATTATATTACATATTTTTTTCATGTTTTTTAACTAATACATATTCATAATATTAAATAATGAAACAAAATGGGGTTTGTTGATTGAAAAACTGCCAAAGAAAAAAAAGTTTATCATTAACATTCTATCTAATGAATAATCCTCACACCAGAAATAAAAATGATATATGGGAATTTTTAAAATTATATAAGTAAAATAATATTATATAATTCCACTACTATATTTTTTCTTCAAATTGAAAAGAACTCCCATAATTAAACTCAAGAGATCCGATCATAAAATAATGAAACGAACACACCTAGAACATCAAAATTAATCATTATAACCCACAAAAATGTTAAAAAATGATCTTATTAAAATTTTAAGAAATAAAAAATATGATTAATAGTTTCTTAATTAAATTATTAATTAATAAAATTTTATTATTTGGTGCATTAATTTCAACTAAAGAACACTTGCAGGCATAAGGTAAGGGATTCTCTCTGAACCCCCATTTCCCCTTATGGTTACACTTTCTCTCTCTTTACCCTAATGGAATTATTAATTTTTCTCATGTAATCATCTTAAATTATATGTGTATATTCCAAAAAAAAATTATGTATCACAATTCTTCTTTCTTTTCAGAGAAAATAATTTGTTTATAAGGTTCCCTTTTTAATTCCTTCCGATAAGCGAACCCGATAGAAGGGGACTTCCTAATTTCTTACCCATTATCATATAAACTCCATAACATTTTTTAAGAAACAAATATTTTCCTAAAATTTATATTTTTATCATTAAAATCTATCATAGTTCATTTCTTATTTTATTTAAAAAATTATTCCCTTTTACACTTTAAAGCATCTTTAATATTTTCTCTTAAACCACACTAAAGTGTCTCATTTGTAAAGTCTCTTAAACACTCTTTTTAAATGTTTTCACTTAAGTGGGACATAATTTATAAATATATATGTCTATGTTCTCTTATAAATTTCCAATTATTGTTTAAATCTATCATTTCATGGACACCATTATGATATTCCCTTTGGTTATTCCATATGATATGATTATAATACACATTTATTTCCATGGTTAACCCTTATTTTTATTCCATATGTTCAATTATTCATGTGGAAAACATATGCATGAACATTTTATAATGGGTGGACCCAGATATCACTTCAATTAATTGGGTAATGTTTACTCTCATGATATGTCATGTTGGGATATGGAGTAAACCTAATTCCTTTATGGGACTTTTTCCACCATGTGATATAGTCTTGGTAGTTAGAATTGACTCATGTTTATGCCATGTTATATGTTTCTTCCAAATTCTTAAGTGGCCATCTTTTAATAATCCCAGGTTCTATATGTTATTCTTCCATATATTTATTATTGTTCTATGCCTTTATATGTCATCATGTTATTCCTTCCAACTCATGTGTTATGCTTTATTTCTATGTTTATTCCCTTACTTGGATTTTTAGCATAACCCATTGTTTATGTATTCCCTAGGTTATACTATGCATATTTAATTACTCAAAGGAATTTAGTATCTCATTATGGATTTTAAATAAAATATGTCTTTATTTTTCTTTCATGTCATCTAATTATGTACCTAATCTTTCAAATACACTAGACATTATGATCCTTAGTTTTTATTTGATGGTTAATTATGCTTAAAATGAAATAATAATATTTTTAAAATATTAGGGACACTATAAACATTCTTAGGATCATTAAACTAAATCACTCTATATAAATATTAATGTTTTTCCTCCATGTACATATCTTCACTTGTCACCAATGTTCTCTTATATAGAAACCTGGTTATGTGTTATGAACCTTGAACTTCCCATTTTTCTCTTATTAAGAGGATATTTTCTTAACCCTTTTACATTTTGAGTTTTTCAATAAATTAATTTTCAAATATCAATCCATTTATTACCATGATCAATTTTAAATTGTGAGGATGAAATCTATTTAAGGTGGGTATAATGTAACACCTATAAATTCTAAAATAAGGACATTATATTTGATAGTGTGTAAGCCATGAAACACAAAGTGTCGAAGGAATATAACACTTAGATACCCTAATATATATTTATATGTCTTCAATATATTGTATTAAATTTAAAAATGTGTTTATATTGTGTTACACACAATGACAAGTTTCTCCGATTTATTATGTTAAACATAAGATTATGTTTTAACAAAAAACAATATATGATTAAAATTTTATTAAATATAACACTTATAATCAAGATTCTAAATTAGAGGGTATTAATATGATTATCCAAAATTTGGAAATATATATTATACACACATTTATTGGTTATCTATTGATTTTAAATAATAATAAGAATCATTTAAAAGAAAAATAAATGTTTTAAGAGAAACATTATTTTCCTTAAAAAATTGTTTAATAATGCTTGTCCCACTTAATATAATTTAAATTTTAAAAAATTTATAAAATTTATTCTAAAAAAATATAATTTTTAAAATCGGAAGACCAAAATTATCTTAGGCTTCATTTTTGAAATTTTTCTAAAAAGTTTCATTTTTTGAGGAATAGTGAAAATACTGAATTTAAATTGAAAACTCCCTTTTAATTTAAATAATTAATAATGATAAATTATATTTTGAATTGGTTTTAAATTAAAATTGGTTCAATTGTATGTCAATTAATCCAATTTATGTCATTGGAATCTTTTTCATGTTGAATTTTGATATAAAAACATTGCAAAATTTTGAACATTTTTATAAACTCTCTTTCTCATCATGTCTGTGGGATTAATTATAAATTCAATTAATCCACTTAATGTGAATTTAATTTGAAAAAATGGATTCCATATTTAGAATCAGAATAATTTATATTATCAAATAAGTTCAAATTAATTTTTTACCATAATTATTAGTGAAAATAATTAAAATTAAATACAATGATTAAGGTAAAACGAATTTACATAGTCGTTAAACTTAGAATATGAGGTATATAATGACCTACCAACTTATCAGAAACCCAATTACTATCCATATATTGACCATTCCCACCTTATGATCGATTTTTATGAGTTTTTTGGATAATATTCTATGAAAGTGACCTATATAATAAGTTAAGTAATGAAAAAGATAGAAAATGAACCTTCCTTGATTTTAATATCTATAAAGATTTTGGATAGGGAAAAAAAGGTAGATTCAGTTATAATTATTATTTTGAGATATAAATTAATTTTTTATCATAGCAATTTATTTTTAATTTTTATAGATGAAATAGTTCCTTAAAATTATTAAGAAATTCCAACATAGTAAATATTTAGTTAATCCTTAAAAAATGATACTAAAATTTTAAAAGTGAAGTAATTTGAATGAATTTTTATCTTAAATTAATTTTCTAGAATAATATATTATGATAAATATTTTTTAACTTAATAGATTCAAATTTCATCGCTATATTTTTATTTTCAAATTTATATTAAATAAATAATGTCAAAATTGAAATTAATATTATTTTAAAAAATTGATTTTTTATTAAATGATTTAAAATTACTAAAAAACATATTTTAGAACCCGGATTTTCACTCTGGTATGGATCCTTTAAATTTCAGTCTAAATATTTACATTGGACTAAATATGGATTCCTTTTGAGTTAGTAAAGGTCTCATGGGTTTCTGGGGAAAGTTTAGAGCCTATAACCCATCTTTTTGGAAAAATTGGACACTCTGCATGGTTGGCGCACAGTTGGAGCACAGTTTGGCTAACTTTGAAAATTTAAATTTCTAGATTGAACCAATTCTCATGGTTTTCTCATAGCCAGGTGGCCTAATTATCCAATGTGCCCCTTCTACCTAGAAAACCTTTCATGGCTGGCACACAGTTTGTTAAACTGTGTGGAAAAACCGTGTATAGACCATTTTTTTGGATAATTTGACAATTTTTCCATTAATGATCTAATTATCCCCCTCATTCTTCCCTAATACAAGTTCATTCGGGATTTACCTCCATGGATATCAAATTGGAGCTTTTTTAAGGCCAAATCAAGGTATTGGAAGATCTCCTTAATTTAGGATCTGGTCAAGATTTTGTTCGTTATGTTGGATGCACAATGGTAAGTAATTGAGTTCACTTAAGTTGTTCTCCTTATCTTTTTCTCTCGAACAAGTTATCATGGTATGAGAATTTTTCTCCTTTTCTTAGATCTACTCTGATCTAAGCTAAATCAAGGGACAATAATAGAGTATGAGAGTCATAAAAGACTAAGGTGGGTGGTTTATAACTCATCCCTTAAAGTTCTTTAATTTTGGATTTGCCATGTGGGGCCCACCAATTTCATCGGGTGTCGTTTATAGAAATTACATTCTATGTTTACAATAATTATAACTATATGGTTATGCTCTTACCATATATGTGATTAATTATTAGTGGTATGACCACAACTCCATCCCTTCCATTTCGAAGGTTATTCTATAATTGTTGTTTAGTGTTTTGACACATTTTAACCACTATTCAAGTGTGCCTTTTCTTAACCACTCTAAGGGTAATCTATTATATATTAATTTTCTTGATTTATATTGTGAATTTTATAATGGAAAGTATCATGTATGTGTATCACTTGACCCACCTAAGGTAAGTGATTCAATTGATAATTAAATGTGAAATGTGATTTGGCAACTATACTAAGTAGATAACTTGGCCTTAAATGTAAATGAATAGTAGGTTGCATATCCATATCACCCCTTACCACATGAATGGAAGGTATCGGAATAAACCTTGAATATAGAATGTGATTTAAGTGGATTAAATGAATGGTTTCATGCTACTTGACATTATCACACTAATGAAAGATAAGGCTTGAACCGAATGAATTGATTAAAAGGTTGCATGCTACTTGACCTTATCAAACTAATGAAATGAAAGGATTGAACTAGATGAAATATTACATGACTTCATACTTAAACAAGAATGGATTGACGTGAGATCTCCTTGTATTCTAATCATAGAATGCCATGAGCACTCAGGAACCCCATTCAAATTCAAGGATTTGGCTTGCATAGGTTGATAACCACCTATATCTCGATCCTTTTCTATTATTAGGATGCCCAGTATGACACCATGATGGAACCTAATGATCTTCAAGAGCTCAAGCAGTGGTTTGAGGATTTAGAGGCCAATGTTTTTATACAGACCAGTACATCATCTTGGGGTTCACACATGATTTTTTTGAATAAAGTGGATGGAAACTTATGTATATGCATGGATTATAGAAATTTGAACCAGATTATGGTCAAGAACTGGTATCCACTACCTCGAATAGATGATCTATTAGACTAGCTTTGAGGATAAAATGTCATCTCTAAGATCGACCTGATATCGGGTTATCATCATGTGTGAGTCAAACCATCATACATGTAATATTTGGTGTCCTAGAACCAACTAGTTGTACTTTGATTACATGGATAATTAATGAATTTAAATATTAAACATCTTATTACATATTTTTCATTTTTCTGCATGACTATGATGTAATAATGTCCTAGAGTATTTGTTTCATTGATAAGGTCAGTGTAGCTCACCTCTATGAAGAGAACCTTGAAATGTTGTAACAATATTCTTAAATATAGTTCTATGGTTGGATTACATACTATGAAGGGACACATAGCAAGTAGACCATCATGTGTGAGTACTAGTAAGCAGATGATACTTCCTCTCATTAAGTTCTCACTTGGTAATCTCCAAGACAGGAGATTATGATAACATACCCGCCAGTAAGATTTACACATGTTTTGGTGTCATCAGATATTTCTATCTTTGAGCATGTGTAGTGATCCTAAAACATTAATATTATCATTAATATGTTTCATGACTCATGAACTTTTATTTACTGAAAAAAACCGTCACGCACACAGTTGGCTGGAAGTTGGGTATGTTGGTTGTGTCACAAGTGACATGATATTAATGGATAAGTTGAGGAAGTATTTTTCCCTTCCATTTATGGAAGTTGATATCTCATCCATTTTATTGAAATAGAATCTTCATGTGAAATTCCATGGACATTATGTAATGATGAGTTTTTTTAGGTAGTTAAAGAAGGATGTATCAAGTATAAAGGTTGATGACACTATCATGAAACCTCATTGATGAGATATTGACACAAAGGAATTATATTACATAGTGAGCATTAATATGTGGATTTCATTGTTGTGACTTTACATTCTTTCTCTTGGTTACCTTAACCCATTTCTAGATAGTACTCTTGGACTTTAGGCAAGCCTGCCTAATGCCAACGAGAAATAATCCTAGAGGGTCACACAGTAAGTGTTTTTTGAGGTCTTGGTTAAATTCTATTTGAATTTAATTAATGAAATAAATATTATTCTCAAGACTGTGGAATAATTTTATTCAAGTTAAGATGATCACATAAATTAAAAAAAAATTATTTATTTATTTTATTTAACATTTAGTAAATATTTACTAGTTTGTAAATAAAATATTTATTTAAGAGAATAATTTATTTATTTATTTATTTATTTGGGTGTTAAATAAATGGAAGTGGAGTTCAAGAGGACCAAGGCCGGTCCAGTAGTAAAATAATTATTTTCAAAACTGTAAATAATTATTAGTTGTCACAAGATAAAATAATAATTCAGCTGCTATTATTTTGTGAAACTGAATTTTATTCATAATTATAATTTGCAGAAGTTGGCACACAATAAATAATGATGCGGTATTATTATTATAAGTATGGGTTTTCTCTAAGTTCATGAATGTATTTAATTATTGTAATGCAATTAAATATTATAACTGAAGTTCCATACAAATAAATAGACAAGTACATCTATTGTGCCATAGAGAACACATCACACGCTTGGTGAATTGAGAATTGTTGAGCTAAAAAATTTCTCTCTCAAATCCTCCTCCCTCCTCTCTCAGTAATGAGATATGTTCTTCAAGGTTGAAGAACAAGTGATCAATAACGGCGGACACAAGACACTCGCTTCACCATGCTAGCACCTAGAGAACAAGTGGTGTCAATTAGAGGTCATCGAAGCATGTGTGGATCACTACTTTAGGGATTCTGGTTTGGATACTCGCAAGCGCAATGAGATAATCTAGAAGGGTCATTCTGAATGATCAACATCATCAACAAATAAAATACCAAAGATCCAGGTATTCTTTTCTTTATGAAATTAATTAAATTAATTATAAACATGATGTGAAATATCCTCTCTAAAGGTTTCAAGCCTCTTCCTTATTTATCCAAATATTTGATTTTATTCTGTGGAGACCAGTGTTCATCATCATATTGATCCCATAATAATCATTGATCATGGTAAAAATTAAAGTTGGGTGCTGGGACAACTGTGCTTCCACTACGCCTGGAACCTACAAGTGGTATCAGAGTGGTTAAATCATAGTTTATAATTATTTAAATATTTTGTTGATGATTTACGCATTTAATAATTTAGTTGTTTCAGTTCAATTTAATCATTCTTCAAAACTAAATCTCGATATCTGTTCCTCCTCTTTCATTTCTAGTTCACCTTACAGAAATAATCTTTTCTTTTAATTTTTATTAAAATAAAATAGAGGATCTCATCTAGAGGTTCCAAAGATTCTTGGTCGTACAACACCAAAACACACGGCATGTATTTGGTACTACACATCGTGTAGTCAAGATTCAATGCACCGAACCGGTTCTCCAAACCAAGATGTGTGTTGAAGTCTTTATAAGTCTTAAATGACTTTGTGTGTTGACTAGGAATAGGTGGCACGCAGTTTCTAGATTACATGACATGTAGTCCTCTGGACACAGCATGTATTCCCTTCACGTTAGGGTTAGACCGTGTACCCTGTACATGGCTTGCCCAGCTGGAAACCATATAACATGGATACTACACAGCATGTGGCCCACTGAACACGTCGTGTACTCTGAATATTTCCAAAGTGCATCTACAGATTGTACACACCGTGTAGTTTGAACTACACACAGTGTACTCATATAAATTATTCATATTTATTAAAATTTGTTATTATATTCTACGAACCCTTGAGACATGTACCATAGTACGAGCATAAAGCTTAGGCACAACACTTGATGGGTGTTTTATATATATGTGTTTAATTGGACATCTATGTAATGTTCATTTCTACTCTTTGGGTAGTTATGAATGGGAATTCACCAGGTTTCCTCCAAGGTATAAGTTACGTACAAATATAATTTTAAATGAATATATTTGTTTAAAATTATGATGGATGAGAATCTCAAGTAAATTCAGAAAAGGGTTTAAGATAAAAGGATTGATTAATTAAAGATGATAATTAATTGATTCGAGTGTGATTTATCTTAAATAAGAACGATTGAACAATTTAATGCCTATTTTATTTATGCGTAAATATCTTTGCATGTATGGATGATCATGATCTAGAATGAGACCTTTGTATGTGGATGGTTTCTTTTAATTTATTTATTTAAATTAAATTTGTTTTCCTTCAAGCCTTCTCCCCATTAATATGTAGGGCCTATGTGCCCAAGGTTTCTTTTTATGTAAACCCACTTTCTTACCCCTAACCTACATGTCAGTTTAAAAAATGTCATATGTAATGGATGGAACTCCCAAGATAGTAGAGGCGGTTCAAGCTGAAGCTGAGACAAAACCAATCCCATGAGATACATAGGTGGATAGGTGGAAAGCTGTAAACATGAACCCAAAAGGTTCAAGATGTTTCTCCCATAGGTCAGGGTTAGTTTATCAGCTACTAGATAAACTAACCATTATAAAATCTCATTATCATGACCTTTATTTCATTTCTATTAGTTTCGTGGTTTATCATTATGGATGTGTTGTCATAGTCACATAATTAATGAATTAAAATAGCATGCAATATGGAACAAAAATAAACCAGACTTAGGCGTAAATATTATCAAGACATGATTAATAACTTAAGTAAGTTCCACTTAATATTAAGAATCATGTGATAATGATAATAAGAAATTCATTAATAAGAGATAAAAATCCCTCAAATAAAATATTAAGTCAGACGAAGCATTCCATTACTTGGTTAAGGGAAAAATAAATAAAACTATTTGTTTGACCAACCCTTGAAGGGACAATTACTTTTATATAGGAAGACATTATGAAAGGTTTCGGGTTTACGTAATCATATTACATCAAGGGGAGTATCCCTTGCTATACTTCGTGTAATATTAGAGGCAATAGTTGAGTAAATCCAAAAGTCATGATTTTAGGATTGGGGAGTCCACTCAACAGATCAAGGAGCTGCAAGCCCGCAATTGGAAAAGACCTGCCTACATAAATACCTTCTAATATCTTGACCAACCCTTGTTGGGGTTATTGGAAGGAGAATATAGATCCTTTCCAATAGAATATCATGGAAATTTGACATTCTGAGTTCAATGGTGATGTCCAATGGGACTTGATAAAATAGTGCAAGACTTAATAAAAATTTATTATTTCTCCTAAAATGTAATCTAGAAAGTACTAATGATCTTCTCTTTTAATTTTAGAATAAAAATGACAAGCTTGTCAACCACACTATCCCAATGATCAATTAAGGATAAAGACAACATCATCACTGGTAGTAACTTCCAAGAATGGTTTATATGCATTCAAGTTATCCTACGCCATAAACGGAAGTCTGACATGATGGAGTCAGCATCACCAGATCTGTCTGCCAAAGAGGTGAGTGATGAGGATTTCCTAGTCTATGAGAAACATATGAACAACATGTTCAACATTCAATGTTTGATGTTATCATCAATTTCTTGTGATCTTATGAAATCTCATGAAAACATGGATGCTTATAGCATGCTTGAGAACCTCGGTGGTCTTTACCATGAGAGAGCAAGACATGAAAGGTTTGAGATCTCTAAGGCACTCTTTCAGAGTAATCTTTGAGAAGGTTCCCCAGTTAGGCCTCATGTAGTCAATCTCATTGGATACATTGAGCACCTGGAGGTTCTAGGGTTTAAACTCCCTAAATAACTTGGCACCGATCTCATTCTCGTATCACTCACTCATAACTTCTCTAACTTTTTAGTCAATTTCAATATGAAAAACAATGGGAAGTCTCTATCTGATATTCGTATTCTCATTATCCAAATGGAAAAAGATATAAAGTGTTAAAAGCATTCTATCCCTATGGTGAATAAGAGAAAAGGGAATGTGAAGATCTTTAAGCCCAAATATTCTTCACAGCCTTCCAAGAAAAGGAAGATCAAGTGGGAGGCAAAGGAATAGGAGGTTGTTTGTTTCGCATGTGGAAATATGGGCCACTAGAAGAAGAACAACATTGAGCCTAAGAAGCAAGGGGAAGCTTCAGGTGCATTTGTTATTGAATGAAATCTATCTATTTCTAAAAATTGAGAATTAGATACATATTTTGGTGCTCACATATGTATCCAAATATAGGAACCAAGTAGATTCTGGATGATTGAATGAGGGTAGGTAGATCTACGAGCAGCTAATAGAGCCATATTTACTGTTTTAGTTGTCGGGGACTACCACCTCACATTGCCAATAGGAATGATCTCGGTGTTGAAGGGTTGTTATTATGTGCCTTCTATTACTAAAAAAATATTTCTGTATCTAGATTAGATACATATGTATTTATTTTCAATTTTGGAAATGAATGTTTCTTAGTTTACAAAGATAAATTTTGTTTTGGTAGGGCACATTTATACAATGGTCTTTACATGTTGGATTACACAAACCAAGTAACGGAAATCGATAAAAAATATACTTCACATGAATCATTCCACACCCAAATTTGGCATCACCGGCTAGGTTATGTAAATAAGAAATGCTTGAAAAAGTTAAATCAAGATGGATATTTAGATTCTTTAAAACTAAAACCACTTGGTGTATGTCATGCATGTTTACAAGGAAAAATGACCAAATCCCCATTTAGTGGGAAATGTGAAAGGGATAAAGAAATTCTTGAATTGGTTTATACCAATGTGTGTGGACCATTTATAGTTGAAGCAAGGGGAGGGTACTCATACTTCATAACTTTTACTGATTATTTTAGTATATATGGATATATCTACTTAATGATGTATAAGTTGGATTCTTTTGATAAGTTCAAAGAATATGAGAATGAAGTAGAGAATCGGCTTGGTAAGAAGATTAAGAAACTACGCTCAGAACAAGGTGGAGAATATCTTAATCAAGACTTCGTTGATTACTTATGAGATTTTGGGATCTTATCCCAACTCACTCCTCTATACACACCCCAGTGGAATGGTGTGAGTGAAAGGAGGAACCACACCCTGTTGGACATGGTGTGATCAATGATGAGTCATGTGAGTCTTCCATTATCCTTTTGGGGATATTCATTACATATAGTGGCACACATACTAAACCAAGTAACAACTAAATCGATAAATGGTATTCCATATGATTTCTAGAGTGGGAGAAAATCCATGTTATCGAATTTACATGTGTGGGGTAGAGAAGCGTTTGTTAAAGCCTCTTTAGGTAAAAAACTCTCACCCCAAGGCATAAAGTGTACCTTTACAGGATACCCCAAAGAAACAAGGTGATATTACCTATAAAACCCCTCATACAAAAAGGTTATTGTGGAAATACATGTCATATTCCTTGAGAGGGAGCACATATCCCAAAGAGATAGTGGGAGCGAGATAGAATTCGATGAAGTTGTGGCTCAAGGTACACAAGAGTTGGTACAATAACAGATTCCACAAAGCCCCGTGGAAGAAGAATTTGTTCCAGATACACAATTACCGCGTAGGATTACAAGAGAGGTTAGATAATTGGAATGGTATAGATTTCTAGTTACTGAGGATGGTGACTCATTATTAGTTGATAAAAATGATCCTCTAAACCAAAAGGAGGAAGTAAGTGGAACAGACATTGCAAAGTGGAAAGAATCCATGAATTCTGAAATGGATTCCATGTATCAAAACAAAGTCTAGATTTTGGTATATCCTACAGTTGATATAAATCCTATTGGTTGAAAATGGATATTCAAGAATAAACTGGACATGGAAGGAAAGTTAGTGCCTATAAGGGATGATTAGTTACAAAAGGTTCAAAACAACATTAAGTAATTGAGTACGATGAAACCTTTTCACCAGTTGTAATGCTAAAATCCTTCAGAATTCTACGTGCCATTACGGATTACCATGACTGTGAGATTTGGAAAATGGATATCAAAATAGCCTTCCATAATGGGAACCTTCAAGAAGATCTCTACATGACAGAACCTAAACGGTTTGTGAATCCAAAGGATGCCAATAAGGTATGAAAGTTGCAGAAATTTATTTATGGATTAAAGTAATCATCCAGGTCATGGAACATTCGTTTTGATGAATCCATAAAAAAATTTGGTTTTATCAAGAATGAATGTGATACTTGTATCTACAATAGGATTAGTGGGAGTTTATTTGTTTTTCTAATAGTATATATAGATGATATATTACTTATTGGAAACGATATACCAGTCTTAAAATTGGTTAAGGCATGGTAGAATTAATGCTTCTTTATAAAGGTATTGGGCGAGGTAGAATATATTCTTGGGATCAAGACTCATTGTGATAGATCTAAGATATTGTTGGGCCTAAGTAAAAGTACATACATTGATAAGATACTGAAGAGATTCAGTATGGAACAATCCAAGAGGGGATTGTTTCCAGCATCGCATGGAATTAATCTTTCTAAGAAAATTTTTCCTCAGACACATGAGGAAAGAATAATAATGGAATGGAATCCAAACGTATCAGCTATTGGGTCAGTAATGTATGTCATTCTATGTACTAGGCTGGATATCGCCTATGCATTATATGTGGTAGGTAGATATCAAGCTGACCCAGGTCACTACTATTGGATGGCAGTCAAGACTATCCTAAAGTATCTGAGCCATACTAAGGATATGTTCCTGGTTTATGGAGGAGATGAGGAAATAGTTATCATTGGATATGTAGATTCTAGTTTCCAGACTGATCAAGATGACATGAAGTCACAAAAGGGGTACATATTCACTTTTAATGGAGGGGCCTTGAATTGGAAGAGATCAAAGCAGAGTGTGGTAATAGATTCTACAGCAGAGTTCAAGTATATTTCATCTTCTGAGGCAGCTAAAGAAGAAGTTTGGATGCAAAGCTTCATCAAGGATCTAGATGTGATACTTAGCAATAAATATCTCATCACATTGTACTGTGATAATACTAAAGCGATGGATCTCGTAAAAGATCCATGGTCACATCAGCTGATGAAGCACATACTTCTAAAGTATCATATCTTGAGGGATTTTTATAAGAGAGGTGATGTTGTAGTGATAATTATTTACACAGAAGACAACGTCAAGGACCCCTTGACTAAAGCCTTAACTTAGTAGAAACATGATAACCATGTGAGGTCTAGCGGACCAAAAGTCATAGGCAGTTGGCTCTAGTCCAAGTGGGATTTCTTAAGATTTTGTGTCCTAGAACCAACTATATGTACTTTGATTACAAGGATATTTAATTTATTTAAATATTAAACATATTATTACATATTGTTCATTATTATTCATGACTATGATGTAATAATGTCCTATAGTGTTTGTTTCATTGATAAAGTAATGGCAGTTCCCCACTATGATGATAACCTTGAAATGTTATAACAATATTCTTAAATATAGTTCTATGGTTGGATGAAATACTATAAAGGGACACATAGCATACAGACCATCAGGTGTGAGTACTTGTAAGAAGATGATACTTCCTATCATGAAGTTCTCACTTGCTAATCTCCAATATAGGAGACTGGGAAGAGACATGATAGTAGGAATTCCTCATGTTTTGGTGTCATCAGATATTTCTATCTATGAGCGTGTGTAATGATCCATAGACTTTAATATTATCCTTAATATGTGTCACGACTCAAACACATTGATTTACTGATGAAAACTATCATGTATACAGTTGGCGGGAAGTAGGGTGCGTTGGGTGTGTCATGAGTGACATGATATTAATGGATAAGTTAAGGAAGGATTTGTCCCTTCCATTTATGGAAGTTGATATCTCAGAACTTTGGCTGAAATAGAACCATCACACAAAATTCCATGGCTATGGTGTAACGATGAGTTTATTTCAGGTAATCAAAGAATGACATATTAAGTATAAAGGTTGATGACACTAACATGAAACATTTCTGATGAGATATTGAGACAAAAAGGATTATATTACACAGTGAGTTTTTGAATGTGGATGTTGTTTTTGTGACTTTATGTTCTTTCTCTTGCGTACCTTAACCCGTTTCTAGATAGTATTCTTGGACTTTAGGCAAGACTGCCTAATTCCAATGAGAAAGAATCCTATAGGGTCACGCACTAAGTGTTTTTTGTGGTCTCGGTAAAATTATATTTGAATTTAATTAGTGAAATAAATATTATTCTCAAGACTGTGGAATAATTTTATTCAAGTTAAGATTATCACATAAATTAAATAAAATATATTTATTTATTTTATTGAACATTTAATATATATTTACTAGTTTGTAAATAAAATATTTATTTAGAAAATAAATTATTTTATTATTTATTCGGGTGTTCAATAAATGGAAGTGGAGTTCAAGAGGACCAAGGCCAGTCCAGTAGTAAAATAATTATTTTCATGACAGAAAATAATTATTAGTTTTCACAAGTTAAAATAATAATTATGTTGCTATTATTTTATGGAACTGAATTGTATTCATAATTTTGTTTCATAGAAGTTAGTGCGCCATAAATAATGATGTGGTATTATTATTATAAGCATTGGATTTCTCTAAGTTCATGAATGTATTTAATTGTTGTTATGAAATTAAATATTGCAACTAGATATTCGTGTATATAAATAGACAAGTAAGTATATTGTGCCATAGCGAACATACTTCATGCTTGGTGAATTGAGAATTTTTTAGCTAAACAATTTCTCTCTCAAATCCTCTTCCTGGCCCTCTCAAGAATGAGAGAAGTTCTTCAAGGATAAAGAAAAATTGATCAAGAACGGCTAACACAAGACACTAGTTCGCCACGCTAGCACCCAGAGAACGATTGGTGTCGATTGGAGGCTATCGGAGAATGTGTGGATCACTGCTAGAGGGATTATAGAGTGGATCTTCATAAGCACAGTGAGATAATATGGAAGGGTCATTCTGAATGATCAACATCATTAATGAATAAAATACCAAAGATCCATTTATTATTTTCTTTATGAAATTAATTAAATTAATTATAAACCTGATTTGCAGGATCCTCTATAAAGGTTTCATGCCTCTTACTTCTTTATCTAAATCTTTAAATTTATTATGTGGGGACTAGATTTCATCATCGTATTGATCCCGGTATAATCACTGATCATGTAAAAAAATAAAGTTGGGTGGCGTCCCAACTGTGCTTCCTCTTGGGGTTTTCCAGTGCTTTTTTCCAAGAGAGCAGATAGAAACATATGTCTATGCATGTATTATAGAAAGTTGAACCAGTTTATAGTCAAGAACTCGTATCCACTACCTTGAATAGATGATATCTTTGACTAGATTTGAGGAGAAAATGTATTCTCTAAGATCGACCTAATATCGGGTTATCATCAAGTGTGATTCAGATCATCAGATATACCTTATACGGTTTTTTTTTACCAGGTATTATCTGTATGAGTACCTTGTTATTCTGTTTAGTATTACAAACGCGCCCTCCATTTTCATGGATCTAATGAATAGGGTGTTACACCCCTATTTGGACTCTTTTTTGGTAGCCTTTGTGGAATACATATTGGTGTACTCTCATACTCATAGTGACCATGTCAAACATCTTGATATCGTTATGATTACACTAAGAGAGCATCATCTTTATGCCAATCCTGCTAATTTCCACTTCTATATTGAAAAAGTCCACTTTTTGGGTCATATAATATCAAAATAAAGTTTATCTATTGACCCATAAAAAGTTAGTGTTGTAGTTTCTTGGGAGAATCCCAAGAACTTATTTGATATCAGAAGTTTCTTGGGGCTGAATGGATATTACAAGTGTTTAATATAAGACTTATCTCATCTTGCTTCACCTCTTACTAGTCTTACAAAGAAGGGTGTAAAGTTCATATGTTCAGAAGCATGTGATAAAGCCTTTCAGAAGATGAAAGGGAGTCTAATATCATCACCTATTCTGACTCTTCCCAAGCCAGGAATAGGTTATACCATCTTCTATGATGCATCAGGCATTGGCCTAGGAGTAGTGCTAATGTAGGAGGACAAACTCGTTGCATATGGATTTCAGCAGTTGAGACCTCATGAGAGAAATTACCTGATACATGACCTTGAGATAGCAGTAGTTGTCCATGCCTAATGTTACTAGAGACACTATCTATTATGTGAGATATTTTTGGTGTACACGGACCAAAATATCCTCAAATATATCTTTTCATAGTGTGACTTGAACCTCAGATAGCAAAGATGGGTTGAATATCTATAATCATTTGATTTTGATCTTGCCTATATTCCTAGGAAGGGTAATGTGGATGCAAATGCACTGAGTCTTGAAAATCAAGAACAGGTCATATGGGAAGCCAATGATGAATGAAAGTTAATGGCCCTTCTTTCATAAGCTACATATAGAGTTTCATGATAGTCATGAGCAATCTTATCTCTCTTCCTTGATAGTTACCTCTTCCCTCCTTGAGAAGGTGAAGAGTATACAATTTTCAGATCCTGAAGGCTTGGTTCTCCATGAGAGTATATTAGGAGATAACCCACCTACATATTGGTCTATAGATAGATATTACATCCTAAATATTCATGGACATGTTTGGGTCCCTATAGATATGATTGATGAATTGATGAAAATTTCCCAATCCTCTGAGTGGGAAGTTCATCCAGGAATCTCAAAGATGTATCAAGATATATGACACCAGTATTGGTGGCCTGGGATTAAATATCAGATAGTGGTCTTTATCACTAGGTGTTACACTTGTTGGTAGATGATGACAGAGCACCATAGACCTATAGGATTTCTATAGCCACTTCCTGTCTCGGAATGGAAATGGGAAGATATTGCCATGGATTTCATAGTCACCTTACCTAGTTCACCGAGGGGAAGCGATTCTATATGGGTATTCGTTGACTAACTAATGAAATCATCCCACTTCATACCATTTGAGGAAACTTTCTCAGTTGATGATATGGGAAGACTTTAAGTCCTTGTGATCATACGACTCCACAGGGTCCCTCATACTATCATTTCAGATAAGGATGCTCGTTTCACTTCATGGTTCTAGTAGGGATTGAAAAAAGGCTATGGGAACTAAGATTCTTCTAAGAAAAACTTTTCACCCTCATACTGATGGAAATTTAGAATGAATAATACAGGTTCTAGAGGATTTTCTCCGAGCATGTGCCCTTGATTTTAGCAGTTCTTGGGAAAAACATATCCCTCCCGTTGAGTTCGCCTATAACAATAGATTTCTAGTGACAATTCATATGTATTTTTTTGAGGCATTATATGGTAGGTCATTTTGTTCTCCCCAATGCTGGCTAGAGGCAGTTGAGGTAGACATACTAGGTCCTCATCTCATTTAGGAGACTTCAGAGCAGGTTCTGTTGATCAGAAATTGTATGACTACTGCTCAGTCTAGGCATAAATCTTATTTCTATAGTCATTGATGACCTCTTTATTTTGAGGTATGGGATCATGTTTTTCTTTGAGTATATCCTAAGCTAGGGAATAAATGGTTATGGAGGTAAGGTCATTTTTCACCTCATTATGTAGGTCTGTTTGAGATCCTAAAAAGAGTCGGTCCGGTAGCCTATCGTTTGATACTACCTTAGAGGGATCGTTCCATGCAAATCATATTTCTTGTTTCATCGCTCACCAATATCATGCTAATCCATCTCATACTTTTGATCCTAAGTAATTTGAGATAGATGAAGATACTACCTTTGAGGATTATTTAGTACACATCTTTGACATGAGCACGAAGTCTCCACAAGGTCGGTTTGTCCCTCTAGTATGGGTGTTATGGCAGCATGATCGGGTACAGGATGAGACTTTGGAAAGGGAAGCTAACATACATGCTCAGTGGCCAAAATTGTTCTAAAACAGTGTTTCTACACCCTTGGAAGGTGAACTCTAGGATGAGTTCATTGAAGGGGGGAAGACTGTAAGAAAACGGTTTTTCACTCAGGTATGGATCTTTTAAATTTCAGTATAAATATTTACATTGGATCTAATATAGAAGCCTATTATGTTAGTAAAGGTCTCAGGGGTGTCTAGGGAAATTTTATAGCCCATAAACCATCTTTTGGGGAAAATTGGACACTTCTCATGGTTGGAACATGGTTGGAACACAGTTTGGCTAACCATGTAGATTGAAATTTCAAGACAGAACCACTTCACATAGTTTTCGCATGGCCATGCAGCCTAAACATGAAATGTGACCCTTCTGTGTAGAAAACATTGAATGGTTTGTACACGTTTTATCAAACTAAGAAGACAAATCATTCACATGCCATTTTTCGGGTAGTTTGACAATTTTTCCCTTAATGATCTAATTATCCCCCCTCATTCTTCCCTAATCCATGTTTATGTGGGATTTACCTTCATGGATCTAAAATTAGAGGGTTTTGAAGGCAAAATCATGGGATTGGAATATCTCCTTCGTCCATGATCTGATTGAGCTTCCATTCATCATGTTGGATGCACAATGGTAAGCACTTGAGTCCTATTGATCCCTTATCCCTCTCTTTTACTCTCGGCCGAGTTATCAGGGTGTGATCATTTTTCTAATTTTCTTAGATCTACTCCGATCTGATCCAAATGAAGGGCCAATGCTGGAGGAGGAGTGTTGTACAAGCCTAAGGTGGGTGGTCTATAACTCAGCCCCAAATTTTGTTGATTTTGGATTTGTCATGTGGGGCCCACAAATTCCATCAGGTGTCATTTATAGAAATTATATGACATTTTTATAATAATTATAACTATATGGTTATGATCTTCCCATATATGTTATTAATTTTTGGTGTTTATGACCACAACTACATCCCTTCTATGTCGAAGGTTATGCCATAATTGTTGTTTAGTGTTTTTACATGTTTGCGCCACCATTGAGGTGTGCCTTGTCTTGACCACTATAAGGGTAAGATTTTCTATATTAATTGGATTGATTAATATTATTAATTGAATAATGGAAAGTACCATGTATGTGTATCACTTGACCCATCTAAGGTAAGTTCTTTAATTGATAATTAAATGTGAAATGTGAATTGGGAAATTATACTAAGTAGATGACCTGGACATAAATGTAAATGAATAGTAGGTTTCATATCTATAGCACCCCTTACCACATGAATGGTAGGTCATAGAATAAAACTTGAATATGTAATGTGATTTAAGTGGATTAAATGAATGGTTGCATGCTACATGACCATTTCACACTAATGAAAGGCAAGGATTGAACTAAATGACTTGATTAAAAGGTTGCATGCTACTTGAAATTATCAAACTAATGAAAGAAACCTATTGAAAAAAATTAATTACTACATGACTTCATAATTAAATAGGAATTTACTTACTTGAGCTCACATTGGATTCTAGTCAGATAATGCCATGAGCACTCGAGAACCCCATTCTGATTCAAGGATTCAGTTTGCATAGGTTGAGAACCACTTAGATCATGATCCTTGTCTATTATTAGGATTATTGGTATGAAACCATATGATCCTTTTCATATCATTATAGGATTCCTTGGATATAGTCCTTGGATCTAGCATTTACAAGTAGGTTCCAGGGCTACATCCCATAGTGCCATATCTATTTTTTTCCTTGTTTTACCTTGGATGACCACCTTGGATTCTGTAGGAACCTTATTGTGGAATTACGTGGAACATACTACTTGGATTACACTCTTACCCATGACAAGATGCATTTATTTTCGAGTTTGTGACCCTTTAGGTCTACGTTTTAGATTTTCGGCATAGTGTAAGAGTGTGGATGGGTGTACCCAGCTTTAACTTGGCTGTTAACAATGATCAATCCGATATCTATCACGATGATAAAACGTCAGATATTAGGAATATAACAAATAAATAAAGAAAATAGGGGAGTCCCAGAAACATATAGATGATCATCATATGTTGGTTATAATTAATTTAATTAAAATACAAGAATTACCTTGACGGAATTCTCTCTTCGTTGATGTTTCTGGTCATGATCAGATGTGATCTGTCATTGTGTCATAGAAGCCAAGTGTAATATTCTTCTAATGGTGATCCACACATGCTCTACATATCTCTAGATGTCACTGATTGTATCTTAGGGTGCTAGCATGGAATATCCTTTTCTTGTGATGTCCACCTTTAATATCCTTGAGAGATGCTTCTAAACTGATCTCCTTGATCCAGTGGAGGAGGATCTCTCTCGTAACTTGAGATAATTCTTGGAGGAAAATAATTATCTCTTGGTTTGAGAGATTTTTCCAAATCCATTGTTAAAAACAAAAAATAAGGGCTTGTCTAATGAGAATGATGTAATTGGGATTTTATTACTTAGAATAATAAATTGAACTAATTACCCGAAATCATTTATCCATTTTACTAAATTCTTAGTAAGACCCCATGTCTAATAATTCCAGTTGACTATTATTGTCACTTGACATATGCCCAATGAATTACACCTAATATTATTTAATTTAATAAATAATATTATTTCTCACAAATCTCTAGAAAAACTGCACTATGTGTATATTAATATACACGGTGTGTATTTTTGTTTTTCGAATTTCTTTATTTCCTCCACCACATTTATTAGTCATTGAATAATTACTTTTTATTTCTTAAATAAATATCACTTCACTACATGATAATAAATATATTATTTTTCCCAAAATATATTTTCTCTAATAACTAGTGTTGAAATAAATGCGATCAGGCATCCTTGAATGATCATTAAACCACAATCGGGAATAATATTTATTCAACTTGTAAAATGAATATTTAACTGTGATACTTGGACACACATAGTGTGTGACCCTCTAGGCCACTTTCTCAGTGGGTTGCATGATAGTGTCATCAACCCATGTGTTTGATTATTCTTTCTTTGACTTCCAGGAATTGAACTTTCCCATTCATTACCATGTCCATGGATTTATTTAGGCTATATCAATTCCATCAAAGGGATTGAGATATCAACGTCCTTTATGGAAATTAAGGGAAAAATACATTCTCGCGTTATCTATTAATTTAGTATTACTTGTGACGCGCCCAACATATCCTACCTCTTTGCGAATAGTGTGTCGTGATAGTTTTTTTCAATACATCTAAGTGTGTGAGTTGTAATACCCATTAATAATAATATTAAAGTCTAAGGACCAATACACACATCCACAAATATGAACATCAAATGACACTATGAAATGTATATTTCCTACTGGTGGGTCTCATTCTCATAATATCCTCCTAGATATTACCAAGGGTTCTCACCATGAGAAGGTGCCTCAATGTTTTACGAGCCCTCACCCATAATGGACTATATTATTTTTGCCACTCAAATAACATCATTTGTCCATAGAACAAATATTCAAGAATAGTGTTATGGAACTTTTGGGTTCTCATCATTACAGGGATCTGCTATGACCCTTTAGTGAAACAGCTATCCTTGGGACATTATCACATGCATTGTCTTGTAGAAGAAAAATCAAGATGTGTTAAGGTATTTATTAATAAAATTTTATCATAAATTAAAAAGTAGTTGGTTCTAGGACACCAACTCCAATAGACTCCCACTTAGACTAGAGCTAAATGCAACCAACCTTTAACCCACAATCTATCATATGATATTTATGCTTCTTCTAAGAAAGTGCTTTATTCATGGGGTATTCCACGTTATCTTCCGTGGGCACTCTACTCACTGCAAATTCACCCTTTTGATAGAAATTCTTCAGGTGGTGATACTTCCAGAGAATGTGCTTTGTCTGTTGATGTGACCTTGGTTCTTTTCTACGAGCCACCACTGTAGTATTATCAAAATACAATGTTATAGGGTCTCTAATTCTAGGAACCACATCAAGATCCTAGATAAAGTTCCAAATCCAAACGGATTCCTTGGCCGCATCAAAAAAAGATATATATTCGAACTCTGTTGTAGAATTAGCGACAACTGGCTTCTTTGAACACTTCTAGATCACAGCTTCTCTATTGAGATAGAAAACATATCCTAATTGCAACTTTAGATCATTATGGTCTATCTAAAAACATGCATCAGCATACCCCCTTATGATAAACTCTTTATATCCTTCATACACCGAGAACATATCCTTAGTCCTTCTTAGATACTTAAGGATAGTATTAACAGAAGTCCAATGTTGTTCTCCTAGATCTTCTTGATATCTTCTTACCATGCTTAATGGCTTAATGTATAGGTAACATCAATCCTGGTACATAACATGGCATTCATGATCGATCCTATGACTGAAGCATATGGGATATTACTCATCTTATCTTTCTCCTGTTGTTTCTGAGGAAATGTTCTCTTAGAAATATGTAGGCCATTTGACAATGGAACCAATCCCCACTTGGATGGTTCCATACTAAATCTCTTAAGTATCTAGTTAATGTATGAACCTTGACTTATTCTAAGAATCCTCTTGGATATATTAATAATGATCTTGATCCCTAGAATGTAGGGTGCTTCACCCAAGTCCTTCATAGATAAACACTTGTTCAACCAATCCTTAACTGACTATAAGACCGGTACATCGTATCCAATAAGTATTATGTCATCAACATATACTACTAGGATAAAGACCGCATTCCCATTAAAATACTTATAAACACTTGGATAATATTCATTCTTAATGAAACTAAATTCCTTTATAGCTTCATTAAATCAAATGTTCTAGGACCTGGATGCTTTCTTTAATCCATAAATGGATTTCTACTACTTGAAAACCCATTTGGCTTCACTTGGAATCACAAAGCCTTCTAGTTGTGTCATATACACATCTTCTTAAAGGTTCATATTAATGAATGTTTTTTTGTCATCCATTTTCCAAATCTCATAGTCATGGTAAGCAGATATGGAAATTATGATTCTTAAGGATTTAAACATGGAAACTGGAAAGAAGGTTTCATCATATTAAATACATTGATGTTGTCTGAATCCTTTATCCATTAGCCTTTATTTATAGGTGCTAACTTGATCTTCCATGTCCGGTTTTCTCTTGAATAACCATTTTCATCCAATAGGATTTACATCAAATGGCTCATTGACCAAAACCCAGACTTGGTTCTGATACATTGAATCCATCTCGGAATTCATAGCTTCTATCCATCTTGTAGATTCTAAGCTCCCACTGATTCCTTGTTGGAGACAGGTTCATCATTGTCCAACAATAATGATTCTCCATCCTCGGTGACTAGGAAATAAAATATCTCTGGTTCCCTTACCTATCTTGAGATCCTAAATAGTACTTTTGTTTCTGGAACCTCTTCTAGGGAGACCTGTGGAACTTGTTCCTATACCAACTCTTATGTATCTTCAGTGTGAACTTCGTTGAAGTAAATCATTCTCCCACTATCCTTTTTGAGAATGTGATCCCTCTCAATAAATATGGATAGTCTGGCGACGGTCACTTTCTTGACTGAATGGCTATATATGTAATATCCTTTTGTTTCCTTAGGATATCCAATAAAGATTCCCCCTATGCCTCAGTGTGCTAGTTTATTGCCAAAGAAGGACTTAACAAAATCATCACATCCCCATACACGTGTGTGTGAAAAAAATGGGTTTCTTTCCATTCCATAACTCTAAGGGAATTCTGTTTTCCACCTTAGTTGGTACTCAGTTAATGTGTATACTACTGTTGGTAATGCATATCCCCAAAAGAATAATGGAAGATCTGTATGACTCATAATCATTCTCACCATGTCCAATAAGTTGTGGTTCCTCCTTTCACTAACACCATTTCACTGTGGTGTATAGGGAGGAGTGAGTTGATATAGAATCCCAAACTCCCATAAAAGTTTGATGAACTCATGGTTCAGATATTCTCCACCTCGAACCAATTAAAGCTTCTTTATCTTCTTGCCAAGATGATTCTCTAATTCATTCTTGAATTCCTTAAATCCTTCCAAGGACACTGAATTATACCTCATTAAGTATAAATATCCATATCTACTCAAATCATTAGTAAAATTAATGAACTAATAATATCCACCTCTAGATTCTATTGGAAATGGTCAACACACATCTGTGTGCACCAATCCTAGAAGCTCTGTGGACCTTTCACCCTGTCCACCGAAAGGCGGCTTGGTCATTTTAACTTGTAAACAAGAATGACATTTATCAAGTGGTTTTATCTTAGTAGAGTCTAAATAACCATCTTTTTATAGCTTTTGCAAGTGCTTCTCATTTACATGACCAAGATGGTGAAGAAAAAACCGGGTGTTGTATGAGTCATGTGAGTTTGTTTCGTTATCAATTTCCAACACATGGTTTTTATAATTTAATACATATAAACTATTATTTAAACTCTCCATACCATAACATACACTATTCTTATAAAATAAGAAAACCTTATTTAAAAACTCGAAAATAAATCCATCCATATCCAAACATGATACAGAAATTATGTTATTAGTAACAATAGGCACATAATAACAGTTAAGTAAAACCAAAAGCATCGCAGTTGGTAATGAGAGAAGGTAATCGGTAATGGCCAATGCAACCAGCCTCTCACCATTGGCAGCCCGAACATCCACTTCTCTTATGGATATATTTATAAATATAATTGGTTCTTGCATTTGAATACAGATGTGATCCCCACAAGCTATATCTAATACCCAATGTGTATAAATGGAAATATTACACTCGATAATGAACACACCTTTAGCATCCCCATACTTCTAGGTGAAGTTCCTCTTCTAGTGGCCTAGATTGCCACATGAAAAACACACCACCTCATATTCCTTTCCTTGCCTCTGGATCTTCCCCTTCTTGGAGGGATAGTGCTTGGGGGCTTCAGACTGTTTAAAAATCCTTGTCCCCTTTTCCTTGTCCTTTTTCTTCTTATTCACCTTAAGGACTATGGGTTTTTCATGTACCATGTCCTTATCTATATAGAAAATTATGGTCATATGTTCTGATAGACTCTTCTCATTATTTCCCATGTTGTAGTTGACAATAAAGCTAGACAAGGTCTTGGGAAGTGATGATAGGATGATATCTTTACGCAGCTCATCCGGGCACTTAATCCCTAAGATGTTCAGGTAATCAATATATCCAACAAGCTTGACTTCATGATGCCCAGTTAGTATAGACTCTCGAATATTATTTGTGAAAAAATCATTGTAGATCTCATATCTATCCTTTCTTACCTTCACTTGATAGATATCCTTAAGGTGAGATAGCATGCTATACATGTCCATATTTTTATGTTGATTCAAGAGCTCATTAGACATGGACGATATCATGAATCATTAGAAATATGTGGAATCATCCAAATGTTTCATATAGAGTGATATTTCCACATCACTGGCCTCATTTTTAGGCACAACTATAATAGGCTCCTCCAACACATACAATTTCCTCTCATGGCGAAGGATAACCCATAAACGCCTCTACCATTCCTTGAAATTAGAGTCGGTGAGAAGGTTTTCCTTCACAAGTATGGTTTGAAATGATATGTTTGAAGTAATTTTTCTTTTTATTTCTAAAAATTTAATATGATTAAAAATAGATTAATTTATCATGATAAAAACTAAGACAAATAAATAAATTAATACTTATTAGTCTCCCACTATTTTATTGAAATCCAATATCCCTCACCATTGACTTTAGAATATTCTATTTTGTGAATATTATAGTGGAAAGGATCTATATTTCCCTTCTCATTACCCCAACTAGGGTTGGTCAAGAAACATGAAAGTTTTTAGGAAGGCATTCCAAATGCCAACTAGATTAACTCGCAGCTCCTTGATCTGCTGAGTGGACTCCCTAATCCTAAAATCCTTTTATTATGGATTTAATCATCCTTTGCCTCTTAGTCACACCAATTCCTATTATGGTAGTCAACCCTTGATGTGAACCAAGTCAATTCAACCCAAAACCTTGAATTAGAATTCCTTGATAATTGAAAGCACCCTAACTAGGGTTGGTCAAGCACTTTGAACTATGGTTTGATTCTAACCAAGATTATGAAAGGTTAAACAAACTTAATATTTCATTGAGGTATTTTATCCTTATACATAAATTTCCATTTTATTATATTTATTACTTGATTTTTAATATTAAGTGGGATATAATTAAGTAATTATCCATGTTTAAGATAATATTTACACATAAGCCAGTCTTATTTATTTCCATCTTGTATGCTTCTTTAATTCATTAATTGTGTGATCATGACAACACACCCACAATAAATAAACCATGAAACTGATAGAAATAAAATAAATGGCATGATAATGAGCTTGTTCTATTGGTTAGTTTATCAAGTGATTGATAAACTAACCCAATACCAAGGGGAGAAACACCTTGAACCTTTTGGGTTTGTGTTTACATCCTTCCTCCTATCCACCTATGTATCTACTTGGGTTGGTTTCACCTCATATCCCAACTTGGGCCACCTCCACTAGCTTGGGAACTCCATCCATTACATATGATTTTATCTCACATGAAGTTGAGGGGTAAAAGGGGTTTTATATAAATGAAACCTTGGGCATGAATTCCTTACATATTAATGAGGAGAAGGCTCAAAGTCCAACAAAATTAATTTAAATAAATTAATTAAAATAAACCATCCTCATACAAAGGTCTTGGTATAGCTCATGATCATTTATACATTCAATGATATTTACATATAAATAAAACTATCAGTCAATTCTTTAATCGTTCTTGTTTAAGATAAATCATGCTCGAATAAATTAATTGTCTTTAATTAATCAATCCTTTTATCTTAAAACCTTTTCTGAATTTCCATGAGATTATCATCCATCATAATATTTAAAAAAAATAAATTCATTTAAAATTATCTTTGTACGTAACTTGTACCTTGGAGGAAACCCGGTGAATTACTATTCATAACTACCCAATGAGTATAAATGAATATTACATGGATGTTAAATTAAACACATATATATAAAACACCTATCACATGTTGTGGATCAGCTTTATGCCCACACCATGGTACACGTCTCAAGGGTTTGTATAACATAATAATAAATTTTAATAAATCTTCATAATTTGAATGAGTACACAACATGTAGTTCCAACTACACGGTGTGTACTATCATTCACCATCCATCTGAAGTACACGCATCGGGATACAACATGTAAGTGTAATTTGAAAATCCTTGGAGTACATGGCATGTCCAGCGGGCCACACATCATGTAGTATCTGCGTTACATGGTCTCCAGTCGGGTGAGCCATGTATGGGGTACATGGTCCAACTCTAACCCGAAGGGACAACACATCATGTCTAGTGTTCCACATGGAATGTAATCTAGAAATAGTGTGCCATCTATTACTATTCAACTCACGGAGTCATAAAGATTTAGATAAACTCCAATAACACGTCTTGGTTTGGCGGACCAATCTGATGAATTGAACCTTGACTACACAGTGTGTACAACCAAATTTATGTTGTGTGTTCTGGTGTTTTACGGCCAGGAACAATTGGAACCTCTGTATGAGATCCTCTATTTTATTTTAATCAAAATTAAAATAAAAAGATCATTTCTGTAAGGTGAAAGAGAAATTAAAGAGGAGGAACAAATCTTGAGATTCAGATTTACATAACAATTAACTTGAATTGAAACAACTAAATTATTAAATTCATAAATCATAAATGAAAAAATAAATAATTATAATCAATGATATGACCACTTTGATACAACTTATAGGTTCTGGGCATAGCATAAGTGCATGGATGGGTGTACCAAGCTTTAATTTATTTGTTAACAATGATCAATCCAAGATTAATCATGATGATAAAAAGTCGGATCTTCGGAATAGAAAGAAGAATTAAAGAAAAGAGGGGAGTCCCAAATCCTTAGATAGGATCATCATATGTTGGTTATAATTAATTTATTTAAAAGACAAGAATTACCGTGATGGAATTATAACTTCATTGATGTTTCCAGTCACAATCCGATGTGATCTGTAGTTGGGTTGTAGAATCTAAGTGTAGGATTCCTCTAGAGGTGATCCACACGTGCTCCACATATCTCTGGATGTCGCAAAAGGTATCTCCAGGTGCTAGCACATAATATCCTTTGCTTGTGATGTCTGTCTTTGATCACCTTGAGAGATTCTTCCAAAGTTCCCTCTTTGATCAGGTGGAGGAGGATCTCTCTCATAACTTGAGATCGTTCTTAGAGGAAAATAATTCTCTAATGGCTTGAGATATTTTTACAAATCCATTGTGCACAACCACAAAGAATGGCTTGGCTAATGAGAATGATGTAACTGGAATTTCTTTACTTATAATAGTAAAATTAATTATTTACCTAAAATCATTTATTCAATTCATTTAATTCTTAGTAACATAGCATGTCTAATAATAAAAGTTGAGTATTATTATCACTTGACATGCGCCCAACAAATTACACCTAATGTTATATAATTAAATAAATAATATTATTTCTCACAAATCCCAAGAAAAACTACACAATGTGTATATTAATATACACGGTGTGTATTTTTGTTTTTCCATTTTCTTTATTTCCTCCACCACATTTATTAGAATTTAATAATGACTATTTATTTCTTAAATAAATATCACTGCATTACTCACTAATAAATATATTATTTCACCCAAAATATATTCTCTTAAATAACTAGTGTCGAAATAAATGTTATCAAGCATCCTTGAATAATTATTAAACCATAATAAGGAATAATCTTTATTCAACTTGTTAAATCAATATTTAACTGAGATACTTAGACACACATAGTGTGTGACCCTCTAGGACACTTTCTCTATTGAATTGGGTGGATCCTACCTATATTCAAAGGTTAGCATCTAGAAACATGTCAAGGAACCCATAGAGAAAGAATTTAATACCACAATGACATGTCAACTCCCATGAATGCTTATCATGTAATGTAATCCCATTGTCAGGATATCTCCAATCAATCGGGTTGCATGATACTGCCATCAACCCATGTGTTTGATTATTTTTTTTGACTTCCCAGAAGTCAACGTGCCCATTCCTTACCATGGACATGGATTTATTTAGGCTATATCAATTCCATCAAAGGGCCTAAGATATCAACTTTCATTATATAACAGAAGGGACAAATCCTTTCAGACATTATCTATTAATGCAATATTACTCATGACACACCCAACATATCCTACCTCACTTTGAACAGTGTGGCATCATAGTTTTCATCAACGTATCTAAGTGTGCGAGTTGTAATACACATTAATAATATTATTAAAGTCTATGGACCAATAAATACGTCCGCATATAGGAAAATCATATGACATTATTAAATGTGTATTTCTTTCTGGCGGGTCTCATTCTCATAATATCCTACTAGATATTACTAAGGGTGTGCACCATGATAAGGTGCCTCAATGTTTTATGAGTACTCATCCCTAATGGCCTGTATTATTTCTGGACCTCAAATAACATCATTCGGCCATAGAACATATATTAAAGAATATTGTTATAGCAGTTTCGGGTTCTCATCATAGCAGGGATCTGTTATGACCCTTTAGTGCAACAGTTATCCTTAGGAAATTATTGCATGAATTGTCATGAAAAAGAACAATCAAGATGTGATAAGGTATTTATTAATACAATTTTATCATAATTTAAAATGTATTTGGTTCTAGACTACCAAATCCAACATGCGTCGCCTTGGTTATTACATTGGGATTTGACTATTAAAGATCATTATAGTTTGCCTTGTTACATCTTGGAACCTTCACTCTTATTAACATGTGCCTTATTTATAAAATAGTAATAGTCAAATAATTAATTGTTGACATGTTTAGACACCAGTTGAGGGCTGAATAAGTTACTTCGGTATTTAGTTACATTGTACTGTTTTACATTTTATATGCATACTTGCACACTATTACTTTTCCTTTACACGAGCCAGATGTTATAGAAACCATTGGTGGTGGCCCACTGAGATTTATCTCACACCCTATACTAGCGCCATTTGGTATCTGGAATATATTACATGGTTTCATTTGTTGACAAAGGGAATAATACAACTTCAAACACTTGGTTTCTTGTTGTTTAGGATGGATCTTGATAGTAGAGGACCGAGTTGGATCTCAGGATGCTTGGGATAGTATTTTGATTTCCTTTATACTTTTATGGAACATTTTATTCATGTTGTCTTGTCTATATGTTTTCTATTTTTCTAGTCACATGACATATCATCAGTTGTTGTATGTTATTCCAGTTATTTCAGTTGTTGTTGTTGTTATCTCTATTTTCTATTATGCCTTCTGTTTACTTGTATTTCATTCGCTATTTACCTATGTTTAATTTCATCTATTTCACTACACTTTTATAATGAGGGCATAATATCCCCAAAGACACACCTTAGTCCCTCTCTTGTAGTCGGCATCCTTTGGTGTTTGGGTAGATACGCTTGAGTCTATGTGGCCCACCGGTCTCGGGGCACCCATTATGTGGCATCCGGGTTAGGGACGTCACACATATCTTCTGAAAAGTGATTTTTAAATGTTAATAAATATAAAATATGGTCCATTAATGGAACAATTTATCATTTAAAATGAAAATATTGACCCTTAAATAGTAAAATATTTTTTATCACAGCTAGGATTAATGTAGTGTTTTTGCGCGTTACATGTGCTTATGTTAAAATTAATTTCCAAAAAAATATTGTATTTTTATTTTATAAATTATATATAATAATTATAATCATGGGGTATAAATTTTCTAATAAGTATAAATTTAATTTATTCTTAATGGATAAATTACCTTGGTTATAAAATCAGTAACCGTAGTGAAACCCCAAAATGGTAAAAATAAGGAAACTTGAGTGTTAAGGAAAAAATGATTAAAACATGTGTTTTTTTGTGTGGTGGAGGTGTTTCATTACCATATAATAATTAAAACATTTTAATTATAAATATAGGATCCATATTAGGTAATATTGACCACCCAATAGTGAATAATTGTAGGTATTTACAAAATCATCACTCCTCATCAACTATAAAAGGGTACTCACTCCCCTCACTTATACAGAATTTCAAACAAATTTGTTAAATAACTACCCAAATCACTTAAAAAAACCCATAAACTCGTCATATAAGCCTTATTTTTGGCATAAATATAACCTATTAAGATTTTAGTACAAACCAAAGGAAGAAACCCCAAGAAGAGGTGATGTTCTTCAACGAGTGTGTTTATTTTAATTATTTATCCACCTCCTTAAATTTTTATTAAAGCATGATGATATAATAACCTCTATATATTAAATATATTTTTATGCTATTATAATAAATTTATTACTTAAAACAATCTCCACATCCATCAAATGGGTTTCAAAATTAACATTCATGTGTACGACGGGCTATCATCTCACGACCTGATGTCGTTCGTTTTTCCATTACCACTTATTATATTTGGGTATTATGATGAATATTAAGTATATAATATATATATATAATTATTATACATCTAGATTAATTATATTATATATAACTTATTACTTTTCATTCCATAGGAGACACGATAATGTCGCTCATGTGTACAGCGAACTACCACCTCACAAAGCAATGTGATTCCTCTTTCACTAACGCCTTGCATGGAAGGTGATAAGTAATAATTATATGTGATATAAATTAAATATTTATGATATTAATGATATATGTATCATTTTTAAAATATAAAATATCATTTTATTTTCTTACTTTTTCACTCAATGAAATACGATAACGTCGTTCGTGTACGTGTTGACTACCACCTTCATGAAGCAATGTGACTCTCTTTTCATAACCACACTACATGGACGAAATATATAAGTATATAATATGGTAATTATAATATATTTATAATTATATAAATTTGATATATTATTTATCTCCTTTCCATAATTATTTTTTTAAAATGGATGTGTTACACATGAGTATGTACGACCTACTGTATCCAAGATCATAACGTACTTCATTTTCCTAACCATCCTTCATGACTAGTTTTAAAATAATAATTGATGTATAAATATGATTATTATGTTATTATTATTATTTTAAAATTTCTCAAACTCTATAATATTTGAAAGAGTAAAATATTCAATGACAAAACACACATAGGAAAATAAGTCAATTAACACCTGAAACAATGAAAATAAAGAATGGTTATTAATGAACTTGTGGTAAAATGTTATAAAAGGTGAATATATGATATAATAAATACTAATATGGTTATATTATAAGTTAATAACCTGTTTAAAACCACTATAAATGAGGTTAAATAATTCTCAACCAAAAGTAAGTGAAAAGTAGGGGATTTCTTAACTCAATTTCTACTAACAGGGTTAAACTTCTACTTCATTGATTATGTCATGGAAAGATTATGTGTGTAATTAATTTTCATTATATTATGTTTTATTTACACTTTTTTATGTGGATTTACAATATATACACATAATCTATTCATTTATTAATTCTCACTTCAATTTTATGAACATTTTAAGTGTTTATTTCACAATCCCTTTCTAATCGAGATTGTTAACTCTTGAATATCAGTTTAAGGAAATTACATGAAAATTTTCTAATAAAACATTCCATTTTCTTATCCTATGGATATTAATTAACTCTTTCATGTAATATTACCATTTTCCCACTCTTTTGGTACTTAAATTTGTTTTTAAAATTGTTTTCAAGAAAATCCAACTTCATTTATGTCTTTGGTCAGAAATATGTTTTCTTACAAAACCATGTTTTATAAAAATGATTTCAAAAATATTCTAACCTTTTAAAAATGATTTATTGAAGGAATTTCCACAAATTTTACTCTTTAAAAAATTCAAATGAATATTTATGTATTTTTCAAAAAAAATAATGTTCGGCTTTTGTTCAAAAATTGAAAGAAATTTTTTTTAACGTGTACCACATGAATGGAATTTTAAATCATCTTGAACACTAAAACTTTTCCAATATTATTTTATAATTTTAAAATTTTATTTTCAAAGAAAATAATTTCCAAAATAATTTCTTAAATTTCAGTTTTTAAAAGTGATTTTCAAAGAAATGGATATTCAATTTTTTTCAAAACGAAGAGGATATTTGCCTCAAGAATATTTTTATATATATTTGTATGGTATTTTTATTCATAAATGAAAAAAAAAACCTTTTATTATTACTCTAATGGGTATATATTTTATTGATACAATGTTTAATATTCCTCTAGATGGTTTATGATCATTTTGACTAAGGAAAGTATTAACATTCAATTCCTTGATTCATTTTTTGTATTCAATAACTTTACCTTTAAATATTTAATACCCCATGATCATTGGAAGTTAAATTTATATTAAATATCAATTTTATTTTGTGATGGATATCATTTTTTCTGAAACAAATATCAATTTTACACATGGAATTTACATTTAATGTTATTTAATTAACTAGGGAAATATTGATAAATCTATATTCTTCACTCAATATGGATATTTGATAAGGAAAATTTATTATGAATTAAATTGGTTATTTGATATATTAGGAATGATTTGGACATGTTTGACAGGGTTTTGGGGCCATTTAAAGTAATCCCCTCAATTCATTGGTATTATCATGAGATGAAATCAGTTAGATGAACCCTATGAATTTGTAAATAGTATGTTTTAAAATTTCATGTGAAAGGTCTTGACAGTAGTATGTTAAACCGTCTTGTGGGAGGTTTTAATGTTAAAATTTTCATTTACCTAGGAAACATGGTGTCTAATAATTAAGAATTTACTTCATTTAAGTTACTAATATTATCCATGATATTTTCTATATGATAAAATATATAGATGCATTTTATTATTAATTTATTGATTAAATGGAATGTTTTTTAGTCATATAACATTCCATATGGATTAGTTATTATGTAGTTATTTAAATGGAATATTTTATCTACTATTTACCTTTCCATGTTCATTATTCTTATTGATCCATGATATCTTCTGTTGTATATAACCCTTATTGAACATTTGATCACACCTTTATTTTTTTTCCTTTCCCATAGATTCCATGAAGTTTACTATGATAGATATGCAAGGATATAATATAAGGAATACTTATATACTTGAATAAAACTACGTTACAATATTTGAAATAAAATGTAATGTAAGAATCATGTATGTAACTAGTTTACCAAGACTACTAAACTATTCATTCCTTTGGGATGATATTCCTTATATCTTATACCAATGTAATTGTTGAAACCATCAGATATGGGATACTAGTGTTGAGGTCGATATATCTGATAATGGTTTTGAATATTTTAAGTTGTTAAGAGATTTTGGACTACTGATAATGTTATATTTTTTTCATGAAGATTCATAATATATTGATGATTGCTTAATTGAGAGTGAACTAGGGATTATCCCAAATCAACCATAAGCTTGGGTTTTTACAATGAAATGAACCATTTTGTAGGGAATAATAAGTATGAATCTCCAGATATGTCTAAAGATTTGGAAAATCCAGGAATGGATGTTGTGTAATAAATTGGTGCATCAGGATCCTTGAGGTTTGGTGTTTTTTCTAAGGCACATGTCCCTAAATATTATGTCCTTAAGGATAGTGATTTTAATAGTACTAATGTCCAAATGATAGTATTGGGTGATCCAGTATTGAGGGACATAGGTAAAAACGAAAATGATTCTTATGATACCTTAGAAGCAATGAATTATAGGAAAATGGATTCTAATCCAATTTATTTTTAAATGCTTGATGTGATCAACACTCAGATCTATGGTCACTTCTAAAAAGAGATCATTAAAAGGTATTGAACTAAAAACTACATGCTCACATCTGAGATTTTGAAGAATAATTCATAATTAACCAAAAATCTATTAAGTCTCTATCTTAAGATGATCTTAATAAAAAAATCTATTTTTTCTGCTGAGGATGTGAATCCTACTAAGGAATGGTTTCTTGAAACTTCAAATATCCATGGAAAACACTCATAGAGTGAGGTCCATAAGCACTATCATGGGTATACACAGCATGATTCATATACAATTAATACTACTAATAATTATGATGTTATTTATTCATGGTGGTGGCACCTATAGAAAACTCTCAAGAGTTGCAACCTTAGGAAATAGATCTCAATATCGTTCTGAATCTTGATTCTGGGAAATGTAAGAGGACCGATTTTCCCAATACTGATCACATGAATGAGTAAGAACCCATAAAGGATAATTCATAAAACATGGATTAACAAGATATTCTAGTGAAGTATTAGTAATGGAGGAGAATTTGACATCTGAAAAGCTGAGGTGGATCTCAGAATAGAGGAAGCAGACATAAAAAAAAAGATGGTGTTGAATGTTATTTGTTAATTTTTTCTGGTTTTTTTTGGTTCATTTAGGTCACTAATTTTTTCTTATACCCCATCTACATTATGTGTGTTATTTTTTCATAATAAATATTTCCAGGACCACGGGTTTGGGTTTCTAAATCCATGGACCTTCCATTTTTAATTACTATGACATTATTAGTTGGTATTTATTAAATTATTAAATAATTTTTATTTATTAAAAAAATGTTATAATTAATAATTTTTTTTCATTAATTTTTTTTATAAATAATATAGTATTCATTAAATTCTGAAAAAGTGGTGTTTGAATCTCACATCAAAAATTTGAAAAAGTTATCAAATACCACACCCTTATAAATGGGGTGCTCGAATAGGATTTTATGTAATATTTTTAGAACAGTTTTCTTAATGTGTCACTGAATATAAAAAATAGTAAAATAGTATTCAATTTTCTATTTTAATTATTTATATATATATATAAACAAAAAAACAAAATAAAAAATTTGAAAATTAAAAAACTGAGGGCCTTGTTTGGGATAACGCCTTCTTTGAGAATATTTTAAAGAAGGTTTTTTTGAGATAGTGACCACCCTTCTTCTCGAACCCCCTCCCCAAGTTTCATTTATATATTTAGAAATAGTTTCCCAATATACTAATATCGGGAATTTTTTTCTTATATGGTAAAATTTTCCTCAGATTGGCTGACCTTGTTCCCCTGTTACTATCAAAGCCAACTGACCAATAAATTTTTAAAATAAGTTTTTATGTTTTTAAAATGAATAGAATAAGGTTTTCAAAAATTTGGAAACCAGGATAGTGAGAAACATATTGTGAATCCACAAACTTATTCCCCCAAGTCAGGTGAAAAAAACATCATTATCCCTTGTTTATTTCATTTTATTTGTTTAAAATGGTATTTAAGAGCAATGACTCAAAATTAACAATATAAAATTTAAACCTAAAATTCAAATGATGAGTCACTAAAATTTCATGGATATTTAGGTCTATAAATTTATAGAATTTTGAACATATATTACAAACTAAAAATCATGCTAATAATTTAAATGATTATTAATACAGCTTTTTAATTGTTACTGTAGCACCACACAAGAAAATATCATATTCAAAATTTCCCCAACTCATCAATAATTCCTAAGATAATTTTTTTAAAACATGAGGTGAGAAAAAAGTTTCCTAGTGAGTTTAATTAAAAAAATCACCTTTAAAATAATTTAAACCTATTTGGAAAATATTTCTCATCCAAACTGAATATTAAAAATTTAATAAAACGTTTATTTATCCTAAAAACCAACCTTTTCTTTTAAAATCCAAATTTTTTTCTGAAAAAATTTTCATATGATTAATTATTTCAAAAGTTTTATTTCATTTATTTTTTAAAAAATGGTAATAAAAATTTGAATTAGAAATAATTAATATTTTATAAATTCAATAAATAAATTTTCAATACCCAAATTTTAATTTTGAACATAATTTTAAAATATTTACCTATAGAATAAATCCAATTATTTTTAACAAATACATTACGTAAGCATAAAAACAAAACTATGAGGTAACTCAAGACATTGAAGGATATTTAGGTCCTAACCATAACTCGGTAAAAAAAATTCACTTGAGGTTAGGGTTCACTCTCCATCCCTCATCGTGTTTACAAAGTCAAAGTGACAATTTTAATAAAACATCTACATATTTTATTTTTTATCTGGAGTTTTCCATCAAAACCTTATTTTCAAAACATTTATAATAGTTTTTTAAAAATTAATTTCTTAAACAATAGGACATCTATATTCAATAATTAAAAAACTAAATAGAATTACTAATATGGTTTATATGAAACTAAAATTTCTTGGAAAATATATCTTTAAATTAAATCATACAAACACTCATGGAATATATATGAGAAAAAATTGCATGAAAATACAATAATTTCAACATAAATGACATCCATGGTTGAATCTAATTTATAAAAATAAATTAATTTTCTATCAAAACATGATTTAATAAAACATTTTACACATAAAATTCTAATTTTGAAAAGGGATTTGAAACTCTATAATTTACCAACCATAAGATTTGAAAACAAATAATATTTTATTTGAAATATTAAAAACAACATCTGAAAAAATAATTTAAATTACATATAAAATGATAAACCTAAAAATAATTAAAAAACATTAAAACAATAATTAAAAAAATACCTTAAGAGTGAGTTTTATTTGAAAACCATATCAATATAAGAAAATAAAATAAATTTATATGATGACAAATCCCCTTACAAAGAGAGTATAGTTTTGAAAAATTAGAAATTGATAATTTTAAATCAATTTCTCTTTACAAAGAGGGTTCTTAAAATTTATAATAGATACTTTTAAAAAAAACTCCCCTTATACATAAATTTATAATTTAAATTTCATAAAATCATCTTTGAAATCAGATATTCTTAAAACATAATTCCCTTATGAGGGAGATTTATTTTTAAAAGAAAACAATAATTTTCAATAAATCTCATGAAATGAGAATTTTGAAAAAGTATTCCTCTTACCTTAATAGAACCTTACTGAATTTATCTCCCTAAACTTAATCTCCTAGTTGGACATCCTTCTTAATAATGATCTACTAAGCACTCACATTTCATTCTCATTGATTCTCCCTCTCTCTCTATAAACCAGGGTAATTGCATGTGTTTAGTATGAAGGAGTTTCTTAAATTTTTTCTCCTGAATACTCTAAGACCCTTATATATCTAACCCACGTTAATATTTTGATATAAAATTTTTCTATAAAATCATTTAACACCATGTGTATAATGACATATAAAAATGAATTATTTTATTTGTTACTCTTTTAATCACCAATGAAAAAATTATTGTTTACTTTATATTATCTTCCTATCAAATAAAAAATGTATATATATATATGTGTGTGTGTGTGTGTTTATATATATACATATACATATAAAATTTACCATTGACCTCATAATAGTAGTAATAAGATGATGTTTCTGTTTTTTAAACATTTTTTTTATTCCTCACTCGATGTGTGCCCCATAATTTTCACGGGGATCCTATTTTATTTTCATAATTACATATATATTTATAGTTTATTGATAATAGTAGTGTTAAAGGGAATAAGATGAACAGTAGCCTCGACACAAGATTTTTAATTTTAATATGACCCTTACATTAATGAAAGAATACCTTTATGTATAGATGGAATTAGGTTTCTAACCTTATGCAAGATTCAGATACACTATGTAGACTTTACGTGATTTTAGGGAAATCAATACTACCCTTATGTGATGAACTTTATGTGATCCAAGAACCCTTACATGAGAGTTATAAACTTCCTCTAAATGAAAATGTAGGTTACCCTTATGTAAGATCTACCATTATGAAACCTATTGAAAAGTTACTCTACCCTTATGTGAGTTTTATATTCACCTATACATGAACTAGGAGACACTGACTAACACTTAAGTTGTGATATAGTGACCTTTAAGTGAGAATGAAACAAGGTATATACCATTACATGGGACAATAAATCCCTTAATGACCCTTACATAACTCGGGTGTACAATTATGCATGCTATTTCTAACACTTACGCTACTTCAAAAACTGATGCACTAGCTTTATGTGAGTACAGGATGACCTTTACATAGCTTCAAATTCTCCTTAACTTTACATAAAAAATTAGTCTAAATTGTAAATTATATATATATATATATATTATAACACTTAAAAATAATTATTTCCATTACATATTCAAATATAAAATTCCTTATATATCTTAAAAATAATTTTTAATTTTTTTAATATATTCATATTCTGAAATAACTATTATTATATTATTAAAATATAAATGTACAATTAAATATATTCACTTCAACTTAATACAATTCACTTATAATTATCAGTGTCTTGTATGCTTTATTTCAAATTAATATACTATGATTAATATTAAATTCAAATGAAATTTATATAATCCACTATTAATCTTATTATTTTTTAATTAATATCCTATTTATCATAATTACTATATTTTTCAATATATTTTATGTTAATTTAGAAAAATTATATTTTCCATTCACTTTTATCTGTCATTAAATAGTTCCAAACCATTGATGATTAATTTTATTAACATACTACCCATAATATTATTCTAAGTAAAAAATAAATATATTTTTTAGAAGGTGAGCCTATTAATATTAGTATTATGATTAATATATATTTATTCTTATTATTTATTTGGAAAAAATAAAAATATAGTTAGAGTAGTATATACATAACATGGATTAATTTTTTTCCATGATGCATGGTGTTTGTAGAGAAAGGAATTTAGTGTTATAAAAGATACTTTATGTGAAAATAAATATCATTTTTAAGTTTATGAAATGAGTTATTTAATAATCACTAATTTAAAAAATTATACTAGAATCTCAAGATGTTACATTTTACCACTCTTAAATAAATTACATCCCTAAAATTTTAACTTCTTTTATTTTTGAATACATATGATATATTTTTTATTTATTTTTCTTCATTGGAAAGAGATATTTTTTTCTGTCACAACCATCCTCCAAAGATCGTGTCATGACTACCCCAAGCTCGCCTTCCATAGGCCAGGGGCTAGTGACTAGCACCAAATAGGCGTATCCCAAAAAGGGAAGGCATTCGCCTTTAAGCCTGTACACACACACAAAGCTCAAAATGCTGAAAGTAAACAAAAAGTAAACCACAATTGTCATTGAGACAACTACTGAAAGTAAAATACAAACTGAAATTACAAAGGGGGTAGAATACAAGCTGAAACCAAAAAGGAAAGTACAACTACCACGGTTCGTCCACTTGAGACCCCATATAAAGGGTAGGTGAATGGTAGTTTCATGTAGCAGTAGAAGTGCACTTTTTTTTCCTATCTCACAGAGCACCACCTGGTCCCGAACCACCAAGTTTTCCATATAATATTTGATCACCATCATGGGACACGACACGTTCTGGTGAAGCCCGTACAAGGGTGAGTAACACAATACTCAGTAGGGACCCCGAAAAATAAGGGAAATACCAAAAAATAAGACCCAAAAAAATATTAGAAAGCAAAGACAGGTCAAACTAGGTATAACTCAATATATGGAAAGAAAGTCTATCAGTCATAACACTGAACACCTTGTACTATTGAGGTACTCATCCCTGATGAGTATCGTGGGATTACTTGGTCACATAGATCCACTTCCCACCTTGGGTCTACCAGGTCACACATAGTCGCTCCCCACTTAGGCCACCATAGTTGGTCCACACAAGGCCGCTTATAGCTGGTTGTCATAGAGCCACTTGTATTTGGTTCACACAAACTGTCATGTATCTGGTCCACATAGGTACGCTAATCATCTAGGCCTACAGGCTCACTTATACCCACTCATAAGCAGTCTTCGGGTATCAGCTAGCCGCAGGATTCACGCACGTAGTGCACTAGATTTAGGGAGAATTCACTCCTCAAGCCATTATTCTAATTTCTAAATCTATTGAAGCCACCTTAGATAATTTCAAATGAATTTCCTCTTCATGAGGGTTCCAACTCCACCCATGATAATCCAATAAGACACATGTTCTGAAAGATATTAGTGTTTTACTAAACAGGGGTCGGTTGTGTCTGGGACCTGTCCGACCTGGTCAGACCGACCTGAACAACTCAGCCTGGGGGTCCCGTATGACCCAACCAAGTTCATCCAACCTGACCTGACCTGGTTGGGTATTGGCCAACCCGGTCCGGCCTGGCCTCTATGCCAGGTCCATTGTGCCTTACTGTACCCAGCCCGGTTTGACCGTGGATCTAGCCCCCGGGTCGCCGAGGGACCCGGTTTCATCCGACCCAACCCGCAACTGGCAGGCTAGATCTTTCCCAGCCTAGGCCGCCCAGCGTCCTAGTTCATCCCATTGGACCGACCCACACCATTGGGCCGATTCTTATGCATCCCGGGCCTCCCAGCGGCCCAGTTCATGCTACCATCCCGACCCACATGGCGGGCAGATACTTTACCTTCTCGGACGCCCGAGGGGTGTCAGGTTCGTGTCGTATGTAGCCTGATGAGGCCAGTCACCTAACCTCTTCAGGAAGTCCCACAAGGACCACATGTCAGCTACATGTAATGGCCCACAAAAAGTAGGATGCTCCTCTAACGCGGCGCTCGAGCGGTGCCACTCTCTTATGCTGGTCCGCTCACGCGGACTGGCTCTTCCATAGGTCCATCCTGCTGTTGCGGTCTGCAGACCGCAGCTCTGCACTGTGTGTGCCTCCAACGTAGCCTGGTGGCAGCATCCTCTGCATCCAACCACCGACCTCCATGTCGGCATCTCCTACTACCACAGCGGTGCCCTGCCAGCATGCCGCCTTCTGCTTGTCACTGCGGCCGGGGTACTGTGGTCGTGTGTCATGGCCTGGTGTTGTCGCCGCAGCTGGGTGCTGCACTCTATCACCTATGTCAAATCCCGCCTAGCTGCGACCCTTTAACCTTGTGCCTCAACGGTCATTGTGCCACCATTTTTTATTCCATGAATAATGAAAATATAGAGAGATATAGAGTATCACTTTGAACACCCAAATTGAACAACCCAACCATTATTCGTGCTGGATCAGGATCATTCCAGTTAGCATGATCATGAATTGTAGAGTTATAAATCACTAAGATTTAATCCTGGTATCAACCCAAAAGTATTTTCTCCATACCCACAAATATTAACCATTCGTGGATCAACTTGTTAGAGATTTGATCTGCATTATTCATTTAGAGGGGAGAATGGAAAAAGAACAATTCACTAAGAATTAAAACCCCTACTTGGGAAAGGAGATTGCTCAAGTATGATCATTCATCATCATTCATCGATATCTGATCTCAAATCCTCTCCCCAAATGGTTTCACCTCCTTCATTTGATTCTCCAGCGTTCATCGTTGGAGAGGTTGTCCTTCGTCGTTTTTCGTCACCACCCACCAAAGCCTTAGACCGATTTTCCGGATTATACCAACAATCCTGCATTGCTTGTTAGGCTATTAATTGATGAAACATGAATCAGTTTTTCTATTATGTTGTATTGCAGCATCGTTACGCTGACTCATTAATGAGGTTTATTAATGATATTTATCGTCGCCTCATCATTGCACCACAATGAACAATTTTAAATAAAATAAACTTTTTAATTTTATTTTATTTTTCCTTAAAACATCTGAAAAAGTAACTTTTTCCTCAACCCGCTCCGGTCAAGGTTATGTCCATCTTAAGGATAACGTCTTATTATGAACTCAACGGTGTTCTCATATTTTTAATCTGAGTTACAATTTTTGATTTATGAGGATTTGAAAATAAAATAATTTTTATTTATATTATTTTATTTACGACCACATCCCAAAATCCAACTTTCACAGTCGACCTGCACCGGCCGATGTTATGCTCTACCTAATAGAACCATACCCTCATGAAATCAACGTTACTCTCATATTTCTAATCCAAGATACTGTTTATGAGTTATAAGGATTTTAAAACAAAGTAACTTTATTCAATTATTTTATTTATGGCCAAAAACTACATTCCATTATTGACCCGCACTAACCAATGTTAGGCTCTGCCTAAGTAAATCATACCCTCGTGATTTCAATGGTGGTCTCATATTTTCAATCTGAGTCATTGTTTGTGTGTTATAAGGATTGGAAAAATAAAATAATTTTACTTAATTATTTTATTAATGGTTATTCCATTTTTGGTTTTTCTCACTGGAGGCCTATGCCGACTAAACATTAGTCATGTCTAGGGTAAAACCACCTTCCAGAATGAAACAGTGCACTTGTATTTCTAATTTCGGCACTCTTTTAAGATTTATTCCACTTTTTCAAGAAAACTGCTCATGCGCGCTATTTAAAACTTAAAATTTTTCGACGGATCATTCCAGGTACTTCAGACCTCATAATTTCATGTTGTATCATTTCCTGGTATCAAAACAATGCCATTTAATTTTAAAAAAATCATGGAATTTAGGGGTATTACATTACTCCCCCCTTTAGGTATTTACATCTTCACAATCCAAAATAAGGGATAATCAAACAAAAGGGGGTACTAAGAATAAATCTGAGCCTCTCGCTCCCACGTGCTCTCCTAAAGATTCCCATGCTTCCAATGAAAATGCACCAGAGGAATCAACCATCCACGAAGGATCTTATCCTATCAATCCTCTATCTCCACCAAGTACTCCATGAATGTCACCCCATCCTCAATATCCATCTTACCATGGTCAATGATGTGATAAGGGTTGTGCACATATCTCCTCAGCTGGGATACGTGGAAGACATCATGAACCCTCTCTAATTGTGGAAGTAGAGCCAAGTAGTATGCCACCTCACCCACTCCATGTGGTATTAGGAAAGGTCTGATGAACCTCAGAGATAACTTTTCACCCTGGCCAAATCTCAGTATCCCTCACCAAGGAGAGACACATATGAATACGTATTCCCCCCTATTTGAACTTCAAGGGTCTCTATCACCTATCCAAATAGGACTTTTTCAGTTTCTAATAGTTTTTATCCCCTCTTAGATGACCTTCACCTTCTCAGTGGTAGCTTGTACCATCTTTAGATTCATGAGTATTGACTCCCCTAGGTTTGTCCAGTATAACAGTGACCTATATGGTCATCCGTACAGTGACTCAAATTGTTCCATACCAATGGTGGAGTGGTTCTTACTGTTTTACACAAACTCCTCCAGTGGTAGGTGGTCCTCCAAATTATGACTAAAATCCAGAATTTAAGAATGATGCATGTCCTCCAAGGTTTGTATGGCCTGCTACATCTGACCATCCATTTGTGGTTGAAAGGTTGTTCTCAAGTGTAGATGAGTCCCAAATTCCTCCTATAATCCCTTCCACAACCAGGATGTAAAACGTTCATCCGGATCAAATACTATTATAGATTGGACTCCATGGAGTTGAATTATATCTTGTAGGTAGAGGAATCCCAAGCTCTCTACTGAACTCTGCTCTCGAATGGGTAGGAAGTGGGCCAACTTGGTGAGACGGTCTATGATTATCTAGATGGTATCATGTCCCCTGGAAGTACATGGTAATCCCATCATGAATTCCATCGATATTCCATCCCACTTCCACTCTGGTACCTCGATGGGTTGTGTAAAACCTATTGGAACATGGTGCTCAGCTGTCACTTGCTGACAAGTGAGGCATCTCGAGACAAACTCGGCCACTACCTTCTTCATCATCGGCCACCAGTACTGACGTTGGAGGTCCTGGTAATTCTTTTCCACACCTGGATGTATCTCCAAAGGGGATTTATAGAACTCTCTCAACACCTCCTCCTACAACTCCACTGGTAAAATGGTGTGTCCTCTGAAAAGGATAATGTGCTCCCCACCTTTCGAATATCCATCAGGGGCGTGCCATGTGGACATCTGGGCACGTGTAGCCTTGTAGCTAGAATCTTCGATTTTCACCTCCTTGAGTCACTGTAAGAGTGGAGGGTAAACTACCATCAACTAAAGAAAATCTTCCTCCTCTCTATCCACAAAGGATATCTGAAGTGATTCCAAGTGCTCTAAGGCCTCGTTCTATAGTTGTAAAAATCAATCTCCTACTGAGAGCATCTACCACAATGTTCCCCTTCCAAGGAGTATAGATTATCCCGAAGTCATAGTTTTGTAGGAACTCTAGAAAACGTCTCTATCTCAGATTCATATCCTTTTGAGAAAATATAAACTATAGACTCTTGTGGTTAGAGTAGATGATGAATCATTCTCCCATAAGGTAGTGTCTCCAAATCTTTAGTGCAAATACTACAATTGCCAGCTTAAGGTTGTGGGTTACATAGTTTTACACATGTGGTCTCAAATTTAATGATCCATAAGAAATCACTTCTTTCCCTTTCATCAAGACACAACTAATCCCGGGTTCCTGATTTTTCACAGTACACTATGTAGTCGGCACCCTCCTATGGAAACCACAAGATATAAGCACTCGTCAAACTCTGCCTCAGCTTATAAAATCTCTGCTAGAATCCTTCTATCCACATGAAGGGTTTTCCCTTCTTCATCATTGTCTTCATGGGTGCTGCCACTCTGGAGAAGTCTGGTTCAAAACTCTAATAGTACCCACCCAACCTGAGGAAACTCCTCATCTCAGTAATGCTCTTGGGTGGTTCCCAAGAAAGCACTGCCTTGATCTTCTCTAGATCCATCGCATCTCCATCCTATGAGATGACGTGTCCTAGAAAATGGACCTTTTGTATCCAAAACTCACTCTTTAAGAGATTTTTATAAATTCTATGCTCTTAGAGTGTGTCCAGAACTATCCTTAGGTGTAACGTGTGATCCTCCTCAAACACTGAATACACTAAGATGTCATCATTGAATACCACTATAAACCGGTCTATGTAGAGATGGAAGATCCTATTCATTAGTCCCATGAACATTGTCGGGGAGTTATTCAGGCCAAATGTATCACTAAGTACTTGAAGTGGTTGTAGAAACATCTGAATGCAATCTTCGAGATGTTCGCATCTCGTACTAGAAGTTGGTGAGAGCCTGATCTGAGGGCTATCTTCGAGAACCATATCGCTCCCATTAGCTGATTGAAGGGGTCATCAATCCTTATTAGAGGATAATTGTTCTTCATAGACACATGATTCATGCACCATAAGTCCATGCATATCCTCAAGCTTTTTTCTTCCTTTTTGGCGAACAACACTGGGGCTTCCCATGGTGAAACGCTAGGCCTTACAAACCCCTTCATCTACAAATCCTCCAACTGTACCCTTAGCTCTCGGATCTTTACGGGATCCATTTGATATGTGGGCATAGATATCAGTGCCATCCTGGGTTATAGATCAATGCATAAGTCTACCTCTCTGTCAGTAGGTAGTCCTAGAATATCCTCTAGAAAGATGTCCTCGTACTCATCCACCAATGTAGGGAACTGAAAACTCAAAACATCTACTGCTATGTGGGTAAGGATGGCCACATGTTACTGCCCCATTCCCCTATCCTCCATCTCCCTGATCCTGGTGTGGACCTCATTGGGGTTGTGGTTGTAATATGTTGAAATGTATATCAACACATGCTGCTCTCCCATATCCTCTGCCATGTCTACCTCCCAACAGAAGGCTCACAGCTAGAACTTCCATTTGGTCATGTGGTGTTCTCACTAAGTAGAAGACTCATGTCACCACATCTAGATAATCCTTAGTGACTATAGGATCTATCTCTCCCCTAAAAATAAGAGGCACCTTTCACTGGAACTAGTGTAAGGCACTGAGCCTACGTGCATCTTCTACTGGTAGCGTTGGTAGTAAATGTTAACCAATGGGAGGTGGTATCATGAGGACACCACCCAAAGGTGTCATCTCAAGAAACAATCCTTGTACCGAAGCCTCATCACTTTATGGACCATCTATTAGAGTTGGTGTCCTAGAACCAACTACTTTGTACTTTATTCATTAATAAAATCCTTATCACATCTTGATTGTTCTTCTTCATGACAATGCATGTGATAATGTCCTAAAGATAGTTGTTTCATTAAAGGGTCATAGCGGATCCCTGCTATGATGAGAACCCAGAATTGCCATAACATTGTTCTTGAATATATGTTCTATGGACGGATGATGTTATTTGAGGGACACAAATAATACAGGCCGTTTGGGGTGAGGACTCATAAAACATTGAGGCACCTTCTCATGGTGTGTGCCCTTGGTAATATCCAGCAGGATATTATAAGAACGAGGCCAGCCAGTAGGAAATCCACATTTCATAGTGTCATTGGATGTTCCTATCTGTGGACATGTGTATTGGTCCTTAGACTTTAAGATTATTATTAATGGGTATTACAACTCGGGCACTTAGATGTATTGATGAAAACTGCGACAACACACTATTCGCAGCGAGTTAGGATACGTTGGGTGCATCACGAGTAATACAGCATTAATAGATAATGCGAGAAAGGATTTTTCCCTTCTGTTACTTTATAGAAGTAAATATCTCAGGCCCTTTGATGGAATTTATATATCCTAAGTAAATCCATGGCCATGGTAAGGAATGGGAAAGTTCAATTCTGAAAATTCAAAGAAAGAATAATCAAGCACATGGGTTGATGGCACTAGCATGCAACCCAATTGATTAGAGATATCGATACAAATGGATTACATTTCATAATAAGCATTCGTAGGAGGTGACACATCATTGTGGTGTTAACTTCTTTCTCTATGGGTGCCTGGGCATGTTGCTAGATGCTAACCTTGTACTTTAGGTAGGCTCTGCCTAATGCCACTGAGAAAAAGGCATAGAGGTTCACACACTAAGTGTGTCCATGTATCTCAGTTAAATATTAATTTAACAAGTTAAATAAATATTATTCCTGACTGTGGTTTAATAATTATTTAAGGATGACTGATCGCATTTATTTCGACACTAGTTATTTGAGAGAATATATTGTGGATGAAATAATATATATTTATTAGGGAGTAATGAGATTACATTTATTTAGGAAATAAATAGTCATTACTGAAGGATTAATAAATGTGGTGGAGAAAATAAAGACAAATGGAAAATAAAAGTACATGTTGTGTCTATTAAATACACACGATGTGTAGTTTTATGGAAAACGAGTACACTGTAACAACCCGAGATTTTATGAGAATTATTATTTTTAATTTTATTGATGTCTTGTGTTATACGCTACACCAAAATGATCTTGTTCTATATGAAACACCGTATTAGCTTGCATTATATACAACACTATTCTTGGCTCGTGTTACACACAATTTCAAGTTCATTTTGTAGAAATTATTCTATGCAACATTAAGTATAGATTTTGTTTAATGTATAAATAAAATAAATTTTGATTATGTTATACGCAACAACAAAGGAAGATTTCACTACACACAGCCTTGACTTGTCTTGCAATACACGCAATCGCGACCTTCCTTGATAGCGTGTGTAGTACGCAATATCGGGTTTCATTAAACAACGATATATTGTTATAATATTATTATGAACTAGCAGTTATGAATAGTATTAAGTACATTTTGAATGTTATAAAATTATTATTCATCTTAAACATTTTCTAGAATATCGTGTGAGAACAAAAAAAAATTCGAGTAAAATAAGTATTTTTCAAAAAAATGTAGTTTTGCCGCCTTTTGATGGCACACCCATATTAAATATAGTTTTTGAAATTTTTATAAGTTAAATTTGACAAAATAAAATTCTTATTTGGAATCATCATATAAAAATTTACTTTGGATAATTTTTTCATATTATTCTGATAACTTTCATATTTTAATGAATAGTAAAAACACGCTATATTTTAATTAAAAACAACTTTTTTCATCGTAATAATTTATATGGTTAAATTATAATATTTAATGGTTTTAAATTATAAATAGAATATATTTTTACCATTTAAAATAATTTATGTCATTAGCATTGATTTTACATTGAATTCATAGGTAAAATCATGTCAATCTTTTGCAATGTTTTAACTTTTAAAACTCATTTTCTTAACAACGGGATTAATTTTAAATTAATTTCAGCAACTTCTGTGATTTGAATTTGGAAAAATTGAATCCATATTTGGAATCAGTAGGTCCAAATTATGTTAATAATCTAATTTTCATTTTTAGTCATTATGAATAATAACTACGGTAAATTTTATTTACCATAGTTAAATGTAAATTGATGTAATTAAGGGTAAATATAATATTATAAAATTACCCTAAAACTTTTTCTAATATAATTGGATTGTTATATTTTACCCTAATTAATTCTTGGGTCTAAATGAAATCTAATGTAACCCACTTGTATTTGATTAAGACCTTTTATTTAGTTTATTTAAAGGAAAGTGAAATGTATAACTCAAACTTTAATAATTAGATTATTTTTAATTATATTTATACAAAATATAAATTCAATTATAAATACTCATTTGAAAGCTAAAATGTTTTTATTTATCATGGTAATTTATTTGTAATTTTTAATAAATATTTTATTACCTTAAAATCTTATACATTAATGATGTAGAAATTATTTATTTAGTGAAAAATCAATAATATATTTTTTATTAAAATGATAATACCTATCAAAAGGACCAGAAACTTGACCAAAATTTATTGGTAGAGTCTATATATACCATAATCATCCAAGGGTCTATATTTGGACCATTTGGGGCCTTATAAAACTGATTAGGACATTTACATTATTTTATTTTAAATGATGTCAAATATGTCACCTTCATAATTAAATAAATATAACAATTTAAATGTTGTTATTTTAAGATGATAAATTCAAGTAAAAATATTATTATTAATGGTATTATATTTATATTAATCATAGGATTTTATTTATAATTTTTTTTCAAATAATAAGTATATTAAATGATTATAGAAAAATGTTGTAGTAATTGTTTTATTAAGGGAAATATCAAATAAATGGTTTTATAAATATTAAAATAAACATTATATTAAATAATTAATGTTATCCACAAATTTTCAAGATGAATATGACATTTTAGGAATCTATTGAATTTTTGTTTTGAATATATCCTCTGTTTTGATTTTATTTAAATTCAAATAAATGAATAGTGTCAAGATTAACACTATTGTTATTTTATAAAAATAACATATTATTAAATTTTTTATAAATCACATAAATATTTAAAAATTATAAATTGAAATTTATATGTCCTAAAATGTCATAAAGTACCCAATTGTGGATAATTCACAACACATAAGTAATTATTTTAACAATTTAAAATTTAGAATATTATTACCTCAAATAAGATTAAATAAATTAAATAAGGATAAATCAAATTGATAAGGTTTAAAATAAATTCCCAAAATGTATAAATTTTATTGTATGATGAGATTAAAACCTTATATCATCACATATTCGGATTTATGTCATTTTTGGAGGTTTTTAAGTGGGTTTTGAATTTATTATAAATTAATATTTCTTATGTTTCCAAAGGTGCCCCTCTCCTCCCTTATAAAAGGGCACCTCCTCCCTCTCCTCTTCACTAAACTTTGAGCATTAAATCTCATCCAATACCTACCCATTTCTTTTCTACACTTCTCTAAAAACATTTTGGATGTTTTGGTCTTCTCAATAGACCAACTCTAGTCCCTTAAGAGGAAGCTTAAAAGAGGTGCGTCGAAGAAGAGGTAATCTCTTCTACCGATTCTTTCAAGTTTCTTTCTTCTTAAAATTATTCTTATTTAGTTGTTTCATTATAAAGTAATAACATCATTATCACTAATAAACTGATATTTTATTATAAATATGAAACAACCCCATTTCACCTTCTATCCATCCTATGGAAAACGAAATCACCACGCGTGCGTACGTACGGAATACTGTCTCCACGCCGTGGTGTAATCTATTTTTCCACCACCACCTTACTTGGATGGGTATAATGGTGTAAATAATAACTATGTATGGATATTATAACATCATACTGATTATGAGATATTATATCATCCACTCCAATTCCATTCAATAATTATGGGAATGATATCATCGCTCGTGCGTACGTACGGATTACCGTCTCCACAACGCGATGAGATTCAATCTCCATGTTAACCATTCAAGAATGATTATAAAGTATATATAATGAATAATAATGGTATATATAACATAATAATTCTACTTGATTTATTTATATGTTATTTACTTACTTCCATTCAAGTCAATAAGGGAAGGAAAACAACGTTCATGCGTACGTACGGCCTACCGTCTCCATGAACGGTGTATTTCATTTCATTTATCTATCTATTATATATATATATATACTGAATATATATGATATATAAATCATTTTTTACATTCTTTAAGTTATTAAATCATGATATAAGTAATAATAATATCAATAACAACAATTCCAAACACGTACGATAAATGAAATGATTTTACCGAAAATGTTGCTTTAACATGGAATTTACAAAAGAACGGGTAATATAATGTCATAAGTGAACCATATATGATATCATAACAATTAATATGATTCTGTAATAATTCAATGACATTATTTAAATCATTATATAGTAGTTTCGGATACATACGAAGCATATCGGATATAAGGTAAGGGACAACTTTTCCAATCTCGTTTTTATCTGAGATTGTTTATTCGTAAGTATTTACTGGGGTTATATTTTTCATCCATGTCTATAAAAATGTTTTTCATAAAGTGTTTAATATTCTTCCATGTATTTTTAAAGACATTATTATCCCTCTTTGACTCTTACTTTGTGTTATGGAAGGAATCTTTCTTTTGTTTACCATATGTGGTAATTTTTGACTTTTCCGACAAAAGTACGAGGAGAATGTTTTTTTAACTTATACGGCATGAACGGATTTCTACGGTTTCATAACGCCTAATTTTCATGAAGCTTATTCTACATGTTTTCATTATTATTTTCAAAACAATACTTTTTTTAAAAAATTTCATGGCATTTTGAGAAAAGAAAATAATTTTGAAGAAGAAAGGATATTTTTCTCAAGAATTCATTTCAAGTGTTTTATCAAAAACATTTTCCATATAAGATGGAATTATTTCATATGTGTATGTTTCAAGTATAATGTCTCTATGATTTAAATGGTTTCAATTTTCTTATGATGATATGATATCCATTTTTTTATATGAATTATGTTATGATGGGATGATGTTTATGAAACCCATTTTATTCTTTGGGTAATGATGAATGATTTATGTTCATGTTGTGGAACATGTAAGAATGTTTTCATTATGAGATGGGTGGGATCGATATATCCTTCCAATTCATTGGGTAAAGATTTATATCTCATGAGATATACATGGCTGGAATGGCAAGTTAATCTGGTTCAGTGATACAGGACTGGAATGAGGAGTGAACTCGATTCATAAAGGGACTTTGTCCACTAACATGGTCTTGGAAACAATGCCTTGGATACTATGGAAATCATAACATGTGCTTAATGGTTGTCACAATTAAATTTTTTATTCCCGTTCTATTTTATCATACTTAATGTTTCTTTATGATCTATGACTTACATATTGCCATGTCTTATCTCATTGATCAATATTTTGATGTTTAAAAATAATGTTCATGTTTTTAAGTTAAAATGTATATGATTTTTTTTACTTTTCTCCAGGTTTACCCTTACTGAGCATTTGATCTCACCCTTTATATTTCTTCTTTTCCCCAGGATTTAAATAAAGGTTTTAGGTAGGAAAACAAAAGGGGAAGATCTTTATGGGAGATGTTTAAGATCTTTCACCATGATTAGAAGATTATGTTCCAAGTTTCCAAAGACACTAAACTATTACGGTCCTTGAGTGTTGGTTTTTGTTATGTATTATGTATTTTGAAAAATTAATGTCATTTCCATGTACATCTAGTTTGGAGTCTCTACATACACCCTGTGTATTAATTATTACACGTCGTGTAGTTTTCCAGTCGGAGTTTTGAGGATATAATATTGTTTTATTAAATGATATTTATTATAATCAGCGTGGGCGCATGTCAAGGAATTAATAATTTGACATGGGGGTTTTCAATAATAGTTAATGAAATAAATAAAATATGTAACGTATTTATTTATTATGATAACTCTATAACCTCAATCCCGATTATAAATATACTCACAACCCCAAAACTTTTCCCCAATTGGTGTGCACAACAATTCTGGAGAATTCTTTCAAGTCTGAAAGAACTACTTCCTCCAAGAATGCTCCCAAGACCGAGAGAGATCCTCCTCCATCAGATCAAGGTGATTGAAGGTGTACATCGCATGTGAAGGTTATTCTGCACTAGAACCCAGATATCCCTTCAGCGATGTCCAGAGATACATGGCACACGTGTGGATCACCGCTAGAGGAATCCTACACTTGGATTATACGACGCAACAACGGATCACAAGATCGTGACCAAAGATATCAAAGAAGAAATAATTCCACTAAGGTAATTATTGTGAATTAAATAAATTAATTATAACCAACATATGATGATCTTATCTCTATTGTTTCAGGACTCCCTCTTGTTTTTCATTCTTCATTCTATTCTGAAGATTTGGCATTTTATATCATGACGGATCTCTGTTTGAATTTTGTTTAATGCTAAAATCAAAGTTGGGCACTCCCACCAACGTGCTTCCACTATGCTCAGAACATTCAAGTGGCATCAGAGGGGTCATATCATTGATTATAATTATTTATTTTTTCGTTGGTGATTTATGCATTTAATAATTAAGTTGTTTCAATTCAAGTTAATCATTATTTAAAATCTGAATCTCGAGATCTATTCCTCCCCTCTCGTTTCTCATTCAACTTACATAAAAAAATTCTTTTAATTTTGATTAAAATAAAATAGAGGAACTCATCCAGAGGTGCCAAAAGTTCCTGGTCATACAACACCAGAATACACGGCTTGTATTTAGAAGTACACTTCGTGTAGTCTAGGTTCAATGTATTGGAATGGTCCACCAAATTAGGTCGTGTATTGATCCTATCTAAGTCATTTAGGACACCGTGTGTTGACCAGGAATAGGTGGCACACAGTTTTTGGATTACACACCATGTGGTCCAACAGAACATGGTGTGTAGTCCCTTTGGCCTGGGATTGGACCCTGTACCCCATACACGGCTTGCCTGTCTGGAAACCGTGTAACACGGAAACTACACGGCGTGTGTCCCACTGAACACGCCGTGTACTCCGAAAATTTCCGATGTAAATTAAAAAGCCATGTCCTTAGTTGTATACTTCAAATGGACGGTGAAGAAAAGTACACGCCGTGTAGTCAGACCTACATGTCGTGTACTCACCCAAATTATGCAGATTTATTAAAATTTATTATTATATTATACAAACCCTTAAGACGTTTACCATGGTGCAAGCGTAAAGCTGAGGCACAACACGTGAAAGGTGTTTTATATATATGTGTTTAATTTAACATCTGTGTAATGAATGGGAATTCAGCGGGTTTCCTCCATGGTACAAGTTACGTACAAGGATAATTTTAATTTATTTAAAATTATGATGGATAAGAATATCATGGAAATTCAGAAAAGGTTTTAAGATAAAAGGATTGATTAATTAAATATAATTAATTGATTCAAGTGTGATTTATCTAAAACAAAAATGATTAAATAATTGAATGCTAGTTTTATTTTTGCGTAAATATCGTTTTATGTATGGATGATCATGAGCTAGATCAAGACCTTTGTATGTGAATGGTTTCTTTTAATTTATTTATTTAAATTAAATTTGTTGGCATGCGAGCCTTCTCCTAATTAATATATAGGGTCTGCGTGCCCAAGGATTCTTTTATGTAAAAATATCTTTTTACCCCTCACCCGTGTGTGAGATAAATGTATATTTAATGGATGGAACTCCCAACCTGGTGGAGGTGGCTCAAGTCAGGAGCCAAGGAAAAACAAATCTAAGGAGATACAAAGGTGGACAAGTAGAAAGCTGTAAACACAAACCTGAAAGGTTCAAGGTGTTTCTCCCCTAGGTATTGGGTTACTTTATCAACTGCTAGATAAAATAACCAATAGAAAAATCTCATGATCGTACCATTTATTTTATTTCTTCCATTTGCATAGTTTATATATGGTGGGTGTGTTGCAACGATCACACAATTAGTGAATTAAATGATTATGCAAGATGGAACTAAAATAAAACCATCTTATACGTAAATATTATCATAGACATGGTTAATCACTTGATTATACCCCCCTTAATATTAACAAGCATGTAATAAAAGATAATAAATTCGAAATTTATGTATAAGGATAAAATACCTCAAAGAAATATTAAGTCGGTATAGCCTTCCATAATCTTGGTTAGAATTGAACCATAGTTAAAAGTTCTTGACCAACCCGAGTTGGAGTGCTTTAAATTATCAGGGAATTCTAATTGAATGTTTTGGGTTGACTTGACTTGGTTTGCATCAAGGGTTGACTTCCACAGCAGCACTTGGTGTGACCAAGAGGCAAAGGTTGAGGAAATCCAAAATAAAAGGATTTCAGGATTGGGGATTCCACTCAGCGGATCAAGGAGCTGAGATTTAATGTAGTTGGCATTTGGAATGCCTACCTAAAACCCTTCAAGTTTCTTGACCAACCCTAGTTGGGGTAATGTGAAGGGAAATATGGATCCTTGCCACTTGAATATTCAGGAAACAGAATATTTCAAATTCAATGGTGAGGGCTATTGGATTTCGATAAAATAGTGGGAAGCTAATAAGTATTCATTTATTTATTTGTCTCAATTTTATACTAAATTACTACACCTTTTCTTATCTTAATCTGTATAAATGGCTAGAAAAATGACTTCAAACATATCATTGTGAACCAAAATCAAGAGGGAAAACCTTCTCACCAGCACCAATTTCCAAGAGTGGTAGAGGCGTTTACGTGTCATCCTTCTCCATGAAAGGAAATTGTATGTGCTGGAAGAGCCTATTCCAATTGCGCCTGGAAAAGAGGCTAGTGATGAGGAAATATCTCTCTATGAGAAACACATGGATGATTCCATAGATGTCCAGTGTTTCATGCTATCGGCCATGTTCAGTGAGCTCTTGAATCAACATGAAAACATGGATGTGTATAGCATGATGTCTCACCTTAAGGATCTTTAGCAAGAGACGGTGTGACGGGAGAGGTATGAGATCTCCATTGCTTTGTTTACAACTAAGCGTGGAGATTCTGCACTAGCTGGGCCTCATTTAGTCAAGATTATTGGCTACATTGAACACCTGGACATCTTAGGGATTAAATTCCCGGATGAGTTGCATACAGATCTCATCCTATCATCACTACCCAAGACCTTCTCTATCTTTATTGTCAAATACAACATGAGAACCAATGAGAAGAGTCTATCGGGAATTTCTGACCTTGATTTTCCAGGTATATAAGGACATGGGGCATGACAAACCTAAAGTCCCTATGGTGAATAGGAAAATTAAGGACAAGGAAAAGGGGACAAAGACTTATAAATAGTCTGAAGCCCCCGAACGTCATCCCTCCAAGAAGGGTAAGATCCAGAGGTAGGGCAAGGAATGGGAGGCGGTGTGTTTTTCATGGGGCAAGAAAGGAAACTTGAAGAGAAACTGCACCCAGAAGTATGGGGATGCTAAAGGTGCATTCGTTATCGAGTTTAATCTTTCTATTTCTACTCATTGGGTAATAGATATAGCTTGTGGGGCTCACATCTGTATTCAAATGTAGTAACCAAGTAGATTTATAAATATTACAAGAGGAGAGGTGGATCTTAGAGCTTCCAATGGTACAAGTTTGGCTGAATTGGATATTGGTGATTACCACCTCTTATTGCTAAATGGGATGATTTTGGTTTTACATAATTGTTATTATGTGCCTAGTGTTACCAAGAACATAATTTATGTATCTTGTTTGGATATAGATGGAATTTTTTTCATGTTGGGAAATAAGGGTTGTCTCATTTATAAGAACAACATATGTTATGGTATGGCGCATTTAAATAATGGTTTGTATGTATTAAATTACAAAAACCAAGTGTTGGAAATCGATAAAGAAACAAACTCACATGACTCATACATCACCCAGTTAAGGCTTCATCGTCTCGGTCATGTAAACGAGAAGTTCTTGACAAATGTCTGCCAAGATGGTTATTTGGACTCTACTGAGCTAAAACCACTTGATATATGTCACTCTTGTTTACAAGGAAAAATGACCAAGACTCCCTTCGGGGGACAAGGTGAAAGGGCCATAGAGCTTCTAGGATTGGTGCACACAGATGTGTGTGAACCATTTCTAGTAGAAGCTAGAGGTAGATATTCTTACTTCATTACTTTTATTAATGGTTTGAGTAGATATGGATATGTCTACTTAATGACGTATAAGTCAGAAGCCTTAGATAAATTTAAGGAATTAAAAAATGAAGTAGAGAATCATCTTGGTAAGAAGATAAAGAAACTTTGATCAGATCGAGGTGGATAATATCTGAACCAACTGTTCATTGATCTTCTACGGGAGTCTAGGATTCTATCTCAGCTCACTCCTCCTTATACACCACAGTGGAACGGTGTTAGTGAAAGGAGGAACCGCACCTTGTTGGACATAGTGAGGTCGATGATGAGTCATGTAGATATTCCATTATCCTTTTGGGGATATGCATTACAAACTGCAGCATACACATTAAACTGAGTACCAACTAAGGCAGAAAATGGAATTACATCCATGTTATGGAATGAAAGGAAACCCACATTTTCACACACATTTGTATGGGGATGTGAGGTATTTATTAAGGTCTTCTCAGGAAACAAACTAGCACCCCGGGTCATGAGGTGTATCTTTATAGGATATCCCAAAGAAACGAAAGGATATTTCCTATATAACCCTTCAGACAAGAATGTGACTGTCACAAGACAAGACGTCTTTCTTGAGTGGGAGCACATCCTCAAGAAGGATAGTGGGAGAAAGATTGACTTTGATGAAGTTGATGCTCAAGATAAATAGGAGTTGGTATAGGAACAAGTTTCACAAGTCCCTATGGAAGAGGTTCCAGAAACACAAGTACTGTATAGGAGCTCAAGAGAGGTAAGGGAACCAGAGAGATTTTGTTTCCTAGTCACCGAGGATGGTGAATCATTATTGTTGGGAAATGATGAACCTCTCTCCTATAAGGAAGCAGTAGAAATCTCAAAATATATAAGATGGCTATAAGCTATGAATTCTGAGATGGATTCTATGTATCAAAACCAAGTCTGGGTTCTGTTCGATGAGTCAGTTGATGTAAAGCCTATTGGATGCAAATGGGTATTCAAGAGAAAACTGGACATGGAAGGTCAAGTTAGCACCTATAAAGCAAGGCTAGTAGCTAAAGGATTCAGACATCATCAAGGAATTGACTATGATGAAACCTTCTCACCAGTTCCCATGTTTCAATCCATAAGAATCATACTTACCATAGAAGCATGCCATGAATATGATATTTGGAAGATGGATGTCAAAACGGAATTCCTTAACGGGAACCTTCAGGAAGATGTCTATATGACACAACCAGAAGGGTTTGTGACACTAGGTGAAGCCAAACAGGTTTTCAAGTTGCAGAAATCCATTTATGTATTAATGAAAGCATCCAAGTTATGGAACATTCGATTTGATGAACCCATAATGAAATTTGGTTTTATTAAGAACCAATGTGAGACATGTGTTTATAAGCAGTTTAATGAGAATTCAATAGTTATCCTTGTAGTATATGTTGATGACATATTTCTTATTGGAAACGTTATACCAGTCTTACAGTCATTTAAGGACTGGCTGAATAAGTGTTTCTCCATGAAGGACTTGGGTGAAGCATCCTACATTCTAGGGATCAAGATCATTTGTGATAGATCCAAGAGGATTCTTGGACTAAGTAAGGGTACATACATTGACCAGATACTAAAGATATTTAGTATGGAACAATCCAAGAGGGGATTGGTTCCTGTGTAACATGGCTTATATCTTTCAAAGAAAATGTGTCCCAAAACACAAAATGAGAAAGATAGAATGAGTAAGATCTCATATGCTTCGGCTATAGGATCCATCATGTATGCTATTTTATGTACCAGGCTTGATGTTTACTATGCACTAAGCATGGTAGGAAGATATAACAAAGATCCAGGAGAACAGCATTGGACTGCTATTAAGACTATCCTTAAGTATCCGAGAAGAACTAGGGATATGTTCTTGGTGTATGGAGGAGACGAGGAGCTTGTCATCAGAGGGTATGCTGATGCTGGTTTTCAGACAGATCAGAATGATCTGAAGTCACAATCTGGATATGTTTTCTGTCTCAATGGAGGAGCTGTGAGCTAGAAGAGTTCAAAGCAGCCAGTTGTCTCCGATTCTACAGAAGAGTCTGAATACTTAATGATAGTCTTAACAGTAGTCCAATGTTGTTCCTATCTACAGATGTTTGTATTGTTCCTTGGACATTAAGATTATTATTAATGGGTATTACAACTCATGCACTTAGATGTATTGACAAAAACCATGATGACACACTATTCGCAGCGAGGTAGGATACGTTGGGTGCATCACGAGTAATACTGCATTAATAGATAATGCGAGAAATGATTTTTCCCTTCTGTTCCATAACAGAAGTAGATATCTCAGGCCCTTCGAGGGAATTTATATAGCCTAAGTAAATTCATGGCCATGGAAAGGAATGGGAAAGTTCAATTCCAGAAAGTCAAAGAAAGAATAATCGATCACATGGGCTGATGGCACTAGCATGAAACCCGCTTTATTAGAGATATCGAGAAAAAAGGTATTACATTACATGGTAAGCATTCATAGGAGGTGAAATGTCATTGTAGCATTAATTTATTTCTTTATGTGTGCCTTGGTGTGTTTTAAGATGCTAACCTTGGACATTAGGAAGGCTCCACCTAATGCCACTGAGAAAGAGGCCTAGAGGGTCAAACACTAAGTGTCTCCATGTATCTCAGTTAAATATTGATTTAAAAAGTTAAATAAATATTATTCCCGACTGTGGTTTAATAATTTTTTAAGGATGCTTGATTGCATTTATTTCGACACTAGTTCTTCGAGAGAATATATTGTGGATGAAATAATATATATTTATTATAAAGTAATGAAGTTACATTTATTTAAGAAATAAATATCCATTACTCAAGGAATAATAAATGTGGTGGAGGAAATAAAGAAAAATTGAAAATAAAAGTACACGCCGTGTATATTAAATACACACACCATGTAGTTTTATGGAAAACGAGTACACGCTGTGTATTAATGATTACACACCATGTAGTTTTCCTGTAGGGATTTTGAGGATATAATATTGTTTTATTAAATGATATTTATTATAATCAGCGTGGGCGCATGTCAAGGAATTAATAACTATACATGGGGGTTTTCAATAAGAGTTAATGAAATATATAAAACGCGTAATGCATTTATTTATTGTCATAACTCTATAACCTCTATCCTGGTTATAAATATCCTCACAACCCCAACACTTTTCCCCAATCGTTATGCACAAAAATTATAAGGAATTATTTCAAGGACAAAAGAACTACTTCCTCTAATAACTCTCTCAAGACAGAGAGAGATCCTCCTCCATCGGATCAAGGCGATAGAAGGCGTACATCTCAAGAAAAGTTTCTTCTGTGCTATCACCCGGAGATCCCTTCGGCGACGTCCAGAGATACATGGAACACGTATGGATCACCGCTAGAGGAATCCTACACTTGGATTCTACGACGCAACAACGGATCATAAGATTTTGACTGGATACATCAATAAAGAAAGAATTCCCCCAAGGTAATTCTTGTGAATTAATTAAATTAATTATAACCAACATATAATGATCCTATCTCTATGGTTCTAGGACTCCCTCTTTTGTATTTCATTCTTCATTCTATTCTGAAGATCTGGAATTTTATACCATGACGAGTCTCAGTTTGAATTTTTTTTAATGCTAAAATCAAAGTTGGGAACTCCCACCAACGTGCTTCTATTGTGCCCGGAACCTTCACCATCCTCGTGGTCACGCACTGGAATCTTGTCTAGCTGTCTACGTGGAGGCATCTTGAAAGAGAATCAAGATGAACCACAATCAATTTATTATACATGGTGAGTTGACTCTGACTTAAAAAAGATCATGGTAAAACACTCAATGACGCATGAAACCTGTGTTTTCATGTACCAGGATAGAAAACAGAATTTATGGTCTTGGTGTACGGATATTTCGGCCGTCACACCAACACTGGACTCCCTAGAATAAAATCTTAACGTGAAACACTTAACATTGTTGCCCCATACAAATTTATAGACTATTAGTTCTTCTGGTATAACTGATCTCTTTGGATTCCACTTTGTCACGACCCGTCCCCTAGGGTCCGTGTCGTGACTACCCCAAGCCCGCCTTCTATAGGATTAGGGTTGGTGACTAGCACCGAATAGAAATATCCCAAAAAGCGAAGTCATTTTCCTTTAAACCTGTACACACATAGAAATTTAGAACTATGGAATGTAAATAAAAAATAAACCACAACTATCACTGAGAAAACTATTGAGAGTACAGTACAAACTGAAAGTACAAAGCGGGCGGGATACAAGTCAAAAACCACAGAGGAAAGTACAACTACCATAGTCTGTCTATTCAAGACCCCACTCGAAGGTTAGGTGAAGGGTAGCTACCTGTAGCCGTAGAAGTACTCCCATCTTTCCCATCTCACTAAGCACCACCTGGTTTCGGACCACCACTATCTCCTTCTAATAATTCTTTCATCCCATCTCACTGAGCACCACCTGGTCCCGGACCACCAAGGTCTACGTCGAAGTGTCAATCACCTTCCCAGGACAAGACACATGCGAGAAAAACCCTTGTAGGGGTAAGTAACACAATACTTAGTAGGGACCCCAAAACACCAGGGAATGAACACAAAAGAAGATAACACATCAAGATCACAAATAAAATACAGCTCACACAAGGTATAAATCAAGGTATGGAAAGAAAGACTATCAGTAATAACACAGAGCACCTTGGACTACTGAGGTACTCATCCCTAATGAGAACCGTGGGTCCGCTGGGTCACATAGAGATGCTCCCCCCCACCCCCATGGGTCTATCAGGTCACACAGAGTCACACCCCACTGAGGCCATCATAGATGGTTCACAGAGGGCTGCTTATAGTCGGTCCACACATAGCCGCTTATAGCTAGTCCACATAGGTCCACTTATAGTTAGTACACATAGATCTTTCTGTAGCTGGTTCCCATAGATCCGCAAGTATCTAGTCCACACAAGACTACTTATCATCTAGGAATTCAGGGTAACTTAGACATGCTCATCAGCAATCTTCGAGTCTCATCCATCCACAGGATTCCTGCACGTAGTGCACTTGATTCCGGGAGAATTCACTCCTCAATCCATTTGTTGAATTTCAACTTCCATGAAATCCTACTTAGAGCATTAAAAAAGTACTTCCTCATATCGAGGGTTCCAACACTATAAAAGGTGTGTCAATAGGACAACTGATCTGAAAGATATTTATGTTTTAGTAAAAAGGGGTTGGTTATGTCTAGGCTCGGTCTGACCTTGTCGGATAGACCCAACCAACCCAACTCAGGGGTCCCATATGACCTGACTTGGTTTGGCTGACCCGGCCTGAACTTGTTGGGTATGGGTTGGCCCACTTAGGCCTAGCCATTGGGCCAAGCCCATTGGTCCTTGCTGGACCTGGCCCATTTTCCCTTATTGGGACCGACATAGTCTTGGCATGGGTCCAACCCATCGGGTTGCCCAACAACCCAATTTTATCCATCCAGGCCCAAAACTGGTAGGCAGGTTCCTTTCCAACCTGGGCCGCCCAGTAGCCCGATACATCCTGTCGGCCTGGCCCGCATCAGCGGGCTGTTTATTCTCTAGCACGGTCCACCCTGCGGCTAGGTTTGCACCACCGGTCTGGCGAGCATTGTGGGATGGTTCTTCCCCTACTTGGATTCCCACTGGGCATCCCATTCAGGCTGCACACGGTAAAATGAGGCGGACCCCCTCCCCTCTGCATGAGGTCCGATGGGGACCATGTGGCAGCTGCATGTTACAGCCCACAAAAAGCGTGCCACTCCTCCAACATAGCATCCAAGCGGTGTCTCTCTCCTGCATCGGTCTATTCTTGTGGACTAGCTCTACCACGTGACTCTCGACTCTATGTTGTGTGTGCCTCCGACATAGCTGGGTGGATGTGTCCCCTACCACCAGTCGCCAGCCTCCACGCCAGTAGCTCCTGCTACTGCTTCCCGCTTGTCATCGTGGCCATGTGCTACCATTATAGCTGGGTTCTATGATTAGGTTCTATTGTGGTCGGGTACCGTCACAACGGCTGGGTGTCACGGTCGTGTGTCACCACCTCGGCTAGGTGCCACTATTTGGTGACGCCGCTGTGATCAGGTGTCATGGTCTCTCACTGGTGCTACATCCTACCTGGCTATATCTCTTCAACCTGGTGAATCAACAAACATTATTCCACCATCAATTACACCATGAATATCAAAGAGAGAGAGAGAGAGAAAGGATCACAAAGAACACCCAAATTGAACAACCCATCCTTTATTTGTGCCAGTATGAGATTTTTCTAGTTAGCAAGATCATGAAGTATAGAGTTATAAATCACTAAGATTTATTCCTAGAATTAACTTAAAAATATTTTCCCCATACCCTCAAATATTAACCATCTACGGATCAACTTGTTAGAGAGTTGATCCACGTTCTTATTTTAGAGGGGAGAATGGAAAAAAGAATAATTCACTATGAATTTAAAACCCTTCCTACAAAAAGATATTGCTCGAGGATGATCATTCATTGTCGTTCATCGATCTTGGATCCCAAATCCACTCTCCAAGGGTGTCTATGGCATCTTCCAATTCACTGGTGTTCTTCGTTGGAGCAGTTTTCCTTCTTCATTCATTATCACCACCCACCAAAGCCTCAGGGCAATTTTCAGGATTATGCCAACAATCCTACATTTCTTTTTAGGCTATTAATAAATGAAACATGAATCAACATTTTTGTTACACTGTGTTATAGAATCGTTATGATGACTCGTTAATGAGGTTCATTATTGTGATTTATCGTTACCTCGTCACTTCACCACAGTGAACAATTTCGAATAAAATAAAATTTTTATGTTTATTTTATTTTTCCTTAAAACATTCGAAAAAATAAATTTTTCCCTAGACCTGTTCTGGTCGAGGTTAAGTCCTTATTAAGGAGAATATATCATTACAAAATCAACAGTGGTCTCTTATTTTAATCTGAGTTAACATTTTTTAGTTATGTGTATTCAAAAATAAAATAACTTTTATTTAAATTATATTATTTACGGTCACGTCCCAAAAAACCAACTTTCACAGTCAGTATGTGGCGGTCAATGTTAGGCTCCACCCAAGAGAATCATACCCTCATGAACTCAATATTACTCACATATTAATAATCCGAGTTACCATTTATGAGTTATAAGGATTTGAAAATAAAATAACTTTATTCAATTATTTTATTTATGGTCAAAAATTACTTTCCACTGTTAACTCGCACTGGCCAACGTTAAGCTCTGCCTAATGAAATCATACCCTCATGAGTTCAATGGTTTTCTCATATTTTCAATATGAGTCACCATTTGTGAGTTATAAGGATTTGAAAAATAAAATAATTTAATTATTTTATTTATAGTTATTCCATTTTTGGGTTTTCTCACTAGAGACCCATGCTGACTAAAATTAAGTCGCACCTAGGGTAAACCAACCATCCTCAATGAAACGGTGCCCTCATATTTCTGATTTAGGCACATGTTTAGGATTTATTCAAATTTTTTAGTAAAACTGCTCACTTGCAATATTTAAAACATTACTTTTTTTTACGGATCATTCTGGGAACTATGGGCCTCATAATTGCATTCCATCTCAACATCCGGTCTCGAAATAATCCCATTTAATTTTCAAAAAAATCATGGAATTCTAGGGTATTACATTTCCCTTCATAATATATCTATATTTTCATTTTTCACCTCCATTTTTTCCAAATATACTTCTTTTATTATGAAATAAAAGGGATTTTACAAACATACCTATCATAGATTTATTTTCAACATATTGTTCTCAACTAAGTAGTAAAAGAAATGTGGTTATGATAATAATTTATAAATACATTAATATGAAAATAAACTATAATTTTCTTATCCATTAACACATCATTTCAAAAAAAAATCCTAAATCACCTTAAAATATAATCCCAAAAATCCTAAAAAGTCTATTGAATTCTTCTTTATATCACAAGTTCTTTATAAAATAAATTGGGTCCAAAAATATTTTTATTAATTATAATTATAATATTAAAATACTCAAAAGAAACTTCTAACTCATAAATTATCATCAACTGATATAATCATAATCTCTATAGTTATCTAAAACATGGCTTTCATGCTAACTATTAATCCTTAGAACTACACTTATGAGTACTAAAAACAACATTATCTATTTTTATTTCCTTTTATTTATTTAAAAAGTTTTTAGAAAAAGTTAATCAACATTAGAAATATAGAATTTCAGCCTCAAATTCAAATGATGAGTCACTACAATCTGAGGATATTTTTAGGTCTAGAGCATTAGATAATTAGTAACTTTAATTAAAAATTAAAACTAATGTTAATCCTTTAAATGAGTATTAAAAATCTCTTAAATTTATACTATAGTGTTTCACAATCTAATATCATTTTTTAATTGCTTATACTCTTTGTTAATCCCTATGAAAATCATTTTTAAAAAAAATAGGTGATAAAAAAATTCTTACTAAGTGTTCTAAAAACACAGCACTTCTAAAATAATTGAAAACTCCGTGAATTTTTTTTACATCAAATATAAATACATTAAATTTAATAAAACATTTATTTATCATAAAATTAAAATTTTCTATTCAAAATCAAAAAGGTTTTTATGGAAACATTTCTATAAACTTGAGTAATTCAAAAGATTTCTTTGGAATATTTTTAAAATACTAGTATAAAACATTGAATTGAAAACCCTTAATATTTTACAAACTCAATAAATCCATTTCAAATTCCAAAAAAGTACTTTTGAATATAAATTCACCATTTTTTTCATAGAATAAATCCTTTTATTTTTCAAAAATAAACTTTTTACAAGCTTAGAAAAAAACTATGAGGAAACCTAGAACATTAAAGGCTATACAGGTCATATCCATCACTTTTTGGGCAAAATCCCTTGATTTTTGAGTTCAATCCTCATCCCTTGTCATTTTTACAAAGTATAAGTTATAAATTTTATTATAACATTTATAACTCGTCCATTTTTCCTGGATTTTTCCATCAAAACCTTATTTTCATAACATTATAAACAGTGTTTTAAAATTTTATTTTTGAAAAGTAAGGATGTATATATACATATTCAATAAATAAATAACTTAAAATAATTTCTGATATGATTCATAATAATATAAAATTTCTTTGAAAAATATATCTTTAAATTGAATCATGTGAAAACACATGGAACATATATGAGAAAATAGTGTATGGACATGTAATAATTAAAACACAAATGGTATTCATGGGAGATTTTCATTCATAAAAATAAATTAATTTTAGAATGGAACATTATTTAATAAAAAAATTAACACATAAAATGATAATTTTTAAAATGGAGTTGAAAATCCTTAATTTATTAACCTTGAAAATTGAAAATAAATAATTTTTTATTTTGGAATATTAAAACAAATATCTTTAAAAAATTATTTCCTTAACATTTATAAAGAAAACCCTAAAAATACTTAAACTGACTTTGAAACCATAATTAAAAACAAAATTCCCTTAAGATGGGGTTTTATTTGGGAACTATAGAAATAAAGGAAAGGACTAAAAAAAATTAAAATGAGTAATCCCATTACAAAGAGGGTTTAGTTGGTAAAATTTGGAATAGATAATTTTAAAACGTTTACCCCATAAAAAGTGTGTATTGAAAATTTAAAATATATACTTTGAAAACTTATTCCCCTTACAAATAAAATGATAATTTAAACTTCTTAAAATAGGCTTCAAACATAGAATATTTTTATAGCATTACTCCCTTAAGAAAGAATTTCATTTAAAAAATAAAAATTTAAATAAAATCACATGAAATGATAATTTTGAATGAGTATTACCATTACCATAATCAAACCTAACTATGGTTATCTTAGTAAACTTATATTCCCATAGGAATTCCTTCTCCAGAAAAATATCCTAATGACTCGGTCTTCATTCTCATTTATTTTCTCTCTCTATCTCTATATCTCCCTCTATCTCTACAAACCACGGAAATTATAGGTGTTTATTTTAAAGGAGGTTGGCTGAGTTCCTCTCCTGAATACTCAAATACCCTTGTATCACTAGTGTAGAAAACGTTTTTAATGTCCCCATTTTTTACGTCTGTTATATATAACCGACATGAAAATCTGTGAAATGTGGTTTTTTACGTCAGTTATAAAATAACCGACATAAAAAATACTGAGAGTAAATTTTTTACGTCCATTATTTGATAATCGACATAAAAAAGACGCATCTAATGACTTTTTTACGGTGGTTATAGAATAATCGACGTAAAAAAGGCGGCATCTGAAGACTTTGTGACGTCGATTATTTGATAATTGATGTAAAAACCCAACCCGCAGAATTTTTTACAACAATTATCATATAACTGATGTAAAAACAACACATGGTAGTTTTTAGGTCAGTTATTTTATAACCAACGTAAAAAATGTGGTTTAGGATGTGTTTTTTATGTCGGTTATTCTATAACAGACGTCAAAAACCAACACACGGATTTTTTTACGTCGGTTATAAATTAACCGGCGTAAAAATTGTAGTATCTGATACATTTATAACATCAGTTATTATAATAACCGACGTTCTAAATGTAATAAAAATAGTTTATAATGTCGGTTATTAAATAACTGATGTTATAAAACATTTAAAAAATTTATCATGCCCTGTGGATCGCCAATTTTATCCATCCAGGCCCAAAACTGGTAGGCAGGTTCCTTCCCAACCTGGGCCGCCCAGCAGCCCGATACATCCTGTCGGCCTGGCCCGCATCAGCGGGCTGTTTATTCTCTAGCACGGTCCACCCTGCGGCTAGGTTTGCACCACCGGTCTGGAGAGCATTGTGGGATGGTTCTTCCCCTACTTGGATTCCCACTGGGCGTCCCATTCGGGCTGCACACGGTCAAATGAGGCTGACCCCCTCCCCTCTGCATGAGGTCCGATGGGGACCATGTGGCAGCTGCATGTTACAGCCCACAAAAAGCGTGCCACTCCTCCAACATAGCATCCAAGCGGTGTCTCTCTCCTGCATCGGTCTATTCTTGTGGACTAGCTCTACCACGTGACTCTCGACTCTATGCTGTGTGTGCCTCCGACATAGCTGGGTGGATGTGTCCCCTACCACCAGCCGCCAGCCTCCACGCCAGTAGCTCCTGCTACTGCTTCCCGCTTGTCATCGTGGCCATGTGCTACCATTATAGCTGGGTTCTATGATTAGGTTCTATTGTGGTCGGGTACCGTCACAACGGCTGGGTGTCACGGTCGTGTGTCACCACCTCGGCTAGGTGCCACTATTTGGTGACGCCGCTGTGATCAGGTGTCATGGTCTCTCACTGGTGCTACATCCTACCTGGCTATATCTCTTCAACCTGGTGAATCAACAAACATTATTCCACCATCAATTACACCATGAATATCAAAGAGAGAGAGAGAGAGAAAGGATCACAAAGAACACCCAAATTGAACAACCCATCCTTTATTTGTGCCAGTATGAGATTTTTCTAGTTAGCAAGATCATGAAGTATAGAGTTATAAATCACTAAGATTTATTCCTAGCATTAACTTAAAAATATTTTCCCCATACCCTCAAATATTAACCATCTACGGATCAACTTGTTAGAGAGTTGATCCACGTTCTTATTTTAGAGGGGAGAATGGAAAAAAGAATAATTCACTATGAATTTAAAACCCTTCCTACAAAAAGATATTGCTCGAGGATGATCATTCATTGTCGTTCATCGATCTTGGATCCCAAATCCACTCTCCAAGGGTGTCTATGGCATCTTCCAATTCACCGGTGTTCTTCATTGGAGCAGTTTTCCTTCTTCATTCATTATCACCACCCACCAAAGCCTCAGGGCAATTTTCAGGATTATGCCAACAATCCTACATTTCTTTTTAGGCTATTAATAAATGAAACATGAATCAACATTTTTGTTACACTGTGTTATAGAATCGTTATGATGACTCGTTAATGAGGTTCATTATTGTGATTTATCGTTACCTCGTCACTTCACCACAGTGAACAATTTCGAATAAAATAAAATTTTTATGTTTATTTTATTTTTCCTTAAAACATTCGAAAAAATAAATTTTTCCCTAGACCTGTTCTGGTCGAGGTTAAGTCCTTATTAAGGAGAATATATCATTACAAAATCAACAGTGGTCTCTTATTTTAATCTGAGTTAACATTTTTTAGTTATGTGTATTAAAAAATAAAATAACTTTTATTTAAATTATATTATTTACGGTCACGTCCCAAAAACCAACTTTCACAGTCAGTATGTGGAAGTCAATGTTAGGCTCCACCCAAGAGAATCATACCCTCATGAACTCAATATTACTCACATATTAATAATCCGAGTTACCATTTATGAGTTATAAGGATTTGAAAATAGAATAACTTTATTCAATTATTTTATTTATGGTCAAAAATTACTTTCCACTGTTAACCCGCACTGGCCAATGTTAAGATCTGCCTAATGAAATCATACCCTCATGAGTTCAATGGTTGTCTCATATTTTCAATATGAGTCACCATTTGTGAGTTATAAGGATTTGAAAAATAAAATAATTTAATTGTTTTATTTATAGTTATTCCATTTTTGGGTTTTCTCACTAGAGACCCGTGCTGACTAAAATTAAGTCGCACCTAGGGTAAAACAACCATCCTCAATGAAACGGTGCCCTCATATTTCTGATTTAGGCACATGTTTAGGATTTATTCAAATTTTTTAGTAAAACTGCTCACTTGCAATATTTAAAACATTACTTTTTTACGGATCATTCTGGGAACTATGGGCCTCATAATTGCATTCCATCTCAACATCCGGTCTCGAAATAATCCCATTTAATTTTCAAAAAAAATCATGGAATTCTAGGGTATTACATTTCCCTTCATAATATATCTATAGTTTCATTTTTCACCTCCATTTTTTCCAAATATACTTCTTTTATTATGAAATAAAAGGGATTTTACAAACATACCTATCATATATTTATTTTCAACATATTGTTCTCAACTAAATAGTAAAAGAAATGTGGTTATGATAATAATTTATAAATACATTAATATGAAAATAAACTATAATTTTCTTATCCATTAACACATCATTTCAAAAAAAATCCTAAATCACCTTAAAATAAAATCCCAAAAATCCTAAAAAGTCTATTTAATTCTTCTTTATATCACAAGTTCTTTATAAAATAAATTGGGTCCAAAAATATTTTTATTAATTATAATTATAATATTAAAATACTCAAAAGAAACTTATAACTCATAAATTATCATCAACTGATATAATCATAATCTCTATAGTTATCTAAAACATGGCTTTCATGCTAACTATTAATCCTTAGAACTACACTTATGAGTACTAAAAACAACATTATCTATTTTTATTTCCTTTTATTTATTTAAAAAGTTTTTATAAAAAGTTAATCAACATTAGAAATATAGAATTTCACCCTCAAATTCAAATGATGAGTCACTACAATCTGAGGATATTTTTAGGTCTAGAGCATTAGATAATTAGTAACTTTAATTAAAAATTAAAACTAATGTTAATCCTTTAAATGAGTATTAAAAATCTCTTAAATTTATACTATAGTGTTTCACAATCTAATATCATTTTTTAATTTCTTATACTCTTTGTTAATCCCTATGAAAATCATTTTTAAAAAAAATAGGTGATAAAAAAATTCTTACTAAGTGTTCTAAAAACACAGCACTTCTAAAATAATTGAAAACTCCGTGAATTTTTTTTACATCAAATATAAATACATTAAATTTAATAAAACATTTATTTATCATAAAATTAAAATTTTCTTTTCAAAATCAAAAAGGTTTTTATGGAAACATTTCTATAAACTTGAGTAATTCAAAAGATTTCTTTGGAATATTTTTAAAATACTAGTATAAAACATTGAATTGAAAACCCTTAATATTTTACAAACTCAATAAATCCATTTCAAATTCCAAAAAAGTACTTTTGAATATAAATTCACCATTTTTTTCATAGAATAAATCCTTTTATTTTTCAAAAAAAAACTTTTTACAAGCTTAGAAAAAAACTATGAGGAAACCTAGAACATTAAAGGCTATATAGGTCATATCCATCACTTTTTGGGCAAAATCCCTTGATTTTTGAGTTCAATCCTCATCCCTTTTCATTTTTACAAAGTATAAGTTATAAATTTTATTATAACATTTATAACTCGTCCATTTTTTCTGGATTTTTCCATCAAAACCTTATTTTCATAACATTATAAACAGTGTTTTAAAATTTTATTTTTGAAAAGTAAGGATGTATATATACATATTCAATAAATAAATAACTTAAAATAATTTCTGATATGATTCATAATAATATAAAATTTCTTTGAAAAATATATCTTTAAATTGAATCATGTGAAAACACATGGAACATATATGAGAAAATAGTGTATGGACATGTAATAATTAAAACAAAAATGGTATTCATGGGAGATTTTCATTCATAAAAATAAATTAATTTTAGAATGGAACATTATTTAATAAAAAAATTAACACATAAAATGATAATTTTTAAAATGGAGTTGAAAATCCTTAATTTATTAACCTTGAAAATTGAAAATAAATAATTTTTTATTTGGGAATATTAAAACAAACATCTTTAAAAAATTATTTCCTTAACATATATAAAGAAAACCCTAAAAATCCTTAAACTCACTTTGAAACCATAATTAAAAACAAAATTCCCTTAAGATGGGGTTTTATTTGGGAACTATAGAAATAAAGGAAAGGACTAAAAAAAATTAAAATGAGTAATCCCATTACAAAGAGGGTTTAGTTGGTAAAATTTGGAATAGATAATTTTAAAACATTTACCCCATAAAAAGTGTGTATTGAAAATTTAAAATATATACTTTGAAAACTTATTCCCCTTACAAATAAAATGATAATTTAAACTTCTTAAAATAGGCTTCAAACATAGAATATTTTTATAGCATTACTCCCTTAAGAAAGAATTTCATTTAAAAAATAAAAATTTAAATAAAATCACATGAAATGATAATTTTGAATGAGTATTACCATTACCATAATCAAACCTAACTATGGTTATCTTAGTAAACTTATATTCCCATAGGACTTCCTTCTCCAGAAAAATATCCTAATGACTCGGTCTTCATTCTCATTTATTTTCTCTCTCTATCTCTATATCTCCCTCTATCTCTACAAACCACGGAAATTATAGGTGTTTATTTTAAAGGAGGTTGGCTGAGTTCCTCTCCTGAATACTCAAATACCCTTGTATCACTAGTGTAGAAAACGTTTTTAATGTCCCCATTTTTTACGTCTGTTATATATAACCGACGTGAAAATCTGTGAAATGTGGTTTTTTACATCAGTTATAAAATAACCGACATAAAAAATACTAAGAGTAAATTTTTTACGTCAGTTATTTGATAACCGACATAAAAAAATACGCATCTAATGACTTTTTTACGGTGGTTATAGAATAATCGACGTAAAAAAGGCGGCATCTGAAGACTTTGTGTCGTCGATTATTTGATAATTGATGTAAAAACCCAACCCGCAGAATTTTTTACAACAGTTATCATATAACCGATGTAAAAAAACAACACATGGTAGTTTTTAGGTCAGTTATTTTATAACCAACGTAAAAAATGTGGTTTAGGATGTGTTTTTTATGTCGGTTATTCTATAACAGACGTCAAAAACCAACACACGGCTTTTTTTACGTCGGTTATAAATTAACCGGTGTAAAAATTGTAGTATCTGATACATTTATAACATCAGTTATTATAATAACCGACGTTATAAATGTAATAAAAATAGTTTATAATGTCGGTTAATAAATAACTGATGTTATAAAACATTTAAAAAATTTATCATGCCCTGTGGATCGCCATTTCTGATTTTTTGATCAACATACCTATGACTCGTCTCTCTGGTGCAGAAAACCTAGAATCGACTCTTTGATATCGTTTCATTAAACTCTTTTTTCCATCATCGTTGATCATCTTTACTCTCCTCGGATCTATTATCTCCACTCGCAACACTCAGGTAAGCCTCCCATGACTTTATTTCGTTCTTTTTTTTTGGATAGTCTATATTTATTTTTTGCGATTTTTTTGTTTAAACTAGGTAAGATTCTTAAATTTCGAACCCTCTTACCTCGTTTTTCCATCATCATCTTATTTATTATCACCAGATCTATTAGATAGACTCGCAATATTCAAGAAATCCTCACCTACTTCTATTTTATTTGTTTTTGTTTCGGGATTCCCTACATTTATGGTAATATTTCTTGTCATTGACAACTAATGATCTCATTAACCTATATTACTGAAATTTATATCAAAACCATTGTGATACACCTATTCTGTGTACAATGTGATTTATTTTATAAGTATATATGGGTTTTCATGGTGGAATGTTTGTTTTGGATCCTTTGTTGTTTCTATTTTGGGTATCACTTTTTGTTGTTCCATAAACTATTTACATCGCTTATTCTCGTGGACTATTATAAGTCTTCATATGATATTAAAACCCTATTCATTGAACAATAGAGCATTTTATACTAGTAGGAGATACAGTTCATGGTTCTCATTTTGAATAATGTCATGATACCAAAACTAGTAGCTTGAGGTTAAAATCCCTAGATATGCCAAAACTAGTAGCTTGAGGTTAAAATCCCATGGTTCTGGGGGGTTATCCAGAGGGTTGGGGGTTGTCCAGGGTGTCCATGGAGGTGGGTGGTAGACCAGGGGTGTGTGGGGGGTCCAAGGGGGTGGGGGTGTCGAAGGGGTTGGGGGCTGTCCAGGGGGGTGGGGGCCTATCCAGAGGGTTTGGGGGGTTGTCCGGGGGGTGGGGGCTATCCAGAGGGTTGGGGGTGTCCAGGGGGTGTCCAAGGAGGTAGGGTGTAGGGTGGTGTCTGGGAGGGGTGGGGTGTTTTCTAGAGGGGCGGGGGGGCTGTCTAGGGGGTGGGGGCTGTCCAGAGGGGTGGGGGATGTCCAAGGGGGTGGTGGTGTCCAGGAGTGTACAAGGGGGTGGGGGTGGTGTCCAGAGGGTTCGGGGGGCTGCCCATAGGGTTGGGGGTGTCCAAGGTGTCCATGGAGGTGAGGGGGGGGGGGCAGTCCAGGGGTGTGGGGGGGGGGTCTAAGGGGGTGGGGGTGTCGAAGGGGGTGGGGGCTGTCTAAGGGGGTGGGTGGGTGGGGGGTTGTCCAAGGGGGTGGGGGTGTCTAGAGGGTTTGGGGGGTTTTCCGGGGGGTGGGGGCTTGTCTAGAGGGTTTGGGGGGTTGTCTAGGGGGTGGGGGTTTTCCATAGGGTTGGGGGTGTCCAGTGGGTGTCCAAGGGGGTAGGGGGTGGGGGTGGTGTCCAGGAGGGGTGGGGATGTCCAAGGGGTGGGGGTGCTGTCTAGAGGGGTGGGGGCTATCCAAAGGTGTGGGGGCTATCCAAGGGGGTGTCCAAGGGGGTGGGGGTGGTGTCCAGAGGGCTCGGGGGGCTGTCTAGAGGGTTGGGGGTGTCCAGGGTGTCCCTGGAGGTGGGTGGGTTGTCCAGGGGTGTGGGGGGGTGTCGAAGGGGGTGGGGGGCTGTCCAAGGGGGGTGGGGGGGGGCTATCCAAGGGGGTGGGGGCCTGTCCAGAGGTTTTGGGGGGTTGTTCGGGGGTGGGGGTTGTCTAGAGGGTTGGGGGTGTCTAGGGGGTGTCCAATGGGGTAGGGGTGGGGGTGGTGTCCAGGAGGGGTGGGGGTGTCCAAGGGGGTGGGGGTGTTGTCTAGAGGGGTGGGGGGTTGTCCATGGGGTGGGGGATGTCCAGAGAGGTGGGGGCTTTCCAAGGGGGTGGTGGTGTCCAGGGGGTGTCCAAGGGGGTGGGGGATAAGTGTCTGTTGGGATTGACTATTGCATCATGGTTTGTGAGATTATGACATGATGATTGTATTGTTTCATGGATATTAGTGTTGCAATATGATTATATTTGGTTATATATATTTTTATCAGTCATCAACTATGAGAAAATTATGGGTTATGGGGGAGGCCATGTCATGGTTTTAAAATATGCGTAGTTATCCAGACACCATTGTGTTGTGATGATTGGCTTTACATTGTGATTTTCTCCATCTGAGGTTTTATTTTAAATTTGATTTTATTCTCATGTTTACTCCATTTTCTCTTATTTTCTATCAACCATTGGAGGCCTCATGGTTTTCTTTGATTCCATGTAATTTAAAACTATTATATCTAACTATATTTTCTTTTTAAAATCATATTCAAGCATATTTTTTTAAATATGTATAGATTTATTTTATATTTCAAAATTGTTTTACATTCAAATTATGCTTTTTTTCATATAAAAATATATTTTTCTTATCTTAAAAAGATGTATAATTTTGATAGTTGTTATAGGTAATAATGAGTCGAAGTTGTATTACGACACATCGAATGAGAAATGAATATGAGGAAGGTGTTGATGCCTTTTTGGAATTTTCTAAACAAAATGTTCCAAGTAGTGACATTTTTTTCTGTCCATGTCTGAAATGTTTGAATATGAATAAGTTGAAAAGTAGAGAGATAAAAGATCATCTGATTTTTCATTGTTTTAATCTGAGTTACAGCCCTTGGATTTGGCATGGTGAAACTGGACGGAATGTCACTGATGATGATGATTCACAAGATGGTGACTCCGATGGAATTTAAGAAATGATTCATGATATTGTAGCAGAACAAATTGAGATAGAACCGATAGTTGCGCATCTATATGGCGATGCTGAAAAACCATTATATCCTGGTTGTAAAGATTTTACGGTTTTTTCGAGGGTGTTAAGATTGATTAACCTAAAGGCGAAACCCGGATGGAGTGACATAAGTTTTACAGAGCTTCTACAATTGATAAAAGACATTCTTCCAAAAGATAATGATCTTCCAGATTCACATTATAAGGCCAAGAAAATATTATGCCTGATGGGATTGGGATACAATAAAATACATGCCTGTCCGAATGACTGTATGATATATGGGAAGGAATATTAATTTCTTTCAGAGTGTCCAAAATGTGGGACATCACAGTATAAGGTGAAAGAACAATCACATGCCGATGTAGAGATTACAAAGATCCCTTCAAAGGTATTTTGGTATCTTCCTATAATTCATCGTTTCAAACATTTATTTGCTAATTCACATGATGCATAAAGGTTAAGATGACATGTTGATAATGGTTATGTGATGGAAAAATATGTCATCCATCTGATTGTCCACAATGGATGAAAATTGATGAGCAGTATCCTACATTTGGAAATGAAATTATAAATCTCAGACTAGGGTTGTGCAAAAATGGAATAAATCCATACCAGACCCTCAGTAGCACACATAGTTCATGGTCTGTTTTAGTGGTAATTTACAACCTCTCTCTTGAAGTTTGTATGAAGTGAAAATATGTCATGTTGAGTATAATGATATCTGGTCCAAAGTAACCTGACAATTATATTGATGTTTTCTTGTCACCGTTGATTGATGATTTGAAACTTTTATGGGAGGATGGTATTAGGGTGTATGATTCTTATAAAATGGAATATTTTCAACTACCTGCAGTGATTTTGTTCACTATAAATGACTTCCCAGTATATGTAAATTTTTCTGGATATAGTGTTAAAGGGTATAAATAATGTCCAATTTTCGAACAACAGACGTCATATTGTCAATAGCATCATGGGAGGAAAACAGTGTACATGGGTCATCGAAAGTTTTTGCCTATGGATCACTCTTATAGAAGACTAAAAAATGCATTCAATGGATCACAAGAATTTGATATTGCTCCAAAACCTTTATCCCCAGATCTTTATTTTGAGAGGGTGAAAAACCTTGATATGACATTGGGAAAGACACAAAAATCTGGTAATGATAGACCTATTTGGAAGAAAAGTTCAATATTTTTTGAGCTACCATATTGGAGATATCATGAAGTTAAACATAATATTGATTTCATGCACGTGGAGAAGAATATTTGTGATAGTTTGATTGGAACATTGTTAGATATTAAAGGAAAAAAAAGATGGGTGGAATGTAATATTAGACTTACTATCAATTGGAATACGTTTGGAGTTAGCTCCCACTCCTATTGGAAGATGAACATTTATTCCCCCAGCTTGTCATACATTATCGAAGAGGGAGAAAATTATATTTTTTCAGTGTCTTCATGGTATCAAAGTGCCTCAAGGTTATTCTTCAAATGTAAAAAAAATAGTCTCATTGAAGGACTTGAAGTTGATTGGTATGAAATCTCATGATTGTCACGTTATGATGAAATAAATTCTACTAGTTTCATTGCGTGTAATATTGCACATCCATGTCAGAAAGTCTGTAATGAAGTTGTGTTATTTTTTCAATTCAATTTGTAATAAGGTGATTGATGTGAATGCTTTGAACATTTTGGAAAAGGAAGCAATTTTTATACTTTGTAAATTGGAAATGTATTTTCCTCCAAATTTTTTTGATATAATAGTGCATTTAATGATTCGTCTATTTTGAGAAATAAAGCTTTGTGGACTTGTATATCTTCGTTGGATGTATCATTTTGAAAGGCATATGAAAATATTGAAGGGGTATGTTAATAATCCATATCGAACTGAAGCCTCCATTATTGAAAAGTATATTTCTGAGGAGGTTGCAGAGTTTTGTACGAGCTACTTGGTTGCGGCGCAACACATAGGTTTGCCTCCATCTCACTATGAACGAGTTAATAATGAGGGAAAGGGGATTCATGGCTTGAAATTCAAATCTTTGTCAGCTTAACAGATGAAGAAGTTAGAATCATACATCTTGAATAACATAGCTGATGCTCAACCATATATCACATTGCATATTAATGAGTTGAAACTATGTCATCCAAAGAAGAAAGAAATGTGGATTTTGAATGAGCACAACAAAACATTTTTTCATGGTTTAAAAAGACCTTGCTTGGTAGATCAGATGTATCAGAGACATTAAAATGGATAGTGGGTGGTCCATATTTAAATGCGATGACATGGTCCGGTTATGACATTAATGGATATACATTTCATACGAAAGCTCAGGACAACAGAAGTACAGTTCGGAATAGTGGTGTATTGATGTTTGTAGAAGCAATGCATTTTTCGAGTGCTAAGGACAAAAACACAGTTTCTACATCAAGTGCATATTATGGAGTGATTTAAGACATATGGGAGGTGGATTACTTTAAAATTAAAGTTCCTATTTTTAACTGTAAATGGTTTATCGGTAACAACAGTGTCAGACATGATGAATTTGGAATGACAGTTGTTAATCTGAATAGATTGGAAGACGCAGCTGATTCTTTTATAATGACAACACGTGAAAAACAAATTTTATATGTATTAGATCAATCAGATATGTGGTGGGTTGTTATTTTACAAGTGAAAAAACAATATGTTGGTGACGTTGAACTTGATGAAGATGCTGATTTATGTGAGATCCCTACTTCCATGGAAAGATTAACAGAACATAATGATGAGCATGTTGAAGATATGTTTTGTTCCATAAGGAACGATCATGATGAAGGAATTTGGGAAAACAATCCATTTGTATATTCCTAAAATTACAGGTAACATTTGTTTATTTCTTGTTTACATTTATTATTTTCATAAAATAGTAGATATTGTAAGTTTTTTATTTATTAAAACATGTATTAAAACAAAATAAGTATAAGTTTTATTTTATTTTATTTTTGTTTAGTTTACTTTATCATGTTTACCATTACATTAATTATATATCTATTGTTTTTTTCAGTGACAATTGGTTGACCATGTTTACCATGTTTATCAGGTTTACCATGTTTTAATTTTGTTTAGTTTACTTTATCATGTTTACTATTACATAAATTATATATATATTATTTTTTTTAGTGAAAATTAATTTACAATTTTTACCATGTTTACTAGGTTTACCATGTTTACCATCTTGACTATATTTACCATATTTACCATTGTTTAACATTCTTACCATATTAACCATGTTTACTATTATGTAACTTAGTAAAATTTTCTATTTTCTGATTACAGTAGTATTAAAATATTTGAATTTTTATATTTGTGAACTAATGTTTGTTTTTTTGATTTGAAGGATAATGACAGATCAATAATTTGATCAACCACATGATTTTGGAGATGAGCATATTGTTCATACCTCTGGGGAGGAACATTCAGATGATTCTCTTGATGTTCCCCAATCTTCCTCATGTGATCCCATTACTACAAAGATTTCAAGAGTTGGTAAACGTGGGTGCACATGTTTACCAAAATTATCACTTGCCCGTATGCAGGATCAGAGGATACTCATTGAGTTTGAAGAGGATGATATTCTTAGAGGTCCAAATGAAAAAGTTTTTAAGAGTTTTGTATCCAATCTGGGTAAGAGAAAAGTAAGCATTTTGTATGATGAATGGAGAAGTGTGGACAAAGAGATAATCTCTCAGTTGTGGGAGATGATTTTGGTAAGATCTTTTGCTATTGTTTTCCTATTATTTAAATGTTTCTAGTATATATAATATGTTTAACCTCTTCTTTATCAGATGACATTTTATATTCTTGACACTAGAGGAGTCTGGAAGAAATACTTATCGATGGCTGCCAGGAGATGGAGGGATTTCAAATCAACCCTCACATCTGATTTCATTTTTGTTCATAGGAGTCAAAACAATCTATGTCGTATATATCCTTTCATAGATGAAGACACATGGAGACAGTTTGTTGAAAGTAGAAGAAAAGAATCATTTTTGGTAAGGGAAATGTAAACTTTTATAATCTTTATTATGTAAATGATCTTATTACTCTTTTGTTAATGATTTCTTATTCTTAATTTACAGCAAACAAGGAAATATCATCAGGAGATCCAATCTAAAAATGTATACCCTAATAGTTTATCTCAGGGAGGGTATACATTATTGGAAGAACAAATGATGGCGGAAAAATTACAAAAACTAAGAGATGAGTCTTCAAGCTCTAGAGAGGTGGCCCCTCCATCCCCTCCATCTAGACATGAAAATGGAAGAGAGATCGGATGGGAAAAAAATGGAAATATCTTTCAGAAGATTCGAGAATCATAGCTGAGAGGATTGTAAGATATCTATTTTAGTTATTTAAGTTAACTATTTTCCTCATATAATTTCAATCATTACAGAAATGTTCAATTAATTAATATAGGATTCTCTTGAGGAGTAGAGCTTACAGGGGGTATTTATAGCTGCTGGGAGGAAAGATATTTTATCTATAGCATTGGGAAAGCCCGAACATCTTGGTCGTGTACGAGGATATCCAACTGGTGTATTGGTAAGAAAATTGTTTCCACATTCCTCAACTACTTACGTTTAGGGTGTTTATAAAAAAATAGAATCCTTGGAGGCTGATGTTCATAATATTAATTCAACTATAGAGGAAAATATTATAGCATCGGTATAGTCTATGTTTGCAGACATGAAAAGACAATTTTAGACTACAGCTCCCACTCCTCCACCTCCCCTTCCAGACCTCATTATTTATCCTCCACCTCCTCCAGTAGCTCCCACTCCCCCACCTCAGCCCACAGACCCCATTTTTTATCCTACTCCTCCGCCACAGCTTTCTACTTATTGCAAGTTGTATGTTTATGATCCTCAACATCATATAGTTGCATATGGGTTGGTATATTGTATAGGAGATACAGTTCATCATCAAAAATTAGAGGTAGAGAATCATAGGGTCACTATACAGGATATTATAGATAGATCATCTTGAGTACCATTACCTACAGATGAGGTGACTACAGTTGGACATAGTATCGGCCATTTTTTAATTAGGCCATCCAGGATTCTTCGACTCATTACCATAGAGTTATGTATGTTATATCTTCTATTTTATTTTTTTATTAAAGTTGTATTATCATTTGAAAAATAATATATTTTTCTATTTATATTTATAGGAATACTTTAAAGGTAAAGAAATACTATATAGACAACAATAAAGACAAATGGCTATAACATCAGATACAGATTCTAGTAGTTTTGGCATATTTTCAAGATATTAAAATTTGTTGGCGGATCATTGTGAGTTTCCAATGGAAACTCATGTTTGTGGATGTGCAATAACTATGTGGATTATGAAAGCTGATATCATAGAGCTTGTTACTGGAGATAAGTTGGGCATCAATGTGGTGAAAATTTTTTCCATGTAAGTCTTAACACCTTTTCCCTGCGTTATATTTATTAAAAATGAATACTTATGTCTGTTTTGTATTAGGTATCTTTATAACATTTGTGAGAAGAATGAGTGGACAGATGTATATGGGTTCATGGACCCACATTTGATTTCCCATGAAGCAAGTTCATTGGATGAGGAACAAAGAATGGTTTATATCGCTGAAAGACTTGAACAGAATATAGTCACACAATGTTGGATGATTCCTTTTTGTGAGAGGTATGAAACACATCTCTCTCAAAGAGTTCATTATATTTTAACATAAAAAACCAATAAACATAAAAAAATTTATTAGTGATCATTGGATGTTAGGGGTTTTTTTCCCAAGGGAGAAGACACTTTATTGGATGTGCTTTGTCCATGGTGATGTGCGGGAAAGTTTTAAAAAAATGTTGGAAAGTAAGTTTCAATATCTCAATAGTTTTCTATGTTATAATGAATTTTAAATTTATCCCATTCGTATTATTTTCTTACAGTGTATGGGTCTACTTTCAAAAAAACACAAAGAAAAGGAGTGTGAAGATAAAATATGTAAATGTAAAGGTAAATATCCATTTATAATTTTTACTATTTGATTTATTACATACAAATAATATATTGAATTTACACTCATTCAAAAAAAATCATGAACAACAAGGCCTCATAAAATGTGGATATTATAGGTTAAGATTTATGTATGAAATAATAACAACTGGTATAGTTGTGAACTTTAACCTGGTAAGACTTCCTTTTAAACTTTTCGATAATATTTCATTTGATTTATTCATTATACACGTTAACTAATATAATTTTAATTTGTAGCTATTTTATGACCCTCAACCCTATGGTGCTGAAGACATCAAACACTTACAAGTGGAATGGTCAAATTATTTTATAGGTTTGATTGATTTTTAGTTGTTTGTAGTGTAAAATGTAATTTTGAATACTATCATCATAATTGCGTATTTGGTAGTCATTTAGGTTGGATTTAGTTTTTTTTTAGTTTGACATTGTAAGTTTTGAATGTTATATATGTGAATGTTTAATTTTTCTCTACTTCTTATTTTGGTCTACTTATGATGGTTTTTCTGGTATGGATTCTGGTCTGGGGGGAGGGGTTCCAAGGGTGTGGGGGTGTTTAATGGGGTGGGGGTATCCAGGGGTGTGGGAGGGTTGTCTGGTGGGGTGGGGGTATCCTGGGTGTCCATGAGAGTGGGGGAGGCATTCCAGGGGGTGGGAGAGTTTCCAGGAGGGTGGAAGGGTTGTCCAAGGGAGTGGGGGATGTCCAGGGGTGTCCAGGGGTGTGGGGGTGTCCTGTGGGGTGAGGGGGGTTTCCAAGGGTGTGTGGGATGTCTAGTGGGTTGGGGCAGTTCCAGGGTGTCCATGGGGATGGGGGGCAGTCCAGGGGGAGAGATGAGGCACCTCCATCCCTCGGGGGGATGAACGCCCCTAAAAGGTACTCATCACTCCCACATTTGAAACATGTTGAGATATCAAGCATCGCATGTGGGAGTGATGAGTACCTTCCAGCAGCATGCCCCCCCCCCCGATGGATTGTGGCACCTCCTCTTCCTACACCAGCTGTCCAGGGGCTATCCAGGGGGTGGTGGCAGTCCAGGGGTGTCTAGGGGGTGGGGGTGTCCAAGAGGGTGGGGGGTTGTCCAATGGTGTTGGGGGCTGTCCAGGGTGTGGGGGTAGTCCAGGGGTGTGGGGGTGTGGTGGGGGCTATCCAGTGGGTGAGGGGGTTTTGGTCTTTTTTTGGTAACTTTTTGGTTTGTTTTAGGGGTGTGGGAGGGTTGTCCAGGGGTGTGAGAGTGTTGTCCAGGGGTGGGGGTATACAGGAGGGTGGGGTGATTTCCAGGGGTGGTGGTGATGTCCAGGGGTGTGGGGGTGTCTAGGGGTGTGGTGGGTGCAGTCCAGTGGGGTGAGGGGGTTCTGGTCTATTTTTGGCAACTTTTTGGTCCTGTTTCAGGGGTGTGGTAGGGTTGTCCAGGGGTGTGGGAGTGTTGTCCAGGGGGTGGGGGTATACATGAGGGTGGGGTATGTTCAGGGGTGTGGGGGGATTTCCAGGGGTATTGGGGATGTCTAAGGGTGTTTGGGGTTGTCCAGAGGGTCAGGGGGCAGTCCAGGGGTGTGGGGGTGTCCAGGGGTGTGGTGGGGGCTGTCCAGTGGAGTGAGGGGGGCTGTCCAGGGGGTGGTAGGGGATGTCCAGTGGGGTAATTTTTAAATGTTATCAATGTAAATTCTTAATTTTTCATTGGTTCTTGTTTTGGTCTACTTATGTTTTTCTGGTACGAATTCATTGTTTGGTTTCTGGTTATTTCTGGGGAGAGCAGAGGGTTGATTTCTATTTAAAAAAAATTGGTTTATCGCGTCGGTTATTTAATAACCAACGTGATAAACCATCCCCCGCACTAGCTTATCATGTCGGTTATTTAATAACCGACGTGATAAACCCTCCCACCTGGTTTATCACATCGGTTATTTAATAACCGACATGATAAACCCTCCCTCCCTGGTTTATCACATCGGCTATTTAATAACTGACATGATAAAATCCAAGGAAATGGTTTATCACATCGGTTATTTAACAACCGACCTGATAAACACCCCCCGCTCTGGTTTATCAGGTTGGTTATTTAATAACTGACGTGATAAACCCTCCCCCCTGGTTTTTCATGTTAGTTATTTAATAACCAACATAATAAAAGCCTGGGAAATGGTTTATCACGTCGGTTATTAAATAACCGACTTGATAAACACCCCCCGCACTAGTTTGTCACATCGTTTATTTAATAACCGATGTGATAAACCCTCCCCCTAGTTTTTCACATCGTTTATTTAATAACCAATATGATAAAAGACTAGGAAATGGTTTATCATATCGGTTATTAAATAACCGATGTGATAAACACCGCGATGTTATGTTTTTTACATCGGTTTTTAAATAACCGACATAAAAAAAATATTTATAATGTCGTCTGTATTAACGTCGGCTAAAAACCAATGTAAAAATTAAACAATAACTGATGTAAATGACATTTTTTTTAACTAGTGTGTATCAAACCCACACTGGTATTTTGATACAAAATTATATTAAAAATTATTTAACACTCTATTTTCAATGACTTATTAACAGGAATGCTTTTATTTTATATAGTTTTAGTAACCAATTCATATCTTTTATTTTACTTCACATTATCTTTTGCCTAAATAAAAACAAGTATGTGAGTGTGTGTGTGTGTGTGTGTAAATAATCAACTATTAACATTGTAATAGTAGGATGATGACAACCATTGGGTCTATTTCATATTTTTTTTATTCCTCACTTTATTTGTGCCCCATAATATTCATGGGGATTATATCAATGTGACATTTAAAACTAAATATTTATATTCATTTGATAATAGTATCTTGTGATGGAAGAAAATGATCGCTGGTCTGCACATAATAATTTTATCTGATATATATGGGTGAAATAATCATGATAGTTTAGATTTGACCATATCTACAAAGAATTGTAGCGAGGATCCCTTAATGCATGAGAAATACATCAACTGAGATGCTTCATGTATCTTAGTTCAGGGCATTGGTCTGACTAGGATAGGGAGGTCCTAGAATACATAAAGTATTTTAGAAAATAGGTATCATCTGGACATTTACTTATAAAACCTAGTAATGAACTAGTGATACTTCAAGATAGGGACTTCCTAGGAGCCAATAACCTGATTGGATTCTCCCCCTATAAGTGTGTGGGAAGAGAATTGTTGGTCCAAGGGGAATGAAACCCTCCATCATGATAAATTCCATACCCGCTAGATAGAAGACAGGTATACGGCCATGTGTCACTTCCACCACTAATAGAATTCATGTTAATATGACACTTGTGTGAATAAAAATATATCTATATGTGAGTATGGGGTTGTGTTTCTACCCTTCTGTAGCTTTCAGATTAAATGTGAAATCTTTACATGAGTTAAGGAAAATAAATATCACCCTTACATGATGATCTTTATGCCATACATTAACCCTTACATGACAGTTATATAATTCCATTATGTGAACATGAAAGCTACACTTACATAAATCCAACCATTGCATAACATGTTGAAAAGTTACTCTACCCTTACGTCAATTTGATATTAACCCCTACATGAATTGGGTGATAATGGCAGACCTTATGTGGTGAGATTGTGACCTTTATGAGAGAATGAAATTTTGTGTCTACCCTTATGTGATCTAACAAATCTCTCAATGTCTATTATGAAACTCTGGTGTACCCTTCCATGATATGTTCCTTACTCTTAGGAAACTTCAAAAAATTGTTTCACTACCATTACACGAGTACAGGATGACCTTTACATAGCTATAAACTATAATTACATTTATGTAGATACTTATTCTAACTTATATATTATAAATATTATTATATAAATTATTATAACACTTTTGATTCATTAATTCCTTGACATATTAATATATTCCATTTTAATATATCTTAAAAAATAATTTTTAATTTATCAATATATCCATATTCAATAATAAATATTATTTTATTGTTAAAATATACACTTACAATTAAATATATTCACTATGATTTAATAAAAATAACAGATAATTATAAGTGTTTTATATATATTCATTTCAAATCAATGTTCTATGATAAATATTAAATTTATTTTAAATTAATATAATCCACTCTTGATCATATTATTTTTAAATTAATTTTTTTTACCATAATGTCTATATTTCTCAATAAATTTTAGATTAATATTAAAATTTATATATACCATTAACTATTATTTGTCAAAAAATAGTTCTAAAACACAAATGATTAATTTTATTAACATATTTCCCATAATATTCTTTGGAATATAAAATAAATATAATTTATGTAAGGTGTGCCTATTAACAATATTTTTATATTTAATATACATATATTCATATTATTTTTTGGGAAAAATAAAAATATAATTATAGTAGTATTTCTATAACATTGATTAATTTATTCCATAATTTTTTGTGTTTATATAGAACAACATTTAATTTTATGAAATAATCTTCATGGGAAAATATATATGATTGTTTTTAGTCATTAAATAAGTCATCTAATAATCACTTATTTAAAAAAAATTATATAATATTAGGATATTACATAAATGATCTATTGATTAACTATTTTGGGAAAAGTGTAAAATAAATTGGCACTCATGGTTGAGCATTAATTCATTTGATGCTCTTGTAAAAAAAATAATTTTTTTTTATTTCGTTATAAATATAACTAAAATAGTATTTAAAATATTGTTTTGAAAAAAACGGATTTGTTTTATTTTTATATATATATATACAACAGAATTTTAAACAATATTTAAAATACTTTTTTTATTCATAATTACCATCATTAAAGTAATCAAAATATATATAACTAAAAACCCCCACTCATAACTCCCTTTTATAGGGGAATGGGCCTTAACATCCCTTATGGATTTTCCATGTCACATTCAATTTCACTTTTCCAACATAATAATAATAATAATATATTAATAAAAATAAAATATATATATATATTATTAAAAATATAACTAATTAAAATATAATATCATAAAATTAAATAACAATTAATAATATAAATAATAAAAAGTAATAATATAATTAATATAATAAATAATTGATGTGATAAATATTAATTATTAATAATTAATAATATTAATTAATAACATAAAAAGTAATAAATGGAGATTCTCTCCCTCACTTTAATTTCATTGAGACTACTCTGATGATCATAGACTGGCATTGTTCATCCTTAGAGGAACCTTTGAAGATGAGATTGTTGTCCACTATGAGATTTTTTCACCATGTTGTGGAAAGTGCCCTCACATCGAATTTAGTTGTGTTAATCACAATGAATAAATGGGAGGTGATGGAATCCTCTTTGTAATGAGGAGTGATGGAATTCTCTTTAAATGAGATCACTTTGGCGATTGAAGTCCACATGAGGAGTGGAAGACTAGAAATCCTAAATCAGGTACCCTCTTAATGTGGGAAAGATCATTTGTGCTAAAATTATCACGAGTGTAAGAACCTGAATCTTCATCTCAGGTATGGATCTTGATTTCTGGTGTTTTTAATAAAAATAGGAGTTTCTGTAAATTTTGGGAGTACACGCCGTGTACTTTTGAGTACACACCATGTACCCGGTTGTCGCGGGTAACCGTTTACTGGTTGTGTAACGGCTGAGTACATGGTCGTGTGGGGTGACATGGAGACCACCTAAAATAGGGCCTAGTAAAGGCATATACATGTCATGTACTTTTAAAAGACACATTGTTTACTTTTATTTTTATTTGTCAAATCGGACCAGGTCGCATCTAATTGGTAAAAACACCTTCTTCTCGGTTCGTCTCATCCCGGAGCAACTGAATCCAATGATTCCTCTCCAAGCCCCCGACCCATTGTTCATTATCCGAATCAACTGATGTCGGTTGTGTTGGAATCACCACGGTGACTTCTTCCTTATTTTAGAGCCTCATCTCTTGATTTCTCCTCTCTCGTGAGATATTCTTAGTTGAGAGTTTTAGAAATTTTTGAATATCTACAGTGTTTTAGGCTAATTCAAAGTTCAGGATTCAACTATATCGATTGTAAAACGTCAAGGTAGGTGGTTTGTGCCTTTTCATAGTTATTATTTGGATATTATGTGCAAAAGTGCCCAATACCCTAGAACAGGGTATTGCATATTTAGGTATTTTATCCCTGTTAATGCCTGAAATGCCTTGTGTGACTCAGCAGAGGTTGTTTGATTGTTAATAGGGTTATTTTCCATGTTATGGAGGTGTTTCCCATGTTTTTTTTGATATTGACCATTTTTTCTAGCTTTATCCGTTAGGCTGATTAGTTTCCATTCCTAGTGTTTTTAGGAAGGAATGATAAATTTGATGTTGTTATATGCTTATAGTTGTTTATCCATGTAGTTCTTGAAAGCTATTATCTAAGTAGTTCTTAAGGATTACTTTTGCTGCTGAACATCGTTGTGCATGATTGACTTACACAGGGCTATGGGAACCTGGTGTAGTTAGACCATAGGAAGAATGGACATTGAGGACTTCCCTAGAGTGTGTTTACTTTTCATGTTTCAAGACCATAGGGGGGATTGATGTGAGGGCCCATCAGATTTTCTGTAGTTCCACATTGCGAGACCACATCGAGAATTGGATGTTGAGTGCTTCCCCAAAGTTTCTTTAGTTTACCGATAAAAGACCACAGGGGGAATTGACGATGAGTGATTCCTCAGAGATTCTTTGCTAAAGCTGAACCAAAGGGGTTAGACTGTGAGTACATCCAAGAGGGTTTCTTGTGTTTGATTTGGTTGAACCAAAGTGGTTATATTGTGAGTACATCCTTGAAGATTACTTTTTTTTTATTAGCTTCTTACTAGATATTTGAAAATGAATGCAATTGAAACTGTAGGATTGTTTACTTTTGAGTACTTCCTTGTTTACTTCTTCATTTTTCTTATTGCCTGCCATATATATTCAATAACTATTAGGTATAAATTTTTGGTTGGTTGCCTACTGGGGTTCTTCTAACACCCTATTTGGGCCATGATTTTGGGCCCAAATAGATTATATTTTTTTCAGGTATAGATAAGGGCTAGAACCCTTCTACGTCAGGTACTTGATTGTTGTGGAGTTAGAGACCATGGGACCAAGATGAGGCTTGCGATGCTGCTGGGGTTTAATTTTTTTCTTTGTACTTTGGTTTAGTACTATATTCCATCATTGTGACTTTTTTGGATACTTTCTGAGACATATGTATTATGCATCATTTATATATATGTGCTCCAGTTGTTTATTACTTCCAGTATTCTACTATTTACTTATTGCATGTTATTACTGATTTTGTTGTTGATATCTGATTTTCATTCCACTATTTTACTCTTCTAATGAGGTCATAGTTTCCCCATTATCACACTCAAGGCCCTTACTGCTAGTCGGCAGCCTCTGGCATTAGGGGGAATGCGCTTGAGGCCATCTAACCAACCGGGTACGAGGCACCTTTGGGCGGCACCCAAAACAGAGATGTTACAATGGGCCTCCATTGTTGCTTCAGTAATTTTGTTACATATCTTAATATTAAATTAAACAATCATTTAAACACTATTTATAATGTAATAAAAGTTTCAAAAAATTTATGCATATCATAAAATAATAGAGTGAGAATAGTTTTAATAGTTTAAGTATAAATATAATAAAAAATTTATCTTCCCCTATATAAAATAGTTAATACATTTAAATTGAATACTAAAATGGAAATGAAATACTTCCTATATTAAAAGTTCTAGATTTTTGGATTTTCCATAGAAATGGAAATATAATAAATTTACATAATTTTGAAGAAACCACTAAATGATATATAAATTAAGTCTAGTATTACACACCTGAAATATATCAAATAAAAGTGCCTTTTGGTACTAATATGCTTTTGGGTCTAGAAGTGTTAGAAACTAAATACTTAGGTAACAAGATGTATTTGTTTTGGGTAGAGAATCTATAATTAAAGTCATATAACTTATTTAAATAATAAAAATTATTAGTACCATAATATTGAGGTTTTCTAAAATAAAATTCATTTGTATAAAGTCCATTTATTCCACAGTGAAAACACTTAACATTAGATATACTCTTTCTCTTTGAAACAGAAACAAAATAATTTCTTTATAATTTGGGTTTTCCTCCATTACTAAAAATCTTATGTTTTCCTTTATTATTAACTTTATTTTTACCAAAAAATTAATTTATATACTTATATACTTTAATAAGAATTATAGAGGATTTTTTAAAATTATTTATTTCAGCCCATAGTTCTTAAACTTTATTTTCATACAAAATACAAGAACATTTAGATCTTAAATATAGAATCACTTTTGATAAAAAAAATATTTATCAATAAATATAGTAACAAATGGTTTTTCATGTTTTATATGATTCTTATTTAATGATTCAAATTTTTCTTGAATCATAAAAAAATATTTATCATTTTCATCAGAATAAAAAAAAATAAAAGGAACTTTGAGAGGTAGAAGTGTGTTCCTCATCACCATGATCCATAATACATAGATTTATCATTTTATTTTCATGATCATATTTAGATTTTGTAGTATATTAGTCACTTGAATCAAAAGTATCACTCTAGTTATTATTCATGACTTTCTTTCACTTTTTTATAATCATATTTCCTTTGATCATTAATCATATGTATGTTAGACTTTGTGAGAACATCCTCCTTACATTTATAGCATCTATCTATTTTATTTCTTTCCTTCCTCTTGTTGTAAATTTTTCCAAATATTTTAGAAATATTTGGTAATTCTTTACTTGAATGTGGATAACTTGAATTAGATGATTCATCCATATTAGTTTTAAGTGAAATATCTTCCTTTTTTATAGAAATATGATTTTAAACTTCAACTTACATCATAGCTTCATACATCATCGAGCTACCAATTAGTTATTTCATTGTAAATTTTTAACTATTATGGATTTATGAATAGAAGTAGATATTGCATTCCACATAGAGGGTCTAACTCTAAAAACTTTTTAATATTAATCTGATTGTTTAACTAATTCTCCCAAGGTAGCAATATCATTGAAAAATTTTATCAATGTTCCATTAATCTAATTGATGCTCTCAAATTAATATATCCTAAATGTATAAAATTTCAATTATGTATTATTTTAATATATTTTTATATCATTTTCATTTCCTTCATAAGTAATAAAAATATTCTACCACATCCCATATACAGTATCACACTGAGAGACTCGATTAAAATCATTATTTCCTAATCTATAGACAATAACATTCATTTCTCTTGAATTAATATCATATTCATTATCATGATCATAATTCAATTTTTCTATATCATCTTTAGGAATTCTATAGGGATTTACTACGTTAAAATAAACTCTTATTCCATGATATTTCAAATAAATAATCATGTGTTTTGTCCAATATCCATAATTATAACCATTTAAATAAGGTTAATAGATCATCAACGTATCTTTTTTGAGATAATATTTTGAGAATTAACTTTCTCTGGATCTTTAATTATGACTCATTATATTCAAAATAAATATAACCACTTGAGTCAAAAAAAAATATATCAATTGATGGTATCATATAGGAACAACATAATCATTCAAGGACTTCCAAAAATATCCAACGGTGCATTCCCTTTTATTCTATTTGTTTTTACCAAAAATAAATGATACGGTTTTAAAAAATAGAAATGAATCAATAGAGAAAAAATTATGATACCAATTTTTGGGTTAAAATAGAAAAGATAAAGATATAAAAGGGGATGAATTGTGTTCCTTTAAAAATTTGAAAGAAATTAAACTTCCCCTCTTAAGATTAAAGTAATTCTTTCTTTCTCTCTTAAAGATGAGTAAGTGGAGGAAAATAAAAGAAGAAAGAACATAGTGATGTAAATGGATCAGGACCCAAAGATCCCCTAGTCCACTCCACCAATGCACTATCAGCAAGCTTGGTGATTTTTCCTACCATGTACTTTTACCAAGGACTTCTACAACTGAGTGTAGTTAGTTGACACCTCATAACAAGGATTTTATAGAGACTTCTTATTAGGTCATTATTGATATAATGAATACAAATACACAATAGGGGGGTGAATTGTGATTTTCAAAATTTTGATAGATTCAAAACATATCTCTTGGTAAGTAGTGTTCCTTTATTTTTCTCTCAAAGATGAGTAAGCAATGAAAATAAATTAAGTAAATGAACCCAATGATGTATAGTGTTTTGGGGAACAAGGATACCTTCGTACACTCTACCAATTATCAACTCCATGAGCTTGTTTATTTTCACTAGGTCCTATTATATTAAGACAATCAAAATGCACAAATGAGTGCAGGAAGTGGACGCATTAAAATACTTAACAAAGCCTTTTAGTTCTTTAACAAGTAACTGAATATCCATAGCTTAGTACAAGAAACTGACACTTAACCATGACTAAGAATGAGAATCTGAAAGTCAAATAAATCAAAAGTGTTTGATTTGATTAATGGTATGGGTTAAACTTCATAGTTTGTAGCAACAACTGATAGATGAAATCAGATCTTCAATGTAGTACGACAGCATATATATCTTCAATGTTTGAACTTGATTTCTTAAAATAGAAATAAATAAAACCCCAAAAATATGTTTAAAATGAATTTATCCAAAGTTTAACTTCACTAAATCCTACGTCGTTCTTGGATAAGAATATGTAACAAATAAACTTAGTATCAACAATGAAAACAGCATTGAGTAAATCATATTGATCTAGAAATGTATGTCTCCAAAGTGTATCTCTGAAGGTAACAACACATAGCTTATTCTATATATGAATATTTGTAAATCCACATATATATTTTTTCAATGAATAATGTCTCTATATTTATACAGCAATATCTCCTGGTCAAACTAGATCAAGAAATATCTCACAATAAATCATTAATATTTGCATTCAAAAACATTCAAGAGAGTTGTAAATTCCCAAAACAATAGTAACATTTTACTCCGTTGAATACGATCCTTTAAAAATTCATAACAGGCCTTTTAATTGGTCAAAAAACATCATTAAATCGGTCTTTATTTCCACCAATATCGTTTCATAAATCATAGATAATATCATGGATTTAAAACTCCGTCATTGAATAGTCAAACATAGGGTTCCTTCATGTGATGAAAAAGAATAAAGTGTAGGGTTGAAAACATATGGTTGATTATAAAAGTAGGGTTGATGTACCATACATTTTTTCCGCAAACATAGGGTTACTTCTAAACATAGGGTTGAATAATCATACTTTCCACTTTCTCAAGCATCAGGTTTCATACTAACGTAGGGTTGACTAATAATACTTTTCAAACAGTGTAGGGTTTATTATCCATATGAGTTGTTCTAAACTTAGATTTTATTCCATACACTACTCTTACCAACATAGTTTTGAGAATAGTTTTTCTAGAATATGCTAAATAACATTTTGAATACTTCAATGAGTATTCCCCTACAGATCAAGGTCTAGAACAAAATTCCAGAATAAATATTTCAACAAATATTAATTTATTGAAATTCATTTAAAGTAATTTTATTATTAAAACAAATTTGTGTGTTTTTTAGCATAAAAATAAAAATAAATTAACAAAAAAATTGAATCAACACATTCTCAGCAATCTTCCCATTTTTGATGATCACAAAACCAATAACACCTATAACAAAAACAAATTAAATTTTTAAAAACAATTTACAAAATAAATTTTCCACATTTCTATTTCTACAATACTTTTTCAAAAAATAAAACTTATTCCCCAATATAAGGATTATAACTTCATATATTAAAACAAAAACAAATTCTCTTACAAATTAGGATAAATAATTAATATTAACTTATAAACATATCCCATTTTAAATAACTATAAACATTAGTGAACTATGACATTATTTCCTATTAAATATTCACTCTTTAGAGAAATATAAAAAACTAAAAACATTAGAGAACTATAAATAATAAATTTCTTTGACTTTAAGAACATGTTGTAGCTTATAAAATCATAACATAAAACTTCACCCCCTTTTTTTGACATCAAAATGATAAGAGTAGTAATTAACTCACCCTAAATTTATGCATTCATTTTTAAAATATAAAATTTAAATGAAGAGATTTTAATAATTAAACTATTATTTATTTTAAAAATCTCCTTGAATCATATCATTTAGAACAAAAAAAATTCATAAGTAAAGATAAAAATTAGATTCATGCTTGCATAGGTAATATACAAAATGAAATTATGAAGCAACTAATTTCACTATTTTTAAAATAAATAATATAATTAAAAATATTATATAGCATTTATTTTTATTTGAAATGAAAAAAACATAGAGTATAATAAAGAGTGTAATATTCCTCTGAACCTTCCATGTTGTGGATTTTTTCACTAAAATCAGCCAAAAGTTTTGACAGTTCTTCTAATATGTTTTGAACATCTTTGTTATTTCATAAGAGGAAGATCAAAATTATTCAACTAAAAAATCTTCATTTTACCAAGATCAAACTTTTTTAATAGATTATTTTCTAATAATATCCATTTGACTTAGTATTTATACTTTGAATTAATCAAAATATGCTTTTGAGATCAAACTATCTTTAGTATTCTAATACTCCTTCTACAATGAATTAAAAAAAACTTTTGATAGTTAATTTTTCTGTAGATCATCATATGAATTTCTAGATGCATCCAATTCATCCTTATCTTTTGTATTTATTTATTCAAAGAGATAACTTTAAATAGAATACTCTCATAAGATATTTGAAATGAAGAAACTTATAGTTCTTCAGAACTATGAAATTCTTTATTTCTTTCAGAAGACTTTGCACATGAATATTCAACAAACTATACTGACTGATCTTTCAATGGGTATAAAGGATTACCTCTTTTCCTTTTGTGAGAAATATTTTATTTTTAACTTTAAGTAATTGATATATTCATCTTTCTATGACTTGTTTTTAATATTCATTTGAACAAGATATTTCAAAGAAGAAGAATAATAATAAAAATATTTTAAGGATAATATGAAATGTTTGGTTATGAAAAAAAAAGATGAAGTTTCATTTTTTTGAGACAAAAATTACCGAACAATCATTTCAAAAAAACATGTTATGTAAGAATCGTTTTTCCTTGATATTGTAACCAAATAAAATTTTAAAATATAAAAGGTTTTGGAAAACATTTCATAAAACATTGTATTTTCAAACTAAATATTTAAAAAAATATTATATAATCAATATGAAAAAAATGATTTATATAATAAAGAAGAATATTTTATTAAAATTTGTTAAATAAAATTATTTTCCTGAATAACACAATTAAAGTAATATAAGTATAAAAATATTAAAATTTAATACTTCCCGGATTAGTGAATTTAGTACTTAGGATTTTTTATAATGAACTGCTTTAGAGTTGTTCATTCCTTCAATAGATATTTTAATATATATTAATTGATCCAACATTGAAATATTTAATGATATATATTAGTGATATAATCCTGTAAAATGTAATAATCAATAGATTTTTTGTACCCATATGCTTTCGTGTCTAGTAGTGTTAGCAATTGAATTTTTAGGTAACCAAATTTGTTTTGGTGTAGAAATTATACAATTTAACAAATATTTTGATCAATAAGAAATTTTAATACCACAAATTTTTAGTTATCTAAAACAACAATAATTCTCATAATTACCATTAGTACCATAATAGATACATTTAATAGTATTTTTTTTTTTTGCTATTTTGATCAGGAACAAAATAATTTTTATAAAGTTTTAGTCTTTCACCATTACTTCTTATTCCAAATTTTTCTTTTCAAATTTTATTTTTTTCAAAGAATTGATTTAAATATTTTTATTGTCACATAAATGACTTATTTTAAAGTTAAATTTCATTTAATTTCTATACATGCTTTGTTTTGGAGGTTTCCCAAGCTATTATAGAGGAATGGGTGACTTTTTATGAATTGGGCCAAACCGTGAACCCAATTCCAGATTTAAAAATAAATTTTGATTACTTTATAAATCCTTCATGTTTCAACATTTTTCATCCATTAAAATTCATACTTTTCATACCCTGACCTATGAACACCACCATATTAATTTTGACCATTTAGGAATCCATAATCATGGTGGATATGGGTCTTTATTTAAGAGATCGGGCATGTCTGAAACCCAATTTCCAGCATTAAAAATATTTTTCAATTATTTAATATATCCTACAATATTTACGTTTTTTTGGTGATTCCAAATCTCCCCTGAGCCCACATACACAAGGCACTCCCCCATGCTATCATCCCCCTCTTTGGAGCTCGGTTTCATTGCAAATGTGGATGATCCATCTCTGAATTTCTCAAATCACCCAGATTTGAAGAGGTAAACCGATTATTTCATAACTCCTTACTTTCTCGCCCTTTTCCCCCATTACAGTTCCTAAATGATCTATTAAACCTTTTTAGAATCTCCCTTGAATTTTTGGATATTTTTAAATTTAGATACTGGTGTATTTGTGGTGATTTCGTCAATATTTTTAAAGGTAAGTGATTCCTTCTTGGTTTCTTCCTTTTCCTTTAGGGTTTCCTCCCACTTTCATTATGTTCTAAAATGTCCAGAAGTTAGGGTTTGAACCTAGGGTTTGATTTTATGTCTTTGTGGTCAAATATTTTGGTCTAGGGCGGGATTTATCTTCCTTGTGGTGTGGTGATGGTGTGGTTTATGTTTTGCACTATGTTTTGAGGGATTCGACACTTTCGGTAGGTGGTTCCATGTGGAAACAATTATTGATTAGTTAGCTTGTTATATTTACTAATTTTTCATATTCCTTATATGTTGGGTGTGGTTTGAAAACTTTTTATGATTGATTTGGTGAATTTTTTAATTTTATAGTTGCTTTTTAAGTTGAAATTGGGTGTTTACATGTGTAACTCGTGGGGTATTATTTGGGTGTATTTCATAACATATGGAATTGTTTTACTAAATATTGTTTGGACTAACAATTATGGTTTGGTAATGTATTAGTGTCATTTGGCCCTTGAAAGGGGGTTTTTGGTATAGGTTTGTTGTGTAAAACTTTGTTATACTTCTTGAGATCATTTTATGAAAATGGGTGTTTTCATTTGTATCTTTCATGGAATTATCCATGGTGATTTTATAACACTTGAAAGTGGTTTAATAAATGTCTCTAGGGATGAAAATTATACTTTGGTAGTATTTTGGTGTGGTTTTTTCCTTTAAATATGGTTTTGAAATGGGTTTTATGAGCAAAGATTGGGTACAGTCTTTAGAATTTTTTTATGAAAGATTTGAATGATTTAATGATTTTTGTAAGTGGTGAAACCATATTGGAAAAATGTTTTGGAGTGTGTATATTCTGAAATGGTAAATTTTAAATGTGATAGGGATTTTTTTGTGATGTGTTCCATCTTGGAAATGTTTTACAAAAATGTTTGAAGGATTTACTAAAGTGTGTAAGAGATGTGAAAGTGATGTGGGATTTTTTGTGTGAGTGTGATGTGAAAAATGGATTTTGGTAATGAAAAAGGGTATTATGTAACATGTTAGTGGGCTGTTATGTGAGTTTTAATATATTTTAATGATTTTATAAAAAAATAATGTATTTTTGGAAGTGTTAAAGAAATGTGAAAAGTGTTGTGGGTTATTTTGGTGTGAGTCAGATTTCAAATCAATTTGAATGAAAAGTTTTCTTTTGTAACTTGTGTGGTATACATATGGGTTTTTTGGTGAATTTTTTATGAGTAAATGATATTTTCATGTGAAAATTATATTTCTTGACTTGTTGAACTTGTTTGAGCACAAAGGGAAACCTCGGGTATCTAGGTGGGTCGACGTGTACTAGTATGCTAGTGAATCCGTGGGGTTTGGCCTCAGTTTCACTTAGAAAGATTGATGCTTACAACTCTAACTAAACTATGATGATGATTATTAGGGACCACAAGGTTAAGCATATGTTCCCTACTAGTGTATCATGCATGATAACATATATTTTTGATGGTTACTCTCATCGAGATACAAGGTACCTGGGACCCACAATGAGCTAGTGCCTAGGGGTTATTTTCCTATTGCTTGTTCTCATTAGATACTTTATACTTATCATTGGCATACAGTGTATTTGGAAAGAAAATTTAGTATCTTTGGCATTTATTTTAAAAGTATTTATTCTTTAAATTATCCCACTTGAAAACTGATTTATTTTAGTTGCATCTTTTAGAAATTATAACTAGAAATTACATGTTTTTGAAAACTTGCATGCTTTTTTTCATTGAATGTTTATCGCATGGAATCTCTTAGTGGTGGTATCCTACTCAGAATTTTCTCACATCCTAATTACATCCTTGGTTGTAAGTAGACATGGTTATTTTGTTGTTGCAGGTTTGGGTACAACATTTGTGCCAACAGTTCGGGTTTTTACCGGCCGTTCGTGATGCGGTGTTGTGGAGATGGCTTGAGGGTGGTGCCTATTTCCATTTGGAGGTTCTTTGGATGTCCTTATTTTGTTTTTTACATTTTTAATGGTCTTTAAACATATTTTTAACTTATGTAATTCAGTTCTGAAATTTTGCAAAAGGCAATTTTATTTCAAAAATCCAGATTTGTTTTATTGAGTTTGTTTGTTGTTTAATGTTTATAAACTCAGCTAAATCATTCCCAAACTTCATTTTATGATACCCATTAACTTGTTCCAGACTATGGGGATTGGGGATGACCTTCAGGATTTGTCGCAGGCTAGGTTGGGTGCCGGTTTTGATGGCAACCAGATTCAGTTCGTGACAAAATGGTATCAGAGGAGGTTCTCTCTATTTGGGGCATGCTATTTGGGGAACTGTTGGGATATTCTGAAGTTAGGATTGTTGGGACTTGGTATTTTTGTTCTGGGTAGTGTTCCTGATCACCACACCTCATGACAGGATTCAAGTCGCCAGTGGAAGTCGGGATTTATATGAGTCCTTTGGATTTCTTGGATTGATGATGATTAGGGAAAATGAAAAGATAGTTGGGTTAATGGTCTCGGTGAGCTCGCAGGGCCTAGAAATACATGTGGATCCAGGTATATTCACTAGAACACTCTCTATGATAGTTAATCATTTGGAATATGGCCTCGAACCATATTTCCAAGTCATCCACAAAAACTAGTTTCCTCTTGCATTGTCTTGTGTTCTTTAGTTTTGAAATCTTGGAAGATTGGTTTTAAAGTGACTTGGTTTTAAGAAGCGTAAAGATTTTTTGAAATGATTATCTAATAAATAGGGAATGTTTAGATTTTTTAAAATGGATAAATGAATTTTCAGAATTTTATTGGAATGGAAAATGGTGTGTTTTCACCTCCTTTGAAAGCATGAACAATGTCAAGGTTGGTTTTGAAAAAGTGTTTCCAATAGAGTTTTCTAAACTATTGAATGGTGTTTTAATGGGATGAGATGTTTTGAAATTAATGTGTATGACATGAAAGTGATTTTTCATTTAAATGATTGTTCCTTTCTAAAAATCTTGGTAATATGTAATTTGGGTTTGATTTCGTGGTTAGCAGTATAGAGAAAAAGGAAGTACTAGTTGATTGTTTTGGTTTTGAAAAGAGGAATGAGTTTTTGTATTAACATTGGTTATTTTCATAAGCAACCACATGAATGGGGTTATATGGGATTATGGATGGTTTATGGCATTTTTGGATGAGTTTCAGGATGGATATGAGGAGGGTGCCTGGTGTGGCACAGAAACATGCATGTGTGAGGCCCATGGGGTACCATTGGTGGATACACTAACCGTTGAACCGTTTATTTTCAAAAAGATTATTTTAAAGGGGAAACTTGATACCATTATTAATAGTTTTGGATGGTGTGTATTATGTGTTTTTTAAGATTTTGATGTTCTGAGATGTTTGGAGTCCAAGAACCCCACCTATTTGTACTGTGTTTTGGGTTTGTTTTTTTTAAATAGGTTGATGACATGTACTGGTTTCCCAGTTCATGCCCCCCAAAGGAATTTATTAAAAATAAAAATTATGCAGTACAGACTCAAGGTGTAATGAATTTACACCAGCGGGGAATAAAAGAGGATACAAGTAAATGACAAAGAAATACCAGAGGAAAAATTCAGGTCTTCAGAATGTGAACACTGTGTTTTGGGTTTGTGTTTGTTCGGTAAGCTGTGTTGAAGGGACGGTTAGTGGTCTCTTCTGAGATATGTTTTGGAATGCCTTTACGGTGGTTCCTTTCAAGTTTTTAGATTGGTTTTGTGGTATATCTTAACCAATGGACCATCTTGGTTGGGTCCTCGGGTTTAATCGTTGGATTAGGTACGCCCGGCCTCCATTAAGGGTTAGTGAACAACTGAAGTGTAGCCTAGGTTGTTTCACCATTGGAAGATCCTCCAGTTGATCAATGTAAGGAATATTTTTCTTAATATTTTTATATTGAGTCTACAAACTTTCCATTCTTGGTTTTTTTATCCTCTTATAGCGGGAGAGTGACCATCGAAGGTTTAAAGTGACCTTAGCTTCTTAATTTTCCTGATTTTTCAAAGGTGTATGTGGTTTGGGGTTGTTAGCATGGATGAGTATCTGGATGGTGTCTAAGAGGTCCTCTCAGTCCTTTGTAGTCTCTTAGAAGAAGGATTTCACATTAAACTACCAGTGTGGGAAATCTAGTCATGAGAGGATATTGTGGACACTTTCTAGAATTTTGCGTTGTTTTGGGATGTTGTATAAGGTCCCTCTCCATGCATTGTTTATATCAGTCACCATGGTCTTGTTCAGTGACACCTTGTGATGTCATGTGCTCGATTGACCATAAAGGTGAAAGTCGTGCAATCCTTTGAGAGTCCCTGTTATGTTGGGATAATGTATCCCTTATAAAAAATTCAAAATTTTCCATTTTAGAGGAAGGTGAGTATAGGTGTTCTTTACTTCTATTGTTTCTCACCCGAAGAAACAAGTTATGTTGTGTGTGAATCTTCTAAGACCTTGTTTCAGTGAAATATCGGGTTAGGGTAAGGTGAGTTTGGAATGTGTTATGTACAGGAAATCTTATCAGGGATTGCAGTGTAGTTGTTGGTGGCACCGAAAGAAGAATTATCACTTAGGGGGCTTCCAAAGCCTAACTGTGAGGCCAAAGATGCTTCAATCATTTGAGCTCTAGCCATAGGTCTCAGAGAGAAGTTGGCTCATAGTCAGGGGAAATCTCAGGGTCATTTAAACACTTGTACAATGTCATATCCTCAGTATGAAAGATAGGAAGAGTTTAAAACCTCTTGTGTCATCATCTTTCATATGTTTTTCCCATTCAATGGAAATTGGTGGAGGGCCTTGTACCCATGTCATCACCTAATGTCTTTCCCTCCCCCTTTAGTTTCCATTGAGTCATTAGAGAATGGTTGGAAATTTGGATATATGTTCTAGGGACAAAGTTTGTGCATGATTAGTAGTGATTGTGTTTCAGGAATCCATGCGGAAAGAATGATCATCATAGTTATTGCATGGTTTCCCAAACTGTGCGGACTAACCCTACGCCCTTCCCAAATCTTTAAACTTTTTTGGGTCTTTCTGTGCCAGCCCATGCTGGTTGGTTAAGATGGTTAGTTCTTATAGTGGGGATACCCACTATGATTCTCATGTATGTTCCTTCGTAAACTTTGAATAGAATTCTACCCTTTCTACTAGGGAGTCCATTCAGGTCTCCCCCTATTAGTATCCTGATTTTGTCTCAGAAAAATATAGGTTGTCTCTTATGGTGGGGTGCCTATTTATGTCCCCCCGTACCAATAGCTCATATTTATCCATCTTCTTTCCTTGGAGGTAGGTAGTATCACTTTGAAATATCTAGATACCAAAATATTCCTTGAGTAAACATTGGGATTGGAGAGTGCCCAATGATTTAGATAAAGTAAGGTAAGTGTAACCTTATTCGAAGTTGTTGTTCATTTGGGTGAATTTCTTGAGTCTTGTTTGGATAGTGTTTGAGGAATTTTCTTTTGGGATAAAATATGAATATGATTGATCATTTCAAGAAAGTGGTTTAATTTTGGTTTGTGAGATTAATCCTTCCTTAATTGATCACTGGAGGTGTTTTGGCCCTTGGGGGCGAAGCTTTGCAAAGAAGTACATCTTGGTTTATCGGTTGGGTTTGGTTTTTGAATCTGGTCTTTCTGTGGATTTCTAGGGATGGAAAGTTTTCATGGTGGGGAGAATTGTCACATACATCACTTATTTTAAATTTAAATTTCATTTAATTTCTATTCATTCTTTGCTTTGGGGTTTTCCTAAGTTATTATGGAGGAATGGGTGAGTTTTCATGAATTGGGCCAAATCGTGAGCCTAATTCCAGATTTAAAATTGATTCCTTTATAACTCTTTAATTTTTCAACATTTTTCATCCATTCCAATTCCTACTTGTCATACCCTGACCTATGAACACCGCCATATTAATTTGGACCATTTATAAATCAATAATCATGGTGGATATGGTTTTTTATTTAAGGGATTGAGCCTTTCCAAAATCCTATTTCTTGCATTAAAAATATTTTTTAATTGTTTAATATCTACTAAAATATTTACGTTGTTTTGATGATTCTAACTCTCCCCCAAGACCAAATAATCAAGGCATTACCCCATGCTCTCCTCCCCCTATTTGGATCTCGGTTTCATCGCAAATGTGGATGAAACTTCTCTAAATTCCTCAAATCGCCCAGATTTGAAGAGGTAAATTGATTATTTATTAACTCCTTTCATTTCTCAACCTTTTTTCCCATTCCAGTTCTTAAATGATCTATTAAAACTTTTTATAATCTCCCTTGAATGTTTGGATGTTTTCAAATTTAGATACTGGTGTATTTGGGTTGATTTCTTTAATACTTTTTAAGGTAAGTAATTCCTTCTTAGTTTCATCCTTTTCCATTAGGGTTTCCTCCCTCTTTCATTACGTTCTAGAATGTCTAGAAGTTAGGGTTCGAACCAAGGGTTTTATTTGGTGTCATTTTGGTCAAATATTGTGGACTAGGGCTGTATTCATCTTCCTTGTGGTGCGGTGATGGTGTGGTTGATGTTTTGCACCATGTTTGAGGGATTCGACACTTTCGGTAGGTGGTTCCATGTGCAAACAATTATTGATGAGTTATCTTGCTTTATTTACTCATTTTTTATATTCCTCATATGTTGGGTGTAGTGTGAAAACTATTTATGATTTATTTAGTTAAGTGTTTAATTTTATATTTGCTTTTTAACTTGAAATTGGGTGTTTTCATGTGTAAATCATGGGGTATTATTTGGGTGTATTTCATAACTTATGGAATTGTTTTACTAAATATTGTTTGGCCTACAAATTCTGGTTTGTTAATTTATTAGTGTCTTTTGGGCCATGAAAGCGGGTTTTTGCAATAGGTTTTTTATGTAAAACTTTTTTATACTTCTTGAGATCATTTTATAAAAATGGGTGTTTTCATTTGTTTATTTTGTGGAATTATCCATGGTGATTTTATAACACTTGAAAGTGGTCCTATAAATGTATCTAGGTCTGAAAATTATAATTTTTTAGTGTTTTGGTGTGGTTTTTTCTTTGAAATATCATTTTAAAATGGGTTTTATGAGCAATGATTGGGTATACTCTTTAGAATTGTTTTATGAAATATTTTATTGATTTAATGATTTATGTAAGTGGTGAAACCATATTGGAAAAATGTTTTTGAGTGTTTATATTCTGAAATGGTACATTTTAAATGTTATAGGGGTTATTTTATGATGTTTTCCATCTTGGAAATGTTTTACAAAAATGTTTGAAGGATTTATTAAAGTGTGTAAGATATGTGAAAGTGATGTGGGATGTTTTTTGTGAGTGTGATGTGAAAAATGGATTTTGGTAATGAAAAGGGGTATTATGTAACATTTTAGTGGTCTTTTATGTGAGTTTTAATATATTGGAATGTTTTTATAAAATTTATTAATGGATTTGTGGAAGTTTTAAAGAAATGTGAAAAGTGTTGTGGGCTATTTTGGTGTGAGTCGGATTTCAAATCAATTTGAATGAAAAGTTGAATTTTGTAACTTATGTGGTATACATGTGGGTTTTTTGGTGAATTTTTTATGAGGAAATGATATTTTCATGTAGAAAGAATATTTCTTGACTTGTTGAACTTTTTTTAGCACAAAGGGAAAACCCTGGTATCTAGGTGGGTGGACGTGTACTTGTATGCTAGTGAATCTGTGGGGTTTGGCCTCAGTTTCACTTTGCAAGATTGAAGCTTACAACTCTAAATAAACTATGATGATGATTATTAGGGACCACTAGGTTAAGGTTATGTTCCCTAATAGTGGATCATGCACGAGAACATATATTTTTTATGGTTACTCTCACTGAGATACAAGGTACTTGGGACCCACAACGAGCTAGTACCTAGGGGTTATTTTTTTACTGCTTGTGCTCATTAGATCATTTATGCTTACCTTAGGCATATGGTATATTTGTATGGAAAATTCAGTATATTAGGAATTTATTTTAAAAGTGTTGATTCTTTAAATTATCCCACTTGAAAACTAATTTATTTTAGTTGTATCTTTTAGAAATTATAACTAGAAATTACATGTTTTTGAAAACTTGCATGTTTTTCATCTTTGAATGTTTATCACATGGAATTTCTTAGTGGTGTTATTATATTGGGAATTGGATCACAGCCTACTTACACCCTTGGGTGTAAGTAGACATGGTTATTTTGTTTTTTTAGGTTTGGGTACAACTTTTGTGCCAACAGTTTGGGTTTTTACCGGTCATTCGTGATGCGGTGTTGTGGAGATGGCTTGAGGGTGGTGCCTCTTGCCATATGGAGGTTCTTGGGATGTACGTATTTGGTTTAATACATTTTTAATGGTCTTTAAACATAGTTTTAACTTATATAATTCAGTTCTGAAATTTTGAAAAAGTCAATTTTATTTGAAAAATCCAGATTTGTTTTATTGAGTTTGTTTGTTGTTTAATGTTTATAAACAAGGGTAAATCATTCCCAAACTTCATTTTATGATACTTGAGAACTTGTTCCAGCCCATGGGGATCAGGAACGCCCTTCAAGACTTATCGCAGGCTGGGTTGGGTTCCGATTTTGATGGTGACCAGATTCGGTTCGTGACATTTCTCCTTTTATTAGCATACTAGAATATTGTTTTAAATCATCAAATTTAGATATTAATTATTTAATCTTAATGTTATTTAAATCATAATAAATTTTTTGAAGCATTAGATTTTAAATCTACAATCAGACTTAATAAATTTTATTTTTCTAATAAAATAGTATCATAATATTTCTGAAGTATTATATATAATTTCTTTAATGATTCATATTTTTCTTGTAACATAAAATAATATTTATTTAACTCGTCATAAGAAATTTTTTCAGAACTAGAGTTTTGACAGTAAGAGTATTGTACCTCGTCAGTGTTATCCATTAGATATATAACTTTATGCTCATATAATAAATTTGAAGAAGATTCAATATATGAAATAAAAGTATTACTCTAGGTATATTTTACAACTTTCTTTCCTTTCCTTTCATAATTGGTTTTCCTTTTGGATTTGAGCAAAGGAAAATTATCCATTTTATTACTTCTTTACTTACATTAACTACATCTATCATCTTCAGTGCCTTTATTTTTCATTATGTGCATATTTTCAAATTTTTCAGAAAGATCTAAAAGATATTTATCTAGATATGAACAATTTGAATCATATGATTTATTATTTTTAGTCATGAGAGAGACTTCTTTATTTTTTATATGAATTTCATCTTCAACCTTCATCTCGACTTCATACATCATCAAAGTATTAATCAAGTCCATCATTATAAAATTTTTTACTGATATAGACTTGCATATGGATTCATATATTATTTTCCACTTAGGAGGTAGTTTTTTTAGTAGTTTTAATGTTTTATATAATTGAAAATTTGAATATCCTAAAGAATAAAAATTATTTAAAATCTATGTGAACCTCCCATCCATTTGATTTATAGTTTCATTATCATGTATTCTAAAATTGTCTAACTTTACCGTTTTAGTAGTGTATCTTAATTGTCTAACATTTCTAGATTCCTCGTAGGAAACAGTAATAATCTACAACATCATATGTGTAGTATAACATTGAGATACTCTATTGAATTCTTCGGTTCCTACACCACACACAATAGAATTCATAAATTTTTAATTGAGATAATATTCTTTTTCTTGACCAATACTCCAAACTTCAAAATCTTCTTTGGGAATATAATAAGGCTTAACAATATTTAAATAAACCCTTATTACAATATTTTTCAAATAAATAATCACACAAGATTTCTAAAATCCATAATAATTACTATTAAAATAGGGAGAAAAAACCATTGATGTTCCTTCTCTAGAATCATCCATTTTACAACATAGTTATCTCAATCTTGACCTCAGACTTGTTAGATCCAGTAAAATAATATATAACCTATAGATAAATAATGTTGATATCAAATAGATAAAAGAATAATATAGTAGTTCAAAACTTCCTTTAATACCAAATTTTAGGTCAGGATTGATATAACTAAGGCAATGACACAAGAGGGGGTGAATAGTGGTTTTCAAAACTTTGAAAGATTCAGAACACCACTCTTGGTATGCAATGTTCCTTTCCTTTTCTATCAAATATGAGAAAAAAGAAAAAATAAATTAAGGAAATGAACACAGTGATGTATAGTGGTTCAGGACACGAATATCCCTTAGTCCACTCTACCAAGATTTGTGATTTTCACTAGGTCCTCTTATCTTAAGACCTTAAAAATACACAACTAAGTACAATCAGTTGACACATTACCATACTTAAAAAATCCTTATAGTTCTTTTAAAAGGAACTTAATACGCATATCTTAGTATAAGAAGCTGACACGTAACCATAACCGAGTACGAGTAGCTGAAACACAAATAAATCAAAAGTGTTTTATTTGTTTGATGGTATTGGTTAAACGTCACATCTTATAGCAGTAACTAAAAGATGAAATAAGATCTTAAAAGTAGCAAGAGAGCATATATATCTTCAATGTTTTCACATGATTTCTTCAAAAAAAACAAATAAAACACCATACATATTTTTAAGCATGAATTTATCCAAAGTGTATCTTCACCAAATAAATGCAGTAGTAGTGATGACAACAACAGTGAGTAAATCAGATAGATCTAGACATGTATGTCTCCAAATTAGATCTCTAAATACAATTACACCTATCCTCTTTTGTATATTAATATGTGTAAATAAACATGTATATTTTTTCAATGAATAACGACTCCATGTTTATACAATAGGTCGAACAGATCCAGGTCAAACCAGCTCCACAAATATCACGAAATAAATCATGAATATTTGAATTCAAAAACATTTAGAAGATTAATAAATTCCCATAATAATAGTAACATTTTAATCTATTGAATAAGATATTTTAAAACAATAATAATGATCCTTTTAATCATATGAAAAATATATTTGAATCGATCTTTATTTCCATCGAGATCATTTTATAAATATCAGATAATATCATGGATTTAAAACTACATTGTTGAATAGTCAAACTTAGGGTTCCTTCACATAATGAAAAAAATATAGAACATAGGGTTGACAACATACGGTTGATTACCAAAGTTGGGTTGATATACCATTTGTTTTTTCCCTCAAACTTAGGGTTGCTTCTAAACATTGGGTTCATTAACTATACTTTTTGTTTTCCCAAGCGTTCAGTTCTATAATAACGTAGGGTTGATTAAACATACTTTCCTAAAAGTTTAGTGTTTATGATCCATACATGAAATTCCAAATTTAGGGTTTATTTTTTATATTATGCTTATGAATGTAGGGTTGAGAACAGTGTTTCTAGAATATGCTAAAACACATTCCAAATACTTCAACAAATATTCCCCTGTGGATCGAGGTCTTGAATATAATTTTAGAATAAATATTTCAATGAATATTAATTTATTAAAATTAATTTAATGTAATTTCGTTACTAAAACAAATGTGGGTGTTTGTAAAAATCAAAATCAAAAATAAATTGCTGAAATTTTTTAACCAACTCATGCTCAACACTTCGATTTCTTTTACAAGGGACCGAAATATCCATAACTTAGTATGACAAGATGGAACTCTAGAAATGATTGAGTATGATTATCCAATTATATTAAATAAATAATATATTAATATGTATATGTTGAAATATTTTGGGCACACAGTTGTAGTAGCAATTGATATTTATATAAGATCTTCAATAAATAGCAGATGTAGAAAAATATACCTCAACGTAAAATAGGATTTCTTTAGACAGTAGTCGAGAAAACTCCAAGAAGATGATTAACCATGTATGTATACAAAGTGTATCTCTGATAAGTTATTTTTCGAACTTAAACAAAATATTAACAAATATATACAGTAAAAATAGCAGCAGTCAAACAAATAGATAAGGATCAAAACATGTATGTCTCAAAAGTGTAGCTCTTGGGATAATAAAAAAATATTATTTTTTAATGAAAATATGTGACTTAAAAATAAGAAAATATATGACTTTATAAGATTGTAACCTCATTATTTATCATGATATTTTAATTCCTTTAATGAAAATATCTCTAGAAATATCTCATGATAAATCAGGAATATTTTAATTCAAAACGTTCAAAGAAAGTTGTCACTTCCCTTAGAAATAAGAACGATTTAATCAGTTGAACATGAGACCTTGAATTGGTCTTTAAATATATTAAAATACATATTCTATTCCATTAAGTTCGTTGTATAAAACATATAAATTTTCAATAATTCAGAACTCCTTATTTGACCAAGTCAAACGTAGGGTTTGTATGTGTAGTGAGAAACTCCAAAAGTACGGTTGATAGTGTATTGTTTATTAAAAAAGTAGGGATGATAAACTATAATTTTAATCTTCAAATTTAGGGTTTCTTGAAAAATTAGGGTTTCTCATCCATACTTGTATTCCAAACATATGGTATACAAACCATATGTTCTGTTTAAAATGAAGGGTATGAACAGTGTTTCCATACTACATAACAAACATGTCCAAAATATTTTTTCTATGATAAAACAAATATCCTCCCATGGGGTTAAAGGTTATATATTCTTCAAGGATAAAAATAATTATTATAATAATTAATATCCTGAAATTAAATTAAAGTGACTTCATTATACACATAAATGTGGGTGTTTGTGAGCATAAAACTCAAAAATAAATTAAAAAAATTGTTGATTCAACACATGATCAAAAAAATATATCCTTAGAAACTCAATAGTTTTATAATAGAAATTACATGTTGTTTTAATCTTTAAATCATGTTGAAAATAAATAAATTTGATTTTTCATTTGATATAGTATTCTATGTCATTGAGACGAATGGTTATTTTGAACTGCAACTTCTTTTATAAAATGTGATGTCGTTGGATGCAATTGGTTCACCACATACAATATATGATATCATAGGAGGATACATATATAAAATCCTTCAATTTTAAGTACTTTATAGTGTATACTATAGGGATTTGTAATTGATGATGGTGATGCTCATGGTCTCAAATCTAGTTCACCATGTCATGAGGATGAAACAAGTTTTTAATGTATAATATGACTATCAACATTTAAGGATATGTTATAGCTAAAGGGTTTAATCTTACATAGGAAATATCATAAGCCATAGGTAAATTAATACTATATAGGGCTAGTCAAAAGTCATGTTATCTAAAATATACTGAGTTAATCTCATGCAATCTCATTTCATAAAATGTCATTATCGAGCATCATATGGTTAAAATGACATAACACTAGAATAATATTGTGTATCATCCATACCATAAGATGCAACTAATAAGTGGTTGCATGCACCTGTTAAATATTTTTTGTGAAACTATCATACATTATGATCACTATAGTGTTGGTTTTTACTTACATAGGCTTAAGAAACATGATATAATTCTCAGGTGGGTTTCTATATCATAAGTCGTTAATACCTATATAATAATATATAGGCCACCTCCACTAATTTAATCATGCATGACATGTTGTTTTATATGACTTAATTTATATCCTTAAAGATGATATATAGAGAGAAATATTTTCTTGAATTTCTTTTAGGAATTGAATTAAATATATATATATATATATAATTTTTTTATAAATTATAAAAATAAATGTATATTGGTATATTTAAATAATTTATAATGGTTTATATAAATTAATTAATTATAAAATATTTAAAATTCATTAATTGATTATGTATAAATTATTTATTAAATAAATATACCATAATATTAAATTGTTAATATTAAATAACTTTTCAAATTATATGAAACTACTTATAATTTAGATATGTATTTTTTATAAGGAAATTATCAAGATAGTTTATAAAATGTTTATAAATTCAAAAATAAGGCCAAAATATAAAATTGTTTATATTAATATTATGAATTATTCATAATTAATTAATTTGAATTGTTCAAATTAATGGACTTATTTTATAAATTATGTAAACCATATCAAAAATAGTTTTGATAATTGATATAATCATGAATTAAATAATATTAAATATGTGATATTTGGATTATGTAAATTGTTTAAAAAATAGACTTAGAATATAAAATTATTATATTCATTTAATTTCATATATTTTAAGTAAATTCCATATAATGAATAATATGAAAGAGTTCCTATTGGAAAAATAAATATAAAATAATTGTGTTTATTTATTTATAGAATGTTTATAATTTATGGTTAAATTATAAAGTGTTTATAACTGATTATTTATGATTTACTCATAAATAGTTTATCTCGTGCTTAAATATAGGAATTTTTCATTTATTTAATTATTCCCTTATTTATTATTCCTAGAAATAAATTTTTTATATATGAATATGTGTGTATGATTTAGTTTTAATTGTAAAATTTCTTCTATAAAATGACATACATGAATATAAAGAGTTATATTCTAGGCATGCTATTTGAATTTAGTATTCTTCTTAGTTAACTCTATCTTATTCAAGAGTTGGGTAAAACATTACACACTGGTATTATTTGATCATATTGATTTCCTGGAAGGAATAAAATTCCAAACTAAATTATTATAAACATGCATGCAGAAAGGGAATATATGAGATATGATGGTTAGATTAAATCCCCATTAAAATACTAAGTTTTAGATTCCTTCAAAACTGGAACTTTTCTAGGCCTATATAATCTAACTAGGTAGGTCATGCCAAATATAAGTGCCCTTGGATTATCTTATATAAGGAAAGCATGTAATGTGTGACCCTAATAGTATTAGGTGCCTATTATTAGGGTTATATTTGGTTTATACTTAGTTGGGAGACCATAATACGATTAGGTTACAAGAGGAATAGATTTGAGTTTAACTATATGATGGATTGTATAAAGCTTTATATCATCAACAATCCAAGATTCATATATGATATGATTGAGAAAATTAATTACCTAAAAAACTATGTGTTGATAGTAATTCCAATTTATACTCATTTCTTAGTAAAATATGGATCTTTTCCCACTAATAGATATAATGAATTTAAAAGGGGTTGTTATTTTAGTGGGATCACATTTAATAAAATTCATTATTATGTTTTTAAAAAAATGGTACTCATTTTATAAAATAATTTTTTGTAGATGAATAACATCATCATCATCAAACTGAACACTAAGGTAAAACTTACTTGAATAAGAAGGTTAATGTAAGTAACTTATTACACAGGTACAATTCTTCATAAAGGATAATTTAATGTGTTAGATAAATATATTTTTATATAAACTAAATGTTGATGTTTTTCAACACTAAAATATAGATTATTAATAGATTCATAAAATGATGATATCAAGGGTAACATAAGGATGGTTTTTATATATAAATCATTATTATGTCATCTATAAAAATATTCCAACAATGTGAATAAGATCAAGATTATTTTACTTGATATTATCAAAGTGTTGAGGATAGATGAACTCAGAATATGATGTCTAGGTTCTGGTACTGTGTTCATAGTACAAGAGGGAAAAGGTTAAAACTGGATGAAAAAAAGTTAGTTAGAAAGTCCAACGATTTTTATTAACGTAGGTAGTCAAGGTTATTGAAACCTAAAATAGGTTTCAGGAAATGGGTGTAATAATACCAAATGATGGATTTTTTCAGAATATCTAAAAGTTTTTTTGAAACTTCATTGAATTTCCATGACATGTATTAATGTTATATAACTCAATTGTTTTATTTTGAAGGGTATATGATAATGAATTTATATTTTAAAAGTTTTTTAAATATATTGAAGTTAAAAATAAATTGAATAATTTATAAATCTTTTAGTTATCATTCATGTGATGAATAAAAATGTTTCTTCTTCATGTAAAAGAATATATCAAGCTCGGATTTATCTTAGTAAAGGATGTGTATAGTCATATTATTTATCTTATATGATGAGGTGATTTTTTTGTTAATAAAGTGTTATTATGAAAAATATGTGATGATGGATTAAATATATATGGTTTTTGATTCATCAAGTACTATAACAAGTTTTGAGAAGAAAAAAAAGATATTTTTTATATTTTATAAAAGGGTTTTTTCATTTGTTTGTTAAAATATAAGGGACTTTATCCCACCGCCTTCAGTGGAATATTTTAAAGTATATCCCTCATTTCAATGAAATGATCCATACACATAGACTAAAATATATGATATGGATATAATATTTTGTTTGTTAAATATACCAACTAAAAGATAATAAGGGTTATTTCCTAAACAAAAAATTAATTTTTAAATATTATCATGATATTATAAAGATAATATAGTATCTAAAAGGCTAGTTAGAGTATGTTTTAACTTATATAATTTCAAACATAACAAATAAAGGAATATACAAATCAAAAAATAAAGTGAAATATCACATTCAATGAAAAATTGACGTAAATGGTTCCAAGAATGATAAATATTTACATATAAAGTGTTCTAAGTGAAAAATAATGTTATTAACTTCATAAAATTTAGTATGGTGGAGTTAAGAAGTTTGAATACGTTCAATATCTTAAACACCGTGAATATTATTCCTAAGTCTCACTATTATTAAAACTACATTACTTCATATATTTTACACACTAAAATGTTTAGTGGGAGGGTATTATCAGATGGACATTATAACAACCCTACTCTTTACTACAAACTTACACATGATTTATTACATAAAATTTCACTTAAGATAACTCAGAGGATTTATAGTTATAGTGTCTTGTGAAATTAGGAACATTAAATTACAACTTAAGACAAAAAATACAACATCTTTATTGAAAACTTCTTTTACATGACCACAGCATTCCTTCGTACTTAGCATTGCATGGGATAACCTTAGGACATACATAAGAAAATGGTGAGCTATAAAGCCTAGTAACGGAGTAAAAAATGAATAACATAAAGAATAAAATACATGTTAGGAAATATTAATATCAATTGATAATAAGAGAAACATGAAAATAAAGAAATGATATAGCTTGATTATCATAACATGGAGATGTGTCAATAACATTTAACGTGATATTAACATGAGCCAAGGATCATTGCACATGGAGCATGAGTAAACACTCATTGCACTTGAATTAGAATGTGTAAACCCTAATTGAACTTGAATTATCATGATTAAACCCTCATTTCACATGATTTATCATGATACTAATCTTTACCGAATGCATTGGAGTGCTATCAGGGCGCACTATTTATTAACATTTCATTTCATGCATAAGTGTGCCACATGGATCACATAACATGGAATCATTCAACTTAATAAGTTATTCCACGATTAAGAAAAGTGGAATACATACATGTAAGTACCATTAAATATGTATATGTTCATAAAGGTTAATACCCTTGATAAATAAATGGGTATGGTATTCACTACGCAAGGATTTTGGCTTGGAAAATCGCGGTGCAATTTCGACAGCATAATGGCGTGACATAAAAATTCATAAAAACAGCTGATGAGAGATAAAGAGGTATCTCATAATATGTACATGAAATGGAAAGTTAGGGGTTCATATAGATACATTTCCCAACATATCTAATTTGTAAATATAAGGTGTAACATAATAAAGAAACATTAAGAAAGAGGAGAAATATAATAACTCTTACAAAATTTCGGCATGGTAACGGGTGTACATGGGGGATTAATGAGAGATAAATAGGTCTATAATCATTAAAACATAAGGAGGAAAGTATGGGGGAGGTGTGAAATCATAACCCAACATTTTTAATTGAAAATAAAATGGTACAACTACATAATGAAACTTGGAAAAAATGAGAAATAAATAAATCCCTTATGGAATTTCGGCATTGTAACAGATGTACATGGGAGGCATTAATTAGAGAAAAAGGGTTCTATAATCATTAAAAATAAGGATAAAAGCATATATGATGTATAAAATCATACCCCAACATTTTTAATTGAAAATAAAAGGGTATAACAATAGAAGGAAACTTGGACATAAATAAGGAAGGAAAGTGTGGATCCCTTACTTGGAAGTGTGTGACTTCAAGAGATTGGAGAGGGGCTTCATGAGAGCTTGTGGAATTTTGAGAGGATTAAATAGATATGAGGGAAGATTAGGGACGTTATACAAGGATTTTTAGTGAAGATAAGTGGGATATTGGGTGGTTTTATATAGGAAAAGATAGTGGAATTCTTTAATATTTTACAAACTTAGGTGTTGGAATCTATATAATTAAAAATTCAAAAACACAAACCAACACATTATTTTTGCCAATGGTTTTTTTAAAAGGGGATTGGAAAACATTATTTTATAAGTACAATGGCTGAACCTATTAAAATATTATTCTTGGTTATGTGGAAGTGAGTCACACTCTCAAGGAAATCATTTTCAAATGTTAAAATATTTTATAAGTCTTGGAGGGTCCACTAAGGCACCATAAAATTAATCAAAAAAATAGAATCACATTATTTTAAAGTTAAAACATATATTGGACTAATATAACTTTTATATTATTTTATTAAATCACTATTGGGTCATTAGGATGTCATAAAACATATCATATATTTAAATGGTATTTAATAATCCAAAAAATCGATTGTCTTAGAAAATTATGAAAAATTAACCTTTAGATAATTTCGACATCCTAAATCCAAAAATAATATTAATTTTATTTAAAAAAATTTCTATATATGTGAATTTTTACTTTTAATATAAAAATTGACATTTATCATAAATTCATGAATTTTGACAAAAATAGCTTTCAAACCTTAATAAAAATTACAATTGTATTCATAAAAATTATACGATCATTTATATTTAATAAAAATTAATAAAGTAAAAATATTTTATTAGAATTTTATTTAATTAAAAAATACATTAATTCATCAAAATGTATTTCTTAATTTAATTTAAATATTAACTAAAAATATTATTTGTTCTTTAAAAACATTTACAAAGTAACAATAATAAAATGAATGTATATTACTTATAGAAAAATAATGCACATAATAATTGTGATAGGTTCTTGTTAAATAACCCCTTTATAACACCCGCATAATACCTAAGGGTAAGGTGTATGATGGTGATAGAGTCTTGGGGCGGCTCAGATAACATCGCTCAGGTGGTAATATCTATTAACTTCCACTTATCTCATAGGCAGTTCTGTTCAAGCTTAACATGTTGAATCTCAGCTTGGTCTTTGTGAAGAGTAAATCCCAGTGATGCTACCACCTTTCTGAGCCCTAATAAATGGGCTTCTTATGGAGAAATTCTAATGGATGAGGTCATCACTTCCTTTTTTTGAGTAAATTGGATTTATTAAAGCCCAATGTTTTTACTAATCATGTGATCACTTTTCAATGTATATATTATAAACGGTAAAAATTCTTAAAGGTATTTTAAAATCCAAAAATATAAAACCAAGAAAGTTCATATGTTTTATATAACCATTTTACAAAATAATACATTTAATTATATCAAGGGGAAAATTCATTAATAAAAGTTTGGGTCGTTACATCCATATACAGATGTGGAGAGAATTATATAGAGATGTAATTTTTGGATATGCACTAAAATAATATGTATATTATGAATATTAAAAAAGGATAAAATAGTTCCAATTTATCCTTAATTGTGATATTGATCGTAAGTTGGTGCCAATGTAGTTCGGTGTTCATGCGATGCAAACAGAGTCAATATTGCAACCAATGTAGTGTGTTTTCCTTGGAACATCCACTACACTCTCACATGGTTTCATACATTATAAACCAAATGGTTGGTTCATTTGTGGATTTATCATTCATTAAAGAAGTTAAATAAATAAAATATTGATCTATGATATATGGGTTCTATGAGATGACTCCTTATACATTCAGACATTAAACACTCTTCCTTAAATAAATAGTGTTGAGGATGGATATATAAAGAGATATAATCCCTCTTATTGTTATACCATTTTTCATGAAAGCCTATTGAGACTCTATTATTACCCAGACTATCATTTATCTTTGAAGAAGTTTTTAAAATCATTTGGAAGTTATGATACCCCTCATTATAAAATCAAGGATCCTTGGGTCTATATAATCCCCTCAGATATAGGAGGATTTTGTCTCATAATAAGGTAGTTTTTATCAAGAATACAATAACGAGTAAAAGATACAGTATACATCACTTAATATATACATGGTTTTATGTTATTCACATTTATGCATGTTTATACTATTGAGGATAAATTAGGAAAAAAATATGAGTTTTTTTCACTGCCAAAGTCATTATAAGATCCAAAAAAAACTATCATTGGTATCAAATCCATCTTATTGGAAAAATCAATATGTTTTTTTCATTTTTTAGTGAAGAAAATATTTTTTATAGAGTAACTGGTTATACACCACTTTTAATTATGTTATATGATAACATAATTTTCAAGTGATATATCTTAATATTATATTATGCATTAATGTAATGTCAAGGGAGTCCCTAAATAAACACTTATGTGTTAAAATATCTTACACTGGGAATTAAAATTATGTAAATAAGTTTATGTAATATATAGTTTGAAATATATCATATGTTATTAATAAAACATAGCCTATATAAAACTCTATGAAAATATAGAATTGTAAATTACCTACTTAACATAATGATAAGTGTCAACGTAACATGTGGTACCCCCTCTATATTATGTTGAGTATCAATATAATTTTAGGCACTCATCCTGAAATTACGTTGATTGTGAATATAATTTGTTGTACTCACTCTTTATTATGTTGAATGTTAAAGTAATGTGGGGGAGTGGTATTGAAATTATGTTATGAGACAATGTAATGTCAAGTGCGGCCCACAACTCAACACTACATTGTGAGATAACATATTGTTGGGATCCAACATGGCATTACATTGAGGGTCAAAATATTGTCAAGTAGTGGTAAAAAATAAAATAAATTTATTTTTTATATTTTTTTAATCATTATTTTGGTCTGTAAGTTATTTATAAAGTATAAGTGTTGGGGATAATAAAATTGTATTTTACCATCTTTAATTAAATATATAAAGTTTATATTTTTATCTAATTTTTTGGAAGATAAATAAAATTTTTATTCATTTATTATATTACTATAATATTCATGAATAGTAAATTGTTTAAGAAATGTGAAGATTATGTTTTCAAAATATATTTTGTAAATTTATTCTAGGATACAATTCTTTATATTACTTGTTAGGTGGGACTCTATAAGATTATATTTTTATCTACCTTGACCTTGGTTTTTTTTAGAGTTACAAGATTGAGAATAGTTTTTGAATATGTTTTGTGTATATTATGTTTCAAAGATATCAATAATTGAATTAAATTTTTATTAATGTATCCCTAGGGAGAGGGAATTTGGATTGGACTACCCACTGGCATGGATAAGTTTTCCTTATTCTATAAAGGTGAAGGTTTGTTTATCTTTCACTTTAAAATTACTCATGTGGAGACTGTCGATATCATATAAATATATGAATTTAAATGAAATCTTCAGGTTTCTTAGAAAAGATATTCATTTAGATATGCATAAATACGTTTGGATTTTATTTTTTGGGTAAGTATCACAACAAAATGGTTTTTTAAAAAGTTTCATATTAATTTGGTGGATGTAATAGGCTTCTAAAAATAAATCATTAAACATGATTAAAAAATGGGATAAAACTTATGATAATGAAAATTCAAGAGATTAAATGGTTTTAATGTTACACTATAATATTTTATGAAACATTTTTTCAAAAAAAAATTGATTTATTTTATTTATTACATTACACACAACACCGAGTTTTAACAATCCATATTATACTATTAATATTATTATTTAATCAAGATTGTTATAACCTAGATATTAAACTTGGATGTATGAATAGAAATAAAAAAAATTAAAATTAATAATAACAGTTTTATAAAATGAAAATATATTGAAAAATAAATAGTTAATTTTTTTGTAAAGTTTTTATATACTTTGAAAATATATTTTTCACAAAAAATGATTTTAATTGTTTTTTGTGAATAAATAGTAAAATTATTTTTTACCAATTTAAGAAAATTTATTTAAAAAATGGAATTAATTTTTGGAATCAAAATGTATAAATTATCTTAGGGTGAACATTTTATATTTTTCAAAAGAGTTTAATTTTTTAATAAATTGTTTAAAAAATTCTTTTCATGAAAACTACCTTTTCATTTAAATAATTTATGAAGTTAATTTTTTAAAATGGTTTAAAAGTAAAATTTGTGAAATTATTTTATTATTAATCCAAATTATATCATTTTAATAAATTTCTTATTGAACTTTTAAATAGAAACTTTTCATTCTTATGAAAAAAATTCTTTGGAAAATCATTTTTCGTCACATTTGTGTGTTGAATTTTAAATTAAATTATTCCACTTATATGAATTGAATTTTAAAAAATGTATTCAATATTTTGAAACATAATAATTAATATTATATAATTGTTAAAAATTAATTTTTTGTTATAAAGAAAAATAAAATCAGTAAAAATTAATTATTACGGTTAAGTTTAAAACGGGTTTACTGTTGGGTTAAACAAAAAAGATAAGTGTTAAAATGACCAAAAAATTGTTAAAATACAATTTAATGGAAATATTTCAACCTTATATCATGTAATGTTTTAAAATGATATTTTTTAGCCTTGTGACGTGTTTAAATTATGAGTATAAATTTTTATTTTCAAATATTCCTAGTGTGTCCTCTCCCCCGCTTATAAAAGGACACCTTATATCATATCCTCTTGAAACTTCCAATGACTTTTATTTCATCAAATCACTACCCAAATATTTTATTTACTTACCTAATCAAATCCTATATCCCTTCTATTTATTAGGAAACCCTCCTAAGAATTCTTTTGGTGCTAACTAAAATAGGTTGTCCAAATAATATGTATTATTCTAAACTAAGATTTTTTATTTTATTTCTTCTTCCACATCCTTAAAATATTATTAAACTATACTGATATAATAACATAAGTATATCCAATATAAATATATTTAATTATTTAAATTAAATAACCTATATCCATTTCCTCCCCTATCAAATGGGAAACTAAATCGTCGATCGAGTGTATAGTGGACTACCACCTCACGAAGTGATGTAATTCATTTTCCATCACCATCTCTCACTGATTGATATAATTATTGATTTAATATATTTATATGATATTTATAACATAATTATATTTATTTAATTATAATATTTCATCTACCTTATTACCTTACAATCTTTTGGAAAATGATAACTTTGCTTGTACGTATGTGTGGACTACCGCCTCCACGAAGTGATGTGACATGTTTTTTATTTTATTTCTGAATGGATGGTAATGAGGGTATATTTAATGAATATATATTTAATATATAATATAATAATTATTATTTAAATTATAATTAATCTTTACATTTCTTTTGTTCCATCCATCTAAAAAATGGAAATAAAGTTCATGTGTACATATGACATATCGTCTCCATAAACGATGTAATTCAATTTCTATAACTAACTTTTATGGATGAATATAAATATGTATATAATTAATGTACATTATATTTATATAATTAATATAATTTTGGGTATTATGTAACCATAATCAATGTACAAGGACCAAAACTATGAAACCAAAACATGTAGGAAAAATGAAGCGGTTATTACCCAAAACGTGATTTTAACTAGGAATTATTAATAAACGGGTAATAAAATGTCATAAGTAATATATGGTATGATATATATTATTGTTTTATGTAATAAATTTTTAATATTTATAAATTTATTATAAATGAGGTTTGAACATGTACTACGAAATTTGATACTTGAGGTAAGCCTATTTTGTCTCACTATTATGTCTTTGAGACATGTGCCTTATTCACCACTTGTTTATTCTATGTTCTATATGTACTACCCATGAATGTATTTTAGGATGACTATTATTAATTTTATGTGGATTTAAATATCCATCTATGTTTACTTATTTCTTGGGGATTATGATTCAAAAGTTACAAACGTTGCAAGGGTTTTATGTTACAATCTCATTATTTATCGGGGCTGTTTATGATATTACTCCAAATGATGAAATATTATATCCTATATATCAATAAACTCATGAATTTTATTATACTATTTTAATTTCATTAAAATACATGTGTTCCTTTAATTTTCCTCTCTATATGTACTCAAGATTTCAAAATAATATTTTTAAGGAAAACTAAATTATTTCTATCTTCTGCCAAAAATATTTTTTCTTCCATCTCCATGATTTATAAAAATGATTAAAATAAAGTTTTTAATATTATATTTTTTTATTAAATACATTTTTACCCATGAATGAATTTTTACAAAAAAAATTAAAATTAATATTCTTTTTTTCTTCCTAATGAGGTACTTTTGACTTTTACCAAAAATGTGAAAGGAATCTTAATTTTAATGTGTATTGAATGAATGGTATTGCATGTTGTCATGAAAACCCAATGATTTAAATCTTCCTTTATAATTTTCCAATTTTATTTTCAAATAAATTTTTTTCCATATTATTTGGGAAGTTTTTTTATATTTCAAAAAAATGATTTCAAAGTAGACAGGATATTTTCCTCCAGAAATGTTCTAATTGATCATTTAAAATAATTTTACATCAAACATGACATCCTTTAATGTTAATTTTTATTTAATGGGGATATGATCCAATGATTCCATTATTATTATTTCTCTGGATGGTTTATGTATATTATGACAATAAATTTATAAAACTCATTCCTTTTCCAGGAGTTATTCTATGATGAAATGATGAAATGTTTAAGAAACCTGTTTATTTTCCATGGGTTATGCTATGATGAGATGCCTATAAAACTCATTTATTTTCATTTTTTATGATATAATTAATACTTTATAATTTTTTAGCACACATACGTATGATTTTAATTATGTTATGAGTGGTACTTGTATCTCCCTATAATTCATTGGGTAAAGATTGATATCTCATGAGATTAATAGGACTAGAATAGGGAGTGAACCCAGTTCAGTAAGGGAAATTTTACACTATTATAGTTTTGGGAGTGAACCTTTAATGCTATAATGGTTTGGGGAGTCAACCCATTCCACCATGATAGCCTTGTCAATGAGCCTTGACTTCTAAGGAATTGATTTTATATGCTTATGTGTATTCCACAAATATATTCTTATGACAATGTTATTTTCTCATGGATATTTTTATTTTATTACTTTATGATTCATGTTATATAAACTACCATGATTTATGCCATGAATCAGGATTATGATCTTTGACATACAGGGTATGGTTTTCAAATGTTAAGATCATGTTATCATAACCTTATTATCATGTTATAATTATGTGATCATTGATATCTGCATTATTAATACTTACTGAGTATTTAAGCTCAAAATTTCGTATATTTCCTTTCCATAGGTTATAAATAATGGTATTGTGTATTAAATTTATAAGAACTTTTCTAGTTACGAATAACTTAGAGGGATATTATGTAGATCACTTTTAAACCTGTTTTTTATGTATCTATGTTTCTAAAGGTGCTAAAATTATTTGATTCTAGAATGGATCATTTTTTTATGAATTGAATATTCATCTAATAATATGAAATATTTATGTATGAAAAATTTGGGTCTCTATAGTTGGCATCATAGTAAGGTTTAGTTAAACCTTTTAAAACTTGGATTAAAAAATTATTGATATTCTTAGGGATATTTCTAGGGATATATATAAGGATAATTATGAGTATTGGAAAATTTACTACAATTGGATGTGGATCTATAATAGTTTTAACTAGGGGTAATAACTCCAAAAAGGGTGCATTTATCTAGACTCGATCATCACCAGGTGTAGGACAATGAGCCTTACTACACACCTGGTTTGACACTCCTAAGGGATATGTTTTGGAAATTCACAAACTCTTTACAAACCATCATGAAATATTTGAATAGATTATGACCATTAATGACCATGGTTAGAATAAAGGTTTCATATATTGAAAATAATTTTTGAGGATTTAGACGTCCTATAAATGTTTTTTCATGATTAGTTGGTTTCCCAATATAATTATTTTTTCTCATACTATAATTTTTGGTTTTAGTGAATGGATAGAACATGAAGTAATTCTGTTAATGATGAATTTTATAGAAAATGACATGACTTTCCACCTAATGAAACAAATTTTGTGGGTGATATATTGAAAAATATCATTGTTATGCTAACATAACTTTATCAAGTCATGAATCATACTGAACTTCTAAATGAGTAATTAAGGGAACAATATTCTGTTGAGTTTTTCATGAGGTAATGATCACCTTATTTTAGTGGTTATATATATCCACTATTTTTTTAGAAATGTTTCAGTAGAACTATAAATATGTTTTTCATTCTCTAATGTTTGGAGAAATAAAATTCATTTTGACCATATATTGTTTGGAATATTAATCAGATCAATGGTGGACTCTTATCAAGAATATGAGGTAAGAATATTAGATTGAATCCATAGAGTGGGGTGAGTTTAAGAGATTATTTTTTATTAAATACTTTCTCTGTATTCTTCATATGAAAATAGAGAAGTAATTCCTTATTCGTTAATTGAATGTTGATGAATCTATAGGTACCTATGAGGAAACTTTTACAATACATGTGAGGATCGCTTATGGTATTATCATCCAACATAAATTTAAGGTTAATCATTTCTTCCGTGGCTTAAAACCATGTCTCTAAATATTTTTATCCATAATGGAATTTATTATATTTCAATAAATCATTCGATGTGTTATTGTGGTTGAAATGGATATTGTAATTACCCATTAATCTCAAGATTTGATAAGAAAATAAAGATGTAATTAAAAGGAAACTCTAAAAACCCTGGAGATAAGAAGATTATATTTCTATAATACTCAAATTATGGAAGGAAACATGGTGGAAATTTTCTTAAGGGGATGGTTAACTGTTTTAAGTGTTGAATGGAAGGCCATAGATAAATAAAATGATGAATTTATGGGAAAGAGTTATCTAATTATGTGAATATTGAGAAATATATATATAATACACCACCCACACTCTAGTATTTCAAATGTAAGGATTATGGTAATTATGATAACTAATTCCCAAATATAAATTTTAATGACCATGACCAAAATATGTAACCTATTAAGCTAAGAGACAAATTGAAATATCATGTGATCACTATTTATAATGAGGAATATGATAATGACATGGTGAAGGTATAATTATCATATAATCTATAACTTCTAATGTATTTTTTAATTCTATATATACCCACTCTTTTATATATTAAGAATTTACTAAAGTTATCATGATTAGATATTTAATTAGTATTGAAAACCCCTAATGTTATGATGATCACATCTCAAGTCTATGATTCCTCTTCAGTTGATGTTTGTGGGAATATGCTTCCTTGAAATATCATTATTCTCCCTCTAGTTGAATTTGATATTATCTTAGGCATGGATTAACTTTCTCTACATAAATATAATATCGATATCAAAGGAAGGTAAGTCATTTTTGATATTTCAAACTAACCTATAGTCTTATATTAGTTGAAAAATGAATATTAACTTATGATAGAGATCACATCCATTGTATGGGTCTTGATTCCCATTAAAAATTGGTGTTTATCTCAGATGGTTGGGTAGAAACTAGATATTTATGACATTCCAATTATTCTAGAGTTAATTTTTTTATTTTTTGAATAGTTCCCTAGTCTTCAACCAAAATGTGAAGTTGAGTTATCAATGGAAATCATACCTAGTACTATACATATTTCAATGACTCCCTATATAATGGCCTTGATTGAGTTGCATGAACTGAAGAAGAAACTCCAAGAGTGTAACACCCCGACCCCAGTTACCCAGAGTTAGTGCATTATTACATAACATTGGCATGATACAAGGAATCATTTCCCGAAATACTGATTAGTTTAGTAGCCTTGGAATTACTAGATACATTCATAAGTTTTACATTACATCCTGAAATAAAAACATCAACAACATTTTTTCCCCTTAGAACACACTTATATCCTTATCCTATCCCTATAGGTCCACTATTAAATACTTCTTCCCATCTTAGGAAAAATAAAACATAGAAAGGGGTGAGCTCAAATTCTCAGTAAGGATAACAATATAGCAGAAACTTTCATAAATAAGCATAAACATTTACGAAAATGTATAAGACTAAAACAAAAGCCTTTTAAACTTAAATTTCAGCATAATATGGTAAAGATAAAATCAAATAATTCCATTTACTTATTCACATGTGTATTCTACTATTCGAATAATCACATGTAATTTCAATATCCAATTACATAATGATGGAATACATAATTCCAGACTTCATAACCACATAGTCAAGGCCTTGTACCGAGACTAAAAATAAGATTTTTCCAAGGACTTGTTCCAAGACACTAGTTTGTCTCATGAGACCTACCGATGCATTGAGGACCTATAGCAGGCTCTACCCATCACTTACTAAGTCCAATGCATTCCTCGTATAAAAAGGTTTAAACATTAACTAAACATTCATATTAAAACTAGCATATGAAATGTCAATACTTTATCCATAAACCATGAATGGTATAAAAATAACACATCCATAGTCAAACATATCACAAAAACTTCAATACAATATGGAAGATTTGTATCATAATAAATCAACTTCAAACAAGATTAAAATATATCAAAATGATGTTGACATAGATGAAATCAAAACTTTTTTTAGAGAAATATATCTTTCTATTTTGAAATCATTTAAAATTCATATAATTATAAAATAAAACATTTATTTTGAAAATATTCTTATAAGATTGTAAGGGAAGCTTCGATAATGTTATAACGGCAGAAAATAGCCGCACCCACCATATAAGTTAAAAAACATTCTTACCTAATTTTGTCACAAAGGTCATAAAGTACCTTGTTTGGAAAACAAAGAAAAGATTCCTTTCAAAACATAACAGGTAAAATAAGGGTATAAATGACTTTAACCCATTGTCCAGTAATATTAAAAATGTTTTGAAATACATTTTTAAGAAAACATGGATGTGGATGATAAAGAGGTCTTAGTAGATACTTACACAAAAACAACCTCAGATAATAAAGATATTGTGAAATTAACCCTTACATAGTACTTTTCCTTGTTTGAGGGTAAATTAAACTCTTTTATAATAGTTAAATCATTTGTATTAAATTATAAAAGAACTGTATACATAAATATTATATCATATATGATCTTCTAATATTTCTTTGTTAATAATATTTTAGTAGTATCATTGTTTTGGGTGTTAACTAATATGTTTTCCTTTATATGCTTGGTTACATAAGCCATGTTGGTTATTAATTGGATGTATTTTATTCATATATAGAATTATTTTAGTTTCATAAACATTATTTTGAATCATAAAATGATAATTATTTTTAGATGATTATGATGGGAAATGAATCGCATCGCGTTCATGGAGACTGTAATCCGTACGTACGCACGAGCGACAATATCATTATATTAATGGAGAAATCATATGTAATTGGATGTTATATAATATATAAAGAATCATTAACATGTTATATTTATTATTTACATCAGTTATACTCATTATTATGCCCATCTAAATAATTAAGTGTTTGAATAACAATTTACACCACGACGTGGAGACGGTAAGTCGTACGTACGCACATATTATGACTTTGTCATTTGTAGGATGGATAGAACAACGAATATGGTTATAAAATATTTATAATAGCATCACAGTATGTATAAGGTATTTTATTTATTATTTTTTTATGGAAGCAACAAAGAAAGTGGAAGTTGAAGAAGAAAAGAACTTTAAAGAGGGTGGTGAAATTATTACCTCTACTTCAGGTGTTTCCTTTTGAGTTGATCAAAAGGGCTCCTTAGGTTGGCTTTCGGATAAAAGTAAGGCATCTAGGTTTAATTGAGGAAAGTTGGGAGGATATTTGGGTAGGGATTGGCCGAGCCAAATGGCTTTGGAGGTGTGAAATTAAGAGAAGTGGAAGTTCCCTTTTATAAGAGAGGTGAGGCTCACTTTAGGAAAAGCTTGAAATATTATTTTATAATAAAATCATTTTCAGTTTCTAATGGCTCAAAAATGAATTATTTAGAGGATAAGGTGGGGGTGGGTCAAAAACCTCTCAACCAATAGGTTTTAGACAGGTTTATGTCATCATATTAACCTTATATTTTATATTTAACTCTTAGTTAAATAGTTTGACATTTACCATGTCTCTTTGTATTTTTATATTATATGGTTAATAAACTTACTATACCAAGCCAAGTTAACCCCATGTGGATAATTATTAATATATATAACCTTATATAAGTCCTTTTTATGAACCTTATATTTTTAGGAATATTATATCAATTAATAATATAGTATTTGTTTTAAAAAACTCAATTATGTCAATTTTGACACTATTTAGTATTTGATTTTTTTTGAAAGCCATAAAAACTTTATCACTACTAATTAAATTTATTTAACCAACCCTAACATGTCATATTAACCTATAAAATTAGTGTAATTCATCATAAGTCTCAATTTACACTGATTTGGATATTTATAATATCAATTATTTTAATATTTCATTAATAAGTTAATTACTACATCATCATTGTGTCATAAATAAATTAAATTATTTAATGTCTAAAAATTATAAATAAAATACCATTATGTAGGAAATATTTTTAAATTTCTTCTTAATATTTATAGTCGAATTTATATTTTGTTTAACCCTATATTAAAAATGGTTTAGTTATTAAACTTTGAATTTAACTCTTTGAATTATTCTTTAAATAAAATAATAATAAATGTCCTAATCTAATCCAAGTGGACCAAATAGGATCATATTTTATTACTAATGTTTTTTTGGTCGAATTATACTTATCCAGTATAATTAGGACATGTTTTAGGGTAATTATGATAACATTTTTACCCTTAATTACCCAATTTACTTTTAACCGTGGTAAATAAAAGTCAAAAGTTACTATTCACAAAAAATTATATTCATCTTATTAAACCACATTTTACTTACTGATATCAACCGTGACTCTCTAATTTTTGAAATTCAACTCACTGAAGTAGTAAAATTAAGTTTTATGCAAATTTGTAAATGCTCCTAAGAGATGGGTAAAAGACGGTAAAAAGTTCAATAAAAAATTTATATATCTAAACTTATTATAAAATGACTCCAATTGGTTACATTGAAATTATATAGGTATTATGTATATATTTTGACCTAAAAAATTAAAATTATATAAATAATTGTTCAAATAAAAAATTTCATTTTAACCAATAACGTAGTATTTTTCACTATTCATCAAAAATTGAATGTTTTCAAAAAAATACCAAAAAATCACCCTAAGCTAATTTCCATGTTAAAAATTCAAAAATGAAGTCCATTTTGAAAAATAAAATTTAAAAAAAATTAAAAAGTGGGTATTACTATTCATAATGGATAGTTTGATTGGTCGTAGTGTGTTAGAATCTCAAAGTTGCATATAATGCAAGATATTGAATTATTCAAAGGGAAACATACCATGGAAGATTGGGGTGTTAAACTCTCCCCTCTTTAAAATAAATTTGTCCTCAAAATTTCTAGAATATTACTGCATAAAAATATTCATGTCGTTCTTCATCCTAAGTTCCTCAGGTTCCCAAGTTACATCTTCCATCTTATGATTTCTCCATAGAACTTTTACCAGAAAAGGCATCTGGTTTCTCAACACTTGTTCTCTTATATAAATAATTTTGACAGGCTCTTCACAATAAGACAGATTAAGTTCCAGTTCAATTTTCTCATAGGTGAGTACATGCATTGGGTCAGGCATGTATTTTCTCAACAGTGATACGTAAAACACATCATGAACTTTGGAGAGACTTTAACGCATTGCCAAAAGATAAGCTAAAAATAAAATTCATTCTATAATTTCGAAAGTTCCAATGTACATAGGACTCAATTTACCCTTCTTACCGAAATTTATAACACCCTTCCATGGAGATACCTTCAATAAAACATGATCTCTTACCTGAAATTCCAAATCCTTACTCCAGTTATTGGCATATCTCTTTTGCCTACTTTGAGCTGCTTTGATGTGGGTTTAGATAACCTTCACCTTTTCTATCGCTTCCTTAATAATTTATGGGCCTACAAGTTTTCTTTCACCTACATCATCCCAACAAGTTGGTGTGCGACATCTCTTTCCATATAACGCTTCATATGGTACCATTTGAATACTTGAATAGAAGCTATTGTTATAGGAAAATTATACCATAGGTAAATATTGATCCCACATACCTTGAAAGTCAAGTGAGCAAGATCTCAACAAGTCTTCTAAGGTTTGAATAGTTTGTTCTGATTGTCCATCAGTTTGAGGGTGGTAGGCAGTGCTCAAACAAAGTTCAGTATCTAAGGCCTTCTGAAGACTTTTCCAAAATCTTGATGTAAAACAGGGATCATGATCAGAAACAATCGATAGGGGTACACCATGGAGTCTTACAACTTCATTAATATATAGTATTTCCAAACATTAAAGTGTTAAATCTTGTCTTATAGTAAGAAAATGTGCTGACTTGGTAAGACGATCAACAATGGTCCATATTTCATTATTCCTTCTAAGAGTCTTTGGTAGCCCCATGATAAATTCCATCATAATATTATCCCATTTCCACTCAGGTATGGGAAGAGTTTTCATGAATCCTCTAGGATATTTCCTTCAAGCTTTCACATGTTGACAAACCATACATCTTGACACAAAATCGGCAATCTCCCTCTTCATGTCATCCCACCAAAAATGTTCTATCAAATATTTATACATCTTAGTACTGCTAGGGTGTATAGAGAAATTGGAGCTATGAGCATCATCCAACAATTCCCTTTTTAGATCAGGTATATCAGGAACACAAATTCTCTTCCCAAATTTCAAAATTCCATCTTTATATACGACGTAGATCAATCTCCCATCATTCACAGCTTTAATTTTCTTTTGAAATTCCTTATCATCGGTCTGAGAACTTTTTATCTTTTCTAGTAAATATGGTTTGGCAACCATTTGAAAATGTATTGATGTTTCACCTTCCATGGTTATTCCCATATCCATCTTTACTAGATCCGTGAAAATAGAATCCCTTTCAACTCTCATCTTGTTTAAAACTCCATGATCCTTTCTACTTAAAGTATCTTCTACCTTATTTTCCTTCCCCGGGTGGTAGTGTATAGTGTAATAATAATCCTTGATTAGTTTAAGCCATTGTATTTGCCTTATGTTGAGTTCTTTCTATGATAAAATATACTTCAAACTCTTGTGATCAGTATAAATCTCACATTTTTCACCATAGAGATAGTGTCTCCATATTTTCAGAGAAAAGATTACAGCTACTAACTCAAGATTAGAGTAGGATAGTTTTTCACATAAATTTTTAGTTGTCATGATGCATAGGGAATAACTCTATCATTCTATATAAGGACACAACTAAGTCCTTTCTTTGAAGCATCACTATAAATAACAAACCCATCATTCACCGATGGTAGAGTCAAGATAGGAGCATTGACTAATATTCTCTTTAGTTCTTCGAAACATTCTTCACACTCTTTTTTCCAAAAAAAATTTAACCCCTTTACATGTGATCTTGGTTAATGGGTTTTCCAATCAAGCAAAATTCGAGACAAAACGCTGATAATAACCTGTTAAACCAATAAAACTGCGTACCTCAGTTCTACTCATCGGTGCTAGCCATTCTTGGATTGCCTTTGTCTTAGAAGGATCAATAGAGATTTCATCCTTAGAGACAATATGGTCAAGAAAAGAAATCTTCTGAATCCAAAATTCTCAATTGCTATAATTTCCATATATTTCATTTCTTCTAAGTGTCTTTAGGATAATGCGCAAGTTATTTTCATGATCTTCATAGATTTTTTATTATACCAAAATATCATCAATATATACCACTACAAAGTCATCAATATATTCCTTGAAAACTCTATTCATTAGATTCATGAAGACAGAGGGTGCATTAGTCAATCCAAAAGGCATTATTGTAAACTCGTAATGCCCATACCTAGTTCGAAATGCTGTTTTCGGAAAGTCTTCCCTCTTCACACACAACTGGTGATATTCAGATCGAAGGTCAATCTTTGAAAAATATTGATCTCCATGAAGTTGATCGATTAAATCATCAATTCAAGATAGGGGATACTTTTTCTTTATTATTATAGCATTTATCTCCCTGTAGTCAATGCACAACCTCATAGATCCATCTTCCTTCTTAACAAAAAGAACAGGGGCTCCCCATGGAGAAACACTAGGGTGAATAAATCCATTATTACTCAATTTTTATAGTTGTTTCTTTATTTCCACTAATTCCATAGTGGCCATTCTATAAGGGGTCTTGGATATAGGCCTTCAACTAGGAATTAAATCAATGGAAAACTCAATTTCTCATTCTAGAGGATGTCCAGGTAAATCCTCTAGAAACACATCAACATATTCTTTCAAAATATGTACATCCTCTATTTGAGCATTCCTTTCCTCACCCATAGTTATTTCATTCTCTTCCTCCCTAATAATTGAATTTAGTTGAGCTATTGGGGGTGGATCTAGATAAGAATCAGGTGGTGATGTTTCTTATCTAAAGATAAGGTACTTCTTATCATCATCAAGAATTTTAACCTCCTCCTTCTTACAATAAATTTTTGCATTATGGTCCGAAAACCAATCCATACCAAGGATTATATAAAATTCAATCATGGGTATGACAATGAGATCAGCAGATAAAGAACATTTATATGCCCTAATGGGAACTGATTCACAAAAATTTGTTGCAATGATACTTCCCTTAAGAGTTTTGACTAACAACTCCCTTGTTAAATCAAATTAAAAATTTATAATTTTATTAGAAAACTAGGACGATATGAAACAATTTGATGATCTAGAATCAAATAAATCATTGTTTAAACATGAGAAAACCATTAAATTACCTAAAACCATGTATTTCAGAGCTTCAACCTCAATAGTAGTGATCGCATAAGCTTGGCCTTTCTCCCTCGGCCTTTTTTGGGGTAAGTTTCCTTGGATCTTAGGACATTAATTTTCATAATTCTCATTTTCTCTACAATTGTAGAATTCAACATTAACAGCCTCTTTCTTCCCCTTGAAATCACGAGCATGGTGGGCTTTTTCCCTAAACTTGTAACAGACTCTCATTCCCTTCAAAAAAATACAGGGGTGTTTCTTCCAATATTTACCACAGGATGGATATTTAACTTTTCCCTTATTCCCCTTATTTCCATTTCCAAAGTGTTCAGTAGATCTCTTCTTCTTCTGCTTTTCTTTAAAGTTGTAAGAATCAGAGAATTGTTTTTCTATCTTGATAGCACATGAGACAATATCTTCATATGATAAGAAATATTATGAGACTAATGCTCGCCCGAGAAATGGTTTTAACCCATAAATGAAGTGATCAATATTACTCCTTGGGTTACGTATATAATCTGCAGCATGCCCTACTAACCTTGTAAAATTAGCCTCATATTTTGCGACATTCCCATCTTCTTTTTGTCTTAGACTCAAAAATTTCCTTTCCATATCTGCTCGATGGTCACAAGGAAAATATTTTTCTAAGAAAATATATTTAAACTCCATCCATTCCATATTTAATACCTAATCATCTTCATTTGGGTTTTTAATCAATGACCACCATTGATTTGCATCTCCCGTGAGGTGATAAACTACCATGATATTTTTTTCCCTTTCGTTACTCCCCAAAGAGTGAAATATTTTTTCTAAGGAACTTATCCATTGTTCAGATACAAATGGATTTGTAGTACCATTTAATGTTGGTGGTTTTTGCCTCATGAGTCGATTTAACATTGATCATCAACGTTGTGGATCAGGGTACTCCATATGAGTAAGGTTATTATTCATAACCTGTGTGAGTTGTCCCAGTATGGTGATAAGCTAATCATCACCTATTGCATCACCAAATACACTATAATTATCTTGAGTAGGATGAAAATCCCTACATGGATTATGTGTATTGATACAATTTCCATTCCTTCCACTAGGATCCATTTCTAAAAAATGTCATACATTATATTAGTTTATGAACTACAATACATAATTCCGAACATGTAAGAAACTTAACATAAATTGAACAGTTTATGGATATAATCCATAATCATAAAAATGTTTTCTTTGAGGAATTATATAAATATAAATCCTTCATAATGGTTTTTAAAGAAAATGTGAATTATCCTAAGCATATCCCCTGGGAGTGTCGTAACCAAGAGTGCAGCAAAGCCTGTTTTTGTGCACCAGTTCTCATTTGAGTCTAGCTCAAAGTGGTGTTTTTGGGTTTTACCCCTAAGTACATCTATGCCAGATCCACCTTTACCTGCTCGTATCTATACAAGGATGTATTTCTTATAAAACTCACAAAATATCTACAGTACCAAAATTCTAGGAAGTTCTTCTATATCAATCCTCAAATTCTATATTAGGGTAGTGTTCTCTAATCAGAGTTTTTCTAAATCTAGTTTCCAAGGTTTGTACTAAAAATCCTTTGATACCAACTACAACACCCCGAATCTAGTTACCCATAGTCAGTTCATTATTACATAACATTGGCATGATACAAGGAATCATGTCCCGAAAGACCGATTAGTTTAGTAGCCGTGGAAGTACAAGATACATTCATAAGTTTTACATTAAATCATGAAATAAAAACATAAAAAAAAATTCCCCTTTGAACACACTTATATCCTTAGCCTATACATGAAGGTCAGCCATTAAATACTTCTTCACCTCCTGGAAAAAATAAAACATAGAAAGGGGTGAGCTCAGATGCTTAGTAAGGATAACAATATAGCAGAAACTTTCATAAATAAGCACAAATATTTAAGGCAATGTATAAGACTAAAAAAAGCCTTTTAAACTTAAACTTTAGCATAATATGGAAAATATAAAAACAAATAATTCCATTTACTTATTCACATAGATATTCTACTAGTCGAATAATCACATGCAATTCCAATATCCAATTTCATAATGATGGAATGCATAATGTCAGACTTCATAACCACATAGTCAAGGCCTTGTGCTAAGACTACAAATAATATTTTACCAAGTCTTTGTTACAAGACACTAGTTTTTCTCATGATAACTAGCGATGCATAGAGGAGATATAGTAGACTCTACCCATCACATACTAAGTCCAATGCATACCTCATATAAAAAATTTTAAACATAACATAAACATTCATATTACAACTAGCATACGAAATGTTAATACTTTATCCATAAACCATTAATGGTATAAAAATAACACATCCACATTAAAACATATCACAAAACCTTCAATACAATATGGAATATTTGTATCATAATAAATAAACTTCAAACAAGATTAAAATCCATCAAAAGGATGTTGACATAGATGAAATCAAAACTTTTTTTAGATAAATATCTCTTTCTATTTTGAAATCATTTAAAAGTCATATAATTGTAAAATAAAACATTTATTTTGAAAATATTCTTATAATATTGTCAGGGAAGTTTTGATGATGTTATAACAGCAGAAAATAGCCACACATGCCGTATAAGTTAAAAAAACATTCTTACCTTAATTTTGTCAAAAAGGTTATAAAGTACCTTGTTTGGAAAACGACGAAAAGATTCATTTAAAAACATATAAGTTCAAATAAGGGTATAAATGACCTTAACCCATTATCTAGTAAATATTAAAAATGATTTGGAATACATTTTTAATAAAACATGGATGTGGATGATAAAGAGGTCTCAGTAAATACTTACGTAAGAACAACCTCAGATAATAAAGAGATTGTGAAATTAACCCTTACCTTGAACTTTTCCTTGGTCGAGGGTAAATTAACCTCCTTTATAATAGTTAAATAATTCTCATTAAATTATAAAATAACCATATACGTAAATATGATATCATATATGATCTTCTAATATTTCTTTGTTAATAATATTTTAGTAGTATCATCGTTTTGGGTGTTAACTGATTCATTTTCCGTTATATTCTCGGTTACGTAAGACATGTTTGTTATGAATAGGATGTATTTGATTCATATACAGAACTATATTATGTTCATAAAAGTTATTTTCAATCATAAAATTAAAATTATTGTTGAATGATTACGATGTGGAATGAATCTCATCGCGTTCATGGAGACGGTAATCTATACGTACGCACGAGCGACGATATCATTATATTGATGGCTAAATAATATATAATTGGATGTTATATCATATATAAATAATCAATAACATGTTATATTTATTATTTACATCATTTATACTCATTATTATACACATCCAAACAATTAATTGTTTGAATAACAAACAACACCACGACATGGAGACGGTAAGCCATACGTACGCACGTATGGTTACATTGTCATTTGTAGGATGGATAGAATAAAAAATATGGTTGTACCGTATTAATAATAACATCACAGTATTTATAAGATTCTGGATTTATTATTTTTTTATGGAAATAACAAATAAAGAGGAAGTGGAAGAAGAAAAGAACTTGAAAGAGGGTGGTGAAATTATTACCTCTACTTTGAGTGTTTCCTTTTGAGTTGATCAAAAAGGATCCTTTGGTTGGATTTATGATCAAAGTAATGCCTCTAGGTTGAATTGAGGGAAGTTGGTAGGATATTTGGGTAGGTTTGGCCAATAAAAATGGATTTGGAGGTGTTAAATTAAGATAAGGGTAAGTGCCCTTTTATAATAGAGGTGAGGGTCACTTTAGGAAAATCTTGATCTATTATTTTATAATAAAATCATTTTCGATTTCTAATGGCTCCAAAATAAATTATTTCTAGGATAATTTGTGGGTGGGTCGAGAACCTCTCAACCAATAGGTTTTATACCAGTTTAGGTCATCATATTAACCTTATATTTTAGATTTAACTCTTAGTTAAATAGTTTGACATTTACCATGTCTCTTTGTATTTTTATATTATATGGTTAATAAACTGAATATAACAAGCCAAGAGAACCACATGTGGTTCATTATTAATATTTATAACCTTATCTAAGTCCTTTTTCTGAACATTATATTTTTGGTCGAATTATAATTATCTAATAGAATTAGGACATGTTTTAGGGTAATTTTGATAACATTTTTACCCATAATTGCCCTATTTACTTTTAACCGTTGGAAATAAAAGTCAAAAGTTACTATTCAAAAAAAATATTTTCATCTTATTGAACCACATTTTACATACTAATATCAACCGTGTCTCTTGTATTTTTTAAATTCAACTCACAGAAGTGGTAAAATTAAGTTTTATGAAAATTTGCAAATGCTCCTAGGAGGTTGGTAAAAGACGGTAAAAAGTTCAATAAATTTTTTATATATCTTAACTTATTATAAAATGACTCCAATGAATTACATTGAACTTATATAGGTATTATTTTTATATTTTGACCTAAAATAAATTTAAAATATAATAAAATATTATTTAAATAAAATATTCGGTATTAACCAATAACACAGTGTTTTTCACTATTCATTAAAAATTGAATGTTCTCAAAAAAATACGAAAAATTCACCCTAAGATAATTCTGATATTCTAAATTCAAAAATGAAGTCCATTTTGAAAAATAAAATTTAAAAAATTTAAAAAAGTGGGTATTACTATTCATAACGGCTAGTTTGATTAGTCGTAGTGTGTTAGAATCTCGAAGTTGCGTACAATGCAAGCTATGGCATTATTTAAAGGGAAACATACCGTGGAATCTTGGGGTGTTACAAAGAGAATCTTAAAAAGGAATTTATTTGGCCAAGTATGTCACTATGGGGTGCACCAGTTCTTTTTATTAAGAAAAAATATGGATTGATGTGACTTTTAATTGATTATCTATAACTAAACAAGATCATAATCAATAACAAGCATCCCCTACCCATATTGATGATTTTTTTACTCATCTATGCAAAGCTCAATACCTTTCCAAGACTAACCGTTGTTCTTTATATCATCAATTGAGGTTCAAATAAAAGTATATACACCAGAAAATATTTCATACAAGGTATAAACACTATGGTATATAGTGATTCTATTTGGTCTTACTAATACCCACACTGTCTTCATGGATTTAAGGAACAGTGTCTTTAGAGAATAAATTATTCAGTTTTTTATTGTCTTTATAAACAATATTTTTAAATATTCAATGAGAAATAAAGAGCATTAAGGTAATTTTAAGATTTTTTTGAAGATCATAAGTAAGGATAAGTTGTATAAAATTTTTACTAAGAGTTAATTTTGGCTACAAAAATACTCATTTTTTGGTCATATAATATCAAGAGAGGGTATATCTGTGGATCAATCAAATACATAGGGTATTAAGCATTGGCCTAGACCAAACGTTGTGACTGAGATCCAAATTGTTCTTGGTTTGGATGGATATTACCAATAGTTTAAGGATAATTTATCACAGTGATCCAATCCATTCACCAAGTTAACATAGAAGGGATCCAATATTCTCTAGATGGATTAATGTGAGAAATCTTTCAAGGAACTAAAGTTAGGGTTATTCAGCAAACCTATAATTATGTTACCTTATAGTGGATAGGGGTTTTTAATCTATAGTGATGCATCGAAGCAGTTACTAGGATGAATCATCATGAAAAAGGATATGGTAAATTACCCAAATCATGATTTACAATTAACTATAGTAAATTTTTCAATAAAGATATATAGGCATTATATTTATTTATAATAGTGTGATATATATATATAATAATCATAAAATATTAAATTATATATTCACATAGAAATAATTGAATATGCTCCAAATAGGATGGTTGTATTTGATTAAAGATTATTAATTCTTAAAATGTTACCACTCAGGGAAAGCGAATAAGGTGGTCGATTCTTTGATTCAAAAGGATCATTTTAGTTTATCTATGATGAGGGTTAAAAACTCCAATATTTATATATTTTTAAAGGACGGATCTAGGAATCGTAAAGGAAGTGGTTAAATATTATCTTTCTCAAATAAGTGTTCAACCAAATTTCTAAGTGAATATTAAAGAAGCATTGATGGAAGATGTGGAGCTGCAGGAAAAGGTTAGAAATGAACCTGAGTTTAACCTTGATTATGATGTAATGATAAGGTTAAGGAACCATGTATGTGTTCTTTCTATACCTTATTTTAATAAGGCTCTATTATAGGAAGCACATGGTTCTTCATTCTCTATTCATTCTAGAAGTACAAAGATGTGTAGGGAATTCAAATAGTATTTATAGTGGGAAGGGATGGAGAGAGATATTGCATATTTTTTATCTTTATGATTGATATATCATCAATTTAATGCTGAGGTAAAAAATTCTAAGTGGATATCATTACCCATACCATAATGGAAATGGAAAAAATCACCATGGATTTTGTCATCGGACACCCTAAAAACATCTAAAAGGAATAATGATATATGGGTTGAAGTTGATTGCCTTACAAATTCAGAACACTCTATAACAATTAGAGAATATTTCTATCTATATAATTTATCTAGGATATTCATAAAATAAGTGGTAAGGTTGTATGGAGTACCACATTTTATTATTTTTTATGGGGATCCATGTTTTTCCTTGAAGTTTTGGAAAAGTATTCAGTAGGCTCTAGATATGGAGTTGAGTTTCAAAACTGTGTATCATCTCTATATATATGGTCATTCTGAGAAAAAAATTCAAAAACTAGAAGATATATTGAGATATTTTTGTATAGATTTCAAAGGTGGTTGGGATCAACACCTTCTTCTTATTGAGTTTTCTTACAACAATAGATTTCACTCAAACGTTCATATGGATCCTTATAAATCCATCTATGGAAAGAAGTGTAGAACTCCAAAATGTAGGGATAGAGTTAAATAAAGAAATCTATTGAGTCCTGAGATAGATGCAAAATTGTAGATAAAGTTAGAGAAATTAAAAAACATATCAAGGAATATCATAGTTTATAGAAAAGTTATTCTAACAAACATTGATAAGATATAAAGCTTGAATTTTATGGGAAGGTTTTCCTATGAATTTCTCCATGGAAAAAGGTTATGAGATTTAGGAAGAAAGTAAAGATGATACCTAGGTATATTATATCTTTTTATATTCTTGATCGAGTAGGTATAATTATTTATCACTTGGTTCTTCCACCGAACCTCTCTCAAGTCCATGATGTGTTCCATGTATCCCTCCTAAGGAAGTACATACCTGGTCATTTACATGTATTGAACTCAGATATTATACCACTAGAGTTTGATTACTCTTATGAGTAATAAACAGTGGAGATTTTGGATCATTTAGATAAATTTATAGGAAATAATACCACTTTCCTAGTCAATGTTTTTGGGGTAAAACAACTAATTTGAGAAAACTACATGGGAACCTGAGGATATGATGAGTCAAAAGTATCCTTAGTTGCTCGTATGAAAGTTATAGAATTTAGAGAATAAAAATTATTAGGGGAGTAGAATATAACCCCCTAATATTTTATTAAATATTTTTTTCAAATTAATTTAATTTCTTCTATAGCTTACGTTGTACACAACACTGAGTTTTAACGAACTGTAATATACTATTAATATTATTATTTAAATTATAACCTTTCTACTAAAATTGGTGGTATTAACATGAATAAAAATATTTTTAAAATTAGGTATAAAGGTTTTAGATAAAGAAAATATATCTAAAAACAAATATTTAATTTTTTTGAAAATCCTTTATATACTTCAAAAATACAATTCTCTCAAAAAACTTTTTTTATTTATTTCTATAATAAATAATAAAATTAATTTTTTACACTTTTAGAAAATTTAAATTAAAAAATGAACATAATTTTTTGTAATAAAAATTTTGAAATTATCTTAGGTTCAATATTTTTTATTTCTCTGAAGAGTTTCATTTTTTAATAAATAGTGAAAATACTAGTATTTAGAGAAAAGTGCCTTTTCATTCAAATAATTTACAAAGTTATATTTTTTAAAAAAAAATTAAAAGTAAAATTAGTAAAATTATATTATGATTTAATATAATTTAGTTTATTGGAATCAATTTCATGTTAAATTTTTATATAAAATTTTTTCCTACTTATGAAAACTTTTTCTTTGGAAAATCATTTTTTCATCGTGTCTTTAGGTTTAATTTTAAAATATATTCTTCCACTTATATCAATTAAATTTTAAAAAATTGATTCCATATTTTAATTTAGAATAATTAATATTATATAATAATTTAAAATTTATTTTTTATCTTAATAATTATATAAATAGTAAAACATTGATTATTACGATTAAGGTTAAACAGCTTTACTGAGGGGTTTAACTAAAAAGATAATGATTAAAATGACATAAATATTTGTCCAAATCCTATTTTATTGACATATTTCAATGTTATCTCATATAAGGGTCAATAATAATCCATTTTTATCCTTTTTTAATGTTAAAACATGGGTATAATATTTTATTTTCAAAAATTCTTATTGTGTCCTCTCCCCTACTTATAAAACAAGACCCTCTCTCTTCTCATCTTCACACTTACAAATCCTTTCTGTTCAGAAAATACCTAACCAAATATCATAATTATTTCTATCCACATGTCATAGATTAATTATTTTGATTATGAAAACCTCATAGTAAGGCTTTGGGTGTTAACCTAAGGAGGTTGTCTGAAGAAGAGGTATCGTTCTTAACCGATCCTTTTTATTTTATTTCTTCTTCCATATCCTAAAAATATTATTCAACTATTATGATATAATAAAAAAATTATATCACATATACCTAGATTTTATTATGTTAATTTTATATTCTATATTCATATCATCCTTTATCAAATGGGAATCGAAATCATTGATCATGTGTACGGTGGACTACCGATCTAATGTAATTTATTTTCCATCACCGCCACTCACAATTGGATATAATGATGGATTAAACATATTTATATGATATTTATGAAATGATAATAATTTTATAATTATAATATCCTATATACCTTCTTACCTATAAATTCTTTGGAAAACGATAACGCCGCTTGTGCGTACATGTGGACTACAACCTCCATGAAGCGATGTGATACATTTTTTATTTTATTTTGATATGGATGATAATTATGGTATATTTAATGAATATATATGATAAAAAATTATTTTTTAAATTTTAATTAATATTTTCCATTCTTTCTTTTCATCCATCGAAAAAATGGTAACATTATTCATGCATACGTACGGACTACCGTCTCCATGAACGATGTAATTCATTTTCTATCTCAAAATTTTATAGATAACTCTAAATATTTATATAATTAATTTATATGATATTTATATCATTATTAAAATTATGTATATTATGGAACAATAATTATAGCACAAGGACTAAAACTACTAAACCAAAACATACATGAAAAATGAAGCAATTGTTACCCAAAATGTGATTGTAAAAAGTAATTTTTAATAAATAGGTAATAAAATGTAATAAGTAAATATTATATGGTGTGGTATGTATGATTATTTTTATATAATATATTTATAATAAACTTATATTTATTATATATTAGTTACTAATGTGTATTAAGAAATTTGAGACTTGAGGTAAGGAGATTTTCATCAAACTTTTATTTTTGTGAGAGACATGACTTATTCACATAATGTTTCTTTTATGTGGTGTATACACTACCAATGAATTTATTTTATGATTATTATTATAAATTTTATTACGATTTATATATCCATATATAGTTCTTTCTTTCATGGGCTTATTATTTAATAGTTACCAAGTTGGTAAGGGTTTTTTGTTACAATCTCATTATTTATCAGGATTGTTTATGATATATCTCTCAATAAACTATTTAATTTTATTATCCTATGGTTATGTCATGAAAATACATTTTTTTTATTTTATTTTCTTTTATTTATGTACTCAATAGTTCAAAAGAATGTTTTTAATGAAAACTGACTTTATTTCAATCTTTGGTCAAAAATCCTTTTTCTTCTTTGTCCATGTTTTCTAAAAATGATTCAAATAAATTTTTTAATATTTTAAATTATTTTTTAAAGTAATTTTTACCAATGTTTTAATTTTTACAAAAAAAATTAAAATTAATCTTCTTGTCATTTTTCTACTGAGTCACCTTTGACTTTTTACTAAAAATATAAAAGGAATAATCATTTTAATGTGTACAGTATGAATGGTATTTCCTATAATCCTAAACACTCAATGATTTAATTAATAATTTACAAGTTTTAAAGGTTATTTTCAAATAAATTATTTTACATGGTATTTGGGAAGTATTTTTAGATTATAAAGAAGTTATTTCGAATTATAAAGGATATTTTCCTTAAGAAATGTTCCAAATGATATTTCAAAATCATTTTCCATCTAATATGACATCCTTTTATATTATTTAAGATTTACTAAGGATATTATCCAATCTTTCTATCCTTATTATTTATATGGATGGTTTATGTTTATGATAACAATATGTTTATAAAACCCATTATTTTTCCACATGTTATGCTATGATGGAATGATAAAATGTTTATGAAACAGGTTTATTTTATATTGGTTATTATATGATGAAATTATTATGAAAACCATTTACTTTAATGGGTTTTTATATAATGAATTTTTTATGATCTTGTGGCACAAATATGTATTATTTTCATTATTTGATGGGTGGGACCTATATCTCCCTCCAATGCATTGCATAAATTTTGATATCTCATGTGATAAATAGTCTTATGAGTGAACCTTGACTACTAATATGGTTTTGTGAGTGAACCCATTACACTATAACAGCCTTGGAAATAATCCTTTACTACTGAGTAAATGATTTTCTATTCATATATGCATTCCACAGATATACCTCTTATGTCAATGTTATGTTCTCATGGATCATGTTCTTTGATTCATTTGTGATTTATGTCTTATAAACTGAGAAGATTTATTCCAAGACTCAAAATTATAATTTTTTACATGCATTTTATAGTTTTCAAATGTCAATCTCATGTTCTAATACCCTTATTATCATGTTATGCTTATGTGATCCTTGATATCTCCCTTGTTTACCATTATTTTTCATTTGAGATCTCACTTTCTTATGTTTACTTTCTCTATTTCAAGAAGAAATGTATTATTTGTTATATGTCTAAGAAGGGTTCTAGTTATGAATAACTTAGTGGGAGATAATATATTTCACTAATGAACTAGTTTTTTATATATCCAAATTTCCAAAGACACTATACCTATACAATTATAGTATGGATTATTATGTTATTAAGTGAATATTCATCTAATAATATTTAAAATATATGTATAAAAAGTGTGGGATGATATATTTAATATGAATGAGATGTATATTAAAATGATTAGAATTTTAAGAAACCCCTTTAAAATGCTATATGTGAGATTCCTTCTAAAGAATAAATTTTTAGGACCTTAATCATTATTTATAGTTAACCTTAATGGTTAGGTTCCCATAAATTATCTTATATAATGTTTAAAATTAATAAGGTGACCCTAACGATTAGGTTCTATGTTCTTGGACTTTTCATTGGGATATACTAGTTGGTAAAACCTAGCGATTAGGATACCATAAGAATATATTTTATCGAATTAATATATTATATTTGTATAAAGACTTTATCTAATAAACCATAAAATAATAATATGTGATATAATTCAAAAGGATATAATATACTAGATATAATCATGGATTATTTATGGGCACAAATGGGAGTTAGTCATAATGAAATATAGATCTTGGATTGATAAATATATATGATGTATGAGGTCATCATTTTTAGGGGGAGTAATTTTTTTAAAAGTCCTTGATGAAAATATATAATACATGATACTCCCCCATATATATGTCTATGTTATAGGTTATGTTTTACATCATTATAATCATGTTGAGATCCCTCATAGGTATGCCCTATAGAATAGTTCTGTATTGGTATTTATGGTTGAGATGGGTTCTCAAAGTGAAGAATTCTCATCTAAAAGTGAATATTATAGAGGTAAATTTCAATAAATTTGACTCTTGGGTATTAGATATTATGGGGGTATCAAACATTTGTGTTAAAAAAATAGAATCAGAGATAGAAGTGAATTGAAAAGGGTGGAGTAGGTATTCATGTTTTTAATTTAATAAGAGTTGTGTCATTAGAATTTGACACATATTATTTGATATTACCAAGTAAATTGATAATCGAATTGGATAACTATTATTATGTTCACATAATAAATATAAATTTGATTTACGTATATTGTTTTAACAATAAGGGATTATCATTCACTATTAATAATAGGATTCTTTTATATATTTGAATAAGTTGTTTTATAGTATTGAAAATATGATTAATAGTTTATATTTTATAGATATGGATAATCATATTTATGAAATTTAAAATAATAAGGTCAGGGTTCATTCTAATACCACCAACCTTTGGAACTATTACCTTGGATATATAAAAGAAAAATGAAACCAAAAACTCTATAAAAATTTATTATTAGAGACATTTTATTATAAATCATTTGAAAATTGTGAATCTTGATTATTCATAAATATGACCAAATAAGATTTTAGTAGAAAATGTGAATGGGAAAGTGGACTATTGTATATCATACGTAGTTATATATGTGTACTAACGAGCACCCAAAAAATTTGTAGTTTTAAGAACTTTATTACCTTTATCGGTGATTTTAGTCACTATGAATATGTGTTTTTTAAGAGACACAAGAATGAATATTTTTAAATTTTCAAAGATTTTTAGAATAAAGTATAGATTCAATATTGAAAAAATATAAAGATCCTCTGATTGGATCATAGTGGTGAATAATTGATCTAATAATTCATTGGTGGTCTTAGTAATTTTGGGATTGTGTCACAAATTACACCACCCAAAACGCCACAATATAATTGTGTGTCTAAGGGGAGTAATTTTATATTTTTGGACATTGTTTGATCAATGATGATTTAATATGACCTTTTTATTTCATTGTAGGGTCATTATTTGGAATCTATTATATTTATACTAAAAAAATTTCCATGTAAAGCATTTATAAATACACCATATGAGATATTAAATAGGAAACATATTATTATGTATTTTATAAATATTTGGGGATGTGAAGAATTTGTATAATTTTTGGATTCTAATATTATTTTACCCAAATCCAAAAAATAATTATTTGTTGTTTATACCAAGTAAAACATAGAATATTATATCTATAATCATACTTAACACAAATTTTTTATGGCCTAACATGGTTTTTTATTAAATAGGAACACATAATTTGATGGGTTAGTGGTAGTAAATTTGAACTTAGAGGAGTTCAAAATAAACAAATAGGAAGTGTTCTTGAGATAAAGGTTGTGCAGTTTCACACAAATTTTTGGAAGAATAATCGAATCAATCTAGAAAATAACCTTAAATATATAGTATAATTCATTAAGAGATCATGATATGTGGATTTATCTTAGATAATGATGATGAGGTAATATACATAGGATATGAAACTACTACTGATCAAGAGGTCTTAGAGAGTTTTAATTATGAGAAATTGTTAAAAGATATGGAATCTAAGATCGGATCCATGTACGCAAACCTTATTTGGAACTTAGTTAATTCACCTGAATAAGTGTGATGAATAGGGTAAAAGTGGGTTCTCCAAACGAAAATTAATATAGATTGTATATTTTGTACCTTAAATCACGCCTGGTTGAAAAAGGTTACAAGAAAATTCAAGGTATTTTAAACGAAGAAACATTTTCACCTATAGTGATGATAATGACCATTTAGATATTACTTTATTTAATATATTACTTTGATTATAAGATATAACAAATGTATGTTAACTTTTTTTTACTTAATGGGAATTTAGTTGGGGAAATATATGTAATACAACCAAAAGGTTTTTAAGTTCCAAATGAGACTGCTAAGTTATAAAAGATATAATTATCCCTTTATGGATTGAAGAAATATTCTCATAGTTGAAATATACTATTTTATGATTCAACCAGTGAGTTTGGTTTCATTAGAAATAGGGATAGTTTATATATAAACAAGAAGATTATTGGGAGTCTTATTTTTTCTAATATTATATATAAATGACATATTTCTTATCAAAAATGATATACCGACTCTTCACTCTTTGAAGATTTGGTTGGAAAAGTGATTCTTGATGAAATTCATGGGTGAAGAAACCTACATACTGGGTGTGATGATTTATATAGATGGATATAAGAGTCTTCCTGGACTTGGTTAGGACACTTAAATTGGTAAGTTTATAAAACAATTTAACATGGATAACTCCAATAAATGGTCTTTAATATTATATTATAGAATTATTTTTAAGAATATCATTGATCCTTATAAAGAGTTAGAAAGTATTTATAGAATTCCCTATGTGTCTGACATAGGATTTTTCATGTATTCCATTCTTTTTAATAAACTTGATGTCTCCTATAATCTATGTAAAAATACAATTCTAGGGATAATCATTATATTTATATGAGAAAAAATATTAATTACTTGATAATGACTAAGGATGTGTTCTAGATCTATAATGGAGAGGATGTTCTATGTGTGTTGGGTAACACAGATGATATTTTCAAATCAGAAAGTGGTGATATGAAATTTAAATCAATTTTCATGTTTTTCCTAAATGGGAGAGTTATTAGTTAGAGGATTTATAAATAATCTGCCATCATAAACTCAAAAATAGAGGAAGAATACTAGATTTCATCGTATTTTGTGAAGTAATTTTGTTGGATCATGTACTTTAACTCTTAACTATAGGTGGTTCCTTACATAAAGATATAAATATAGCTTTACTATGAAAAAATGGAGTTATATCTAAAGATAATGTACCTCAATCTCACAAAAGGACCAAATGTATCCTTAATAAAAACAATTTTATATGATAGATTGTTGACTGGGGTGATGTTAGAATCTATTGGGTGACTATAGATGATAACATTGTGGATCCAATGATGAAACCATTTTTGAAGTAGAGACATGAAATTTATATAGATTCTCTTGATATATGATACATAATATATTGATGTAATAGTTTAATAATGTATCATGTCTTTATAATAAAGGAAATATCCATTTATTATTTTCTGATGGGTATTGTTATTTAAATTTAATAAATGGTTTAATGATAATATCCCCTCATAGTATGACTTTCAGTTATTCCTAATCAATCATCGTCATTTAGTATTATAGTTTTTGGTGATATGATAAAATTATCATGAATATAATCTTGTAATTATTACAAAGAGATATATATGAGATATATAGAAAATATTCATGTGGTAATAATATGAGACTTATTACCTAGACTAACGCACCAAATATATCCAATGGAATTTTATATAGTCACTGTTATTCTTAGGTATGGATTATTATAATAAATCCTTCTTACCTAAGGTTCATGAGATACATAAAATGAGAACCTTCATACTGTGATAGATTTTTTATACAATTACTTGTGACTTAGTAAATCAAGGGAGGTTGGGTATGTTTATGATCATTTCATTAGTTGGAGCATAATAGATATGAGTTTTTATCTCTTGTATGATGAGTTATGACATTTGGGACCTTTATTGAATTAGACATAGAAATTTTACAGACATGATTAGTTGAGTTATATGTGATGTGTTCAGTTACATGGATGGGGATGTATGATGTATTCATCTATAATATGAATGGAATTTGATGCATTCATCAACCTATTCATTCTATTTTGGAGAATCAAGAAATGTTGGGATATATTATACTTTATTTACATGTTTTATGTCTAGTGTCACTCAATGTCATGGAAAAAGGGATTATATAGGTATACATATGATTGATATGATACATATTGTATTATAAATGTTCTTATGGATATATGAGTATGTTTGATCGAGATCACACAAGACCCCTTAGTAGCTTGAGTAGCACTGACATTCCTATAAAGGCCACTCTTTTCTTACATCTACAATATGAGGATTTTATATTTATTTCCAATACTAGTATGGTTTTCAAGGTTTCATAGTTAGGAATTTTCATAAGGATTAAGTTTTTGAGAAATTTTTTATTCTAAAATGAATTAAATTTGATAAAATCATATATAAAAGGGTTTTTTATGGATTCAAAAATAGTTTTAAAGTTTTAGTATAAAGAATTCACAGATTTTAGTATAACTTTAATATTATTATATGGTAACTAATATAATATTCATATAATCCATTTGAATTAAGAATACATTAGTGAAAATTTACCCTTAAGCTTGAGACTAATCATATGTTAATGTTAGCAGTCTGCATGCAATGTAACCTGAAACTACATTGCAGCAAACCTATCTTTTGATTTCAAATAGAACAACCACTACATTCCTACATGGTTTCATTGGATACGAACCAAATGGTTGTATCATTTATATCTAATGAATTCATTGAATAAGTTCTATGAATGAAATAAGAGTATGTAACATATGGTTTCCATGAGATGGAACCCTATAAAGATCCAATCCTTTTTACACATATTATTACATGATTTTTAACAAAAATATTCATTAAATACAAAACAAGTATCAAAGGTCCTATTGTATTTTAAAGACTAGGTACATAAAACATCAGCATGAAAATAAAATGTCTTTATTTTAATCTATATAATGGGATCCTAAATCTATTTTGAACTTCTAAAAATTCATGGGATAACATGGGGAAATACATAGAAAAAAGGGGTGAGCTAAAACTTATAGTAAGGGAATAAACATGATAAGGAAGTATAATTTGTTAGTCAAAGGTATAACATGATATCATAAAATAGATTGATAATGAGTAATAACAAGGTATAATAACATAAAAAACATGATATCATAGTATCATAGAAACATAGGAAATGTGGTAGAAACAAAAAACATGAAATAATCATAAGTTAAATCTAACTACCAAGACAACATCACATGGTGGACAGAGTCTCATTGTGGATAAGGTTTAATCCATAATCCCATACATATCATCACATGAGACAAAAACTTTACCCAATTTATTGGAGCACTATTTTTTTGAACCCATAATAACATGTTTTTGATTACCCATATCTTTAATACACTTTATTTCATTATTTTTACATAAAATCACACTTAGTACAACCTATAAGATGAAGAATACTAGTTTCATTGATAAATTAAATTCATAACAAATAAAATTGATTCTTGGATACAATAATATTATTGGAAACTTCCTTAACATTCTCTAAACTTTTGTAGATCATAAAACTTTATGGGATAACCTAGGGACATACACAAGAAAAGGGTGAGCTGAAGATCCTAGTAAGGGAATAAAAAAATCATAACATGATGAAATTATTACATTTTACTCAATAGTAAATTCAATATTACATTAAATGGGTGAGAATAATAATCTTGAGCAATGAGTCATGATACAACATGATATCATAAATACAACATGGGAATGTGGAAACAGTATTGAAAATGTCATCATAAACCTGGGTCAAGGATAACCTCAAAGACATCATAACATGGTGTAAAAAAGTGAAATTATGAATTAGGTTTAATACCTAATCTATAAATGATATCTTATGAGACTAAAATATTTTCTAATTCATTTTAGGGATATATAATTCTGGGTGCACCCGTCGCTTTGGTATCATGTACATGCATAAGTGTGTCACATGGATCATTCAACATAGGATCATATTTCATCAAAATTAATCCCAACATTTAAGAGTTTATAATAAATAAATTGGATTAAAAAAATAAAATGAGGTTAATTATTTTTAGATTAGTACCCTTGAGTGTAAATGGAAATAGTATTCACAATACAATGGTTTGGCATGTAAAAATCACAGGATAATTTCCATAGCATAATGGGTGTACATAATGAATCATGGGAGGGATTAATGATAGTAAATGGGGTATATAATCAATTTTAAATAATAAGGTAAGTAAGAGGGATATTTAATAACATAATAAATCATGAAAAAATTTGAATTAAGATGTATAAGATAAAAAAGGTGATCGAATAAAAGTTTTTCCTAAAAAAATTACATGATAATTTTGACAGTATAATGGGGTACATAATGAATAATGGGAAGGAAAATGAGAGTGAAATGGGTATATGATCACTTTGATATCATACAGGGATAATAGGTATGTATAATATCATATCCCATTAATATTAACTAAAATAAAAAAGGCTTTACATAAAGAAGGTTCTTGAATAAAAAGGAGAAGAAGAGGATCCCTTACCTTAGGAGGGTGTTTCTAAAAGATTTGGAGGAGCTTCTTGGGAGATTTGGGGAACCTTAGTAGGGATATATAGAGTTAAGTGAAGATCATAGTCATGATACAATGGTTTTTAGTGAATATTAATGGTATATTGGGTGTGTTTATATTGGAAAATAGAGGGGAGTTCTTTATTATTTTTGAAACATAGGCTTTCTACTATATACAATAAAGAAATCAAACCCACAAACCTTACCATGGATTTTTTCATGTTTTTCTTTAAAATATGTGTGGTTATAATTATTTTTTATTAATTTTAACCTATAACATTAAAATAAAACCCTTGGTGATTTGGAAGTGAGTCATGTTTACAAAATGTTGATTTTAAACCCCTAAAAACAAGATAGGTTTTTGTGGATTCATAAAGGGTTTATAAAATTAAAAAATAACCTTAAAATACAATATTTTAAAAGTATAAAAATTTATTTGGTCATTTATACATTTTATTCCACATATTATATAACTTTTTGGTCATTATGATGTTATAATACACGCCGTATATTTATGTCATATTTATTTTTTACCTGAAAATTCCACTATCTGAGAAAATTATGAAAAAATAACCATTGGAAAATTTAAACATTTTGATTAATAAATAATATTTATTTTATAAAAAAAATTATATAAACATGAGAAAATAAAATTTAAAATTAAAATCCAAATTTATTTAAGAATACTGTTTTTTTTACAGTAACGGTTTTCTGAACCTTATAAAAATTACATATTTACTTCATAAAATTATATTATAATTTATATTTAATAATTAATATTTAATAATGAAATTTTATTAAAATATTATTTATTTAAAAAAAATCATTAATTCATCAAAAGGTATTTCTAAATTGAAATTTTATATTAGTTAAAAATACACTTTGAGTTCTGTTGTATTAAAATCTAATTTTTATTAGACTCGTTACTTAATCATTTAAAAAGTAAAAAAAATAATATATATATATAACAATTATTTTATGGTATATTAAATATATATATATATATATATATATTCATATTTTTAGGGTTAATATACACAAACACTTGTTACACTAGTGAATTCTCTAAGGGTAAGGTATGTGACAATGATATTCTCATGGGGTGGTTCGGCGAACATGGTTTGGTTTGTGATCTCGATGAGCTTTAACTTCTCTATTAAATTGTTTTTATCATGATTTAGTCATTTTATTTCATCTTACGATTGATCAAGGTAAAATCCAATACATGATATCTCCCTTTAATGCTTCAATAAATGGGCTTCATAGGGTACGATTCTACTAGATGAGACCATCAATTCTTTTGTATGTGTCAATAGAAATTTATCATAACCCTTTATATATAATAATCATATGATAACTTTTCTATGACTATTATTAATTTTTATGATTTATAATACTATTTTGGATATGATAACTTATAATGGTCCAATATAATCAAATTATTGCAAGTTTTTTCAATATTTACATTACATAAATAAGGAACTTATTCATTTAAAAAGGGAATTACATTTATAAAAGTTCAGGTTGTTACATTATTACCCTATTTAGAAATTTCTCCCAAGAAATTTTAATTTCATACACTAAAATATATTGGGGTACTTCTATTTCATAACCTCTTCTCGTACCCATGTCTCTTCCTTAAACTTTTAGTTCTGTAACTACACTTTGACTGAATCAGTTGTATTGTTTTGTTGAACTTTGTCCCAATGATATAAGATCCTCATCATATAATCCTCATATGATAGATCATTATATAATATAACCTCTTATGGTTTCAGTACATGTAAGGGTTATGGTATTTAATTCTTCAATATGGATACATGGAACACATTATATATGTGAGATAGATTAGGTGTGAGTTATAGTTGATATGTCATAGCTCTAATGTGATCGAGAATATAAAAGTGGTGATATATCTTAGACTGATATTTCCATTCTTCCCAAAGCTTGTGAATTTATTCCATGGTGATATATGAAGTGAAAATTTGTCTCCAACCTCAAACTTTAGATCACATCAATGATTTTATATATATTGTTTCTTCTAACTTTCTAAATATTTCATATAATGTCGATTCTTTTGAATATTTTTTCATCTCTTGGATAAGATAGGGTCTTATCAAATTCCTCTATCCATCTTTATCCCAACATTATGGATTATGACACCTCTTCCCATATATATCCACATAAGGATCCATTTTAATAGTTGAATGGAAACTTTTTTTATATAAGAACTCTACTAGGGGAACGTGTTGATCCCATAATCCTTAGAAATACATTGACCATGATCTTAGTATATCCTCTATATTTTTAATGTTCCTTTCAGACTGACCATATATCTAAGGGTGATAAGCAGTGTTGAATCTCAATTCTATATTCAATGCTTTCTAAATGCTTCTCCAAAACCTCTAGGTAAACCTTAGATATTAATAAAATACAATTGAAGGTGTATCTCCATGTAATATTACAACTTACCTTATGTATAACATTTATAATTGGTCAAGAGATTAATCTTCCATGATAGTAATCAAATAACATACTTTTTAAGGTGATCGACTACCACCAAGATGGCATTATTAACTTTAGGGGTCCTAGGGAGTCCTATGATGAAATCCATGGTTATGTTTTCCCATTTACATATTCGTATGGGAAATGGGTGCATGTCTAAGAATATTGGTTCCCTTACAATACTCATCATTCATATAGTTGAGGGATCCTTTCTATATAGAGTATATACTGATTTTTTTATCTGTCTAGGATGGTAATGGATTGAACAATCATAATCCTTTATCATCTATAACCACATCCATTGACACATATTAACATCCTTTTGTGTGAATATATACTTTAGGATTTTATGGTCCATATATATATCACACTTCTCCCTATATAGATAATGTCACATAATTTTATCACAAAGATCACTACATCCAATTCTAGATCATGATTTGGGTAGTTCTTCTCATATATATTTAGTTGGTTAGAGGCATTGGATATCAAATTTTCATTTTTCATGTGAAAAATCTAATACCATTTTAGATGCATCACTATATATCACAAATCCTTCCCCATTGGTGGGTAATGCGAGTATAAGTGTAGTGATTATACTTTTATTATACTCTTTAAAAATTTCCCCACATTCATTATTCTAGAAAAACATGACTCATTTATAAGTTATATTGGTTAGGGGTCTTGAAAATCATGATAAGTTTCTTAAAAATCAAGGATAATACCAAGATAATCCAAGGAAACTATGTGTTCCCATCATACGGGTTTGTCTAGGTCACCCTTCAGTCATCTCTATTTTTTAAGGATCCGTATATATAACTTTACTAGTGAAAACATTCCCTAGGAATGTTACTTGATCCAACAAAAACTCATGTATAATGTACTTTTCATACATATTTTCTTTCTACAAGGTCCTCAGTATATTATTAAAATGGTGTTCATGTTCCTCCTTACTTATAGAGTAGATAATAATATCATCAACAAAGACTACGAAAAATTTATCGAGATAATACTTAAATACTATATTCACTAAATACATGAATATTGATGGAGAATCAGTGAATCCAAGAGGAGTCATTATGAACTCAAGGTACCCATACCTTGTACGAAAAATAGTCGTGGGGATATCATCCTTATTCACCTTTACTTGATAACATACTAACCAAATATCTATCTTAGAGAAATAATGTGCTCCATATATTTGATCAAACAAGTCATTGATCCATGGTAGAGGATAATTTTTTTTTATCATGATCTCATTGAGCTCACGATAATCAATGAAAAGGTTCATTGACCAATCCTTCTTGAAAAAGGGGACTGGTTCACCCCATAGTGAAGCAATTAGGTATATAAACACTCTTTCTAGATTCTCCTATAGTTTTTTTTATCTCCTCAAGTCCAGTAATGGCCATTCTATATCAATTCTTGGATATTGGAAAATCCCTAGGTATAATCTTGATTGAAAATTCAATCTCTAAACTATGAGGAAGACCAAGAAATTCATTGAGGGACACATAAGTATATTCCATCATAATTAGAATGTATTCAAGGATGATATTTTCATTAATATAAATCATTTAGGATAGATATTATTGCTCACAAGGAAATAATATCCATTCTTGAGATATTTTTACAAAATAATATTCATCCTCAACCTTTAACTTTTATATAATAAGAGGTTGATTCATGATATGGAGGTTTATTTCCTTCCCTCATCAATTTATATTGGCTCTATATAAGAAAATATAATCTATAACTAGGATGATATAAAATTCCATTAAAGGGATACTAATATGATTTTCAATATGAAAATTCCCACAAACTTCAACATGTTATACAATAATCATATAATTTTTTTCCTGATGATATCAAATCATTTTGAGTGGTGACTTGATGTTCTTATAAAACTTACAAGATATGCTAATATGGTAATGATTGAAATAAAATATGACCTACACAATTATGAAGTAGATGATACATGTACTCCAGTCATCTTAATCCATATCAGCATAGGAATTGGTTGGTTCCCTTGTTCTTAGATATTTTTTATGTTCATAATGATTTTTATCCCTTAGAATAGATCATTATCTTGGATAATTTCCAACATCTCTACATTTATAATTTACAACTATATATGGTACTTTAGATGGAACTTTATTCCCATAAATCATGTTATAAATTCTTCCAAGTAAATTTCCTAATTTATTACTTATTTATCCAAACTTAAAACATCTTCTCATTCCTTTGGGACATTTCCCTTAGTTCCACTTTCCACATTTTTTTACAAATTAAATTAGGTCTTTTTATCACCTTTATCAAATAAACTTCCTTTGGAAATTTTCCACCTCTTCTTTGATGTATATGGAAATTAAACTATGTTCTAATTATTAATCATAAATTTTGATAGCTGGTTTTCCATAATCATATGATTTCTTAATTGATATCCCATCATGTGAGGTATCTCATCTGTGTAGTCATCATATTTCTCATCACATTGGTTGTTGTTTTATTTTCTCCAATTTCCAAACATTAACTAAAATAATGAGAAAATTATGGGCTATAATATTTATATTATTAAACACATAAAAGGGAAACTTTGATCATAAAATTTATAACTCATATATAATGTATATTCATTAACCATTGAATTTCTATGCATCAATCTAAGTTATCTGTTATCCATTTCCTAATATAAAATCTTGTGAGAATTTTGTTTCCTTATTAATGGTTCATAAGGAGATTGAGTATTTACCAAAGAATTTATCCAAGGGTGTCAAGCTACGTATTCAGCAAGGACCATTTTCATTTTCCAGGTGATGATTGATTCTAGCTTAATTCATCGTTTTGGGGGTTATTACACCAAGTTACCTTTTTTCCAGATCCGTATTCTCTTATAGTATCCAAAAAGGGATGTATTTTCTTGGAAACCACTTATTCTATAATTTTAATAAAAATTATATATGTTTTATTATGTTTATTCTCATACCTAAGGATGTTTTTAGAGTTTTATAATCCTAATACCAAAAATGACTATATTTTTCTCTGATACCAACTATGACAACCCATATCTTTAATACACTTTATTTCATGATTTATTACATAAAAGTGCACCTAATACAACCTAAAAGATAAAAAATCCTAGTGTATTTGGTAAATTATTTACATATAATATCAAATTTATACATGGATAAACAAAATTATTGAAAACTACATTAACATGTTCTAAAATTTTGTTTCTCTTAAAACTGCACGGGATAACTTGGGGACATACATAAGAAATCGGAGAGCTATAAAGCCCAGTAAGGGAATAAAAAAATAATAACATGATGAAATTATTACATGTCAGTAAAGAGGTATTTAAATGGGACATAAAAAGGTTTGAGAATAATAATCTTGGTAAATTATTCATGATACAACATGATAGCATAAAGGAAACATGAGAATGTCAAAAAATATTAAACATGACATCATAAACATAGGTCAAGGTTAAACACCAAGACATTATAACATAGTGGAAAAAGACCCATAATGGGTTATTTTTACTCTATGATCCAATACATTATGTCTCGTGATATTAAAAAATTATCCAATGCATTATAGTGCTATATAATTCTGGGCATACTCGTCATTTTCATATCATGTAAATGCATAAGTGTTCCACATAGATCATTCAAAATATGATCATATTTCATCAAATATAATCTCAATATTAATGAGAGTGGAATATATAAATAGTATTCTAAAATAAAAAGGATAGGTAGGTATAGGTGAGTAACCTTTAGTGGAAATGAGGATGGTATTCACAATACAAAAGTTTGACATCGAAAAAATATAGGATAATTTCATCAGTATAATGGGGTTCATAATGAATCATGGAAGGGATTAATGAGATTAAAAGGGGTATCTCATCACATATAAATAATGTGGAAATTAATAGGGATATGTAATATCATATTAAAACATTAAAAATTTATAATTAAAATTCATAAGATGAAAAGGGTGCTTGAATAAAAGTTTGCATGAAAAAATCGCAGGATAATTTTGGCAACATAACGGGGGTACACAATGAATAATAGGAGGTATTGATGAGAGTGAAATGGTTAAATCATTACTTTAAAATAAAAAAGGAATTAATATGAATTTGTAATATCATATCTCATTAATATTGGTTTAAATACAAAAGGAATTACATAAATATGCTTCTTGAATAAAGAGAAGAAGAAGAAGGTCCCTTACCTTGAGAGGGTGTTTCAAAAACATTGAGAGGAGCTTCTTGAAATCTTGGTGGCATATTGGGAGGGATATAGAGATTAAATGATATATTATATTCATTATAAAATGGTTTTTAGTGAATATTAATGGGATGTTGTGTGGGTTTATATAGAAAAAGAGATGGTAGTTCTTTATTATTTTCTAAACATAGGTTTTGGACTATATACAACAATGTAATAAAAACCACAAACCTTACCATAATTTTTAGAATTTTTTCTAAAAAAAGTATTTTTTTAATTATTTTATAATTATTTTGAATTATAACATTAAAATAATACCCTTAGTGATGTGGGAGTTAGTCCTGTTTACAAAGAATTGATTTTCAAACCTTAAAAATAATATATGTTTTAGAGTACTCATAAAGGTTTTATAAAATGAATAAAATAAAATCAAAAACACATTATTTTAAATTTGAAACATATATTTTGTTTTTTATACCTTTTATGGAACATATTAAATCATGTTTGGATCGTTAAAATGTCATAATACGCATAGTATATTTATAATGTATTTTATTTTTGCCCGAAAATTTGACTATCTCGGAAAATTATGAAAAATTCACCATTTGATAATTTATATATTATTATTAAAAATATAATATTTATTTTATAAAAAAAATCTCTAAATATTAGAAATTATAATTTTAAATTAAAAACCTCCTTTATTGAAAAATACTAGTTTTTTCCAATAACATTTTTCTAACACTTAAAAAATTACATGTTTTACTTTATAAAGTTATATTATCATTTATATTTAATAAATAATATTTAATAATAAAAATTTATTAAAATTTAATTTATTTAAAAAAATTCTGAATTCAAAAAATGGAATATCTTAATTAAAAGTGCATATTACCCAAAAATACAATTTCAATTCTATCATTTTAAAATCTATTTTTTATCAGACCCATGAATTAATAATTTACAATGTAAAAGAATAAGGAATAAATATAATAATTATTTTATTGGAAATAAAATATACATATTCATACTATTAGGGTTTAGATACATAACCCCTTATTATACTAGTGAATGACCTAATGTTAAAGTCTCTGATAGTGAGATTAACATGGGGTGGTTTGGTGAAAATGGTTTGGGTCATGATCTCTATGATCTTGAAATTCTCTCAGAAATTGTTTTTCTCATGCTTTAGTTTATGGAAAATGTCTTATGATTTATCAAGGAAAAATCCTATAGATACTATCTCCCTTAGAAACTCAGATAAATGGGATTCATAGGGTATGATCCTACTAGTCTAGGTCATCACTTCTTTTTTTCTATATCAATAAGACTTTATCATAAACCTTACTATATAATAATCATATGATCATATTTAAACAACTATATTATCAATGGTTATTATGGTTAATGGTCTTTTGAATCCTATAACTTATAATGACCCAATATAGAAAACTTAGTTCATATGTTTTCAATATTTACATTACATAAATAAGGAACTTATTCATTTAAAATGGAATTTAATTTAGAAAAGTTTGGATCATTTAAATTTTCAGGATTATATGTTCCAAAAAATTAAATCTATCATAAAGTATAATCATAATAATTACCCACATAAAGAAATGGGTTTCATAATATTTTTTAATCATAATAAAACGAAATTTTGTATTGATTCCAAAGAGAAGAAGGAATTAAGTATTATGGATGTTAATATCTGAGTACATGATCATTGTTATCAAAATAAGGTGTTCATTTTGGAATAAAAACTTCAAATGAGAATTATATAATAGGATTAAGGGATATAAAAGTACCCCTTCATCGAGTTTCATTTTTAAGATGTAATTTGAAAAACGAATTTAGTGAATGTATTACCCCATCAAAGAAAGGTAAAATAAGATATGTATGTATTTAATATACATATATAAAAAATTTATAAGTATTATATAACATAAAATAGATAGATGAAGTGAGTTATATAGAAAATGGTCATAACTATAAGAAAAAAGTTTTGTTTAGAGAGAGATCTTTTTTTAAGTTCCATCTTTCTTCATATGTGTTAAAAACTCATGTATAATTAATATATATTTATTATACATTTATTACAGAACCATAATCATATATATCATACCATATATTATTTTCTTATATTACCACCCATTTATTAACAATTCTTTATTAAAATCATTGTTTCAGGTGATAACTGCCTGTTTTTATACATGTTTTGGTTCGGTAGTCTCGTTATTTACAAGTTGATCATGGTTCCAACATCTCAAAAAATTTATCCATAATATTAATATCATAAATATTTATTTATATTTATATATATATATATATATATATATATATTCATCCATAAAAAGTATAGATAATAAAATGAATTACACCATTCGTGGAGATGGTAGGTCATACATACACATGAACATTGTATCCATTTTTTATGGATATATTGGAAGAAATGTAAATAATTATTGACCTTTAAAGATTAACAATAATATCTTATATAATATATATATATATATATTAAATCTAACATTATAAACATATGTGATAGGTGGTGATGGAAAACAAATTACATCAGTTTGTGAGGAGGTAGTCTGTCGTACCCATGAATGGAGATTTTGTTTCCCTTTGGATGTAAGCTGAGATGGATATAGGTTAATACAATAACATAATAAACTCTAATTATATTTAATACACTAGTTTTACTATTTCATAATGTTTTAATAACATTTTATGGAGGTAGAAGAATATATAAAACTAAAACATTCTGTTAAATATTATACCACTTCTTAGGAAAACATCCTTTAATTTATACTTTAAACCATATAAGAATGGTATTAAGCCCAAAATAACTCCTATATAACATGGGTAGGGATTTTATAAAGGTATTTGGGAAGATATTTTATGAATTCAAATGTTTTTGAAGTGTGAATAAATGAGGATAGGATGTTCCCTTTTATAAGTGAGGAAAGGGGCACTCATGGAATTACATAAAATATAAAATTATTTACATGGAAAAAATGATTCAAATGATATAATTATAATATAGTATTGGTATGGGTATAAATAATATCATAAAATAAAATTTTAAAAATTTATATTAGTATTTTACCCTTATATCTTTGTTTTAACCCGCATTAACCCTTTTTGTCAATTATCGTGATAGCAAAGTTTTTACTCTATATGGGACAATAAAGTTTCAATAAAAGGTTAATTGTTAAATAAATAGGCCATATTTTATATATTTAAACATATACCAGTCAAATTTATAAATATAGAATTTTTATAAATTTAAAATCATTTAATAAAATATTATTTATTATAAAATAACATTAATGTCATTTATTGAATTATTCATTTAATTTGAATTTGAAAAAAATAATATAATGATAGAATTTGAATATAATTCATTAAAACATATAAATATGTTTTTTTATATAAAAAATCATATAAAACCGTAATTCATTCAAATTATATTACTTTTAATATTTTTAATATAATTAAATTTATTTTTCTATTAATTGAATAAATATTGTGTCGGTGTTACATAAGAATTTAAGATAATTATTTCATCCCTAAGAATTAAAATTTAATTAACATGATAAAAATTAATAATTTAGATTCAAAATAATTATTTATAATAAAATATAATTTTTCTTTATCCCTATGACAAAATATTATAAAAATTAAAAGCAAGAAAGTGACATTTTTTACTTTATCTTTTACTTAAATATTATAAAGGTCAAAATCAAAAGAAAATATGGTAAAATGTTTTCATATTTTATAAAATTATATGGAAATTTACAAAATCACTCATATAATAGAATAAATTCAAGTTTTATGGTTTTTTCAATCCTTATCATATTATTTTTATCCTTAATTGCTCAATTTACCCTTATTGGGGTGACAATTATTTACACTATTTACTATTCATAATGAACAAAATAAAAGGAACCTATTTATAAAATTTGGACCTCTTGATTAAAAATATCAAATCCATTTTTCAATATTTAATTTATATAATTTTCAGAAATTAATTTAAGTTAAAAACACAAAACGTAACAAAAAACAGTTTTTTTTAAAAAAAATATTTATGTATAAAAAATATTTTTATACCAAATCCAAGTATAAAATTCCTTAAAAAGACCATAATTGGATTAAATTTAATAAAAATAAAGTAATTAAATTTTAAAACTAATCTAAAATAAAATTTTACTATGTAAATACATGAAAATAAAATAGAGTTTCCAATAAAAATAAAAAAATCCTTATTCATTGAAAAAACTCTTTTAAGAGAAATCAAAAAAATTCACCCTAAGATAATTTTAATATTTAATTTATAAAAATAATTTCATTTTATTAAATATATTTTCTAAATATTCTATAAATTTATTATAATATTCTATGACAAAGATCAATAAAATCATTTTTGAAGAAAATGTATTTTTTTAAAGAGTGACATGACTTTACTAAAAATTGAGTACTTATTTCCTAAGAATTAATCAATATATTTTTATTTATTAGTACATATATATATATATATATCATAATTTGGTTAATCATATCCATACCTGAAAATTTAATGGCTATGTTATAACTGTAATAATATTTCATGTTTTGTTTAAGTTTGATGTTTCATGTTGTATATGTTATTGTACATAGTATTATTTTAAAATATTGGGGTGTTAAATTATTCACCCCTTTATAAATTTTTCCCACATATTTTTTTATTACATACTAAGGTGGAAACATATGAAGGTACTTTTTTCATGGCTTCCTCTGGTTCCTATGTTTCTTTCTCATATTTATGTTTTCACCATAGTACATTGACTAAGTGAGTTGTATTATTGAAAAGAACTTTATCTCTATGGTACAAGATCTTAACTGGATAACCTCATAAGAGTGATAATTTTCCATTTATACCACCTCTGAATTCAGTATATGTGAGGGATATGGTATATACTTCCTTAAGAGTTTTATGGGTAATACATCATGTACTTGAGATAGGGTTAGTGGGAGTGCTAGTCGATAGGCCACATATCTAATATGATCAAGAATAGAAAAGGGTTAGATGTACCTAGGATTTATCTTACCCTTATTTCCAAATCTCATGACTCTCTTCCATAGAGGTGTTTAAAGAAACACTTTATCTCTAACCTCTAACTCCAAGCCTCGTCGGTGATTATCATCATAACTCTTCAGTTGAATTTGAGTATCCTCGATGTTTTATTGAATATTATTCACCTTTTCTACCATTACCTAAACCATTTTTTGTATTAATAGATTTCATTCACCAAATTAATCCCAAGATGTAGGTGTTCAACATCTCTTACCATAAACGGATTCATAAGGATCTATTTTTATGCTTAAGTGAAATTTATTATTATTCAATAATTCACCTAAGGGAGTATGTTGATCCCAACCTCCATTTAATTCCATCAAGTATTCTCTCAACATTTCTTTTGGTGTCTAAATAGTCTTCTCATATTTATTATAAGGTTTGGGGTGATAATATATACTAAAGCTCAACTCAGTATTTAGAGCATGTTGGATACTCTTCCAAAACATGGTGGTAAATCTCAAATCTCGATCATATAAAATCAATAGTGGTGTTTTGTAAAGCTTCACCACCTCAATATTGTATATCCTTGCATATTGAATAAGTGAAAAGTCCTCTCAAATATTAATGAAGTTAGAAGTCTTTATAATATGATCCACTATAACCCATATAGAATTAATCCTATTTATTTTTTTATAATACTAGTGAAAAAATTCATAGTGATTTTTTCCCATTTCTGTATAGGTATGGGTAATGGTTTCATCATCTACTTATACTTTTTACTTTCATCCTTCACTTATAGACACACTGCACACTTTGATGTACATTTAGTTATCTCATTATTCATATTTCCCCACTAATAGTTGTCTCATAGATCTCAATACATCTTCATGTTCCATGGGTGTATGGAAAAGGTTGATTTATGTTCATAATTCAATATATTCTTCTTTATCTTGTGATTGGATTATACACATAGTTGTTACCCAAATCTTACAACTCTTATTTCATCAATTTTTAACTTCGAGAATTTCCCATTTCTTATATCTTCCACCTTCTTCTGAATTTACACACCATCTCTTTGAGTGTCCTTTATCTTATTTAAAATGTATGGTTGAGAAATAATTTGAGAAAAGGATGATGGTTTTCCTTTATTTATGATTCCCATATCCATCTCCTTCAAGTCTAATATGATTGGATCCTTCTAAACTATTTTAATTGATATAGTTTCTAGATCCTTTCTAGTTAGAGTATCATCCGCATTATTTTATTTCCCAGGATGGTAGTAGATTGAAAAATCATATCCTGTGATTAGATATAACTATATTTATTAGTTCATATTAATCTCCTTCTATGTGAATATATATTTTGAGGCTCTTATGATTCATATATATTTAATACTTCTCCCCATAGAGATAATTCAGAAAAAAATTCTAGGAAAAAAGTTTTCCAACATCATATCATGCATTATATAGTTCTACTAATGAATTTTAAACTAACTTGAGGCATAGTCTATCACTTTTTCATTTTTCATTAGTAAAAATTCCAAACACTTATTTGAACCATCTCTATATAGAATTAAAAGTTTCCAAATTGATAGTAGTGTGAAGACTATAATATTAATAAGCCTCTTTTTCAATTCCTTAAATATTTATTTTCATTCACTTGTCTATACAAACATCACTCCCTTATACTTTATCCATCTTATTGGGTTTCAAAATTGTGATAATATTTTCTCAAATCATCAGTAACACCCATTTAGTACAATAATTCTATGGATCTCTATTATAGATGTTGTTCTAGGACACTCCTTAGTTTCCTTTGTCTTTGTAGAGTCCATAGATATCCCTTTTTTGTGATAAAATGCCCCCAAGAATGATACTTCCTTCATCCAGAACTCACATTTACTATACCGTTCATATAGATTCTCCTTCCATGATGTTTTTAGAACAATATTCAAATTCTTCTCATGCTTCTAATTACTTTTAAAGTATATCATATTTTCATTATAAAGACTACCACAAATATTTCTAGGTGGTATATAAATACTTTATTCATTAGGTCCATAAATATTATTGGAACTTTAGTGAGTCTAAACGACATCACTATAAACTCATAGTGTCCATACCTTGTTTGAAAGGAAGTTTTGGGAATGTCTTCATTCTTCACCTTTAATTGTGATATCCTAATTGAAAGTATGAATTATATAAATATCGATCCCCATGTAGTAGATAGAACAAGTCGTATATCTATTTCAGGGGATACTTATTCTTTATCATGATTCTGTTGAGTTCATGATAATCAATATATAGGTGCATTGGCCTATGCTTATTTTTAAGAAAGATGACCAATTCACCCAATAGTGAATAAATAGTTCATATAAAACCCTTTTCTAGATTATCTTGTAATTTTTTTCAGTTCTTATGACTCAATAGTGTCCATTCTTTAAGGATTTTTGGATATAGACAGAGATCTAGTATAAGTTCTATTGATAACTCAACCACTTGGTCAGGAGGAATACTAGGAAACACTTTGGGCAATATATCAATATAATCCATCATAATGGAATGTATCCAATCATGATTCTATCCTTTATATCAATGATTTGATCTAGATATTATTTCTTATAAGTTAATAATATCCATTCTTGAGTAGAATATTCCAAGGTATATTCGTCCTCCTACTTACACTTATAAAGAATCATAATATGACTTGAGATGTGAAGAGTGATCTCCCTCTCTCAGTAGTTGATGTTTTATTTATATAAGGACACCTAATCCATTCCCAATATAGTATAAAACTCTACTAAAAGAATTAAGATGATATTTTCAAGAATATTATATCCACAAACATTGTCTTGTGAGGAGTTATACACTTTTGATGTAATAATTTCTCTATTTTCTCTTTTCATGGATAGCTCAAACCTAGTGTTTTGAGGTGATGTTTGAATTGTTGTACAAAACTTGAAAGATATGAAAGAATAAGTACAACCAGAATAAAAAAGTATATTCACTATTATTTAATTAATAACTAGTGTACCTATAACCACATCTTTGTTGGGATACACCTTAGTAGTAGTTATAACATATTCCATCCCTTTCTCTCTAGGCCTTGGAGGTTGTTCACATTGATTTTATTAAACATCCCTTGGCTTAGTGAATTGGATTTCATAATTCTTATATTCCTTATAGTTGAAACATTATACCATAGGCTAAGTGTTCATCAGAACCTTCTTTTCCTCTATTTCATTAGTGGGGTTCTTTAACTCTATTTGGAATTGATTATACTAATTCCCTTATTTTTCACACTTGAAGCATATCAAAGTTCCCTTCATACAGTTTTTGGGATGCTTCTTCCCACACTTTTGACACAAGGGATGTTGGGTTTTCTTTTCTCTATTAGATTTATCTACTAATCCTCCCAAAGAAAACACTATTTTATACTTTTTATCTCCATGACTATGAGACCACTTAGAGTCTCAAAACTCCATCTTGACCATGAAGACACAATAGGAAATCTCTTCATAGATGTCAAAGTCTTGAATCGCAAAAGATTTTCATAGTCATGAATTTAATTATAACACCCCTATATTTTAAAATAATATTTTCTTCCATAGCATATAATAAAAAAATCATATATCTTAAATAAACCATGAAATATAATTATAATTATAATATATCCTTTCCAAAAAAATATGTGTTTTCTTAAAAAAATGATTTCATTTCTTTTTTTGAGAAAATATTATAATTATTTTTTGGAAATTTTAGAAAATTTATTTAATAAAATGAACTTAGTTTTTGAAATCATAATATTAAAAGTATATTAGGGTGAATTTTGTGTTTTTTTTTAAAGATTTATTTTTCAATAAATAGTGAAAAATACTAATTTTTATTAAAAATTGTATTTTATTTTCAAGTATTTACATAGAAAAATTATATTTTGGATTTATTATTTATAAATTTAATTAGTTCCTTTTGATAAAACATAATCCAATTATGGGCTTTGTAATTAATTTTATATTTTAATTTGGTATAAAAAATGTTATACTTAAAATCCATTTTTCTAAAAAAACCATTTTCTGTTGCCTTTTGTGTTTTTATCTTAAATTAATTTCTTACACTTATATAATTTAAATATCAAAAAATGGATTCCATATTTAGAATATTTTGGTTTGAATTTGGTAAACAGTTCCCTTTTATTTTGGACATTATGAATAGTAACTATAGTAAATAATTGTCACCACGGTAAGGGTAGATTAAGTAAATAAGGTTAAAAATAATATGATAAGGACGAAAGAATGACCCTAAAATTTTATCTTATTCTATTTGTTGATTTCAGTTTAGATGTTTCTGTAAAATTTTATATTATATGGAAACTTGGTGCCATATTTATTTGATGTTTATCCTTATAATATTTAAGAAAAAGATAACGTCAAAAATGACACTATATTTCTTTTAATTTCTATAATATTTTATAACAGGGATAAAGTTAACTTATGTGTGATTATAAATAATTATTTAAAATATACATGATTTATTTTTATCATTATAGTTTACTATTAAATTTTAGTGATGAAATAATTACATTAAATGCTTACACGACACCGAAACAATATTTATTCAATTAACTGAAAAATAAAATAAATGATTTGAAAAATGTTAAAAGTAATATAATTGGAATTAATTGTGGTTTTATATGAATTTTTTAGATAAAAATAACATATTTTAAATTTTTTAATTTATTATATTTTAATTCCATTGTTTTCATATTGTTTTAAAAGCCAAATTAAATGAATAGTTCCAAAAATGACATTAATATAATTTTATGATAAATTATATTTTATGAAATGATTTAAAATTCCTAAAAATCCTTTCATAGGCCAAGTTATTTTTATATGATTATAAATATCAACTATTATCAATTTATGGTTCAATTTTCCTTTTATAGTAATTATATTTTACCTTAAAGTGTAAAAACTTTATTATCTTGGTAATTGTCAAAAAGGGTTAACACGGGGTTAAAATAATGAGATAAGGGGAAAACCTACTCTAACCTTGTATGTATTTTATTTTATGATATTTTTTATACCCATAATCATCCAATATTCAAATTATATCAATTTGTATCCTTTTTTCATTAAAATTAATTTATACTTTAGGTAATTACAATGGTGCCCCTCTCTTCACATATAAAAGGGAACCTATACTCGCTTCTTAACAATTAAAAATCATTTTAGTTTAGAAAATATTAACCCAAATTAATTTATAACATAAATACCCAAGTAATATAGGTATTATTTTTGTAATAATACTAACCTTTTAAGTTTTAAGGTGTAAAGAAAAAGAAGTTGTATGGAGAAGAGGTATAGTCTTTAACCAAATGTTTTAGTTATGATTCTTATTCGACCTACTTAAAATATTATTAAAAAAATATTAAATATTAAAAAAAATTACAGATACTGAGAGGTTATTATTTGAATTTAATCACATATATCCATCTCATTTTCCATCAAATTGGAAACAAAATTATCATTTGTGTGTACAACAGAAAACCGCCTCGTGAACTGATGTAATTGATTTTCCATCACTCATATCTTGGATGGATATAATGATGAATTTAATAAATTTATATGTTATTTATAATATTATTATGATTCTATAAAGTTTAATTATTATTTAACTTTATTTTATTTCATCTATTTAAAGTGGAAATAGTGTTCATGCGTACGTAGGACCAACCATCTCCATGAACGATGTAATTTATATTTTTATCTCTTACTTTTATGGATGATTATAAATATATATATAATGAATATTTATCATATTAATATCATGGTTAAAAAAAATTATATTATTTAACCTGTATCAACAAATAAATAATGAATCCACTGAACCAAAACATGCATGAAAAATGAAGTAGTTATCACCCAGAACGTTGATTTTAATAAAGAATTGTTAATGAAAATCTGGAAAGATGTTATAATAAAATCATATATGATATTATATATATTAGTATAGTTTTTTAATTCTTGTATAATAAATCTATAATTATTATATATGAGTTTCAAACATGAATGAAGAAATATGGTACTTAAGGAAAGGGATCACTCAGAACCACCCTTTTTCTTCAGGTTATGGCCATTCTCTTTCGAACTCAATTCCTCTATCCCTTAGATTTTATAGATTTATTATAAAATTTTTATATATTTTTCATACATATATACCTATATCATTCTACAATCCTTTTATGGGGTAATACAATCCGTAATTTATTTCTCAAATTCCTTATTTAAAATCAAACCCGATTATGGGGGAACGTTTCTATCCATTAGTCATTTTATGTAACACTCATTTAAATTTTTTATTCCCCAATAAACACATTATTTTGATATATATGATTATTTACTCAAATATAAACATCCATAGTATTTAATTCCTTATTATATTTGTAATCTTTATTAAATTGCATTTTATTGTGATATGAGGCAATATTATGCAACCCATTTCTTTCCATGTATAATTATTATGAGTATGAATTATTATTGATTTAATTTTTTAGAACACATAATCATGAACATGTTATGATGGGTGAACCTATATAGTGATCAAATTAAACATTTAAAGTTTTTGTCTCATGGGGCATTATATATGGGATTAGTGAGTAAACCAGGTCTATGATGGGACTCTTTCCACTATGTGTTGTTATCGTGGCAGTTAGACTTGACTTATGCTTATGTTATGTTTAGTTTTTATACCACATTTCCTATGTTACTATGATATTATGATACCATGTTCATTATATTATTCTCCCATGTGATCACTTATAATCATTCTATTTTATGATATCATGTTATACCTTTTACATGCATGGTATACTTCCTTATCATATTTATTCCCTTATTGGGATTTTTTGCTCACTGATTTTGTCTATATATATCCCTAGGTTATCCCATGAACATTTAGGAGCTAAAAGTGATTTATTATCTCATTATGTAGATTAAAATTAAAATGTTTTATTTTCATGTTGATGTTATATATAATAGTATTCTAAAGACAATAGGTCTTTCGATCCTTATTTTGTATTTAATGGATATTTATGTTAAAAAATATGTGATAATTTGTGTAAAAAGGCTTGGGTCACTATAGTAGGTATCATAAGAAGTAATAGTTATTTTTTTATTATTATTAGAATAATTAAGTGACAACCCTCTTGATAACACTAAGTATAAGAAAATATCCTGGAATTATGGTGAAGTATAAATCAAGTTATTTCCAAGAAATTACATCCCTATATAGATACTATATGTGGATGCATCTCTCAAATAGTTATACCTATGGGTAATAAATCCAAAAAATGTACATTGGGTATTATCATTATCTCCACCTGGTGAAAAACAAAGAGGCCTTATTTTAAAACTAGTTTGACACTCCTGGGGGATATGTTTTGTAAAATTCAAAAACTCTTTATGAACCTTTATAAAGAACTTTAATAGATTATTATGTTCAAAAAAATAATTGGAAAATTTCTTAAGGATAACCTAGATTGAAACATAGAGATTCATAAGATAGGATATACTTATCTTTTAAAATTTATTCCTTCTATGTTTATAAGTTTCCATTTTTTATGTTTATTAGTTAAAGTATTCTCATCTTTTTTTTCTTTTTCTAGTTAATGGAGGGAAATATGAGAAACTGTGACAAAAACCCTTGTGATGGGTAATGTGATAATTTCCCTAATGATATTCCTAACTTTATGATATAGGTAGATAGAAACCACAAGCTAGTGCTGGATCAACCAACTCATGCTATGAATAGTAACTTTAATCATACAGAATGACCTCCTTCTCCTAAGAAATATAAGGTCGTGGCCGAGTATTTTATGAGAAAAAGGCCTCCTACCTTTAGTGAATCTTATGATCCCATTATCATAGAATAATTTATTAACTCTGTTGAGAAGATGTACTTTATCCTTCAATTATCATGGCAAGGGAAAGTTTTGTTGGTAGTTTATCACATAGAGGGGGCGTAGATTGGTGGTGGATGTTGATCAAGAACATGAATTACAAAGAGTATATTGATTTTGTGGAGTGGGAAGAATTCAAAAAAATATTTTTCTTTCCCCAAACTCCCTATCTTAAAATTTAGAGAGAGTTCCTTAAACAAAATAAAAATTAATATGAGTCTATCAGTTATATAAGGGAAAATTTTCAAGGATTTCATGATATACCTATGGATTCATCGTTAATATTAAAAGTAAGGTTGATCACTTCTTTAGTGGATTAATTACAATTATATGAAAATATTTAGTGATTTGAGACTTTGAAATCTATGAAGAGACTGTATGTTTTACCCTCAAGGTCGATATGTATATTGGAGACTCTAAGTGGTCTCGTGGACTTGGAAAAAAAAGTATAAAATGGGTTTTTCTTCAAGAGGATCAATTGATAAATATAATAGGGGAAATAAAACCCAACATCCCATGTGTCAAAATTATGGAAATAATCATTATAGAAAATATTTAAGGGTAACTGGGATATGATTCAAGTGTTAAAAATAAGGGTATCATGCTAAAAAATGTCATAGAGATATGAATAAACCCACTAATTCAATGAAGTAAAATCACATTCAGATCAACAATCAACCTCTGTTACAATGTTTAAACTGTAAGGAACATAGGAATTATGTAAGATGATTCCTTAAGACAAGGGTTATTGGAGACAATAAAAAACAACAACCTATAAGGATGAGAGATAAATAAATGGAATATGTTATCACTACTACTAATGTGGATCCTTAAAACAATGTGGTGACAAGTATGTGAGTTATTCATTGAGGAATATAAAATATACTTTTTTATTATGGTTCTAAGAATTCTTTCTTATCTTTCATGTAGTGAACCAACCCCAATAATCCTAGAGCCAGTGTCTACTACCATTAGATTAGCAAGATTACAAGGAATAAAATCCTAAAGGATTGAAGAGGTTAGTAGTCTTGGAAAACCAGATACATACTTGAGTCTTGTATTACAAATTATTCCACTAATTACAACAAAATTTTATCATTTGAGTATAACTTTATTCCATCTATGATATCCTTATATATATTTCCTAGTAAATGTCATGTAATCCAAGGTAAAGAAAAAAAATAAGGGTGGACTCAAATGATCATTAAGGGTCAAGTATAGAGGAATCAATAATAAATCAATTAAAATATTCAATATGGTAAGGTAATAATTTAATATACCTTAAATGTAAAAAAAATAATTGAGTAGGAAGTGTGTAAACAATATGGAAAGGTAAATAACAAAAAATTCATTCCATTTAAATAACGGGATAAGGAAAAATCAACATGGAAAGGTAAGAAACTTAAAATACATGTTATTTAATCAATAAAATGAGAATTAAATGCATCCATAGACGTTTTCATAGTGAAAATCTCATGTATAATAAATACTAACTCAAAATTTGGGAAATTCTTAATTATTGGACATTATGTTTGGGGCATATAAAAACTTATACCTTCAATACCTTTCACAATAAGGTTTAAAACTATAGGTAGAAACCTATTTAATTTATATAATTAATTTTTATCATGAGAACCTATTGATGCATAGAGGGTATATATAAAGTTAAATCCCCACCCTTCACTTCCTTTCCAAATCATTCCTCATATCGAATAATCGATTCACTTAATAAAAAATATGTCTTATCAAATATCCATATTTAATAAAGGATATAGATTTATCAATATTTACTCAAAAAATGAAATGACCTTCAAAGTAAACACTATATGTAAAAATGATATAATTTTTACGCAATAAACATTTCCAAGATAAATAATATGGATAATTAGGGGAAATTCAGTGTCCAATGATCATAGGGAATTGAATATTTCAATAGGACTAACAAAGGAATCAAGGAAGTAAATGTCAATACTATCCTTTGAAAAATAAATCATAAACTATCCAAAGTAATAGTAATGATGGTATCAATAAAACATATCCTAATTGTAGTAAAAATAAAGGATTTTAGTTTTTTATGAATATAAATACTAAAAAAAGATATTTTAAAAAATTATTTAAGAAAAAATCCTTTTTATTTTGAAAAAAAATCAAAATCCTTTTCTTTTAAAAAAAATTCTTCAAAAATCATCCATTTAAAATTTAAAAGGAAGATTTGAATAAATGACGTCAGTTAAATCTTTACATGTTGTACAAGGTAAAAAGAACATTCCTTTTTCATAGTAAAAAGATTAGAAAAAAGCCTTGTTTGGAAAGAGATAAGAATATTACTTTGAAAGAATTTTTAAAATACAATAGGGGTAAAAATTTCTTCAATAAATCATTTTTAATAGTTTAAAAACTTTTTTTAACTTTTTTAATAAAATATGGTTTTTATAATAAAATAGGTTCTCTGACTAAAGAGATAAATGAAGTCACATTTTCTTAAAAAAAATTCTAAAACTTTTTGTGTACCAAAGAGTGGGAAATGGTAAAATCAATTAAAAATGGTCATTAACAACACTAGTATTATAAAATTAAAGGGTTTACTAAACAATTTTCATATAAATTCCCTTAATGAAATTTCAATAATAAGCAATCTTAATTAAAATGAGATTGTAAAATAAACACTGAAAATGGTCATAATGTTAAAGTGAGAATTAATAAATGAATTGATTGTGTGTATCAACTATAAATAAACATAAAATAATTTTAAATTAATAATTATTTAGTCAAATTCATTATACACATAATCATATAATATTAACTACAATGAGGAGGTAATATAACCCAATAAAAAAAGAAATGAGTTTTTAAATTTTTATACCACTTGGGAAACTTTCAGTATAAATACCCTTAAATTAAATAATTAATATTAAGACTAAAAACATAATTAATAAGGAATGAATCATTATATTACATTTCAAAGTGTCATTATGTAAATTATATGTAAGAAATTAGGTACACAATAATAAAGTATGCTTCAAAGAATGAAAATTGAGATGAAGTCCCTTACTACTTGGTAACTTTTGAATTATAATCCACATGAAATAATTAATTTAAAATTAAACTATAAATAACATGAAGATAAATTTATTCGTGATATAAAATAAAATATGGGTAATATATACACTGCACAAAATAATTAAGTGGTGAAAATGGTGTAGGCCTCACGGAAAGAAAAGTGAGACAAGAATCTCTTACCTTGCATTTACTTTTCAGGTAATGGTCCTTTAGACTACTATATAAAGGTTTTAAACATGTAAATAAATTATAAAATAACCATAATTATATTTATAATATCATATATTAACTTATTATAATATCTTATTACTCATTTGTTAATAATCTTTCATTATTTTCACAATTTCGGTTGTTAATTGCCTAGTTTTTCGAGTATGTTTTGACTTGTTACTTGTTTTTCCTATTAATTATATTATAATTTCATCATCTAAATAATTTAAAACAAGATTTAAATATCATATATATTCATTATATATTTATTTATAATAATCCATAAAATTTGGATATTGTAAATGAATTGTATCGTTCATGGAGACGGTAGGTAGTACATACACATGAATGTTACTTCCATTTTTTCCATATTTTAAAAGAAATAAAATTAAATGATATATATGTATATTATAATTAAATTATAATTTTTATTTCATATATGTTACATTGGTTTCTTAAAACCTTCCTTTATATGTTTCATGTATAGTGTGAATGAGTCACATCGCTTTGAGGAGGTGGTAGTCCACACTTCCACAAACGATGTTATCGTATTTAAAAAAAATTGAAACTCATAAGGGTGTGTGTTATATAAAAATTATAGAATCATAAAGACATTATAAATATCATATATAACTTATATAAATATATTTTCCATCATAATTATTCACTATGAGAGGTGGTGAAGGAAAGATGAACAACATCGTTTCGCAAGGTGGTAGTTCGTCGTACACAAGAACGGTAAGTTTGTTACCCATTAGATGGAAGTGTGTGTAAGTGTATGCAGAACACTAATAATAAAAAAATATCATTATATTTTGTATACTAAGGTTATTATATAATAATGTGGCAAAGAAATGAAGGGGAAGAGAAGTAAATGAAAGAAAAGTGATCGTTGAAGAACGTTACCTCTTATTCGGGTAACTCCTTTTGGTTAAAACCAAAATACTTCCTTGTATTACATTATTCCCAAATTGAGGATTCTTGGATGAGGGGAGGTATTTTTTAGATTATTTGGGCATATTTTTTTTAATCCAAATGGATTTATAGGTCTAAATAAGTGGGATAGGTGCATTCTTTTTTATAGTGGATGAGGAGTGGAATTATTGTAATTTTTTTAAAAAAGAATTCCACCCACATTTTTAACATGTAAATTGGATCTAATAATTTTTAAAATTCTATTAAATGTAGTATAAGGTCAAAATATTAACATAAAATAGATTTTGGAAAATTTTCTAGGACATTTCGGCCCTTAAGTTTAAGGTTTAGTCCTTTGTTAAGTAAATTTTTCTCTTAATCGATGTAATTAATTTTAATCACTTTCACTAATATTTTTAAGTCAAAAACTAAGTTAAACTAATTATAAATTATAAATTTTTCTTATTGAAAATATTTAATCCATTTTTTCAAATTACAATGATATAAGTGGCAGAAATTAATTTCAATTTAATCTCACATACGAGACGACAAAGCGGGTTTTTAAAGTAAAAATGTTCAAAAGATTGAAATGTTTTTATATCCAATTTCAATGTTAAATTTATTCAATTGAAAAAAATTGGATTAATTTATTTATAATTAATATAATTAAAGTTTAAAACCAATAAAAATATTATTTAATCTTATAAATAAATTAGTCAAAAAATAAGTTTTGAGTTAAAATTTAGTATTTTTCACTATTCATCAAAAATATAAACTTATTAGAAAAATACCAAAAATTCACCATAAGATAATTTTTATGATCCACTTTAAAAAATTAAGTTTATTTTGACATATAAAATTTATCAAACTTCCAAAAAATGGATTTAAAATAGGTTCTCTATTGAAACGCAGTAGAATTACTTTTTTAGAAAAATACACTTTTTAAGCATAAAACTTGATTTATTATTATATTATGCTTCTAAAACCTATTAGATTAATATAAAGAATATTTTATTAGATATATAATATATATATATACCTAATATCATTCAATAATAGTAATTAATTAAATTTATTAAGATAAAACACCTCTATGAGCATAAAAACATTTCCTTTATATTCAATTGGTTTCTAAATTCATTTCTAATTAACTGGTAACCTATGAATTCATTTTATACTTTTAGGAACCATATATTTTCATAAGATATTTAAAACTATTAAAAAACTATGTTTTAACATCTATGTTATACCTTTTTATATTAAATAATAATATTTTAATAATATATTGTTGTTTGGTAAAACTCGGACTTGTGTGTAATGCAAGTTATCGAAGAAAGTATTTGTTGTGTGCGATGTAAGAAAAATCATTATTTCATGCGTTTCAAGATATAAAATATATTTAATTGATTTTAAAATATTAAATATACCATAAATACTTGAAAGTTTATATTCCTTTCGACGTTTAGATTTTCATTTCATACACACTATCGAATAAAAAGTTACTCTTTTAGAATTTCTACGGTGTTACATTGAAAGTTTAGTAGAACTCTTCAAACACCACCTCAAGACATAGGAGTTGATCTATCTATGAAAATAGAAAATGTATAAATTGTTACATCCCAAATATATAACTCCTCCTCAATCAATGTTTGCGGAATGGATCATCTAGAAAATCTCATATCACTTCCTTTAGTGGAGTTTGATGACATATTGGCCATGGATTGGTTTCCCTTATATAAGGACAACATCAACTATAAAGATATGTATATCAATCTTAAAATCTCATGTTATCCTCCAATTCTATATAAGTGTAAGGTGGGGATAAATATCCCTTATAATCTTCTTCTCGGGTGTCGACTTTATTACCTTATGAGAAATTATATATAGATAAAATGATTGAGACAAAGAAGAGAATCATGCTTGAAAACATGACCATTGTGAGAGATTATATTCCTGTATTCCCTAAATATTTTCGTGGAATTCACATGACTAAGAGTTTGATTTCTCAATCAAACTTATACCTAGATCTCTTCCCATATTTAAGACTCCTTACAAAAATGGCCACCATTGAGTTAGAAGAACTAAAAAAGTAGTTACATGAGAATCTGGAAAAAATATTATACACCATAGTGATTCACCGTGGGGTGAAATGGTCCTCTTCATCAAGAATAAGGATGGTTCAATACACCTCTGTATTGATTATCATGGACTCAAAAAAAACATGATAAAGAATAATTATCCCCTTCCATGGATAGAATACTTGTTCGATCAACTATGTGGCACCTAGTACTTCTCTAAGGTGGACCTTAATTTTTGATATTACCAATTAAAGGTGAAAAAAAAATATGTTCCCAAAAATACCTTTTGAATAAGGTATGGACATTGGGAGTTCATAGTGATTACCTTTAGACTCACTAATTCTCCATCAATCATTATAAAATTAATGAATAGAATATTTATATACTACCTTGAAAAATTTATGGTATTATATATAGATGACATTATGATGTACTTAAAAATAAATGTGGAGCATGAGAATCATTTTCATATTATGATAAAGACCTTGTGAAAGGATAAATTATATGAAAATTATAGTAAATGTGATTTATAGATGAAGGAAGTATCGTTCTTAGGTCTTGTTATCACTATAAATTGAAATCTATAGATACTTATAAGACAAATGAAATTGAGGAGTGGCCTAGACTATCAAGTGTAATAGAGATCCATAGTTTCCATAGACTAGTAGGATATTACTGATGATTTTTGAGATACTTCCAACAATTTTGAAACCTTTAACAAAGATATCATATAAGTAAGTGAAATTTTTATAGACTAGTGAATGTGAATAGATCTTTAAGTAATTTAAATAGATTCTTATCACTATGTTATTCCTCATGATTCGCTCAAGTGGGGAAATTTTTATGGTATATAAGGATGCTCCAAATAAGTTTTTGGGCTATTTAATAATGAAAAATGAAAATTTGGTAGCCTAAAACTCAATGAAATTAAATGTTCATGAGTATAACTATCCACCACATGATCTGGAGTTGGATGTTATGATCTTTGCATTGAATATCTGGAAGCATTATCTCTATAGGGATAAGTGTGAAATATATACTTATTATAAGATACTTAAATATATATTCATGAAAAATGAGCTTAATATACACTAGTTAAGATGGTTAGATATAATCAGGGATTATGACTAATAAATCCATTACCATCATGAGAAAGAAAACAAAGTGGAAAATACTCTAATTAAAAAGAATCTAATAAAATTTTCAATGATGATAATTGATAAAGATACAATATTATTATCCTTAGAGAGTATAGACATAGGAATAATAAAGGAACATCATAATTCCTTTCTCAAATGATTACTTAATCATCCCTTCTGGATAAGATAAAGGATGCTCAAAGAGATGATGTGGAAATTCAGAAAAAGGTGGAAGCTATAAGAAAAAGGAAATCGTCAGTGTTCAAAATTGATGAAGGGGTTATATGACTTGCGTCATGACTATGTACATTATAAAATATTGAGATAAATAAATATTTTTATAATGATTCACACAACTCAACCTTCTCCACCCACCCAGGGAACCCAAATATGCATTGATGCCTCTATGAGCGCTATTATTAGGACAATATGAAGAATATTTTGAAAGATATATCAAATTATTGGGTATCTCAACAAGTGAAGGTTGAAATAAAAAAAATCTAAGGGTATGGTTCAACCATTATCCATACCTATATGGAAATGGGAAAACATCAACATGGACATTGTCACTAGTATTCCAAAAACATCAAGAGGAAATAATGATATATGGGTTGTGGTGGATAATCTTATAATGACTTATCACTTCTTTAAAATTTGAGTGGAATTTTCACTTGATCAACTTTCAAGGATATACATCAAAGAGGTGTTGAGGATGTATGGAACACCACTATTAATTGTGTCTAACTAAAATATTAGATTTACCTCTAAGTTATAAAAGAGTCTCAAACATTATCTAAATACTAAGTTGCACTTCAGTATATCTTATCACTCCAAAACTGATACAAAATATGATAAAAATATCTAGAAACTAGAATAAATTTTAAGATAATGATTTATGGACTTCAAAGGATGTTGGGATAAACATCTTCCTCTTATAGAGTTCTCATAAAATAATAGATTTCACTCAAGCATCCAAATGGCTACTTATGAATCCATTTATGGGAAGAGTTATAGAACACAAATTTTGTGTGATAAAGTTACTGAAAGGTTGAGACCTGAAATAGTTAAGGAAATGGTAGAAAAGGTAAATACCATTCAGCAACACATCAGGTCTACTTAGATTTGATAAAAGATATATACTAATAACCATCGATGACAACTGAAGTATAAGGTTAGAGATAAAGTTCACATATCTCCATAGAAGAGAGTCATGAGATTTGGGAATAAGGGTAAGATAATTCTTAGTTATATTATCACCTTTGATATTATCAATTTTATTAGAGATGTGTCTTATCTACTAGCACTCCCACCAACCATATCTTAAGTACATGATGTATTTCATGTATCCCTTCTGAGTAAGTACATAACAGATCCCTCACAAGTACTGAATTAAAAGGTTGAATAGATGTAAAGTGAAATATCTTATAAGGAATTTCTAGTGAATATCATGGACCATAGAGATATATTTATATGTTGTATAGACATTTGTTTTTTTGTGTAAGACATTATAATATTCTTAGGAATATTTTCAAAGTCAGGCGCTGAGACGGCGCGTGATTTTGTGACCCGATGAGCCTGAAATTAATTTTAGACAAATATTAAATATATTTTATATCACACATGTGTGGTTTTAATAAAAATTGGAATATATCATAAAAAGTTCTTAGATTATAAATCTGAGACCACATTTTAATTTGTAGTATAGGGTTTACCCTAAGCGTAACCTAAGGTTGGTCAACACGGGGTGTTTAGATGGGGCAGTTGTTAGTGGGTGCATTGGATAAATTAATTAATTTATTTAATAAACCAAACCCAATAAAACTCAAAAATGGAGACTCAGATAAAAAATACAATACCACTATTGAGTTTGGAATGGGGATTTTACACTAGGCGTGACCTAAAGTTGGTCGGGGATGGATGTTCTGATAAGGCTGTCGTTGGTGGGAATATTTAAGTAAAAAATAATTAAATTATTTATTTATTTATTTTATTAAACAACCTAATTAAACCATCTATAAAAAATCTCTTATGATGGGTTTACAATGGTTAGCTGCATAACCCTTTCTAGATCTGAGAGGAGGATGAGAGTGTTCTTCATTGGAAGATCAACATCGAACAACAAATGCTAGTCGGATCGAGATGGATCGATGGGTAGTGATCTCAGTGGGTCTTACTCATTACTTTAGAATGCATTCTTCACCAAAAATCGATCCATAATCAAGGTATGAATCGTTATATATATTTTCCCTCCATTATAATTAAAATTTTGGGTATGATCAATTTATTCTCTATGATATTCATTTATTTGAGCCTTTTCATGAGATTATGTATTGAAATAAATTATTATTTCAATTTATGTCTTGTTTATTCCATGTTTATCACCCCGATCTAGCCACTATGAAATAGTTGACCAAGAATGTTTGGCCAATGATGTTTATCACCTTTGTAATTGGTGTTTTTTCTCTATTTTTCTTCGCATTATTCATCATTGGACCTTAGGGTAATGATTTGACATTTTTGGGGTGGTTTTGAGTGTGATAGAACCCACGAGTTCATTATGCTAGCATGAACGACAAATAGATCGGTAGTTTGTGGGTGGTTTGATAAATGAGTGGAATGATGTTTTGTAAACAGATCAAATTGGTACTGTGTGTGTGGGTTTTGTGATCATAGGTGGTTTGGGATTATATTGGTGATCCATGTTTTCCCGATAGATGTGTGGCGATGACATGCAGTGTGACGAGATCGCTTTCGAGTGGAGGATGTGTGTGGGGTCTCATGGTGGAGGCTTCTCAGTGTGGATTTGAAGGTGTCTAGACTTTGATCTCTAACGGGGTATCCAGTCATCATCAACGTGGTGGGGGTTATTATTATTATTATTAATAAATTAGTGTAATGAAAATTATTATCAATGATAATAATAAATGTGGAAATAAAATAAATTTGAGATATATTCTTTAAGAATGAATGAAGTAAGGTGTGTATATGGGGTGATATAACCTAATGTATGCTAGAATAATTCCCAACACGTGATATCTATAATGATAAATATGATATTATTATTATTATTATTATTATTATTATTATTATTATTATTATTATGTATATAGGATGGGTGTTCCACGTTTGAAGGTGGGGGGAGGGATTTGAATCTATGTATGTGCCTATCTCCAAGGGAACTCCATCCCCTTATAAATATAAATATAAATAATATAAACTTAATAATTATAAAATTATTATTATCATTATTATAATTATTGTTTAAAACCATGTTGCAGTTATATCTTTAAGCTAAGACCTCGAAATGAAATGATGTAAGTGGTATCATGACCCTGACTTAGAAATGGTAATTTTAAGACCAATTTTTTATATTTAATTTGGTCTCGTTGTGAAATTTCATGGAGTTTCCAATAATAATAATAATAATAATAATAATAATAATTCGAAAATTTGATATCTGACGTATATTCTTCATACAATGTTAGATCGATGAATCATCTATGTCATTATGACCCTTCCAATGATGTGGAAGTTTTGATACCAATATAGAGTATTTAATTCAAACTCATGGATCATTCCCATGAAACGATTTTTGATTGTGATGCAGTGAAATGCATTTTTTTTTTCACCGGATGTTTGATTTGGGAAAATTAATAACCTATCCCTGGTGTTTTCTGTGAATATCATAAAGGTATGATTAATTTGTATATCTAGGTAAATTTATAGAGGCGTATCAGTGGAATTATTTTTTTCCCTCAGATCAACAACAAGTCTCATTCTTTTGTTAGGAATTTGGTTGAGACACTTCGTATATATCACAAAAGAAATCTCATCACCATCAAAACTGGAACCCAACCCAGCCCGTGGAAAGCCACAAAGGGCGTTCCCGATCTCCATGGGCTGGTACAAATTCCTGGGAATCAAAAAATGAAATTTGGGAATGATTTAACTAAGTTTATAAACATAAAACAAAAAATGAATCCAATAAACAAAATCTGGATTTTTCAAACCAAAAAATCTTTTACAAAAATTAAGAATTGAATAACATAATCTAGAAAAAAAACTCAAAGACTATAAAAAAGTAATAAAGTTAAAAATGACATCCCAAGAACCTCTTCATGGAAAGGGGAACCGCCCTCAAGCTATCTCCCTGACATTGCGCCAAGAAGGACCTCTAGAAACCCGAACCACTGGCACTAAAAGCTTTATCCAAACCTGTGACAAAATAACCAAGTCTACTTACAACCAAGGGTGTAAGTATAGTGTGATAAAAATCCCAATAGTGTTACACCACAAAAATATTCCATGTGATAATCATTATATGACAAAAAACTTGCAAGTTTTTCAAACAAGAAATACTAGTTACAATTTCTAAAAGATACAACTTTAAATAAAAAAATCTTTCAAGTGAGATACATTAAAATAAATCAACTATTTTAAATATAATGAAAAATCTACTAAATATATCCATCCAAACATATTTTATTCCAATGGTAAGTATAAAATATCTAATGAGCACTAGAAATGGGAAAACAACCATAGGAACTAGCTCGCTATGGGTCCCTGGTACCTTATACTTGGTGAAAGTAACCATATAAATATTTGTTATTGTGCATACGATCCACTAGTAGGGATCATAACCATAACCTAGTGGTCCTCCAATATCATCATTATCAAATTTCATTTAGTGTTTTCATATTCAAACTTGCTACGTGAAACAGTGGCCAAACCCCATAGGATCACTTGCATACTAGTACACGTCCACCCACCTAGATACCCGGGTTTTCACTCTTGTGCTCAAAAAAGTTACACAATCCATGAAATAAAATTTTCACATTAAAATACCACTTCCAAGTCACACACACACCAAATATCCCACACACATGTCACATGATCCTCTTTTTCATTCAAATTCATTTTGGAAATCATACTCACATCAAAATAGCCCACAACATGTTTCACTACTCTTTCACACTTCAACAAATCCTTTAAAAAAATTTACAAATCCTTTCCAAGATTAATACACATCACATAACATCCCTTTTACATTAAAATAGACCATTTCAAAAGTACACTCCTACCAAAATATTTTGGCAACATAGTTTTACCTCTTACATAGATCCGGAAACTATTTAAAACCTTCACAAAACAAATCCAAGGAGTGTAACCATGTTTTACACATAAAATACTTCTAAAACCCCTATTTGAAGACCAAAATCATAACAATGTCACATAAAACCAGAATTTTAAACCATAACATCATTTAATAAAACTATTCCATGAATCATAAAACAACCCCAATTAACACAACATGGAAGACACACCAAAAATAATCATTTTGAAAAAAAAAATACCACTTAAAAACCAACTACTTAACAAGTTCTACCAAATATAATTTTCACACCAAAAAAATAGAATATAATCATGCTAAAAATATAAATCAAGAAAAACTAACTCATCCAATAATTCTTACACATGGAATCACCTATCATTTGTGCCAAAAACTCCAAACCGTTGTGTGAAACTTAAATCGCACCACCACTGCACTAAAACGAAGTGAAATCAAGCCCTAATCCACAATATTTCACCAAAATGACACAAAATAAAACCCTAGGTATTAACCCTAGATGATGGAAATTTTATAACCTCAAGAAAAGTTGAAGAAACCTTAAGAAAATGGGAGGAACATGAGAGGAAACTCACTTAATTGAGAGATCTTGAAGAAATCACCCCAAATCCACCAAAAGATGAATCTCCAAGTAACAAAAACTGGTAGGGAGGCTCCAATGATTATAATTAAGTAAATTTGGTACTGAAATAGGGGGAAAATAGTGAAAATTGAAATGTTTATGAAAAATTCAAATTACCTTCTCAAATCTGGACGATTTGAGAAATCCTGAGTAGTTTCTCCCTAATCCTTAATGAAAATGAGCTCCAAATCGTCGAAATATATAATGGTGGGGGTCCTCGGGTTTTTGGATTTGGGTGGGAGGTGAAATAACCTAAAAATAGTAAAAAATTAATAATATATGAAAGAATTAAAATAAAATTTTAAAATTGGAATTGGGCTCATGGGTTGGACCAATGCCTAAATAAATCACCCAAATCCAAAATGATAATGAGTTCCTCAGGGGTCCAAATGGATATAGTGGTTTTAATATGTAAGGGGAGGATAATTGGGAAGTATAATGGGTTTAAAATATTAAAAAATGAGGGAGTTATAAAAGAAACAAATTTTGTTTTTAAATCTAGAAATGGGCTCGCGGTTTGGGCCAAATCTTGAAAACTCGTCCTTTCCTCCAATAATGCATCGGAAACCCACCAAACAAAGAAAGAATTGAAATTAAATTAAAAATACATTTAAAACAAGTTATGTATGTGACATTATAGTACACTTACATGTTTTTTAGTACTACATTAATAGTAAACCATGTGCTAGAGAGGACACATCCAGACAAAATAGTAGGACCACATGTCGTTTGGGTCCCCTACACATCATGTACCTCCTTTTGAGGAAACTTCAACCTCTCATATATCCTTTGTTTGGACTCAAATTTTTTCTTGAGAGTATCATATCCTGATTTTTTTCACATAGAAAGTTACGGTATCCTTAGTGATGAATTTTAAGATATTATGTGATATGTTTTAAGTATAAAGCTTATTTATACAATTATTGATGATGGAAGTGATCAGATGGGATCATTAGAGTGGAACCCTATAGATGGTCATCATATGTGTCCTCTACCTATAAAGTGGAACCCTCATGTGGGGTCAAGGAATGGTTCATCTATCTACCTATCCACCAATATAGTGTAACCCTCCCCTCGAGTCAGGTTATGGGTACTCTATTGACTACTAGATTGGAACCCTCCTATAGAGTCAGGGTATGGGTCCTCTATTTACTACTATAGTGTAACCCTACTACAGAGTCGGGGTATGGTTCCTCTATTGACTACTAGAGTTGAACCCTCCTGTAGAGTCAGGGTCAAGGTCCTCTACAATGAGAGAGTGGAACCCTCTTGTGGATTCAGGGCATGGGTCCTCTACTACTAGAGTGGAACCCTCCTACTAGGTAGGTAATGGGTCATATATCTATCCATTAGAGTGGATCCCTCCCACTGATCATAGTATGGTTCCTTTATCGACTATTAGAGTGGAACCCTCCTACTATAATTGGGTACGGGTCCTCTATCAATCCACGGATTGGAACCCTCTTATTGTATCATGGAATGGGTTCTCTACATAGATATTATATCTTTAAAATGTGTGGTGTAGTGGTGAGGTGTGGCTTGACTTGGATGTTTCTTCTGGGAAGATGCGTGAGACGTCGGACAGTGTTGATAGACCATTGGAACTGATAGTGAATATTTTCCTGGGTTGGGTTGTGAGATGGATATCCCCTTACTCTCCCATTTTGGTTTCTTTGGTTTGCTCATATATATATATATATATATATATATATATATATCATGGTCTTTGGTTTCGGTTACTCTCTTGCAATGGGTTGAAAAGACGTACAGCGTATGCCACATACTTTCCATGTTTAACTTCTCATGGTTAGATAAGGTCACTCTCCTAATATGGGTGGAAAAGACTCGGTGTACAGTTCATCTACACACCATGTTGATCCCCTTATGTTTGGATGAGGTTACTCTCTTTCTTGGTTTGGGTAATGTCGTTTCACTGCTTTATATTCATTGTTTCCTCCTTACAGTCTATTTCCTTTTATGACTCTTACTACTCCCCCTTAATATTTAGGGGTGTCCTACTGGGTATGTATATACTCACATCTGTGTGGGATTTTCCCACATGTGTCATGTCTAACACAGATGATGGACATGTCAGTGGTGATTAAAAAGGATCTTAGGGATACTTGTTGACTTGGACTGTGTATGGTGTTCATATATTAAATATTAGGATATGTATTCTATCAACACTTTTACTTTAATTTTATGTTTTTTAGGTTGGACATATTTTTGATTTGGTGTTTATTTTTTTCATTTACTTTCAGTTTACACTACCATACTTCGGTACAATCTAGAGGTTTTGAATACATGGTTTTTTCCCTAGTATTTTTCTTATTTTACTATTATTCCTCTACACTTCTACATTGAGATTGATGTATGTGTGAGTATGGGACTTATGAAAATTCATCCCTATGTTAGTTATTTTTCAAACACTAGTCACCATCCCCTAGCCTATGGAGGTAGTCTTGGGGTATTTTTGGTTCAATCCCCACTAGCTTGGGTCGTGATAGATTGGTATCAGAGATGGTTTGATCCTTAGGACGATGTTTGGAGTAGTCCCCTTATGAGGATTTGGTTGGGATATTGAGAAAAATTGTCAAAGTATTTCGAGTTCCCCTCTTAGTCTAGGGAACTTAGTGTTGGTATGGATGGATGAAGCATCCATTCACTAAGACTTTGACCCCCTTCTTATTGACTCTTCATACCGAGACATTAGTTACAGAGTACATTGGTACATGCATCATATAGGATTAAGTCTTTGACTATCCTTCTTGAGTCAGTTCCCCATTGTGTGTTTCTGTGTGTGTGTGTGTACATATTCTCATTTGAACATGGTGCATCTTGATCACTTTAGAGATGTATCTAAGGATATATCCATCTAGGTTACTGATTCAGGATTTTGACGAAAATCCGATGAGTGATGAGACCTTAGTTCAGGGGCCATCATGTGAGGTCATGCCTCTAGGTGGGTAGGGAGCAGCACCCCACCTATTGGGAAGTAGATAGTACCAAAAAAGAAGGTTGGGTATGTATACATACATATTGCACTTCACGATTTCTAGTGCTAGAGGTCACTGAGGTTCCATGATTATCCATATCCCTAGGTAGTGGTGGTTTGGTTTGATTTGGTGATCTAAGTTTCCTTGTTTGTGTGGATCCCAATTGATCGAATGGTTTCACTCACAACCATCTCTCTTCAAAGAGTAATAGTTGGTTTTAGTGGTACCAATAGATTACACACTCCTATTGAGTGCACGTTACAGGTTCTAGATAAGGATATTTCTTAGTTTTCATGTTGATTCAGACTCCCTTATAAGGTAGTTGAGGTCATGCTTGATCCTACGATTTGGATTTCTTACTTACATGGGACCTCTTTTGATGATGGTTCTCACATTGATACTTCTATAGGGAGACTTTGGGAGTTTATATATTTGTGTGATGGAGATTTTTAGTGTGTCTTAAAACATTAAACAAAAAGGTATGCTTCCCCTGATGAGATGCCTTCTTTTGATGCAATATAAAAACATGCAAGTGAGTCAGTAATGTCCCAAAGTGGATAGTATCAAGGTTTGGTGGATGGGTCCCTTTGACTTGCATGTTTGGTATGTGTGGATTTTATGGGGTGTCAGATTAAGAATTGGTTATAGATATTTGGAAGGCAAGTGAAAACATGATCTCATGGAAGATGGGGATTCTAGACGAGAGGCTTGATTTTAGTTTTGTGTACAACCTATGTCACTACTTATCCGACTATAGTTATTATCATAGATTTTAAAGGCATATTTCCCATGTTCTAAGACCCTATTTAAGTCCTAGAGATACCATTTGAGGCCCTTTTTTCTTAACCCTTATGTTGGAGGCTCCTGCGGAGAGGATTGGTGATCACACGTTTCTTCCAATGGGGTGACTTTACTCTATGAGGAGAGAGAGTGCCTCACACAAAATCTTACTATAGAATTAGTGAGATTCTATGTTGTTTTCTTCATTATAGAATGGTCATAAACCATTCATGCTTATATTATTGATACCATTGAGTTTTTTAGTGCTTCCGGTTTGTGGGATGGATTTTTACTCCTTTGATAAGAATTGATCCCTAGGAAAGGCAGGATGAGCTCATTCACAGTAGGTTACATCCACTTATAAATTTTCTAGAATTACCCTTAGAGTATTGAATGCTATGATATTTTAGTTCCTATGATGGTATAGGGGTATTGGGGTATTCTTATTGAGGACATATCGGGTTTACCTCACCATAGAGAGTTTTTTTTTCTACATGGTCTTTCACCAGGGATGACCGAATGTTTTTCTAGCATATCAAAAGACCCCATGTAGTTGTGAGAGATGTATTTTTGGTTAGAGGAGTCTACAAATCAAGTAATTCATAATACCTCGTGTGTTTTATTTGGAATCCTTTTGTTTTTCTCCTAAGAGGTGGATGAAATTTTGAGGGTAGGTGTGGATTGGCGTCACCCGATCCAGGTGACTATCTATAAGAAGTATCCACCATTGAGAATAAATTTCCTTTACACCCAGTGGATGGAGGCGATGTGTATCTCAATGTTTGGCCTTAGGATGGGTTATCATCAGCTCCAAGTTCGAGTGGTGGATGTATTGATCATGGCTTCCTAGATATTCTACGATTACATGACCTCTTAGTGATACCCTTTAGCGTGTTGAACGCCCTAGTAGAGTTTGTGAGACTTATGAGCTTGATCCTTAACCTTTCTTGGATTATTTTATGGTAGTCTTCTAGGATGGTACCCTTGTGCCCTTAGCATCAAATTTGAAACACACGATACATAGGGGGATGGTTCTAGACATTTTTTAGGAGTACTAGTCATATGAAATCTCTCATGGAGTCAGTTCAAGATTCAAAGTTCCACTTATTGGGATTTTTATTCTTGGGAATGGGAGTGATAGTGGACCCTTAAGAGGTTGAGGTGGCATGTTCTTGAGGGCCACCCAAGGTATGGTCATGGTAGCATATTCCCACAACAATTTTTTCCATCTGTTGTTGTTGAGTGAGGTGACGGAGCAGTCGACCTCTTTACAGTTAGATTGGGTGCTTGGTGTTCCCCACATTTCACATTTGAGAAGGTATGTGCATGACTAGTTGTATGATACCGACCATGGAAAGCTATAAAATGAGAGTGAAGTTTCCTTTTTCAAGGAGTCAGTGGTTTTGATAACCGGTAGAGAAAGACCCTTCATGGGAAAATTTTTTCCTTGGGTGTGTATTTTTTGGCAACACAAGATGCCATTATAGGAGAGGGAGAGATGGATGCAGGATTAGTGTATTCACTTTTTCATTATTTTTTTATTTTCATGGATTAAAATCATTGAATAGAGTAATAATATAGAGACCCGGGTTTTTCCGTGTAAGACTTTGGAATATGTTTAAGAATATTTTCGGATCCAAACACTAAGATGGCATGTAATTCCAAGGACCAATGAGCCCTAAATTAATTTTAGAATCAATTTAAATTTATTTTATATCACATACATGTGTTTTTCTTTAAAGAGTGTAACATATACTAAAAGAAGTCTCAGATAGGAAATCTAAGACCATGGTTGAATCTGTATCATTGTATTTACCCTAGTAGTGACCTAAGGTTTGTTGGTGTGAGGCGTTCGTATGGGGTATCCATTGGCAGGTGCATTGGATAAATTAATTAATTTTATTTATTTATTTAATAAACCTAACCAAAATAACTCACAAAAAAATACTATTATGGGAAATAAGATATCACTTTTGAGTTTAGAAAAAGGAGTTTACCCTAAGCGTGACATAAAGTTGGTTGGTGTAGGATGTTCAAATGAGGTATCCATTGGCGGGTGCATTTAGTTAAAATAAATAAATAGATTATTTGTTTGTTTTATTAAACACCCTAATTAAACACTCTATAAAACCCTATTATGATAGTTTTTAAATGTTTGGCCACATAACCCTTGCTAGATCTAAGAGGGGGATGAGAGTGTTCTTCATTGTCGGATCGATATCGAACAATGAATAGTGATTGGATCAAGATATATCAACAGGTATCGATCGTAGAAAGTCTTACTCATCACTGGTAAATGAAATATTCACTAACAATAGATCCATAATCGATTTAGGTCTTGTTATATGTAGTTTTTGTCCCTTATAATTAAAATATTGAGTAGGATCAATTCAATCTCTTTGATCTATATTAATATGAGCCTTTGTATGAGCCCATGTATTGAAATAAATTAGTCTTTCAATTTATTTCTTTTTTATGCCACGTTTCTCACCCCAATTTCCCCGCTATAAAATCTTTGTCCAAGAACACTTGGAAAATGATGTTTATCACCTTTGTTATTGGTGATTTTCCTCCACCGTTCTTTGCATTCCTCATCGTTAGACCAAGTGGTCATGATTCGACATTGTCAGGGTGGGTTCAAGTGAAATTAAATCCATGGATTCATTGTGGTATCTTGAACAACATGTGGATCGATGGTTTGTTGATGGTTTGATAAACAAGTGGGATGATGTTTTGTGAATGGATCATATCAGTATAGTGAGTGTAGGTTTTGTGATCATAGGTGGTTTGGGAATGGATCGATGATCCCCATTTTCTTGGTTGATGTGTTGTGGTGATGTGTGATATGATGAGATCAGTTCTAAGTGGAGGTTGTGTGTGGGGTATCATGGCGGTGGTTTCTCGGCATGGATGTGGTAGTGGTCAAACATGGATCTATGATGGGGAATCTGATCATGGTCAACATGGTGTGCATCATTATTATTGTTAACAATAATAAATAAGTGTAATGAATGTTATTATCAATGATAATAATAAATGTGGAAATAAAATAAATTTGAGATGGATGCTTTAATAAAGGATTAATTAAGGTGTGTGGATGGGATGAGTGAGCCTCATGTATTCCTGAATAATTCCCAACATGTGATATCTATAATAATAAATATTATTATTATATTATTATTATGTATATAAGGTGGGTGTTCCACATTTGAAGGTGGGGGAGGGATTTGAATCCGTATATGTGCCTACCTCAAAGGGAACCCCATCCCCTTGTAAATATAAATAATAATAATATAATATTAATAATAATAAAATTCTTATTATTATAATTATTATTTTTTGCAAACCATGTTATGGTTGTATCTTTAAGAAGAGATGTCAGAAGGATGTTTCATTAGGGGCATCATGACCCTGACTTTGAGATTCTCATTTTAATACCAATGTTAGATATTTAATATGGGCTCATGGTTCATCTCCAAAGAGTTCCCAATAATAATAATAATAATAATAATAATAATGTGAAATATGGCATATGATGTATCTTTGTATGGTGTTGGATTGATGAACCATTTTTGGCATTACGCCCCTGAAAATGAGGCGGATGTTCCATGACTAATATCGGGTATTTAATTTTGACTCGTGGCTCAGGCCGATGAAACTCTCTTCGAGCGTGATGTGGTGAAATGTGTTTTTTTCACTGGATGTTTGATTTGGGGAAGTGAATATCCAATCCCAAGAATTTTTTTATGAGGATCACAATGATGTGATCTGTTTCTCCATGTGGAACTATTTACAGAGGAAAATCATTGGAATTACATTTTTTCCCTCATACCAATGATGAGCCTGGTGATTTTTTTAGAATTTTGGCCAAGACACATCAGAAAGTACCATTATAAGTTGTGTAGTACTATATGGCCAATAATACATTTGTTGGAAAGGACACAGCTAGGTAGTAGAGAGGACCACATGTCATGTGGTTCCCCTACATGATGTGTACCTCTGTATGAGTAAAATTCAACCTCTCATATATCCTTCATATGGACTCATATTTTGGCCTGTGAGTAGCCTATATTGAGTATTTTTCTACGTATAATGTGATGGTGGATTTCATGTTGGATTTTTCGATATTATGTGAGATGTTCCATGTGTGAATATTCTTTAGTCGTCACTTAATGATGGAAGTGATCAGATGGAATCATTAGAGTGGAACCCTCTTACTGGTTAGGATATGGTGCCTTTACCTATTGATTGAAACCCTCCTAAGGTGTTAGGGAATGGTTCCTTTATCTACCTATCCACCTATTGAGTGGAACCCTCTTGTGTAGTTAGGGTATGAGTCCTCTATTAACTAACAGAGTGGAACCCTCTTGTGGAATTAGGGTATAGGTCCTCTATTGACTATTAGAGTGGAACCATCCTATGGATTTAGGGTATTTGTCCTCTATTTTGAGAGAGTATAACCCTATTATGATGTTTAAGTATGGTTCCTCTATTGACTAGTAGAGTGTAATCCTTCTGTGGAGTCTGGGTATGGGTCCTCCACCACGAGAGAGTGGAACCCTCCTATGGAGTTAGGGCCTGGATCTTCTACTAATAGAGTGGAAACCACCTTTTGGGAAGGTCATGAGTCCTCTATCTATCCATTAGAGTAGAACCTTCCTACTGTTCATGGTTTAGGTCCTCTATCAACTGTTAGAGTGGAACCATCATATTGGAATAGGGTATGGATCCTCCATCTATCCACAAAGTGGAAACCTCCTATTGTATCAGGTCATGGGTCTTCTATATATAGATTATTCCCCTCAATTGTGTGGCATAGTGGTGAGGTGTGTATTCACTTGGATGTTTCTACCAGGTAGAAATGTGAGATACGAAAATCATTAATAGGCCTTTGGAATTGATGGTGACTCTTTTCCTGGGATGGATTGCGAGATAAAGATCCCCTTACTCTCTTGTTTGGGATTTTTTGGTTTGAGAATATATATATATGTGTGTGTGTGTGTATGTGTGTCTAGGTTTTTGGTTTCGATTACTCTACTTCCATGGGTTGCAAAGATTCAGAGGGTATGTCATGTGATTTCTGTGTCTATCTTTTCATGGTTGGATGAGGTTACTCTCCTATAATGGCTGGAAATGACTCTATGTGTAGTTCATCTACACACCATGTTGATCCCCTTATGTTTGTAGGAGGTTAATATATTTCTTGGTTTGGTTAAATATGTTTCACTACTTCCTATTCACTATTTCCTATTTACTATCTATTTCTTTTTGTGTCTCTTACTACTCCCCCTTCATCTTTTGAGGAGTCCTACTGGGTATGTATATACTCACCACTACATGGGATTTTACTACATGTGTAGTGTCTTAAGAAGACGATTGACTGATCGACAAAAATTAGAGAGGAGATTAGGGATATTTGGTGCTCTAGACCATGTATGGTGGTCGTAGCTTGGAGATCATGAGCTAGGCTCTCTCATTACTTTTACTTTACTTTTTAGTTTTTTAGGTTGGACATATTTCTGGTTGGGCATGTATTTTTTCACTTTACATTTAGTTTACACTACCATACTATTGTATTGTCTATAGGTTTTGTATGAATGGTTGTTTCCCAAGTATTTTTCATATTTTACTATTATTCCTTTGTACTTTTGAATTGAGATGGTTGTTTGTCTGAGTACAGGTACTTAGGAAAAGGTCTCCCCATGTTAGTTATGTCTTCAGCATTGCTCACCAGCCCCTATTCTATGGAGGTAGGCTTGGCGTGGTTGTGGCTCAAGCCCCGCTTGATCGGTCATGACATATGCAATAAGACAACTCAACTAGTCAAAGTAACACGGTGAAACCATAAATATGAAGAGGAAACAAGGGAACCAAGGGAATCCATGAAGCAGATGTACCCGCACCTATTTTCACCTTAGTATGAAATATGATATAGGGAGGTAAAAATTATTTAATGGGTGAATAATGTAATACCCTGGGATATTAAAAGAATACTTTGTTTGATATCATATACAACATGCAACATTGGTCCTAAACGAACTATGAAATATTATTATAGTTATAACCTAGATATTAAATTAGTGGTCATAAATAATATTATCCAAATTATTAAATATATATATAGGTCCTACTAAATAAAAATTTATTTCTTAATTCTTAGGAAATTAGAATTCAATTTTTAGTAAATAAATTTTATGCTTTAAAAAATATATTTTCTTCAGAAATGATTTTAGTTATTTTTGTGAGTAAACATTATAATGAATTCATAGAACATTTAGAAAATATATCTAATTAAATTAACATAATTTTTTAAATAAAAATATTAAAATTATCTTAGGGTGGATTTTTAGGATATTTTTGAAATGATTGATTCTTCAAGGAATAGTTAAAAATATTGATTTTTATTGGAAACTATATTTTCTTTTTAAGTATTTATATAGTCAAATTAAATTTTGGATTATTTTTTAATTTTAATTAGTTCCTTATGATTAAAAATAATTAAATTATGGTATTTTTAATTAATTTTATGCTTCAATTTGGTATAAAAATATTTTTATACTTAAAAGGCATTTTTCTGAAAACAAAATTGTTTTTTATTAGATTTTATATTTTTCTCATTTATTAATTTTTGCAACTTATATAACAAAATATTAAAAAATTGATTCCATATTTGGAATCAAGAGGTAAAATTTTAGTAAATTGGTCCCTTTTATTTTTATCATTTTGAATATTAACCGTAGAAAATAATTGCCACTACGGTAGGTAAATCAGGTAGTTAAGGATAAAAATAAAATGATAAGGACTAAAAAATGACCATAACACTATAAATTCTTATATTTTATGATTTTAGTTCATATATTTATATCTATTTTTATAAAATATGGAAAATGGGATCCATGTGTATTTTATTTTCACATTTATAATATTTAAGTGAAAGTTAAAATCAAAATTTTCACTATATTTCTTTTAATGACTATAATAATTTATGACAAGGATAAATATAACATATATTTGATTATAAAATATTATTTTAAATTTAAATTACTCATTTTTATTATTTTAATTTACTTTTAATTTTTAGATTTTAAATAATTACCTTAAATTATCAAGCAATATTAACATAGTATTTATTCAATTAATAAGAAAATAAAAAAAATGATTTTAAACATGTTAAATGTAGTATAATTTGAATAAATTATGGTGTTCTGTGAAATTTTTTGATAAAAACAGCATATTATAAAAACAATTATGGATAATGTTCAAATTCCATTTCTATCATTTTTTTTCAAGTAAAGTTAAATGAATAGTTCCAAAAATGACATTAATGTTATTTTATAGTAAATAATATTTAATTAAATGATTTAAAATTCCTAAAAATACTATCTTTGGAAAATTTATTTGAATATACTTAAAATTTTCATCTATGGTCCATTTATGGGTCAATTTTCCTTTTATAGTGGCTATATTATCCCCTTAAGAGTAAATACTTCATTATCATTGTAATAATCAAAAAGGGTTAACACTAATTAAAACTAAGTGATAAGTGAAAAAAACTAATATATACTTTTAAAAAATTATTTTATAATATTATTTTGACCCATACTCATCCTATATTCATATTATATCATTTTAGATCCATTTTTCCATGAAAATTAATTTATATTTTAATTAATTCAAAGAGTGCCCCTACCCTCACTTATAAAATGGAACCTCATCTCCTATTTCATTCACACATAAATATCCTTTTAATTAGTAAAATATATCCCAAATACCTTTATAATATACATATATATGTTTTAGAGGTATTATTTTTAGCATAATATGAACCTTATATAGTTTAAGGTTTATGGAAAAGGAAGTTCTCTGAAGAGGAGGTATTTAACTGAATGTTTTAGTTTTAATTCATCTTCTACCTCATTTAAATATTATTAAAACATGTTGAAATAATAACATAAGTATATTTCATATAATAAGATTTTATAATGTTAATGGTATCACCTACATCTATTTTCTCTTCTATCAAATGGAAAACTAGATCTCCATTCATGTGTACAGCGGACTACCGCCTCACGAACCGATGTAATTCATTTTCTATCACCTCCACTCATGATTAGTTATAATGATAGATTTAATATATATATGTGTGTGTGTCTATGTGTGTTTCTGTGTGTGTGTGTGTGTTTGTGTGTTTTTGTGTGTTTGTGTGTGTTTGTGTGTGTGTGTTATTTATGATATTATTATGAATCTATAAATGTGAATTATTATTTACCTTTCTTTTTTTACATCCATTAAAAATTGAAATAGCATCCATGAGTACGTACAGCCTACCATCTCCATAAAAAATGAAGGCCTTCGGGCCATTGGAGGGGATAAAATTTTATTATATTAATATCATGGTTAGAATTATGTAGATTAAGGAACCATGATCAATGTAAAAAAAGTGACTACAGAACCAAACATCTATGAAAAATGAAGCAATTATCATCTGAGACAGTGATTTTAATAAATAATTATTAATAAATTAGTGGTAATATGTTATAGGAAAATAATATATTGTAAGATATATGTGATTATGGTTCTTTAATACATTTATAATAAATCTATATTTATTATATAGTATTTTATAACATGTATCAAGAAATACAGGACATACGGTAAGGGATCTCTCTGAACCACCATTTTTTATCGGTTGTGACCATTCTCTATTGAGATAAATTTATATCTACCTTTGGTGTTATTGATTAATTATAAATTCTATATATATTTTTCTTTCATATATACCTATCTCATTATCTCTTCCTTTGATGTGTTAATACTTTCCATAAGTTCATTTTTCAAATTCCGTCTTTAAAATAAAACCCATTTAAGGGGAAATTGTATATCCCTTAATCATTTTATGTTATTATCATTTATAATTTTTATTCCCAAATTAAAAATTTATTTTATAACTATCATTATATAATCATATATGAACATATATAATATTTAATTCCTTATTATCTTTAGAATCATTACAATATTTTCTTTGATTATGATATGAGGCAATATTATGAAAATCATTTCATTCCATGGGTAATTATTATGATTATGCCTTATGGTTGATTTCATTTTTTTGAAAACATAATAAAGAAAATTTTATGATGGGTGTGGCCATATATCACTCCAATTCATCAGGTAATGTTTTTTCTCATGATATTTTATGTATGGGATTTGTGAATAAACCTTATCTGTGATGGGACTATATCCACCATGTGATATTGTCTTGAAAGTTATGATTGACTTGTGATTATATCATTTTTGTATTGATACCAAACTTCTTATGTTTCTATTATATTATTATACTAGGTTATTTATGTTATTCTCTCATGTTATTACTCGTGATCCTTCTCTTTTATAATATCGTGTTATAACTTTGACTCACATGTTATGATTCCTTGTCATGTTTATTCCCTTACTAGGATTTTTAGCTCACATATTTTGTCTATGTATTTTCCAAGTTTATCCCATTAAGTTTTAGTATCTCAAAGTGATTTAGGATCTCATTATAGAGATTAAAATAAATTCTTTTTTCATGTTGATGTTTTATATAACTAGTCTTCAAAATACACTAGGACTTTCGATCATTATTTTGTATTTAATGGATATTTTTGTTAAAAATAATGTAATAATAAGATTTAAAAGGCTTGGGTTACTATATTTATCCACTAAATAAGTGGTACTCCTTACATTAGGAATTTATTATGAATATATGGTCATACCATGCAATCCTTGTGAATTTTTCCTCATTCACCTTAATGGACTCATTTTCCTTTTACTTCATCTTGAGGAACTCCCTCTCTATTTTAAGAAGGATAGTTCAGGGGAAATATTTGTTAAAAAATATATTCTTGAATTTTTCCTATTCCATGGAATCAACATCCTCTTTTTACTACGTGTTCTTGATCAAATTTCACTACTAATCATCTTCCTCCTCCATGCGATATATAGAAAGCACAATATTATCGTATTTGGATCCTTGGAGGGAAAATAATATCATATAAATAGAGTTATGAATTTTTCCACGATGAGTGGATAAAAATATCCACTAAAGGTAGTATTCCTTTGTTTCATAAAATACTTGACCACAACTTCCTCTATCTTAAGAGAATGGGGGAATTCCACATGATTCAAGTTACTATTTATATCATGAGTTAGCTAATCATGTACTATCATGAAGTTCCCAACCCATTCTTCTATAAGGTTAGGAATATGATTAGGGAAATCATAACATTTCCTATCATGTTGGTTTTTTAATATTTTATCTTATTTTCCATCGGTAACTAAAAAAATAAAAACAAGATGAGAATACTTTAACAAATAAACATACCAAGGGAAACTTATGAACATAGAAGGAATAACCTATAAATGATAAGTATATACTAAATTATGAGTCTCTAAGTTTCAATCTAGGTTATCCATGGAATTTTTTCCTATTAATTTTTTAACAAATAAATATATTAATTTCCTTAAAAATGGTTTATAAATAGTTTATGACTTTTTCAAGGAATATCCCCCAAGAGTGTCAAACCAGTTGTCCAGTAAGGCTTATTTGTTGTGCACCAGGTGACGATCGAGTAATACCCAATACACCCTTTTCATATTTATTACCCCTAGGTACAATTATTCTAGATCCAAATCTAATTTTAGTATACAGACTACGATTTCATTTCATGTAAACAACTCTCTCTATACATCACTAAAATTCACGGATATTTTCCAATACTTATAATTATCCCTAGGGTTCTCACTAATGTTTTCTACTATTAATCCCCAAAAAAACTAGAACTTCCTATGATACCAAATATAGTGACCCAAGACATTTTAGATATATTATTACATGATTTTTAACATAAATACCCATTAAATACAAAACAAGGATCAAAAGGCCTCATGTATTTGGAAGAATACGTACATAAATCATCAGTATAAAAATAAAATATCATTATTTTAATATCTATAATGATCTACTACATCCCTTTGAGATCCTAAAGCTTTATGGGATAGCCTAATGAAATATATAGACAACATGGTAAATATTAAAAAACCCAGTAATGGAATAAACATGATAAGGAGGCATAATGTGTGATTAAAACGTATAATATGATATCATAAAATAGAAGTATCATGAGTAATAACATGGAATAATAACATAAAAACATGGTATTTTAAGATCATATAAACATATTAGATGTTGTATAAACACAAAATATGATATAATCATAAGTCAAGGCTAACTACCAAGAGAACATCACATGGTGGATGGAGTCTCGTCATAGATTAGGTTTACTCCCTAATCCCATAATTACTGTCTCATGAGACAAAAACATTTACCAATGAATTAGATCTGTATTTGGTAACAAAAATAATAAAATTTTCATTATTATGTGTTCCAAAAAAGTTATTCAATCATAATTCATACTCACAAGAATTACCCATGTAAAGAAATGGGTCGCATAATCTTACCTCATATTATAATTAAAGGACATTTCATAAAGATTCCAAATATAATATTGAATTAAATATTTTTTATGATAATATTTGAGTATATAATCATATTAATCAAAATAATATTTTCATTTGGGAATAAAAACTTTAAATGATCATTATATAAAAGGAATAAAGGATAGTAAAGTTTCCCATAATCAGGATTGATTTTGAAGAAAGATTTTGATAAATGAATTTATGGAATGTGTTACCTCATAAAAGGAAGGTATAATGATATAGGTATATATTTAAAATAAATATATAATTAATTTATAAGAAATACATAACATAAAAGGGATATATACAGTGAGTTATAGATAGAGTTGTTATAATTCAAAGAAAAAGGGTGGTTTAGAGGGATCTCTTACCTTAAGTCTTGTCTTTCTTCATAAATGCTAGAAACTATGGTATAATAAATATATATTTATTATAAATTTATTTAAAACCCATAAAAATTGATATTATACAATATATTTGTTTATTTTAATATCTTACCACCTTTTTATTAATAATTATTTATTAAAATCAATATTTTGGGTGATAACTGCTTTATTTTTTATGCATGTTTTGGTTCGATGGTCTTTTTATTTATAAATTTATCATGGGTTAACATTATCAGTAATTTTAATCATTATATTAATATCATAAATATTAATTTTATATATATTTATATGCATCCATAAAATGTAGAGATAATAAAATTAATTACACCATTCATGGAGATGCTAGGTTGTACGTACACATAAATGTTGTTTCCATTTTCAATGGATGGAAAAAAAGGTAAATAATAATTAAATATTAAATAATCATAGTAATATCATAAATAAAATATATATTTATTAAATTCATCATTATATCAATCCATGAGAGGTGGTGATGGAAAACTAATAACATTGGTTCGCGAGGTGGTAGTTTGTCGTACACACGAACGATGATTTCTTTTCCCATTTAATGGATGATGAGATGGATGTATGTGTGTACTTTAAAATAATAACGTATAATTATATAAAATATAATAGTGTTATTATTTCATCATGTTTAAATAATATTTTAATGAGGTATAAGAAGGGATAAAACAAAAACATTCAGTCAAAGACTATACCACTTCTTCAAACAACTTCCTATTCTTTATACATCACGGGTTAGTATTTCTACACCAAAAAAAACCTATAAAACATAATGAGTACTATTAGGAAGGTATTTGGGTAGATATTTGATGAAATAAAAGACTTTTTAATTGTGAAGAAAATAGGAGAGTAGGTTCCCTTTTATAACTGAGGGGAGGGGAACTCTTCGAATTATATAAAATATAAATTAATTTTCATGGATAAAAGGTTCCAAGCTAGTATAATTCGAATATAGAATGATTATGGGTCGACATAATATCATAAAATAAAAACTTTACAAGTTTATATCAGTTATTTACCCTTTTATCTTTTTTTAACTCGTGTTAACCCTTTTTGACAATTACTATGATAATAAGGTTTTTACTCTTTAAGGGAAAATATAGTTACTATAAGATGAAAACTGTCCCATAAAGGGATATTATTTGATATTTTAAAAAATATACCAATAATTTGGATGAATATAGGATTTTTATAAATTCAAAATCATTTAATAAAATATTATATATTTGAAAATAACATTAATTTCATTTTTTGAACTATTTATTTAATTTGACTTTGAAAACAACATGAAAAAATGGAATTTTAATATAATATATTTGAACCTTTATAATAAATTATTTTTATCTAAAAAAATATTGTAACACCATAATTAATTCAAACTATATTAGTTTTAACATTTTTAAAATCAATTATTTTATTTTTTCTATTAATTGAATGAATATTGTTTCAGTATTATGCAATCATTTAAGGATTTATTTCATCCCTAAATATTAAAAGTAAATTTCCATGATAAAAAAATCATTTATATTTATAATGATAAATTATAATCAAACATAATTTTTCTTTATCCCTATCATAAAATATTTTATAAATTAAAAGCATGAAATTGTTATGTTTTACTTTATCTTTTATTTATATATTATAAAGGTCAAAACTAAAGACATATGGAACCAAGTTTCCATATTTTATAAAATTGGATGGAAATTTACGAACCATAGTCATACAATAGAATAATTTCAAGTGTTATGGTCATTTTTTAGTCCTTATCATATTAATTTAACATTAATTACCTGCTTTACCCTTACCATGGTGTCAATTATTTATTTTGGTTACTATTCATAATGACTAAAATAAAAGTGACCTATTAAAAAAACATTGACTCTTAATTCCAAATATGGAATCAATTTTTCATGATTTAATTTTCAGAAGTGGTATAAATTAATTTAAGATAAAAATGAAAAATGCAACGAAAAATATTTTTTCACAAAAATTCCTTTTAAGTGTAAAAATGTTTCTTTACCAAATTCAAGTAGAAAATTCATTCAAAAGAACATAATTGGATTATTTTTGATAAAAAATAACTAATTAAATTTTAAAACTAATTTAAAGTATAATTTTACTATGTAAATACTTGAAAATAAAATATAGTTTCTAATAAATATCAATATTTTTCACTATTCATTGAAAAAACAATCTTTTTAGAAAATTACAAAAAAATTCCCCCTAAGATAATATTGATATTATTATTTCAGAAATTAAGTTAGTTTTATGAAAAAAAAAATTCTAAAACTTCCACAAATTAATTATAATTTTATATCGCAAAAATAAATAAATTCATTTTTGAAGAAAACGTATTTTTTTGAAGAATAAAATGAATTTACTAAAAATTGAGTGTTCTTTTACTAAGAATTAATCAATATATTTGTATTTAGTGGAACATATATATATATATCATAATGTGGTTAATCTTATTCATACTCTCCAATTTAACAGTTAATTTATAACTATAATAATATTGCATGGTTTGTTTAATCACGATGTTTCATGTCAAAAATGATATTAAATAGAGTATTATTATAAAATATTAGGGTTTTAAACACCTAATATGTTATATATATCCAATTTTATTCATTAAATTAATAGTTTTTAGTATTTTTATATAAAAGGAAGTGATACCACCAATTAGTGTTCCCTTTTCCAAGAATCTCTACTAAGACTATCTTCTTACCTTGACTGTGATTTTTCTTTTAAGAAGGTGTTAGTAATTATTTTCTAGCTATGGGATCCTTATAATATGATCAAGGATCCTTAAGCTAGTGAAATCCCATCATATTTATGAATATTTTTCTAACATTATGCTGGTATTTATCATGAGTACAATAAAGGATAAAAGATATATTATACATCACTTAAGATATACATGGTTTTATGTTATTCAAATTTATAAATGTTGATACTATTAAGGATATATCAGGCACAATTACGGGTTTTCTTCCACTCCCAAGATCATTGGATGATCATATAAAACTCATTAGTAATAAGGGTAACAAACCATTAAAAATCTAGCAAACATAATTCTAATCTAGCAGTATATAATATTTGATATTATAAGATATGTGCTTCTGTATAGTTTTGTTTATGTTATTAAAAGAGTTTAAGAATATAAAATGTTTCATGTTATACAAAATTAAATCTTTACTTTATCATTATTTTACATCAGTTTCAAATGTATATATACATATATATATATATCATGAATAAAAATTAATATTAACCTGTCAAAGTATGTAGTTGAGTTATCCCAAATCGATTTTCATCATGGAGAATTATAAGTTATGTTGAAATGTTAAGGAAAACATGAGTACGATTCTTATATTGAGATATGAAATATACTCATGAGGTATAAAAAAGGTTTTGTGAAATGGATTACCCACTAAGTATATACCACATAAAGTTTCATACACTATGTATTAGACATACTAGGGGTGAATGGTTCATATTTGGAGTCCCCAATACATTTGGATAGATAGATACCTATCATGAGAACCTTGATACTTTTATACCTTTCTTACACAAGCCTTGAGGCTTAGATAATCTGGAGTGGTTTGGTATATTGATAATCATGTCACTGATTAGAGTTTAACCAAGATGTGATTTTTCATCTCATTTGAAATGTCACATACATGACTTATTTTAAAGTTAAATTTCAATTAATTTCCATTTATGCTTTGTTTTTGGGGTTTATAAAGCTTTTATGGTGGAATGGGTGAGTTTTCGTGAATTGGGCCAAACCGTGAGCTCAATGCCAGATTTAGAAATAAATTTTGTTTCTTTTATAACCTTTTCATTTTATAATATTTTTCACCCATTACAATTACTAAATGGTATCCCCTGAAATATTAACACTTCCATTTTAGTTTGGAGCCTTTATAAATCAATAACCAAGGTGTATATGGGTTTTTATTTAAGAGATTGGGCCTACTCGAAAGCCCAATTCCAGTTTTAAAAATCAATATTGTTTAATTAATAACTTATACAATTTTAAGGATTTTTCAGTGATTTCACCTCTAACCCGAGACCACTGAACCTAGGCACAGACCCAATATCTTCTCCCCCTATTTGGATATCGTTTTCTTCAAAAAACATGTCGAAACTTCTTAAGATTTCTCCATTCGGGTAGATTTATAAAGGTAATTTGTTTCCTTCATAACTCCTTCAATTATCACTCTTTTTTCCCCATTCAAATTCCTAAATGGTCTCCTTATCCTTGTTCGAACCTCACTTAAATTTTTGGCTGTTTTAAAATTAATCTACTAGTATATGTGAGGCGATTTCTACAAGATCCCTCAAGTAAGTTGGTCTTCTTCATTCTTCTTTCAATTTTTTCAGGCTTTCATTAAATGTGATTAGGGTTTCATACCTTATCCAAAAGGTTCCTAATGTCCAGAAGTTAGGGTTAAAACATAGGGTTTGATTTCTTGTCTTTTGGGTGAAATCATCTGGTTTTAGGTTGGATTTCACTTCCTTGAGGTGCGGCGGTGGTGCGGTTTATGTTTCGTACCATGTTTTGAGTGTTTTGACATAAAAGGTAGGTGATTACATGCATAACCATTTTATGAGGAGTTATATTTCTTGGTTTATTAATTAATTATGTTTAAAATATGTTTTTTGTGGTGCAAAAATTGTTTTTGATGGATTTAGTTAAGTGTTTAATTTTGTAGTTGCATTTTTTCTTGGAATTGGGTGCTTTTCATGCGTGGCTCTTGGGGAAATATTTGGGTGTATTTTATAACATTTTAAAGTGATTTTTTAGTGTTGAAAGGGGATGAAAATTATGTTTTGTTAATGAATTAATGTCATGTGGGCCTTGTAATGGGGTTTTTGAATGTTTTTAATATGTGAAACCATATTGTTCTTCTTGAACGTGATTTGTGAAAACATGTGTTTTTCATGTGTACCTTTAGTGGTATTGTTTGAGGTATTTCTATAAAACTTGGGGGTGGTTTAATAAATGTTTTTAGGGCTGTCAATTCTTATTTGGATTGTTATTGGTATTGTTTTGGTCTTGAATTATGTTTTTGAAATGGGTTTTGTATGCAAACCATGGTTTCACCTCTTGGGTTGGTTTTATGAAAATTGTAAATGATTTAATGAGTTACACAAAGTGTGAAATGGTTTCTTATGTACAGTTTTGGTGATAGTATGTTCCTAAAATGAGTTCTTGAAACATAAATTGGTCAGTTATGTTTTAAAACATTTTGGTAATGTTTTGTAATTTGTCGAGGGGATTTATGAAATTGGGATGTGGGTGTGAAACTTGTTTTCGGGCTGTTTTGCGTGAGTGTGATGTGAAAAATAGACTTTGTTTATGAAAAGGGTGTTATGTAACATGTGAGTGGGCTGTTATGTGATTTTTAGAATCTTGGGAAAGATTTTATAAATTGTTAACGGATTTGTTGAATTGTGAAAGATGTGAAAAATGTGTATTGGGCTATTTTTGGTGTGAGTATGATTTCAAAATTCATTTGAATGAAAAAGTGGATTTTTAGATTTGTGTGGAATACATGTTGGATGTTTGGTGAACTTGTGATATGAAAATGATATTTTCATGTGAAATTTATATTTATTGACTTGTTGAACTTGTCTGAGCACAAGGGGAAAACCCGGGTATCTAGGTGGGTGAACGTGTGCTAGTATGCTAGTGAATCCATGGGGTTTGGCCTCAGTTTCACTTAGCAAGATTGATGCTTACAACTCTAACTAAACGATTATGATGATTATTGGGGACCACTAGGTTATGGGTATGTTCCCTACTAGTGGCTCGTGCATGAGAATGGATATTGTGATGGTTACTCTCACTGAGATACAAGGTACCTGGGACCCACAACGAGCTAGTGCCTAGGGGTTATTTCCTATTGCTTGTGATCATTAGTTACTTTGTGCTTACTGTAATCATACGGCATGGTTGGATGGAAAATTCAATAGTGTTGAAATTATTTTTAAAAGTGTTGATTCTTAATTATAACCCACTTGAAAACTATTTTATTTTTTTTAGTTTCATCTTTTAGAAATTGTAACTAGCATTTTCTATTTATGAAAACTTGCAAGCTTTTTGTCTTTGAATGTTTATCACATAGAATATCTTAGTGTTGGTATCCTACTAGGAATTTTCTCACACCCTACTTACACCCTTGGGTGTAATTAGATTTGGTTATTTTGTTGTTACAGGTTTGGATACAGTTTTTAGTTCCAGTGGTTCGGGTTTCTAGCATGTCCTTGGTGGTGAAGTCTTGTGGAGATGTCTTGAGGGCGGTGCCCCTTTCCATGAGGGTTTTTGGGATGTTTCATTTTGATTTTGTACCTTTTTTACAGTATTTTTGAGTTGTTTTAAAAGATTTAATTCAGTTCTGAATTTTGTAAAAGATGGTTTTAGTTGAAAAATCCAGATTCATTTTAATGAGTTTGTTTGTTGTTTAATGTTTATAAACTCAGGTAAATCATTCCCAAAAATCATTTTATGATACCCGGGCACTTGTGCTAGCCCATGGGGATCGATAACGCCCTTAGGGCCTTGTTGCGGGCTGGGTCAGGTGCCAGTTTTGATGGTGACCAGATTTGGTTTGTGACAAAAATGGTATCAAAGGAGGTTCAGGTTAACTCTTTGGGTCATGTTATTTGGGGAACAGTCAGGATAGTTTGGAGTTAGGATTTTCGGGACATGGTATTATGGTTATGGGTAATGTGCTTGATCACCACTTCTCATGATGGGAATCAAGTCACCAGGGGAATTTCGGACTTATCTAATTCCTTTGGTTTTCTTCGTTTGATGATGATTAGGGGAAATGAAAAGATAGTTTGGTTAATGGTCTCAGTGAGCTCACAGGTCCTGGAAATCCATGTGGAGCCGAGGATATTCCCATGAACACTCTCTATGATAGTGAATTGATTGGAATATAGTCGCCAACCATATGTCCAACTCACCCACTGTAACTAGTTTCCTCTTGCATTGTTTTGTGCTTTAGTTTTGAAATCTTGGAACTTTTGTTTTAAGAAGCATAAAGTTCTTGTGAAATTATTTTCAAATAAATAGGGAATGGTATGATTTATGAAATGGTGGAACTGAATTTTCAGAATTGTTTTGAAATGGAAAATGGTGTGCTTACACGTCTTTTGAAAGTAGGAACTATATTGAAGTTGGTATTGAAAAGTGTTTCCAATAGAGTTTTCTAAACAATAAAAGGGTGTTTTAATGGGATGAGATGTTTTTAAATTGATGTGAATATCTTGAAAGTGAGTTATTTTCTATATGGTTGTGTCTTTCTGAAAAGTTTTGTAAGATGTGAATTAGGATTTTGATCTTGTGGTTAGCAGTTTTGAGAAAAAGGATGTGTTGGTTGACTATTTTGGTTTTGAAAAGTGGAAAGAATTTTTTTTGTTTTAACCATTGTTATTTATGTGACCAACCACATGAATGGGGTTATATGGGATGATGGATGATTGATGGAACAACTGGATGAGTGTAGGGATGGATATGAGTAGGGTTCCCAGTGTGGCACAGAAACATGCATGTGTAAGGCCCCTGGGGTACCATTGGTGGATACGCTAACCACTAAACCATTTGTTTTCAAGAAATGTTTTTAAAGAAAAACATGATGTCTTGATGAATTTTTTGGGATGGCTTATATTATTTTTTTTTGGAAAATTTTGATGTTGTGGGATGTTTTGAGTCCAAGAACCCCTTCTGTTTGAACTGTGTTTTGGGTTTATGTTTGGTCGATAAGCTAGGTAGAAGGACCAGTTAGTAGTCTCCTATTAGATATGTTTCGGGACACCTTTATGGTGGTTCCCTTCATGTGTTTGGATCTGGTTTATGGATTGTTTTGACCAATGGACCATCTTGTTTGGGTCCTTGGGTTCTCTCATTGGATAAGGTACACCCCCCATTAAAGGTTAATGCATAACTGAAGTGAAACCCGGATTGTTTCTCCATTGAAAAATCCTCCAGTTGATCAATATAAGGAATCATTTATTGATCTTTGTTGATTGAGTCTACACCCATTTCTGTCTTTGATTTTTAGATCCTCTTGTAGCGGGAGAGTGCTCGTGGATGGTTGAAAGAGACCTTAGTTTCTTAAGTTTCCTAATTCTTCAAAGTAGGAAGTGGTCTAGATTTGTTAGTGGGGATGAGTGTCTCCATGGTGTCTAAGAGGGCCTCTGGGTTCTTCAGAGTTTCTTTGAAGCATGAGTTCATGTTAAACCACTAGTGTGGGAAATATGGTCACGATAGGATATTGTGGCCACTTTCTAGAATTGTGTGTTTTTTGGGTATGTTATACAAGGTCCCTCTCCATGCATTATTTATATCAGTCGCAATGGTCATGTTCGGTGATGCCTTATGAAGTCATGTGCTCGATTGACCATAAAGGTGAAAGTTAGAAAATCATCTGAGAGTCTCTATTATGTTGGGAGAATATCTCCCTTGGAAAAACATAAAAATATTCCATTTTAGAGGAAGGTGAGTATAGGTGTTCTTTACTTATATTGTTTCTCACCTGAACAAACAATGTGTGATGTGTGTGCATCTCCTAAGCCATTGTTTCAGTGAAATATTGGGTTAGGGTAAAGTGACTTTGGAATGTGTTATTTCTTGGAAAAATTATCGGGGATTGAGGTGTAGTTGTTGGTTGCATCTAAAGAAGACTTCTCATTCAGGGGGGTTTCCAAAGCCTAACTGTGATGTAAAATATGCTTCAATCATTTGAGCTCCAACCATAGGTATCGGAGAGAAGCTGACTTGTAGTCAGGGGAAATCCTAGGGTTGTTTAAACCATTGTAAAAAATCCAATCCTCAGTATGAAAGATAGGAAGATATTAAGCCTATAGTTTCATCATCTTTCTTCTGATATTCCTAGTTGGTGGAAATAGGTGGAGGGCCTTGTACCCATGTCATCGCCCAATTTTATAAGGCCCCGGCCTTAAACCTTACTTAATATTGAATTAAAAGAATAATTCACGTTGAGGATCTTTTTAGGTTTAGAGTTTTAGAGAATTAGAACATAACTATTACATCTCAAAAGATTACAAAGTAGTCACTTCTACTAAGTTTCCATAATAAAAAAAACTCTTAAAATAAACATTTTTAGTTCCATGTTTTATACAGCATGACATTCCCTTGATCCCATCCTTGACCTTATTCCACATTAAGTCCTATGAAAAACATTTCAAAAAAACTTGGGGTGAGCATAAAAAGCTCAGTAAGGGATACACAAAGAATGAAAACTGTTAGTTTTTCAAACATCAAGTAAACCATGTATACTCTATCAAAGTAATACCTTCACCTTCATGAAGTAGTAAAAACTCTTCACTGATTAAAGTATCATTACTTACCTTTTTGTAACCAAAGGATTACCATAAAACCCATATAAGGAACACATAACATATATAAAGGTAACTTGGGACATAAACATACTTAAGTGGAATAACCATACGGTCAACTTCCACAGATATCACTTAATGGAATAGCCATACGGCCAATTTCCATACATACTTAATGGAATATCCATACGGCCGAATTCCATACCCAATGCATTGGAGGTTATAACGTAACCACCCGTCCTGGTATTCACGGCACCACCCGTCATATGGTTTATCACGTAACCACCCGTCAAAATGTCCAAGTACCAATATAAAATCATAAAACATAAAACCAATATAAAGGAATGATAACATTTCCACATTTCAATCACAATATATCATAATATAATCCTTTATCAAAACCATTTTCAATACCAAAATACCTAAAAGATTATATGGTATTTATTTCATTTTAAAAACATAACAGCTTGTTGAGGAAGTCAAAGACCAAATAATACTCGCGCCGGCGAAAAAGGTCGTTGTCACCGCGTACGTTAAAAAAAACATTCCTTTTTGTCGTTTAGTAAAACGCGTCATAGAAAAAGATTCCTTTTTTATAAAATTAAAAGTCAAAGGGGTTTATACACCGTATGAAAGAAAGTTGTGTATAAAACGAAATATGCCTCAATGAAAGGAGATTGAGATGAAATCCCTTACCTCGGGTCCGACTTGACTCGATCGTTCTTTAACGTCCTGAATAATAAACTTGAGTTAATTTATACTTGATTAAGAACCTTTTTAAAGTTCATTATTCCTTTTATATCACTTATTTCCATGTTATAAATATTATGTAACCATTTAAGTTAATAATGTTTGTTTTCTCAATATTTGGTTCTTAAGTCGAAAGTGGACTTCTTACAATTACATGTTGTTCGTGGGGTCAAAGGTTCTTTATATCCAGAATGAAATTCCTGATTTGGATATCATATATATCATATATATCCATCATATAAATGTATTTATAATATTACATAATCATTTAGAGGTAAGAAATGAAATGCACCGTTCATGGAGACGGTAAGCCGTACGTACGCATAAACGCTACTTTCATTTCTATTTCGTATTTTATAGAATGGAATCATAATTATATAAGAGTATATTATAATTCCAGTATAATAACATATATAATATCATTATCTTTATCCTTTACACATCTCATATATGGTATTAACGAATCAAATCACTTTCAGGGGGCGGTAGTCCGCACTTCCTAAAATGAAGATATCGTGTTTACCCATAATGGAAACAATAATGGTATGCCATAAATGAAAAATACAGAAGCTTAAGGAAATAATAAACATATTATATATCATATATAAAAATATTGACATCATAATGGCCACCTTTGAAGGTGTTAAATGAGTATTGAACAATCATCGTTTCAGGAGGTAGAATTTCGCCATCCACGGAAACCGTATGTTCTTTAACCATTTGATGTAGTTGTGTGAGAGTTTAGCTCGAATAAATCTTATAAAAACATCCTAGTATATTTAAGATACTGGTGTTGTTACAAAATAAGTAAATAAAAAGATTTTAGGGGGTTGGAGAAGCAAAATAAAACAAATGAACAAGAGAGAATGAATTACCTTTAAAAGTGTAACTCCTTTTTATTTGAGCCTAAAGGCTTCCTTTGAAAGGATTCTGCCCAAAGTGAATCCTATAGGATGAGTATAGGGATTTGGAGAGAGTAAATGGGCAGGGGTTGGCCGATCCAAAGGCTTTAGGAGTGTGTGTAATGAGGTAGAGGTGGGGGCCTTTTATAAGAGGAGAGGAGGGGCACTTTTGGAAATCATGAAATATTACTTTATTTGAAAATGTGTTTCGGTTTTAAAAGGTCCCAAATTGATATAATTAGTGGATAGGGTTATAAGGGTTCGAAATCCACCCATCCAATAAGTTTTGTACATGTGTGGGTCATAGAGTTTACATTATCTTCTCATTTTATTTAAATCGTCAGATAATGATGTCATCGCTGCATCATTATGATGTCATAAATAATTTAATTTATTTAAAGTCTAAAAATTATAAAAAAAAATACTATGATGTAGGAAATATTTTTATCTTTCCAATTACTATTTATAATCAAAAATCTTCCTTGTATAACCCCATTTAAAAATTGTTTTAGTAAAACATATCATGTTTGTGCCATTTTTTACATTAACATTAAATAAAAGGTATTTATGTCATTTTCCAACCAAAGTGGCTCCATGGGGTCCCCAAGTTGACCCATGGCTTGTCTTGGTCGGCCATGACACATCCAATGAGGGTAGGACATGTGTCTAGGTCATCTCATATTATTAAAACATTATTTTTACCTTAAACTACACTAATTACCACTAATCGCGATTAAAAACTTAATAAGTTACTATTCACCAAAAAAATTATTTTAATCTCATTGAACCACATTTTACTTCTTAATGACAACCATGTATATCGGATTTTTGAAAATCAAAACACAATAATGGCAAAATTTCATTTAAACGGAAAATCGGTTTTTATAAGTACCACTTAGTGGTTTCACTATTCATCAAAAATTGAAGTTTTTCAGAAAATTACCAAAAATTCACCCTAAGCTATATTTGATATTAAGAATTCAAAAATGTAGTCTATTTTACAAAATTCAAAACATATAATTCACATTAATTAATTTAATAATTAATTCCCGCTGTCAGAGCAAATAGCGTGTTTTTATGAAACAATAAGTATCAAAAGATTGACACTAGTTTAAGTCCGATTTCAAAGTGAAATTAATTCCAACGACCACTATTGGATCTAATGGTAAAAATATTTTCTAATTTCACTTTAAAACCAATTAAAAAGATAATCTAATCATATAAATAAATTAGATTAAAAAGAGGTTTTGAATTAAAATACAACATTTTACACTATTCAATAAAAAATGAACTTTATCGGAAAGGTACCAAAAATTTACACAAAGTAAATTTTGATGTCCTGATTCTAAAGAAGAGTTATTTTTGGTCCAATATAATTTATAATATTGATCAAAACTATATTTAATGATGGTTTTCCATCAAAAGGTGATAAGTGAACCCTTAGTGAAAATTAGGGTATAAATGCCTAAAATTGAACTCTTTCCGTATTTTAAGCCTTTATCTTTTATTGGGTAAATGTAAAAACATTTAAAAACATATATAATCATATTTTAGTTATTTCTATCCATTCCCGCCAGTACAACGGCTACTTATTAACTAACATTTAAAATAATATTATTTTATTACTTGTGTGCAACGTAAGTTTTCAAAGAAACTCATCGTTGCGTATCAAGTACGCTATCGAACGTAGAAATCCCTTTTGATTAAAATTAATATTTAATTAGTAAATATTAATAAATATGAAAATTCTTTACTCTTTAATTACCTGGGATGTTACATCCTTCCCCCCTTTTGGGAATTGCATCCTCGCAATTTTAAAATTGGGCTTGGAAAAATCTTTGAGAGTCCCACATCGGAAGAAGAGTCGGTAAAACAATCACTTTAAAATAAAGAAACATAAGTACAAAGGTCACCCGAGTTAACCCATACTAGGATTCCATGTAGAAAAACATGGACATGGAAGAAAAAGCAAAGGGTCATGTTCTTGAGGGAGAGTGATAGTAAACATGTCTAGGAGAAAGTTAACAATAAGAAAATCACAAACTTGTGATGGGTTAAACGGTGTTGGGTTCCCCAGTAGGAAAAATTAATAGACAACATTTTTGTTTTAAGTTACTTTTTATTGAGTAATTCATTCATAGGGAAACATAATCACTTATCATGTTGACTTTCAACTTTTACACAAACTCATATTTTCTCCAAAAGATGAGTATTTAGGAAGACTTGTTCACATTAAGAGTACTATAATCAACTTCTAGAGAATCACATAATCCACCAAAGAGAACTATATACATCCCATATCTTTAGACCTTAACCAAAACCAAAAAAAGTTAGTACAAGGTCAGATAATCCAGAAAAGGATAACCCTTTAAAAAGAAAATCTATGCTTAATCTCCAAAATTTGTTCAACAAAACCCAAAGTTCAACGAGGACCATTCGATAAACAATTTTTCCATAAAATTATTCAAAGTAAACCAATCTAAGATTGAAACCCAAATATTTGAAGGATTTAGTCACATAGTCTTCCAAGTTAAATCGTAACATTTATCTCCAAACAAAAACTGTTGCTCTTAATGTCTCGTATTGAAAAGTAATTAACCTAATCACATATCCTCGATGATAGATTAATCATTTCCATACGAAACCCAAAATCAACTTACTCTTAATTCATAAAATCATATAACTAAAAAGAATCATTCAAACTAACCAGGGACTTCACATAGTCCAGTGGTAGGCGATAAATACCAATCGCACTTTGGTTGTGGGTTCGATTCCCGCAGCTTTGTCCGACGCGACGGGTTGTCACACGGTCTATGTGTTGTCCTTTTTCCAAAACTATATAATTCTTAAATCATTCCCCAAAAAGAGATAAAATCATCAAAAATGATCATAACATATTTTAACCTCAAGTTTATCTCATTCCTTTCATTTTTCATCATATCATAGAGTAACCCATAATTACCTAAAAAGTAAGGATCATATAAACCCTAATGGTTACCTTTTTAATTACTACCTAAACTTCCACATATATTGGTCATCTCATACATGATTCATTATAGAATATACCAAGGTCCACGTGGTTGATCATGACTCCTTGATAGTTGGTTTAGAACAACCACGAGTTTCCTCATTGAGTGCCCCATTTCATCGAGTCTCTTAATCAGAGAACCACCACAGTTTCCTTCAAACCTCTTGTCTCTTTGGTGCCTGCTAGATCCATCCATTCACTAAGAACAGAAATGTCATTGTGAGTATATCAACAAAACCATCATGTACTAATGAGTAAGGTAAACACTAAGATACACTTACTCATTCACTTTTTCTAAAACTAGGACTCTTTCTAAAATCCTAACCAGTATGGTAATGCCACTTGTGCTTAAAGAATACCCTAACCTCTAAAGTTATCTAAACCGACCTTTGATACCAACTATAAAGCCCCAGCCTTAAACCTTACTTAATATTGAATTAAAATAATAATTCACGTTGAGTATCTTTTCAAGTTTAGAGTTTTAGAGAATAATAACATAACTATTACATCTCAAAATATTACAAAGTAGTCACTTCTACTAAGTTTCCATAATAATAAAAACTCTTAAAAGAAACATGTCTAGTTCCATGTTTTATATAGCATGACATTCCCTTGATCCCATCCTTGACCTTATTCCACATTAAGTCCTACGAAAAACATTTCAAAAAAACTTGGGGTGAGCATAAAAAGCTCAGTAAGGGATACACAAAGAATGAAAACTGTTAGTTTTTCAAACATCAAGTAAACCATGTATACTCTATCAAAGTAATACCTTCACCTTCATGAAGTAGTAAAAACTCTTCACTGAATAAAGTATCATTACTTAGCTTTTTGTAACCAAAGTATTACCATAAAACCCATATAAGGAACACATAACATATATAAAGGTAACTTGGGACATAAACATACTTAAGTGGAATAACCATACGGTCTACTTCCACACATATCACTTAATGGAATAGCCATACGGCCAATTTCCATACATACTTAATGGAATAGCCATACGGCCGACTTCCATACCCAATGCATTGGAGGTTATAACATAACCACCCGTCCTGGTATTCACGGTACCACCCGTCATATGGTTTATCACGTAACCACCCGTCAAAATGTCCAAGTACCAATATAAAATCATAAAACATAAAACCAATATAAAGGAATGATAACATTTCCACATTTCAATCACAATATATCATAATAGAATCCTTTATCAAAACCATTTTCAATACCAAAATACATAAAAGAGTATATGGTATTTATTTCATTTTAAAAACATAACGGCTTGTTGAGGAAGCCAAAGACCAAATAATACTCGCGGCGGCGGAAAAGGTCGTTGTCACCGCGTACGTTAAAAAAAACATTCCTTTTTTTCATTTATTAAAACGCTTCGTAGAAAAAGATTCCTTTTGTATAAAAGTAAAAGTCAAAGGGGTTTATACACCGTATAAAATAAAGTTGTGTATAAAATGAAATATGCCTCAATGAAAGGAGATTGAGATGAAGTCCTTTACCTCGGGTCCGACTTGACTCGATCGTTCTTTAACGTCCTGAATAATAAACTTGAGTTAATTTATACTTGATTAAGAACCTTTTTAAAGTTCATTATTCCTTTTATATCACTTATTTCCATGTTATAAACATTATGTAACCATTTAAGTTAATAATGTTTGTTTTGTCAATATTTGGTTCTTAAGTCGAAAGTGGACTTCTTACAATTACATGTTGTTCGTGGGGTCAAAGGTTATTTATATCCATAATGAAATTCCTGATTTGGATATCATATATATCATATATATCCATCATATACATGTATCTATAATATTACATAATCATTTAGAGGTAAGAAATGAAATGCACCGTTCATGGAGACGGTAAGTCGTACGTACGCATGAACGCTACTTTCATTTCTATTCCGTATTTTATAGAATGGAATCATAATGATATAAGAGTATATTATAATTCCATTATAATAACATATATAATATCATTAACTTTATCCTTTACACATCCCACATATGGTATTAACGAATCAAATCACTTTCAGGGGCGGTAGTCCGCACTTCCTAAAATGAAGATATCGTGTTTACCCATAATGGAAACAATAATGGTATGCCATAAATGAAAAATACAGAAGCTTAAGGAAAGAATAAACATATTATATATCATATATAAAAATAGTTACATCATAATGGCCACCTTTGAAGGTGTTAAATGAGTATTGAACAATCATCGTTTCGGGAGGCAGAATTTCGCCATCCACGGAAACTGTATGTTCTTTAACCATTTGATGTAGTTGTGTGATATTGTAGCTCGAATAAATATTATAACAACATCCTAGTATATTTAAGATACTGGTTTTGTTACAAAAGAAGTAAATAAAAATAGTTTAGGGGGTTGGAGAAGCAAAATAAAACAAATGAACAAGAGAGAATGAATTACCTTTAAAAGTGTAACTCCTTTTGATTTGAGCCTAAAGGCTTCCTTTGAAAGGATTATTCCCAAAGGGAATCCTCTAGGATTAGTAGAGGGATGTGGAGAGAGTAAATGGGCAGGTTTTGGCCGAGCCAAAGGCTTGAGGAGTGTGTGTAATGAGGTAGAGGTGGGGGCCTTTTATAAGAGGAGAGGAGGGGCACTTTTGGAAATCATGAAATATTACTTTATTTGAAAATGTGTTTCGGTTTTAAAAGGTCCCACATTGATATAATTCGTGGATAAGGTGATAATTGTTATAAATACGCCCATCCAATAAGTTTTGGACATGTGTAGGTCATAGAGTTTACATTATCTTCTCATTTTATTTAAATCGTCAGATAATGATGTCATCGCTGCATCATTATGATGTCATAAATAATTTAATTTATTTAAAGTCTAAAAATTATAAAAAAAAATACTATGATGTAGGAAATATTTTTATCTTTCCAATTACTATTTATAATCAAAAATCTGACTTGTATAACCCCATTTAAAAATTGTTTTAGTAAAACATATCATGTTTGTGCCATTTTTTACATTAACATTAAATAAAAGGTATTTATGTCATTTTCCAACCAAAGTGGCTCCATGGGGTCCCCAAGTTGACCCATGGCTTGTATTGGTCGGACATGACACATCCAATGAGGTTAGGACATGTGTCTAGGTCATCTCATATTATTAAAACATTATTTTTACCTTAAACTACACTAATTACCACTAATCGCGATTAAAAACTTAATAAGTTACAATTCACCAAAAAATTATTTTAATCTCATTGAACCATATTTTACTTCTTAATGACAACCATGTATGTCGGATTTTTGAAAATCAAAACATAATGATGGCAAAATTTCATTTAAACGGAAAATCAGTTTTTATAAGTACCACTTAGTGGTCTCGCTATTCATCAAAAATTGAAATTTTTCAGAAAATTACCAAAAATTCACCCTAAGCTATATTTGATATTACAAATTCAAAAATTAAGTCTATTTTAAAAAATTCAAAACATATAAGTCACATTAATTAATTTAATAATTAATTCTCGCTGTCAGAGCAAATAGCGTGTTTTTATGAAACAATAAGTATCAAAAGATTGACACTAGTTTAAGTTCGATTTCAAAGTGAAATTAATTCCAATGACCACTATTGGATTTAATGGTAAAAATATTTTCTAATTTCACTTTAAAACCAATTCAAAAGATAATCTAATCATATAAATAAATTAGATTAAAAAGAGGTTTTGAATTAAAATTCAACATTTTACACTACTCATTAAAAAAATGAACTTTATCGGAAAGGTACCAAAAAATTACACAAAGTAAATTTTGATGTCCCGATTCTAAAGAAGAGTTATTTTTGGTCCAATATAATTTATAAGATTGATCAAAACTATATTTAATGACATTTCGCCGTTAAAAGGTGATAAGTGAACCCTTAGTGAAAATTAGGGTATAAATGCCTAAAATTGAACTCTTTCCGTATTTTAAGCCTTTATCTTTCATTGGGTAAATGTAAAAACATTTAAAAACATATATAATCATATTTTAGTTATTTCTATCCATTCCTGCCAGTACAACGGCTACTTGTTAACTAACATTTAAAATAATATTATTTTATAACTTGTGTGCAACGTAAGTTTTCAAAGAAACTCATCATTGCGTATCGAGTACGCTATCGAACGTAGAAACCCCTTTTAATTAAAATTAATATTTAATTCGTAAATATTAATAAATATGAAAATTCTTTATTCTTTAATTACCTGGGATGTTACAAATGTTATTCCCTCCCCCTTTGGTTTCCATTGAGTCTTTGGAGAAAGGTTTGAAGTTTGGATAGACAGTTTGAGCACATGGTTTTCACTTGGTTAGTAGTGACCATGACCTAGAAAAACATGTAGATATAAGGATCCCCACTGTTAGTGCATGGTTTCCCAAACCGTGCAGACTAACCATGTGGTCATCTCAACTCTTTAAATTTTGGGGTCTTTCTATACCGGTCCATGCTGGTTGGTTAAGATGGTTGGTTCTTATGGTGGGGAGACACACTATGAGTCTTATATAAGTTATTTTGTAAATTTTTTATGGAATTATACATTTTGTACTAGGGATTCCATTCATGCCTCCTCCTGTTAGTGTCCTGATTCTTTCTCGGAAAAAAAAATATAGGTTGTCTCTTATGGTGGGGAGCCTATTTTTGTTCCCCCGTACCAATAACTCAGACTTATCAATGGTCTTGGATTGGTGGTAGGTAGTCTCGTTTGGAGCTATCAAGCTACCTAAATCTTCCTTGGGTAAATATTGAAATTGGAGAGTGCCCAATGGTTTAGTTATATCAGGGTAATTGTAACCTTGTTCGATGTTGTTGTTCGTTTGGGTCAATTGATTAAGTCTTGTTCAGATAGTGTTTAAGGAGTTTTATTTTGGGATAAAGTATGGATGTGATTGATCATTTCAGGAAAGTGGTTTATGTTTTTTTTATGAGAGTAATAATTCATTAATTTATCACTGGAGGTGTTTTGGCCTTTGGGGGTGAAACCTGACTAGGGAGTACCTCTTGGTTTCTCAGTTGGGTTTGGTTGTTTCTTTGGCCTTGATGTGACTTTCTAGGGCGTAAAGATTGCATAGTGGGGATAATTTTCACATAAATGACTTATTTTAAAGTTAAATTTCATTTAATTTCCATTTATTCTTTGTTTTTTGGGTTTCTAAAGTTTTTATGGTGGAATGGGTGAGTTTTTGTGAACTGGGCCAAACTGTGAGCTCAATTCCAAATTTAAAAATAAATTTTTTTTCTTTTATAAAATTTTCATTTTTTAATATTTTTCACCCATTCCAATTCCTAAATGGTATCCCCTAATATATTAACAGCACCATTGTAGTTTGGATCCTTTATAAATCAATAACCAAGGTGTATATGGGTTTTTATTTAAGGGATTGGGCCTGCCCGAAATCCCAATTCCAGTTTTAAAAATCAATATTGTTTAATTAATAACTTATTCAATTTTAAGGATTTTTCGGTAATTACAACTCTAACCCGAGACCACTGAACCTAGGCGTGCCCCCAATATCTTCTCTCCCTCTTTGGAGATATTTTTCTTCGCAGAACATGTCAAAACTTCTTAAGCTTTCTCGATTCGGGAAGATTTATAAAGGTAATTTGTTTCCTTCATAACTCCTTTAATTATCACTCTTTTTCCCCATTAAAATTACTACATGGTCTCCTTATCCTATTTCAAACCTCCCTTAAATTTTTGGTGGTTTTAAAATTCAGATAATAGTGTATTGAGGCGATTTCTACAAGATCCCTCAAGTATGTTGGTCTTCTCCATTCTTCTTTCAATTTTCTTAGGGTTGCATTAAATGTGATTAGGGTTTCATACCTTATCCAAAAGGTTACTAATGTCCAGAATTTAGGGTTCAAACATAGGGTTTGATTTCTTGTCTTTTGGGTGAAATCTTCAGGTTTTAGGTTGGATTTCACTTCCTTGAGGTGTGGTGGTGGTGCGGTTTATGTTTCGTACCATGTTTTGAGTGTTTCGACATAAAAGGTAGGTGATTCCACGTATAATCATTTTATGAGGAGTTAGATTTCTTGGTTTATTAATTCAGTATCTTTCGAATCTGTTTTGTGTGGTGTGAAAACAGTTTTTGATGGATTTAGTTAAGTGTTTAATTTTGTAGTTTCATTTTTGCTTGGAATTGGGTGCTTTTCATGCATGGCTCTTGGGGAAATATTTGGGTGTATTTTATAAGATATGAAAGTGATTTATTAGTGTTGAAAGAGGCTTAAAATTCTTGTTTGTTAATGCCTTAATGTCATGTGGTCCTTGTAATGGGGTTTTTGAATGGTTTTAAAATGTGAAACCATGTTGTCCTTCTTGAATGTGATTTGTGAAAACATGTGTTTTTCATGTTCACCTTTAGTGATATTGTTTGAGGTATTTGTATAAAACATGGGGGTGGTTTAATAAATGTTTTTAGGGCTTCCAATTCTTCTCTGGATTGTTATTGGTATTGTTTTGGTCTTGAATTAGGTTTTTGAAATGGGTTTTGGATGCAAACCATGGTTGCACCTCTTGGGTTGGTTTTCTGAAAAATATAAATGATTTAATGAGTTACACAAAGTGTGAAATGGTTTATTATGTACAATTTTGGTGATATTATGTTCCTAAAATGAGTTTTTGAAACATAAAGTGGTCATTTATATTGTAAAACATTTTTTTAATGTTTTGTAATTTGTTGAGGTGATTTATGAAATTGGGATGTGGGTGCGAAACGTGTTTTTGGGCTGTTTTTCATGAGTGTGATGTGAAAAATGGACTTTGTTTATGAAAAGGGTATTATGTAACATGTGAGGGGGCTATTATGTGATTTTTAGAATCTTGGGAAATATTTTATAAATTGTTAATGGATTTGTTGAATTGTGAAAGATGTGAAAAATGTGTTTTGGGCTATTTTTGGTGTGAGTATGATTTCAAAATTCATTTGAATGAAAAGGTGGATTTTTATACTTGTGTGGAATACATGTTGGCTGTTTGGTGAACTTGTGATGTGAAAATGATATTTTCATGTGAAATGTATATTTATTGACTTTTTGAACTTGTCTGAGCACAAGGGGAAAACTCGGGTATCTAGGTGGGTGAGTGTGTACTAGTATTCAAGTGAATCTGTGGGGTTTGGCCTCAGTTTCACTTAGAAAGATTGACGCTTAAAACTCTAACTAAACAATGATGATGATGATTGTGGACTACTAGGTTATGGGTATGTTCCCTACTAGTGGCTCGTTCACAAGAACGGATATTGTGATGGTTACTCTCACCGAGATACAAGGTACATGGGACCCACAACGAGCTAGTGCCTAGGAGTTATTTCCTATCGCATGTTCTCATTAGTTACTTTGTGCTTACCATCTGCATACGGTATGGTTGGCTGGAAAATTCAGTAGTGTTGACATTATTTTTAAAAGTGTTGATTCTTAATTATAACTCACTTGAAAACTATTTTTTTTTAGTTTCATCTTTTAGAAATGGTAACAAGCATTTTCTGTTTATGAAAACTTGCAAGATTTTTGTCTTTTAATGTTTACCACATGGAATCACTTAGTGGTGGTATCCTACTGGTCATCTTCTCACACCCTACTTACACCCTTGGGTGTAAGTAGAATTGGTTATTTTTTTGTTGCAGGTTTGGATACAATTTTTAGTTCTAGTGGTTCGGGTTTCTAGCATGTCCTTGGTGGTGAAGTCTTATGGAGATGGCTTGAGGGCGGTGCCCCTTTCCATGAGGGTTCTTGGGCTGTTTTATTTTGATTTTGTACCTTTTTTATAGTCTTTTTTAGTTTTTTTAAAAGATGTAATTCGGTTCTGAATTTTGTAAAAGATGGTTTTATTTGAAAAATCCAGATTCGTTTTATTGAGTTTGTTTGTTGTTTAATGTGTATAAACTTGGGTAAATCGTTCCCAAACATCATTTTATGATACCCGGGCACTTTTTCCAGCCTTTGGGGATTGGGAACGCCCTTCGGGCCTTATTGTGGGCCGGGTCGGGTGCCGGTTTTGATGGCGACCAGATTTGGTTCATGACATGAAAATTATGACATCTGAGACCTCTATTGAGATAGACATGGGAAATATATTACCTTACCTAAATAGTACATATAGTGTTCTTATCTATTTGGGTAAGGGGAATGTGATGTGATCATCTATAAAGGTGAATAAATTGTAATGTATTTGTTGACCTAGTCAGTATATACCTAGAGAATCAAGAAGCGATGATTTGTATATATGGGATTCTAATAATCTATGTCTCATGGTCACTCAATTACTTGAAAAAATATATCATATGAAAATACATTCTTGCATGTGATGAAGTTGGTAGACTTAAAATCCTATCATAGGGTGGTGAAAAATATTATTTATATTTTCCTAATGTTCTAAGTAGCTGACCAAGGTCATCTCTCCTAAAGATATTTTATAATGAATCACTCACTACTCAATCAATTATTATATTTTAAGTTTTTTATATTTTGTGAAAACAATTAAATCATGGGGGTCTGGATTTTTAATTTAAATCAAATAAGAAACATGTGTATGAAAAATATAGAAAGAATGAGTGAGGTTAGTAAGAAAGTACTTGGTCCTAGGGTTGGATACTTAGGTTCTTTCATTGTCCATTTTAATTTTCTCAATTCTATTTGATAGTCCCTACCATTTTACATGAACTATTACCCCTACTTGTAAGTGTTAATGTTATCATGACTAGGTGAGATATTTTATTCACAATCATATGTGTGGAACCATCTAAGACTAAACTCTATTGTATTCCATTTTATCCCAAAAAACACTCAACTTCATTGTATGAAAAGTTTTCTAAGAAAAGGGGGGAATAAATATTTGGTAGGGAATAGAATGAGTTACATAATAATTGTAGGTATAGTTTTACAATCATTTCACCAAACCTTAACACTCATTTATCCCTTACTAAAAATAGACTAAAAACATTAATAATTAAAAATAAATAATTCAAGAACACTAAGAAAAACTCCCCCAAGGTCAAGAATCAATTTAACCATTCACCATTGTGAGTGTAAAATTTTAGGGTGAAGAAATTATAAGATAAAGAGAGGGTGAGGGATATTGAGAGAGAGAGATATACTAAAAAAATTATAGATAATCTAAACATTATTTATTAAATCATGAAACGTAATAATTACCTTGTAATAAAAATGATAATAAAAAATATGGAAAAACCTAACCTCACATTGTACAAGAACTCTATAATCAATGAAACATCCCCGCCAAAGGTTAATAATACATATTAATAGAGAAGAGTGGAGGATAGTGTTAAAAAAGTTTTATAATGGACATTTGAAAATCAATTCAATATAAATATCTATTATTATGATGTATTATTTTCCATTAAAACAACCAAACTAGATGTGTATTTAGTTGAATGAAATGATTTTTTGAGTCCTATAACATGGGAAAAAATTTCATCCCAATATAAGTAATTATTTAAATGTTATTGGGACATTTATTTGATACCCAGATTAATGAATCCAGTCCACCATTGAATTAAGGGACCATTTTCTCCATGAAACAGTATGATCCGACTATTTCTCTTTAAATAAAATATGTACCCTAATATTTCTATTATTCTGTAAAAAAATTTAAAATTAATATTTGATAAATATAATATTTTAAGATAAAAATACTATAGTTAAATTTAAATGGAAAATTGTAATTTCAATGAAATTTCCAAATTCAGGATCCAATAAAAAATCTCAATCAAATCATCACATAAAAAGAAATGTGGGATCAATAAAACATTAAAATAAAATATGAAATTTATGATAGTATTATCTCTATCAATTCCCTTATACTTAAACAATACACTCTGGGGAAATCATCCTATTTTCATATAAACTTCACCCAAGAATAAATAATAATATAATTTTCCAGATCTATTATAAAATATAATTTCACATGTATCATCAAAGAAAAATAATTACCTTTTATTTTACTCACATGCATTTAAATTTTTTTAACCTTAAAAATCCATCTATGTTCTAATCACAACTTACCTCACATGGAAATTCATGTCACTCTTCACTGAAAAGAAATTTTTTCTAGAGTTATAATAATACTTGTAAAATGCATGTATCACCAAGTTCTTGTAAAAACTATAATTCCTCCACACCATGAGAAATAAAAAAATCCATAATGATGTTCTTTCAAGTTTTCTAGTGGCATAGGTTTGGTGAGTGAAATTATTTGAAATAAAAAAAGGCTGAAAATAGGAGGTTAAAACAATTAAGTATAATTTCTTGACTATTAAAGTGAAAAAAACATGATATATGACTCACTTGATTTCTTGTGTAATTATAAAACACTTTTCCCATTTTTTAATGTCATGGGACTTGATTCAAGAAATAAATGTAATAAATGATTTTATCTTAATTGTCATTTTTATTAATTTTTTACTATAGATATTATATAATAAGGAATGTAGTAAAGGAATAAAATATCATGAACTTGATTTTAGATAGGAACTTGAGTCATGAAAGAAATCACAATTAATAATTCAATTCCATATCTATTTTTATATATTTTGTTTTTCTCTTCTTTTGTATTCTTTTCATTTGATTATTTTTTCAGAGAAAAGGATAAAAATAAATCAAGTATAATGATAAAATAGTCTAATTCTAATTATACTTCCAATTTTCACATATAGTGACACATACCTTGCATAGCTAGAAATGAGATACTTCCCAAAGAACACACATAAAATTCCCTTCTCTTATACTCAAACTTGAGATACTCATGAAAATTTATTAAAAGTGAAGGTATGTAAATAAAAATTGGATTGTAATGTGGCATAAACCTACAAGTAATTTTATGTATTCTAAGGTATAAATAATGGTATATTTAATGTTAGGAATCAAGATTAAAAATATGTCTAGATAAAGAAGTGCCTCAATCATTTAAAAAACATTTCATGAACTCTAAATATTTAAAAGATAAATTATCTAAAGTTATAGTCCTAAAAAAAATACATGTGCCTCTCAATAAATATATATTATTAGGAACAATATGTGAAAAATCATTTATCATACCTCATAGGTTGAGAAAATAATTTTAGTTAGTGTTTTATGTGCATGTATTTCTAAAAAAATCAAACTCATAAAATGTTTAAAAATAATTCCAGAAAATAGTTTCATATAAAAAATCATTTAAAAAACTATTTATTCAAAAATAAATTCAAATATTTCAAAATAAATTTGAGTTTGAAAATGATAATGAAAATTTATTGAAACAAAAAGTTCCTAAAAACACTCCAAAAATTAAAAGGAGAAAGTAAAACATGAAAAAATAAACATATTAATACTAACTACCCCATACATATATTATTACTATCCACTTTTTTTCAAAATTGATCAGAATATCTTTGAAAAAAATTGGGTAGTGAAAAAAATAAGGTAGAAAATTAGTGATACAACCTAACTTATTGGATGTTAAAACATTGAGTTAATATCTTAAATACCATTCACTGAAAAACTATAAGTAAAATAATGTAATAAAACATGAGAAATTTATTGAATGAAAAATATAAAAAATAAAATATGAAATGATATAAAAGAATAATAAATATTTTTTTCTACCCCCAAGTGGGTACTTGGGTTTTACTTCCCCTATAAAGGTGGTTCTAGCTGTTATCCCAATTCTGATGGTGGGTAGGGTTTCTTCGAGATTAACCATAAAAACATTTTCCATCCAATAATCTTCATCATTAACTCATTTTAGAAGATCCTATGGATATATTATATTAGATATATCCCCTTTGATAAAAGTTACAACTTACATGGTGTAAGTAAGAAAAAAATGTTTCCACCTCCTAGGATTCAGTCAAATATTATTTGGATACAAATTATTCCACCAAGTATTTCTCATAATGTGTTATATCAAAAAAATAATCAAAGTTAAAGTCATTTATTAACTATATTTGAATAAAATTTATATTTTTTTAATTTAAATATGATTCTCTATAATTAATATCATCTGTAAGAGTTTTTTTTAGAAATATCCTAAGGAAACTCTTTATCTTCAACTTCTAACATCACCTTTTCTTCAAATGTGACTTCTTTAAATTCTTGATCATTATATGAAGTAATGTAAAACTCATATAGATTTTTTATTTTGGTAAAAAATGAGTGATATTGTGATTCCAATAAAGATAAATCAATATATGTGATTTTAAAGAAAGGTTCAATCCATTGATTGATACATCCTCTAGATCTTGTTTTTGATCAGCTGCCTCTAGAATATTTTTTATAGGAGCGGGTTGGGGATAATAATTCAATACTACCTAAAACAATTCAATATCTTCTTGTAATTTAATATGTATATGTTCTTCTTTTGTTTCCTTCCCCACTTGTGGATAGAACACCAGAAGATAGCCATAAAACACAATTATTTCCCTAATCAAGGCTTCTAGAATTAGGTTCTCAAGGTACTCTTTAATTTCCTTTATGATATCTATAAACACATCCTATTTCCAAGATAACCTTAAATATAACCTCACATATCTATCAATTAAATAAACAATCTCATTAATGGTTGAGGGTGAGTCAAACCATTGATCGGTTTTTTATATTTTTTAATAAATTTTTAAAATAATAAAATATTTAAAAAATAATAATGAGTGAAAGACTGGTTTGGATCCACAAAAATGGTGAAAATTTTTGACACACCTATGATGGTGTAACACCCCAAGATTTTATATTATTTCCTTTGAAATAAGCTTTAAGTATTCAATAAATTTCTTTATGTGCACACCCAAGTCTATATGAACCATGATATAGTAAATCATTATAACCTAGCCGTTAATTTGGAAGGTATGGATATTAATAAAGAATTTATGAATAATATATATATATATATGTTTTAATTAGTGCAAATTTATTTATTAATTCATAATAAATAAGTACAAAATTTTCACTAATGTCACTTTATGCTTCAAAAATAGTTTTTCATAAAAAATGGTTTTTATCAAATTTTATGTATGTGAGTGTTATAATTAATTTATACCATTTTTATAAATTTTATTTGTGTAAATAAATATCATTTTTTAAATCTTAATTTCAATATTATCTTATGGTTAATTTTTAGGATTTTTCCTAAAAAAATTAATTTCTTAGTGAATAGAGAAAAATACCAATTTTTATAAAAACTGTCATTACTTTTCAAGTAATATTCTCATACTATTTTGAATTTTATCTTAAATTAATATAATTATCCTCTAATTATAAAAAATATAATTAATTACATAATAATAATATTTATAATTTATTTTTATATAAGTTTATTTATTTTCTTAAAACACATTTTTGTAAAATCTATTTTTCTGAACGAAATGTTTTTTTATCTTAATAAATTAAATTAATATATAATAATAAATTTTTTTAAAGAAATTTATGGATTATATATTAAATATAATATTTTAACATTTATTTTATGGTTTTTATATAGAAGGTAATGAAATTAAATTAAGTTTTATACTTAAAAATTCATTTTTCTAAAACATGTTTTTATTGTAGGTTGCATGCTTATTTAAAATTATATTATGTCACTTACATAAATTTAATATTTTAAAATTTATTAATATTTTTTATTATAATAATTAATATAATCTAATATATTCAACTTAATTTTTCATCATAGTGAATAGTAAAAATAGTAAAATTTTGTTATCACGGATAAGGATAAAATGGGTTTATCATGGGATTAAACCAAGTGATAAGGTTAGGATTTCCACCCATTACTATTAAATTATTATTATTTTTTATGATATTTTAACCTTATATTATCATAACTTCAAATATTTTTCCATTTGGATCCACTTTCCCATGAAAGGGACCTTATATCATTGAAATATTTATTGAAATTCTGTGTGTGTCCCTCCACTCACATATAAAATGATGCCTCTTCTCCTCCATTATTAACATAATTTGAGATTTATATCTTATAAATTTACTAATAAAAAACCTTCTTATAATCCTTACTTTAATCCTAGATCTTGTGGTCTTCTCCTAATACCAATCCTTCAAGGCATAAGTTGTACTCCAAAGGAGGTCTCTAAAAGAAGAGGTATAGATCTTAACTGGGCTCTTTAAATTTAATTTCTTCTTATAATTACTCTAAACATTTTGTATCCATTAAAAATTATTAATCCAATATCATAAATATACTTATATGTTATTATGGTTATGAAACAAACATTTACGACCATTTCACAATCAAATGGGAGAAGAAAGTATCATTTGTGCGTACATGTGGACCACCACCACCATGTTGCGATGCAATTAATTTCCCACCACCATCATTAATGTATTTTTATTATGATATATTAAATGTTTATATATGTTATTTATGTTATAATAATTATTCTTTAAGTGATAATTAATATTTACCTTTATTTCATTCCATCCATATAAAAATGGAAACATCACTCATGCGTACATACGGACTATCATCTCCACGTAGTGATGTTATTAATTTTCCATAATAACCTTATATAAATCATTATAATTATTTATATAATGTATATAAATTATATTTTTATCATTATTTACATAATATAAATGAAGGAAAAATTATCAAGGTGCATGGACTATAACCTTCAAACCAAAATATATATAAAAAATGAAGCAATTAACACCTAAAATGATGATGATAATGAAAATATTGTTAATGAATGAGTGAAAATATGTAATGAGTAAACCATGTATGGTACTATTTTAGGTTCTGAGCATAGTGGAAGTGTGTGATGGTTGTGTACCCAACCTTGCAAATTTCCATGATCAATGATTAATCTGGGATAAATATGATGATAAACGCCAGTATCTACATAATTGAATCAAAGATAAAAGATAAAGGAGAGAACTCGGAACCAAGAATATAGGATCGATATATTTTGTTTATGATTAATTTAATTTAATTAAATAATTAACTCCAAGGTGATTCTTTCTTCATTGATGTGTTTGACAACGAGTCTGAGTTGTGCCTTCATTGTGATTTAGAATCCAAGTATAGGATTCCTCTAGAGGTGATCCACATGTGCTCCATGTATCTTTAGACATCGTTGAAGGAGTCTATGGGTTCTAGAGTGGAACATCCTTTCGCTTGCAATGCTCACCTTTGATCACCTTGATAATCGCTTCCAAATCGTTCACCTAGATCCGGTGGAGGATGATCTCTCTCATTCTTGAGAGCATTCTTGGATAAGGAAGAGTTCTCTAGGATCGAGAACTTTTTTCTAAGGATGTTGTGCACATAAAAATTGGTTAGCCAGTGGAATGACCCCTTGGATAATTAGAGAATAATAACATAATAGAGAATTTAATTCACCAGGTAATAATAAATAATTATCATAAGTTTCTTTACTTATTTTATTATTCCATGTGAAACCCCATGTCAAAGAATAATAGTAATGTTGTTTTTCCATGCCATGTGATTAACTTGCACGTTATATTTAAATATTATTTAATCAAATAATATTTAATATTATTTCTCAGTGGACCCATAACTTGTTCTGCCTAACCTCATCTATATTTACCAGGCCTTGAATAATGACTATTTATTTATTAAATAAATATAACTGAATTATTCACTGATAAATAAATATTTTTTTTGCAATATATTCTCTCTAATAACATGTAATGAAATAAATTTGATCAGAAATACTTGAATAATTTTTAAACCAAAACCGAGAATAATATTTATTCAACTTGTAAAATAATAAATTATTTAACTGAGATATTGGCTACACTTAGTGTGTGACCCTCTAGGCCTCTTTCTCATTAGAATTAGGTGAACTTACCTAAAGTCAAATATTACTATCTAGAAACAGATCAAGGAACCCAAGATAAAGTAGTTTATGTCGTAACAACATGTCACCTCATATGAATGATTCTCATTTAATATAATCCATTTTCTTGATATCTCTAATCAAGAGGGTTGTATGCAAGTGCAATCAACCCATGTGATCGATTTCTCATTATTTGATTTCCCGGAAATGAAATTTCCAAGAGAACACCATGGTTATGGATTTAGTTAGGCTATATCATTTTCATCAAAGGACCTAAGATATCTACTTCTGTAGAAGTGAAAAAACCTTTCTCGCATTATTCATTAATGCAGTATTACTCATGATGCACCCAACATATCCCACCTCGCCGTGAATATCTTTCGTCGTAGTTTTATTCAATACATCTAAGTGAATGAGTCATAATAACCATTACTAATAATCTTAAAGTCTAAGGACCAATAAACATGTCCACATATAGGAACATACAATGACACTTATGAATGTGGATTTCCTACTGGCGGGTCTTGTTCTCATAATATCCTCCTGGATATTACCAAGGACATACACCATGAGAAGGTACCTCAAAGTTTCATGAGTCTCCACCCCTAATATCATGTATCATTTGTGTCCCTTAAAATGAAATCATCCATCCATAGAACATATATTCAAGAATAGTGTTTTGGTACTTCCGATTTATCATCGTACTAGGGATATGCTATGACCTTTTAGTGAAATATATATTATTAGAACATTATCACATACTATGTCATGAAAAATCATAATCATGTTGTGATAAGGATTTTATTAATATTCAACCAATGAATACAGCTTTATCATAAAGTATAAATAAGTTGGTTTCTAGGGCACCAACTCCAATAGACTCCCACTTTCACTAGAGCCAACTGTTAACAACCTTCAGTCTGCTAGCTCTCAATTATATTCATTATTCTATTGAGATAGGCCTTTAGTCAATGGGTCCTCCACATTCTATTATATAGATACTCTGCTCACTAAAACGTCACCCCTTTGATATAAATCCCTCAAGAGGTGATACTTTCGGAGTATGTGATTTGTCTGTTAATGTGACCTTGTCTCCTTTTCAAGAGCCACCGTTGCAATATTATCACAATACAATGTAATGGGATCCTTACTGCTAGGTACCACATCAATCTCCTGGACAAAATTCTGAATCTAGATGGATTCCTTGGATTCATTAGAAGTTGTTTTATATTCAGAATCCATTGTAGAATCAGCGACAAATAGCTTCTTTAAACTATTCCTGCTCACAGCTCCTCCATTGAGACAGAAAACATATCATGATTGTGACTTCAGATCATTTTGATCTTTCTGAAAACCAGCATCAGCATACCCTTTGATAACAAGCTCCTCATCTCCTCCATACACTGGGAACATATCCTTATTTATTCTTAGATACTTAAGTATATTCTTGACAGTAGTACAATGATATTCTCATGGATCTTCTTGATATCTTCCTACCATGCTCAGTTCATAGTCAACATCAAGTCTCTTACATAACATGGAATACATGATAGATCATATTGTTGAAGCATATGGATTCTTAATCATCCTATCTTTCTCATATTGTGTTTGGGGAAACATTTTCTTGGAAATATGTATACCATGCAACACTAGAACCAATCCCCACTTGAATTGTTCCATACTAAATCTCTTTAGTATCTGGTCAATGTATGTACTTTGACTTAGTCCAATAAGCCTCTTGGATCTATCACGAATGATCTTGATCCCTAGAATGTAGGTTGATTCCCCTAAGTCCTTAATACAGAAGCACTTATTCAATGAGTCCTTGACTGACTTCAAGACTGGTATGTTATTTCCAATAAGCAATATGTCTTCAACATACTCTACTAGGATAACAACCTCATTTCCATTAAACTGCCTATAAATACATGTCTCACATTCATTATTAAAGAAACCAAATTCTCTTATGGCTTCATGAAATTGAATGTTCCATGACCTGAATGATTTATTTAATCCATAAATGGATATCTGGAACTTGCATACCCTTTTAGAATCACCAGGTGTCACAAACCCTTATGGTTGTGTCATGTAGACATCTTCCTAAAGGTTCTCATTAATGAATGTAGTTTTGACATCCATCTTTCAAATCTCAAAGTCATAGAAATTTGTTATGGAAAGTATGATTATTATGGATTTAAACATGGAAACTGGTGAAAATCTTTCATCATAGTCAGTTCCTTGACATTGTTTAAAAACTTTAGCCACTATCCTTGCTTTATAGATACTAATTTGACCTTCCATATCTAGTTTCATCTTGAATACCCAATTACACTCAATAGTCTTTACATCAATTGGTGCATCGACCAGAACCTAGACTCAGTTCTGATACATGGATTCCATCTTAGAATTCATAGATTCTATCCATCTTGTATCTTCTGAGCTCTCTACTACTTCCTTGAAGGATAGAGGTTCAAAATTTTCCAACAATAATGAGTCTCCATACTCAGTGACAAGGAAACCATATCTCTTGGGTTCCCTTACCTCTCTTGTAATCCTACGCAGTACTTGTCTTTCAAGAACTACCTCTTCATAGGGACCTATGGAACTTGTTCCTGTACCAAATCCTATGTATCTTGAGCATCAACTTCATTGAAATCAATCTTTCTCCCACTATCCTTTTTCAGGATGTGTTCCCTCTCAATAAATATGACATGTCTGGAAATAATCACTTTCTTGTTTGAGGGGTTGTGTAGGTAGTATCACTTTGTTTCCTTTGGATACCCTGTAAAGATATACTTCCTGCCATGAGGTGCTAGTTTTTTTCCTGATAAATTCTTAAGAAATTCCTTGCATCCCCATACACGTGTATGTGACAAAGTGGGTTTCTTTCCACTCTATAGCTCAAAGGGAATCACATTTGTCACCTTAGATGGTACTTGGTTTAATGTGTATTCATCAGTTTGAAATACATATCACCAAAATGATAATGGAAGATCTACATGACTCATCATTAACCTTACCATGTCCCACAAGGTACAGTTCCTCCTTTCACTAACACCATTCCAATATAGTGTATAAGGTGGTGTGAGTTGAGATAGAATACCAAACTCCCATAAAAGTTTGATGAACTCTTGTTTAAGATATTCTCGTCCTCAATCTGATCAAAGCTTAATTATATTATTACCAAGATTATTATCCACTTCATTCTTGAACTCCTTGAATTTCTCAAAGGACTCATACTTATACCTCATTAAGTAGACATATCCATATCTACTCAAGTCATCAGTAAAAGTAATGAAGTGAGAATATTAACCTCTAGCTTCTACTAGAAATGGTCCACACACATTAGTGTGTACCAATCCTAGAATATCTGTGGATCTTTCACCCTTTCCACAAAATGGTGGTTTGGTCATTTTCCCTTGTAAATAAGTATGACATCTATCAAGTGGTTTTACCTCAGAAGAGTCTAAATAACCATCTTGATAGATCTCTATCAGGCGTTTCTCGTTTACATGACCAAGGCGGTGATTCCACAACTGGGTGTTTTATGAGTCATGTGAACTTGGTTAGTTATCAATTTTCAACACTTGGTTCTCATAATTTAATACATATACATCGTTATTTAAATGTTCCATACCATAACATATGTTTTCATTATAAAAGTGACAACATTTATTTCTAAACTTGAAAATAAATCCATTTGTATCTAAACTCGATATATAAATTGTGTTCCTAGTGAAACTAGGTGCATAATAACATCCATGTAAAACCAAAATCATTCCCATTGGCAATGTGAGAAGGTATTCACCAATGGAAAGACTAGCCAGCCTTGCACCATTAGCATCTTACAGATCTACCTCTCCTCTGGAAATTTTCTGGAATATACTTGGTTACTACATTTAAATACATATGTGAGCCCCACAATCTATATCTAATACCCAATATGTATAAATGGAAATATTTCACTTGACAAAGAATGCACCTTTGGATTCCCCTTACCTCTGGGTTCAGTTTCTTTTCCTATGGCCTGACTTGCCACATGCAAAGCATACTACCTCCTTTTCCTTGCCCTACCTCTGTATCATCTTCTTCTTGGTCAGACAGTGCTTAGAAGCTTTAGATTATTTATAAATATTCATCCCCTTTACCTTTTCCATCCTCTTCCTATTCACTATAAGGAATGTCGGTTTTTCATGCCCCGTGTCCTTATCCACTCAAAAAAATTAGAGTAAGAATCTCTAATAGAGTCTTCTCAATATTAATCATATTATAATTCATAATAAAACTAGAGAAGGTCTTGGGAAGTGATGATAGTATGATATCTGTATGTAACTCATCTAGGAATTTAATCCCTAAGATGTACAGGTGCTCAATGTATCCAATAATCTTGACTACATGTGGTCCAGCTTGTGTAGACTCTACAAGATTAGTAGTGAACAATGCATTGGAGATCTCATACCTCTCATGTCTTCCCTTCTCTTGATAGAGATCCTAAAGGTGATACATCATGCTATAAGCATCCATTTCCTCGTGTTGTTTCAAGAGATCATTGGTTATGGATTATAGAATGAGGAATTGAACATCTGTAGTGTCATTTATATACTTCTCGTACATAGAGAGTTCCTTATCACTCACCACATTTCTAGGTGCAACAGTTAAAGGCCCTTCCATAACATAAATTTTTCTCTCGTGGTGAAGGATAACCTGAAGGAACCTTTCCCACTCCTAGAAATTAGTACCAGTGAGAAGGTCTTCATTATTGATTATGGATCGTAATGATATGTTTGATTTAATTTTTGATTTTGTTTCAAAAAATAATAAAAAAAAAACTTTTAGTACTTTATCTTGATAAATAAAGACAAATAAATAAATTAATATCTATTAGTTTCCTACTATTTTGTTAAAACCCAATATCCCTCGGCATTGGATTAAGAATATAATTTTTCTTGAACATTATAGAAACAAGGATCTATATTTCTCTTCACATTAACACAAATATGGTTGGACAAGAAACTTTAAAGGTTTTAGGTAGGAATTCCAAATTCTAACTTCATTAATTCACATCTCCTTGATCTATTGAGTGGACTCCTCAATCCTGAAATCCTTAATTTTGTATTTCCTCAACCTTTTCCTATCAGTTGCATAAACTCCTTATAGAGCAGTCAACCCTTGATGTGAACTAAGTTAATTCAACCCAAAAGATCATATTATAATTCCCTGATAACTGAAATCACCCCAAATAGGGTTGGTCAAGCACTTTGAACTATGGTTTGATTCCAACCGAAGTAATGGAAGGCAATACCGAATTAATATTTAATTGAGGGATTTTATCCTTTATTCCTAAATCTCCACTTATTATCTTTTCAAATGATTTTTAATAATAAGTGGGATATACTTAAGTGATTAACCATGTGTAGATAATATTTATGCATAGGCCATTTTGTTTTTAGTTTCATCTTGTATGCTTGTTATTTCACTAATTATGTGATAATGTCAAATATCCTTAATGAATAACTATACAACTGGAAAAAAAATAAAGGGTATGATCATGAGATTTACTATTGGTTAGTTTATCTAGTGGTTGATAAACTAACTTTGACCTAGGGGAGAAACACCTTGAACAGTTTAAGGTTCGTGTTTACAGCTTTCCACCTTCCCACCTTTGTATCTCCTTAGATTTGTTTCGCCTCGGCTCCTAACTTGAACTGCCTCTACTAGATTGGAAGCTCCATCCATTACATATTATTTTAACTCACACACAGATGAGGAGTAAAATGGGGTTTACATAAAAGAAACCATGGGTATGCAAGCCCTAAATATTAATAAGGATAAGGCATTCAGGCCAAGAATTTAAATTTAAAAAATAAATTAAAAGGGAACCAATCACATAAAAAGGTCTGGTCAAGCTCATGATCATCCACATACATGTAACGAATTATTCATTTAATAAAACTATCATTCAATTATTTAATCGTTCTTATTAAGATAAATTATGATTGAATCGATTAATCATTATCTTTAATTAATCAATCCTTTTTTTCTTAATCCTTTTCAGAATTTCCTTGAGATTCTCATCCATAACCCTATACATAACTTATACCTTGGAGGAAACTTGGTGAGTACCCATCCAAAACTTCCCAACATGTATTATACTTGTATACACTTTATTCTTTGTGACATGTAGCATGCACGCAGAATTATAATTGTAATACAACTCATACATGGTGTGCAGATCTTTGAACATTTTGCATATGTTAATTAAACATATATATATATATATCAAACACCTATCACATTTTGTGTCCCAGATTTACACCCACATGAAGGTACATGTCTCAAGGGTTACATAATATAATAATAAATTTTTAAATCTGTGTAATCTGGAAAAAGTATACGGCGTGTAGATCTGACTACACAGCTTGTACCCTCCTCACCATCCATCTGAAGTACATGCCTGGGAAAATGGATTGTAAGGTGTAATTAATAAATCATCAGAGTACATAGTGTGTCTAGTGGGACACACGCTATGTCTACTTTGTGTTACATGGTCACCAGTCAGGAAATCCATGTATGGAATACACGAATTGACCTTTACCTGAAGGGACTACACATCATGTGCAGTAGGCCACACGGCATGTAGTCCCACTGACCATGCACCAGTATATCATGTTCAACATGTGGTATAATAATTAAATACACCACATCTCATTAATGAAAATGGCTTGAGTAATTACCGAATTACTCCTGATTTGTTGAACACAACTACATGGTGTGTGATCTAGATTACACGGCATGTATAGAAGATTACATAGAGTGTAATTATGAATAGATAACATGTATTGCCATGTTACCCAAACAAAATTGTTAGAGCCTCCTGATGAGATCCTCAATATAATTTTAATCCAAAAATTATTGATTTCTATTAGATTTTCAAGAAACAAAAGATGAAGAATATATCTTGAAATTAAAATTACAAGAATGATTAAACATGAATTGAAAAACTAAATTATTAAAGTGTAAATCATCAATGAATTATTTAAATAATTATAAATGAAAGTATGACCACTCTAATAACACTTGTAGTTTTTGGGAATAGCGGAAGCGCATGATGGGCGTGTACCCAAATTTTCAAATTTCCATGACCGATGATTAATTCAGGATCAATACGATAATAAACACCAGTATCCATGGAATTGAATCAAAGATAAATGAAAAATGAGAGAACCCAGAACCGAGAAGAGAGGATTGTCATATTTTTTTATAATTAATTTAATTTAATTAAATAATTACCTCTAAGGTGATTATTTATTAGTTAATGTGTTCGACCATGAGTCTGAGGTGCGGCTTCATTAAAATGTTGAATCCAAGGATATGATTCCTCTAGCAGTGATCCACATGTTCTCTACATATCTCTGAATGTCACTGAAGGAGTCTCTGGGTGATATTGTAGATGATCCCTTCGCTTGTGATGTTTTTCTTTGATCACCTTGAGAATTTCTTCCAAATAATTATCCTAGATCTGGTGGAGGAGGATATCTCTTTTTCTTGAGAGAGTTCTTGGAGAGGGAAGAGTTCTCTAGGATTGAGATATTTTCTCCAATGATTTTGTGCACACAACCATTGGTTATCCAATGGAATGACCCCTTGGATAATTAGATAATAATAACATAACAGGAAATTTAATTTACCAGGTAATAATAAATAATTAGCACAAGTTTCGTTACTTATTTTATTATTCCATATGAAACCCTATATCCAATAATAATAGAAATGCTATTATTTCCCTGACATGAGCTTAACTTTCACATTATATTTAAATATTATTTAACTAAATAATATTTAATATTATTTCTCACTAGACCCATAACTTGGTCTTAATAGCCTCCTTAATATTTATTGTGCCTTGAATAATGAATATTTATTTATTAAATAAATATAACTGCATTATTCACCGATAAATAAATATTCCATTCATAGTATATTCTCTTGAACAACTAGCGATGAAATAAATGTGATCAGGCATTCTTGAATAATTATTAAATCACGATTGGGAATAATATTTATTCAACATGTTTTATAATAAATTATTTAACTGAGATACTCGATACACTTAGTGTGTGACCCTCTAGGCCTATTTCTCATTGGTATTAGGCAGGCTTTCCTAAAGTCCAAGATTATTGTCTAGAAATGGGTCAAGGAACCTAAGAGAAAGAAGTTGATGTTGCAATGACATGTCACCTCATACAAATTCTTATCATGTAATATAATCCTTTTATCCCGATATCTTCAATCAAGAGTGTTTCATGAAAGTGCCATTAACCCCTGATCATAATTTCTCATTATTTGACTTACCAAAATTGAAATTGCCTGGAGAACATCATGGCCATGGATTTAGTTAGGCTATATCATTTCCATCAAAAGTCTTGAGATATCTACTTCCATAGAAGTGACAAATCCTTTCTCATGTTATTCATTAATGCAGTATTACATGTGATGCACCCAACATATACTACCTTTCCAAAAACATCTATCATCACGGTTTTTTTTCAATAAATCTAAGTGCACAAGTCATAATACCTATTAATAATAATCTCAAATTCTAAGGACCAATACACATGTTCGTAGATAGGAACATCCAATGACACTTATGAATGTGGATTTCCAACTGGCGGGTCTTCTTCTCATAATATCCTATTGGATATTACTAAGAGAGAACACCATGATAATGTGACTCAAAGTTTCATTAGTCCTCACCCCTAATAGCTTGTATCATTTTTGTACCTTCTAATGATATCATTCGACCATAGAGCATATATTCAAGAATAGTGTCATGGCACTTTTAGGTTCTCATCATAGCAGGGGTTTGCTGTGACCTTTTAGTGGGATATCTATTCTTAAGAAATTATCACATATTATGTCATGCATAATAATAGTCATGATGTTATAATGAGTTTATTAATATTAAACCAACGAATACATGTTTATCATAATGTACAAATAAGTTGGTTTCTAGGGCACCAAATCCAACAGACTCCCACTTGCACTAGAGCCAACTGATAACAACCTTCAGTCTTCTATCTCTCGCATGATATTCATGACTCTACTGAGATAAGCCTTTAGTAAAGGGTTCCACCATGTTCTCCTCCATGGACACTCTTCTCACTGAAACTTCACCCCTTTGATAGAAATCCCTCAAGAGGTGATACTTTTGGAGTATGTACTTTGTCCGTTGATGTGACCTTGGCTCCTTTTCAAGATCCACTGCTATAGTATTATCACAATAAAAATGTAATGGGGTCCTTAATAATAGGTACCAAATCAAGCTCCAAGACAAAGTTTCAAATCCAGACGGCTTCCTTGGATACATCAGAAGTCATTGTATATTCAGACTCTATTGTAGAATCAGTGATAACTGGCTACTTTGAACACTTCTAGCTCACAACTCCTCCATTGAGACAGAAAATATATCATGATTGGGACTTCAGATCATTCATATCTATTTGAAAACTAGAATCATCATACCCACTGATGACAGGATCCTCATCTCCTCTATACACTAGGAACATATCCTTAGTTCTTCTCAGATACTTAAGGATAGTCTTGAAAGCATTCCAATGTTGTTCTCCTGGATCTTCTTGATATATTCCTACCATGATCAGTGCATAGGAAACATCAAGTCTATTACATAACATGGAATACATGATAGATCTTATCGTTGAATCATACATAATCTTACTCATCCTATCTTTCTCACGTTGTGTCTGGGGACACATTTTCTTGTAAATATGTATACCATGTGACACTAGAACCAATATCCTCTTGGATTGTTCCATACTATATCCCTTTAGTATTTGGTCAATTTATGTACTCTAACTTAGTCCATGCAGCCTCTTGGATATATCACGAATGATCTTGATCCCTATAATGCAGGTTGCTTTGCCTAAGTCCTTCATGGAGAATCACTTGTTCAACTAGTCCTTCACTGACTGTAAGATTAGTATGTCATTTCCAATAAGTAATATTTTGTCAACATACACTACTTGGATAAAAACCAAATCCCCCTTAAACCACTTGTAAACACATGGCTCACATTCATTCTTAATGAAACCAAATTATCTTATGGCTTCATCGAATCAAATGTTCCATGACCTGGATGCTTTATTTAATCCATAAATGCATCTCTTCAACTTGCATACCCTTTTAGCATCACCTAGTTTCACAAACCCTTTTGGTTGTGTCATATAGACATCTTCATGAAGGTTCCCATTAAGCAATGCAGTTTTGAAATCCATCTTCCAAATCTCGTATTCATGGAAAGATGTTATGGCAAGTATGATTCTTTTGGATTTAAACATGAAAACTAGTGAAAAGGTTTCATCATAGTCAATTACTTGACACTGTTTAAAACCTTTAGACACTAGCCTTACTTTATAGGTATTAACTTGACCTTCCATGTCTAGTTTCTTCTTAAATACCCATTTAAACCCAATAGACATTATATTAATTGGAGCATCAACCAAAACCCATTCTTGGTTCTGATACATGGAATCCATATAATAATTCATAGAATCTATCCATCTTGCAGCTTCTGATCTCTCTACTGCTTCCTTGTATGAGAGAGGTTCATCATTGTCCATCAATAATGAGTCACCATCCTCTGTGACAAGGAGACCATATCTCTCTAGTTCCCTTACCTCGCTTGTACTCCTATGCAGTACTTGTGTTTGAGGAAAAACATCTTCTACGGGGACCTGTGTAACTTGTTCTTGTACCAATACTTGTGTATCTTGAGTAATAAATTCATCTAAATCAATATTTCTCCCACTATCCTTTTTGAGGATGTGATCCCTCTCAATAGATATGTCCTATATAGAAACAATCAATTTCTTGCCTAAGGGGTTGTATAGGTAGTATCCCTTCGTTTCCTTGGGATTCCCTATAAAGATACACTCTGTGCCCTGAGGTTCTAGTTTGTTTCCTAATAAAGCCTTAAAAAACACATTGCATCCCCAGACACGTGTATGCAACAAAGTGGGTTTCTTTCCATTCCATATCTCAAAGTGAATCCCATTTTCCACCTTATTTGGTACTTGGTTTAATGTGTATGTTGTAGTTTTCAATGCATATTCCCAAATAGATAATGGAAGATATGCATACCTCATCATCAACCTTATAATGTTCAATAAGGTACAGTTCCTCCTTTCACAAACACCATTCCACTATGGTGTATAAGGTTGAGTGAGTTGAGATATAATCCCAGACTCCTGTAAAAGTTCAATGAACTCTTGGTTAAGATATTCTCCTCCTTGGTCTGATAGAAGCTTCTTTATCTTCTTACAAAAATGATTCTATACATCATTCTTTAACTCCTTGAATTTCTCAAAGGACTCATAATTATACCTCATTAAGTATACATAGCCATATCTACTCAAGTCGTCAGTAAAATTAATGAAGTAAGAATATCCACCTATAGATTCTACTAAAAATTATCCACACACATCATTGTTTACCAATCCTAGAAGCTTTGTATCCCTTTCACCCTTTCTAACAAATGGTGGTTTGGTCATTTTCCCTTTTAAACAAGCGTGACATCTATCTAGTGGTTTTATCATGGAAGATTCTAAATAACCATCTTAATGGTGCTTTGTCAGGTGCTTCTTGTTTACATAACCAAGGTGGTGATGCCACAACTGGGTGTTGTATGATTCATGTGAACTTGGTTCGTTATCAATTTCCAACACTTGGTTCTCATAATTTAATACATACAGACAATTATTTAAATGTGTCATACCATAACATATGTTGTCCTTATAAAAGTAATAACATTTATTTCCAAACTTGAAAATAAATCCATATGTATCTAAACTTGTTATAGAAATTATATTCTTGGTATAAAAAGGTACATAATAACATCCATGTAAAATAAAAATCATTATCATCAATAATGTGAGGTGGTAGTCACCAATGCCAAGAGCAGCCAACCTCGTACTATTCACAGCTCGTAGATCCACCTATCCTCTGGCAATTTTTCAGAATCTAATTGGTTCCTAAATTTGAATATAGATGTGATCCCCAAAAGTTGTATCTAATACCCAATGTTTATAAATGGAAATATTGCAATCAATAACGAACGCACCTTTGGATTCCCCTTGCCTCTGGGTGTAGTTACTCTTCCAGTGGCCTGACTTTCCACATGCAAAGAAAATTGTATCTTTTTCCTTGCCCTACCTCTATATCTTCTTCTTCTTGGTCAGATGGTGATCAGAGGCTTTAGATTATTTATAAATATTATCCCCCTTTTCCTTGTCCTTCTTCTTCCTATTCACCATAATAATTGTGGGATTTTCACACCCCATGTCCATATCCACTTGATGAATTAGGGTAAGAAGCTCTGATAGACTCTTCTTGTTATTGCTCATATTATAATTCACAATAAAACTAGAGAATGTCTTGGGAACTGATGATAGTATGATATCTGTACGAAACTCATCTGGTAATTTAATCCCTAAGATATCCAAATGCTCAATGTAGCCAATAAGCTTGACTACATGTGGTCCAGCTAGTGTAGACTCTCCAAGCTTAAAAAGTGAACAAAGAATTAGAGATCTCATACCTCTCCTGTCCCTCCTTCTCTTGATAGATATCTCGAAGGTGAGACATCATGTTATAAGCATCCATTTCCTCATGTTGCTTCAAGATCTCATTGGTCATGGATGATAGCATGAGTCACTAAACATTCATAGTTTCATTTAGATGTTTCTCATATATAGAGAGTTCCTCATCACTCACCTCATTTTTAGGTGCAACTAGTAAAGGCTCTTCCATCACATAAATGTTTCTCTCATGGCGAAGGATAACCCGAAGGCGCCTTTGCCACTCATGGAAATTAGTGCTGGTGAGAAGGTTTTTCTTCTCGAGTATGGGTCACAATGATATGTTTGATGAAATTTTTGATTTTTTTTCTATAAATAATATTAATAGAGTTTTAGTACTTTATCTTGATAAATATAGAAAAATAAATTAATTAATATCTATTAGTCTCCAACTATTTTGTTGAAACCCAATATCCCTCACCATTGGATTCAGAATATCCTGTTTCTTGGACATTCTAGTGGTAAGGATCCATATTTCTCTTTGAATTACCCCAACTAGGGTTGGCCAATAAACATGAAAGGTTTTAGTTAGGCATTACAAATTCCAAATTCATTAATTTATAGCTCCTTGATCTGTTGAGTGGACTCCCCAATCCTGAAATCCTTAATTTTGGATATACTCAACCTTTGCCTCTCAGTTGCCCCAATTCCTAAGTTAAGTCAACCCAAAAACCTCAAAACCTTGATGTAAACTAAGTTAAGTCAACACAAAATCGTAAATTATAATTCCTCGATAATTGAAATCACCCCAACTAGGGTTGTTCAAGAAATTTGAACTATGGTTCGATTCTAACTGAAGTAATGGAAGGCTATACCAACTTAATATATAATTGAGAGATTTTATCCTTTAGGTATAAATTACCACTTATTATCTCTTCACATGATTTTTAATATTAATTAGGATATACTTAAGTGATTAACCATGTATAGATAATATTTACACATAATCAATTTTATTTTTAGTTCCATCTTGTATGCTTCTTAGTTCATTAATTATGTGATTTCATCAAATGTCCATAATGAATAACCATGCAACTGAAAGAAATAAATAAAGGGTATGATCATGAGATTTACTATTGGTTATTTTATCTAGTGGTTGATAAAATAACCCTGACCTAGGGGAGAAACACCTTGAACTATTTAAGGTTCGTGTTTATAGCTTTCCACATATCCACCTTTGTATCTCTTTGGATTGGTTTCGCCTCACCTCCTAACTTGAACCACCTCCACTATCTTGGGAGCTCTATCCATTACATATGATTTTAACTCGCAAATAGGTGAGGGGTAAAAGGGGATTTACATAAAATAAACCATGGGCACATAGTCCCTATATATTAATGAGGAGAAGGAATACAAACCAACAATTTCAATTTAATAAATAAATTAAAAGGGAACCAATCACATACAAAGGTCTGGTTGAGCTCATGATCATCCACATACATGTAACGAATTACACATTTAATTAAACTATTATTCAATTCTTTAATCCTTATTATTAAGATAAATTGCACTTGAATAAATTAATCATTATCTTTAATTAATCAATCCTTTTTATCTTAATCATTTTTCTAAATTTCCTTGAGATTCTCGTCCATAACTTTGTACATAACTTGTACCTTTGAGGAAACCGGTTAAATACATGTCTAAAACTACCCAGCATGTATTATACTTGTATACACTTTATTCGTTGTGACATGTATCATGCATGCAGAATTATAATTGTAATATAACTCATACATGATGTGAAGATATTTGGACATTATGCAAATGTTAATTAAACATATATATATATATATATATATATATATATATATATATATCAAACACATATAACTTGTTGTGTCCTAGCTTTATTCCCACATGAAGGTACATGTCTTAAGGGTAACATTATATAATAATAAATTTTTAAATCTATGTAATCTAGAAAACGTACATGGTGTGTAGATCCAATTACACGTTGTGTACCCTCCTCATTATCCATCTAAAGTACACACTTGGGGAAACGGTGTGTGAGGTGTACTTAAGAAATCTTCGGATTACACGACATGTCTAGTGGGGCACACGCGGTGTCGACTCTGCGTTACATGGTCACCAGCCTGGAAAGCCGTATGTGGGATACACGACTTGACCCTAACCTGAAGGGACTACACATCGTGTGCAGTGGGCCACACAACATGTAGTCCGGCTGACCATGTGTCAGTCTGTCCTGGTCAACATGTGGTGTAAGAATTAACTACACCACATGTCATTAATTCACACAGCTTGATTAATTGCTTAATTACTCTCGATGCGCTAAACAAAAATACATAGTGTGTGATCTGGATTACATGACGTGTATGGAAGATTACACGACATGTAATTATGAATACACGATGTGTACTATCATGTTACCTGGACATAATCATCGGAGCCTCCTGATGAGATCCTCAATGTAATTTTAATCCAAAAAAATTATTCATTTCTGTTAGATCTATGAGAAATTAAAGAAGAATAATAGATCTCGAAATTTAGATTACATGAATGATTAAACATGAATTGACAAACTAAATTATTAAAAAGTAAATCATCAAAAAATTATTCAAATAATTTTAAATGAAAATATGATTGCTTTGATACCACTTGTAGGTTCTAAATGCAGCAGAAGTACAAGATGGGTGTGTACCCAAATTTTCAAATTTCCATGATCGATGATTAATTTGGGATCAATATAATGATAAACACCAGTATCTATAGAATTGAATCAAAGATAAAAGACAAATGAGAGAACATGGATCCAAGAAGATAGAATCAACATATTTTGTTTATAATTAATTTAATTAAATTAAAGAATCACCTCCAAGGTGATTCTTTATTTTTTGATGTGTTCGACCATGGGTCTGAGGTGAGGCTTTATTACGATGTATAATCTAAGTATAGGATTCCTCTAGCGGTGATCCACATGTGCTCCACATATCTTTGGAAATCCCTGAAGGGGTCTATGGGTGCTAGCACAAAATATACTTTCTCTTGCGATGTCCACCTTTGATCACCTTGAGTATCACTTCCAAAACATTCTCCTAGATTTGGTGGAGGAGGATATCTCTCATTATTAAGAGCGTTCTTAGAGAGGGAAGATTTCTCTAGGCTAAAGAGCTTTTATCCAAGGATGTTGTGTGCACAACCATTGGTTAGCCGGTGGAATGACCCCTTGGCTAATTATAGAATAATAACATAATAAGTAATTTAATTCACCAGGTAATAATAAATAATTAGTGCAAGTATTATTACTTATATTATTATTCCATGTGAAACCCCATGTCAAATAATAATAGCAATTCTATTATTTCCATGACATGTGATTAACTTGCACATTATATTTAAATATTATTTAACCAAATAATATTTAATATTATTTCTCACTAGACCCATAACTTGGTCCACCTATACTCCTCAATATTTATCGAGCCTTGAATAATGATTTTTTAATTATTAAATAAATATAACCGCATTATTCTATGATAAATAAATATTATGCCCGCAATATATTCTCTCGAATAACTAGTGATGAAATAAATGTGATTAGTTATAATTGAATTATTATTAAACCACAACCAGGAATAATATTTATTCAACTTGTTAACTAATAACTTATTTTACTGAGATACTTATTACACTTAGTGTGTGATCCTCTAGGCTTATTTCTCGTTGTTATTAGGCGGGCTTGCCTGAAGTCTAAGATTATTGTCTAGAAATGGGTCGAGGCACCCAAGAGAAAGAATTTAATGTCTCAACGACATTTCACCTCATACGAACGCTTAACATGTAATATAATCCCTTTGTCCCAATATCTCCAATCAAGGGGGTTGCATGCAAGTGACATAAACTCATGTGCTCAATTTCTCATTCTTTGAATTCCCAGAATTAAACTTTCCTAGAGAAAACCATGGACATAGATTTAGTTAGGCTATATCATTTTCATCAAATGACCCTATGTATCTACTTCCATAGAAGTGAAAAAACATTTCTTGTAGTATTCATTAATTTAGAATTACTCGTGATGCACCAAACATATCCTACCTCTCTGCGAACATCTATCATCGTGGTTTTCTTCAATACATCTAAGTTTGTGAGTCATAATACCCATTAATAATAATCTTAAAGTCAAAGGAAAAATAAACACATCTGCAAATAGGAACATCCAATGACACTTATGAATGTGGATTCCTATTGGCATGTCTTTTTCTCATAATATCCTCCTAAATATTACTAAGGGCTCACACCAGGATAAGGTGCCTTAAAGTTTCATGAGTCCCCACCCCTGATAGCATGTATCATTCGTGTCCCTTCAAATGATATCATCAGGCCATAGAACATATATTCAAAAATAGTGTCATGGAACTTTTAGGTTCTCATTATAGTAGGGATCTGGTGTGACCTTTTAATGTGACAGCTATTCTTAGGACTTTATCACATACTATGTCACATATAAAAATAATCATGATGTGATAAGGAGCTTATTAATATTAAAAAAATGAATTAAGGTTTATCATAAAGTACAAAGAAGTTAGTTTCTAGGGCACCAACTCCAACAAAAATATGTTTTATTATGGTTCTATTATATAATTATAATAAAATTTTAATTTATTATAGATTAGGTTAGATCACTTATGAATAAAGATTGATTTGAGTTAAGGTATTTACGTTACAATCTCATTTTTTTACTAGGATTGTTTATGATTAAATTTTTTGATGATGAAATTATATGATAAATCTCTCAAAAACCTTATTTATTTTCTTCTAATATGTTTATTTATATAGATTTCATATTATCCTTTAATTTTACACTCTTTAAGCTCTCAAGAAACTGAAATAATGTTTTTATGGAAAACCAACTTTATTTCTCTCCACGGTCGGTAATATTTTCCTTCCATATCCATATTTTATTTAAAATATTTTCATAAATGTTTTTAATATTCTCAAAATATTCATTAAAGAAATTTTTACCCATGTTTTACATTATATAAAATTGTTTTCAAGGAAACTTCTAGTCATTTTTTGAATGAAGTACTTTTGAATTTTTATGAAAAATATGAAGGGAATTTATTTTTTTTAATATACACTGTGTGAAGGTATTTTCCCTTCTTCATGAATAATATTTTATTTAATGATTCCTTTAAAATTTTCCTTGGTTTTTTTTAAATAAATTTTTTTCCTTAATTTTTTTGAAATTTTAGGATTTCAAATAATTTATTTCAAAATGAAAAGGGAATGTTACATAAAAAATGTCCTAATGATCAGTTAAAGGTATTATCATCTAGGATAACATACTTTGATGATTATTATGACTAAATAGAGATATGATTCAATGTTACCATATTTATTCTTTCCCTTTATGTTTTATGGTTTTTATGATGAAATGTTTAGGAATCTCATATCCTTTCCATGGGTTATGATATGATGATATGATGAATGTTTTATGATATCATAAAACACATATATATGGTTTTTATTATGTGAAGGGTGGGCTAGGAATTATATGTCCCTCCAATGAATTGGGTAGAGAAGGATGTATCATGAAATAAAAGTATAGGAATAGTTATTGAACCAATTTTAATAAGGTAATTTCTTCAATTTGATATTCATAGGAGTGAACCTTGACTAATGAAATGATGGAATGGGGAGTGAACCCAATAAAATATGATAGTATTGGAGGTGATCCTTGACTAAGTAAATGGATTTATATACATAGGTTTATGTCAAAAACTTTTATCTTATTCTTGTGATATATTCTCAAAGATAATTATTGATTATTGATGATTTCAAAATCCTATTTCTTATGTATTTTGATTGATAAAACATTATTTCGTGATTCATGATTATGATAAATGAATTGGTGGGTATGATTTTATATTGTTAAGATCATGTTACCACATCCTTATGCTTATCTTATGCTCACTTATGATAATTGATTGATATATCTTATTTTTAACCATGGTGATTATATGAGATCACCATTTCTTATGTTTCCCTTCCCTAGGTTGTGGAGATAGGTCTTAAGTATGTTATGTATAATAAGGGTGCTAGTAAGGAATAAATTTATGGGAAATTATGTGGAGAATTTTTGTACTATATGTTTATGTATTCATGTTTCCAAAGACACTAACATGTATGGTTCTAGAGTGGTTCATATTGATATGTAATGAATTATTATTCTAATAATATGAGGTATTTATACATATGAAGTTTGGGTTACTATATTTGGTATCAGAGAAAGGTTTAGTAATTTTTGGATACTAAGATGTGTAAACTTTAGTGAGATCCCTTAGGATAATCCTAAGTATTAGAGAACATCCTAAGTTATGTAATGGAAAATATTGTAGTTTTCCTAAGAAAATACATCCTTTTCTGAATACTATAAGTGGGTGTGGTTTTGGCATAGATGCATCTAAGGGTGATAACCCTGGAAAGAGTTATTCAAGTATATCTCAACCATTATTTTAGTACATGGTGAATGAGACTTTACTATGCACCTAGTTTGACACTCTTAGGGGGTATTCTTAGTTAATTGACATTTTCTTTAAGATACATTATGAAGTATTTGAATAGATAATTACTATTTATGGCCTATGTTAAACCTAATGTGTCATATATTGAAAAGAATGTTTCATTATTTTGATATCCTATAAACTATTTTCATGATTATATGATTTCCCACTATGTTTATTATTACTCATACTATGATTTTTTATTTCAATCAATGGATAGATCTAGAATGAATTATGTTAACATTGAATGTGATGTAAAATAAAATGATTGTCTCCTTGAGAAACTAAATGTTATGGGAGATAGAATACAAAATATTATTGTTATTATTATTTAACTTTTTCAAGCCATGAATCATACTAAGTTTAGAAATGTGAAAAGGAATGAAAAAAAATATTGTTGATTCATTCATGAGGAAAAATATACCTTCTTTTAGTGGGTCCTCTGATCCATTAATTTCTAAGTAGTGGATCACTACCACTGAAAAGATATTTTTCATTCTTGAATGATCATAACATGAAAATGTTATCTTAGTTTTTTATCATTTTAAAGATTAATTAGATCAATGGTGTAGTCTTATCAAGAATATGAGGCAATGGGAAGAAATTAAATCTATGGAGTGGGATGATTTTAGGTTATTTTTAAAAAAAATAAATTCATTGTATTCATTTTATAAATATGAATAAGTAATTCCTTGATCTTAAGAATAAGGATGATGAATATGTTGGTACCTATGAAGAAAATTTTACAATACTTATGAGGTATGAATCTAGTATTATTATTAATATAGAAAGTAAGATTTATTAATTATTTAGTGTATTAAAACCAATTCTCTGAAGTTAATTATCTATAATAGAATAAAGTATCTATGGATTCAAAATTGAGTATGTGTCCCATAAATACCAGACTTGAAGAAGGAACAATTGTAAAAATATCATAGCTCATCGTTCTCTATTCATCCTAGAAGTATGTAGATTTATAGAGATCTGAAAGATTATTTCTAGTGGGATGATAGGAAGAGAGATGTTACAGAGTATGTATCTCAATGCTTGTTATGTTAGTAATTTAGGACTAAGAGATATAAGTCTAATGGGATGTTATATCTATTACCCATACCATAATGGAAATGGGAAAACAACAACATGGATTTTCTGGTTAGACTCCCCAAAATATCTAAAGTCCATAATGTTATTTGGGTTGTAATTTATCACCTTAAGAATTCATCACACTTCATTACTATTAGATAATATTTATCTATTGATTATATTTTTAGGATATACATTAAGGAAGTGGTAAGGTTTCATAGAGTAGCACATTCTATTATATTTAGTCAGGATATAAGGATTACATCAATGTTCTGGAGAAGTCTTCACCATGATCTAGATATAGAGTTGTGTTTCAATACTATATATCATCCTTAGATATGTGTTCAGTCTAAGATAACTATTCAAACCTAGGAGGATATGTTGAGATCCTATTGTCTAAATTTCAAATGTGGTTGGGATCAACTCCTTCCTCTATTTTAATTTTCTTACAAACAATATCTTTTACTCAATCATTCATAAGTATCCTCATGAATCCCTCTATATAAAGAAATTTATAACTCTGATAAGTTGGTATGAATTTGGAAAAATAAATATATTGGGACCTAATATAGTTATGTAAATAACATATAATGTTAGATCCGTTTATCATAATATCAATGTGTCTCAAATTTGATAGAAGAGTTCTGTTGACAATCGTCGATGAGATCTATAATTTGATTTTGGTGAGAAGGTATTCCTATGAATTTATCCATAGAATAAGTTTATGATATTTTTAAATAAAGGAAGTATGGGTCCTAGGTTTATTTTTCATTTAGATATTCTTGATCGAGTAGGTAATATATCTTATCACTTGGAACTCCCACCAAACCTCTCTTAAGTTCATGATGTTCTCAACGTATCTCTTATAAAGAAGCATATACTTAATCCTTCACATGTAGTAAATTCAGAGGTTGTCCCACTAGAGCATGATATTTCCTATCAAGTGAAACTATTATACATCACGGATCATAGATATAATGTTATACACAACAATATTACTCACCTGGTTAAAGTTCTTGGGAGGAAATTGAAATTCAAGGAAGTTGCATGGGAACCCGGGGATCTGATAAATCAAAAATATATTCATTATTTTGTATCAAACTGATTATATTTTTAGGGATTAATTCATTTTAATGGGGAATAATGTAACACCCCAAGATTATATATGTATTTACTTTTAAATAAGTTTGAAGTATTTGATAGCATACCTTACACCCATCCCCTAGTCTATATGAACCGTGATATAATAAATTGTTATAACTTAGAAATTAAATTGGAATGTGTGAATAGTAATGAATACTTTATGAAAAAATATATAATTTTTTTTATTTAGTTAAAATTTATTTACTAATAAATAATAAATAATTACCTCATTTTCAGTAATTTCATTTTAGGATTTAAATATATATTTTCTTTAAAAATAGTTTTTATTGCATTTTTTCACAAAAACATTATTATAGTTTTATACCAATTTTAGAAATTTTATTTGATTAAATTAATATTATTTTTTAAATTACTATATCAATATTATCTTAGGGTATATTTTTATGATTTTTCAAAAAAGATTTATTTTTCAGCAAATAGTGAAAAATAATGATTTTTGTAAATACTATCATTTATTTTCAAGTAAAATTCACATTATTTTATGAATTTTATCTTAAAGTACCATAATTATACATTAAATATAAATAATCTAATTAATCACATAATAATCATTATTATACTTTATTTTATTATAAGTTTATTTTTGGTTTTAACAATACTTTTTTCTAAAAAGTATTTTTATACATACAATGTGTTTTTATATTAATAAATTATTTTAATATCTATTTAAAAATGTTTTTAATTAAATTTATAGATTATATATTCAGTATAAAATTTTAAAATTCATTTTAAGGTTTTTACAAGGAAATCAATTGAATTAAATTATATTTTATTCATAAAAAATATTTTTTCTAAAACAGGTTTTTGTTGCAAGATTCATGCTTATTTAAAAGTAAATTATGCCAATTATAGAAATTGAATTTGGTAAAATATATTACATGTTTTTAATCAACATAATTAATATAATATAATATGTTTCATTTAATTTTTTGTCATAGTGAATAGTAAAAAACATTATCATGGCTAAGGTTAAAATGGGATTATCGAGGGTTAAACCAATATATAAGGGTAGGATTTCCACCCACACCAATATAGTTATTATTTTTTGAATATATTAAAACCTTATCTTATAATAAATTCTAATACATGTCCATTTGCATACACATTCTGTAACACCCCAAGCTTCCACGATACACTTCTCTTTGAATAATATAGTAGCGTGTGCTGTACGCAACTTCGAGTTCTAACACACACCACAACCAATCAAAGTAACCGTTATGAATAGTAATAACTAATTTTTGAAATTTTATAAATTTTATCTTTCCAAATGGACTTCGTTTTTGGTTTCGGAATATCGAAATTAGCCTATGTTGAATTTTTGGTATTTTTCTGAGAACTTCCAATTTGCTTTGAATAGTGAAAATTACTTAAAAACAACTTTTTTAATCAAAATAATTAATAGTGATAAATTATACTATTGAGTGGTTTTAAAGTATAATTAGAATATATTTTTACCATTTTTTCCAATTGTGGTCATTAGAATTAATTTTACTTTGAAATTGGACATAAACAATTGTCAATCTTTTGATATATATTGTTTCTTAAAAACACACTATTTGTTGTGACAGCGGGAATTAATTATAAAATTAATTAATGCAAATTATATGTTTGTAATTTTTTAAAATAGACATCATTTTTGAATTTGGAATATCAATTATAGCTTATGGTGAAATTTTGGCATTTTTCTGAAAAACTTCAATTTTTGATGAATAGTGAAACCACTAAGTGGTAGTTAAATAACTGATTTTTCATTTAAATGAAATATTACCACTTCTGTGATTTGATTTTCAAAAATCCAACATAAATGGTTGTCATTAGGAAGTAAAATGTGGTTCAATGGGATGAAAATAATTTTTTGGTGAATAGTAACTTTTAAGTTTAATTAATCGCGATTAAAGGTAATTAGTGAAATTTAAGGTAAAAATGGTATTATAAAAATATGAAATGACCTTTACACTTGTCCTAACCTTATTGGATGTGTCATGTCTGACCAAGAAAATCCATGGGTCAACTTGGGGACCCCATGGATCCACTTTGGTAGGAAAATGACATAAATAACTTTTTATTTAATGTTAAAATAAAAATGTCACAAACAAGAGTTGTTTTACTAAAACAATTTTTAAATGGGGTTATACAAGTCATATTTTTTACTATAAATATTCATTAGAAATATAAAAATATTTCCTACATAATGATATTTTTTTTATAATTTTTAGACATTAAATAAATTAAATTATTTATGACACCATGATGATGCAGCGATTACCTCATTAATTAACAATTTTAATAAAATGGAAGGATAATGTAAAATCTAAGCATTAAACTTGTCCAAAGCCTATTGGGTGAGAATATTTAGAACCCTTATCACCTTATACTCGAATTATATAAGTGTGGGACCTTTATAATCCGAAAATCATTGTATAATAAAGTAACATTTTATTACTTTCCAAGAGTGCCCCTCCTCTCCACTTATAAAAGGCCCCCACCACTACCACATTACTCACACTTTCAAAGCCTTTTGGCTCGGCCAAACTCTACCCAAATACTCTCCCAACTTCCCTACCATACTCCTAGAAGCCTCACTTTGGTCATAATTCTTCCCAAGGAATCCTTTGGCTCAAATCAAAAGAGTTGCCCGATTTTAAGGTAATGTCTTCTCTTATGTTATTTTGTTTTATTTTTCTTATCCAACCCCCTAAACTCTTTTTATTAATTTATTTTGTAACAACACCAGTATCCTCAATATACTAGTATGTTTTTATAAGAATTATTCGAGCTACACTTACACACACCTACATCTAATGGTTAAAGAACATACTGTTTCTGTGGGTGGCGAATTTCTGCCTCACGAAACGATGATTGTTCAACACTCATATAACACCTTCAAAGGTGGCCATTAATATTTCACTCTATTTATATATGATATATAATATGTTTATGTTTTACTTAAGTTTCTGTATTTTTCATTTATGGCATACCTTTATTGTTTCCATTATGGGTAAACGCGATATTTTCATTTTAGGAAGTGCGGACTACCGCCCCCTCAAAGTGATTTGAATCGTTAATGCCATATGTGGGATGTATAAAGGATGGAGTAAATGATATTATTTATGATATTATACTGGAATTATAATATACCTTTATATCATTATGATTTCATTAAATATGAAATAGAAATGAAAGTAGTGTTCATGCGTACGTACGGCTTACCGTCTCCATGAACGGTGCATTTCATTTCTTATCTCTAAACGTTATGGAATATTATAAATGCATGTATATACTGGATATATATGAGATATATGATATCTAAATCATGAATATAATTCTGGATATAATGTATATTTCACCACATGACCAACTTGTAATTATAAGAAGTTTATTTTTGAATCAAGTACCTAAGATCGACAAAACGACCGTTATAAACTTAAATAATTACATAATGTTCATGACATGGTAATAAGTGATATAAAAGGAATAATGAACTTGAAAAAGGTTCTTAAGAAGGTAGAGATTAACTCTAGTTTATTATTCAGGAGATCAAAGAACGGTCGAGTGAATTCGGACACGAGGTAAGGGAACTTCTTAACCCGATTTCCATTCTTTGGGTTAATCTCCTACTTTCAAATTATGTCATGATACTATTATGTCATATCTTGTATTTATACTTTCTTTATGTTTACATATAGTGAATACACATAATAGATATATTTTATTTAAAAATTATATTTTAAGGGATTTCGTCTCAATTTCCATTCATTGAGGCATATTTTGTTTTATACACAAATTTCTTTTATACGGTGTATAAACCCCTTTGACTTTTACATTTATTCAAAAGGAATCTTTTTATACGAAGAGTTTTACTAAAGGACAAAAGGAATGTTTTTCTTGTCATACGTATGCGGAGAAAATGACTTCTCTGCCACCGTGACCAATACTTGAGTTTCGGCTTCCCCTACAAGCCATAACTTTTTTTAAATGAAAAATAAAAACCAAGTTTTAACTTTCATTTATTTTGGTATTGAAAATGGTTTTGATAAGGTTTTTATTATATCAATGTGTTGTATTGATATCTTGTGATTGAAATGTGGAAATGTTATGTTTCCTTTATGCATGTTTTATGTGATATGATTATGTTATGGTTTATGATATGTTTAAACCTATTCATAAAAGGAATGCATTGGACTTAATAAGTGACGGGTGGAGCCTGCTATAGATCCCCAATGCATCGGTAGGTCTCATAAGACAAACTAGTGTCTTGTAACAAGGCCTTGACAAAATATTATTTGTGGTCTTGGCACGAGGCCTTGGATACGTGGTTATGATAGACTGGCATTATGCATTCCATAATTATGAAAGTGGTTATTGATATTGCATGTGATTATTCGACTAGTAGAATATTCATGTGAATAAGTAAATGGAATTATCTCATTTTACTTTTGCCATATTATGTTGAAGTTCATGATTAAAAGGCTTTTTTTTAGTTATACATTGCCTTAAATGTTTATGTTTATTTATAAAAGCTTCTGCTATATTGTTATCCTTACTGAGCATCTGAGCTCACCCCTTTCAATGTTTTATTTTTCCCAGGATGTGAAGAAATATTTTATAACTAACCTACAGGGATAGTCTGAAGGGGATAGAAGTGTGGACTATGGAGACTATGTTATTGTAGTTTTTCACTTTATGATGTAATGTAATGCTTATGAATGTATCTAGTGTTTCCAAGGCTACTAAACTAATCGGTCTTTCGAGACTTGATCTTTTGTGATCATGAAAATGTTACGCAATAATGCACCGACTCTGGGAAACTGGGGTCAGGGCGTTACACATTCCCATGAAATTGACCTTATATCATTGAAATATTTTAAGAAATTATATATATATCCCTCTCCTCACTTATAGAAGAGCACAAATTCTCATACCTTTTTTACACCATTTGAGACATATATATCAATTATTAAATATAAAAAGCCTTACTATAATCCTTCCCTTCATCCTAGATCTTTTTCTATTCTCTTTAGACCAATCCTTCAAGTCTTAATGTGAAATCCAAAGGAGGCCTCTCAATGAAAAGGTATAGATCTTAACCAAGATATTTCAATATTATTTCTTCTTATACTTCCAATATACAAGTTTTATACATAAAAATATTATGAATATATTATAACAAAAATACTAAGATATTATTATAGTTATTTCACAACAATTTAACACCTATTGTCAGTTAAGTGGGAGATGAAAGTATCGATCATGCATATGTGTGGATTACCACCTCAACATAACGATGATATTAATTTTCCCCCAAAACATTCATGGTTGGTTATTATGAAAATTTTAATTTTTATATATGATATTATGTTTTAAAAATTATTATTTATGTTTGAATTAATATTTAACTTTCTTTTCTTCCATCCAACAAAAAATGGAAACATCACTCGTGCATATGTACATACTACAATCTCCACATAGTGATATAATTCATTTTTCATCATCGATTTATAAGAATAGTTATAATTATGTATATAATTAATATATATGATATTTATATCATTGTTATAATTATTTATATTAAGGAAACATGATCAAACTTCATGGACCATAATTGCCAAACCAAAACATACATGAAAAACAAAGCATTTCACACCTGAAATGATGATGATAATGAATGTTTGTTAATGAATAGGTGATAAGATGTTATAATTAAACAATATAAGGTATTATAGTTATGATTAAATTTATGTTATGTAATTATAATAAAATTTAAAATTATCATACAAGATGTTAGATCACTCAGGAATGAAGACAAACTTGACGTATGGGTTTTATGTTATAATCTCATTTTTTACCAGGATTATTTATGCTTAAATTTTATGATGATGAAATTATAGATATATCTCTACAAAATATTATTTATTTACTTATACTATGGTTATTTTTGTATATTTAATTTTTTTCCTTTCATTTTACTCTCTTTAAGTTCTCTAAAAACCAAAATAATTTTTTAAGGAAAATCGACTTTATTTATCTCCTCATTAGGTAATCTCTACCTTCCATGTCCATATTTTATTTAAAATGATTTGAGAAACTTTTTTACTTTTATAAAAAGATTCATTAATTTAATTTTTACCCATGTTTTAATTTCTATAAAAATATTTTAAAGGAATTTTTTTTTATTTTCTGAAAGCAGTGCTTCTTAATTTTTACTGAAAATGTTAAAAGAATTTATATTATTTTAACATACACTGTGTGAACATGTTTCCTTAGAATCATGAATACTCTTTTATTTAAATATTACTTTATAAATTTTCTTTTTTATTTTAAAATAAAATTTTATCCTTAATATTTTTTAATTTTTTAGATTTTAAATAATTGATTTCAAAATGAAAAGGGTATTATCCTCAAGAAATGTCATAGTGATCATTTAAAGGTATTCTCATCTATGACAATATCCTTTAATGTTTCTGATTATAAACTATGGATACAATATAATTTTACCATATTTATTATTTCCATGGATGGTTTATGGTTATTATTTTGAAATGTTTATGAAGCATGTATCATTTCCATGGGTTATGATATGATGATATGATGATTATTTTATGATCTTTTGGAACACATATGTATGGTTTTCATTATTTTATGGGTGCAATAGGAATTATATATCCCTATAATGAATTATTTAAAGAAGGATATATCATGATATAATAATTATAATAATGGTGAGTGAATATAGTTAAATAAGGGACTTTGTTCAATAAGATAGTCTTGGGAGTGAACCAGGACTAAGGAAATGCTGGAATGGGAAGTAAAATCAATACGCTATGATAGTATTGAGAGTGATCCTTAACAAAGGAAATTATTTTATATGCTTATGTTAATTGAAAAAACTTATGTCTTATTCTTATGATATTTTCTCATGGATTATGATTTATTATTGATGATTCTTCACTCTTATGTCTTTTGTATTTTGATTGATGAATAATTTTTGTATGTTTCATGATAATCATAAATGGATTGATGGGTATGATTTTATATAATTTATTTCATGTTATCATACTCTTATTGTTATATTATGATTTTTTATGGTCATTTATTTATATCTCTTATGTTTACCCTTACTAGGAATCTGAGATAACCCTTTCTTATGATTCCCTTCCCCAATTTATGAAGAAAGTTTTTATGTATGTAAAGGGATGATATTTGTAAATAAATTAATGATAAATGATTTCAATCATTTATGTACCAGTTTTTTATGTATCCATGCTTCCAAATACACTAAAACTTTTCAGTTCTATTGTGGATCATATTGATTTGTGATGAATTTTTTCAAAAATAAGATATAGTATTTATTCATGTAAAGTTTGGGTCTATATACATGGGTTGGTAAAAAATATTATTTATATTTTATTAATGTGACACGGTGGCTGATTAGAGTTATCTCTCCTGAGGAGATTTTCAAGGGAATCATTCACTACTTAATTAATTATTGTGTCTTTGTATTTTTTTTATTTTATGAAAACATGAAATGATGGGTATTTGAATATGTAATTAAAAATAAAAAATAAATGTGTTGATTCAAAACATAGATAGAATGAATGAGGTTAGAAATAAGAAACTTGGTACTAGGGTTGGATACTCAAGTTCCTTCATTATCCATTTGAATTGTTTAAATTTAATCAGATAGTAAATCTAATCATACATGAAATTCTAACCCCTAATTTGAATTTGAAACTTAGAATTACTATAAAATATCATTAAAACACCAAATATCACCTCCTACAATAATCATTATTGATGAACACACTCAATTTTATATGTGGAACCTTCTAAGACCTAGCACCATCATATGTTATTTCATCCCTCAAACACACTCAACTCCATTGTATAAATAAATTTACCAATAAAATGGTGGGAATGAATATTTCTTAAGTAATATAATGAGTTTGAGAATCATGTTGGGGAGAGGTTTATGATCACTACACTAAACTCTAACACTCCTCTTTCCCTCAATAAAAATAGGATAAAAACATGACGAATTAAAAAGAAAGTATTCTAGAACACTAAGAAAATCTCTCCCAGTTATAAGCCTCAAGTTATTCACTCACCATCATGAGTATGATATAACATGGTGAATAAATTATAAGATAGGGGTTGGAGAGAGAGAGTCTCTAAGAAAATGATATAGAACAAAAATAGTTTTTATTAAATCATATTGTGTAAGAATTATAGTGTGAGAGAAACAATAAGATAAAATATTGAAAAATATAATATTACATTATAAAAGAACTCCATAATACATAAACCATCCCATAAAAAGGTAAATAATACATATTTATTTAGTAGATATAAGGATATGGTTATATTATTTTAAAATGGAATGTTAAAAATCAAGTAAAAATAAATCTATATTTTTGTTCCACTTTATTGTCCCTCCAAATGACTAAATACTATGTGGATATAATTGAATGAAATATTTAATTTCTAGTCTTCTAACTTGTGTAAAATTTTCATCCTAATCTTATAAATTATGTAAAATTTATATTCAATATATTGAAATAATATCCAAATTAATGAATTCAATCCAAAATTGATTTTAGGGCCCATTATATCCATGAAAAATTATGATCCAACTCTGGGTATTCGAAGAAAATATGTATCAAAACATGATTACTTTTTGAAAAAAAATCAAATTAATATAATATTTAAATATAAAAATAATACATTACAATTAAAAATAAAAAAACTTAAATTTATATAAAATTTCCAAATTCGTGATCTAATTACAAATTCATATCAAAACATCACTTAAAACACAATGTGGGATCATTAAATCGTTAAAATAGAAAGTGAAATTTATAAAAATGTTATCTCTATCTTGAACATAAGTATAGTGATACATTTTTTTGATAGAGATCTTGCTATACCCATTTCTATCTTTTCTGGAAATTATGATTTACTAGAGGAAACTCTTTGTTTACATTTATAAATTCAGGAATTCATTTTTATTGTCAATTCAACAAAATCCATGTGGGGAAAATCTTTATGGTTGGGTGAAATGGAATTTATTTTGACTTAGAGAGTTATTCTAAAATGTTTAAAATTAATAAAAATGGAGTTTTTGGATGGGTTTTTCACAATTTATTGTATACTATGAGATATATGGTGAAGTTAATGATAGATTTCCAAAAGAATTTTTTAATATATCTGAAACAGGTTTTGGATATGGTTTCACAAGTTATTTTATACAATACAATATAAATGCAAGTGGAAAAAAGTCTATAAGGATTTAGTGATAGTGGGAGATTGGTGGAGATATTCTCTAAAGTACATACACATGTGATGTTTTATAGAATATATCATAGTATATTATCTATCATTATCATGTAATATGAAATGTATGGTTTTAATATATATCATATTCCATGTTTATTCATATTGTAAAGCATATTATAGCAATAATATGTCACTACCTTTTCCATAAATCATATGTGAATATTCATTTTTAAAGTCTAAGAAATAATTGGGAAGTTGAATTTTATATAATAAAAAGAAAATCTATTCCACTATTAAGATATCATTAGACATTTTATAAGATTAAATTGTTGGTAGGTTGTCATGATTGAGAGTTGTATCCAATGTTACCACATGCATTAACTTTTAACACATGAGTTAATGCATGTTAAATAAAGTATAATCCTAGATATAATTTTATAGATATAGTACCCATAAAATGGGTGCATGAGTTTGTGTGAATATTTGGTCCAACCTCTCTCCCACTATATGATATCTTATTCTTCCTCCTTTACATAGAAAGGATATATCACATTGTGGTGAGAACAAAAATCCCATACAAACGTCGGATGATTCTTTTAACTCATGGATAAACAATGGATTAGGGATTCCTTTGGCTTCCTTTTAGTGATCATCATAAATATCATATAATGAATATAGTTTCTTTTTTGATTGATGGTGTATGGTACACTCTGTTTTTTCTTAATTTTTTATTTTTATGATTTCAGATTCAATGCATGGTGTTCTTGGGATTTGGGTTATTAATTCAGTTTTACTTCCTTTATTAAGTGTTAATATATACTTAAAAAACCCTACACATAGTATATATTTTTAAGATTACTATCATAGTATCTTGATGTTTTAATTATAACTGATAACTACTATAACCTTCTGATATGATAAATAATCCAAGGAAATTACCATGTAGATAATGTATGCATAAACATTTTTATGGTAAGACAAAATAATATATAACTCTATATATACATGATATGGTAATCAAATATTATTACTCAAGTTGGGTCTAAGGCACCCACTTCTACAATAAGTTGTGGCCTTGACAAGAGTGTAATTTTTGTTGAAAGTATATTTGAGAACCAAGAATCATGGGGGCAAGCCATCTATATTTAGGGTAGAGGTAGAGTTAAGTACCATGAAATCCTTTGACCTAGAGTGAGGATAAGTTAGAGGTTAAGTAATTTTATTATGTTCATGGATCATGACTAATAGTTTATAAGTGGTGATGGAAGCCAAAATAATCAATATGTGGGTAGAAAGATATAAGAAAAATATAGTTTAGGGAACACACCATTAATTATTCAATATCATTACCATTATCATGGGTGGAGTATGGTAAATGTTGTTATCCATGAGTTAGTTAAAGCCATACCAGTGGTGGTTATGGTTTTTCATCAACTTTTAGATATAAGCTGGTATGTTTCATTTGGAAAGATAAAGAATGATGGATTTGTGTTTTTATTGATAGAATTTTTTTGGAAGTTGATGAAATTATAATTAACTGAGTAAAACTCATTGGATAGAATATAACACTACCAGATGAGTATAGAAATGTCTTATTCATGGATGATACACAAAATTATGTGTTATTTATAATTCTTAGGATAAGTTAGTATGTTTGGTTACTAATTAGTGTGGATTTTGAGAAAGTAGCTTGTTAAAAACTCAGGGTAAATAAGGCTACTATATGTTGAGAGATTGTGGTGGTTATCTCATTAAATTGATGACATATCTGGTTCTTTGACTCTCTTATGTGAGTATTTGAATCAAGTGTTAATTATCATGATATGTTTTAGTGCATATTTTAATCCTTAAATTTATGAATATAATCAGTGACATTAATTGGAATAATTTGATATTGGCTATTATATTTTTCACAATTGTTTTAGGTTTATGGTATTATTTTTGTTGAATAATTGGACTTGTTTACATTTTTGAATTTATGGTGTCAATGAATTTTGAGAATAATTATGTGGTAAAGAATTGGTTAGCTCTTTTCATTCATGTTCAGTCTTAATGGAATGAGTCAGTTATTAGGTGTTTCATTCAAGAGACAGTTGATGAGTATTAAATATCATATTGGTAGTATTCAAAGAAAAGGAAGTTGTTATAATTATTTTTTTACATGAATATATCATTATAGACCAAGGATATGATCCATGAAGTTTGGACATGTCAAGAGACTCAATAAAAGTATTTTTATCCCCTAAAATATATACCATGGAAGTCTTTGGAGCTGTCTCTTAAAGTGGTTTCACTAAAAAGATCAATTTTCATTTTATTTTTTTTATTAATTATGATTTTTGAATAGCGATTTTGATTTAAACATAATGGAAGAATCCAAACCAGTGTAAATATATAAAAAATAATGTAGCAATGTTGATCAAATGGTGTCCACAAACTATTTTATACCTTTGTTAATCATCTTATTTATTATAAAAATATGTTTCCTTACTTAAAACCATTCAATGTACAATTAATATCCATATACTATACACTTAAAATTGTTGAAAATTTCACACAAAAACCTTAAAATGTATTTAAATACTTTAAAAAGGTGATCTAATCACTTAACACCCACCATGAAATTAAATGAAATCAAGATTCATTTTTCTCTTTATTCTTAACCAAGATTAAGAAGTTTAAATAGAGAAATAATATCAAATTAATCTAAAAGAATGAAGAGGTGCATTATAATTCAATTCACTAATAAATGAAACCACATGCATTAAACAGCTGAATAAGAAAATATATCAAGAAATATTAGGGAAATGAATCATCCTTGAATAATTATTACCATTAGTATTCAGCTATAAAAAATAAATAAAAGTAATTAATCAATGAATAAAATGAATTTTGGACTCAAAATATGAAAAATTGGGATCGATAACTCATGTTCAATAATCATTTATAGTGACATGGATACCCAAGTTCAACACTCTATCTTTTTTATAAACCACTCATAGATTCTCTAAAATATTGGATTTTAAATGATTTTAAAATCTTTAATTTTTTTATGCCTTTAAAATAGATAGGATTTTTTAGAATCCCATATTGTAAAATGGGTTGTAATCGACATGTTTTTTCATTGGTGGACATGTATATTCACTAGAAAGTGAAATTTGGTCCACTTATTTGATCAGGTGTGATCCAACATATAGGATTAAATTTGGAAAATATATTCCATTATAGGAATGTAATCAACCCAATTCAAAGGAAAATTATACCTTATCTAAATGGGTACTTTCATGCCTATAAAATAGATTCACCCTTGGATGGGAAAATGAATTCCAACATCTCCCAAGTAATTCAATCCTTATTATTAATTGAGATTCTTCCAAAATCCATCAACAAGCCTAAAATAATTTTTATTGGTTCACAAAAACAAAACCATTTTTTATTCTATTATTTAAAAAGTTCCTTCAAGGGAGACTCTCTACTTGGTACACATATAGAGAAGTTATCCACCATTTTATCCGAAATATAATTTTTTTAGTTACCCGTTATACTACAGATTTGGTCAGGGAGAATCTAGTCTTAAGGAGAATTAAAAGGTAACATGCCTTGAAGAGATCCTTATACTATCATCAAATAAAAATCCATTTCATTTCCCACCAATATATACCCAATAATATTAATAGTATATCTTAATTAACATGGATATAGTGATGGGATAGCGACTTCAAGTGGAGTGGTCCATTCCAAAAGTGTGATCAAGGTAGAAATCTCACTGATGATAATATGTCTTAGACATCAGTGATAGGATGAGGTGGAGGTGAGTTCAAGGTATTATAGGCATGGTGAGATAGAAGACTAGTGACTTGGGAATAGATTTTGGTCATCTGTATTGGTGGTGGTAGGATGTCTTGGATGACATAAATGGATAATGATAGTTTCGAGCCATAGCGGCAAATATGAAAGACGATGGAAAAGGGGATTGGTAGCGATGATTATGGGGGAAAAAACACAGGTGAATCCCATACGAGGGTAAGAGTAAGAGAAACCATAAGAAAAGATTTCAGATTGGAATAATGAGAGGGTATGTATCCCTCCATCGGTATCGATCACCATGCAGTTTTGCATAAATAACTTCTAGTTGATCATACTTTCATTTCAGGTTCTTTGGAGCATCATTAGCATTAGTTAGGTTGGGGTCTCCTTTGTGTGTATTTGGTTAATAAAATGTCATGTATTGGGAAAAAGAGCCTTTGGGATTACCGGACATTTAAGGTTACACTTAAACCAAATTAAAAAGGGGGAAATATATAAAATTAAGGCCTTATCGATTGGCGAAAAGGTGGATCAATTCAATGATAGAAATCTAAAGAGGTGAAAAAATATGATTCACTTACTACATGTGAATCTTAAATTTGTGTACATGATATCAACTCTAGAGACCCCCACATCACTGAGGATACTGTAAGTAAGAAATTACTAGTAAGAAATTTTATTTTATACAATATGGTAGATATTGGATCTATCATAGAGAAATTATATGAAATACAATGACTCTTGTAATACTTTAAATAAAAAAATATAAACATGGATGATGCTATCATTTCCATATCCATTATTGATAATCTGCCCTTATTAGAAGAATCTTAAACATTCTCTAAATCACAAGAAGGAAGATATTTACCTCAATGATTTAATAAATTACCTATAAATTGAGGATGAATATAAAAAGTATGAGGAGGAAAATGAGCCTAAGGATTATAAATACAAGGTTCTCATGGTGGAGGGAGTGGATCCTCATGGGTTCTAAAATGGGAAAAAATATTAAAACCATCCTTAAACAAGAAAGGTATAGTTCAAGAAGAAGAATGGGGAATTCTATTTTAGTGGGAAGATGGTATATTTCAAATCGAATTGTTGTATCTTTAAGAAGAAATATGGAAATAACACTTTAAAACAGAACTTTATGGCCTCAATAATCAAAGAAAATGTGTTTATGGATAACTTTCCTTGGTGGATTGATGTTGGTGCCTCATGACACATGTGAAATAACAAATATCTCTTCAATAGGATAGAATCAATCAAATATGGGAAATCAGTCAACATAGGTAAATCTATAAGCATTAACATATAATGGGAGGGTGTGGATGATCTTAATTTTACCTCAGGAAATATATTCACTTTAAATGAAGTCATGTATGTGCTCCATATTCATAAGAACTTATACTTTGGGATCTTGTTAAACAAGAATGGGTTTAATATTTTATTTGAGGTAGACAAATTTGTTATGTACAAAGGTGAGATTTTTGTTAGAATTGATCACTTATATGATGGATTATTCAAATTAAATAAAAATGTTTTGTCTTCTTATTGGCTTGATTATTTTGATTTTTGGAATAATAATTTTGTTCATATTAATTTTAATAAAATACGTGACATGTAAAAAACAATAATTATTACCAAACATAGATAAAATGATGATAAATGCATTAATTTCATGAAAACTAAAATAGTTAGGAAACCATTTCCAACTATAAAAAGGAAAAGTAATTTTTCAAAATTAATACAAAATGATGTATGTGATTTTCATGATATACCCACCATAGGTAATAAAAAATAATTTTAAAATTTCATTAATGATTATTCTATTTGTTTAAGTGTATATCTTTTATATGATAAAGATGATGTTATAGATAAGTTTATTATCTTTAAATATGAGTTTGAAAACCAATGTGGACATACAGTTAAGTCCCTCAGATTTGATAGGGATGTTGAATATTATTTTTATTATTTTTTTGAATCTCTAGGGATAATAAATGAAGTGATAGATCCCTATACACCTTAAAAAAATGGTGTAGTTGAGAGAATGAATGGAAAATCATTAGAAATGGTTAATTCCAAGATGTCTATCTCAAGTATCTCAAAAGGATTTTTGGGAGAGTAATTATTAACCATGATTCACATCCTAAATAGGGATCCCATAAAAGGAAAGTTTATGACTGATTATAAATTATGGAATCATAGGAAACCAAAACGAAATTATTTAAATATTTGGGTTTGTTTTGAAATTATAAGCATATATGAACCTAAAAGGGAAAAGGTATGTAAAAAAGGTATTGATAGCATATTTCTTGGATATGTGGATCATTTAAAATCTAATATATTCATGGTTTTAGAATATAATGATTCAGTATCTCAAAAAATAGTAATATAATCAATAGATTCTATTTTTTATGAATCTAGGTTTACCTAATTACTTAAACAAGTCCAAAAAGATAAATATGGAATAAATAAAATAGTATATTAATAAGAAACTATCAAGAATGTTCAAAAAAGTAAATGAAATTAGATACCTAAGATATATGTATTTTATTTATAAATATTATTTTTTTGAAGGAATTAAGGATATTATTGTTACAAAAACTCTTGTTTTTATTATTATATTGTCTGATCTAAAAAATATATAAGTAGTTATGTCATATTCTGATGCGTCTCTTTTGAATGAAGCTATAAATGATGAAATTTATTTTATAACAAATAATGATAATTGGATATTGGTAAATATTCCTCAAGTTTCACAACCAATAGGATACAAGTGATTATTTAGAATAAAATGAAAATTCAATGGTATAATTGAAAAATATAAATCTATATTGGTAGCCAAGGGGTTTACACAAAATTAAGGAATCGGTTATTACTATACCTATGCTCCTCTTAGGAATCCTAAAGTATTTTATTGTATTTTTTGAAAATAAATTTGTTGTGTTAGATTCATTGTCTATATAAATAGAATGGTGTCTGGAGGTAATTCAAAGGTGTAAAGGAATTCTAAAAGGATCTTATATAGTTAAGAGAAAGTTTAAAGATATTTTGAAGGAATATTGGATAAAGATAGGTGAATAATTTTCCCAACATAGGCAATACCACACTATGGTCATTCGGAATGGTGAAAATTTAGAAGAAGGAAGTTCCTCTATGAAATGGCCTATGGATGTAGCAAAGAAGGAGATAACCAACACAGGAAATCTAGAATTATAAATAATGTGGTGTTCCCTATGGTGAAATTCTAGAGCACCTATGTAACACAAAGAATCCCAAACATTGTGTCAAGGAATTTCAATGGAATTGAAATTCAAAAAGTACATGGTGAAGCAACACGGTCATCTAAAGGTTGACCATGTTGTAAAACATGTCTTGGTGAGTAAAAAATAGACAACAATACATGGATAAAGGTATGTTGACAGGATTTTTATCTTATAGATACAAAGACAACATCATTGTGTTTGACGTAAAACCATATAAGTGGGTGTGTTAGTAGATGACACGCTAAATGAAGAGGATTTGATTATGATGATGCTTGAATAAATTATCAAATCTTAATACATAATGTCTCCCATTTTTGGATAATGATCCATTCTAGTTTAAATGGTGATTATTGTAATTCAATAAGAGGATTAAATAAATATTTTATCCATGCTTCAAAATAGGAAGTTTGACCATGAAGTAGATATATGTTGATTTTGGTTATGGAATCATAGCTAAGTTTTATATAGGAGTTATTGGAAGTTCCTATAGCATGTAATGGTTTGAAAGGTATACAATTTATTTTCTAATGATATCCATGTTAAAAATAGATATTAATAGGGAGAATAAAATATTTCTAATAGATCACAAAGATTCGTATCCAAATTTCATAGGTGAAGAAAGAATTTATTCTAAGAGAGGTGCTAGAAATAATTAAAAGAAAGAATTGGAACCCATTGAAGACTCTTCCAAATAATAATAAGGAATTATTATACAAATATAAAATATAAGGTCATTTTTGGTTGTATTTTGGAATAAGAGGCACTAAAATGAGGAGGTATCCACAGATTGTGATGGAGCAACCCCATGGGACTTCAATAGAACATCTATACATGTATAAGGATACATTAAATGTCAAACTTTATGAAGAAGGGGACTATAAGTCCATAAATTTTATGAATTTAATACCCCATAAAAATGAGAAAAGTAGGTATAAAGAGTAGTGAGATTGTGTTTTCAAACCCTGAAGTAGTGAAATGGGGATGATGAGAGAAATTTTACCTTGGAATAGGAGTAACCTCCTTCATAATCTTTGTAAGGAAGTGATACTGGGTGAGGAGTGACCTAGCTCAAACCCCATTTTAAGAATAGTGCACTTTATAGTGATTTAGTTCATGGAACATAACCAATAAATGATCCTTGGCTTATCCCAATGAGAGTGAACCAATTAAATTATCATTTCCCCATTTACTTTCATCATGCACATGAAAAGAGGGTAAAATAACTCTTAAAGAATATCTGATAACAAATGGATAGTCAAGTGAGTTAAATCATGTTAATGTCTAAGAAAAATATCATAGAAAGTGACCCTCAAGGTTTAGTGGTGAATATACATTTAAGATAGTGAAAGTTAAATGAAAAAAAAATCTAATTAGATAATACATTTCTTACACTGATTCACCACCCCCTATTAGCGTAATATCACACTAAGATTATATTGAGGTACTAACAAATGTTATCAATGCCTGGTTTATTTTTTTCATGGATTTATTAATACTCTAACTTGATATGAAGTTTTGTGAAGATAAATGACATCCAATTTTAAGGATCCATTGTTTGAGGAAATAAAATTTAAATAATGTAAAATGGAGTTTATTTCTTACATGGAATATTCACTTGGAGTTCCATGAGAAGTTGTGTAGGAAGGAATTGTTTTGTTGAGACAACATGGATTTATATTTGAAATAGATTAAATAAAAATTTATATTGACACATCAATAAAAAAGGAATTAAATGGTTCTCTTGTAGAAGACATCTATAATGAGGTTTAACATGAAAATTTCTCCAAATTATAATGGATTTAATTGGAATAGCTCCATGGAAATGATGATGAAGAGTGGTTAATGTCTAATAGAAACAAAAATAATAAGGACATCAAAATAAAGAATTATCTAATAATGAAAAAAATTATGAATCTAATGTTATATATGATTCTAAACTTAGATTGGAAAAATAATATTCTATTTAAAACTCTATTATGGAGAATAAAAGAATATGTGATTAATAGGTGGAAACAACATCAAGTTTCCAATAAATATGGTTTTCATGGAATGGTAAAGAGGATATCCCAATTATACAAAATAAGTTTGAATAATGGGAAGTCATTCATGAAGTTTATTATACAATGATTCAAGATTTTTTATTTTATAATAAGAGGGAAAAGAGAGAAGAAGTGCCCTTGTATTTAAGTAAAAATAAAATGGGAATAAAAAAAGGAAAAAGTGACCTTATTGAAGGGATTTCCCAAAAAAATGATGAAAATGGACACAAAGAAGGAATTAAAGGAATGAATCGTTCCACTCAAGACTCAACACTAAGAAATAATAAGAATTTGAAAGTAAAATTTAGGAGTTGTTCTGGATATAAATGATAAAGAAGTAAACAAGAACCTACCTGGTAAGAAGGAATCCAAGATGGAACTCATGGACCCTAAGGAAGATAGGTGACTAGGTGTCCTTTAAAAAACCAATAAATTTAAATATATGAATATGAAATAGAGAATAGAGTTCTAGGTGACATACACTATTGATTCAACTCAATAATATACTTATTCAAGTGTGATCAATTCCATGGTTTTTATAAAATCATGACCCAAAGAGGGATGAAAATTATTATATCCATAAGGAGAGTTGTATGAGTGGTATTGCACAAATGATATCCTTTGGAAATATTTTGAGAAGGATGCTTACAAATAATTAATAAGGTGATAAAGAGATGGTGGCATTCCTTTTCCAAAAGTTTAAAAAGGAAAAATGAAAGAGGGAATATGAAAGGTTGGTCCATCTTGGATGGACCCATTATAAAATTAAGGAACCTTGTGTACCCCTCTCCCTATATGAATTATGGTGTCTAATTGTTTGTAAAGTGGTTAATAATTTAGGTGGTGATATGATCCATAAGGTGGTTTTCTAGAAAATCACATGTTATGGATCTTAAAAAAGATATGATAAAGCTATATAAAGTGGTGTCAAGAAGGTTGCATGTGGAAGAGTTATTCCCATAATTAGTATCCCCAAATTTTAATATCAATAATTGGTTTCAAAAGATAAATACTCAGGGGGAGTTGTGTTGAAATTCAAACGCTATTAAGACTCGTCAGAAATTTTTGAAGCCTATAAAGGGATTAAAAATATTTGATTTCAAATGGTATCATTTATTAAATATTCAAAAAGTGATATAAAGTGACTCTTCAAGTGGTATGATACTCACAATATAGTGCTTTTTTATATAATAACCATTTTTTTTGTAAGTGGTGGAAATAATTGGTTGTTTTTATAAGAAAAATATCCATTGATGTTATAAAGTTTCATATGTATTCATGAGTTACAAGTACAACCTTGATGTTGTCCAAAAAAACTATTATTTCCTACATTGTTCCAAGGCTTAGTAGACTTGGTAGATTTTTTGATAGTCCAAAGACTAAGTGGGAGTCTCACTGAATGGATTTCTTAATGATTATGATTGTAATAGATATTGGAATAAGGTTGATTATGGAATTGGGTATTCAAACTAGAAAAAAATTCAGTTTTTTTCAAATAATTTGGATAATAAACATATGGTTAATGATAAAGTATGAAGGTACATTGAAATAGGGTGATGTGATAAAAGATGAGAAATATCTCCCTATCCTTAAAGGGGGAGTTGAGTCCCTTGAGGCTATGATGTCCCAGACCCGGCTACCACATAACCCATGCCCAAGCCTAGTTGGCCACATGACCGCTGGCCTGTCTCCCCATAAGCCAGGGGTTTCCGACTAGCAGCAGGGGTGTAATGGTAAAATCAGAAGGGGAACTATACCCCCATATCATAGTACACAGTGGTGTAATAGAAATATACAGTAGTGGAAGTATAGAAATCAGATAGATAATGTAAAAAATGGAAGACTAAATAACAAATGTAGCATAAAACTGATAATATAAGAAAAGCCTCTTAGGTAGTGTCTGATCTAAGTATGCATACATGAAATGCTAGTACAAAATGGTAACAAAAGAAGGAAACAAGCATACAGGTACACAAGTACAAAAGTAAAAAAACCAAAATCTACTCCATATCATCTCTAGCCTAATCCCAATCCACTATTCCTAAGCTCCACCTAATAAAAGAGGGTCAACATCCAGAAGAGGGTTGTTTTCCCCAATCTATATCTGTAGGAAAATAATCTCCTTGGGTGCCAAAGGTGGCTCGAATAGGGTGTGAGTTAAATCTTAGTAGGACACCACCAATGGTGTCTATGTGTAATCTGAGTATCAATCATAAGTAAACAGTGTGCAGCTAATAGTAGAAGAGTAAAGCAATACAAAATAAACAACTAACCACCCGCTCAGGTTCCAAAGGACACCTAGCGGGTTTACCTGCTTTAGCTCAATGCTAGATTATCTCAGTATGTCACTTGGAATATATACATATTGATATAAATGGAATGGAAATATATTTCCTACCACCCACATATAATAGAATGGCATGGAACTATAATGCCTATGACCCACATTTTACAGAATGGACCGTGGCTATAATGCCTACCACCCACATTTTACAGAATGGCTCGGGGATATAATGCCTACCACTTACATTTTATAGAATGGATCAGGGCTATAATGCCTACCACCCACATATAACAGAATTCACAATCATACCAATGATAAAGGAATTTACATTATGAAATGTAAGTGAAACCATCTTACAACGTTTCAAATTAGACAAGAAACTATTATGCAATGCCTTTAATGATAAAATGCAACAAGGTAGTGGCCATCCCATCCCTTGATCCATTCTATATAATCCAAATAATTCATAAGGTTTTTGGATGTCACATCCTAACCAACCCATACAAGTCACCCATTTCATTTTCTTAACAAGGAAATTCTATTTACAAGGCTCAAATCATAGGAAAAGGCTATATCAAATAGTCACATGGTAAATTTAGAAGTATAAATCCATAATGGTCCAAAAACCCATGGGGTGTCTTAGTTTAGTAAAAACACATGTGAGACAAATTCCAATTCATTTAAATACCAAGTCGGGATCCTTGAACCCTGAAACCCCATTTCAAGAAATTGGCCTAAAATGGCCAATTTTTGTGGAATAGCCCTTGGGAGTCCATATTGAGAAATGGTGATAAAAAAACCCCTAAAAATGAATAAATTAACCTAATTAATCACTCTAGGGTCAATTAGACATGAAGGAATAAAAAAAGTAAAGGAGCTCAGCAAAGGTCATCCCACAACACAACGAGATTAAATACTAAACAACCAAAACTAAAATGGAAAAATATGTGACCACCTATGTTAGGTCTGTAGATGATGACTCACTGAGTATCCAACTCAGATTCAGAGTAGGTTGGAGTAGATTTGAGTTTTCGTCCAACACCCTAAAATAGGTTGAATAAGCCTGCATCTAAATAGCACAATTGATGGTAAGATTCAATGAATAAAGAGGGGTATGCAAGGTTAGACTTACCTCAAGGGATCTAGCACCACCAAAGGACTAAATATTGGACACCGGATGAAGGATTAGCGAGATATTGAAGGAAGAAGGGATTTTATAGATCAATGAGGAATGTGGGAGGATTTTGTGTGCATAAGGTAGAAGAAAATAAAATTAGAACTTAAAAGGAATTAGGGGGAAATGGTAATTTTCCCCTAAAATATAGCTCATACGATTTCTACACACGGTATGGGAAACCCTGTGCAAACTCTGCACAAGGTTATGTCCCCTTACAACAAGCATGCATGGTCTCTGCACACAGTTTCCAAGACCATGCACAAACCATGAGAAACAGTTATACAACTCTCTGTAGTAGGTCGCATGACCGTGTGTCTGGGCCCGCATGGTTTCTCCTAACTGTGTAGCCCAGCCTATTTTCCCCTTTTTCAGTGCTCCGAGCTCTAGAAGTATTTTGAACGCTCCTGTAACCTCCTTATCTTGATTAGTAGACTTCACTATGACCATTTAAGACATTCAAAAAGAAAAACTAATGATTTGTACCAAGGCCAAAGAGTTGGGTCATTACAACCTCCCTACATTATAGAAACTCATCCCCGAATTTCCCTTATAAGGGTAAATAGGTACTATCAGAAAGGAGTTCCAGCCATTGAGATCATACATCAGCTTCTCACTCAAAGTTCTCATCTTGTACCCATACATGCTTCCATAGCACCCGTACAAGATGAACGGACCTACCTTGGAGTGTATTCATGCTCTGATCAACAATAAAAACTGGATACTCCTTGAAAGAAGCATTCATATCTAGCTCAACCTCATCAGGATGAAAGACATGGGATCATTCAAGATGATACCAGAGAAGATAAGATACATGAAAGACATTATGCATGGACCAATATCTCTAAGGAAGTTCCAACTGGTAAGCCACTAGTCTGATCCACTTCACAACCTCAAAGGGTCCAATGAATCTCAGTGATAGGTTACCCTACTTCCAAATATGTCTATTCCCTATCCTAGGAAATACTTTCAAGAAAACACAATCTCTAACCATGAACTCAAGAGGTCGTTGGCATCTGTTGGCATAAGACTACTATCTAGATTGAGTTGTTAACATACGCTTCTGAATCATCTAGACCTGATATGAAGTCTCCTAAATGAGATGAGGTTGAAGGACAACTACTTACCCTACCTCCAACCATCATAGAGTCAAGCGATAAGGACTACCATACAAGTCTTCATAGGGATTCATCTCAATAGTAGCCTGTAATTTATTATTATAAGAGAACTCTATGAGGGGAATGTGTTTCTCCCAAGAACCCCCAAAGTTCAGAACACATGCATAGAGCATATCCTCTAGCACCTGAATAGTATGCTCTCTTTTCCCATTGATTTGAGGGTGATAGGCCATGCTAAAATGTACCTGCATATCCAAGGCCTTCTATAACCCCTACTAGAACTGTGACATGAAGCGATCATCCCTATCAAAAAAAATGGAACTAGGTGCTCCATGAAGACATACCACCTCTTTAATGTATAGTCTTCTTAGCTCACTGATAGAAAAGGTCTCTCTCATAGGTAAGAAATGTGCGACCTTTATCAAATGATCAATGACAACCCGCACTGCATCGTTTCCACAAGGTGATCTGGGTAGTCTGGTTATGAATCCCATCGAAACATCATCCCACTTCCACTCAGGAATAAAAAAAAGGATGAAGAAGCCTTGTCGGATGTTGATGTTCCGTCTTTACCTACTGACAGGTGGAGCATCACATAATGAAACTGGTTATCTTAAATTTCATGTTGGGCCACCAATATTGATGTCATAGATCTCAGTACATTTTAGTGACACCAGGGTGAACTACCCATGCTGAGGCATGGAAATCCCTTATCATCTCCTCTTTAATGTCTGCTGGGACCCATATACACCCAGGAAATAGAAGATTATCATCCTTATCTACTTTCCATCTAGAAGATATATCATCATCTAAGACACTTTCACATAGGAGAATGCCTTCAGGATTAGATAGCTATCTCAACATTACTCGTTCCAGAATATTAGATGTCACCACTGAGGATGAGATAATAGTCTGCTCATGGTCCTCCTGAACCTCAATGTGCATCTCCGAGAATAAGGCCATAATATTCCATTCCTCACTGGACACCTAAAATTCCTGTGTCTGAGTCTTTCAGCTCATAGAATCGGCTACTGAATTCCCTTTCCCTAAAGTGTATGCAAGTTCGAAATCAAAAGATTGCAGGTACTCGACCCAACTATGATGCTTGAGATTCAGATGTCGTTGTGTGAAGATGTATTTGAGACTTTTGTTTCCTATGAAAACCACAAAATGCTCTCCCAATAAATAGTGTATCCAACAGCATAAGGCGTGAACAACCATAGCGAGATTGAGGTCGTGCATCATTTAATTCCACTCGTGAGGCCTTAACTAATGAGAACTATATGCAACGACTCACTCTTCCTCCATCAAAACTACTCCAAACCCAATACTGAATGCATCACAATAGACTGTGTAAGCCCTACCTGGATCTGGAAGAATAAGTATCATTGTTAAAGTAAGTATTTCCTTAAAATCTTGAAAAGATTCTTCACAATCCTCTATCCATTCTAATTTCATACCCTTTTTCATCAAACCTGCAAGTGGTGCTGCAAGGCTTGAGAAATTCTGAATGAAGCATCTATAGTATCCAACAAGCCCTAAGAAACTCTGACTATAAAATATATTATTAGGATGATCCTGATAAAACACATCCCTCACTTTCTCTGGGTCAATAGAAACTCTTTCCTCTGAGATGATATGACCCAGGAAGTGACCTCTATTAATCTAGAAGTGGCATTTACTGAGATTAGCATAGAGATGATTCTATCTTAGTGTATTTAGCACGATCTCAAGATGGGTTTCATGGTAATATCTCGAGCGAGAATACACTAAGATATCTTCCATGAATACAACCACAAATGAATCTAGATATGGGTGGAAAACCCAATTAATAAGAGCCATAAATACAGCAGGTGCGTTCATAAGTCCGAACGGCATAACTAGGTACTCATAAATACCATACATGCTCCTAAAAGATATGTGGGGTGTGTATGAATTCTTGAAATGTACTTGATGATAGACTGACCCTATATATATCTTTGAAAAAACCTTCTCTCCTAAAATTTGATCAAATAGGTCATCTATTATAGGAAAGGGATACCGGTTCTTGATTTTTAACTGATTCAATCGATGGGAATTCATACAATGCCTAAGGGTACCATCCACCTTCTTGGTAAAGAGGATAGGTGAACCCTAAGGAGAAGTAATGGGGTTTATAAAACCTTTCACCTAAAGATCCTACAATTTATTTTTGAGTTCTAGAAGCTCCTTAGGTGTCATCCTATATGGAGGAATGGTCACAGGTTCTTCTCCTAGAACCAGCTCAATAGAAAACTCTACTACTCACTCCATAGGTAGACCAGAGAATTCGTCTGGAAAAAAATGTTTGAAGCACTCCATTGTGGGAGGAAAAAATGAAGGTTTCAACCCCTAATAGTTAAGGTAATGACTGGAAACTTGTGTGTTGTAACACTACTCAGCCTCTACGGCTCAGGTCCTACTCATGTTGCAAAAACATCTCATTCTCCCATATGCATGTGAGTAATTCCCTTTGGTGATGTGAACATCACCCTTTGACAATAGCAGTCAATATGGGCTCTATAGGTAACTAATCAGTCCATCCTGAGGATTAAATAAAAACTTTTCATACCTAAAATGTACAGTTTTTATTAGAAACAGTAATATTCTATCTTAAGGGGACAGTTATGAAAATAGATAATGCCATCTGAATGGATACCTAAGGGTGTATCTAGCATCATGACACCATGATAATACTCGATGGCAATGCCCAAACTCTCAGTAATTGCCTCATATATAAATGAGTGAGAATCACCTATATAAAAAAGTATATACTAAATTAGAGGCTACTTGAATAGTACCTTGTATAGTAGAAGGTATAGAGCTCTACTCCTATAACATAGGTTGTACTATATGTAACTGGCCTATACCATGGCCTAGAGTCACTATCTAACTACCCTGAGCAGGCCTGCTCTGCTGGCACTACAAATCATATGTCTGATTGCCTCTTCCTTGACTACCACCTCGTCCTGATCGACTGGTATTATTCCAACTACCTTCCTATCGTGATTCTACTAACCCTTCTCCTTGATAAGGAGTAGGTGTATATCCTTGATCACTAGGAACTGGAGGGAGAAATATATAGAAATGGTAGAGGTTTCCCATCCTGCCACAACCTCTGCATTTAACTAGATCTCATGTTCACTACCTCTTGTAATTCCCTGGTGCTTCACACTGGTGACAGACAAGAGAACTGCCATTGGAAGGATCCTGACAACCACCATTCCCACAAGATTCCTGGAAACATCACTTTTTTCCAAAATAAGTTCCACTAGAAGCTTTTGGTGTCGAACCTCAATATTTAACACCCTCAGCATCTCTCATATTCTTCTTTATAATAAGGGATTAGTTGAAGATCTTATAAATAGTCGTCAGTCTAAAAACATTGACCCACGACCAGATATCATATCACAGCCCATCCTCAAATCACCTGGCAGCCATAAGGTCATCAACAACTAGAGAAGGAGAGAAACACTACAACTCAGTGAAATAGGATGAGTACTCCGTGAATGAAATGGTCTCCTACTATAGATTCATAAACTCTCAAGCACTATCAGCCCTCGGAGTCTGGGAAAAGAAGTAGTCTTAAAATACTGTCTGGAATTCATCCCAAACAATTTCTCTATGTTGGCATGCCTGGGTGATGAAATCCCACCACCTTTTTGCTGAGTCATATAGCATATAAGAAGCTAGCTTAACCCTCCACTTTGGAGGCATCTCTAGGTGCTGGAAGATAGATAGGATTGCATCGATCCAAAACTCTACAATAAATGGTCCTCCATCCCCCGATAAAGAATGAGGATGTTGTTGTTGGAACTCACAAGTCAAATCCACCATGCTCAGGGTAGGTCGCACTCCACCTTGCATATTCTACATCATACACAAGAAATCTTTTCAAAACTAGGTATCAGCACCCAATTCAGGTATTAGAGGAGGAACCACAGGTGGCTCATCTAGAAGAAAAACTAGAGGCACAAGTCCTATCACTTTAGGAACATGATTGTCTCCACCTTTAGGGTATACGATTGGAGGAATTCATGGGGTAATAATTCTACATTGTCAAACAAACTTCTTAGAATGGTTTTAACACTTTAGATAAAATAATTTAAGAAGCTAGGAAAAGTACTAATCCTTCCCATAATAATGAACACACCTCTATGTCTACTTTAAAATCTAGGACTAAATGCTAGAACAAACCTTAACAGGCTATAAAAACAAATAACACCCCCTACCCACTACTAAGGTCAGTTTTGGGTCAAGATTCTAAGTTAGGAATGTGTAAAAAGGTTTTTCTCAAGTAAAAAGTCATTTTAAACAATTGAATCAAATGATATTTCATTTTTCGGCCCCTAAGGGCCCATACACCTTATGAGTCAGAAGATGAAACTCACTTGATTGTCATATTCATTTTAAATTGTGCTTATACATGTGATTGTATCATTCCCCAAATGGTTGATCTAGTTTAAATTCCATTTTCTGATCCATAAGGTCATATACACCTTATGAATCAAATATTATCACCCACCCACTAAACTCACACCATAAACAATCCAACCTATAGAAAGGTGTCAGCACAATTACTTATACATAGCTAGGAATAACAATATGCAACAGTCAATTCCCGCTGAAAATTTAAATGTGGCATGGAAAAATTCATGGCCTGTACATATTGTGCCTACCATAATGCATGTTATAATATGTAACCCTCATTTAATCGGGTCGAACAATAAAATCATAATTCCAATAACATCAATCTCAATGAAATCACAAAAAATTTGAAGAACCCAATGGTAAAATGATATCAATAGTAATAGAAGAATAAATAACAATAATAATTAAGGAACTTGTCCTTTACCCACATACATGGGTTTGCGATACCCAAGCACGGATCAAGACAAAGTCCCTAAGAATTCCCAATATCCAATCTAATGTATCCCAATAGTAAAGAAAGAAAGGAACCACATCTGATACCACCTTTTGACATCTCGTAACCAGTTACCACATTACTCATGTCTGAGCCCAGTTGTCCAAATGACCCATGGCGCGTCTCCCCATAAGACAGGGGTTAGCGACTAGCATTGGGGGTGTAATTGTAAAATCAACAGGGAGACTTTACCCCCATATCAGAGTACAAAACGGTGTAATAGAAACATATAGTAGTAGAATCATAACAATCAGACAGATAAAGTAAACAAAAGAAGACTAAATTAGAAATGCAAAAAATGACTGATAGTATAAGAAAATCCTCTTAAGCAGTGTCTGATCCAAGTATGCATGCATGGAATGCTAGTAAAAAATGGGAACAAAAGTAATAAATATGCATACAGGTACACAAGGACAAAAGTAAACAAAAACCAAAATCTTCTTCATAGTATATCGAGCCTAATCTCAGTCCTCTGCTCCTAAGATCCTCCTAAGCAAAGAGATTAAACATCTAGAAGAGGGTTGGTTTCCCCTATCCATACATGCAGGCAAACAATCTACTTAGGTTCCAAAGGTGGCCCAAATAGGATGTGAGATAAATCTTAGTAGGCGACCACCAATGTTTTCTATATGTAATCTGAGTGGTGCTCATAAGTAAATAGTGTGCATCTAATATCAAGAAAGTAAAAAAATTCAAAATAAAAAATTAACCTCCTACTTAGGTTCCGAAGCACACCTAGAGGGTCTACCTACTTCAACTCAATGTTGGCCTATCTAAGTATGTCACCTAGTATGTATATATATATATATATATATATATATATTGATATAAATGAAATGGGGCTATATTTTCTACCACCCATATGTGATATAATGTAATGGATCTATAATTCCTACCTCCCACATTTTATAGAATGGTATGGGGCTATAATGCCTACCTCCCACATTTTACAGAATGGTACGGGGATATAATGCCTACCACCCACATTTAATAGAATTGCTTGGGGCTATAATTCCGACCACTCAAATATAATAGAATGCACAAGAATTCCAATGATAAAGGCATTAACATTATGAAATGTAAGGAAAACCATCTTACAACATTTCAAATTAGACAAGTAACTATTATGAAATACCTTTAATGATAAAACACAACAAAGGAGTGGTCAGGCCATCCTCTGATCCATTCCATATGAGACAAATAATTCATAAGTTTTTTGGTCATCATATCCTATCCAACCCATACAAGTCACCCATTTCATTTTCTTAATAAGGCAATTCCATTTATAAGGATCAAATCAAAGGAAAAGGATATATCAAATAGTCACATGGTCAATTTAGCAGTCTTAATCCATACGGGTTGAAACACCCATGGGGTGTCTTGGTTTAGTCAAAATACATGTGATAAAAAGTTCAATTCATTTAAATACCAACCCCATCGATGAACTAAAAATTAGACACCGGATGAAGTAGTAGCAAGAGATTAAAGGGATAAGGGATTTGATAGATCAAGGAGGAATGTGGGAGGATATTTTTTACATAAGGGAGAATAAAAGGAAATTAGAAAGTAAAAGGAATTAGGGTAAAAATGGTAATTTTTCCCAAAAATATGGCTTGTATAGTTTTTGTGCACGGTTTGGGAAACCATGCCCAAACTATGCACAAGGTTATGTCCCCTTACAACAATCCCACAAAATATCTGTGTATAGTTTCCTAGACCATGCGCAAACTGTGCGAAATGGTTCTGAAACTCTCTACAGAAGGTCTCACGGTCATGCGTCTAGGCCCACACGGTTTCTCCTAACCGTGCAACCCAGCTTACTTTCCCCTTTTTTGGATATCCGGGCTCTATAAGTACCCTTGATGCTCTCGTGACCTCCTTATCTTGATTATAAGACTTAATTGGGAACATTTAAGACATTAAAAAAGAAAAACTAACGATATTTAACTTAGCCAAAGTGTCAATTCATTACATCCTTTTTGACATCCCAGACTCGGCTGCCACGTAACCTGTGCCTGAGCCCTGTTGGCCACATGACCCCTAGTGTGTCTCCCCATAAGCCAGGGGCTGCCAACTAGCAGCAGGGGTGTAATGGTAAAATTAGTAGGGAGACATTACCCCCATATCAGAGTACACAGTGGTGTAATAGAAACATATAGTAGCGGAATCATAACAATAAGAAAAATAAAGTAAATAGTGGAAGACTAAATAACAAATTCACTAGAATATAGATAATATAATAAAATCCTCTTATGCAGTTCCTAATCCAAGTATGCATGCATGGCATGCTAGTAAAAATGGGAACAAAACTAGGAAACAGACATACAATACACAAGGAAAAAAATTAAACAAAAACCAAAAGCTGCTCCATAGAATCTTGAGCCTAAGACTAGTCCTTTGCTCCTAAGATCCACCTAAGAAAAGATAGTCAGCATCCAGAAGAGGGGTGTTTTCCCCTATCCATACCTATAGGAAAACAATCTGCTTGGGTTCCAAAGTTGGCCCAAATATAGTGTGAGATAAATCTCAGTAGGCCACCACCAATGGTTTCTACATGTAATCCGAGTGGTTCTCGTAAGTAAATAGTGTGCAGCTAATACCAGGAAAGTAAATCAAAAAAAATAAACAACTAACCTCCTGATCAAGTTCCGAACGACACCTGGTGGGTATACCTATTTCAACTCAATGTTGTACTGTCTGAGTATGTCACATGGTATATATACATATTGATATAAATGGCATAGTTTTATATTCCCCACCTTCTATATGTGAGATAATGGAATGAATATATAATTTCTATCGCCCACATTTTATAGAATGGCTTAGGGATATAATGCATACCACCCACATTTTAAATAATGGATCAAGGCTATAATGCCTACCACCCACATTTTACAGAATGGATTATGGATATAATGCCTATCAATAACATATAATAGAATTCATAATCATACCAATGATAAAGGCATTCACATTATTAAATGTAAGTCAACCCATCTTACAATATTTCAAATTAGACAAGAAACTATTATGTAATGCCTTTAATGATAAAACACAACAAGGGAGTGTCCATTCCATCCCTTGATCCATTCTATATGATCCAAATAATTCATAATGTTTTCATCTATCACATCCTAGTCAACCCATACAAGTCACCCATTTCATTTGCTTAACATGGAAAATCCATTTACAAGGCTTAAATAAAAGGAAAATGCTATATCAAATAGTCACACAGTCAATTTATTAGTATTAATCCATATGGATCCAAACACCCATGGGGTGTATTGGTTTATTCAAAATACACATGATCCAAATTCCAATTCATTTAAATACCATGACAGGATCTTTGAACCCTAAAACCCCATTTTGAGAAATTGGTCCAAAATGACCAATTTTGGTGAAATGCCCCTTGGGAGTCCATATTGAGAAAGGGTGATAACAAAACCCCTAAACATGAATTAGTTAACCTAATTCATCACTCTAGGGTCAATTAGATAGGAAGGAATCAACACATTAAAGGATCTCAACAAAGTTTGGCCCACAACACAATGAGATTAAATATGAAACAATCAAAACTCAAATGGAAAACTATGTGAAGACCTACCTTAGGGTCATAGACAATGACCTGCTGAGTATCGACCTCATATTTGGAGTAAGTTGGAGTAGATTTGAGTTTCTGTCCAACACCCTAAAAATAGGGCGAATGAGCCTGCATCTAAATAATGCAACTGATGGAAATATTCAATGATGAAAGAGGGGTATGAAAGGTTAGCCTTACTTTAAGGGATCCAATGTCACCGAAGGCCTAAATATCAAACACCAGATGAAGGAGTAGAAAAATATTGAAGGTATAATGGATTTTAGTGATCAAGGAGGAACATGGGATGTTTCTGTATGCATAAGGGAGAACAAAATGAAATTATAACTTGAAAGTAATTAGGGGGAAATGGTAAATTTTCCCTAAAATCTAGCTCACATGGTTTATGCGCACTATTTAGGAAACCTTGTGTAAGGTTCTATCTCCTTACAGTAATCTCACATAGTCTCTGCACATGGTTTCCCAGACTATGTGCAAACCATGCGAAATGGTTCTGAAACTCTCTACAGTAGGTCGCACGGCTATGCATTTGGGCCCGCACGATTTCTCCTAACTGTGCGGCCCAGCCTGCTTTTCTCTTTTTCAGAGCTCCATACTCTGGAAGTACCCCAAACACTCCTATATCCTCCTTATCTTGATTCGTAGACTTCACTAGGACAATTTAGGACATTAAAAAAAACTAATGATTTGTACCCTGTCTAAAGAGTTGGGTTGTTAAAACCTCCCCTACTTATAGTAACCCATACCTGAGTTTCCCTACTAAGAGTAAATAGGTAATATTAGCAAAGAGTTCTATCCATTGAGATTGTACATCATCTTACCACTCATAGGTATTGTCATGTACCTGGACATGCTTCCATAGCACCCACACAAGAGGAACAGACCTTCCTTGGAGTGTCTTCACACTCCGATCAACAATATGAACAGGATACTCCTCGAAGGAAGCATCCATATCCAACTCAACATCACCAAGATGAAAGACATAGGATGGGTCTAGATAATACTGGTGAAGATATGATACATGAAAGACATCAGGCATGGACTGATATCTCTAAGGAAGTGCCAACTGGTAAGCCATTGGTCCAATCTACTTCACAACCTCAAAGGGTATAATGAATCTAGATGATATCTTACCCTACTTCTGAATATGATTATTCCCTAACCTAGGAAAGACTTTCAAGAAAACCTAGTCTCCAACCTCGAACTCAAGAGGATTTTGGCATCCGTTGGCATAAGACTATTATCTAGACTAAGTTGTCAACATATGCTTTTGAATCAACTAGACCTCCTCTGAAGTCTCTTGCACGAGACAAGGCCCGAGGATAGCTCCTTCCCCTGCCTCCAACCAGCACAGAGGTGAGCTAAAAGGCCTACCATACAAGGCTTCATAGGGATCCATCTCAACAGTATCATGGAAGATATTATTATAAGAGAACTTGATAAGTGGAATGTGTTTCTCCCAAGAACCCCCAAAGTAGAGAATGCATGCACAGAGCATATCCTCTAGCAACTGAATAGTATGATCCGTCTTCCCATCAGTCTGAGGGTGATAGGCTATGTTCAAAAGTACCAGCGTACCCAAGGCCTTCTGTAACCCCTTCTAGAACCGTGACATGAAGCGAACATCCCTGTCAGAACAATGGAACAAGGTGCTCCATGAAGACGTATAACCTCCTTAACATATAGTCCTCCTAGCTCATCAACAAAAAAGGTATCTCACACATATAATAAATGTGTGAACTTCATAAAATGATCAAATATAACCCACACTACGTCATTGCCACAAGGTGATTTGGCTAGTTTGGTTACAAAGACCATAGAAATAGCATCCCACTTCCATTTGGGAATGGACAAAGGATGAAGAATCCCTTTCGGAAACTGATGTTCCGCCTTCACCTTCTGATAGGTGGAGCATTGTGTAATGAAACTATTTATCTCACATTTTATGTTGGGCCACCAATATTGATGTTGTAGATATCAGTACATTTTGGTGAAACCAGGGTGAACTACCCATGTTGAGTCATGGAAATCCCCCATCAGGTCCTCTCTAATTTCTGTTGGGACCCATACACACCCATGGAATAGAAGAGTGTCATCCTTATTGACTTTCTAGCCAAAAGATGTATTGTCATCTGAGAAACATTCTCATAATACAAGGCCTTTAGGATCAGATAGTTGTCTCGACCTTACTCATTCCATAAGAGTAGATGTCACCAATAAGGATGATAGAATAGTCTTACCATGGTTCTCTGGAACCTCAACATGAATCTCCAATAATAAGACCATAAACCTACATTCATCATTAGATTCTTGAACTGCCATTGTCTGGGTCTTTTGGCTCAGAGAATCAGCTACTGAATCCCCTTTCCCTATAGTGTAGGCAAGTTCGAAATCAAACTATTGTAGGTACTCAGACCACCTACACTACCTGAGATTCAGATCCCTCTATGTGAAGATTTATTTGAGGATTTTGTGGTGTGTGAACACCAAAAAACAATCTCCCAATAAATAGTGTCTCTAACAATATAAATTATGAACAACTGTAGCAATCTCAAGGTCGGGAATGGGTAATTCTGCTCATGAGGCCTCAACTAATGAGAACAATATGAAACGACTCACTTTTCCTGCATCAGAACTACTCCAAGACTAATACTAGATGAATCTGTGTAAGCCCTAACTGGATTTGGAAGAATAAGTATCGGTGATGAAGTAATTATTCCCTTCAACTCTTGAAAAGATGCTTCATAATCCTATGACTGTTCGAATTTCACACCTTTTTTTGTCAAACCTGTAAGCGGTACTACAAGGCATGATAAATTATTAATGAAGAATTTTTAGTATCTAGAAATCCCCAAGAAACTCCGAATATCAAATACGTTCTTGGGATGATCCCAAGAAACCACATCCCTCACTTTCTATGGGTCAACAAAAACTCCTGACTCTGAGATGATATGAGCTAGGAAGTGAACACTATTGATCCAGAAGTGTCATTTACTGATCTCAGCATAGAGATGATGCTCCCTCAGTGTATTCAGCATTATATCAAGATGGGTGGCATGGTCTTGTACCAAGAGAGAATACACTAAGATATTTTCCATGAAGACAACTACAAATGAATCCAGATACAGGTGGAAAACCTGATTCATAAGATCCCTAAAGATAGCAGGTGAGTTTTTAAGTCTGAATGACATAACTAGGTACTTGTAAAGACCATACCTGCTCCTGAAAGATGTGTGAGGTATATATGAAGTTCTTAAATTCACCTGATGATATCCCAAGATTAGATATATCTTTGAAAACACCTTCACTCCTCGAATATGATAAAAGAGGTTGTTTATTCTAGGTAAGGGATACCATTTCTTGATTGTTAACTGATTCAACCGATAGTAATACACACAAAGAATAAAGGTACCATCCACCTTCTTGGAAAAGAGGACTGGTGAATCCCAAGAAGAAGTAATGGGGCATATAAAAACCTTTTTCCTCAATATCTTCCAACTAATTTTTGAGTTCTAGAAGATCCTTAGGTGTCATCCTATATGGATGAATGGTCACAGGTGATGTTCTTGGAACTAGCACAATAGAAAACTCTACCTATCACTCTAGAGGTAGACCAGATAAGCCATCAAGAAAAAATTATATAAAGTGTTCTACTACGGGAGGAAAAATTGTGGGTTTCAACCCTAATAATTGAGTTACATATTGGAAATATGTGTCATAACACTACCCAGCCTCTGCTGCTCGGGTCCGGATCGTGTCGCACAAACATCCCATTCTTCCTTATGCATGTACGTAATACCCTCTAGTGATGTGAACATCACCCTATAATGATAGCATTAAATATGGTATCTATAAGGAACTAACCAGTCCATCTCAAGGATTACATCAAAACCTATCATATCTAGAATTTATAGGTTCCATTAAAAAAGGTAACCACCTATCTCAAGGGGTAGTTCTAACAATGTCGAACACCCTCTAAATGGATACCTAAGGGTGTATCTATTGTCATGGCGCCATGATAATACACGACATTGAGGACCGAACTCTCAGTAATTTCCTCATATATGTATGAGAGAGAAGTTCCTATATCAAAATGTTGAGCCCTCTGGAAGATTGTTGATTTCATGTCTATGTTTGATGTTTTAATAATCACAAATCATCACATACCATTAATGCTTAATCTGGTTTGTTTTCTCATAAACTTAATTACAATCTGTAAATGAATCTGTTATCATGTTTTTGTCTATGATTATTGACTTACAAAGTATGTTGGAAGTCTTATGGATCCATCAGACTCACAGATCCATCAGACTCACCGATCCATCAGACTCACCGATCCATCAGACTCACCGATCCATCAGACTCACCGGTCCATCAGACTCACCGATCCATCAGACTCACCGATCCATCAGACTCACCGATCCATCAGACTCACTGATCCATCAGACTCACAGATCCATCAGACTCACCGATCCATCAGACTCACCGATCCATCAGACGCACCGATCCAAGGACTCACCGATGCAAATGAGTCACCGATGCAAATGACTCACCGATCAGATGACAGACCGATGCTGATCTATCTGAGTCACCGATCATTACTCTAATACTGATGACCTACCGATCACTTGAACAGTCATAAACAACTGTTTGAATTTCTTTATCTTTATCTTTATTTATTCTAACCAACGGTCATATTAGTTATATTTTAATACCCTGACAATTAATTAATAAAGGTTTTCGGATGTCAGGAAACCGTACCTCGTACCTACGGAAAGGAAACCTCTTCTGTCCTACGGAGCACGTGACATAAATACAAGAAGACTCTGCTGAAGAGATGAGCGAGACAACACACACAGAGACAAGGAAGACATATGACATACTCAAGAAGAGCTCTGTGCATACAAGAAGAACCAAGCAAGATAGAATCACACATACAATCAAGCCTACTCAAGAAGAGTTCTGTGCATACAAAAGAATATCGAAGAGCTTCATCGACTACATCTCACTGCCTGTGAACATGAAGCATACGACACTCTGCTTCTCAAACAAAATCGAGAAGAGGACTCAGAATCACTTCTGATCAATTCCAAAACGAGTCCAGTGCTACACTGAAATCACTAGAGCCATTTCTAAACTCTACATCTCTGCTCTGTGATTTATTTATTCTACATTTTGAGCAGTGTGTGTTATCTGCTGTATTAAACACACACACTGACTCCTGTACTTTCACTGGAGGATCTGTAAATCCTCAGCAAACCTTTTACACTTCATTTCCCACTGTGGATAGTGGTAGAGGTCTTGTGACCTGGACAGCTGGCTGCTGTTGTTTGTTTTCCCACGTAGAACTGTGGTAGAGGTCTTGTGACCTGGACAGTGTGTTCACTGTTGTTAACCCCGATCCAGGGTGTGGATCATTTTTATATAAACTGTTGAGAGGACTAAGTCTCAGCTTGAGACTGAACCTCTTGGTTAATTCTCTGTGTTTATAGCTACATACTTTATCCATACTATACATATTTATTTCATATTCCGCTGCTATTACTTTGAAATATAATTTATCTTCAAAGCTACTTTGATAATTAAATTCGCAAGTGTTTATATTTATTATGAATTAGTAAGTTAGTTTCAAAAGTTAATTTAATCATAAGATTAAGTTAACTGAGAACTAATCAATCTTTGAGAAACTAATTGAACCTTTATAATCTATATAAATTCACTACAGTTTAATTTGTTTTTGAAATTGGGGGATTTTAATAGAAATTGTTTTTAACAGAAATTTTAAATTGGAACTCAATTCACCCCCCCCCCCCTCTTGAGTGTTCACTCCGACCAACACTTGGTATCAAAGGATTGAAAATACTTTCTAAAAGTACTCTGCTTTTGAACTGTGATTTTAGTTGTATTTTTAAGGTCTTAAAATTTCTGTTATATCTAAATTTTTATCTCTTTAAAATTCTCTCATTATGGACAATAGACTTGAGGGTGCTGCTACTAACCGGCCACCTTTCTTCAATGGAACCAATTATGCTCAGTGGAAACTGAAAATGAAAATTCATCTAGAAAGCATAGGTTTTGATATTTGGACTGCTATTGAATCAGAATACAAAATTCCCACTACTGCTAGATCTACTTGGGATGAACCTACAAAGACTTCTTACAATAACAATTGTAAAGCTATGAATGCTCTGTACTGTGCTCTAGGAGATGAAGAATTTAATAGAATTTCTGCATGTAAAACTGCATATGAAATTTGGGATACCTTAGCTGTTTCTCATGAAGGAACAACTAATGTTAAGGAGATGAGATTGAATACCTATACTATTAAGTATGATAATTTTAAGATGAAGCCTGATGAACCCATTTCTGATATGTATCTCAGGTTCAATGAAATTGTCAACACAATGACTTCTCTGGGAAAGGATGTTCCAGCAAAGGAGCAAATCATGAGAATTTTGAGATGTCTACCTGAAAGATGGAGAGGAACCTCTGTCTCCATTAGAGAATCCTGTGACATTGGAACACTGCCTGTCAAGGAATTAATTGGTAAACTGATGATGTATGAAGAAGAGCTTAAAGTAAATAAAGAAGATGATGATGAACCTAAAAGGAATTATATTGTCTTCAAGACTACAACCTCAATGAATAAGGATAAAGAAAAGCCTCAAGCTATCAATGAAAGTTCAAGCAGTGAGGAAAGTGAGAATGATTCTGACAGTGATGTTGAGATGGCTCAAATAGCCAGGAGATTCAAAAAGTTTTATAGGAAAAAGAAATTCTTTAGGAAACCAAATTACAAGGGAAAGTATGACCAACAAGGCAAATGGGAAAAGGATTGGAAGAAGGCTGACAGAACTGATGAAGTTGTCTGTTATGAATGAAAAAGAAAAGGGCACATAAAAACAGACTGTCCAAAGCTGAAATACATAAAGAAGTATGAATACAAGGATAACAAGTACAAGAAAGCCATGAAGGCTACTTGGAGTGCTTCAGAAGACAGCACAAGTGAAGCTGAATCTTCAGACTCTAAAAAGAATCGGGCCAACATGTGTTTCATGACAAACACTTCTGAGGTAACATCAGAGACTCCTGTTTTTAATTCATACTATTCTGGAGAAGATTCTGACTCAGAAAACATGTCAAAATCTGAATTGTTTGAATACTGTGACATGTTAGAAGAAACCTGTAATGAGCTTAAGGATAAATATAAAGGTTTAAAGAAACAGTATGCTTTAAGTGTTAAACATAAATCTGATCTGGATATAGAAGTAGAAAAGAATGCTCAGTTGCTTAAAGAAAATACTGAACTAAAATTGTCTAATGAACAACTCAGAAAAGACTTAGAGAAGTTCACAAATGGAAAGAATACTCTAACACAGATGCTAGGAAAGCAAGTTGCACCTAAATATACTACTGGTATAGGATACCAACCTGGACAAAGGAAAGTTTCCAAAACTAGATTCATTCCTAAATCTGGACAGAAGATAGTTAATTCTGGAACTTCATATGCCTCAACTAGTTATATTCATAGTTATGGATCTAATAAGGTTTATCTTTCAAAGAATGATAATTCTACAAATTATATGAGACCCATTAGACAAATATGGGTACCTAAAGTGCTATTGGCTAACCTGTCTGGACCCAAGAAGATCTGGGTACCAAAATCATCTCCCATCTAAATCTGTTTTGTAGGAGACCTGCTTGAAGAGCTGTCACAAGAAGATATGGTACTTAGACAGTGGATGTTCAAGACATATGTCAGGAGACTTTTCATGTTTCAAGAGCTTAGTAAAAGTTGATGGAGGCTTTGTCACTTTTGGTGATAATTAAAAAGTAAAAATCATCGGCTTAGGCCAGATTGGTAACACTGACTCAGTATTAATTTCTAAAGTTTTATTTGTTGATGGCCTTAAATATAATCTATTAAGTATTTCTCAGTTATGTGATGATGGTTTTCATGTTAAATTTGAAAATGATTCTTGAAAAGTTTTCAATTCTAAGAATGTTTTGGTATTTTCTGCCTTAAGAAATGAGAATGTTTATGCTGTTAATCTGAATTCTTTAGCTAAGCAGAATATTACTTGTTTGAATGCTTTTCATAAAGAATCTTTTCTATGGCACAGAAGATTAGGACACTGCAATGTACACTCACTTAGAAAACTTTCTAGGAAGAACTTAGTTAGAGACTTACCCAAACTTGAATTTCCAGCAGACAAAGTTTGTAATCCCTTTCAAAAGGGAAAGCAACATAAAGTTTCTTTTAAATCAAAGAAAGAAGTCTCAACTTCTCAACCACTTGAGTTGGTTCACATGGATTTGTTTGGACCATCAAGAGTTTCTAGTCTAAATGGGAAGCACTATGTCTATGTTCTCATAGATGATTTTTCTAGATATACTTGGGTATACTTTCTAGCTCACAAAAGTGAAGCTTGTTCTTACTTTATTAAATATTCCAAGTCTGTAGAGAACCTTAGTGGACTTAAGATTAAAACCTTGAGGAGTGATCATGGTTGTGAGTTTGAAAATCAAGATTTTGAATCTTAATGCTCACTCAATGGCTATTCTCATAACTTTTCTTCCCCTAGGACACCCCAACAGAATGGTGTAGTAGAAAGAAGAAACAGAACCCTGCAAGAAATTGCTAGAACCATGCTCAATGAATATGAACTGCCAATTTACTTTTGGGCTGAAGCTGTTAATACAGCTTGTTATGTCATTAATAGAGTCTTAATTAGACCTGTTCTTAAGAGGACCCCTTATGAGTTGTGGAACCATAGGAAACCCAAAGTTAACTACTTCAAAGTTTTTGGCTGCAAAGTCTTCATTCTCAATACTAGAGACAATCTTTACAAATTTGCATCCAAGAGTGATGAAGGAATTTTCCTAGGTTATTCTATCTCTAGTAAAGCCTATAGAGTTTTCAATAAAATAACCAAATGCGTGGAAGAATCTGTTCACATCAAATTTGATGAAATTGATCCACATGAACCTAAAATCTCTCTTGAAGATGATTTCTCTGGTTTGAATCTCAATGATAAATACAATGGACCTATAGTTAAAACATCCAGCTCTGGAAATTCTCCAGAATCTGCTTCTGTTGAACCTCAATCTATAGATGAACCTGAAATTTCTAGTCTAACCTTTACCAGATCAACGAGGATTCTAAAGAATCATCCTTTAGATGCTGTTGTAGGAAATCTAGATAGAGTAACACAGACTAGAGCTTCTCTAAGAAATCAGGTTGAACATCAAGCCTTTCTTTCACAGTCAGAACCTAAAAATATCAATGATGCTATCAATGATGAGTTTTGGGTAATGGCTATGCAAGAAGAATTAAATCAGTTTGAAAGAAACAAAGTCTGGGAATTAGTTGACATACCTAAGGACACCTTAACAATAGGCACAAAATGGGTTTTTAGAAATAAAGTATATGAATCTGGAAATATAGTTAGAAACAAAGCTAGACTAGTTGCACAAGGATATAGTCAAGAAGAAGGTATAGACTATGAGGAGACTTTTGCACCTGTAGCTAGACTAGAAGCCATTAGAATCTTACTTGCATATGCGGAACATCTGGATTTCAAGTTATATCAAATGGATGTCAAAAGTGCTTTTCTAAATGGTTTTATAATTGAAGATGTTTTTGTAGAACAACCACCTGGATTTACTAACCCCCATTTTCCAAATCAAGTTTTTAAACTTTCTAAAGCTTTGTATGGTTTGAAACAAGCTCCAAGAGCTTGGTATGATAGACTTAGCAATTTCCTTATTTCAAAAGGTTTTACTAAAGGGATTGCTGATCCAACTCTTTTCATTAAAAGAATTTCTAAAGATGTTTTAGTTGTACAAATATATGTTGATGATATTATTTTTGGATCTTCTAAACACTCTTTATGTACTGATTTTTCAAAAAGTATGCAAAATGAATTTGAAATGAGCTTAATGGGAGAGCTTAAGTACTTTCTTGGATTTCAAGTATTTCAAAATGAAAATGGTATTATTTTGAATCAAATTAAATATAAAAAGGATCTTTTAAAACGTTTTGGTCTGGATAGTATCAAGGAAAGTGAAACTCCTATGAGTACTACCTGTAAATTGGATGCGGATGAAACTGGGAAACCAGTTGATCAAACCAATTACAGAGGTATGATTGGTAGTTTACTTTATCTTACTGCTAGTCGACCTGATATTATGTTTAGTGTGTGTATGTGTGCTAGATTTCAAGCTAATCCAAAAGAATCTCATTTGCTTGCTGTCAAAAGAATTTTTAAATATCTCAAACACACGGCTAACTTAGGTTTGTTTTACCCAAAAGGACAATTCTTTGAGTTAATGAGTTATTCAGATGCTGACTTTGCAGGATGTAATTTAGATAGGAAGAGCACATATGGAACATGTCATTTTCTTGGAAAATCCCTAGTATCATGGTGTAGTAAGAAACAGAATTCAGTTTCATTGTCTACTGCCGAGGCAGAATACATAGCTGCTGGTAGTTGCTGTGCACAAATTTTGTGGATGAAACACACTTTATTGGATTATGGATTTGATTTTAAACATGTTTCAATTAACTGTGACAATACTAGTGCAATAAATATATCTAAAAACCCTGTGTCTCACTCTAGAACTAAGCACATTGATGTCAGACATCACTTTCTAAGAGATCATTATCAGAAAGGTGATATTTCTCTAGAATTTGTTAGTTCTGAAAATCAATTAGCTGATATCTTCACAAAGCCCTTATGCTCTGAAAGAATGAAATTTATTAAACAAGAGTTGTGTATGATTGATCTGTGAAACTGATCCGTGAAACTGATCTGTGAAACTGATCTGTGAAACTGATCCGTGAAACTGATCTGTGAAACTGATCTGTGAAACTGATCCGTGAAACTGATCCGTGAAACTGATCCGTGAAACTGATCCGTGAAACTGATCCGTGAAACTGATCCGTGAAACTGATCCGTGAAACTGATCCGTGAAACTGATCCGTGAAACTGATCCGTGAAACTGATCTGTGAAACTGATCTATGAAACTGATCTGTGAAACTGATCTGTGAAACCGATCTGTGAAACCGATCTGTGGAACCGATCTGTCACACTGTTCTGTCAAACCGATCTATTTTCAATTACTTTTTATTAATTAGTAAATTACTTTTTTATGGAAACCCTAAATGATAAAATAAATGATACGCGGCTATTTATCTTCCCTAAACCTTTTGACCTTTCATTTCCCGCCGAACCTCTCAACATCTCTTCCCCTCCACTTCGAACCTTCGAACTCCTGCCTTCTCAAAATCCTCGAATGGATAAGAAAAAGAGACCAAGAAAAGGACCGGATAGCCCTGTACCTTCAAAGAGTGCTCGAGGCGAGTCGAGTAGTACCTCTCAACTATCAGTAAATCCGAACCTGGAAACTCGGATTGTTGCTGTAGAAAAAGAAGTAAACTCTGCCTGGCTTTTGTCAAGTAAGTCACTGTTGCTGCAAGTTCTTGAATCGCAAAGATGGATAAACTGGTTTTCTGACAACACTCGAATAGACTACCCGAAGCTGGTGCATGAGTTCTATATGAATCTGGAAATCACTTTAGATGGTGTGGAGGCTGCCCGGATGTCATCTGTGGTAAAAGGAAATAAAATATCCTTCTCATCTAAGCAGTGGGCTGAGTGCCTGAACGTACCTCATGAAGGTCGGTATGAGGATTATGCTGGGAATATTCCTTCGACATCTGATTACTTTTCTTATGAGCTAGCTCTGGAGCTTCTGACAGGAAACAGAGAGTCACGAAGAATCACAGCTTCAGAATTAGATGGTGAGTGCAGACTTCTTTTCAAGTTTATTCAGCACCAACTTTGCCCTAGGAGAGGAGATTTTGTTGCTGTAAAATACCAGGATGTTTTCCAGTTGTTTCTTCTGAAAACACATGAGAAAATCAATTTGTGTAGATATGTGATGGTACACATAGCTGGAATGATAAAACCATCCAAGAAAGCCACTGCCTTGTTTTATTCAAAGATGATATCTACCATGCTCAAGAATCTAGATTGTCTTGATGAAGATGATGAAGTTAATGAAACAGACCATACCTTCTGTCTTAACAAAGAGATCTGCAAGAGGATGAAAATAAATTGGAATCCATGGAAGAAGTGATGGGTTGCAGATGAAGATAAATTGTATGAAGTCTACAATCCCATAGATCATGGAAAGAGGCCAAAGGATTTGAGAGATCCTGGATTAAAACCAGATGAGGAACCAGTTTATTCTGATGATGATGAGCAAGAAGAAGCTGCTACTGCAGAAGGAAGTGTGTCTTCTCCTGATGATAGGAGTGACTCTGACACTGCTAGTCCCAAGAAAAGAATATAATTTGGACCTGCTAGTCCACCCTTAACCCTACCAGAGTCAGAACCTATTCTTGGTGATGAAGAAGATTTTGATACTGAAGAATATCACAGTGAAGCCTCTGAGCAGAGTAATAATGAGCAAGGTGATGCTGATGAAAATCATGGTGATGATGATGATGCTGATGTTGTTGAAGCTGCTGTTGATAGTGTTAACAGACCGGTGGATGGTCTTGCTGTAGATCAAGTAGAACAACCTCAGTCAGTACAAGAAATCCATATCAGTGGCAAGGATGACTCACCAAAAATCAGTGGAACAGCAAGCTATGAAAAACCAAAATACACTCTGTGTGCTGCCGTTTGGGATGACTACCCTGGTTATGCTGTGTTGGGCTTAGAATATTCTGAAGACGAAGAAGCAATGCCAGAATCTGCTACAGCTGTGAAGAGGAACCTCCCACGAGAAGCAAGGTCTGTTCCTACTGTTGATCCTACCAATAATAATTTCCCTGGTTCTGGAATCAGTCAAGCTGATCTTGATAAGTTTAAGTTTGAATTGCTAACTGCTGTGAGAACCATAGTTAGAGAAGAAGTTTCTAATGCTCTTACTCAAGTGTCTCTACAAGTTTCTGAAAATTCTTTGGAAGCCTTCTCACAGAGAGTATCTAATGCTGTGAAGCAAGACCTAGGCAATACTGGTGAACTTATTGGCAGGCAAATAGACTTTTTGAATCAGACTATGAAGGATCTTCACACCGGCCTGGTATCTCTATCAAGCGAATTCCGATCAACCATCTCTGGTATGATGGAAGTTTTGAGAAATCTGATTGAACATCTCAACAAGTCTGACCTGAGGAAGTTGAAAGCTGAACTAACTCACATAGTCGGCCAAGCCAGTACAGGCAAGGTAACCAAGATCACTACCTGTGAGATAGAAGCTCTAAAAGAAGTTGTGCGTGAAGAGTTAGCTGTTGTAAGAAAAATTCTTGATTTAGAGTCTTTGAGGAAGATGAAAGAGATCTGTGATAACAGTCATAAGATGGACTTGGTATATTCAGCAGATGCTAAGAAATCCCTGCAAGAGATCAAGGAAAAAGTTGATACTTACTTTTCCAAGATTTATACAAAACATGAGATGACTGCAAGCTTCAAGGTGTTAGCAGAGAATCTGAAATTACCTCCTGTCACTCAGGCCTTCAAAACTCAAGTTCGCCAATTGCAAGATTTTGTCCCTTCCTTAGCACAGTTCATGGAGAATAAAGATGATTTTGAAAAAGCTATGAAGTATGGAGCAGAAGTCATTCAGGACTTCATTCATTTGTTGAAGCCTTATTTGGATGCACCGGCCACTGCAATTGTACTTCCTACTTCTGAACCTCTCAGTGCCTCTGATGTAGCTCCAAATAAGCTGTCTGTTGCCCAAGCTCTATCTCAATTAAGACCAGTTCCTCAGCAAGCTCCTCAATCAGCTCCTGTTTCTCAACAACAACCCTCTATGGTACCTGCTCCTACACCTGCCCGAGTTGTCCTACCACCACTTCAGATTCGCCAAGACCAGCATGTCTCCAAACCTTCCACCTTACCTACTATTGATCCCAAAGACAAAGTCAAATCCCCTTTGTATCCCACCAAATAGTTGTGTATTGTCTTTGATGGGGTGAACAATGTGCTACTTGTAATAATCTGTACCTTATCATTTTTTTTTCTTTCTTTTTCTCTCTCTACTCTCTGCTGACTGCTTTTACTTTCACTTTCTCTTATCTGTTTTCCCTCCTTTTTTATTATCCCAAAGGGGGAGAAAGATCTGATATATATATAATGGGAGAACGATATATATGAGAAATGTGAATATCTCAGAGGGAGATCCATATCTCAGGGGGAGCAATCTGAATATTATATATATGGGAATGTTAACTTAAGAAGGAGATTTATATCTCTTTACTCTTATTCTCATTATGATTTAATGTTTTTATTATTGATTGATTTTTTTTTAATATATATGAAGATTTGTGATTATCAAAAAGGGGGAGATTGTTGAGCCCTCTGGAAGATTTTTGATTTCATGTCTATGTTTGATGTTTTAATAATCACAAATCATCACATGCCATTAATGCTTAATCTGGTTTGTTTTCTCATAAACTTAATTACAATCTGTAAATGAATCTGTTATCATGTTTTTGTCTATGATTATTGACTTACAAAGTATGTTGGAAGTCTTCTGGATCCATCAGACTCACCGATCCATCAGACTCACTGATCCATCAGACTCACCGATCCATCAGACTCACCGATCCATCAGACTCACCGATCCATCAGACTCACCGATCCATCAGACTCACCGATCCATCAGACTCACCGATCCATCAGACGCACCGATCCAAGGACTCACCGATGCAAATGAGTCACCGATGCAAATGACTCACCGATCAGATGACAGACCGATGCTGATCTATCTGAGTCACCGATCATTACTCTAATACTGATGACCTACCGATCACTTGAACAGTCATAAACAACTGTTTGAATTTCTTTATCTTTATCTTTATTTATTCTAACCAACGGTCATATTAGTTATATTTTAATACCCTGACAATTAATTAATAAAGGTTGTCGGATGTCAGGAAACCTACCTCGTACTTGCAGAAAGGAAACCTCTTCTGTCCTACGGAGCACGTGATATAAATACAAGAAGACTCTGCTGAAGAGATGAGCGAGACAACACACACAGAGACAAGGAAGACATACGACATACTCAAGAAGAGCTTTGGGCATACAAGAAGAACCAAGCAAGACAGAATCACACATACAATCAAGCCTACTCAAGAAGAGTTCTGTGCATACAAAAGAATATCGAAGAGCTTCATCGACTACATCTCACTGCCTGTGAACCTGATGCATACAACACTCTGCTTCTCAAACAAAATCGAGAAGAGGACTCAGAATCACTTCTGATCAATTCCAAAACGAGTCCAGTGCTACACTGAAATCACTAGAGCCATTTCTAAACTCTACATCTCTGCTCTGTGATTTATTTATTCTACATTTTGAGCAGTGTGTGTTATCTGCTGTATTAAACACACACACTGACTCTTGTACTTTCACTGGAGGATCTGTAAATCCTCAGCAAACCTTTTACACTTCATTTCCCACTGTGGATAGTGGTAGAGGTCTTGTGACCTGGACAGCTGGCTGCTGTTGTTTGTTTTCCCACGTAGAACTGTGGTAGAGGTCTTGTGACCTGGACAGTGTGTTCACTGTTGTTAACCCCGATCCAGGGTGTGGATCATTTTTATATAAACTGTTGAGAGGACTAAGTCTCGGCTTGAGACTGAACCTCTTGGTTAATTCTCTGTGTTTATAGCTACATACTTTATCCATACTATACATATTTATTTCATATTCCGCTGCTATTACTTTGAAATATAATTTATCTTCAAAGCTACTTTGATAATTAAATTCGCAAGTGTTTATATTTATTATGAATCAGTAAGTTAGTTTCAAAAGTTAATTTAATCATAAGATTAAGTTAACTGAGAACTAATCAATCTTTGAGAAACTAATTGAACCTTTATAATCTATATAAATTCACTACAGTTTAATTTGTTTTTGAAATTGGGGGATTTTAATAGAAATTGTTTTTAACAGAAATTTTAAATTGGAACTCAATTCACCCCCCCCCCTCTTGAGTGTCCACTCCGACCAACACAAAAAGTGTAGATACTAAAGTGGAGTCTACTAGAATAGTACCTCGTACAGTAGAAGGTCTGACACTCTGCTCCTATGGTGTAGGTTGGACTGTATGTAATTGGATTGTATTGTGGCCTTGAGTCACTACCTGACTACCCTATGTAGGCCCACTATACTGGCATTGCAACTCAAAAACCTGATTTCCTCTACCTCAAATCCCACCTCAGCCTGATCGATCGGTGGTATTCCAGCTGACTTTCTATTGTGATCATACTAACCCTACTCTTGGATAAGGAGTAGGTGTAGATCCTTTCTCACTAGGCACTGGAGGGAGAAATCTACAGAAATAGTGTAGGTGACCCATCCTACAACAACCTCCACATTAAATTGGATCTCGCATGCACCACCTCTTGTAATTCCCTGGCACTCCGCACTAGTGACAGATAAGAGAATCACCAGTGGAAAGTTCCTAACCACCACCATTCCCACAAGATTCCATGAAACATCTATTTTTTCCCAAATAAGTTCCGCTAGAATATTTTGGGGCCAAACCTCCTTGGCTTGCACCCTCAGCATCTCTCAAATTCCGCTCTGTAATAAGGTCCTGGTTGATGATTTTAGAAATAGTCACCAGCCTGAAAACATTGATCTGTGACCAAATGGCATAACACATTCCATCCTCAAATCTCCTAGAAACCATAAGGTCATAAGAGGCTAGAGAAAAAGCAAAACACTACAACTCAGTGAAACAGGATGAGTACTCTATGACTAACATGGTCCCCTATTATAGATTCATGAACTCTCTAGCTCTATCATCCCTCAGAGTCTGGGGAAAGAAGTAGTCGTAAAATACCATCTAGAAGTCATCCCAAACCATTTCTCTATGTTGGCCTACCTGGGTGATGACATCCCACCACCTCTTAGCTGAGTCACGTAGAATATAAGTAGCTAGCTTGACCCTCTCCTCAAGAGGTGTCTCTCAATGCTTGAAGATAGACAGGATCGCCTCAATCCAAGAATCCATAGAAAATGGTATGTCATCCCCTAATAAAGTCATAGGATGCTGCTATTGGAACTCATGAGTCAACTCCATCATGATCGGGGTAGGTCGCACTCTGCCTTGCATATTCTGCATTATGTGAAAGAAACCTTCTCTAAATTGGGTATCAGCACCCAATTATGGTATAATAGGAGGAACCATAGGTGGCTCATCTAGAAAAAAACTTGGCGGCATAAGGCCCACCACTTTAGGAACCTAATAGTCACCGCCTTTAGGGAACACGACTAGAGGACGTCATGGGGGAATAATTCTACAGTTCCAAATGAACATCTCAGAAGTATTTTAACACTTAAGAGAAAATCATTTAAGAAACTATGATACGTACTAAGACTTCTCATAAGAATTAACACGCCTCTCTGTCTACTTTGAAAGCCAGGACTAGATGCTAGAACAGAACTTAACAGGCCATAAGAATGAAGAACACCCCATACCCACTACTAAGGTCAGGATCGGGTCAATCTTATAAGTTAGGAATGTGTAAAAAGGTTGTTCTCAAGTTACAAGTGTATAAATTGTATGAAGTTCCTACCCCAGATTAGTAATAAAAGTAGGTATAAAGAGTAGTGATAACATGATTTCATACCCTGAAGTAGTGAAATGAGGATGATGATAGGAATTTTACTTTGGGTGAGGATTAACCTCCTACCGAAACTTTATAAGGTAGTTATACTAGGTAAGTAGTGACCTAGATCAAACCCCATTTGAAGAACAGTGCACTTTATAGTGATTTAGTGTATGGAAAATCACTAATAAATGCTCCTTGGAGTATCTAAATGAGAGTGAACCAATTAAATTCTCATTTCCCCATTTACTTTCACCATTCAGATAAAAAGAGGAAAAATGTATCTTAAAGTATATCTGATAATAGAGGGATAGTCAAGTGAGTTAAATCATGTCAATTTATAAGAAAAATATCATAGAAAGTGAACCCCAAGGTTGAGTGGTGAATATCCAATTAAGGAAGTGAAATTTAAATGAAAAAATGTTTTAATTAGATAATACATTTCCTACACTGATTCACCGCCCCCTATTAGCATAATATCACACTAAGATCCTATTGAGGGACTAAAAAATGGTATCAGTACTCATTTTATCTTTTCATGGATTTATTAATACTATGACTTGATCTTTAGTTTTGTGAAGAGAAATGACATCTGAATTTAAGGTTCTAGTGTTTGACGAAATAAAATTTAAATAATGTAAAATAGATTTTATTTCTTAAATGGAAGATTCACTTGGAGTTCGATGAGAAGTTGGGTAGGAAGGAATTGTTCTGTTGAGAAAACATGGATTTATATTTGAAATAGATTAAAGAAAAATTGAGATTTAAACCTCAATAAAAAGGAATTAAATGGTTCTCTTAGATAAGACATCTATAATGAGGTTTCACATAAAAATTTATACAAATTATTATGGATTAAATTAGAATAACTCCATGGAAATGATGATGAAGATTCATTAATTTCTAATAAAGAAGAATAAGGATGTCAAAATAAAGAATTATATAATAATGAAAAAAATTATGAATCTAATGTTCTATATGATTTTAACCTTGTATTGGAAAAAATAATATTCTATTTCAAACTCTATTATGGAGAAGAAAAGAATATGTGATTAATATGTGGCAACAACATCTAGTTTCCAATAAAGAAGGTGTTCATGAAATGGGAAAGAGGATATCACAATTCTACAAAATAAGTTGGAACAATGGGAATTCATTCATGAAGTTTATTATATAATTATTAAAGATTTTTCCTTGTAGAACAAGAGTAAAAAGATAGAATAAGTGTACTTGAATTTAATTATAAAGAAAATGGGAACAAAAAAGGAAAAAGTGACATGATTGAAGAGATATCCCAAACAAATTGATTAAAATGGACACAAAGAAGGAATTTAATGAATTAATCATACCACTAAAGACTCAACATTAAGAAATAAGAAGAATTTGAAAGAAAAATTTAAAATTTGTTCTGGTTATGAAAGATATGGAATTAAATAAGAAGCCACCTTATAACAAGGAATCCAAGATGGAACTCATGGACCCTAAGTAAGGGAGGTGACTATTTGGACTTTCACAAACCACTAAATGTAAATATATGAATATGAAATAGAGAATATAGTTTTAGGTGACATACACTATTGGTGAAACTCAATAATATACTCCTTCAGGTGTGATCAATTCCATAGTTTTTATAAAATCCTGACCCAAAGAGGGATGAAAATTTTTAGATTCATAAAGAGAGGTGTGTGAGTGGTAACACACAAAGAATATCATTTAGAAAGAGTTTGAGAAGTATGCTTACAAATAATTAAGAAGTGGATAAAGAGATGATGGCATTCCTTTTCCAAATTTTTGAAAAGGGAAAAGGAAAGAGTGAATATAAAGGGTTGGTCCATCCTGGATGGCCCCATTAAAAACTTAAGGAACCTTGTAGTGCCCCTATCCCCATATTAATTATGGTTTCTAATTGTTTTTATAGGTGTTAAGAATTTAGGCGGAGATATGATCCATAAGGTGGTTGTTCTAGAAAATCACATGTTATAGAGCTAAAAAAGATCTAATAAAGCTATATAAAGTGGTTTCAAGAAGGTTTCATGTGGAAGAGTTATTCCCATAATTAGTGTCCCCAAATTTTAATATTAATAATTGGTTTCAAATGATAAAGAATTAGGGGTAGTTGTGTTGAAATTTAAAGGCTATTAGGACTCATTATAAATTTTTGAAGCCTATAAAGGGATGAAAAATATTGGAGTTCAAATGAAATCATTTATTAAATATTCAATAAGTGATATAAAGTGACTCTTCAAGTGTTATGATACTCACAATAAAGTGATTTTTTGTTTATATAATAACCATTTTTTGTACATGATGGAAATAATTGGTTGTTTTTTATAAGTAAAATATCCAATGATGTTATAAAGTTTCGTAGGTATTTATGAGTTACAAGTACAACTTCTATGTTGTCTAAAAAACTATTATTTCCTACATTTTTTCTTGGCTTAATATACTTAGTGGATTTTTTGACAGCCTAAATTCTAAGTGGGAGTCTCACTGAATGGATTTCTTGATGATTTTGATTGTAATAGATATTGGAATAAGGTTTATTCTGGAATTGGGTATTCCAACTAGAACTTTTTTTCAATTGTTTTCAAATAATTTGGATAATATACATATAGTTAATGATAAAGTATGAAGGTACATTGAAATAGGGTGATATGATATAAGATGAGGAATCTCTCTCTATCCTTAAAGGGGGAGTTGAGGCCCTTGAGGTATCCCTATTGGATGTTGATGAGAAAAGGGGATCTAAACTTTATTAGAGGTTCTCCATGCACATTAAGGGAGAGAAAGGATAAAAGATGAAAGTATCTAACCCCGTTTAAAATGGGTTATGAGATTCAAAGTAATATTACCATAGTTTATAAAAGAGTAAGTTACCTTTGAATTCAATTGCTAATAAGGGGGATGGGAAATAATGTAAATGGGTGTGGGATATTCTCAACAAAATATAAAGTGGGTGATTGTTAGGAATCCTAAATGATTGTCTTAGATTAGTTGACCATACAGTTGTTGTGTTAGATTTATTATCCATACAAATAGAATGAAGTATAGATGATATATGGTAGTGATAAGTAATTATAATCATATATAGTCAAGAGAAGGGTTGGAGATATGTTGAAGGATTTTTTGAGAAATAAAAGGTTAAAAAGCTTCCTAACATAGGAAATACCACATAGTGGTCAGTGTTAATAGTGAAAATGAATAACAAGGTAGATGAAACCATTCCATTTATTATTAATGTGGTAGAGAAGGATATTCCCAACATGGGAATTCATGAATAGACCATGCCATGGTGGTCCTCATGGTGGAATTATAGAGAACCTGTGAGACATGGAAAATCCCAGACATGGGGAAAGGAATTTTAGTGGTTGTTCCATTCATAGAAGACCTGGTGAAGTAATATGGTCATCTAAAGGGTGACCACACCATGGGTGGTAGAGAAAAATTGTAATTTTTTTAAAGGAAATAGATTTTTTTCAAACATTTTATTGAATTTGGTTATTTGTTTTGAAGTTACACAATATGGGAAATATTATGTCGTGGTCATTGGGCATGGTGAAGATGAATAAGAAGGTTTGTGAGGCCACACCATGGATTATACATGTGGTAGAGAATAAGATTCCCAACACTATCAATCTAGAATGGGACACACCATATTGGTCCCCTTGGTGTAATTCTAGATCACCTGTGAAACATAGAAAATTCCAAATGTGGTGGTAAGTAATTTTAGTGGTTTTAGCATTCATAGACAACCTATTAGAGAAACATGGTCAACTAAAGGTTTAACATGTCCTGGAAGATATCATGGTGAGTTTATCACATTAAAATTTTATGTGCCACATAATATAAAATCCATCATAGTTGAGAGGTTATACTACATTGAAGATATGAAGTGGTCAATTTGGACAAGGGAGATGGACCATGTAGGGGTGATGGGTGTGGTGTCCTGAGAGTCTACCTTTGATCTATAAGAAGGACCATTATGATTGTGGTTATGGATGTGGAGATGTGATTTTCATTGATGATGTAATTGGAGGATTTTATTTCTATAGGAGAAGGAAAAATGGCCAACATGCCATGAATATTGGGGTGTTGAAAGAAATTTTATCCTAGTGATACAAATACTATTCCATGGTGTTTAAAGGAAAGTTGTGTTGGTGATCATATCGACAGGAGACATGCCAAATGTATAGGATTTGATTATGATGATGAGTGAACCATTTTTTAATGATTCAATAATCATAGGACTCAATTTTAGGACATTATTATAGAAAATATCATAGGTGGTTTGTAGCAGTTCATAATGGGAATTAATTGGGAATTAATTCATGATGAAAAGGAGAGAGAATGTCGATCATGAAGAAGTTATGTGTAGACTACTATTATGAAATCATAAATAGGTTTTTGAGGAGTTATGGGTGATTTGAATGGACCAAAATGATGTTTATAGGTGCCCAATTGTTGGGTGCATGGAATCCCTATTTCAAGAAAGGATATCAACTAGAAGTATAGAGGTAGAGACCTAGAGATATTAATGATTTGATCCTTATTATAAGATATTATGGGAAAGTGTTTAGAAGAAAGAATAATGTGTTGATATATATTGAAGACTCTTACAAAGAAAATAAAGGAATTTATGTGAAAACATCAAAGTGAAAAGGATTTATAGTTTCATTCTAAAAGAAGAGGTGTTGTAAAGAGGTATTCATAGATCATGAAGGAGAAACCTAGTGGGACTACAACAGAGAATATATCTATACTTTAGGGTGAATGAAAATTAAGTGAAGCTGGTGAAGGTATCCTCATGTCCATAAATGGTGTGGAGTTCTTCCCAGAGTAGTTAGTAAAGGATAATAAGGGCATTGAGTTGGTAGTGATCCTTGGGTGATAGAAAATTGACTCTAAATTTTTTAAGGAAATATGCTTAAGTAAGGAGTGACCTAGCATGAAACCTACTATTAATCATTAAGGTTAGTTTATTTTGGTGCATAACATGTAATAATTTCATTCTCCATGTATTATACCATTTTGGATGAACCAAGTAAAATAACCATTGACTATTTATTTTATGCATGCACACTAACCAGAAAAAATGGTAAAGTTGTAACATCCTAGGTAATGATAGAATAATTATTTTTCATATTTATTAATATCTATGAATTATATAGTTATTTTACCTTAAAATGGATGTTATATCCAATAGTGTACCCGATACACAACAATGAGTTTCTCCAAAAGCTTATGTTGCACGCAAGACTAAGTTATATCGAACAATAATATATTGTTAATATTATTATTTTAAGTGGTAGTTATCTCTAAACCATCGTATCAATTGGAATGAATAATAATAACTATATTATATTTACACATGTTTATTATTTGATTTTAAATTCATCCAATAAATTTTATAGGCTTAAAAGAAGAATAAATCCAATTTTACGCATAAAAAAGATCTATATTTTTTAAAGGTAGTTTTACCACCTTTTAATGGAGAAACTATTTTAAATTAAATTTTTGACACTTTAAAGTTTTTATATGACAAAATAAACTTATTTTTTGAAAGTGAAATATCAAAATTTACTTTGGGTAAATTTTTGGTATTTTTCTGAAAACACTCATATTTTGATGAATAGTAAATAATACTAAATTTTAGTACAAAAATTATTTTTTCGTCTAATTTATTTATATAGTTAAATTATATTTCTAATTGGTTTTAAAGTATAATTATATCATTTTTATATTATTTAAACCAATTATAATGACTCTACTTTTCTTACATGATTATTACATTATTTTAAGGATAAACAACATAAAATGTTACACAACCAGGATCCAATGGTTTAGAATATTGGGAAAATAATGACCATACATAACTTTTACATAATAAAACATAAAAATTTATTTAATTCCTTATTCTCTAGCTTCTTAGTGGCCCTTATTTTCTCTTTATTATAAGTATTCACTTGAGGATATACATTAAAAAGGGGTGAGCTAAAAGCCCAGTAAGAGGATGAATAAGAGGCATGAAACATAGGTGAGAATAATCATCATTATCATAACATAAGAAAATTATCATCATAATAATAATGATATGAAACATTATATAAAGGCATGTAATGTGGAAATGTATAAAAATGAAACATCATATCTTAGTGTTCAAATACCACACATAGTTGTGAACAAATCTAGCATCATCTTCACTCATATTTAACTTTTTCTCATGAGATACATCACATTAAACAATTAATTGAAGTTTTATATAATTTTGGGTGCACACATCACATAATAACATTTACATGCGCTATATAATTCTGGTTACACCTATCACATCATAACATTTACATTATCATGCATGCCACATAGAACGTATATCAATATTGGATATAAAATAACCCATGGAAAAGAATGGGTTTCATTTAATAAATCACACATTAATTAAAAAACTTTAAGGTTCCAAAAATAAATATTTAATAACATAATTTTTATAATAATCATCAATCTTGAGTGAGGAAGAAAAAATCTCACCAGAAGTAAAAGTTGTGTTTTTAGAAAGAAGAGTTCTTTTGGAAAAATATTTGCATTTTTCATAAAATAATATTTGGAACATGTATATATAGAAAATAAAATAATAGGATAATTAAATTATATTTAAGTATCATTAATGGAACATCCATACTGAAAATGGAGTGAAATATGGAAAACCCAAATAAAGAGATTTGGGTTCAAGAGTCACCTTACCATATGTCTGAATGCTTTCTTCACTTTAATATGCTATATAATAAAATTAAATTCATTAATTAAAAAATAAAAAACCTTTTATACATTAATTTTATTCATTATAGTTTTATTAAGTTCTTTTATGGGATTTTTGATGTGTTTTAGAGTTTAATTTCATCATTCGGGAGTGTTCGTTTTCTTGGTTTTCATGATCAGTTCGATTTATATGAGTATGGAAGTTCATGTAAAATGAGAATGACTCTCCAGAATTTTTATTAATGAAAATAAAAAGGTGTAATAAGTATTATATATCTTTTTTTTATATGGTATGAGGATTATTTATTTTATTTAACGTTAATGAAAATGATTTAATTAGTTTTGGCGGTTTTACGACCATTATGAGCTTATATCATTTTATTTAACATCATGTATATATATTGCTTCCAGAACATTATATAACTTGTAATATGTATAATAAAATCTTATTTAACCATAATTATGGTTTTCTAACCATCCTTGAAGGAGGTAGTGAAAAATTAAAATGCATCATCCACAGTGGTGGTAAATCGACACACCACGAACGATATTTTCATATTTAGAAAAAAAATAAAAGGGAATAAATTTGAAGATAAATTATTCCATTGAAATAATAAAATACTATTATATAAAATATACCGGAGTTATCATTCCTCTTTGATATTTGGAGGTGAGTATAGTATAAGAAAATAATAAAATTGAAAAGAAAATAAAAGAAAAAGAAATAGGATTTTACCTCTTGAATTTCTCCTCCTTGAGAACATCCTTAGGGGAAAGGGTTTGATATTTTGATGAGACCAAGAGATAATATAAATTTAGGAGGGTATTTGGAAGATTATTTGGAATAATTTTGACAAATATCAAATCTTATAAGGTGTGAGGTGAATATGTTGTGGGGGTGGTATTTATAGGGGAGGAGAGGGGTGTTTTCTCATTATTTTATTCATTAGTTTATTATTTTGGTTCAAGACTATGAATGGTTTAATAATTATCACAAAATATATTAAAATAATTAAGGTTAGTTTGATATTATGGTACTTACATCAACGATGACTCAAGTAATAGTGTATTTAACTTATAATGTATATATATCGTAAATTACTACATCTCACTATTCACCAAAAATTCAAATATTTTAAAAAATTCCAAAAATTCACCCTAACAATTTTTCAATGTTTAGAATTAAAAAATTAACTCCATTTTATGAAAATAATTCTCTAAATATGATAAATTTAATTTTTAATTAAAATCTTCATTTACTTGGAAAATATCGATTTTAAAATTAAAACTGATTTTATAACACTTTGAAAAATTAATTAGGGTCTCATAAAATTATCTTATAGTAATAAGACAAAAAAATATTAGTTTATGAATATATTTTATGAAAATAAATTTTCTTTTAAATCATTAAATTAATAATAAAATTTTAAATAAACATTTGTGTTTTATAAAAATACCAACACTTAATTAATAATTTTTAAACTATTTATTTACTTATACAATGATATAATTATATCATATTACCAGTTATAAGATGCCAAAATTTTATTTATGATTTAAAATATGAGGTTATTATTTTATTGGTTGATTTACTATTCCTAATGTTCACATTACTATTCCAATGTTCAGTTTACTATTCCACTGGTAAAGGTTCCTTATTGTGTTCTCAATGTGATTTTATGTTATTTATACTATATGAAATAATTATAAGAAGGTAATTTCTATTGATAAATTTTTGGGTCATTACATTCTTCCCCCCTTATGAAATTTCACCCTCAAAATTTCATTTTACATTCTAAGATGAAAAAAGGTGAGGGTACTTATCCTTCATCGCTCTCTCCAGTTATAATGTTGTCTCTTCATACTTATGGTTCTGCCATAGTACTTTGACCAGGTGAGTAGTATTTTTGCATAGAAATTTATCTATATGGTCCAATATCTTTAGTTTATGCTCCTCATAAGAGATTTCATTTTCCAACTGTACCACCTTTGGATTCAGTACATGTGTGAGATCTAGTATATACTTCCTCAAGAGGGATACATTGAATACATCATGTACTTGAGAAATGGTAGGTGGAAGTTTCAGTTGATAGGCCACAGCTCCAACATGATCAAAAGGGGCCTATATACCTGGGACTCATCTTTCCTTTCTTCCCAAATCTCATGATTCTCTTCCATGGAGATATGCATATGAATATCATGTCTCCATCCTTTAAATATATGTCTCATTGATGATTGTCTTCATAGCTCTTTTGTCAGCTTTGGTCTTCCTTGATGTGTTATTGAATAGTTTTCACCACTTCTACCATTTCATTGACCATTTTAGGTCCTAGTAGCTTAAATTCACCATCTTCATCCCATCATGTCAGTATTCTGCATCTTTTCCCATAAAGGGATTCATATGGAGGAATTTGGATGCTATAGTTGAAATTTTGGTTGTAAGAAAAATAAACCAAAGGTAAATTTTATTTATGTACTTTTTTGAAGTCCATAGAACATGCTCTCAACATGTCTTCGAGTGTTTGAATAGTCTATTCAGATTGGCAATCAGTTTGAGGATGATAATCCGTACTAAAGTCCAACTCAGTGTTTAGAGCATGTTGGAGACTTTTCCAGAACTTAGAGATGAATCTCATATCTCAATAGGATACAATAGATATTAGTACTCCATATATCCTTACCACTTATTTTATTTATATTTGTGCAAGTTGATCTAGTGAGAAGTCCTCTCAAATTATGATAAAGTGATTAGTCTTTTTAAGACGATCCACAAAAACCCATATAGCAGTGTTTCCTCTGGATGTCTTTGGAAGTCTAATGGAAAAGTCTATAGTGATGTTTTACCATTTACATGTTGGTATGGGTAATGGTTTCATAATACCCTTAGACTTTTGTCTTTCAATCTTCACTTACTAACATACCATGCACTTCGATGTATATTCAGCAATATCATTTTTCATAGTGTCCCACCAATAGTTCTCTCGGAGATCTTAATACATCTTTGTGATCCCTAGATGAATAAAGAAGGTTGGTATATGTGCATCATTCAGAATATCCTTCTTTATATCTATATTGAATGGTAAACATATTCATGACCCAAATCTCATGAATCTTTCCTCATCAATTTTAAACTCTTAGAATTTCCCCTTTCTCATGGCATCCACCTTATTCTGAATTTTTGCATCATTTCATTGAGCATCCTTTATTTTATCTATGAGGTTTTGTTGAACAATCATTTGAGAAATGATTGATGATGTTCCTTACTTAATTATTCCCATTTCTATCATTTTCAATTCTAATAATATTGGATCCTTCCCAATTCTCATCATTGATAATGTTGTTGGATCCTTTCTACTTAGAGCATCTGCCACTTTATTTTCCTTACCAAGATGGTAGTGGATTGATAAATTATAATCCTTAATTATCTCTAACCATATTCAATGGCGCATATTAATCTCCTTTTATGTGAATATATTTTTGAGGCTCTTATTATTAATATATATTTCACACGTCTCCCCATAGAGATAATTCTGCCAGATTTTCTATGTGATGATGACAACTGGAAACTCTAGATCATGCGTAGGATAGTTTTGATCATGAATTTTCAATATCCTTAAGGCATAAGATGTCACTTTATCATTTTTCATTACTACACAAAGCATCATTTTATACCACAAAGATTTCCCCACATGTTGTAAGTGTGAGTAGTGGCGTGGTGATAAGCCTCTTTTTTAACTCTTTGAAGTAGTCTTCACATTCACTGGTCCAGACGATCTTTTCTCCTTTCTAAGTCATCTTGGTTAGTGGGTTTGAAAATCATGATAAGTTCATCACAAATATCTAGTAATACCTGGCTAGAACAATTAAACTATGGATCTCCATTATAAATGTTGTCCTAGGACACTCTTTGATAGCCTTTATCTTGGAAGGGTCTATAGATATTCCTTTTCTGATGATAACATGCCCCAATAATGATGATTCCTCCATCTATAACTCACATTTACTGTACTTGGAATATAACTTCTACCTTATAAAGGTATTTAGAAAAGTATTCAAATTCTCATCATGTTTCTCCTTTCCCTTAGAGTATATCAGAATATCATATATAAAGAATACCACAAACTTGTCAAGGTAATCCTTAAAGACTCTATTCATTAAGTCCATGAATATTTCTGTAGAATTACTGAGTATGAAAGGCATCACTATGAACTCATATTTTTCATACCTTGTTCAAAAGTAAATATTAGGAATATCCTCTTTACTCACCTTTAATTGGTGATATCCCGACTGAAGGTCTACCTTAGAGAAATACTTGGACTCGCGCAGTTTATTGAACAATTCATCTATCCATAGAAGGGGATACCTGTTCTTTATGGTGATTTTTTTTATCTCATGATAATTAATGAAAAGGCACATTGATCCATCTTTCTTATTGAATAAGAGGACTGGTGCAGCCCATGGTGAAGCACTCAGGCATATAAAACCCTTGTCCATATTCTCTGGAAATTTCTTCTTCAGTTACTCCAACTCAATGGTGTCTATTCTATAAGGTGTCTTTGATATAGGAAGAGATCTAGAAATAAGTTTAATTGAGAACTCAACTTCTCATTTATGAGGAAGACCATGTAGTTCTTCAGGGAACACATTAGTGTAGTCTCTCACAATGAACATGTCTTCGGGCATGATTCTCTCCTTTGCCTCAATCATGTGTGTTCGATATCCCTGTTCATAAGGTAATAATATAAAAAATTGAGATGATGATTCTGAATGAGATTTATTCTCCTCCTTAAACTTGTACAGAATTGTAGTATTCCTTAGGATATTAATATTTATCTCCTTTTCCCAACAATTGATGTTTTATTTGTATAAATATAGTCAATCCATGTCCAAAATAGCATCAAACTCCACCAAAGGAAGTAGGATGAGATTTTATAGGAGGTTTAGTCCACAAACATTAACTAGGGAGCTGTTATATACTTTGGATGAAATAATTCTTGCATTTTTTATTCTCAAAGATAACTCAAACTCTATATTTTGAGGTGGTGTTTGAATAGTTCTACTAAACTTGTAAGATATAAAAGAATGCATAGAACCAGAATAAAATAGTACATTCTCTATTATTCAATGAATAACTAGATTACTTATCACCACATCATTTTCAGGATCCACCTTAGTAGTAGTGATGGAATAATACTTCCCTTTATCCTTTTGATTTGGTGGTTGATAACCCTGATTACCCTTGAGGATTCTAGGTTTAGTATACTGGATTATATAGTGCCCTTCCTCCCTATAGTTGAAGCATTGAACCATGGATGGTGATCTTCTTTCATCCATTATATCAGCTGGATTTTTTATGTCTCTTTGATATTCATGATCTTTGTGTCCTTCACTCCCACACTTAAAGTATTTCCCTGTCCCTTTTAGGTAGTTCCCATGATGATTATTCCCACATTTTTGACATGTGAGTGGTTGATATTTCTTTCCACCTTATTCATTAGACCCCCTAGATTAAAAATCTATCTTTATTTTCTTATCACCATAGCCATGGGACCATTCTCCAAAATCCATCTCCACTTTTAGATCACATTGAAAAATTTATTTTTAACTCCCAAAGTCTTAAGTTTTTAGATCCTTTCGAAGGTGTGGTTTTAAACCACTAAATAATCTAACAATTTTTCTATCATTGTTGATAATAAAACTAGAAGTGTACCTTGAAAGCCTTATGAAATTTTCTTTGTAGGCCATGACATATTCACCTTTCTTTTGATTCGACTCTATGCATTCTCTCTCCATATTTTTATGAAGATTTCGAGAGAAATACATGTTAAGAAACATTATATTAAAGCCTTCTCACTCCATATCTTCAATTTCATCCTTCATCTTTCTATTCTTAATCAATGTCCGTCATTAGTCAGCCTCTCCATCTAGATGATAAATGTCCAGAGTCACCTTCTCTATCTCGTAAAAATAAAGTATAGAAAATATCTTTTCTATTGAGTTGACCCACTATTCTGTGACTATTGGATCAAAAAACCACTAAATTTCAGTGTTCGTTGTCATATAAAAGACTCAATATCTAGTTAATCACTCCTAGGTGAAGGAGGACATTAAACGTTATTTAGGTTATTGTTCATATCTTGATAAATTTGGGTAAGCATCGCCATGAAATTTTGAACTCCACCCCCAAGGCATTGGGTATGTCATTTGGGAAATCGCCGCATTGTCCCTCACATGGGTTATTGGCCTGGTTTCTCCTAGTTACCACAATTTTCAAAAATAGAAAAGGTTCAAAAAAAATTGTCAACAATTCATGAATAAATAATTTATTACTTTTTAAAATTAACACTAAAGTCATGTCTTGTGGGATCCCTATGTTTAGAATTTTTCTAAAATAAAACTCCATGGGTTCTTACTTATACTTAGTCTCATACAAAGGGTTTTCACTAAGGTTCTCTAATCCTAATTCCAAAATTAACTAAACTGTGCTCTAATACCAACTATAATGACCCTACTTTTCTTACATGATTATTACATCATTTTAAGGATAAACAACATAAATGGTTACACAACCAGGATCCAAAGGTTTAGTATCTTGGAAAAATTAGTACTATATATAACTTTTACATAATAAAACATAAATATTTATTTAATTCCTTCTTCTCTAGCTTCTTATTAGGCGTTATGTTCTCCTTGGTATAAGTATTCACCTAAAGATATATATCAAAAAAAGGGGTGAGCTAAAATCCTGATAAGAGGATGAATAAGAGAAATGAAACATGGGTGAGCATAATCATCATTATCATAACATAAGAAAAGGATCATCAACATAATCATGAGAGTAAACATTAGATAAATTCATGGGATTTAGAAATGCATAAAAATGAAACAACATGTCTTAGTGGTCAAATACCACACATAGCTGTGAACAAATATAACATCATGTTCATGAATATTTCATTTTTTCTCATGAAATACATCACATTGTCCAATGAATTAGAGTGTAATATAATTCTAGGATCGCCCATCACATCATAACATTTACATGTGCTATATAATTCTGGGTTCACGCCTCACATCATAACATTTACATTATCATTCATGCCACGAAGAACATATATCAATATTGGATATAAAATAACCCATGGAAAGGAATGGGTTTCATTTAATAAAGCATATATTCCTGAAAAAAGTTTGGTTTTTCTAAAAGAAATAAGGAGTAACATAGTTGGTATAAGAATCATTAATCTTGAGTGGGGAAGAAACAATCTCATGGGAAGTAAAAGTTGTGTTTTTAGAAAGAAGAGTTCATTTGGAAAAGTCTTTGTATTTATCATAAAATCAGATTGGGAACATGTATATACAGAAAATAAAAGGGAAGGATAAATAAATTATATTTAAGGAACATTAATGGAATATCCATACTAAAAATAGAGTGAAATAGGGAAAACCCAAAGAAAGAGAGTTGGGTTCGAGAATCGCCTTACCTTATGTTTGAATGATTTATTCCTTTTAATATCCTGTATAATAAAATTAAATTAATTAATTAAAAAATAAATAACCTTGTATACATGTTTTTGATTTATTTTAATTTTTTTATGTTCATTTATGGGATTTTTGATGAGTTATATAGTTTAATTTCATCATTTGGGAGTGTTTGTTTTCTTGGTTTTCATGATCGGTTTTCTTATATATGAGTATGTAAGTTCATGTAAAATGAAAATGATTCTCTAGAATTTTTATTAATTAACATAAATAATATTAATTGGTATCATATATATTTTGGTTATATGGTATGATGATGATTTATTATATTGAACGTTAATGAAAAATGAATTAATTAGTTTTAGCGGTTTTACGACCATTATAATCTTATATCATTTTATTTAACATCATGTTTATATATTTCTTCTAGAAAATTATATAAATTAAAATATGTATAATAATATATTATTTAACCATAATTATGTTTTTATTACCATCCTTGAAGGTAGTAGTGAAAAATGAAAACACATCGTCCACAATGGTGGTAAATCGACACACCACGGATGATATTTTCATGTTTAGAAAAAAAGGCAGAGACTTGATGATGAATTATTCCATTAACATAATAAACTAATGGTATATAAAATTTACCGAATTTATCATACCTATTGGATAGGTGGAGGTGAGGGGAGGATAAGAAAATAATGAAATTGAAAAGAAAATAAAAGAAAAAGAAAGAAGATTTTACCTCTTGAATTTATCCTCCTTGAGAACCTCCTTAGGGAAAAGGGTTTGGTATTTTGATGAGACCAAGGGATCCTAGATGTGTGGGGGCTTGGGAAGATGATATTTTAGAATTTGGACAAGGCTCAATTCTTGTAAGGTGTGAGGAGAATAGGTGTTGAGGGTGGTATTTATAGGGGGAGAGGGGTGTTTTCTCATTATTTTATTAATTTGTTTATTATTTTGGATAAAGACTGTGAATAGTTTGAGAATTGTCACAAAATGTATTAAAATAATTAATGGTAGTTTGAGATTTAGTTCTTACATCAGAAATGACTCAAGGAACAATGTATTTAACTTATAATGTATATATACTGTAAATTATCGTATTTCACTATTCACCAAACATTAAAGTATTTTATAAAAATCCCAAAAATTAACCCTAACAATTTTTTTAGGTGTATAATTAAAAAATTAACTACATTTTATGAAAATAATATTATAAATATGAAAAAAATAATTTTTAATTAAAATCATCATTTACTTGGAAAATATCGATTTTAAAATTATAACTAATTTTATAACACTTTGAAAAGTTAATTAAGGTCTCATAAAATTAACTTATAGTAATAATAAAAAAAATATTAGTTTATGAATCTATTTTATGAAAATAAATTTTCTTTTAAATCATTATATTAATAATAAAATTGTAAATAAACATTTATGTTTTATAAAAATACCAACACTTAATTAATAATTTTTAAAATATTTATTTACTTATACTATGATATAATTATATAATATTTTCATTTATAATATGCCTAAATTTTATTTATAATTTAATATATGAGGCTACTATTCTATTGGTTTGTTTACTATTCCTAATGGTCACATTACTATTCTAAAGGTCAGTTTATTATTCTATTGGTAAAGGTTCCTTGACTTCTAGAAATACCTCTTATTTCATTCATTATTCATTTATAAAGTTTTTATTATGTTATAAAAAGTTATTTTATTTGATTTATAATATATTACATAATTATAAGTAGGGAATTTCCATTGATAAAACTTTTGTTCATTACACCAATATAGTTAATTGGAAACAATTTCACTTTGAATTTAGATTACGGAATTAAATTTAAATTAATTTATGTCACTTATACTATTTTAATTTGGAAAAATGGATTCCATATTTGGAATAATAATAATTTCTAATTTCTAATAAGGTCATTTTAGTTTTTTACCAAAAATATTCGCGAAATTAATTAAAATTAATTACAATGATTAAGAGAAAAATTAGCTTAACAAGGGAATAAACCTTAAACTTAATAGACAAAATGTCCTATAAACTTGTCCAAAATCCATTTTATATTCATATTTATACCCTATTATGCCTTTTCTATAATTTTTACCATTATTGGTGCCACTTGGCATGGCAAAAACATGGGTAGAATTCCCTTTTCAAAAATTTACAAGAATGACACTCCTCCACCACTATAAAAAGTAACTCACCCTTCCCATTTATTCACACCTATAAATCCCATTTTTATCATTCAGAAACTTCCAAAATAACCTCCCAACATCCCTCCCCTCACCCTATAGGCCTCACCTTGGGTATAAATCCAACCAATAAGTCCTTTGGTGCAAACCAAAAAGGAGTTACCTGAAGAAGAGGCAACTTTCATCAACATGCATTTTTAATTTGTTTCCTTCCCCAACCCCTTAATTTTTTATTATTACATGATTAAATAATAAAATCAGTATCCTCAATATACTGAGATATTTTTTTTAGTTTTTTACCTACACCTACACACACTTCCATCAAATGGGTAACAAAATTACTATTCGTGTACAGCAAACTACCATATCACGTAATGATGTCGTTCATTTTTATTTAACACATATCATGGTCGTGAATTATGATGGAAAAAATATTTTTATGTGATATATATATTATATTTATTATGTATTAATACTTTTTAAATTTATATATACACATACCTTCATGCTTTCTATTTTTTGTAAATACGATAACGTTGTTTGTGGACGTGTGGACTACCGCCTCCTCAAAGTGATGTGATACGTTCAAACACAAAATGAAATAAAAATATGTGACATAAATAACATCAATATTATATTAATTACATAATTACATTACTTAAAATATAATATATCATTTTCTTTAACATCTTTTCACACACTGAAAAAGAGATAACATCATTCATGGACATGTGAACTACCGCCTCCTCGATGTGATGTAATTCCTTTTATATCATAAGAATTATATATATAAGTATATATGATTAAATAACATGGTATTTATGATATAATGATAATTACGTAATGATAAATCTTACTTACCTTCTTTTCATAATGATCATTGAAAAATGAGAATGTTACTCATGCGTACGTACGGTCTACCATGTCCACGATTGTAATGTTGGTTCATTTTTCATAACCATATTTCATGATTGGTTTTAAAATTATAATTGATAAATAAATATGATAATTATTTAATGGTTATTATTTTGTAAATTTTTATATAATGACCTCATTGACCATAGTTGACCTACCAAAATTGTTTTTGACACATAAGCCGAATACGGTCAAAACACCCGATGTAAACATAATTATTTTAGTAGTTGTTTAAAACATTGTAATAAGTGAAATAAAAGTAATGATAAACTTGAAATTTTCTTTTAATAAAGTAAATAATTAACATAAGTTTATTATTTAAGAAAATAAAGACACATTTAGCAAGTCGGACTCAAGGTAAGGGATTTCATCTCAATCAACTTTCATTGAAGAATTTCTTGATGATGTGTACCTTTATTATTTTATATAGTGTATGTAAATACCCTTTGACCTTATATATATATATATTGTATCATTTATCATATCATTAAATTTTTTTAAAATTTTATTCTTTCATGTAGATTCTGTTTTAAATGTTCAAAGTGGTATGGGACACTTTGAATGTTTGATGATTTAATTATCAAATATTTTTCTCTATGTCAATATTATTGATATTATTTATATGAAGGGATATAAATGAAATTTTATGTCTTTTTTTTAATTTCATTCAAATTTTTTCAAAAATTAATCTTTTTACATGTTTTATATGGAACATTTTGATAGATGATAAAAGTAATGTTCTATTCTTAACGTACGTTGAGATAATGACTTTTCCGCCACTAGGGCCATTATTTTTTTCACTTCCTTTATAAGATTTAATTATTTATTAAATAAAAAAATATTTCTTATTTTTGGATATTTTGGTATTGAAAATGGTTTTTCAAAATAAATGTGTATTTTTTATTGAAAATGGGATTTTTTAAAGAAAATGGTATTTTAATATCTGAAAGTGATTTTTATATGACTTTAAACAACTTTTTCAAATGATGAAATGTTTTATTTAATGTTGTGTTTCTTTAACATTATAAATGATGGGTTTTCCTAGATAGCTCTCAAATTTATTAGGTAATGATTATATTCTTCAGATAATTATATTGGAAGTTTTCTGTATGGTTATTCTAATATGTAAGGGTTCTATAAGGGTTCAATATGATGATGTCCCAGGGTAACTACATGAATTTTCTATGTTTTCTAATGAGTTTTTATGGAAATAATTTGTTTTAAAAGGGTAAAATAACTTATATTTATTAAATAATGATATTTTCCTTTTTGGGGAAAATTTTATGTTTTCAAGAAAGTGTTTTTATGAGTTTTAATGTTTATCAATAGACTAATGGTTTCCTTATTTTTTTATCCCTTACTAATATTTTTATTTTTATCTAAAGTTTTTAAATATTTTTCACCAGATTTAATGATGAATAATGGATTTTAATTGGTCAAGATGAATTTTGTGAAGATTTTTCATAAAAGGTATCATGTTTTATTTTTAAAACATTTTATATGGTGGAAAAATCGATACTGATTAGAATTTTACACTATATTTTATAGTTTTGTTATGTATGATTTATGGCCTAATTTTATAAAACTATAAACATGAAAAGATCCTAAATGTGGAAGAAAGTAATTTCTTGAATAAAACTCAAGATTATGTAATGTTTAAGGCTGGGGCCTTATATTTGATATCAAAGGAAATGTTTAGATAACTTTATAGGTATGGATAGTGTTAATTTCATTCCCTTAGAAGATTTTACTTTATGGTTATTTTATAATGATATATAATTTAATGATTACCATGTTTCTTCCTCTAAAGTATTTTTGTTCAGAATGGTTTCTATAGAATAAATTGATAAGTTGTAGTTGGGAGTAAATAAAAGAAAAATATCCTTCTAAATCAGCATCACATTATGGTTGGAATTGAAATATAATAGTTTGTTATAGTAATGGACCAGTTGACATGGGCTATAAATGGTGGTTATGTCCATGTATGAAAGCAACCAAATATACCACAGTGGAACATGAATATAGTGTAACATTTTATGAGACAACATGCCCCACCATTCAAAAGATCATCTGAACGTGTGATAGCTGAAGGATGGATTAATTCCCTAGAAAAGATATTTGATGGCATGGGTTGTTCGAACCACCAAAAGGGAACTCTTGAAATTTATTTTTTTTAAGTAAAGCTGATTAGTGGTGATAAATGGTTAATAACATTAGATAATTTGAAAATATTTATGCCTTAGAATGGGATAAATTTAAAGGATTTTCAAATTAGGATAGAAAAAACATTTCTTGGATAAGTTTGTGGTTGTTTTTATAGATGATATTTTTTTTATATTTTAAAATCCATGAGGAACATGAAAGTTTCTTAAGGGTTGTTTTTCATACCTAAAAATAAAATAAATTGTATAGTAAATTTAGAAACTGTGAATTTTGGTTGCAATAAATTTCATTCCTTGGCCACATTGTTTATAAATATGGCATAACATTTGATCCCACTAAAACAAAATTTGTTTATGAATATACAAGTCCCAAAAATATAACCAAGATTAGTAGTTTTCTTAGAATAGTGAGTTGCTACTGGAACTTTATTGAAAAAATTTCTCGATTTTCTAGCCCACTCACTAAGTTTACTTGAAAAGGAGTTAAGTTCATCTAGACAAAATAATGTGATGATTGTTTTCATGAACTGAAAAGAAGATTGTTGAATGCTCCTATTTTGGTCTAGACATTCAAAAATGGTGAATTTGTCATCTATAGAGATTTTTCATTGAAAGGACTTGGTTTTTTCCTAATGTAGAATTATTAGTTAATTGCTTATGTTTCATGTAAGTTGAAACCTCATGAGTAAAATTACCCTACACATTATTTTTAATTATATGATGTTGTTTCTTGCTTTAAAATTTTGGAGGAAAATTTTTTATGGAGTAAAGTATGAAATGTATACTGATCAAAAAAAATTGAAGTATATATTCAATCATAAATAATTTAACATGAGATAGAGAATATGGATTAAAATAATCAAGTATTATGATTGCACGATTCATTATCATCCTAGAAAAGTAAACAATGTGGTCAATGCTTTGAGTCAAAAAAGTAATTCCACACTAACCATGTTATTTTTTTAATGTGTCCCTTTGTTTAATGATTTGAGGAATTTTTTCCTAGAAGTTTTAGATATTGGGAAATCCTCTATTTTGTTTCTGGTTTCAGTACAGCCGACTCTTTTAGAAAAAATTAAGATGGCTCATAAGGTGGATCAATATTTTTAAGAAAAGGTAGAATCAAATAAGAGTGGTAATTTTCCTCATTTTAATATTTCTGGATAAGTTGTTTTATGATTTGAAAATAGATTATGAGTTCCTTGTGATTCATATTTTAGGAAATAGTTATTGGTTGAAGCTCATAGTTCTCCTTTTTCCATTCATCCGGACAGCACTAAGATGTATAGAGACCTTAAAGAGTATTATCGGTGTGATAGAATGAAAAGATATATTATTGAATTTAAAATGAAGTGTTTGACTTGTCAACGGTTTAAAGTAGAGTGACAGTTATCGAATGGAATGCTTCAATTATTTCCAGTGTCGGAGTGGAAATGGGAGAATATATCAATGGATTTCATGGTAGGATTGCCAAATACTTCTCAATGTAATAATTTTATTTGGGTTATTATTGATAGATTAACTAAATATTCACATTTTCTTCTCATTCAAGATACAATGTGTTTAGAGCGTCTTTATGGACTATATCTAAAAGAGATTATCAGATTACCTGGAGTTCCTCTATCCATTGTATCATAACGTAATCCCAAGTTAAAATTCTTTTTCTATAAAGGAATTCAGAAGTCTTTTGGTAATAAATTAAATTTTAGTATGGCTTTTCATTCTCAATCTAATGGATGATCTGAACGGAAAATTCAGACCTTGGAAGATATGATTCATTCTTGCTTAATGGATTATCAGGGAAGTTGGGATTGAAATCTTTCTTTGGTTGAGTTTTCTTATAATAACGGGTTTCATTCCAGTATATAGATGGCACCATTTGAGTCATTATATGGGAAGTGGTGTCAAACACTGGTGTTTTGGGATTATATAGGATAAAGGAAGTTGATGGGATCATAGTTGGTAAAGGAAATGACAGAGAAAGTTTAGTTGATTAAGTGACACATGAGGGAGGATCATAGTAGGCAAAATATTTATGTGGATAACCAGAGGAAAGATCTTTCTTTTGAGGTAGGTGATCATGTATTTTTAAAATTTTCTCCATGGAAAAGTGTGATGCATTTTGGTAAGAAGGGGAAGTTGAGTCCATGGTTTATTAGAAAATATGAAATCATGGAAAAAGTTGGATTAGTTTCCTATCGAGTGGCCTTACCTTTAAGTTTATCCTAGGTATAAAACATATTTCATGTTTCAATATTAATGAATTACGTATCATATTCATATCATGTTTTGATCCTTGGAGTAGTTTAGCTAGAAGAGAATCTTTCTTATGAGGAACAACCAGTTCAGGTTCTTGGCCACAAAGAGAGAGTGTTGTGGAATAAGTTGATTAATCAGTTAAAGTTGTTATAGAAAAACCATATTGTTGAGAAGGAAACATGGGAATCTGAAAATTTTATGAGCTAAAAATATCTCTACTTATATGATAAGTGAATAAAATTATGAGGATGAAATTTCCAAAAGGGGGGAAGGACGTAACATCCTAGGTAATGATAGAATAAGACTTTTTCATATTTATTAATATTTATAAATTTTATAGTGATTTTTCCTTAAAATTGGTGTTATGTATAATATCATACCTGACACGCAATAATGAGTTTCTCTGAAATCTTATATGGCATGCAATACTGGGTTATACCGAACAATAATATATAGTTAATATTATTATTTTAAATAGTATTTATAGCATATCCATTAAATTAGTGAGAATGAATAGTACTAACTATATTATGTTTTCACATGTTTATTAAATGTTTTTACATTCATACAATAAATTTTGTAGGCTTAAAATAAAAATAAATCCAATTTTAAGCATAAAAAGCTCTATATTTTTTAAAAGTGGTTTTATCACCTTTTAATAGAAAACCTATTTTAAATGAATTTTTTGACACTTTGATAATTTTATATGAAAAAATAAACTTCTTTTTCGAAATATAAATATCAAGGTTTTATTTTTGTGAATTTTTTGTGTTTATTTGAGAACTTTCATATTTTGGTGAATAGTGAATAATACTGAATTTTAGTTTAGAACTATTTTTTCATCCAATTTATTTATATAGTTAAATTATGTTTATAATTGGTTTTAAAGTATAAATAGATCATTTTTATATCATTTAAACTAATCTAAGTCATTGTAATCAACTTTATAATGAATTTAGATATAAAAACTAAGCAAAGTTTTGAACATTTTTACTTTAAAATCCCGCTTTGTCGTCCTATTTATGGGATTAAATTTAAATTAATTTCTTCTAGTTATATGATTGGAATTTGGAAAAAAGGATTTTATATTTTTAAAAATAATAATTTTAATGTCTAATAAGGTTAACTTAGTTTTTGAACGAAAATATTAGTGAAAGTAATTAAAATTAATTGCAGCGATTAAGAGGAAAATTATCTTAATAAGGGACTAAACCTTAAACTTTAGAGCCAAAATATCCTATAAACTTTTCCAGAATTTATTAACTGTTCGTATTCATACCATATCCTCCATTTTAATTAATTTTTACCATTATTGGAGCCACTTTACTTGGGAAAAACATGGGTGGAATTCCCTTTTCAAAATTTTACAAGAATGTCACTCCTCCTCCACTATAAAAAAGGCACTCACCCTTCCCATTTATTCACACCTCTCACGACCATTTTTCACATCCAAAACCTGACCAAATAATCTCCCAACATTCATACCCTCACCCTATAGTCATAACCTTGGGTATAAATTCAACCAATAAGTCCTTTGGTGTAAACCAAAAAGGAGTTCCCTGAAGAAGAACTTTCATCAACATGCATTTTAACTTTGTTTCCTTCTCTACTAACTTAATTTATTATTATTCCATTATTATATAATAACATAAGTATCTTAAATATACTTATATGTTTTTATGTTAAGGTTTCAACTACACCTACTCACACATCCATCAAATGAGTAACGAAATTATTGTTTGTGTATGGAGAACTACCGCCTCACGTAACAATATTGTTAGTTTTTGCTTTACCACCTCTCATGGTTGGGAATTAGGATGGACACCATATTTTTATATGATATATATAATATATTTATTATTTATTCATAATTTTTTAATTTATATATACACATACCTTTATGCTTTTCATTTTGTGTAAATACGATAACGTCATTTGTGGATGTGTGGACTACCACCTCCTTAAAGTGATTTGATACGTTCACACACTACATGGAATATATTAAGGATTAATTTAATTAAAAATATGTGACATAAATCACATCCATATGATATTAATTTCAAAATTACCTTTCTTGAAATATAGTATATCATTTTCTTTAACACCATTTCACACACTGATGTGATTCCATTTACATCACAAGAATTATATATAATTATATATTATTAAATAAAATTGTATTTATTATATAATTACCATTATTGAAAGATAAATGTTACTTACCTTCTTTCCATAATGATCGTTGAAAATGGGAATATTACTCATGCGTACGTACGACCTAACGTCTCCATGATTGTAACGTTGGTTCATTTTTCATAACCATATTTCATTAATGGTTTTAAAAGTATAATTTATGTATAAATATTATAATTATTTCATGATTTATATTCTTTATATGTTTATATAATGACCCCTTTGACCAAAGTTGACCTACCAAAGTCATTTTTGACACATAAACTGAATACGATCAAAACAATCGACATAAACATAATTTTTTAAGTAGTTATTTAAAATTTTATAATAATTGAAATAAAATTAATTATAAACTTGAAAAATTTTATTAATTAAGTAAATAATTAACATAAGTTTATTATTCTGGAAGATAAAGATTCATGGGACAAGTCAGACTCAAGGTAAAGTATTTCATCTCAAAATCCTTTCATTGAGGAATTTCTTGATGATATGAACCTTTATTATTTTATAAGGTGTATATGCATCCCCTTTAACATTCTATATCCATATTTTATCTTTTATAATGTTATTTAATGATTTTTAAAATTTTATTCTTTCATGGAGATTATGATTTAAATTCTCAAAGTGGTATAAGACACTTTGAATGTTTGAAGATTTAATTATCAAATATTTTTCTCTATGTTAATATTATTGATATTATTTATATAAAAGGTTATAAAATAAATTTTGATTATATTTTTAATTTCATTAAAATGTTTTCAAAAATTAATCTTTTTATGTGTTTTATAAGGAACATTTTGACAAACAACAAAAGGAGTGTTTTATGTTTTCAAGAAAGTGTTTTCATGAGTTTTAATGTTTATCAATGGACTAATAGTTTCCTTATTTTTATATCCATTACTGATATTTTTATGCTCATCCCACATTTTTAAATGTTTTTTATAGTATTTAATGATGATTAATGGATTTGAAGAGGTCAAGTTTAATTTCATGAAGATTTTTCATAAAAGAGATCATGATTTATTTTTAAAAATTTTTATATTGTGGAAATAATGGATACTAAACGAAAGTGGACACTTTTTATTTTATGGGCTTTTTATGTATGAGTTATAGAATAATTCTCTAAAACTTTAAACCTGAAAATATCCTCAATGTTGAAGAAAATAATTTCTTAACTAAAACTAAATATTTTGTAATGTTTAAGGTTGGGGATTTATAAAAGAAATCTAAATAACATCCAATAAAAGGATGGTCAAGTGGATAGATTACTCGATTTGGTTATTTAATAGAGAAAAATGAGGTACCCTTAAGGATGAAAGGTAAAGATCCATTTAGGGTGGTCATAGGTAAATGAGAAGTGTTTAAATTATATAGGAATAGCATAACCCAATTCCCCCCACCCCCACCCCTCTTAGGGTATATCTCACCTAAGGCCCTATTGAGGTACTAACAAATGGTATCAGAGATAAGGATCAATTTATTGGATTTTTTATTACTCTGACTTGATTTGGTGTTTTTTAAAGAGAAATGGAATTTTTATTGAAGGATCTAGTTTTTGATGGAAATAACTTAAAAATAATGTAAATTAGAACTTATTTCCTATATGTAATATTTACAAGGAGTTCTATGATAAGTTATAGAGTAAAAAATTATTTTTTTAAGCTGATATATAGTTATATTTGAAACAGATCAAATAAAAATTGAAATTAATGTCTCAATCAAAAAGGAATTAAAGGGTTCTGTTAAAGAATACATCTATAAGGAGTTTTCACATGGGAAGTTCTCTAAATATTTGGGGATTAAATTCGAATAACTCCATGGAAAAGATGATGAATATTTATTTATGTCCAAAGTAAATAGGAAGAAGAAGCATTCTAGAAGAAAGAATTATACCACCAAGGTAACACATTCTGAATATAATGTCACGTCTTATTCTAACACTAGTTTGGATAAAGGTGGTGGAATTTTATAAAATATTATAGAGATGAAAAGAATATGTGATGAAGGTGTGGTAAAAATATCATGTTTCCAATGAATAAGGTGTTCATGTAGTGTCCAAGATAAGGTCTCAATTATTTATGAGAACTTGTATCAATGAGAAGTCATGCATGAAGTTTATTATGAAATGATTAAAGATCATTACTTGGATAAAAATAGGAAGAAGATAGAAGAAGTGGCTTGGAATTTCAAAATACAGAAAATGGGAACAAAATGAAAGAATACAGTGACATGATTGAAGATCTTTCCTAATAAATTTTGAAGAAAATGACCATAGAGAATGAATTTAAGTAAAGTATCATTCCACTCAATAATAAATATGAAGAAATAATACATACCATGATGGGTGCTACTTCGACTATAAAGGTGAAGGTTTCACAATTGAAATAAAAAGATAATAAGATCATAGTACTCAAGGGGAGGATAAACACCTCAAATGAGATGATAAAAATCCCTTAAAAAGTATCAAAAATTGGAATAAAGAGTCAAGATCTAAAATCTAGATTAAAATAGAATATCCATGATAATTTTATAATAGGTAATCAAAAAATGAAGGAGGAAAAAAGTGTTACTATTATTGAAGATATGGGAATTTTATGAGCACATACTTCGAAGCCCAAATGCCCAAATGTTAATGAAGAACTCTAACAATGCCTATATCTCAATCATGGAGAGACCACAGGTGGTATTATTCTTATGGTAAATTTTATGAATTCATGTAAGGAAAGATAAGTCATTGGGATACACACCAAATAAATTACATATGAAGAAAGAGTTTATCTAAGAAAAAGTATTTTCAGTTTAGAAAAAAGGTTCAATGTTTTGGAGAATAATATTATCCTCAATAAAGAGTGTATCAGGCACCAAGATCCAGATACTCAGACCAAATCTATTTTAAATAAAAAAGAAAAATTTGGAAGAAAAATCTAGGAGTTTTTCCATCTATAAAAGAGGTTGAAGTAAATAAGAACCCACCTAGTAAGAATGAAATCAAGATATAACTCATGGCCATAATGGAAGAGTGGTTATTGTGTGATCTTCCACAAACCACTAAAAGGTAAAAATATGAACATTATATTGAGAATAAATATGTAGGTGATATCCACAACTAATTTAACTCAAGAATATACTTGTTCAAGTGTGATAGATTCCACGATTATGGAAAATCTAGAGCTAAGGAAGGATGAAAATGATCACATCTATAAAGAGAGGATTGTGAGTGGTGCCACAAAAAGGAGATTCTTGGAAATAGGTTGAGAAGGATAGATATAAATGATGAATAAGAGGTTTAAGAGATGATGAAATTCCTATCCCAAAATCTAAAAAAGGTAAAAGTAAAGATAAAAGACGAAGGGTTGGTCCATCCTAACAAACTCCATTTCTTAACTTTAAGAACCTTGGGGTACCCATCTCCCCGTATACTTTATTATTTCTCACTTTTTTATAATTGTATTCATAAGGGATAGATACAATCCATGGGGTGATTTTACTAGAAAAGAACATGATATAGAGCTAAAAATATATATTATAGAAAAACACCAAGTGGTATCAGGCCACTAAATAAGAAGTCAAAATGGAAAGCAACAACATGAGTTTCATAGTCATATATTTATTTTTATCTAAAATTTATTTTTTTGTTGGGTATCATCTAATGAATTTTAGGATATGTGAAATCTAATGAGATTGAAGAGATATACCTATAAGTGGAACCCATGATTTCATAAAAAACTTATTAGTGTAAAAATCTAGATATTCAGGGGGATTATGATCAAAATTTAAAGGTTGTTGAGACTTATTTGAAGATGTTTGAACCATGTGAGGAACTGTAATTCATGGAGTAAAAGTGGTATAATTTTTCTCAAATTTTTAAAAAGTGGTATAAATTGCTTCATAAAGTGGTATGGTCCTCACACAAAATGTTTTAATATTTTTACACTAATGGTTTAGTGTTAAAGTGTGATTGGGATCATAGGTTTTGTATTAAGAGATGGAAAAGTTGAAGTCACTATGGTTTTTCATTGATATTCAAAAGTGACATGGAATTCTTTGATAAAATAGTCACATAATATTGTTTCCTAAATTGTACATGGGATCAATAGGATTAGAGGATTTTTTGATAGCCTAAATACTAAGTAGTAGTATAACTCAATGGATTCCTTAATGAGATTTTTATGGATATTGGCTTAAGGTAGATTTTGGAGTTAGGAATTCCAAATTGAAATTATTTTCGATTGGTTTCAAAGTATTTGGATAATCAACATGTGGTTGATTCTAAAGGATAGAGGTGCATTGAAATATGGGTAGTTGATAAAAGATGAGGAATTCCTCCCTATCCTTATGGGGTGAGATTAATCCCAAGAGGAATCTATCTTGGAAGTTAGGAAAACTAGGGTTCTTAACTTTATTAGAGTTTCTTCCCATGCATCAATGGGAGAAAGGTTTGATGATGAAAGGAGATTACCCCATTTAAAGGAGGAGTTTGAGATCAAATGGAAGATCCCTATTCATGAACGGGGAGCACTTCCATGTTCACTAAAAGGTGGTGAAAAAAATGAAATCAAATCTACTTGGTGTTATACCTATTCATTTCATTGATAATAGGAGGTATAATAATTGAATGTAAAGTTAGGTTATCTCATTTTGTCAAAAACAATAAAAAGGTGATATTGTAGGAACCCCCAATGATTTTTATTGGATTTTTTAAAAAAGAAGTAGTTGTTGGAAAGAATGTTTGTTGAAAAGAAGTAGTTGTGGATCTAAGTTTGATCCATTATCAAGAATTATATTGTATAAGAAGATAATATTGAATGTGGTTCTTTTTATTTAAATTTCCAAACATGGTGAAGATAAAGAATAAGGAATTTGTGACCATGACTTGGATTATTTCTATGGTGGAGAAATAGATTCCTAACACGGGAAAGCTAGAACATGTTGCACTTTTGTGGTCCTCGTGGTGGAATTCTAGAGATCCTATCTAATAATAAGAAACATTGATATCATGGAATTAAATTTTAGTGGTGAGAGAATTCATATAATACCTAGTGGAGAAACACAATCAACTGATGGAAGGAGATGGCCCCATTAAAAAGGGGAGTATGTGCTTCCAAGGAAGATCCCCACATTTTATGTAAGAGTATGTTCGCATTATATATCATTTTCAAATAGGATGAGTATGAAATAATTGAAATAAGTGTTGGATATTATAAAAAATAAAGGGGATATTGTTAGGTTTCTTAAAGGGTTTAAAGGGGCATATATGGTCAAGAGAAGGGTCAATGATATGTTGAAATCATCTTGGAGAAATAAAGGTGAAAATTTTTACCAACATGGGGAATACCACATCATAGTCATTGGGCATAGTAAAAATGAATAAGAAGGTGGGTTATAACACTCCATATCTAAAAGGCCCTGGCCTTAAACCTTACTTAATCTTGAGTTATTACAAGATTACACATTGAGGATCTTTTCAGGTTTATAGTTTTAGAGAATTAGATCATAAAACATGCATTACATACCACATTTAAACAAAGTGGTTACATAAAATATAGTACTCATTTTTCCCATCAGCGGAAACATATTTAAAATAAAACATGGATTCTTTCTTGACACTTCATTGACACTATCATCACATCATGTACCTTTCCCTTGACCTGTGAAAAACATTTCAAAAAAACTTGGGATGAGCATAAAAAGCTCAGTATGGGTTATAAAAATATGGAAAGGAAACATAAGTTCATATATACATAATAATGAAATCATACTTTACCCATAAAACATAGGCACTTTAACATACCTCATCAAATCATGAATAAATCATAGAAATCATAAGACATAAAAGGTAACTTGAGGCATTCATAACATTCTTACGTAGGGAGTAACCCTCTTGGTTATGTTTGGAATACCCACCACAGTATATTCCCAAAATCTCTTCGGAGAAACCTTAACGTTTCACTCCTTCGCATTACCCAATGCATTGGAGAGATATATCGAGCTCACCCACCCTTAGTTTATCATGGAACCACCCGTCTTCCTAAAAATTCCCAAAACCATAACATAATCGTATCACATAAAACATACATAAAGGAAACATAACATTTCCACATTTCAATAACAAGATATCAATAACACAGTGATATAATAAAAACATTATCAAAACCATTTTAAATACCAAAATAAAAGAAAAGTAAAACATGGTATTTATTTTTCTTTTAAAAAGAAGGTATGGCTTGTAGAAGAAGCTGAAACTCAAATAATGGTCACGGCGGCGGAGAAGTCGTTGTCACCGCATACGTATGACAATAACATTCCCTTTTTTAGATTTGTAAAATGCTTCAAATAAAAAAGATTCCTTTTGAATAAATTTAAAATTCAAAGGGGTTTATACACCGTATAAAAGAAGGTTGTGTATAAAATGAAATATGCCTCAATAAAAGGAGATTGAGACGAAGTCCCATACCTCGGGTCTGACTTGACTCGATCATTCTTTAATCTCCTGAATAATAAACTTGAGTTAATTTATACTTTCTTAATAACCTTCTTCAAGTTCATTATTCCTTTTATATCACTTATTACCATGTCATGAACACTATGTAGTTATTTTAGTTAATAACGGTCGTTTTAACGATCATTGATACTTGAGTCAAAATATTCACTTTATAATTACCAGTTTTTCTTGTATCCATTATATCCAGAGTTATAATCATGATTTATATATCATATATATCATATATATCTAGTATATACATGCATTTATAATATTACACAACGTTTAGAGGTAATAAATGAAATGCACCGTTCATGGAGATGATAAGCCGTACGTACGCATGAACGCTACTTTCATTTCTATTTCGTATTTTATAGAATGGAATCATAATGATATAAAGGTATATTATAATTCCAATTTAATATCATATATAATATTATAACTCCATCCTTTATACGTCCCACATATGGTATTAATGAATCAAATCACTTTGAGGGGCGGTAGTCTGCACTTCCTTAAATGAAGATATCGCGTTTACCCATAATGGAAACCATAAAGGTATGCCCAAAATGAAAAATAAATAAGCTTAAGGAAAACATAAACATATTATATATCATATATAAATATAGTGTCATCTTAATGGCCACCTTTGAATGTGTTAAAAGAATGTTGAACAATCATCGTTTCGGGAGGCAGAAATTTTCCATCCACGGAAACAGTATATTCTTTAACCATTAGATGTAGGTGTGTGTAAGTGTAGCTCAAATACTTATTATAACAACATCCTAGTATATTTAAGATACTGGATTTGTTACAAAAGAAATTAATAAAAATAGTTTAGAGGGTTGGAGAAGCAAAATAAAACAAAAGGACTCAAGTGAAGACATTACCTTAAAATCGGGTAACTCCCTTTGGTTTGAGCTCAAATGCTTCCTTGGAAAGACTTCATCCCAAAGTGAGGCTTCAAGGAGTAATATAGGGAAGTGGATAGACAAAATGGGTAGGGTTTGGCCGAGCCAAAGGCTTTTTATGTGTGGGTAAAGAGGTAGAGGTGGGGGCCTTTTATAAGAGGAGAGGAGGGGCACTCTTGGAAAGTAAAGAAATGTTACTTTATTTTAAAATGGGTTTCGGATTCAAAAGGTCCCACATTGATATAATTAGAGGGTAAGGTGATAAGGGTTCTAAATACACCCATACAATAGGTTTTGGACATGTGTAGGTCATATATTTTACATTATCTTTTAATTTTATTTAAATCGTTAAATAATGAGGTAAACGCTGCATCATCATGATGTCATAAATAATTTAGTTGATTTAATGTATAAAAAGTATAAAAAATATCATGATGTAGGAAATATTTTTATCTTTCTAAAGAATATTTATAGTCAAAATATGACTTTTATAAGCCCATTTAAAAATTGTTTTAGTAAAACAACTCATGTTTGTGTCATTTTTATTTTAACATTAAATAAAAAGATATTTATGTCATTTCCCAACCAAAGTGGCTCCATGGGGTCCCCAAGTTGACCCATGGATTTTCTTGGTCTTCCATGACACATCCAATGAGGGTAGGACATGTGTCAAGCTCATCTCATATTATTAAAACATTATTTTTACCTTAAACTACACTAATTACCTCTAATCGCGATTAAAAACTTAAAAGTTACTATTCACCAAAAAAATTATTTTAATCCCATTGAACCACATTTTACTTTTTAATGACAACCATGTATGTCAGATTTTTGAAATTCAAAACACAAAGGTGGCAAAATTTCATTTAAACGAAAAAACAGTTTCTTTAACTACCACTTAGTGGTTTCACTATTCATCAAAAATTGAAGTTTTTCAGAAAAATATCAAAACTTCATCCTAAGCTATATTTGATATTCTGAATTTCAAAATGATGTATATTTTACAAAATTCAAATCATATAATTCACATTAATTAATTTAATAATTAATTCCAATTGTCATGACAAATAGCGTGTTTTTATGAAACAATAAATATCAAAATATTGACATCAGTTTAAGTCCAATTTCAAAGTGAAATTGATTCCAATGACCACCATTGGATTAAATGGTAAAAATATATTCTAATTTCACTTCAAAACCAATTCAAAAGATAATCTAATCATATAAATAAATTAGATTAAAATGAGGTTTTGAATTAAAATACAACATTTTTCACTATTCATTAAAAAATGAACTTTATCGGAAAAATACCAAAAATTCACACAGTAAATTTTGATGTCCCAATCATAAAGAATAAGTTTATTTTGACAAAAATATCAAAAGATAGATTTAAAAATGGTTTTCCATTAAAAGGCAATAAAACAATCTTTTTAAAAATATTAGTGTATTCCATGCTTAAGATTGGATTTATTCTCCTTTTAAGCCTCTAAAACACTATCTAATTCATTAATAGACATAGATAAAAATATCTATTATTCATTACTTACTTGGGATGTTACATCCTTCCCTCCTTTAGAAAATTGCGTCCCTGCAATTTATTTACTTATCGAATAAATGGGGGTACTTATCCCTCATTGCATTTTCAGATTCCCATGTTGCCTCTTCAATCATGTGGTTTTTCCACAAAACCTTTACCTGATGAATCACCTTATTCTGTAACACTTTCTCCCTGTGGTCAAGAATCTGGACCGATTGTTCCTCATAAGATAGGTTCTCTTCCAGCTGAACTACCTCTGGACTCAAAACATGAGATGGATCTGGCATATACTTTCTCAGCATCGAAACATGAAAAACATTGTGTACCTGAGATAAACTCGAAGGTAAAGCCACTCGGTAAGAAACTGATCCAACTCTCTCCAGAATTTCATATGGTCCAATGAACCTTGGACTCAACTTTCCTTTCTTACCAAATCGCATCACACTTTTCCACGGTGAAACTTTGAGAAAAACATGATCACCTACCTCAAAAGAGAGATCCTTCCTCCTATTGTCTGCATAACTCTTCTGCCTGCTCTGAGCTGTTCTCATGTGTTTTTGTATCAGCTAAACTTTTTCTGCCATCTCTTCTACCAATTCTGGTCCCATCAGCTTTCTTTCACCCACTTCATCCCAAAAAGCTGGAGTTCGACACCGCTTCCCATATAACGCCTCAAATGGTGCCATCTGTATACTGGAATGAAAACTATTATTATATGAAAATTCAACCAAAGAAAGATGTTGGTACCAACTTCCCTGATAATCCATCGAACAAGCTCGTAGCATATCCTCCATGGTCTGAATTGTTCGTTCTGACTGCCCATCTGATTGAGGATGAAAAGCTGTACTAAAATTTAATTCAGTACCCAACGACTTCTGAAGGCCTTTCCAAAAGTTAAAAGTAAACCTGGGATCACGATCGGATACAATGGATAGAGGAACTCCATGAAACCTGACTATCTCTTTAAGGTACAATCGAGAAAGTTGATCTAGAGAGAAAGTAACTTGAATAGGATGGAAATGAGCAGATTTAGTCGAGCGATCAACAATAACCCAGATTGCATTATTACCTTGAGATGTCTTCGGTAGTCCCACAACAAAGTCCATGGATATATTCTCCCATTTCCACTCTGGCACTGGTAGAGGATGAAGCATCCCTTTCGGTAACTGCCGCTCTGCTTTAACCTGCTGACAAGTCAAACACTTCACAGTAAAATCAGCAATATCTCTTTTCATTCCATCCCACCAGTAATACTCCCGCAGATCTCTGTACATCTTAGTACTGCCAGGATGAACTGAAAATGGAGATCTATGAGCTTCACATAACAATTCTCTCTTCAACTGTGAAACACAAGGCACACACAATCTCTTCCCAAATCTCAAAACACAATCACTATCAATGTTGAATTCATGCAACTCACCTTTCTGAACTAGCTCTACCTTTTTCTGCAACTCATTGTCTTGCTTCTGTGCTTGCTTGATTCTGTCTGATAGAGAAGATTTCACTGATACCTGAAACAAAACAGAAGAACATCCTGAACCAACAACTTCTATGCCAAAGTTCATCAAATCCTTAACCAAAGGATCATGTTCCAAACGCAACATTGCTAACGAATCATTACTTTTTCGACTCAAAGCATCGGCCACTTTATTTGCTTTTCCCGGATGGTAATGAATTGTTCAATCATAATCCTTGATTAATTCTATCCATATCCTCTGTCTCATGTTTAACTCTTTTTGAGTGAATATATACTTTAAACTTTTGTGATCGGTATATATTTCACACTTTACTCCATACAAATGATGCCTCCAAATTTTTAAAGCGAAAACAACAGTAGCTAATTCCAAATCATGTGTAGGGTAATTTACCTCAAGAGTTTCCAACTTTCGTGAAGCATAAGCAATTACCTGATAATTCTGCATTAGGAAACAACCAAGTCCTTTCAATGAAGCATCACTGTAGATAACAAACTCACCATTCCTGGAAGGTAGTGCCAAAATTGGAGCATTCACCAATCTTCTTTTCAGTTCCTGAAAACAATCATCACATTATTTTGTCCAGATAAACTTAACACCCTTCCGAGTTAGCTTAGTCATTGGACTAGATAACCGTGAAAAATTTATAACAAACCTTCGGTAATAGCCTGCCAAACCAAGGAAACTACAAATCTTAGTAACATTTGTGGGTCTTGGCCATTCTTCAACAACCTTTGTTTTTGCAGGATCAACAGTTATATCATCTTTAGAAACAATATGACCAAGGAAAGAAATTTTTTGCAACCAAAACTCACACTTTCTGAATTTCCTATAGAATTTATTTTCTTTCAAGGTTTTCAAAATAACCCTTAAATGTCTTTCATGCTCTTCTTTACTTTTAGAAAACACCAAAATATCATCAATGAAAACAACCATAAACTTATCCAAGAACTCATGGAAAATTCTATTCATTAAGTCCATGAATACAGCATGTGCATTGGTTATCCCAAAAGGCATTACTACAAATTCATAATGGCCATATCTTGTATAAAACACAGTCTTCAGAACATCTGATTCCTTTACCTTCAGCTGATGGTACCCTGATCTCAGGTCAATCTTTGAAAAAAACTGAGCTCCCTGGAGCTGATCAAACAAATCATCGATATGAGGCAAAGGATATTTGTTTTTAACAGTGATGTTATTCAAGGATCTATAATCAATGCAAAGTCTCATAGAACCATCTTTCTTTTTAACAAATAAAACAGGAGCACCCCATGGTGATGTGCTAGGTCGAATGAAAGCTTTCTCTAATAAATATTGCAATTGCTCCTTCAACTCTAAAAGTTCAATTTGATCCATTCGATAAGGGGGTTTTGAAATTGGCTTAGCATCAGGAACTAAGTCAACAGCAAATTCAACTTCCCGATCTGGTATTATTCCAGGTAACTCATCAGGAAAAACATTAGGATACTCATTTACCACTGGCACATCATTAATCTGAATAGTTCCCTTGTTTTCAAAAATATGTGCAAGGTAACATTCCTTTCCATTTTTTACAAGTTTCTCAGCCTCTTGATAAGTTATCAACAGTAAGGGTTTATTCTTGTACACAAACTGAAAGTATTTCTGAAAAGAAACTTCTTTAGCTCTACAGTCAATCTTAGCATGGTAAATAGAGATCCAATCCATACCTAGGATAACATCAAACTCTACTGGAGGTAAAACAATAAGGTTTGCAAGTAGGTTCTTTCCACGGATAAGGATAGGAATATTATTATAAATTATTTTTGCCTCAACATTTCCCCTAGGTGTTTTTACCAAAAGTTCAGGAGTCATTTCTTGAGATGGTATTCCCATTTTACTAGAAAAGGTTTCAGAGATGAAAGAATGTGTAGACCCCGAATCAAACAACACACTGGAATAATCTAAAAAAACAAACAAAGTACCTGATACAACTTCATTTGATGGCCCGACATCTGCTGAAGTAGTTTCAAAGGATTTCACCACCCCTTTTTGCTTGTAGTCTAACTGCTTCCCATTACTCAAGCTCTTTGTCGGACACTCGTTTTCATAGTGACCCATCTCATTGCACTTAAAACATTTCACTAACTGTAAATCAAATTTGGTCTTACCATCACCCTCATCCTTTTCAGTGCAATCACGAGCCTTATGTCCCATCTTACCGCATCAGTAGCACTTTCCAGAATTCAGAAGACATTCCCCAGCATGCCTTTTACCACATTTATCACAAATTGGAAACTTAGATTTCTTACCATCAGACTTTTTTGAAGAATTCTTTCCTTTCTCCTGCCACCTCATTCTCTTCTTCTACTGGTCGTTATAGAACACTTGATCATCGGCAAACTCCATTTCCACCTTCTCAGCACATCAAACAAGATTTTCATAACTTTTAAACTCATGAGAAGCTAATTACCTTTAATATTTTGTCTTTAATTTTGAGTAAAAATGATTGATTTTACTATCAAGGTCTCAAATAAAATTTGGAGCATACCTTGACAATCGAGTGAACCTTTCTTCATAGGTGGCCACTGAGTCTTCCTCTTACCTCAATTCCAGGAATTTTTTTTCCATCCTAAGTCAAACAGCCTTAGGAAAATACTTCTCAAGAAACATACCTTTGAATTCATCCCAGTCGAGAGCATCAATCTCATCAGCGTCCCTGATATTTTTAACCATCGACCACCACTGATCTGCTTCACCCTCCAAATGGTAAATAGCAAGACTAACCTTTTGATTGTCTGAACACCCCATGACATCGAAAATCTTATCCAGTTCTTTAATCCATCCTTCATCTAGCACAGGGTCAGATGATCCTCTGAATGATGGGGGATGTTGCCTCATGAAATGTTCCACCACTGACATGTTCCTCTGCGGTTGATCTGGCTGATCTCGTGCATGGATACCACCTCCATTTATCACTTGAGTCAACTGCGCCATTACTGCAAAAAACTATTCAGTTCCAATTCTGACCATCTCAGGATGCTGATTCGAAAGGTTATTTCCTTCTGCATTCCTTCCTAGCACTGCTTCCCTGTTTCCTCTGCGTAAAACCATTCTGAACAAACATGTCTTAGATGAAGCAACATGGTAATCTTCAAATGCTACCTCACTTCAATTTGACCATAAAAAAATATTTTTTGGATAATCATTTAATAGAATTCTAACTCCTAAAGTTATCTAAACCGACCTCTGATACCAACTAAAAGGCCCCGGCCTTAAACCTTACTTAATCTTGAGTTATTAAAAGATTACACATTGAATATCTTTTCAGGTTTAGAGTTTTAGAGAATTAGATCATAAAACATGCATTACATACCACATTTAAACAAAGTGGTTACATAAAATATAGTACTCATTTTTCCCATCAGCGGAAACATATTTAAAATAAAACATGGATTATTTCTTGACACTTCATTGACACTATCATCACATCATGTACCTTTCCCTTGACCAGTGAAAAACATTTCAAAAAAACTTGGGATGAGCATAAAAATCTCAGTATGGGTTATAAAAATATGGAAAGGAAACATAAGTTCATATATATATAATAATGAAATTATACTTTACCCATAAAACATAGGCACTTTAACATACCTCATCAAATCATGAATAAATCATAGAAATCATAAGACATAAAATGTAACTTGAGGCATTCATAACATTCTTACGTAGGGAGTAACCCTCTTGGTTACGTTTGGAATACCCACCACAGTATATTCCCTAAATCTCTTCGGAGAAACCTTAATGTTTCACTCCTTCGCATTACCCAATGCATTGGAGAGCTATATCGGGCTCACCCGCCCTTAGTTTATCACGGAACCACCCGTCTTCCTAAAAATTCCCAAGAACCATAACATAATCGTATCACATAAAACATACATAAAGGAAACATAACATTTCCACATTTCAATAACAAGATATCAATAACACAGTGATATAATAAAAACATTATCAAAACCATTTTAAATACCAAAATAAAATAAAAGTAAAACATGGTATTTATTTTTCTTTTAAAAAGAAGGTATGGCTTGTAGAGGAAGTCGAAACTCAAATAATGGTCATGGTGGCGGAGAAGTTGTTGTCGCCGCATACGTATGACAATAACATTCCCTTTTGTCATTTTGTAAAATGATTCATATAAAAAATATTCCTTTTGAATAAACTTAAATTTCAAAGGGGTTTATACACCGTATAAAAGAAGGTTGTGTATAAAACGAAATATGCCTCAATGAAAGGAGATTGAGACGAAGTCCCATACCTCGGGTCCGACATGACTCGATCATTATTTAATCTCCTGAATAATAAACTTGAGTTAATTTATAATTGATTAATTACCTTATTCAAGTTCATTATTCCTTTTATATCACTTATTACCATGTCATGAACACTATGTAGTTATTTTAGTTAATAACGGTCGTTTTAACGATCATTGGTACTTGAGTCAAAATATGCTCTTTATAATTACCAGTTTTTCATGTATCCATTATATCCAGAGTTATAATCATGATTTATATATCATATATATTATATATATCCCGTATATGCATGCATTTATAATATTACACAACGTTTAGAGTTAAGAAATGAAATGCATCGTTCATGGAGACGGTAAGCCGTACGTACGCATGAATGCTACTTTCATTTCTATTTCGTATTTTATAGAATGGAATCATAATGATATAAAGGTATATTATAATTCCAGTGGAATATCATATATAATATTATAACTCCATCCTTTATGTGTCCCACATATGGTATTAACGAATCAAATCACTTTGAGGGGGCGGTAGTCCGCACTTCCTTAAATGAAGATATCGCGTTTACCCATAATGGAAACCATAAAGGTATGCCCAAAATGAAAAATACAGAAGATTAAGGAGAACATAAACATATTATATATCATATATAAATATAGTGTCATCTTAATGGCCACCTTTGAAGGTGTTAAAAGAATGTTGAACAATCATCGTTTCGGGAGGCAGAAATTTTCCATCCACGGAAACAGTATGTTCTTTAACCATTAGATGTAGGTGTGTGTAAGTGTAGCTCGAATCCGTATTATAACAACATCCTAGTATATTGAAGATACTGTATTTGTTACAAAATAAATTAATAAAAAGAGTTTAGATGGTTGGAGAAGCAAAATAAAACAAAAGGACTCAAGTGAAGACATTACCTTAAAATCGGGTAACTCCCTTTGGTTTGAGCTCAAAGGCTTCCTTAGGAAGACTTCATCCCAAAGTGAGGCTTCAAGGAGTAAGAGAGCAAAGTGGAGAGACAAAATGGGCAGGATTTGGCCAAGCCAAAAGCTTTTTTAATTGTGGGTAAGGAGGTAGAGGTGGGGGCCTTTTATAAGAGGAGAGGAGGGCCACTCTTGGAAAGTAAAGAAATGTTACTTTATTTTAAAATGGGTTTCAGATTCAAAAGGTCCCACATTGATATAATTCAAGGGTAAGGTGATAAGGGTTCGAAATCCACCCATACAATAGGTTTTGGACATGTGTAGGTCATATATGTTACATTATCTTTTCATTTTATTTAAATCATTAAATAATGAGTTAAACGCTGCATCATCATGATGTCATAATAATTGATTTAATGTCTAAAAATTATAAAAAAAATATAATGATGTATTAAATCTTTTTATATTTCTAATGAATATTTATAGTCAAAAATATGACTTGTATAACCCCATTTAAAAATTGTTTTAGTAAAACAACTCATGTTTGTGTCATTTTTATTTTAATATTAAATAAAAAGATATTTATGTCATTTCCCAACCAAAGTGGCTCCATGGGGTCCCCAAGTTGACCCATGGATTTTCTTGGTCGGCCATGACACATCCAATGAGGGTAGGACATGTTTCAAGCTCATCTCATATTATTAAAACATTATTTTTACCTTAAACTACACTAATTACCTCTAATCGCGATTAAAAACTTAAAAGTTACTATTCACCAAAAAAATTATTTTAATCCCATTGAACCACATTTTACTTCTTAATGACAACCATGTTTTTCAGATTTTTGAAATTCAAAACACAAAGATGGCAAAATTTTATTTAAACAAAAATTCAGTTTCTTTAACTACCACTTAGTGGTTTCACTATTCATCAAAAATTGAAGTTTTTCAGAAAAATACCAAAACTTCACCCTAAGATATATTTGATATTATGAATTTAAAAATGATGACTATTTTAAAAAATTCAAATCATATAAGTCACATTAATTAATTTAATAATTAATTCCCGCTGTCATGACAAATAGCGTGTTTTTATGAAACAATAAATATCAAAATATTGACACCAGTTTAAGTCCAATTTCAAAGTGAAATTGATTCCAATGACCACCATTGGATTAAATGGTAAAAATATATTATAATTTCACTTCAAAACCAATTCAAAATATAATCTAATCATATAAATAAATTAGATTTAAAAGAGGTTTTGAATTAAAATACAACATTTTTCACTATTCATTAAAAAATGAACTTTATCGGAAAAATACCAAAAATTCACACAAAGTAAATTTTGATGTCCCAATCATAAAGAATAAGTTTATTTTGGAAAATATAGCTTATAAAATTTTCAAAATATATATTTAAAAATGGTTTTCCATTAAAAGGCAGTAAAACAATCTTTTTAAAAATATTAGTGTATTCCATGCTTAAGATTGGATTTATTCTCCTTTTAAGCCTCTAAAACACTATCTAATTCATTAATAGACATAGATAAAAATATCTATTATTCATTACTTTCTTGGGATGTTACAATATCTTATGGTCATGGTAGAGAAGGAGATTCCCAACATGGGAAATCTATAATGGGCTACACCATGATGGAATTCCAGACCACTTGTGGAAGAAGATGAATCCTAGATGTGGTGGAAAGGTGTTTTAGTGTTTGTGGAATTCATAGAAGACCAAGTGGAGAAATAAAGTCATCTAAATTTTGACCATGTTGTGGAACATGTCATGGTGAGTTCAAAATGTCCAATAGGCTATAGTGTTGGATGTGTTGAAAGGCGTTTTATCCTAGAGATGTAGTGACCATGTTGTTGTGTTTGAAGGTATGTTGTATTGGTGGGTGTGTCAGTATGAGACACACCAAATGTGAAGGATTTTATTTTGACGATGCATGAACAGATCAACAATGATTCACACAACACGCATCTCAGTTTTAGACCATGATCCAAGACATATTCAAAGGTGATTGTAGTGATTCAATAAAGGGACTAAATGGATATTTAGTCCAAGATAAATATAGTATGTTTGACCATGAAGAAATAATATATTAACTATGATTATAAAATCATGGAGAAGATTTATGGAGGAGTTATGGGCAGTTTTTATATCCAGTAATGGTGCAATAGGTAGCTAATTGATTGGATGGTGATCTCCTTGTTAAAATGGTAGATCTACATTGTCACGACCCGTCCTCGGGGCCCGTGCCGTGACTACCCCAATCCTGCCTTCCATAGGCCAGGGGATGGAGACTAGCACCAAGGCGTAAATCTCGGTAAAAAAGGAAGGCATTGCCTTTGTAAAGTAAACAAGCACCACAGAGTAAGCAAGAAGAAGTAAACACTAAGTAAAAACTGGTACAACAGTAAGTGCGGAAAAGTAAGTGGGCCAGTATACAAACCCAAACTGAAAGTAAAGTACAATTGGAAAGGGAAAATAGAAACTGAAAAGTAAAGCCGCAACATCGAGCTATCCACTGGAAATCCCACCTGAAGGTTGGGTACAGATAGCCTCCACTGCTCCTCAGGTCCAGCCGACTGCTCCGAGTACGTTCCGCCCAGTGGTCCACCTCCAGGTACTGTCCTGCTCCGCAAGCCTCAACCACGATCAGCGCTGTCTGTCGTCTGCAGCCAACACAATGTAGTGCGGGCATATCCCGTGCAAGGGTGAGTATAAGCTACTCAGTAGGGACCCCAAGACCCCCGAATGTCTCCCAGAATCCACAAAGTATAACCACAAAGGAAATATACAATCACAAAGTAACATCCGACACTGCTTAGGTATATGCCCATACATATACCTAAGTCATCAATTCTCGTTCGGCTCCAACATTCGAGCCCAAGTACAACCCAGTCCACACAGGAAAGAAAAACGTAAATCCACACAGGATAGCACAACACAATCCACAAAGGAAAGCAAAACAGGATTCAGCTCACACAGGTATACTTCTTGTATGACGATAGAGATGATCAGGTATCGCCACTGATTCATCTAAGTCATCGGACCCACAAAGGATTGATAGGTACTAACCCCCGCAATGACCCAAAAAGGATCTAACTCACACAGGATCGATAGGTAACTAACCCCCGCAATGACCCATAATGGATCTGACCCACAAAGAATCGATAGGTAACTAACCCCCGCAAACACCCACACAGGATCGGACCCACACAGGATCTGTAGGCGCTGGCCCACACAGGACCGCTGAGCGCTGACCCACATAGGATCGGACCCACACAGGATCGGTAGCACTGACCCACAAAGGATCACTGAGTGCTGTAGTCGTCACCATCGAATCCACTGAGGATCTCTGTACAGTCGTCGTCGTCATAGTAGCAGTCGCAGCCAGCTCTAGGGTTCCCGCACACAGCAAGCTCGTTCGGGAGGGTCCGCTCCACGAGCCGAGAGGCTGATACATCAACTGACACATAGTCCATAGTTGATGTATCCAAAAGTTTCGTATCGTCAACAGGAACTCAACGTCGCAGACGTCGTGTCAATCGGACGCCCGGTCTGAGAGTTATTGGCTTTTTCGTCCCAGGGGCCCGATTGGTTTTTAAGGAAAAACCAACCTGAAGGTACTCCACCTGCATCCAAACCTCGGGTGGAGTAAGCTAAAAGATCCGTCTCACTTAGAAGAATCCATCAAAGTCGACGGTATGTCAATCGGACGTTCGGAGCTCAAGATAAGAGGGTTTCCGCTCCGAGGGCCCGGTTGGTTTTGTGTACGAACCAACCCGGCCGAACCCAAAGTATTCTGAAACCTTGGGTGTAGTATACCTAAACGACCGTCTCGATCCAAGGATCACATCGCCTCTGACGTCGCGTCGTTCAGAGGCCCGTAGCTCAAGTTACGGGCAAAAGTCCGAAAAGGTCTGAAAATGGGGGGTCTGGGCCCGGACCGACCCGGCCCATCCCCCCTTGGGTCGGCCCGAACCGGGTCGACCCGACCCGGATCCGGGTCCGACCCGGCCGGCGCGGCCCGGCCTGGCCACCAAGGTCGGCTCGGCCGGTTACGGCTGAGCGGCACGGGGGTGCGCTGCCCCCGCGTGATGGAGAGTGGCGGCCCCGCGTGGGGGCCGCTCTGTGTCACCGGACGCGGCTTAAGCCGCGTCCCTTCCTCTGCGGTCCCGCACGGCCACGGGACCGGCCAGTTCCTTTGTGGCTTCAACCACGGCGTGTCTTCCCAGCGGCGCGCCGGGCGCCGCCGCATCCTAGCGGCCGCCGTGCCGGTGTGGCGCGCCGGCGGGGGCTTCCGCGGACCACCGGACGCGCTCCAGTGGTCCGATTTGCGCGCGGTCTTCGCCAAAAGTCCTCCCGGGACTCGTTCTTCACTGCAAAGCCTTCAAAATTAACTTTCGGCCCCGTTTGTCATCGCCCGCAAATCCGCGTATCAACGAAACACTACAGAGGGTTGTCGGGCCGTGTTTGTTTGGCCCGCACCCTCCGCGTTAGGTGATAACAAATGGGAATAACAATCAACCCATGAAAAACATAACAAGGCACAATTTTAAGAAATTAAAATTGAACTTTGATCTGGGATTTTTGTTTTGGAAGAAACAACCATGGGAATAAAAATTATTCTCAAATAAAACCCCTACCTCGTAGCTGTCGTCGGACGAGAGTTCTTCGTGGAATTGACCGTCATGGAAGAAGAGGGTCATCGCGTCGCGGGAGGGCGTCGCGTCATCGCGGAAGGGCGTCGCGTCGACGATCTCCTAGGTTTAAAGAATACACATGGATTTAATTTCACAAATTAAATCCATGTTAAGGATAAAATCCACAAAGGAGTTAAATATTTGAAAACTCCTACCTCAAGCAGTTGATCGAAGATTTGTCGTGGGGAAAGAATGTCGTGGAAGAAGTGTCGTGGAAGGAGAATCGTCGGCGTCGCAGAACACGACGTCACGTCGTCGATCTCCGAGGGCTCGGCGTTCTTCGAGTTCTTTTCATTCTTCGCATTCTTCGCGTTCTTCGCGTTCTTCGCGTTCTTCACGTTCTTCGCGAGGAGGATAAAGGTACAGATTCTCCAAATCCTCTCAACAATCAACCCGCCAACAAAAGAAAAAGTGTTGGTCTTATTTTATTATTACGCCAACAGTTTGAAAACCTGTTAAGAAACGAACCATTAATTTGGTGAATTAATGGTAACGACTTAACTTTCCATTTAATAGAAGCATTTAAGAGTTTTAGAAAACGCCCCAGTTGACTTTAATTAATGAGGAGTTTTCGCGGGTGCGTTACTTAGAGGAAAAGAAACGGTGGGGCTCGTGCGGGCCCCATGTCACGACCCATCCTCGGGGCCCGTGCCGTGACTACCCCAATCCCGCCTTCCATAGGCCAGGGGCTGGTGACTAGCACCAAGGCGTAAACAAGCGGAAAAGTAAACACTAAGTAAAAACTGTACAAGCTGTGCTGAAAGTAAAAGGGGCCGGAAATACAAGCCCAACTGTAAAGTAAAACTAAAAGGAAAAACAGCAACTGAAAGGAAAAGCCGCAGAGTCGAGCCGTCCTCTGGAAGTACCACCTGAAGGGTGGGTACATATAGCCTCCACAGCACCTCGGTCCAACCGTCCGCTCCGAGTGCGTCCTGCCCAGTGGTCCACCTCCAGGTACCGTCCTGCTCCACACACCTCCACCACGATCAGTGATGTCTGTCGTCTGCAACCAACACAATGAAGTTCGGGCATAGCCCGTGTAGGGGTGAGTATAAGCTACTTAGTAGGGACCCCGAGACCCCCTAAGGTCTCCCGAAATCCAAAAAGGATAATCCACAAGGAAATGTATAATCACGAAGTAACATCTGACACGGCTTAGGTATATGCCCATACATATACCTAAGTCATCAATTCCCGTTCGACTCCAACGTCCGAGCCCAAGCACAACCCAGTCCACACAGGAAAGAAAATGTATACCCACACAGGATAGCTCAACACAATCCACAGAGGAGAGTAAACAGTAAATCCACACAGGATAGCTCAACACAATCCACAAAGGAGAGTAAACAGTAAATCCACACAGGATAGCTCAACACAATCCACAAAGGAGAGTAATTCAAGATTCATCTCACACAGGTATACCTCATCAATTGACTATAGAGATGATCAGATGTAGCCATCGATTCATCTAATCCATCAGACCCATAAAGGATCGGAAGGTACTAACCCCTCGCAATGACCCACATAGGATCGTTCATGAAGTTGGACCCAAAGCTATTGGGAAACTCCTTCTCCATCAAGTATAGTGGTTATGCCGCTACAACCAAGCGCTCCTCCGTCGTGGGCCTGCCGCTACAACCAAGCACTCCCATGTGCCGCTACAACCAATCGCACCTCTGTCGTGGTTCTGCCGCTACAACCAAGCGCTCCCATGTTCCGCTACAACCAAGCGCACCTCTGTCGTGGGTCTGCCGCTACAACCAAGCGCTCCCCTGTGCTGCTACAACCAAGTGCACCTCTGTCGTGGGTCTTCCTCTACAACCAAGCGCTCCCCTGGGCTATCCGTAACACACCGAGTCATTCGATCAGCAGTCATCAATACTCAACCGGCTCTAGGGTTCCGCACACAGCATGCTGGTTCCGGGAGGGTCCACTCCATGAGCTAAAAGGTCGATGCATCAACTGACATGTAGTCCGGAGTTGATGTATCCCAAGGTGTACCATAGTGCTCACTGCCGAAAACACGGAGGATTCCCGTACTGTTCTCATCATCGTCGCTGTCGAATCCACCGAGGATCTCTGTATAGTCGTCATCGTCGAAGTCACAGCCAGCACTAGGGTTCCCGCACACAGCAAGCTCGTTCGGGAGGGTCCGCTCCACAAGCTGAGAGGCTGATACATCAACTGACACAAAGTCCGAAGTTGATGATTCCAAAATTTCCGTATCACCAACAGGAACTCAACGTCGCAGACGGCGCGTCAATCGGACGCCCGGTCTGAGAGTTATTGGCTTTTTCGTCCCAGGGGCCCAGTTGGTTTTTAAGGCAAACCCAACCCGACCAACTCCACCTGCGTCCAAACCTCGGGCGGAGTGAGCTAAAAGATCCGTCTCACTTAGAGGATTTCACCAAAGCTGACGGAACGTCAATCGGACGTCCATAGCTCAAGATATGAGCATTTCCGCTCCGAGGGTCCGGTTGGTTTCGTGTACGAACCAACCCGGCCAAACCCAAAGTATTTCGAAACCCTGAGTGTGATATACCGAAACGATCGTCTCGATCCAAGGATCGCGTTTCCGCTGACGGCGCGTTGTTCAGAGGCCCGTAGCTCAAGTTACGGGCATTTGACCGAAAACGGTCCGAAGTCGGGGGGTCCGGGCCCGGGCCGACCCGGCCCGACCCCCCCTGGGTCGGCCAAACCGGGTCGACCCGACCCGGTCCGAACCCAGTCCGGCCCGGACAGGGCGTGGCCCGGCCGGTCGGACCGGCCCGGCTCGGCCAGCCCGGCCCGGCTCGGCCGAGCGGCCGAGCGACGCGGGGGGGGAGCCACCACCCCCGCATGACACCCCCACGGCACCCGTGGGGTGTCGCCAGACAACCGGACGCGGCTGAAGCCGCATCCCGCGCGCGTCTGACTCGCGCGGCCGCGGGTCAGCGGGCGCCGCCGCCTCCAGCCGCCGCCGCCGCCGCGCCGCCGCCGGCTTTCGCGGGCCATCGGAGTCGCTCCGGTGGTCCGTTTTCTTTCCCGTCTGCGCCGTTGTTCCTCCCGGGATCCGTTCTTCACTGCGGGATCATCAAACTTCCGTTGTTGTACGTTCCGTCGTCTCCCACCAAATCTGCACAACCACGAAGAACGGCGGAGGGTTGTCGGGCCGTGTTCGTTTGGCCCGCACCCTCCGCATTAGATATAAACAATGGGAGAACTTTTATTCCACACAGGAAACAACAATTTTAATAAATTAAAATTGTTCACGAATCCGGTTCTTTAACTTTTTAAAGAAACATTTACGGGAATATAAAAAGGGGGTAATTCCCAAATAATTCCCTACCTCGTAGTCGTCGTCGACGGGTCCTTCGCGGAATTGCTCGTCACGGAAGAAGGGGATCATCGCGTCGTCGCGGAAAGGCATCGCGTCGTCGCGGAATCCGGCATTGAGTCGGCGAACTCAACGGACCAAGAAACAACAGATTTAATTTAATTAAGTAAAATTAAATCTGTGTTTGTTAAAAAAAAGCACAAGGGAGATTTAAGAGAATCCCGAAGTCTCTTACCTCAAATAGCTGATCGAGGATTCGTTGCGGAGGAAGAGACGTCGCAGAAGAACATTGCAGGAAGGGAACATCGGCGTCGCGGATCACGGCGTCACGTCGTCAACTTCCACGGGTTCGGCGTTCTTCGTCGTAGGTTGGCGTTCTTCGCGTTCTTCGTGTTCTACGCATTCTTCGCGAAGGAGGATAAAGGCTCAAGGATTATGTCAAGCCTCTCAACGAGTAATCCTCCAAAAAAAAAGACTTGTTGGTCTTATTTTATTATTATGCCAACAAACGAAAAAGGTAAGTAAAGACCCATCAATTCGTTGAATTAATTCAACGAAAAAAACCGCCCATTTAATTCACGAAATAAACCGCCCAATTAAATGGTGCGTTAAGAAAATAAGAAAACGCGTCAGTTGACTTTCATAATGACGGGTTTTCGCGGGGGCGTTACTTAGCGGAAAGAAACGGTGGGGCTCATGTGGGCCCCACCTCACAAATATCCTACCAAGAGGGTAGGATATTTCTGGATAGTACCCTATCCGGTTCAACTCAGTTTAAGCCACTTTTAAGTGGATTCAAGTGGCTTCCAAGTGGATTCAGTGAAATAAAATAAAGTTTGTCGTACAATTATTTTATTTCTTAACTTTAAGCCCGAAAATTAAAAACCACACCCGAACAAATGCAAGTCCGGAAGAGGCGTTTCTAAGAAAATACCGGCGCTGCGATTTCATCAGTGCCCTCAGAATTTGATTCCGGGCACCGGTTCAAAAGTTAGAAAAACCCGCTCGTCCGTTCACTGAACGTACCCGAGCCAAACTTCAGAAAATGATTCCGGGCACACCGGGCCTCGGAATCAGGTGCCGTCAGAAACTGCGTTCTTGTAAAATTACAAAGAAAATTAAGAAAAAAATTTCCTTGAAATTTAAGGGTCTTTACATTACTCCCACCACAGGTCTTTACGCCCCCGTAAAGCTTCACTATAAACTTAGGGATACAAAGGCGGTATTGAGCACGCATCGGAGCCTCCCGCTCCCAAGTGCTCTCCTGGAGGTTCTCGAGCTGCCATCTGAAGCGCACTAGAGGAATCGATCGTCCACGTAGGACCCGCTCTTGTCGATCCTCGATCTCCACTGGGACCTCTGCAAAAGTCATCCCATCATCAAAGACCAGCCCTACATGGTCAAAAATCTGCGTCGGGTCGTGCACGTATCTCCTTAGCTGAGATACGTGGAAGATGTCATGCACCCGGTGCAACTGAGGTGGTAGAGCCAGGCGATAATCCACCTCGCCAATCCTGCTGAGGACTTGGAATGGTCCAATGAAGCATGGAGCCAACTTGTTGCCTCGTCCAAATCTCCGCAAACCACGTCGAGGTGAGACACGCAAGAAGACGTGGTCTCCATCCTCGAACTCTAGTGGCTTCCGCCTCCTGTCAGCAAAAGACTTCTGCCGGCTCTGAGCTGTCCTCATCTGCTCCTGGATGACCTGGACCTTCTCTTTCGTGGCTTGGACCATCTCCGGTCCCACAAGAGCTGCTAATATTTCTTCTTTGCTGATAAGAGAAATCTGGTTTCATCCCCGGGATGAACCACTTCCTTTGCCTAATACAGTCAATTCCGACATGGATGTTACTGATCCATACCAAGGATGACGTCATAAGGCCTCGACGCTACTACCAAGAGATCCAACTGTTACTCTCGCCTCCAAGGGTTGAGTCACACTGTCGGCATCAGTGTGTGGTAACTGGGTCTCCTCTAGTAGATGTCTCACAAGTGAGGGTCAAGTCAACAGTCTAAACCGGAACCTCTTAGTAACAACACAAAAGAGGATAGGAAAGTAAATGACACAAGAAAAGGTGTCTTTTATTACTGCAGCTCAAGTACAAAGACACAAAGCATCTACAAACATTCATCAACAAAACTAGAAGCAACATGAACAAAAGTCTCCAGGTCTGGAGCTAGTCCCGCTCCTATCCCTCTGCTCCCGGAGCTCCATGGTCATAGGCCTCAGCTGCCTGAATATGAGCTCTCCCATGTCCTCTTATCCCCTGCGGTCGGGGTGGACCTCCTGGTGGTGGTGGTGGCAACACCCCGAAGCGTCGTCCACCTCCAGCTGCACGGCCAGATCCCCTTCCATGGCCGCCTGCTCCTTGCGGCCCGCCCTGATCGAACCTCTACCTCTGCCTGGGGGTTCTCTGTTCATTTGCTGGTCATCCGTATGGAGGGTCGGACAGTCACAAGCCATGTGACCAATCCCACCGCATGAGTAACACTGCCCTCTCATGGAAAGTTGTTGTCCACCCCGAGTGCCTCGCACAAACGATCCAGAGTCATGCTGTCGACCACCTGCAGGTCTAGTCCTCTTGGACCCCTGCGTCATCTATCTACTGCCCACTGCAAAAGACTCTGTCGCATGCCGGCAAGTGGTGGGTCCTGCTGCTAGAGACTGCTCAGCAAGGAAACTCTCCACTAATAGGGCTCTCTCCAACACCTCCGCTTGTGTCGGAATGTTGAGGGAGATCATCGAAGCCCTGATCTCGTGCCTCAGTCCCTGCTCGAAGGTCTGGGCCCGGAAGAACAGGTCTCGTACGATATTTGTGGAGTAGCGCGATAGATCAGTAAATCTCGCCGAGTACTGGGCCACTGTCATGCTGCCCTGCCGCAGCTGTAGTAGCTCCTGAATGTGCACCGCACGGAGGGTGGCCGGGACGAACTCTGAGCGGAAGAGGCTCTCAAAGTCCGTCCAGAGAAGAGATGTCTCGTCGTGAACCTGGAGCATCAAGCTCCACCATCTGCCTGCTGCTGCGTGCAGGAGGCTCGCTGCGAGGATCACCATGAGGTCTGTTGGTGTCCTCACTAATCTAAAAACCCGAACGACCACCTACAGCCAGTCCTCGGCTGCCTGGGGGTCCGTCTCCCCACGAAACCTGGGTGGTCGTTGGCGCTGGAACTCATGCAGAGCTCCAAGGCAACGTGAATCGTCAGTGGTCGTGGCGGGAAGCATCGGTGGCTTGGCGGGTAAAGGTACCGCTGGTGCCTCTGCTGACAAGGAACCCCGCACCGAGGCCCTGTCGCTCGGTGGGCTGTCATCATGATCCACTCTTGGAACCCTAGCTGGCTGCCGTCGTGGGGCCATCCTGAAAAGAAACAGGTGCGCCACGGTCAGAACAGTATACCTGGTGAGCTGACTCAAGTAATCACAAAGAAAACTTGAAACACACATGCAATCAATGTTTTCTTGCATTAAGTCGGAAATCAGAAGTCAGGGTCCTGGTATATGGATATGTCGGCCGCCGCACCAACACTGGACTCCCTGGACTGATAACCACACCCAATACGCTAAACACTATTGCTTCACACAGAAGAAAGATCAGAGTCTGCGGTAGAACCGACCACCTCTGATACCAATTTGTCACGACCCATCCTCGGGGCCCGTGTCGTGACTACCCCAAGCCCGCCTTCCATAGGCCAGGGGCTGGCGACTAGCACCAAGGCGTAAACAAGCGGAAAAGTAAACACTAAGTAAAAATTGTACAAGCTGTGCTGAAAGTAAAAGGGGCCGGAAATACAAGCCCAACTGTAAAGTACAACTGAAAGGAAAAATAGCAACTGAAAGGAAAAGCCACAGCGTCGATCCGTCCTCTGGAAGTCCCACCTGAAGGGTGGGTACAGATAGCCTCCACAGCACCTCGGTCCAACCGTCCGCTCCGAGTGCGTCCCGCCCAGTGGTCCACCTCCAGGTACCATCCTGCTCCGCACGCCTCCACCACGATCAGTGATGTCCGTCGTCTGCAACCAACACATTGAAGTGCGGGCATAGCCCGTGCAGGGGTGAGTATAAGCTACTCAGTAGGGACCCCGAGACCCCCGAAGGTCTCCCGAAATCCACAAAGGATAATCCACAAGGAAAGGTATAATCACGAAGTAACATCTGACATGGCTTAGGTCTATGCCCATACATATACCTAAGTCATCAATTCCCGTTCAACTCCAACGTCTAAGCCCAAGCACAACCCAGTCCACACAGGAAAGCAAACGTATACCCACACAGGATAGCTCAACACAATCCACAGAGGAGAGTAAACAGTAAATCCACACAGGATAGCTCAACACAATCCACAAAGGAGAGTAAACAGTAAATCCACAAAGGATAGCTCAACACAATCCACAAAGGAGAGTAATTCAAGAATCATCTCACACAGGTATACCTCATCAAATGACGATAGAGATGATCAGATGTAGCCACCAATTCATCTAATCCGTCGGACCCATAAAGGATCGGAAGGTACTAACCCCCCGCAATGACCCACATAGGATTGTTCATGAAGTTGGACCCAAAGCTATTGGGAAACTCCTTCTCCATCAAGTATAGTGGTTATGCCGCTACAACCAAGCGTTCCTCCGTCGTGGGCCTGCCGCTACAACCAAGCGCTCCCATGTGCCGCTACAACCAAGCGCTCCTCCGTCGTGGGCCTGCCGCTACAACCAAGCGCTCCTCTGTGCCGCTACAACCAAGCGCACCTCTGTCGTGGGTCTGCCGCTACAACCAAGCGCTCCCCTGTGCCGCTACAACCAAGCGCACCTCTGTCGTGGGTCTGCCGCTACAACCAAGCGCTCCCCTGTGCCGCTACAACCAAGCGCACCTCTGTCCTGGGTCTGCCGCTACAACCAAGCACTCCCCTGGGCTATCCGTAACACACCGAGTCATTCGATTAGCAGTCGTCAAAACTCAACCGGCTCTAGGGTTCCGCACACAGCATGCTGGTTCCGGGAGGGTCCACTCCACGAGCTAAAAGGTCGATGCATCAACTGACATGCAGTCCGGAGTTGATGTATCCCAAGGTGTACCGTAGTGGTCACTGCCGAAAACACGGAGGATTCTCGTACTGTTCTGATCATCGTCGTAGTCGAATCCACCGAGGATCTCTGTATAGTCGTCGTCGTCGAAGTCGCAGCCAGCACTAGGGTTCCCGCACACAGCAAGCTCGTTCGGGAGGGTCCGCTCCATGAGCCGAGAGGCTGATACATCAACTGACACAAAGTCCGAAGTTGATGTATCCAAAAGTTCTGTATCGCCAACAGGAACTCAACGTCGCAGATGGCGCGTCAATCGGACGCCCGGTCTGAGAGTTATTGGCTTTTTCGTCCCAGGGGCCCGGTTGGTTTTTAAGGCAAAACCAACCCGACCATACTCCACCTGCGTCCAAACCTCGGGCGGAGTGAGCCAAAAGATCCGTCTCACTTAGAGGATTTCACCAAAGCTGACGGCACGTCAATCGGACGTCCGTAGCTCAAGATATGAGCGTTTCCGCTCCAAGGGCCCGGTTGGTTTCGTGTACGAACCAACCCGGCCGAACCCAAAGTATTTCGAAACCCTGAGTGTGATATACCGAAACGATCGTCTCGATCCAAGGATCATGTTGCCGCTGACGGCGCGTCGTTCGGAGACCCGTAGCTCAAGTTACGGGCATTTGACCGAAAACAGTCCGAAGTCAGGGGGTCCGGGACCGGGCCGACCCGGCCCGACCCCCCCTGGGTCGGCTGAACCGGGTCGACCCGACCCGGTCCGAACCCAGTCCGGCCCGGCCAGGGCGTGGCCCGGCCGGTCGGACCGGCCCGGCTCGGCCAGCCAGGCCCGGCTCGGCCGAGCGGCCCGAGCGACGCAGGGGGGAGCCACCACCCCCGCATGACACCCCCGCGGCACCCGCGGGGTGTCACCAGACAATCGGACGCGGCTGAAGCCGCGTCCTGCGCGCGTCTGACCCGCGCGGCCGCGGGTCAGCGGGCGTCGTCGGCTTCCGCGGGCCACCGGAGTCGCTCCGGTGGTCCGTTTTCTTTCCTGTCTGCGCCGTTGTTCCTCCCGGGATCCGTTCTTCACTACGGGATCATCAAACTTCCGTTGCGGCACGTTCCGTCGTTGCCCGCCAAATCCGCACCACCACGAAGAACGGCGGAGGGTTGTCGGGTCGTGTTCGTTTGGCCCGCACCCTCCGCGTTAGATATAAACAACGGGAGAACTTTTATTCCACAAAGGAAACAAGAATTTTAATAAATTAAAATTGTTCACGAATCCGGTTCTTTAACTTTTTAAAGAAACATTTATGGGAATATAAAAAGGGGGTAATTCCCAAAATAATTCCCTACCTCGTAGTCGTCGTCGACGGGTCCTTCGCGGAATTGCACGTCGCGGAAGAAGGGGATCGTCGCGTCGTCGCGGAAAGGCGTCGCGTCGTCGCGGAATCCGGTGTTGAGTCGGCGAACTCAACGGACCAAGAAACAACAGATTTAATTTAATTAAGTAAAGTTAAATCCGTGTTTGTTAAATAAAAGCACAAGGGAGATTTAAGAGAATCCCGAAGTCTCTTACCTCAAACAGCTGATCGAGGATTCGTTGCGGAGGAAGAGATGTCGCAGAAGAACATTGCAGGAAGGGAACATCGGCGTCGCGGATCACGGCGTCACGTCGTCGACTTCCACGGGTTCGGCGTTCTTTATCGTAGGCCGGCGTTCTTCGCATTCTTTGCGTTCTTCGCATTCTTCGCGAAGGAGGATAAAGGCTCAAGGATTCTGTCAAGCCTCTCAACGAGTAATCCTCCAAAAAAAAGACTTGTTGGTCTTATTTTATTATTACGCCAACAAACGAAAAAGGTAAGTAACGACCCATCAATTCGTTGAATTAATTCAACGAAAGAAACCGCCCATTTAATTCACGAAATAAACCGCCCAATTAAATGGTGCTTTAAGAAAATAAGAAAACGTGTCAGTTGACTTTCATAATGACGGGTTTTCGTGGGGGCGTTACTTAGCGGAAAGAAACGGCGGGGCTCGTGTGGGCCCCACCTCACAAATATCCTACCAAGAGGGTAGGATATTTCTAGATGGTACCCTATCCGGTTCAACTCAGTTTAAGCCGCTTTTAAGTGGCTTCAAGTGGCTTCCAAGTGGCTTCAGTGAAATAAAATAAAGTTTGTCGTACAATTATTTTATTTCTTGACTTTAAGCCCGAAAATTAAAAACCACACCCGAGCAAACGCAAGTTCGGAAGAGGCGTTTCTAAGAAAATACCGGCACTGCGATTTCATCGGTGCCCTCAGAATTTGATTCCGGGCACCGGTTCAAAAGTTAGAAAAACTCGCTCGTCCGTTCACTGAACATACCCGAGCCAAACTTCGGAAAATGATTCCGGGCACACCGGGCCTTGGAATCAGGTGCCGTTAGAAACTGCGTTCTTGTAAAATTACAAAGAAAATTAAGAAAAAAAATTCCTTGAAATTTACGGGTCTTTACACCCCACCTCACAAATATCCTACCAAGAGTGTAGGATATTTTGGATTGCACCCTATCTGCTTCAACTTAACTCAAGTGGCTTTAAGTGGCTTTTAAGTGGCTTTAAGTGGCTTTAAGTGAAATAAAATAAAGTTGCAACACCACTTTATTTTATTTTCTTCACTTAACCCCAAAAATTAAAAACCACACCCGAGAAAATGCAACTCCGGAAGAGGCGTTTCTAAGCAAGTACCAGTGCTGCGATTCCATCGGTGCCCTCAGAATTCGATTTCGAGCACCGGTTCAAAAGTTAGAAAAACCCGCTCATTCATTCACTGAACGTACCTAAGCCAAACTTCAGAAAATGATTCCGGGCACACCGGGCCTCGGAATCACGTGCCGTCATAAACTGCATTCTTGTAAAATTCCAAAGAAAATTAAGAAAAAAAAATTCCTTGAAATTTTCAGGTCTTTACATCACTCCCACCTCAGGGCTTTACTTCCCATAAAGATACATCATAATCTAGGGAAACAAATGTGGATACTGAGCATGCATCTGAGCCTCCCACTCCCAAGTGCTCTCCTGGAGGTTCCCGTGCTTCCATGTGATGCGCACTAGAGGAATAGATCATCCACGTAGGACCCGCTCTTTTCGATCCTCGATCTCCACCGGGACCTCCACAAAAGTCGCCCCATCATCAACGTCTAGCTCCCCATGGTCAATAATATGCGTCGGGTCATGCACGTATCACCTCAGCTAAGATACGTGGAAGAAGTCGTGCACCCGGTGCAACTGAGGTGGTAGAGACAGGCGATAATCCACCTCACCGATCCTGTTGAGGACCTGTAATGGTCAGATGAAGCGTGGAGACAACTTGCCGCCTCGGCCAAATCTCTGCAATCCACGTCGAGGTGAGACACGCAAGAATACATGGTCGCCATCCTCGAACTCTAGTGGCCTCCGCCTCCTGTTAGCATAAGACTTCTGTCGGCTCTGAGCTGTCCTCATCCACTCCTGGATGACCTGGACCTTCTCTGTCGTGGCCCGGACCATCTCTGGTCCCACAAGTGCTGACTCCCCAGGGTTTGTCCAGCACAAAGGAGATCTGCAAGGTCGGTCGTACAACGCCTCGTACGGTGCCATCCCGATGGTGGAGTGGTAGATGTTGTTGTACGCGAACTCCACCAAGGGTAGGTGGTCCTCCCACCTGCGACCAAATTCGAGGACACATGCACGGAGCATGTCCTCGAGAGTCTGAATGGTCCTCTCCGTCTGACCATCCGTCTGAGGGTGAAAGGCGGTGCTCAGATGTAGATGTGTCCCGAACACCTCTTGCAACCCCTTCCAAATCCGGGAAGTAAATCAAGCATCTCGATCGGAGACGATAAATGATGGAACACCGTGAATCCATACAATCTCCTGAACGTAGAGATGCCTCAAGATCTCCACTGAGCCCTGCTCTCTGATGGGTAAGAAGTGAGCCAACTTGGTGAGTCGGTCGACAATCACCCAAATGGATTCGTGACCTCTGGAAGTGCGTGGAAGTCCAGTCACGAAGTCCATAGATATCCCGTCCCACTTCCATTTTGGGACCTCTAAAGGCTGTACCAAGCCTTCTGGTACCTGATGCTCTGCCTTCACCTACCGGCAGGTGAGGCATCGAGAAACGAACTCTGCCACAACCTTCTTCATGCCCGGCCACCAGTGCTGTCGTCTGAGATCTTGGTAAATCTTCACCACTCCAGGATGTACCACCAAAGGGGAAGTATGAAACTCTCTCAGCACCTCCTCCCGAAATGAAACTGGTACCAAGGTACGTCCTTTGAAAAGGATTTTGTGCTCTGCTCCAAAGGAGAAACCATCAGGTGCCTGTCCTAAGGATATATGTGCACGCCGCGTCTCAAAGTTAGCGTCCCCATGCTGTGCCTCTCTGACCCGCTGCAGTAGTGGGGGAGTGACTGTGAGTGACTGAAGGAAGGTTGCTCCATCCCTATCCACGAAGGATATTCGCAAAGTGGCTAGCTGCTATGTCGCCTCCTCAAGTAGTTGAATTCCCGTCCTCCTACTGAGGGCATCGGCTACCACGTTCCCCTTCCCAGGAGTATAGACTATCTCAAAGTCATAGTCCTGGATGAACTCGAGCCATCGCCGCTGTCTCAGGTTCAGGTCCTTCTGAGAGAAGATGTACCTGAGACTCTGATGGTCAGAAAATACTGTAAAGTGCTCGCCCATCAGATAGTGTCACCATGTCTTCAGAGCGAAGACCACTACTGCTGACTCCAGGTCATGGGTAGCATATTTCTGCTCATGCGGCCTCAACTAATGTGATCCATAGGTGATCACCGCCCACTCCTGCATCAGGACACATCCGAGTCCGGTCCCTGATGCATCGCAGTAGACTACGTACCCTACTCCCTCCTTAGGCAACCTCAAGATAGGGGCACTGGTCAATCTCTGTCTCAGTCTTGGAAGCTCTGCTAACATCTGTCTGACCACACAAAGGTTTTCCCCTTCTTCGTAAGAGCTGAGAGTGGTTCCACAACTCTGGAGAAGTCTGGCACAAATCTATGATAGTATCCAGCTAGTCCCAAGAAACTCTGCACCCCCATCACGCTCTTGGGTGGCTCCCAAGCTAGCACTGCCTCGATCTTCGCAGGATCCACTGCAACTCCTGCCTCAGAGATGACATGCCCCAAGAAGTGGACCTCGCGTATCCAGAACTGACACTTCGAGAGCTTTCCATAAAGCTGGTGCTCTCGGAGTGTGTCCAGTACAACTCACAAGTGGTAGGCGTGCTCCTCCTCAGTCGTCGAGTAAATCAAAATGTCGTCGATGAAGACCACGACAAATCGATCGAGGTATGGCTTAAAGATCCTGTTCATGAGGCCTATGAACACTTCCGGAGCATTGGTTACGCCAAAAGGCATAACCAAGAACTCATAGTGGCCATACCGACATCTGAAGGTCGTCTTCTGCACGTCCTCGTCCCGAACTCTGAGCTGATGATAGCCTGACCTGAGGTCTATCTTCGATAACCACCGTGCTCCCTTGAGCTGATCGAAGAGGTCATCAATCCTCGGTAGCAGATACTTGTTCCTCACTGTCACCTGGTTTAGGCGATGATAGTCGACACAAAGTCTCAAGCTCTCATCCGCCTTCTTGGCGAACAATATCGGGGAAGCCCAGGGTGAAACACTGGGTCGGATGAATCCCTTTCCCTGCAAGTCCTCCAACTGTACCCGTAGCTCTCGAAGCTCAGCGGGGGACATCCGATATGCTGGAGTGGATATCGGGGCTGTCCCAAGGTACAGATCAATATAAAAGTCTACCTCTCTGCAAGGAGGTATTCCTGGAACGTTGTCGGGAAAGACGTCTGCATACTGATCCACCACTGTAGGAAAACTAGGACTTTGCATGTCAACAGCTCCTAGGATGAGGCTAGCCAACTGATGAGTGATGGGTTGTCCTCTCCTCTGCGGAAGTCCATCCTATGCTGCAAAGGCTCCCTTCTCGTCGGTGAAGGTGAACCTTCCCCTATCGGTGCGTACACATCGCACCTTGTGCCTAATACAGTCAATCTATGCATGGAATGTAGATAACCAATCCATGCCCAAGATGACGTCGTAATGCCTCGACGCCGCTACAAGAAGATCTCAGCCGAAGCTCTCACCTCCTAGAGTAATCTCACACTGCCGGCACCAGTGCGTAATCGTCGAGTCTACTCCCGTAGGAGTCTCTAGCCGTAAGGATCGAGCCAAAGGCTCTGTCGGAATCTCTGAGCTCTGAACAAGGGCAGCGTCTATGAAAGAGTGACTCGCTCCTGTGTCTATAAGAACTGCATCAAGGGTGGAATAGACACAGATAGTACCTCGAATCATCTCAGGTGCGTCGTGGTCGTAGGCTTCTGCTGCCTGGAGTTGTGCCTGTCTCTGCCCGCCAGCTCCCTGTGGTCGGGGTGGACCTCCTGGTGGTGGTGGTGGTAGAGCCTCAAAGCGTCGCCCACCACCTGCTGCTCGGCCAGCTCCTCTGCCTCATCCGCCTCCTCCCTGCAGACCGCCACGTTCGACCCTATGCCTCTACCTAGGTGGCCCCTCAACCTTCTGCTGCTCCTCGGCACGGTGGGTCGGGCAGTCACGAGCCATGTGGCCCTGCCCGCTGCATGTGTAGCACTGTCTGCCTCTCGAAAGACTGGCTCCACGCTGTGTGCCCCGCACTGCTGAGCCAGTGTCCTGAGGTCGTCTACGTGAGGGTCTGGTCTGCCTGGACCCCTAAGTCATCCTCCGACTGCCTGCTACAGAAGACTCTGCTACATGCCGCCCCGCGGTAGGTCTCGCCGCTGGAGAAGGCTCAGCAAGGAAGCTCTCGATCAAAAGGGCTCGCTCTAGTACTCCTGCCTGAGTCGGAATGCTGAGGGAGATCAGCGATGCCCTGATCTTGCGTCTCAATCCCTGCTCAAAGGTCCGGACCCGGAAGAATGGGTCTCGTACCATGTTCATCGAGTAGCGTGAGAGATCGGTGAATCTCACCGAGTACTGGGAGACCGTCAAGCTGCCCTGCCGCAGCTGAAGAAGCTCCTGGATGCGCACCGCACGGAGGGTGGCTGGGACGAACTCCGAGCGGAAGAGGATCTCAAAGTCCGTCCAGAGGAGAGATGCCTCATCGTGCACCTGGAGAATCAAGCTCCACCATCGGCCCGCTGCCGCGTGCAGTAGGCTCGCTGCAAGGATCACCATGAGGTCTGTCGGTGTCCTCACTAGCCTGAAAACTCGTACCACTGCCTCCAGCCAGTCCTCGGCTGCCTGGAGGTCCATCTCCCCGCGGAACCTGGGTGGTCGCTGGCGCTGGAACTCATGCAGTGCACAAAGGAGACGTACATCGTCAGCGGCTGGGGCTGGTAGCATCGGTGGCTCGGCGGGTAGAGGTACCGCTGGTGCCTCAGCTGTCAAAGGGCCCCGCACTGAGGCCTCGTCGCTCGGTGGGTTGTCGTCACACTCAACTCTCGGAACCCTAGCTGGCTGCCGTCATGGGGCCATCCTGAAAAGGAAACAGGTGCAACACGGTCAGAACAGTATACCTGGTGAGCTGACACAAAGTAATCACAAAGAAAACTAAACACACATGCAATCAATGTTTTCGTGCATTAAGTCAGAAATCAGAAGTCAGGGTCCTGGTGTACGGATACGTCGGCCGCCGCACCAACACTGGGCTCCCTGGACTGATAACCACACTCAATACACTTAACACTATTGCTTCACATAAAAGAAAGATCAGAGTCTGCGGTAGAACCGAACTCCTCTGATACCAATTTTTCACGACCCGTCCTCGGGGCCCGTGTCGTGACTACCCCAAGCCCGCCTTCCATAGGCCAGGGGCTGGAGACTAGCACCAAGGCGTAAATCCTGGTAAAAAAGGAAGGTATTGCCTTTGTAAAGTAAACAAGCACCACAGAGTAAGCAAGCAGAAGTAAACACTAAGTAAAAACTAGTACAACAATAAGTGCGGAAAAGTAAGTGGGCCAGTATACAAACCCAAACTGAAAGTAAAGTACAATTGGAAAGGGAAAACAGCAACTGAAAAATAAAGTCGCAACGTCGAGCTATCCACTAGAAATCCCACCTGAAGGGTGGGTACAGATATCCTCCACTGCTCCTCGGGTCCAGCCAACCGCTCCGAGTATGTTCCGCTCAGTGGTCCACATCCAGGTACCGTCCTACTCCGCAAGCCTCAACCACGATCAGCACTGTCCGTCGTCTGCAACCAACACAATATAGTGCGGGCATATCCCGTGCAGGGGTGAGTATAAGCTACTTAGTAGGGACCCCGAGACCCCTGAAGGTCTCCCAGAATCCATAAAGGATAACCACAAAGGAAAGATAAAATCACGAATTAACATCCGACACTGCTTAGGTATATGCCCATACATATACCTAAGTCATCAATTCTCGTTCGGCTCCAACATTCGAGCCCAAGTACAACCCAGTCCACACAGAAAGCAAAACGTAAATCCACACAGGATAGCACAACACAATCCACAAAGGAAAGAAAAACAGGATTCAGCTCACACAGGTATACTTCTTGTATGACGATAGAGATGATCAGGTATCGCCATTGATTCATCTAAGTCGTCAGACCCACAAAGGATCGATAGGTACTAACCCCCGCAATGACCCACAAAGGATCTGACCCACATAGGATCGATAGGTAACTAACCCCCGCAATGACCCATAAAGGATCTGACCCACAAAGGATTGATAGGTAACTAACCCCCGCAAAGACCCACACAGGATCGGACCCACACAGGATTTGTAGGCGCTGGCCCACACAGGACCACTGAGTGCTAACCAACACAGGATCAGACCCACACAGGATTGGTAGCACTAACCCACAAAGGATCGCTGAGTGTTGTAGTCATCGCTGTCGAATCCATTGAGGATCTCTGTATAGTCGTCGTCGTCACAGTAGCAGTCACAGCCAGCTCTAGGGTTCCCGCACACAGCAAGCTCGTTCGGGAGGGTCCGCTCCACGAGCCGAGATACTGATACATCAACTGACACATAGTCTAGAGTTGACGTATCCAAAAGTTTTGTATCGTCAACAGGAACTCAACGTCGCAGACGGCGCGTCAATCGGACGCCCGGTCTGAGAGTTATTGGCTTTTTCGTCCCAGGGGCCCGGTTGGTTTTTAAGGCAAAACCAACCTGACCGTACTCCACCTGCATCCAAACCTCGGGAGGAGTAATCCAAAAGATCTGTCTCGCTTAGAGTAATCCATCAAAGTCTACGGTACGTCAATCGGACGTCCGGAGCTCAAGATATGAGCATTTCCGCTCCGAGGGCCTGGTTGGTTTCGTGTACGAACCAACCCGGCCGAACCCAAAGTATTCTGAAACCTTGGGTGTGGTATATCGAAACGACCGTCTCGATCCAAGGATCGTATCGCCGCTGACGGTGCATCGTTCGGAGGCCCATAGCTCAAGTTACGAGCAAAAGTCCGAAAAGGTCCGAAAATGGGGGGTCTGGGCCCGGACCGACCCGGCCCATCCCCCCCCCCCCCCCCCCCCGGGTCGGCCCGAACCGGGTCGACCCGACCCGGGTCTGGGTCCGACCCGGCTGGCGCGGCCCGGCCGCCAGGGTCGGCTCGGCCGGTTACGGCCGAGCGGCACGGGGGTGCGCTGCCCCCGCGTGATGGAGAGTCGCGGCCCCGCGTGGGGGCTGTTCTGTGTCACCGGACGTGGCTTAAGCCGTGTCCCTTCCTCCGCGGTCCCGCACGGCCGTGGGACCGGACAGCGCCGTCGCGGCTTCAGCCGCGGCGGGTCTTCTCGGCGGCCAGCCACTGCCGGCCGCCGGCGGGGGCTTCCGCGGACCACCGGACGCGCTCCGGTGGTCCGATTTGCGCGCGGTCTTCGCCAAAAGTCCTCCCGGGACTTGTTCTTCACTACAAAGCCTTCAAAATTAACTTGCAGCCCCGTTTGTCATCACCCGCCAATCCACGCATCAACGAAACACTGCGGAGGGTTGTCGGGCCCTGTTTGTTTGGACCTCACCCTCCGCGTTAGGTGATAAAAAATGGGAATAACAATCAACCCATGAAAAACATAACAAGGCACAATTTTAAGAAATTAAAATTGAACTTTGATCTGGGATTTTTGTTTTGGAAGAAACAACTATGGGAATAAAAATTATTCTCAAATAAAACCCCTACCTCGTAGCTGTTGTCGGATGAGAGTTCTTCGTGGAATTGACCGTCGCGGAAGAAGAGGATCATCGCGTCGCGGGAGGGCGTCGCGTCGTCGCGGAAGGGCGTCGCGTCGACGATCTCCGAGGTTTAAAGAAAACACACAGATTTAATTTCACAAATTAAATCCATGTTAAGGATAAAATCCACAAAGGAGTTAAAGATTTGAAAACTCCTACCTCAAGCAGTTGATCGAAGATTTGTCGCGGGGAAAGAACGTCGCGGAAGAAGCATCGTGGAAGGAGAATCGTCAGCATCGCGGAACACGGCGTCGTGTCGTCGATCTCTGAGGGTTTGGCGTTCTTTGCGTTCTTCATGTTCTTTGCATTATTCATGTTCTTCACGTTCTTCGTATTCTTCGCGAGGAGGATGATGGTACAGATTCTCCAAATCCTCTCAACAATCAACCTTCCAACAAAAGAAAAAGTGTTGGTCTTATTTTATTATTACGCCAATAGTTTGAAAACCTGTTAAGAAACGAACCATTAATTCGGTGAATTAATGGTAACGGCTTAACTTTCCATTTAATAGGAGCGTTTAAGAGTTTTAGAAAACGCCCCAGTTGACTTTCATTAATGAGGAGTTTTCGCGGGTGCATTACTTAGAGGAAAAGAAACGGTGGGGCTCGTGCGGGCCCCACCTCACAAATATCCTACCAAGAGGGTAGGATATTTTGGATTACACCCTATCCACTTCAACTTAGCTCATGTGGCTTTAAGTGGCTTTTAAGTGGCTTTAAGTGGCTTTAAGTGAAATAAAATAATGTTGTCGCACCACTTTATTTTATTTTCTTCACTTAACCCCAAAAATTAAAATCCACACCCGAGCAAACGCAGCTCCAGAAGAGGCGTTTCTAAGCAAGTACCGGCGCTGCGATTCCATCGGTGCCCACAGAATTCGATTCCGAGCACCGTTTCAAAAGTTAGAAAAATCTGCTCGTTCGTTCACTGAACGTACCCGAGCCAAACTTCGGAAAATGATTCCGGGCACACCGGGCCTCGGAATCACATGCCGTCAAAAACTGTGTTCTTGTAAAATTCCAAAGAAAATTAAGAAAAAAAAATTCCTTGAAATTTTTGGGTCTTTACATAAATGGAGAAGAACATATGTTGAATTCAGAACATAGATCCATAGAAAAATTTCAGAGGTGAATAAATAAGGTGTTATAGGAAAGGGTTTAGAAATAAATAGAAGAAGGAATTTTCACCCATTGAATACGCTATCAAGGAATAAGAAGGAATTCATGTGAAAATGTAACTTCTCAGATCCAGATGCAACTCAACTGGTGCCCCATACCCAGTTGGCCACATGGCCTCAAGCATATTTCCCCAAACTCCAGAGGCTACTGACTAGTGGAAAGGTCCTAGGGTGTGATAGTAGGGAAACTATTCCCTTATTGGTAGAGTGTGACATAGAGGAATCAATAATAATACAATAGTGGAAACAGTAAACAGTATACAACTGAATTAAACAATGGAATATTGAAAGGATAAACAACCAAACATCATTCCATAAAAAAGATGATTCATAATGTTATGTTCTAAGAAAACAACCAAAACAAGTACACTATATAAATCCAAAAAAAATGTTCTAAGAGCATAAAATAAACAAAATAAACTCAAAATCATCACAAGACTCATCTTGGTCCCATTCTCTCCTTCTCTTAAGCAGAAAATCAAGTACCTGTAGAAGGGCGCTTTCCCTTATTGACACTTACAATCATATAATCTGTTTGGGACCAAAAACATGACCCAAACAGGGTGTGAGAAATAAATACCAGTAGGCAACTGCCCAAGATCTATTCCAATCTATCTGTGAGTATATGCAACAACAGTGTACAATAGTGAAAGTAGTAACTAGGAAGTAATCAAAAGTAAATAATCCTATATACACTAGTTTCTATTTTCATTAATTATGTTCAGTTTAGCCATTCAGTTATATTGAATTATATAAGTCTTGAGATCCATCATATGCCTGTCAATCCCCCTTATAAAGTATTCACAATAGATACCTCATAAGGCTATCTAATAAGTAAAGTAAAGACCGAATCCAAGCTTGTACTTTGTCTTGACAGACGCATCATAAGTCATTCCATGTAATTATTCAATTTATTGACTCAGTCTAGTCTTGACATTCCTAAACTAGAATTCAAGTATCACTCCAAGTGTATATAACCAAAACCATATAAACATGTTATAACATAAAACCAAACTCAATAAAAACCCACTATATAAGCATTTCAGCAGTCAATCGGGATCGAAACCCGGTATATAAGCATTTCAACATGTTCTAGGGTCAAAACCTGGTATATAAGAATTTCAGCATGTATCAAGGCCAAGCCCAATGTATACACATTTTAGTATAAAAACAACACATTTAATTTACCCTATTACATGGTTAACAAAATAATAACTCACATGGGCATCAAATATGTCACAATAATTCCAACTAACCTAACCATTACTAATCTTAACAATTATAAACTCACATGGGCAATTCATATCACAAGCCTAACAATTGAATTAAACTATCACAAGGCTTAAGAAAATATTATCTCACATAGGAAAACATTCAATTAATCAATTTTATTTTAAATGACCCTTAAAAGGGAAATAAAGGCATGCTTATAGGCATCATGGGCCAAATGTATAAACATTGGTTATCCAAGGGAAATACACCCATAGGGTGGCCCTTAATCAAACCAAACAAGCTAAAACCATCTTTAATTCATTTAATCGATCACCTAATCAGCATTAGGAAACAATAAGGGCCAATTTCCATTCAAGGTGATACCCTAAACATGGGAGCGTGGCACTACGATATATATAAACAAATCGATATTGAGTGAAAGGAAAAAGACCACCTACCTCATACTCGTACGACTCTCTTCGTCTAGTTTCAAGCTTTGATTCAACCTAAAACAAAGTATATCTACAAAATAAGAATAAAAACTCAACCTTAAATAACTAGGTTGAGAGGAGAAATCAAGAATAAAGGTTCAAAAGGAATTGAGCACTCACTGAGGGGATTTCAATGGATTGGACGATGTTCAAATCGGGAATCAGATGGAGAAATAGTAGGCAAATTCCCGTTTGGATTTCCTGGGTGTGTTGCACATTGAAGGGGGGTTCATTTCTATCTGTATGAAAAAAATGATGCTACTGCTCGACTTAATCAAAAAAAATTACATAGCGTGTACTTGATACTACACATTGTGTCCATAAAAATCCTAACCAGGTCATTACATGGTCATTTACTAGGATTGTACGGCATGTAACACTAATTACACGACATGTACCTGGAAATACATGGCGTGTAACTTTCAATCAAGTCATGTAATAGGCCTATAGCTAGTCTTTGATCACTTTTTCCCCCATTTTCTTAAGTAAAAACTAAAAAGTAAAGCTTCGTACCTAAAGGGAAGAATCAGGTTCTTACAAACTTCCCCCTTTAAATTAATTCTTCCCCAAATTTCCCTTCTAAGGGTGGTGAAGAAACATCATAGAATAAATATGGCCACTACGATTGTATGTCAGCCTCCCTCTCCCAAGTCTTGTCTTGCACTCGTTCATGTTTCCATAGCACCCGTACTAAAGAAACAGACTGGCCACAGAGAAATGTCATGCTATGATCCACAATATGAATGGGATGCTCCTCAAAGGATGCATCTTCCTGAAACTCTACTTCCTTGGGTTGAAAGGTGTGAGATGGGTCTAAAAAGTAACGTCACAAATGATAAATGTAGAAGACATTGTGCATATCCCTGTACCTCTGAGGTAACTAAAATCGATAGGCAACCATCCTGACCCTCTCCAAAATCTCGAATGGACCTACATATCTCGGTGAAAGCTTACCCTATCTCCTGATCCTCTTATGTCCCAACCTCAGTGTGACTCGTAGGAAAACTCGATCCCCGAACTTGAACTCCAATGTTCATCTATGGCAATCAGCATATGATTTTTGATGAGATTGTATAGAAGTTATCCACCTACGAATCAACTGAACCTGCTCAGTGGTCTCCTGGACAAGATGAGGTCTCATCATAGATTCCTCTCCTACCTCCAGTCAATACAGGGGTGATCGACATGGCCTACCGTACACATCCTCATATGGAACCATCTAAAAAGTATCCTAAAAGATATTTTTACAGGAGAACTCAACCAGGGGTATGTTTTTCTCTCAAAAAACCCCTAAAATCTAGGATGCATGCCCAAATCATGTCCTCTAGCACCTGAATCGTGTGCTCTGACTGACCATCTGTCTGGGGGTGGTAAGTTATGCTCAGAATCACCTGTGTACACAAAGCCCTCTATAGCCCTTACCAGAAACAAGAAGTAAACCAAGAATACCTATCTAAAATGATAGAATTCGGGACCCCATGCATTCTTATAATCTCCCAAATGTACAACCTCTCATGCTCATCAACACTGAAGGTTTCCTTGATCTGTTGGAAGAGTTCAACCTTCATGAGATTGTCAAGAACAACTCACACATCATCGTTACCACAACACCTCCACTATTGGAAAACTTCATGAAGCACTCCCTTGAGTGTTCTAGTGATGCTACTGGCAGGATTTTCCTTTAATTGGGCAAACCCAAACACAAATGAGGTCATAACATAAGCCTCATAGAAAAGAATGATCGAACCCCAATCGATCTCATCGAAAATAGTCATGCAATCTTCCCTTGAAGGACATTGTAGACTTCCACATCATACCCACCTTAGACTGACTGAGTTTTCAAACTGGTTCACTTGAACCATACATGAGTAACAAGAAGGATAACAAGTCAAACCATTATTATATGACTTATCTTAGAAACACCTAGCTTAGGAGGTCGGCGTATTGTAACAGAACGCAATGCCTTCTCCCAAGGCACTACACGCCCATAATGAGAAAATGCATAATTCAAATCCACACCACTAGGACCATTACCTCTTTTTAAGTATCACATCTTATCCTGAAAACAAGTTTGAGATAAAATAATATTCACCAACCCGGAGTCTAAAGAACTCAAAAAGTTGTTATATACTCCCCGTTACAAGTGAAACTTTAGTAAAAGGCCAAAAGTCCACATAATATCACTGACCGAACCCAAAGAGGCATATTCTAGGTGGTCAAATAAAAAAAATCTGAAGGCATCCAGAGTCTATTCAAGGCATTCCTACATGAGAACCCAAGTATCACTCAAGATTAACCAATCCTCATTTAAAACCACACATCTAGAACACAACATCGAAAAAAGAATCGAATCAGCCCAATAGCTTTCAACTATAGTGTGACGTATAACTGGCGCTCACTTAGTGCATCTAGTACGATGCCAAAATAGGGAACATGATTGTATCTTAAGAAATAGCACACTAATAGGATGTCAAGGATCACCGGAAAAGGATAGTTAAACCACTACTGGTTGACCTCCTGAAATAAACTCAACTTCACTTGTCGATGAATCATCATTTAAATGATCATAATTCCTTTATCCCAAGTCATTCCCATTATAGTTCACACTTAACCACCGATGTCCATTCATAATCATTGGTGCCACACAAGGACTTCACACATAGACAAAATGAAACAACATTGTGCTTCCAATAAAGAATCAACATGAAACAAGACTCACAAGCCTCAAAGGCATTCAAGTAGAATTGAAATTTTTTTGAATGGTCCTTGATTATGATCCTTATACATGGAAGGACACATTTAAACAGAACTGATGTGATTATCCATACCTATGAGTTTCCTAGATGTTGAGAATAAGGAACAACTACTCTCAGACATGCTATTTTAGAACCAACTTAAATTCATGAGTGTCATTCCATGAACCACGATCACTTAATCATATCACTTGGCATGAAATAAAAAATTAAACTGACAAAGTTTCAAAACACCCAAGTCCTAGAAAGTTCTCTTGAGTAGTGGGACAAACTTTGTTCCACAAAGATTATGTCACTCTACTCCAGAGATAACTCGATAACATACACAAAATCTCAAAGCTCAATGATTTTACCAAACTCAATAGGTTGTTTTAACATTTATCAGTCGATGGGTACTACGTATGTGAACATATACTACCACAAGTTTACAAGAGAAAACCACACATTTTGGGTAATATTTATAGGTTTCCCACCCTGTGCATCCTAGTATCGGATGGCTCACATAGGAACTGGATCAAAAGCATATCGTCTAAATAACCATTTACACGGAAGATGATGTACTAATTTTCTCATCACTTAAGGAAGGAGAGGTTCACACGACCTTCTAAGTAGCTGACCATGCCCAAGGCATGTCTAACCTTCTGAACCGAGCATTCCTCAATGCTCATTCCCATATCAAGGGTTAAGATACAATGATCACTCATCTGAACAAGAGCATCATCTCAAAAAACCAAACGTCCTACCAAGGACAACATCACCTGAGTAGCACCAATGTCAGAAATATCGTAGCAAAAAAAAAAGACAACAATATTTAAGGGTGATACCTACCATGGTCTAGCTCCTTACAAAGCATAAGCATTGAATCCCAGCACTATCTCACGAAAAACAGATTTACTAGGCTCAAAATCCCCTTTTTAATTAATACAAATCTAAAATAAATAGTCTATGGGTGATTGCTCGCATCATTATTCCAAGGAACAACTACAAAAAGTTAAACTACCCTTACATGAGGGTCTATAGGTGTAATAAAAACTCACAACTCAAAAATTCATATATCAAAACAGGATAGGTCAACACCTTCCTCTAAGCACTCACCCTTCCACCTACCCCATGGGTTAGGTCTAGGTGTCAAACAATGAGGGATACTACCAAAATCCTACTACGAAGGTCAGGTTTAGTCAAGTCAAACACTAAGAGGCATCCTACTTGGGATCATCCAGGTAAACATGAGTGAAGGCATCCTACACAGGATCCTTAGCTAAAAAGGAAAATGAGGAATCTTACACGGGATACTTAAATGATAAACAGCAGAGGAATCCTACAATAGGGATCCTTGCAAATGGTACACCGGAGAGGGATCCTATAAGTGACTCCCTAGAATAGCACGGGTCAAGAGAGATAGATCACAAGTCATCTTATATCAAAAGTCTCAACTAGGTTGGTATGAACAACCAATTGATTATTCACACTCTGGTCTCACTCTCATGAGACAACTGAAAATGATAACTGGAGGAAGAACCTATCCATTTTGATAAAATCTATGAAACACTCATTAGGAGTCCTCAGAACGATCCACAAGTTTCATCATCATGATCTATGTGGAAAACTACTCAGAAAGGACTACTCGTAGGTCCAAAACATTCAAAGGTGGATAAAAAAAGACCCTCAAAGGGTACCAAAATAGGTGTACACAGCGTGTACCCATAAGCTCTCACATGGTCGTGTACCACCACCGGACCGGGTGTGTAAATACCCCAGGTACACGACATGTTAGTCGGGTACACAGTGTGTACACAAGTCTCCCCTCCTGGCCATGTACTTTTACACGACCAGACTCACAAGTGTTCTACCTGAGTAATCCCACACAGCATGTACCACGACCGTGTATTTATGAAACCCACCATCCCATGTTCCTTCTCACACTTTCGGACACACAGTCACTTACCACGCGGTGTGTACTACAAGTACACAGCGTGTAACCGAGAAAAAAATATTCCTTCCTATAATAGGAAGAACACACAACATGTTAGGCTAAACTACACGCCGTGTAAACTGGGTTTTTCAGGACAAAAACTCCAGATTTCCCAGAAAACCCATGTTCTGCAGAAAACCAACCAGTGGTTTTCCAAATTTTGATCCTTGGAGGACCATACTCCCCACGAATAAAATTTTGGAACCCAAGCATAACATATCACAATACAATTCTATACAAAAGTTTGAAACATGATCCACCAAACTCTGATCCAAGAGGGACCATACACCTCAGGGACCATACACCTCAGGGACCAAAGTTTGGTGTCCATCCAATTTAAAACTTATCATGTACCAATATACCTATCACAACAGCAGGTATATTTATCATGGTACCTATCACAATAGTATACATATCTAGAATTACATCTATCACAACAGTGTGAAATTAGTAATTATTTTAAATGGAATGGAAAAAATGCATGGTATGTGATTTTTAACAAGTGCTTATATGATGCATGAGATGGAATACCCTCATATCATTAGGTTTCAACAAAATAGAACCACAATAATATCAATAATAACAGCACAAAACAAGTTTGTCACCCAACGGTGAAATTGAATCAACTGTAACAACACAAAATATAAAAATCACAAGTCAATTAGAGGCAAATTGGCTTTTCCCTGTATGTGGGGTAGCTACTCCCGAGCACACCTTGACACCAAATCTCATTGCATCTATATTTTAATGACCTAAAATTTTATTAATGAAAATTAATCTTGATCTAATTAAATTTATTATTATGTAAAATAGTTATATAACGTATGCACTTCTTTGTATTTATATTTTTGGATTTTAAAATATCGTTAAACAGAGATCATGTTATTAGTATAAATATAGGGCTTTAACAAATCCAATTTACTCAGACAAAGTAAGCGATGACCCCATCCAGTAGAATTGTTCTATACAAAGACCATTTGTCAGAGCTCGGAAAGGAGGTGGCATCATTGGGATTCTCTCTTGACCAATCCCAAGTCGAGCTTCAACACGTTAAGCTCGAACGGAACCACCTATGGGAGAATTGGAAGTTGATAGAGATTACCACCCGAGCGATGTTATCCAAGCCACCCCAAGAGTTTGTCATCATTGCACACCTTACCCTTAAATCTTATGCAGGTGTTATAAAGGGTTATGTAATGAGACCCTAGTATTATGATTATGTACATTATTTTTATATATAGAATATACTTTCATTTTATTATTGTCACTTTATAAATAGTTTTTAAAGCAAAAATAGTATTTTTAGTTAATATTCAATTATGAAATCTATTTTGATGAATTAATGGATTTTTGAATTAAATAATATTTTAATAAAATATTATTACTAAATTAATTTTTATTAAATATATATAATCATATAATTATTATTAATACAATTGTGATTTTTATTAAGGTTTGAAAGTCGTTTTTGTCAAAACCCATGAATTTTCAATAAATGTTGTTTTTTATTTTAAAAGTAAAAATTAAAATATTTAGAAAATTATTTAGATAAAATAAATATTATTTTTTCAATCAGGATTTCTAAATTATTCAATGGTGAATTTTTCATAATTTTCTGAGACAGTCGAATTTTTGGGTAAAAAATAAATACCATTTAAATATATAATGTGTTTTATGACATCATAATGACCCAATAGTGATGTAATAAAATAATATAAAAATTATTTTCGTCCAATATATGTTTTTCCATTAAAATAATTTGATTTTAGGTTTATTTTATTTATTTTACAAAGCCTTAGTGGACCCTTCAAGACTTATAAAACATTTTATCTTTTTAAAATGATTTCCTTAAGAGTGTGACTCACCTCCACATAAGAAAGCCTAATATTTTAAGAATTTAGGTCATTTTCCTTATAAAATAATGTTTTCAACTTCCATTTGGAAAAAACCATGGTCAAAAACCATGGGTTGTTTTGTGGTTTTGATTAGTTTAATGTGTGGTGTCCCAAACCTAAATAATAAAAAATTCCCTCTCTTTTCCTATATAAACTCACCCAAGATCCCACTTCCTCTTCACTAAAATCCTTTTGAGTTCATCCAAACTATGACCTACTATCTCTATAATCCTCACAAGGAACCCCAACCTCCCAATAAGCCTCTGTCAAGCCCCTCCCAAGCCTTTGGGGTCACACTTCCAAGTAAGGAATTCCTTCCTTTCTCATTTTATCTAAGTTTATTAATATTGTTATGTACTTTTATTTTAAATTATAAATGTTGGGTTGTGATTTTTCACCTACACTATACTTCCCCCCTTGTGTTTTAATGATGGGATACCCCTTTCTCTCTCATTAATTCCTTCCATGTACACCTATTACCATGCCAAAATTCTGTATGGAATTTCTCTCTCCTCATTTACAATCAAGCAATTATTTTGTATTATGAATATAAATTTCATTACTTATGTTGGTAAATTTATCTATATGACCCCCCTTACTGTCCATTTCATGTACATATGATGATACACCCCTTTCTCTCTCATCAACCATTTTTATGAAGTCTTATGTCACGACATTATGCCGCCGAAATTGCACCACAATTTTCCAAACCAAAATCATAGTGTAGTGAATATCATGATCATTTCTCTATAAAGGATATTCACCTTTATGAACATTTACTTATTTATGTAATAGTTTCATGTACTAATTCCATATTCCTTTATCATGGAATAAATTATGATGTTTAACAAATCCATGTTGTATGATCTTGTGGCACACTTATGCATGAAATGAAATGTTTAAGAAGGGTGTGCCCTTATAGCCCTCCAATGCATTGGGTAAATATTAGTATCATGATACGTAAATTAAAATGAGGGTTTACTCATGATAATTAAAGTTCAATTAAGGTTTACTAATTCTCCATGTTCAATGAGCCTTGGCTCATGCTAATACCATGTTAAGTGTTGTTGCCACATTTCCATGTTGTGATAATCATGCTTTATCATTCCTTTATGTTCATGTTTATTTTATGATCCATTATTATTCCTATTTCCTAAAATTTATTGTATTCTTCATTTTATGCCTTGTTTACTCCTTTACCGGGCTTTATATCTCACCCTTTTCTTATGCATGTCCTCAGGTTATCCCATGCAATGCTAAGTACGAGGGAATGTAGTGGTCATGTAAAGGAAGTTTTCAATAAAGATGTTATGTTTCATGTTTTAAGTCATTATATAATGTTCCTAATCCCCAAATACACTATAAATATTGATCTTCAATGTTTTATCAAGTGAATAGTTTATGTAATAAATCATTTTTAAGTGTGTAATAAAGAGCAGGGTTGTTACAGTTGGTATCAGAGGATAAGTTTAGTTATTTTTTGGATTAGGATTAGAAAACACTAGTGAAAGCCTTAGGGATAAGACTAAGTATAATAAGAACATTCCTAAATTTTGGTGAGTATTTAGTAAGTGGTTTATGAAGAAAATACATCCTTGTCTAGATACGAGCAGGTAGAGGTAGCTTTGGCACAGATGTACCTAGGAGTGAAAACCCCAACAAGGAGTTTCGGGCTTGAACTGGGGTATCCTGGTACACGACAATGGGCCTTGATGCAGTCTTGGTTATGAAACTCTAGGGGGATATGATTTGGTAAAATCATAAGCTTAGTATGAACCATTGTTAAGGGAATAAAAAAATCCCCTAAGAATAAATATTGGGAAGTAGATCATGGATAAAATAAATTGAAGCCTATAGATTCATAAGTTAAGGAAATAAAAGTTATTTATAAGTCATCCATTTTTGTCCTTTGATTACCCTTTATGTGTTACCCCTAACTTTCATTTTATTCCATCCAATGTCCAGTAATAAGAGGACTCAGGATAACAACCAATGTGAAGATCAATGTAACGACTATTCTAATGAGATGTCCAATTCATTGGGAGTGGGAATCATGAACTTTGTAATGATAATCTCTTAGTTAACTCAAGTTTTGAATAGAAACATGGTCCAAGAGGAACATTCACCCCCCCCCAAGAAAGAACAAGTCGCAATCGAGAGCTTCATGAGCTAAAGGCCTCCTACTTTTAATGGATCATCTGATACCTTGATCTCTGAACAATGGATAAACTCCATTGAAAAGATCTTCTCCATACTTAAATGTTCTGAATAAGACAAGTTTCTTCAAGATTCTTATCATATGGAAGGTGAAGATGATCAATGGTGGACATTGATCAAAAATATGAATCCTGAGGAAGATATCGAGGCATTGCAATGGAAGGATTTCCAGAAGATATTTTTCAACAAATATTTTCTTCACACCCTCCAACTTAAGATGGAAAGGGACTTCCTTGAACTTAAGAAAAAAGAAGAAGAATCCATAAGATCATATGAGGAAAACTTCATAAGTCTTTCACGATGTGCCTCCGGCTTTTTCATTACCCCAGAATACAAGGTTGACCACTTCTTTAGTGGGCTGAAACCTAGCCTACGGAAATCCCTGGAGATATATTACTTCGATAGCTATGAGGAAATTATTCTATGTTCCCTCAAGGTCGAAATAGATATTGGAGAATCTCAAGGGTATCATGGGGATAAGAAGTGTAAGGTGGGCTTCAATTCTGGAAGTCCGATGGCTAAATGAAATGGTGCTAAGAAAATCCAGCACCCCACTTTCCAAATGTGTGAAAAGAAGCATCTCGGAAATTTCCTGAAGGGGGTGAGGAAATGCTTTAGGCATGGAAGATAAGGGAACCTAGTCATTAACTGCCGACAAGAAAATCTCGCGGCTGTAACAGAGGAGAGGAATGCTCTGTTCGACCCTCAACGCATTGTTCATTGCTTCAACAGCAAAGAACCAGGGAACCTTGCAAATCAGTGCCCTAAGCCAAGGGTTTTTGGAGGAAACCAACAACCTCCAAGGCATTAAGGGTGAGATTTTTCCATCACTAACACTGAAGTGAACCCCAACAATGAAGTGGTGACAGGTACACTAGTTATTCATTCAAGAATAGTGAATATACTTTTTGATTCTAGTTCTACACATTCTTTTATATCCTGAAATTTTTGTAGAAAAATCCCAACACCACTAAAAACCATGGAAGTAAAGATGTCGGTGAGTATGGAAAATGGGGAAATCATTTTATCCCATGAATATAACTCCTCCTCTATCATAATTTGTGGATTGAACTTCCTAGAAAACCCCGTCATACTCCCTCTTGTAGAATTCGATTCAATTCTCAGCATGGATTGGATTTCCTTATATAGATCCAACATAAATTGTCGTGAGAGGGAAATCACTCTCTACATTGAGAATCGACCCCTGATTCTATACAAGTGAAAGGAGGAAGATGAATCTTCTTTAGCACCATCATCTCAAGAATGGATATTACTGCCCTATGAACACATGTATCTAGCTCATATGATTGAGTTTAAGAAAGAAACCATCTTTGAATACATGCTTATTGTGAGGGAAGTCGTTGAAGTGTTTCCCGAGGAATTATCTGGTCTTCCTCCTAGAAGAGATGTTGAATTCTCAATTGATCTTATACATGGGTCATTTCCAATATCTAAGACTCTATATATAATGTTTGTTGTGGATCTTGAGGAGCTGAAGAAACAACTACAGGAGAATCTGGATAAAGGGTTTGTACGCCCAAGTGCTTCACCATGGGGTTCTCTAGTCCTCTTCATCAAGAAGAAGGATAGGTCAATGCTCCTTTGCATTGATTATAATGAGCTCAAAAAAATCATGATAAATAACAAGTATCCTCTGCCTCGAATTGATGACTTGTTCGATCATCTATGTGGAGAACAATACTTCTCCAAGGTGGATCTGTGGTCGGGATATTACCAAGTAAGGGTGAAGGAGGATATCCCCAAGACTGCTTTTCGTATAAGATACGAGCACTGTGAATTCATAGTAATACCTTTCGGACTCACTAATGCTCCAAAAATCATCATAGACTTAATGAATAGAGTATTTAGAGATTACCTCGACAAATTTTTGGTAGTATTTATAGATGATATTATAATATACTCCAAAACCAAGGAGGATCATGAGGAGCATCTAAGAACTGTACTAGAGACCTTGCAAAAGGAGAAGCTTTATGAAAAGTACAGCAAGTGTGAGTTCTGGTTAAAGGATGTCTCATTCTTGGGGAATATCATCACAATCAATGGGATATCTATGGATCCCTCCAAGATAACTACTATTTAGGGATGGACGAGGCCAACATTGGTGACGGATATCCCTAGCTTCCTGGGGTTAGCTGGATATTATCGTCGATTTGTGAGAAATTTATCACGATTTTCAAACCTTTTTACCAAGCTAACTCGGAAGGGAGTGAAGTATTCTTGGTGTGATAAATTCAAAGATAGCTTTAAAGAGTTTAAAAGGAGGCTTATCACTGCGCCCGTGCTCACACTACCAACAAGTGGAGAAATTTTTGTGGTATTTAGTGATGCTTCGAAGAAGGTAATAGGTTGTGTGTTGATGAAAACTGAAAAATTCATTGCATATTCTTTAAGTCAATTGAATGTTCATGAGAAAAACTATCCAACACATGATCTAGAGTTGACTGCAGTGATCTTGGATTTAAAATTTTTGCGGCATTATCTCTTTGGGGAGAAGTGTGAAATATATACGGACCACAAAATCCTCAAGTATATATTTACATAGAAAGAGTTGAATATGCGCTAATGAAGATGGTTAGAGATGATCAAATACTATGACTGCTCAATCCATTACCACCCTGGGAAAGCGAACAAGGTGGTGAATGCTCTAAGTAGAAAGGACCCAGCGATTCTATCATTGATAATAATTGAAAAGGATCCAATATTCTTAGACATGATGAAGATGGACATGGGAATTATAAATAAGGGAACATCATCAATCCTTTCACAAATGATTTCTCAACTGTATCTTTTGGAGAGGTTAAAGTATGCTTAAAAGGATGATGTAGAAATTCAAAAGAAGATGGAAACTATCAGGATAGGGAAATCCTCAGAGTTCAATGTCAATGAAGAAGGAATTGTGAGATTTTGGTCAAGTCTATGTGTTCTATTGAATCTTGAGGTAAAGAAGGAACTTTTGGATGATGCACATAGTTCGAATTTCTCCATTCACCTAGGAAACACAAATATGTATCAAGATATTAGAGATAATTATTGGTGGGATAACATGAAGAAGGAGATCCCTGAGTATACATCAAATTACCTGGCGTGTTAACAAGTGAAGGCTGAGAGGAAGAAGTCTAAGGGGATGATGCAACCATTACCCATAACATCATGGAAATGGGAGAACATCCCCATGGACTTTGTCATCGGACTTCTGAAGACATCCAAAGGAAATAATGCTAACTGGGTTGTTGTGGATCATCTTACAAAGACTCCACACATCATTGCTATTCGGAAGGATTTATCACTGGATCAACTAGCACAAATATACATTAGAGACGTGGTAAGGATGCATAGAGTACCAATATCTATTATATCCTATCGAGATCCAAGATTCACCTCTATGTTTTGAGAGAGTCTTTAACATACTATGGATATTGAGCTGAACTTCAGTATGACTTATCATCATTAAACTGATGTCCAATATGAGCGGACTATCCAAACACTTGAGGACATGTTGAGAGCGTGCTCAATGGACTTCAAAGGAGGATGGGATCAACATCTCTTTCTTGTTGATTTCTCATAAAACAATAGTTTCCACTCAAGCATCCAAATGGCTCCTTATGAAGCCCTGTATGGGAAGAGGTGCAGAACACCAGCATGTTGGGATGAAGTTGGGGAGATAAAACTCCTAGGTCTAGAGATAGTCAAAGAAATGGTAGAGAAGTTTAAGACCGGCCAACTGCACATTAAAGCTACTCAGGGTCAACAAAAGAGCTATGCTGATAATCGTCGACAAGACCTAGAGTTTGATGTCGATGACATGGTGTTACTCTGCATATCACCATGGAAGAGAGTTATGCGATTTTGGAAGAAGGGAAAGCCTATTCGAAGGTACATTGGCCCTTTTGAGATCCTTGATTGCATTGGAGCAGTGGCATATTGACTAGCACTCCCACCGAACTTATCTCAAGTACATGATGTATTCCATGTATCACTCTTACGAAAGTACATACCTGACCCATCGCATGTACTCAATACATAGGTGGTACCATTAGATAATTACCTCTCCTATGAAGAGAAGCCAGTGAAGATTTTAGATCGTAGAGAAAAAGTTCTACGAAATAAGACAATGCCCCTCATGAAAGTGTTGTGGAGAAACCACAAGTTTGAAGAGGCAATGTGGGAATCAAAGGAAGTAATGAAGCAGAGTTACCCACATCTGTTTTAGTGTGGCAAAAGGAAATTTCGAGGGCGAAATTTCTTAAGGGGGGAAGATTTTAACGACCCAAACTTTTATTAATGGAAATTAATCTTGATCTAATTAAATGTCTTGTTATGTAAAATGGTTATATAACATATAAAATTATTTGGATTTATGTTTTTTGATTTTAAAATACCATAAAAAATTGTGACCATTTCTAATATAGTCGTTAAATAGTGATCACAAGATTAGTATAAATATAGGGCTTTAACAAATCCAATTTACTCAGAAAAAAGAAATGATGGCCTCATCTAGTAGAATTTCTCCATATGAAGCCCATTTGTCGGAGCTAGTAAAGGAGGTGGAATCATTAGGATTCACTCTTGACCAAGTCCAAGCTGAGCTTCAACACGTTAAACTTGAACGGAACCGCATATGGGAGAAGTGAAATTTGATAGAGATTACCACCCGAGTGATGTTATCTGAGTCACCCCAAGAGTCTGTCACCATCGCACACCTTACCCTTAAGTCTTATGTGGGTGTTATAAGGGGTTATGTAATGATACCCTAGTACTATGATTATGTACATTATTTTTTTATAGAGAATATACTTTCATTTTATTATTGTTACTTTGTAAATAGTTTTTAAAGCACAAATAATATTTTTAGTCAATATTCAATTATGAAATCTATTTTGATGAATTAATGGATTTTTGAATTAAATAATATTTTAATAAAATATTATTACTAAATTAATTTTTATTAAATATAAATTATCATATAATTATTATCAATACAATTGTGATTTTTATTAAGGTTTGAGAGCCGTTTTTGTCAAAACCCATGAATTTTGAATAAATGTCATTTTTTATTTTAAAAGTAAAAATTCACATATTTAGAAAATTATTTAGATAAAATTAATATTATTTTTGGAATAAGGATGTCAAAATTATCCAATGGTTAATTTTTCATAGTTTTCTAAGACAGTCGAATTTTTGGTTAAAAATTAAATATCGTTTAAATATATAATGTGTTTTATGACATCATAATAACCCAATAGTGACATAATAAAATACTATAAACATTATTTTCAGCCAATATATGTTTTAATATTAAAATATATGATTTTAGGTTTATTTTATTTATTTTTAAAAGCCATAGTGGACCCTCCAAGACTTATAAAACATTTTATCTTTTTAAAATGATTTCCTTGAGAGTGTGACTCACCTCCACATAAACAAGCCTAATATTTTAAGAAGTTTAGAAATTGGACTTATAAAATAATGTTTTCCACTCCCATTTGGAAAAAACCATGGTAAAAACCCATGGTTTGTTTTTTGGTTTTGATTAATTTAATGTGTGGTGTCCCAAACCTAAATAATAAATAATTCCCTCTCTTTTCCTATATAAACCCACACAAGCTCCCACTTCCTCTTCACTAAAATCCTTTTTAGTTCTTCCAAACTCTTACCTCATCTCTCTATAATCCTATCAAGGTGCCCCAACCTCCTAATAAGCCTCTCTCAAGCCCCTCTCAAGGCTTTGGGATCACACTTCTGAAGGACCCCAGGACACCCTGAGAGGGGAGGGGTGAATCAGGGTGACAACTTTTTTCTTTTAATGTGGTGGATATTGTTCCCACGTTGGTAGGAACTTGTTGAACCTGTATGATGATTATGATTAGAAATAAAACATTCACATGCATATAGAGGACACAACACTTTTTACTTGGTTCACCACTAAGGGCTACGTCCAAGGAGCATACGCCGACAAGTTGCCGGTCATACCAAATTCCACTAATTTTAACTAGCTGTGGATTATAGAGATTTGGGCATAGTCACTCTGTCCCAGGCTCACTGCCTTTAAAAAGGTTCAGGGATAGCTCACTGCTTCCCTCGGGTCACTCCCATTGACTCCCCCTGGCTCACTGCCGTTGGTGAAGTCACACTCAGTTTATAGACGTGAAGGTCTCTTCAATAGATAAACATGAAGGTCTTTGTCTCCTGTTCAGCATGAGACTTTGCTTGCATCAGAGTCCTGAGTTAATGCTCTATTAAAGTCCAAATTCCATCCACTGATGAATACCCCCTTTTCCCTTGTCCACTGGGCAAACAACCTTTGGAAAAGGCCTTCACAAAGTACCCTACTTCGCAAGGCTCCCTATTTTGCAAAGCTCAAACAAGCCTTCGCGGAGTCCCTACCTTTTCGAGAAGCTCAATCGCGAAGCACTCTCGCGATGCTCCAACCTTCACAAAGCTTGGCTATCGTGGAGCTCCTGCCTCTTCGCGAAGCTCACTAAGCCAACGCGGGGCGCACGACTTTCGCGGTGCTAGAATAGCCGCCGCGACGCACCTCTATCACGAAGCACACTGCCTTCGTGAGTGATCTTTGCGAACCGAGAGCAAAGGATTTTCTCTGAAGTTCTCTCTGCTTATCTTGAGGGGGTCGGCCTCTATTTATAGGCGATTCCACTGACCCTCAAACTTTTCGCACGAAGTCAGCGCCACGTCAGCTCAAATCGTGAAGCTCCGAAGTTCCCGCCGAAAATCTCTCCAAATCGCGAAGCACAACGGCAATTTTCCATTCGCAGAGCTCATCGTAATCGAGGAGTATCACCGTCATCATTCCTTCGCGCCTTCTCCGCGAAGCTCCCTTGCAAAGCCCTTCACCGTCGCGATGCGCTTCAACTCTGCCGTTCGCGAAGCTTTGACGTAATCGCGAAGACTCACCGCCTCCATTCTTCTGGTCTTCGCGATTTCCAAACCATGCATCCTCTCTTCGTGAAATTCATGCATTTTCCATATTTAATTATTATCTTCATGGAAATCCACTTTTTTTAATGCTCAGCAACTTCCAGATTTTGGACCCCAAAAATTTGGCAAACACTGGGAAACGACGCCACCTTCAATACTGTTGTCTGCTTGAATGGTATGATCTCTTTGCTGGTACATGATCCGAAATTCCATTGATTATTGACAAAAAACACAAACCACAATCCAAATCATGCATATAAGACCATGGTTCCAACAACTTCCAAGTAAGGGATTCATTCCTTTCTCATTTTATACAAGTTTCTTAATATTATTATGTCCTTTTATTTTCAATTATAAATGTTGGGGTATGATTTTTCACCTCCCCCATACTTACCTCCTTGTTTTTTAATGATGGGATACCCCTTTCTCTTTCATTAATTCCTTCCATGTACACCCGTTACCATTTCGAACTTCCATAAGGAATTTCTCTCTCCTCATTTACAATAACGCAATTCTTTTGTATTATGAATCTAAATTCCATTACTTATGTTGGGAAATTTATCTATATTACCCTAAATTACTTTACATTTCATGTACATATGATTAAAAACCCCTTTTGTAACACCCCAATATTTTACGGTACGCTTCTCCTTGAATAGTGCAATAGCGTGTGTTGTACGCAATATCGAGTTCTAACACACACCACAACCAATCAAACTAGCTGTTATGAATAGTAATGCCTACTTTTTGAAATTTTATAAATTTTATCTCTCAAAATGGACTTCATTTTTGGATTTGGAGTATCGAATTTAGCCTACGGTGAAATTTTGGTACTTTTCAGATAACTTTAATATTTTGATGAATAGTGAAAATTACTAAATTTTAATTAAAAACAACTTTTTTAATCAAAATAATTAATAGTGATAAATTATGAATTTGAGTGGTTTTATAGTATATTTAGAATATATTTTTACCATTTAATACAATTTTGGTCATTGGACATAATTTCACAATTAAACCAGACATAAACAAGTATCAATCTTTTGATAGTTATTATATCTTAAAAACACGCTTTTTGTTTTGATAGCAGGAATTAATTTTAAATTAATTTCTGACACTTCTGTGTTTTGAATTTGGAAAAATGGATTCCATATTTGGAATCAGGATGTTAAAATTTTGTAAATAGGTAACTTTTATTTTTAGACATTTTGAATAATTACTTCGGTAAATATTTTATTTACCATGGTTAAAGGGTAAATCCGGTAAATGAGGGTTAACAAATAATATTATAATAATAAAAAATTACCCTAAAACGTGTCCTAACCTTATTGGTTGATAAATTTCCGACCATGTCCATCTTTGGGTCGATTTTGGGACCCCATGGTGCCACTTGTAAGTGATAGGGACACTGTATTTTAATTAAGTTAAAATGAATACAAAAATGACACAAGCAGATATCTTTTAGAAAAACAATTTTTACATTGGGTTATATATGTTGGATTTTCGACTATAAATATTCATTAGAAATATAACAATATTTCCTACATAATTGTGTTTTATTTATAATTTTTAGACATTAAATAATTTAATTTATTTATGACACAATGGTGATGCAGTAATTACCATAATAGTGAAAAATTAAAATGATTGATGTTGTAGATACCCAAATAAATATAATTTGAGACTTTTTATGAATTACACTAATTTTATAGGTTAATATGACTTGTTATGAATTATTTAATTAACTTTTTTCGAAGTAATCATTCTTTTATGATTTTTACAAAAATAAATTATTGAATAGGGTCAAAATTGACATAAAAGATTTTTTAAAACAAATATTATATTATTAATTGATATTAAATTCCTAAAAATATAAGTTTCGGCCAAGAGACTTATATCATGATATGTGTATCATTAATGGACCACTTGGGGGTCTCTTGTATGTATATAGTAAGTTTATTAACCATATAATATAAAAATACAAAGAGACAGTGTAAAAGTGAAACTAATTAACTAAGAGTTAATACATAAAGATAAGGTTAATATAGTAACCCAAACCTGTATAAATTATATTGGTTGAGTTTTTTTCAACCCATACCCACCTTAACCTTTAAATAATCCACTTTAGATCCATTATAAACTGAATATGAATTTATTATAAAATAATATTTCTAGCTTTTCCAAAGATGCCCCTCACCCCTCTTATAAAAGGGTACTCCCCCTTCTCATTAACTCACACCTTAAAAGCCTTTTTGTTCGGAAAAACTCTTCACAAATACTCTCTAAACTTCCCTCACTTAATCCTAGAGGCCTTACTTTAGTCAGAAATCCAACTTAAGGATCCCTTTTGATCAAATAAAAAGGAAGAACCCAAAGAAGAGGTAATGATTTCACCACCCTTTTTCAAGTTCCTTTCTTCTTCCACTTCTTCCTTCTTTGTTATTACCATTATAAAATAATAAATACAGTATATTATATATAATTTGATTTTATTATAAATATGGTACAACCATATTCAGTATTCTATCCATCCTTTGAATAACATGTCACCATACGTGCGTACGTACGGCTTACCGTCTCCACGTCGTGGTGTAATTGTTATTCAATAAATTATTATTTGGATGGGTATAATAATGATGTGTAACTCATGTAAATAATAAATATAACATGATAATTATTATGTATATATGATATACCATCCAATTATATATTATTTTAATATCAAAAGAATGATATTGTCGCTCGTGCGTACGTACAGACTACCGTCTCCACGAACACGATGAGATTCATTCTCCATCGTATCCATTCAAGTATAATTCTCATTTGAGGATTAATAATAGTATATAAGTACTTTATATCACTCTGGATATGATTAATATACAACCTATCCATGACAAACATAGCTCACTTAACAAAACATATAAAAGAAAATGAGTAACTTAACACCCGAAACAACGATAATACTAAGATATTATTAACAAATCAATGTTAAAAGATAATATATGATATAATATTAATGTATATGATTATTGTATAATTTAATAACAATTATTTCACTATTATACAGGATGTTAACCTACCCCAACCAAGTAAAAGTACAAGGTAAGGGTTATTTCACAATCTCTTCATTATTCGAGGTTGTTTATACATAATAATCTACTGGGATCTCTTTATCATCCACATCCATGTTTCTTAAAAATGTATTTCAAAACATTTTTACTATTTAAAATAATATGGTTTAAAGTCATTTATACCCTTGTTTGACTTTTTATAAGAGTTTTATAAAGTAATCTTTCCGTCATTTTCCAAACAAGGTGCTTTTTAACCTTTTCGACAGAATTAAGGTAAGAATGTTTTTTTTAACATATACGGTGGGTGCGGCTATTTTCCGCCATTATAAAATCGTCAAAGCTTCCCTTACAAGATTATAATAATATTTTCAAAGAAAATGTTTTATTTTATAAATATATGACTCTTAAATGATTTCAAAATAGAAAGAGATATTTCTCTAAAAAGAGTTTTGATTTCATATATGTCAACATCCTTTGATGGATTTTACGCTTATTTGAAGTTGATTTATTATGATACAAAACTTCTATATTGTATTGAAGGTTTTGTGATATGTTTGACTGTGGATGTGCTATTTTTATACCATTCATGGTTTATGGTGAAATTATTGACATTTCGTACGCTAGTTTTAATACGAATGTTTATGTTATGTTTAAACATTTTCATATGGGAATTAATTGGACTTAATATGTGATGGGTGGAGCCCATTGTAGCTCCTAGATGCATCAGTAGGTCTCATGAGACAAACTAGTGTCTTGGAAAAAGGCCTTGGCAAAATCTTATTGGTAGTCTTGGCACGAGGCCTAGGCTATGTGGTTATGATAGTCTGACATTATGCATTCCATCATTATGAAAGTGGTTATTGATATTGCATGTGATTATTCGATTAGTAGAATATCCATGTGAATAAGTAAATGGAATTATTTAATTTTATTTTTGCCATACTATTTTGAAGTTCAAGTTTAAAAGGTTTTTGTTTTAGTTATACATTGCCTTAAATGTTTATTCTTATTTATGAAAGTTTCTGCTATATTGTTATCTTTACTGGGCATTTGAGCTCACCCCTTTTCTATGTTTTATTTTTCCCAGAATGTGAAGAAGTAAATTATGAATGACCTGTAGGGATATTATGAATGGATAATAGTGTGGACTATGGAGACAATATGTTGTTGTAGTAGTTTTTCACTTTATGGTGTAATGTAAAACTTTATGAATATATCTAGTGTTTCCAAGGCTACTAAAACAATCGGTCTTTCGAGATTTGATCTTTCTTGTGATCATTCCAATGTTATGTAATAATGCATCGACTCTAGGTAACTGGGGTTGGGGCGTTACATTTGGTATCAGAGGAAGTTTAGTACAAACCTTGGAAGCTAGATTTAGATAAACTCTGATTAGAGCACATAGACCTAAGATGGACTTTGAGGATTAGTATAGAAGAAATTCCTAGAATTTTGGTATTGTAGAGATTTTGTGAGTTTTCTGAGCAATAAATCCTTGTCTGGATACGAGCAGGTAGAGGCGGCTCTGGCACAGATGTACCTAGGGGTAAAACCCGAAAACACTGCTTTGAGCTAGACTCGAACAGGAACTAGTGCACGACAACGGGCCTTGATGCACTCTTGGTTATGACACTCCCGGGGGATATGCTTAGGATAAATCTAATTTTCTTTACAAATCATTATGAAGGGTTTATGAGTATATAATTCCTCAAAGAAAACATTTTTATGATTATGGATTATATCCATAAATAGTTCAATTTATGTTAAGTGTTTTATAAGTATGGAATTATGTATTTTGATTCATAAACTGATCTAGTTTATGCCATTGTTTAGAAATAGAGCCTAGTGGAAGAAATGGAAACTGTATCAATGCACGCACTCCACGTAGGGATTGCCCTCCTGCTCAAGATAATTATAGTGGAGCTGGTGATGCAACTGGTTCCGATCATCTAATCACCATACTGGGACAACTCACTCAGGTTATGAATAATAACCTCACCCGTATAGAGCACCCTGATCCACAATGTGGAGGATCAATGTTAGATCGCTTCATGAGGAAACAACCACCAACTTTCAATGGGAGTAAAAATCCCTTAGTAGCTGAGCAATGGATAAATTCCCTAGAGAAAATATTTCAAGCTTTGGGGAGTAGTGAAAGGGAAAAAGTTATCATGGCAGTTTACCACCTCACTAGAGATGCTGGTCAATGGTGGTCATTGATTCAAAACATGAAGGAAGATGATGAAGTATCAAATATGGAATGGAGGGAATTCAAAGATCTATTTTTATAAAAATACTTTCCTCGTGACCATCGAGCGGATATGGAAAGGCAATTTCTGAGTCTGAGACAAAAGGAGGATGAGAATGTCACAAAGTATGAGGCTAACTTTACAAGGTTAGCAAGGTATGCTGGAGATTATATACGTAACCCATGAAGTAAGATTGATCATTTCTTTGATGGGTTAAAACCATTTCTCCATCGAGAATTAGTCTCACAATCCTTCTCATCGTACGAAGACATTGTCTCATGTGCTATCAAGACAGAAAAGGAATTCTCTAAGTCTTATGACTTTAAAGCAAAGTAAGAGAAGAAGATATCTACTGATCAATCTGGGAATCAAAATAATTGGAATAAGGGAAAGGTTGAATATTCATCCTATGGTAAGTGTGGGAAGAAACACCCTGATACTTTCTTGAAGGGAATGGGCGTCTGTTAAAAATGTGGTGAAAAAGGCCACCAAGCTCGTGATTGCAAAGGGAAGAAGGAAGCTGCCAATGTTCAGTGCTACAATTGCAGGGAGATGGGACATTATGCAAATGAATTTCCTAATCGTCAGGGGAACTTACCTCAGAAAAGGCCAAGGGATCAAGGCCAAGCTTTTTCTATCACTACTGCTGAGGTAGAAGCTCCAAAAGACATGGTGGCAGGTAATTTAATGGTTTCCTCAAGTTTAGAAAATGCATTGTTTGATTCTGGATCATCGCATTGTTTCATATCTTCCCAGTTTGCTAAGAAAATTAGATATTTCCAATTTTATTTAACAAGGGAGTTGTCAGTTAAAACTCTTAAGGGAAGTATCATTGCAACAAAGTTTTGTGAATCAGTCCCCATTAGAGCACATAAATATTCTTTATCTTCTGATCTCATCATCATACCTATGATTGAGTTTGATATAATCCTCAGTATGGATTGGATTTCGGACTATGATGCGAATATGTATTATAAGAAGAAGGAGGTTACGATTTTTGATTTTGATGATAAGGAACACCTTATCTTTAGAGCAGAATCGTCACCACCTAATTCTTATCTAGATCCACCCCCAGTAGCTCAACTAAATTCAATTATTGGGGAGGAAGAGAATGAAATGACTGTGGTTGAGGAAAGGAATGTTCAAATATAGGATGTACCTGTTGTGAAAGAATATGTAGATGTATTTCCGGAAGATTTACCTGGACATCCTCCAGAATGAGAAGTTGAGTTTTCCATTGATTTAATTCCTGGATCAAGGCCTATATCAAAGACCCCTTATAGAATGGCCACTGTAGAATTAGTTGAACTAAAGAAACAACTGGAGAAATTGAGTAATAAGGGATTTATTCGCCCTAGTGTTTCTCCATGGGGAGCCCCTGTTCTTTTTGTTAAAAAGAAATATGGATCTATGAGGTTATGTATCGACTATAGGGAGATCAATGCTATAACAATAAAGAACAAGTATCCCCTACCTCGCATTGATGATTTATTTGACCAACTGCATGGAGCTCAATACTTTTCAAAGATTGATCTTCGATCTGGATACCATCAGTTGTGTGTAAAGAAGGAAGACATTCTGAAGACAGCATTTCGAACTAGGTACAGGCATTACGAGTTTACTGTAATGCCTTTTGGATTGACTAATGCACCCTCTGTATTCATGGATCTGATGAATAGAGTTTTCAAGGAATATATCAATGAATTTGTGGTGGTATTTATTGATGATATCTTGGTATACTTCAAAAGCTACGAAGATCATGAAAATAACTTGCGCATTATCCTGAAGACTCTGAGAAGACATAAATTATATGGGAAGTTTAGGAAGTGTGAATTCTGGCTTCATGAGATTTCTTTTCTTGGCCATATTGTCTCTAAAGATGGAATCTCTGTTGATCCTTCTAAGACCAAGGAAATCCAAGAATGGCCAGCACCTACGAGTATAACTGAGGTATGCAGTTTAATTGGTTTGGCAGGTTATTATCGACGTTTCGTCCAGAATTTTTCCCAATTGTCTAACCCATTAACAAATCTCACATGTAAAGGGGTTAAATTTGTTTGGACAAAAGAGTGTGAAGAATGTTTCTAAGAACTGAAGAGAATATTAGTCAATGCTTCTATATTGACTCTACCATCAGGGAATGATGGGTTAATTATTTATAGTGATGCATCGAAGAAAGGACTTGGTTTTGTCCTTATGCAAATGATAGGGTTATTGCCTATGCATCACGACAGTTGAAAACTCATGAATAAAACTATCCTACTCATGATCTCAAGTTAGCAGCTGTGATCTTTGCTTTGAAGATATAGAGGCACTACCTCTATGGTGAAAAATGTGTGATTTATACTGATCACAAGAGTTTGAAGTATATTTTCTCACAAAAAGAACTCCACATGAGGCAAAGGAGATGGATTGAATTACTCAAGGATTATTATTGTACGATACACTACCACCCGGGGAAAGTAAACAAGGTAGCAGATGCTTTGAGCAGAAAAGATCATGGAGTGTTGAACAATATGAGAATTGAAAGGGATCCAATTTTTATAGATCTAGTGAAGATGGACATGGGAATAACCATGGAAGGTGAAACATCAATTCTTTTTCAAATGGTTTCCAAACCATCTTTACTAGAAAGGATTAAGAGTTCTCAGACCGATGATGAATAATTTCAAAAGAAGATTAAAGCTGTGAATGATGGGAGATTGAGAGAATTTGTGTATGAAGATGGAATTTTGAAATTCGGGAAGAGACTTTGTGTTCCCAATATACCTAATCTAAAAAGGGAATTTCTGGATGATGCTCATAGTTCCAATTTCTCTATACACCCTGAGAGAACCAAAATGTATAGAGATTTGAAGGAACATTTTTGGTGGGACAACATGAAGAGGGAGATTGCTGATTTTGTGTCAAGATGTATGGTTTTTCAACAAGTGAAAGCTGGAAGGCAATAGCCTAGAGGAGTCATGCAACCTCTTCCCATACCGGAGTGGAAATGGGACAATATTACGATGGACTTTGTCATGGGGCTACCAAAGACTCCTAGAAGGAACGATGAAATATGGGTTATTGTTGATCGTCTTACCAAGTCAGCACATTTTCTTGCTATAAGAGAAGATCTACCACTGGAACATCTAGCAATACTATATATTAATGAAGTTGTGAGACTTCATGGAGTACCCCTATCGATTGTTTCTGATCGTGATCCTCATTTTACTTCAAGATTCTGGAAAAGTCTTCAGAAAGCCTTGGATACTGAACTTCATTTGAGCACTGCCTACCACTCTCATACAGATAGACAATCAGAACGAACTATTCAAAACTTAGAAGACATGTTGAGATCCTGCTCACTTTACTTTCAGGGTATGTGGGATCAATATTTACCTTTGGTAGAATTTTCCTATAACAATAGCTTCCATTCGAGTATTCAGATGGCACCATATGAAGCGTTATATGAAAAGAGATGTCGTACACCAACCTGTTGGGATGACGTTGGTGAAAGAAAACTTGTAGGCCCAGAACTAGTGGAGGAAACGATGGAAAAGGTGAAGGTAATCCAAAATCACATCAAAGTAGCTCAAAGTAGGTAGAAGATCTATGCTGATAATCGAAGGAAGGATTTGGAATTTCAAGTCGGTGATCATGTTTTCCTGAAGGTATCTCCATGGAAGGGAGTCATACGTTTTGGTAAGAAAGGTAAATTGAGTCACAGGTACATTGTACCTTTCAAAATTCTAGAACGAATTGGGGTTGTAACTTACCGATTGGCAATGCCGCCAAGTCTCTCCAAAGTTCACGATGTGTTCCACGTATCTCTGTTGAGGAAATACATGCCTGACCCAACGCATGTACTCACCTATGAGGAATTAGAACTGGAACCCAATCTGTATTATTGCGAAGAATCCGTCAAGATTATTGATACGAGAGAACAAGTACTGAGAAACCGGACGACGCGTTAGGTAAAAGTTTTATGGAGAAACCATAAGATGGAAGAGGCAACGTGGGAACCTGAGGAACTTATGATGAAGAACCACCTGAGTCTTTTCATGCGGTAGTATTCTAGAAATTTCGAGGACGAAATTATTTGAAGGATGGGAGAATATAACACCCCAATCTTCTATGGTACGCTTCTCTTTGAATAGTGCAATAGCGTGTGTTGTACGCAACATCGAGTTCTAACACACACCACAACCAATCAAACTAGCCGTTATGAATAGTAATGCCTACTTTTTGAAATTTTATAAATTTTATCTCTCAAAATGGACTTCATTTTTGGATTCGGAGTATCGAATTTAGCCTAAGGTGAAATTTTGGTACTTTTCGGATAACTTTAATATTTTGATTAATAGTGAAAATTACTAAATTTTAATTAAAAACAACTTTTTTAATCAAAATAATTAATAGTGATAAATTATGAATTTGAGTGGTTTTATAGTATATTTAGAATATATTTTTACCATTTAATACAATTTTGGTCATTGGACATAATTTCACAATTAAACCAGACATAAACAAGTATCAATCTTTTGATAGTTATTATATCTTAAAAACACGCTTTTTGTTTTGACAGCGGGAATTAATTTTAAATTAATTTCTACCACTTCTGTGTTTTGAATTTGGAAAAATGGATTACATATTTGGAATCAAGATGTTCAAATTGTGTAAATAGGTAACTTTTATTTTTAGACATTTTGAATAATTACTTCGGTAAATATTTTATTTACCATGGTTAAAGGGTAAATCCGGTAAATGAGGGTTAAAAAATAATATTATAATAAAACAAAAATTACCCTAAAACGTGTCCTAACCTTATTTGTTGATACATGTCCGACCATGGACATCTTTAGGTCGATTTTGGGACCCCATGGTGCCACTTGTAAGTGATAGGGACACTTTATTTTAATTAAGTTAAAATGAATACAAAAATGACACAAGCATATATCTTTTAGAAAAAAAAAATTTACATTGGGTTATATATGTTTTATTTTCAACTATAAATATTAATTAGAAAGATAACAAGATTTACTACATAATTGTTTTTTATTTATAATTTTTAGACATTAAATAATTTAATTTATTTATGACACAATGGTGATGCAGTAATTACCATAATAGTGAAAATTTAAAATGATTGATGTTGTAGATACCCAAATAAATATAATTTGAGAATTTTTATGAATTACACTAATTTTCTAGGTTAATATGACAGGTTATAAATGATTTAATTAACTTTTTTCGAAGTAATAATTCTGTTATGAGTTTTACAAAAATAAATTATTAAATAGTGTCAAAATTGACATAAAAGAGTTTTTAAAAACAATATTATATTATTAATTGATATTAAATTCCTAAAAAACTAAGGTTCGTCCAAGAGACTTATATCATGATAGTTGTATCATTAATGGACCACTTGGGGGTCTATTAAATGTATATAGTATGTTTATTAACCATATAATATAAAAATACAAAGAGACATTGTAAAAGTGAAACTAATTAACTAAGAGTTAATACTTAATGATAAGGTTAATATAGTAACCCAAACCTGTCTAAATTCTATTGGTTGAGTGGTTTTCAACCCATCCCCACCTTAACCTTTAAATAATCCACTTTATATACATTATAAACCGAATATGAATTTATTATAAAATAATATTTCTAGCTTTTCCAAAGGTGCCCCTCACCCCTCTTATAAAAGGGCACTCCCCCTTCTCATTAACTCACACCTTCAAAGCCTTTTGGTTCGGCCAAACTCTGCCCAAATACTCTCTAAACTTTCCTCAATTTATCCTAGAGTCCTTACTTTAGTCAGAAAGCCAACTTAATGAGCCCTTTTGATCAAATCAAAAGGAAGAACCCAAAGAAGAGGTAATGATTTCACCACCCTTTTTCAAGTTCCTTTCTTCTTCCACTTCTTCCTTCTTTGTTATTACCATTCTAAAATAATAACTCCAGTATATTATATATAATGTGATTTTATTATAAATATGTTACAACCATATTCAGTATTCTATCCATCCTTTGAATAACATGTCACCATACGTGCGTACGTACGGCTTACCGTCTCCACGTCGTGGTGTAATTGTTATTCAATAAATTATTATTTGGATGGGTATAATAATGATGTGTAACTCATGTAAATAATAAATATAACATAATAATGATTCTGTATATATGTTATACCATTCAATTATATATTATTTTAATATCAAAAGAATGATATTGTCGCTCGTGCATACGTACGGACTACCGTCTCCATGAACGCGATGAGATTCATTCTCCATCGTATCCATTCAAGTATAATTCTCATTTGATGATTAATAATAGTATAGAAGGACTTTATATCATTCTGTATATGATTAATATACAACCTATCCATGAAAAACATAGCTTACGTAACAAAACATATAAAATAAAACGAGTAAGTTAACACCCGAAACAACGATAATACTAAGATATTATTAACAAATCAATGTTAAAAGATCATATATGATATCATATTAATGTATATGATTCTTTTATAACTCAATAACAATTATTTCAGCATTATACAGGAGTTTAACCTACCCCAACCAAGGAAAAGTACAAGGTAAGGGTTATTTCATAATCTATTCATTATCCGAGGTTGTTTATACGTAATAATCTACTGGGATCTCTTTATCATCCATATCTATGTTTCTTAAAAATGTATTTCAAAACATTTTTACTATTTAAAATAGTATGGTTTAAAGTCATTTATACCCTTGTTTGAATTTTTATAATAGTTTTATAAAGTAATCTTTCCGTTGTTTTCCAAACAAGGTGCTTTTTAACCTTTTCGACAGAATTAAGGTAAGAATGTTTTTTTAACTTATACGGTGGGTGCGGCTATTTTCCGCCATTATAAAATCGTCTAAGATTCCCTTACAATATTATAAGAATATTTTCAAAGAAAATGTTTTATTTTATAAATATATGACTCTTAAATGATTTCAAAATAGAAAGAGATATTTCTCTAAAAAGAGTTTTGATTTCATCTATGTCAACATCCTTTGATGGATTTTACGCTTATTTGAAGTTGATTTATTATGATAGAAAACTTATATATTATATTGAAGGTTTTGTGATATTTTTGACTGTAGATGTGCTATTTTTATAACATTCATGGTTTATGGTGAAAGTATTGACATTTCGTACGCTAGTTTTAATATGAATGTTTATGTTATGTTTAAACCTTTTCATATGGGAATGCATTGGACTTAATATGTGACGAGTGGAGCCCGCTATAGCTCCTCGATGCATCAGTAGGTCACATGAGACAAACTAGTGTCTTGGCACAAGGCCTTGGCAAAATCTTATTGGTAGTCTTGGCATGAGGCCTTGGCTATGTGGTTATGATAGTCTGGCATTATGCATTCCATCATTATGAAAGTGGTTATTGATATTTCATGTGATTATTCGATTAGTAGAATATCCATGTGAATAATTAAATGGAATTGTTTAATTTTATTTTTTCCATACTATGTTGAAGTTCAAGTTTAAAAGGCTTTTGTTTTAGTTATACATTGCCTTAAATGTTTATTCTTATTTATGAAAGTTTCCGCTATATTGTTATCCTTACTGAGCATTTGAGCTCACCCCTTTTCTATGTTTTATTTTTCCTAGGATGTGAAGAAGTAAATTATGAATGACTTGCAGGGATATTATGAGGGGATAATAGTGTGGACTATGGATATAATATGTTGTTGTAGTAGTTTTTCACTTTATGATGTAATGTAAAACTTTATGAATATATCTAGTGTTTCCAAGGCTACTAAACCAATCGGTATTTCGAGATTTGATCTTTCTTGTGATCATGCCAATGTTATGTAATAATGCACTGACTCTAGGTAATTGGGGTCGGGGCGTTACACCTTTCTCTCTCATCAACTATTTTTATGAATTTTTATGTCACGACGTTATGCCGTCGAAATTGCACCGCAATTTTCCAAGCCAAAATCATAGTGTAGTGAATACCATACCCATTTATCTATCAAGTGTATTCACCTTTATGCACATTTACTTATTTATGGAAGAGTTTCATATATATATTCCAAATTCTTTTACCGTGTAATAAATTATGATGTTTAATGAATCCATGTTGTATGATCTTGTGGCACACTTATGCATGAAATGAAATGTTTAAGAAGGGTGTGCCCTGATAGCGCTCCAATGCATTAGGTAAAGATTTGTATCATGATACATCAAGTGAAATGAGGGTTTACTCATGATAATTCAAGTACAGATAGGGTTTACTCATGATCCATGTGCAATGAGCCTTGTCTCATGCTAATACCATGTTAAGTGTTGTTTCCACATTTCCATATTGTGATAATCATGCTTTATCATGCCTTTTTGTTAATGTTTCTTTTATGCTCTGTTGATATTCCTATTGCCTAACATGTATTGGTTTCTTCATGTTATTCTTTGTTTACTCCATTATTGGGCTTTATAACTCATCCTTTTCTTATGCATGTCCTCAGGTTATCCCATGAAATGCTAAGTATGAGGTAATATAGTGGTCATGTAAAGGAAATTTTCAATAAAGATGTTGTGTTTCATGTTTTAAGTCATGATGTAATGTTCATAATCCCCAAAGACACTAGACCTCTCAATATTCCATGTTGTATAAAGTGAAGAGTTTATGTAATAAATCATGTTTAAGTGTGTAATAAAAAGTAGAGTTGTTATATTTATCTCTTCCTATTACCACCAAATAATAAAGAAAACCAGAAAAGAAACCCTCTAATACCACTTTCTAACATCCTAGATTCAGATATCACTCAACTGGTTCCCCGTACCTGATTGGCCACATGGACTCAAGCACATTTCCCCAAACTCTAGAGGTTGTCGACTAGCAGTGAGGGATTAGGGTGTGATAGTGTGGAAACTATGCCCTCATTGGCAGAGTGTAACACAATGGAATCGATAATAATACAATAGTGGAAATAGTAAACAATATACAATTGAATTAAATAGTGAAAGACTGATAAGATTAACAACCAAGAATCATTCCATACAAAATATGATGCAGCATGTTATGTTTTAAGAAAACATCCAAAATAGGTACATTGTAGAAATCCACAACATATGTTCCAAGATCACAAAAGAAACAAAAGAAACTCATAAGCATCACAAGCCTCGGCTTGGTCTCATCCTCTCCTGCTCCTAAGTAGCAAATCAAGTACATGTAAAAGGGTGTTTTCCCTTATCTACACCTCCAATAATATAATATATTTGGGCCTAAAAACATGACCCAAATAGGGAGTGAGAAATAAATCCCAATAGGAAACAACCCAAGATCTATGCCAATCTGTCAGTGAGTATATTCAACAATAGTGTACAATAGTGAAATCGGTAACTAAGAATTACTCACAAGTAAATAATCCTACATACACTAGTTTCCATTTTCATTCATTATGTTCAGTTCAACCATTCAATTAAATTGAATTATATAAGTCTCGAGATCTGACCTAATCCCATCAATCTCTCATATAAAGGATGCAAAAAAAAAATACCTCAGAAAGCTATCTAAAAAGTAAAGTAAAGAACGAATCCAAGCTTGTGTTTTATCTTGGAAGACGCATCATAAGTCATTCCATATCATTATTAAATTTATTGACTAAGACTGGTCTTTACATTTCTAAACTAGAGTTCAAGTATCACTCCTGGTGTATATAACCAAAACCATATAACCATGGTATAACATAACACCAAACTGGATCAAAACCCACTACATAATCATTTCAGCAGTCAATCAGGGTCTAAACCTAGTATATAAGCATTTCAGTATGTGATAGGATCAAAAACTGGTATATAATAATTTCATCGTGTATCAGGTCCAAACCTAGTGTATAAGAATTTGAGCATAAAAAAAACACATGTAATTTACCCTATTACATGATTAACAAAATAATAACTCACGTGGGCATCAAACATGTCACAAGCCTTCCAAGTAATCTAACCATTACCAAGCTTAACAATTATAAACTCACATGGGAAATTCATATCACAAGCCTAAAAAGTGAATTAAACTATCACAAGGCTTAATAAAATATTATTTCATGTGGGTAAACATTCAATTAATCAATTTCATTTTAAACAACCCTTAAAAGGGAAATAAAGGCATGCCCATAGGCATCCTAGGAAAAACAGCTAAACATTGGTTATCCGGGAGAAACACACCCATAGGGTGGCCCTTAATCAAACCAAATAAGCTAAAACTAGTTTTAATTCATTTAATCGATCACCTAATCAACATTCACTACAGGAAAATGAACATTTCACGATGGTTTTTTTGGATATGGTGGCGGTTTAAGCCACTTCCATATTAGTAATGCGAAACGGGTGGGTCGGGGTGGGTCGGGCCAAGCCCGCATGGGTTTGAGCCCACGCAGGTTTGTCCGCAAAATCCCGCATATAATGCAAACAAAAAAATTCAAGCCTGAACCACCCCGCATAAACCCGCGGGTTTCCCATGGGCTTACCCACATTTATAAAAAAAATACTATTTATAATCATTTAAATACTGTATTTTTTATCATTCTTAAAGGTATTTGTGGGGAAAAGTATAAATTAACAATAACTAGAGTTTTAAAGGATGTAATGTAACATTTTTTTGTGGGTTAATAGTGGCATGAGATGACACCGATGTGGTGGAAAACTGTTGTGATAGAAAGTAGGTGAGTGATTGGTGATGGGCGATGAATGATAATGTTGGTTGTGTTGTGATGTGAACAACTAAACATGTGAATGAATGAAGTCTCTCCAGGTAATGATCAGTTTTAGAGGAAGCTATTAATAGTGTTTTCATGAGGTTTTATCATATTCTCTTAATAACAAAATTAAATTGACCTAAAAAATATTATGATTATAATAACTCTTATAAAATTGAAACCATGTGTAGGGGAAATGAGTTCCATTTTTCGAGAGATGGGTTGACACACCATGTGAATATGGTTAATAATTACTATATAAATAATATAATATCATATTAAAACAATAAATATAGGCCTATTTAAAATTCACATGTGAATAAATGGTGAATTAACATGACCATTACGGTGAGAAATCATATGTCACAGTTTAACCATGATTTTTTTATTAAAAAAACTAAAATGTTAAAGAAACACGTATTGTAAAAATAATATATATTTTTTTTAAATTAGGCCAACGGGCAAGCCCGCACCCGTGCGGGCTCAACCTTCATTGGCCTGCACCCGCGCAGGCCCAACTCGCATTGGCCTGCACTCTAAACAGTCAAAAATTTTAGGCCCGCCCCGCCCCATACCCGCAAAGCCCGCGGGCCAGGCCCGCTTTGCATCGCTACTCCATATGCTTCTATGGCGGTTTCAAAAAACATCCGCTAAATTGTGTGTCGACATACAATACGCAGCGGTTTACTCGATTTAGCGGTGGTTTATGGTAATCGTCATAGTGGATGCATTTAGTGGCATTTTTTTGTGGTTTTAGCGGTGGTTTTCCAGTTGAAAATGAATTTTTTTAGCGGTGGTTAAATCCGCCACTAAATATAACACGTTTATTTCACATCGGTTAAAACCGATGCTAAATCTAGATTTACAAAAAAAAAGCAGCTGATTTTGCAGCCCCAGTTTTATTGCCCTAAAAAAACCATTCCAATTTCACATGCACATACATCCCACATCCAAAAGAATACCAAAAGACCAAAATTTTCATAATAATCACATAATAGATACTTGAATAATAGGTTTAGTGTGATTTAGGTACATAAAATTTATTCTAAGTACATGAAGTGTCACTTTTGGATATAGTGGTTTCACAATCAGGGATAATAGTTGATCTCGAGTATGTTGATGTATTTTTGTATCTGTCATAACCAAGGAATGTAATCAATAGTTGATATTTTATTGGATTGTATGGGAATTAAAGGAGAATAATTTTGGAGATATCTCACTTAGAATTTCCAATGACCATAGTTACCAAGAATGGATTCATGTTTTACTGTACATACTAGTGTGAGGAAGTTTCCATAGTGTTAAAGAATTGGTTATTATCAGCTCTAATCCTAAGCCTTCCCGAGCCTAATGTTGTACATATAGTGAAATGTGATGTATCTAGTTTTGGATTAGAATATGTTATGATGTAGATTGATAAATTATTCACTTTGGGTTTCATCAGATTTTAACCCACAAGATGAAATACTCTAATCCTATATTTTAGTTTGTAGTTGTGGTCCATGCATTGAATTGATCATGACAGAACCTCTTGGGAGAGAGATTTGTTGGGTACTTTGGCACCTAGAGTGCATATAATATTTTCTCACTGCATGGACATAATCTTTATCAGATGAATTTCATAGAGTACTTGTATATGTTTGACATTGATAAATAGTATTCAACTAGAAATGAAAATGTAGTGGTAAATACATTGGCCTAGAAAATATAGAAGATGGGAGAACATATTTCATTAGCTGAATAGAAGATATTATCTTCACTTTAAGACTAGTTGGTGGGTGTAGTTGAGGGTTTAGGGGAATCAATGTGGGTATCCTTAGAGATAATGTCTTCATTGGTTAAACAAGTAAAGACAAGTTAGAATATTATTATGTAATGTATCATGATGTGTGGTAGGTTGGAAGAATGTGAAACTATTTCAAGAATTAATTTTGATATACATGGAGTGTTTATAGTTCGTAGCATGGTAATGGTCACATATTCCATGAGACATGGGTTTATGAGATCCTATAATGCTTTGAAGTGGGATGTTCACCCAGGGCCAAACATGATTTATAATAATGAAAAATGGATTTTATGGTGGCCCTCTATAGTAAGAGACATTGAAGGCTTTGTTTCCCATTGATTTACTTGTCCAAAAATTATCATTGAGTGTCAGAGTTGATAGTTGAAGTGGGATGTTCACCCAGGGCCGACCTGTTTTACCTCATAGTTTTGGTAATTATAATATAATCCTATGAGTTGATAGTTGAAGTTGTGTATAACCTTTTATCCTCAGATCGATGAGCAGTTGGGAAGGATGATCCAAACCATATAGGACATGCTTCAAGATTTTATTATAGATTTTATCCACTAGATGCATATTTTGGGGAGATACAAATTCTAGTAGTGTGATACACTCAAGTGTTCAACAGATATTTGTAAATTATACTATTAATGAAGTAGACAGTCCCTCTACCTTAACAGGATCAAGACACTCAAGTGTTCAACATATATTTGTAAATTCTTATCAAAATTATTTTGAATATGAGGAAATAATAAGTGGGAGTGATCACATTCCAACTATAAAAAATGAGAAGAGAATACTATAAAATTTGAAGAAAGAAGGGTTATCCACTAAAAACAAGTTGAAGGGAGTTACAAAAATGGATATTCCCAAGAAAATCAATAAGAAGGTAGATTTTTCATCCTTGGGTAAAAACCTAATAAATTTAGGAAAAATGAATCATAAAAAATGATTCATGACAATAAATAATCGACATATATGGTGTATACCACACTCGAGAAATAAAGACATAAAAGGAAACATTAGAAATCAATAAAATACATAAAAGGAAACATGAGAAATCAAGAAAATGTTAGGTCATGAAAATGTTTAGTGGAAACTATGTGTCACACATGATACATATATAAACTGATTGTTATCATATTTTTCCAACATATCAATAATACAACTAATCATGATCCGATGATGAACACAGCTCATCAGCCTCTCCACCTCCATCTCTACTTCCTACTACCACCTGTAAGAACATTATATTGAAAATTAAATATTGTTGTATATTTATATTTAAACTTAAAACCAATAAAAGTTTTCAAACTAAATGATTTTGAATTTTTTTTATTTACCTTCTCACCACCATTCAATGAAATACCATCGGGGGAAGATCTGGTCGTCTTCTGATATAAATCAATCAACACTTTCTGCAAAGCGGATATCTAAGCCCCCTGGTCTTGAACTGTGTTTCGTAAAGAAACAATTTCTCTCTAAGTATCTCAAGGTATAGACTGACTATAACTAGGACTAGATGTAGCTAAAATCCCTAGTGGCCTGCCAAAGACCTCATATGGTATGGGTCCCAAACTCATCCCACACACTCTACCATGATGCTCCTTCCCAAGGACTTTAGCAACCAGGTCATCCTGGGAGACTGAGTAGGACTGCGCAAGATTGGAATCCCATGGTTCTTTAATTTTTACTAATAAATCAAATTTAAGTCATATTATAATCAATATATATTGACATGGTAAGAACTGATAATAAGTTATTATAATGAAAAAATGAGTTCATACCCAAACTTCTTTGGCAGGATCATTAACAAAACTCCCATCATATTTTTGGTAAACATTCAACCACACTTCTGTTCAGGATGCTTCATGCCCTAAACTCTGTGACTGCATTAAAAAAATATAAATCAAAAATTTAATATATTAAACAAATAATATTGTCTTATAAATATTTAAACTAATGAAAAGATTACCAGAGCATATCAGCTTCTAGAAAAACTCTTTGACCCTGCAATGTGAGGGGTGACCTCCTTAGCCTAGCTTGATGCATTATTTCATGAAAGATCCTAAAATAAATAAAATTTAATTTAATAGTAACGTATTCAATGTCATCTTCTCTTCATATACATGTATAAATGCAAAATGAGATTAATATATTAATATATATTTAAATACCATCTGTTTCTCATCACGATGTCTGTCAAAAAAACATTATATTGCTCTTTCGGTAACCCATCTAGTAGATTTTCATAAATATATCAGGCGGTCAATGAAGTCTCATTGAAATCACCCCACAATCTCCATTTAAAGTCTTTCAATTTTGTTCCAAGATTTTTCAATGTCCACTTTCGTGCTATCACATCAGCAACTGTAAGGTGGAAAAATATCTGTACACATAAATTAATTTTGAAAATATTAATAATATGACATTCAATTGCACCATAATGTATTAAAATTACCTTTATTTGGGAATAAAAAACTTAATTTTTCCAAATTACAGGCATATTCTTCCAATCATCATACAAAATATGAAGGGAAATGGGATCTGCGGCCAGCTGGCCTAAAATCTGGCCAAGTAATCCTGCGGTGTCATCTGTAGAGACCCCATATGAATCAAATGGGACAACTATATTCTCTCTAGTCAGATTCTATACATATGAACTTTTTATATTTTTCTCCACACTTGAATTGTTTCCATCTATAATGAACAAACAGTTATTATAAAAAAAATTACAATAAATTTATTCATATTAAAATGTGTACCTATAATAGTCACCCTCCAGTATCCCCATGAAGAACTAGAAGTGGCGCGCCGCTCCCCCACTGCTGAGGCTCATAAAGAGGGAGGTGATGACTAAGATGTTGAAGGGATGCTCACAGAGGGTGTGAGATATAGTACGGGGGGAGATGGTGCATGGGGGAAAGCAGATGGTGGATCATATTCCATAGGGAGGGAGATAGATGGATCGTCATATGTCGCAGTGGTCGATGAAACAGTATATCACTTCCTCCTTGTCACTCCTATAATTTAATCAAATAAAATTAAGTTTAGAACATATATTTCAAAAAAAAATATGCAAAAAATTAAAAATTACAACATATGCACAATACTAACAAAAAAATATACATAACAATGATAATGAATGATTGCACAAATGAAATAAGTGGTTTCTAAATGAATGCATAACTGTACATACAATAATTTTCTCCTTTAATCATGTCATTTTCCTACTCCATTACTTCATCCACTTCATTCATACTTGCTAGACTAATATTTTCAATATCATGATGGAAAAATAATTACAATTCTTATTGTTAATGAGATTCAATGTCAGAGGTCAAATCTTCCACTTCATCACCCATATCATACAAATCTCTTTGTTTTACGTTAGAAACTACACTCCACCTTTCATCAACAACATCATTCACATAATATACCATTTTTTCTTGTGATGATAAGATACATGGATCATGCAGTTCATGATCACCAACATCCATCAAGCGAGAGAGTTCACATAATTAAATTGCAAGGAATATTTTTTTAACACCTCAGATAATATCGAACCAATTGAATTTGAATAAAACAATTGAAAAATTACTATGGTAGTTTAATTCAATAATATCGGTCAGCTTTCCATAGTATCCCACTTCAAAAAATTAAAATATACCACTATTTTGTGTTTTCAAACCCTCATCTCGATCGACTGTACAAAATCTAAATCCATTCACATTGTAAGCGTCGAACTTTCTAACTTGTTTTAGAGGACCTCGTGCAAGAAACTTCAAATATTCTGACAACTCTGCTCGAGTATCAATATTCATGATATAAAAAAAGAAATATACTTTATTATAATTACAAAATATATGTGTCAACCTAATATTTTTATTTATTACAATATTTATGAACATACACATCGTGCAAATGATTCTACAAGATCTTTATTAATAGATTTTGTTATATCTTTCTCATTTCATGTTCGGCCTCTCATTCGTCTCTTTGTTTGTATCATCAACTCTTCAATAAATGGATCTGTAATTTCACTATTCAGCAGTACATATCTATGTGTCTGTAATAATTCCATTTCTGTCAGTGTAACATTTGAGGTCCTCCCAACTGATCGGCTAATAGCAGGAAATATTTTTGATTTCCCATGAATTTTAGATTGAGTCGATGTGTATTCAACACATCCAAATTGATTAAATCTTGTCTCAATATTATCCAAGTATCTAGAACAAAAGGTAAGACATTCCTCTTCCAAATAGCCTTCAGCAATAGAGCCTTATGGTTGAGCTTTATTTCTTATGTATGATTTCAAATACCCAAGATATCTGTGAAATAAAATAAACAAAAATAATTATGCATTTAATTAAGTGAAAAAAATTGTTTAATTAACTAAAATATATATAAATAAAGTACCTCGCAATTGGATACATCCATCGATAATGAATGGGGCCTCCTAATTTAGCTTTCCCAACCAAATGTATGGTTAAATGCATCATGACAGTAAAAAACAATGGAGGAAATATCATCTCTATTGCACAAAGTGTAAATAAAAACCTCTCCTAAAGGTTTTCAAGCTCAAATGGATGTAGAGATTTCTCAAATAGTTTTATGAAAAATGTGCAGAATTGGAGTACAACAGCAGTAACTTTTTCATGTAATAATGTACGTAATGCCAATGATAGTAATTGTTGTAACAAAATATGTGAATCGTGACTTTTCAATCCATGTAACTTACAATTTTTTAAGTCAACACACCTTGAGATGTTACTTGAATACCCATCAGATACTTTCACATGCTTTAAAATTTGAAGGAATGTATCTTTATCCCTATTTTTCATTGAAAAAATTGTCAGAGCATACTTTTCATTCTCATCTATACAAAGATCACGTTTTATGTTCATTACTTGTAAGTCTTTCTGAGCATTGAGATGATCCTTCGACTTTTAATTCTCATTAAGAAATGTGAAGATCAAATTTTCACAGACATTCTTCTCAATATGTATCGCATCAAGATTATGCTGTAATAAATTAAATTCTCAATACATAAGTTTGAAGAATATACTTTTTTTCTTCCATTGTTGTGTTCTGATTTCACTTGACGATGCACTTAAAACCCATTTTCCACTATCATTAAAATAATTAACCTTCCCAAATTATGTTTCAACATTTCCAAGTTGTGTCAATATTTCAAAACCAGTTAACAACTTTGGAGGTGGTCTACAATCAATGAAACCATTAAATTTTGATCTGTTTAGCTGAAATCTATGAGATGCATCGAGAAATATTTGATGGAACAAAAAGCACCATTTTCTACTATGAGGTAGCTGTTTGAACTCAAAATCAAAGTTACAAATAGGACAATCCAAATTTGTGTAAGTGTTCCAACCAGATAAATTCCCAAGACCAGGGAAGTCACTAATGGTCCACATTAAAGCAGCATGCATTTTGAACATTGTTTTAGAAGAAGTATCAAATGTCTCAACACCGCTACTCCATAACACCTGTAATTATTCAATTATAGGTTGAAATTATACATCAATATAATTTCTAGGAATTTTTTTTAGGAATAATCATCAAAATGATAAAATAAATTTGTTTCATACACATCTACAGAGGCAGATTGTAAGGGATCAAAACAACTGGCCAAATGCTATAACTGGTACTCAAAGTCCCAAATGGGTTGAATCCATCAGAAACCAATCCCAATCAAACATTCCTAGGATCATCTGAAAATTTTGGATGTAATGAATCAAATGTCTTCCACGATTTTGAATCTTGTGAATGTCGCATTAACCCATCATTGTTATTATCTACAGAATGCCACTTCATGTGTTCGGTAGTTTTTGATGACATGAATAATATTTGAAATCTAGGCTTTAAAGGAAAGTAACGCAAAAACATTGTAGGTGTGTTCCTTTTCTTCTTCATCATGGTAGTATGTTGATTCAGACTTCCAACATCACCCATTGACTGCCATCTAGAAGAAGAACATTTTTTTCAATCATGTCTACTTGAATCCTCTCACCAATAAAGAATACAATCATTGGGACACACATGTATTTTTGTATAATTCAAACCAAGATTGTTAACAACTTTTTTCATACCATAAAAAGACTCAGGGATGTTTGTTTCAGGAAATGAATCAAGCAACAATTCCAATATCATGGAAATTTCCTTATTTGTATTCCACATAGACATATGATATGGTACAATTTTAGTAGAAAATAAAGTTTTGAATATTTAAAACATCCACTATACAACTCTTGATTTCCATTATCAACTAAATAATGAAACTTATTTTCCTCAGTGAAGTTTTCTCTTACATTATTCTCCACATAATCAAGAGGATTATCCACTGATATGTTACAATCTTGATCTGGTTTTCCTACAGTCTCAAAAACATCACTTATCATGTTGCTATTTGTAGCACCCTCATTTGGTTGTTCTGGTATGTTTTGATGTTGATGGTGGTGTCTTGCAGTGCTGAATGCATCATTTATAAGGTTTTTCATTTTATTTTCCATTTTCGGTGAAGTTAGGAGCTTATTCTGTGGATTGACATCAGTACTCAACCTTTCTGTAACATTTGATTCTCTGTGCCAAATCCAACACAAATATTGACCAGGAAATTTCTTCAATATTAAATGTTCATAAACTTCATCTCTCTTTAACCATCTTATAAATTTACATTTAGGACATGGATATCTTATTCTCCCTTCAATGGATCAATTGGAAATTGAAAAATCTAAAAACTCCTCCAAACCCTTAATATACTGAGGTGTGTTCCTCAGTAATGTGATCCAACTTTTATCCATGTATATCACAATGTGCCTACACAATATTAAAAAAAATAAAACACATAACTATTAATAAATAGGTAAAGAGACTCATATATACTAGTTGAAAAAATATATAAATATGTTAAATAAGGTTTTCCTATATAAATACATATGGTAAATAATGAACCCACCCACTAGAAAACCAAAGCATGAAAATTAAAAATATCCATAAAAGAAGAGGAGAAAAAGGATCCCATCCCTGTAGTTTTTTGTATGTCATGCTACACCAAAAAAGATGGAAAATTGATGATGTCATAACTTTGATATCACTAATGTAAGGGCTTGATAAATCATATAATAATTTAATATAAGTTAGGAATATGAAATGGAAACAAAATCTTACCATAAAATAAATATTTTAATGCTTTTAAGAGAGAGATATAAGTTTGGGTTGGAAAGATCAGAAGTGAAATGGTTTCTATATAAGATTTTGATAATTTGAAAAATATTTTGTCTAATAAGTTTGAGTCTATAAAATCTATTACCAGTCAAGATAGAGTTTCTAATTTCAGTTTAATGGGTTTGTAAGATGAGATTATTAATACAAAATAATTATTTTCTTTATATTCTATTATTTGATATCTTTATTATCTATTTACTTTTTACTATAGTTTTATGTTTTAGAGCCTATTTATTTTTCAGAATAAATTTTCTTTTTCTTAACATAACATTCAATAATGAATTATAATTTTTAACTATAGTTTTATGTTCTTTTCTTCTTTATTATTCCACTTCTTAATATGATTGAAGAAAATAGAAATGTATCACTTTCCAAATCACAAATGTGGGTTAATTTTTTAATTTATCCAAGTTTTTTTTAAAAGTCTAGGAAACCTAAAAAAAGGTTAGGGAACCTAAAAAATAAAACCATAATATTTTTATATATCGAATGATGTATATAGGGTGTGAGAAAAACTAATCCCAGTAGGATTTCAACAAGGATTTTGTGAAAGTCTTTTCAAAACACATCTCATTTATGATAGTTTTAAATAAAGTTATAAAATATACTTTTATTGATAATCACATGAAAAACCAAATATCACCTTAACATCCATTTTATAAAATTCTATTTTCTTCTTCTTTAAATGAAAATAATCATTTTAAAAATATTAATTTAAAACCCTTACATTCTTTAAAACCACCCATTACAATTTCAATTTTAAAAATAATTTAGAAACACACTTTTGAAAACACTTCAAAAACAATTTAATGAAACAAACCCATTCTCATAAACTATAAAAATAAAACACCAAGTCACCACATCACAAACGATATATGAGTAAACAAGGAGAAAAATTTATGGTTCCCACCATATTAATCAAACTAGGTGACACAAGGAATGAGAGTCCCCAAATGGAATGCATATAGTATCATGGGAAACAAAAAAGGTCATAAAGTAAGATAGTCCTAGACCTTACCAATACATGATACCTACCACTGACATATGTTTCATCCAAACAACACAAGTCACTTGAGTATCCTACACCTAGCATCATAGGAGGAACTCCCCACTATCCATGGTATACAACACAACTAGGGGACACTGATAGCATGTGACTATCTAGTGTAACATAAATATAGAACTCTCTCTCAGTGCCTAGTGTACCCATGATAGAAATAATAGGATATGAATAATCAAACAAGTTACATGATTAATGAAACAATATAATATAAATATAACCTCACCTCTAACACCCTTGCAATAAACAACACCAAAAATATCATCCATGTCATAAAAATACATCTAAAGAGAAGGGGTAATCATTTAGGGTATTACATACATTATAAGTAGTTCATTATGAAAGTTACAAATGATACGTATTAAAATAATCAAAATTCTAAGTCACTTTAATCCTCTTTGAAATCCCATTTCAAATAATTCATTAAAACTAACCATTTATATACTTTACTGACATATGAAATGGTTGAATGTCTCTTAATTTTACTCATAATATAGAATATCTAGTGATAAAAATATTTTGGGGTTTAAAAAGAAATATGAAACCTAAATATATAATAGTCCAAGAGAAAAATGAAATAAAAAACATGTCATTTGAGGATCTATATGGATCTATCATGACCTATGAGATCACAATTAAGTTACATGCTAATAAAAAATCCAAATAATCCAATAATAAAATAATGTTTTCTTTTAAAGAAATTAATGATGAAACCTATAATAATGATGAAATGGTTCATCAATCAAATAATATGAACATATTCTTTAAAATAAAGAAATTATAAAATTGTTAAAATAAGGTGGATATTTATAGAGAACAACAAGTGATGTTATTCCAATGAAAAAAGGAACACATAAGGTCATAATTCTATATGACTAACAAGGGAAAGAATAAAAAAAATCAATGAAACCTTTAATGCTTCAACTTAGTGTGTGATAAATGAAGCCCTCCTATAAAGGGAATCAATGGAAAAATGTTCCTAGTATCTCGTGACTAAAATAGAGGTTAGTCATGATGTAAAATCTAACTGTTATTCATCTTCCACTAAAAAAGCATCCTCTCCCTCTTATTCTTTATCCAATCACCTATTCTATAAAGATCTAAAATATTCTTGCTGAAAACATGATGAAGGTTTTTTTGAACTGAATTTAATATAGAAATATCATAAAAATAAGTATAACCAGTCCCTCAATGATAAGTAAAAACTTACAATCAAAAAAACTAAATTATCCAAAAGAATGTTCAATATAATGTGATGAAGTTACAATGGAATGTTGATTATATCAAAAAAATATATTTTTAAATTCACCGAAGTCTAAAAAATATATATATAAAATTGGTCTTATAATTTTGTTAAAATAATAATATTCTTTGGGTTTTTCAAAAAATTAATGTTCTTTAAAAAGAAAAACTATTTATTAATTGATCTAACAAAAAAATTATAATTACTATCATAAAATATATAATATAATTCAAGAACATAATTAAAAGAATCATCAATATTGTAGAATAAAAAGTATCAATACTTCATCCCTTGTATCATGTCAATTTTTTTTTTCAAAAAAAATTTGGGTACCATATTCAATCTAAGTTAAAATATGTGTACCCAAAATCTAGGTATCAAAATTTTCATGTGTTTGTTCTATAGGGAACATGTATAAACAATAAATTATAAAAAAAATCATGTGCATGTGTGTGAGTATGGCCTCTAGGTGATATTGTTATAACTAGAGGATGGAATAAGAAGAAGAAGGATGACACTGAGGGGTGGCGAGAAGCATCGAGCGGCGCCACAGGTCAGGACCTGCAGCAGGGAGGCGAGCTAGGGCTTTGGGGGGTCGGTGGAAATATGTGCTGAGGGGCAGTGAGGCATGCTGAGAGAAGGTGTAGGGCTTCGGGGGTCGCCGGGGGGGGGGGGGGTCGCGGGGGTCGGGGGGAAGTGTCGGGATTGAAAAAAAAATTTACTGGTGGTTTTTAATAAACCACCGCTAAATCATTTAAAAAAAAGTATCAGTGGTTTACTAAACCGCCGCAAAAGGATATTTATGTTTTGGTGATTAGGAAATAACAAGGTTCAATTTCCATTCAATAAGACACCCTAAACACGGGCGTTCTACACTACAATGCATATAAACAACTCAATATTGGGCAAAAGGCACAAGACCACCTACCTCGTACTCGTACGATTCTCCTCATCCAGTATCGAGCTTTTCTTCAAACTATAATGGAGTAGATATACAAAATGAGAATAAACACTCAAGATTTAATATCTAGGTCGAGAGGAGAAATCAGGAAGAAAGGATCAAAAGGAATCGAGCACTCATCGGGGGGATTTCAATGGATCCGATGGTGTTTGAATCGAGCGTCAGACGATGAAACGGGAGGCAAATTCCTGATCGGATTTCCTGGGCACATTACTCATTGAAGGGGGGGGGTTTATTTCTGTTCGTCTGAAAAAAATGATGCTACTACCCAACTTAATAAAAAAAGGAAAAGTACACAGTGTAGGTTCCAGGCGCAGCGGAAGTGCATTGGAGGGTTTTCCCAACTTTGATTTTAGCATTAAACAACTTTCAAACCGAGATCTGTCACGATATAAAATGCCAGATCTTCATAATAGAATGAAGAATGAAAAACAAAAGAGGGAGTCCCAGAACCATAGAGATAATATCATCATATGTTGGTTATAATTAATTTAATTAATTCACAAGAATTACCTTGGTGGAATTATTTCTTAATTGATGTCTCCGGTCATGATCTTGTGATCCATCGTTGTGTCATAGAATCCAAGTGTAGGATTCATATAGTAGTGATCCACACGTGTGCCACATATCTCTGGACATCGCCGAAGGGATCTTCGGGTGCTAGCGTAAAAGAACCTTTGCTTGCGATGTCCGCCTTCAATCGCCTTGATCTGATGGAGGAGGATCTCTCTCGGTCTTGAGAGCATTCTTGGAGGAAGTAGTTCTTTCAGCCTTGAAAGAATTCTCCAAAATTATTGTGCACAACGATTCTCTATGGAAAAGTGTTGGGGTTGTGAGGATATTTATAATTGGGTTTGAGGTTATAGATTTATGACAATAAATAAACACGTTACATGTTTTATTTATTTCATTAACCCTTATTGAAAACCCCCATGTCAAATGATTAATTCCTTAACATGAGCCCACACTGATTATAATAAATATCATTTAATAAAACAATATTATTTCCTCAAAATCCCAACTGGAAAAACTATACGTTGTGTAATCATTAATACACGGCGTTTACTCATTTTCCATAAAACTACATGGCATGTATATTTAATATACATGGTGTGTACTTTTATTTTCAATTTTTCTTTATTTCCTCCACCACATTTATTAGTCCTTAAGTAATGGCTATTTATTTCTTAAATAAATGTAACTACATTAATCGCTAATAAATATATATTATTTCTTCCACAATATATTCTCTCAAATAACTAGTGTCGAAATAAATGCGATCAGGCATCCTTAAATAATAATTAAACCACAGTCGGGAATAATCTTTATTTAACTTGTCAAATTAATATTTAACTGAGATACATGGACACACTTAGTGTGTGACCCACTAGGCCTCTTTCTCAGTGGAATTAGGCAGAGCCTGCCTAAAGTCCAATGTTAGAGTCTAGCAACACTCCAAGGCACCCATAGAGAAATAAGTTAATTCTGCAATGACGTTTCACCTCATACGAATGCTTACTATGTAATATAATCTTTTTTTATCGATATCTCTAATCAAGTGGGTTGCATGCTAGTGCCATCAACCCATGTGCTCTATTATTCTTTCTTTAACTTTCCGGAATTGAACTTTCTCATTCCTTACCATGGCCATGTATTTACTTAGGCTATATCAATTCCATCAAAGGGCCTAAGATATCTACTTCCGTTATAGAACAGAAGGGAAAAATCCTTTCTCACATTATCTATTAATGCGGTATTACTCGTGACGTACCCAACGTATCCTACCTTGTTGCAAACAGTGTGTCATCACAGTTTTCATCAATACATCTAAGTGCACGAGTTGTAATACCCATTAATAATAATCTTAAAGTATAAGGACCAATACACACATCCGTAGATAGGAACATCCAATGGCACTATGAAATGTGGATTTCCTTTTGGCGGGTCTCATTCTCATAATATCCTCCTGGATATTACCAAGGGTACACACCATGAGAAGGTGCCTAAAAGTTTTATGAGTCCTCAACCCTAATGGCATGTATTATTTGTGTCCCTCAAATAACATCATCCAGCCATAGAACATATATTCAAGAACAGTTTTATGGAACTTCTAGGTTCACATCATAGTAGGGATCCGCTATTACCCTTTAATGCAACAACTATCCTTGGGACATTATCACATGAATTGTCACACAGAAGAACAATAAATATGTGATAGGATGTTTATTTAATAAATAAATTACAAAGTAGTTGGTTCTAGGCCACCAACTCCAACAGACTCTCACTTGGACTAGATCCAACTACTAACAACTTTTAACCCGCTAGCTCTCACATGATATTCATGCTTCTACTGAGATAGGCCTTTAGTCATGGGGTCCTCCATGTTCTCTTCTATGGACACTTTGCTCACTGCAACTTCACCCCTTCGATATAAATCCCTCAAGAGGTGATACTTATGGATTATGTGTTTTGTCCGTTGATGTGACCTTGGTTCTTTTGCAAGAGTCACTGCTGTAGTATTATCACAATACAATGTAATGGGATATTTACTTCTAGGCACCACTTCAAGATCTTGGACAAAGTTTTGAATCTAGACGGCTTCTTTGGCTGCATCAAAAGCCGCTATATATTTGGACTCTGCTGTAGAATCGGTGACAACTGGCTTCTTTGAACTCTTCCATCTCACAACTCCTCCATTGAGAAAGAAAACATCTCCAGATTGCGACTTCAGATCATTCTGATTTTTCTGAAAACCAGCATCATCATACCCTCTGATGAAAAAATCCTTATCTCCTCCATACACCAGGAACATATCCTTATTTCTTCTTAGATACTTAAGGATAGTCTTAACAGTAGTCCAATGTTATTCTCCTGGATCTTCTTGATATCTTCCTACCATGCTCAGTGCATAGGCAACATCAATCCTAGTACATAACATGGAATACATGATGGATCCTATAACTAAAGAGTATGAGATCTTACTCATTATATCTTTCTCTTATTGTGTCTGAGGACACATTTTCTTAGAAATATATAGGCCATGTGACACTGGAACCAATCCCCTCTTGGATTTTTCCATAGTAAATCTCTTTAGTATTTGGTCAATGTATGTACTCTAACTTAGTCCAAGCATCCTCTTGGATCTATCACGATTGATCTTGATCCCTAGAATGTAGGTTGTTTCATCCAAGTCCTTCATGGAGAAACACTTATTCAACCAGTCCTTAACTGTCTGTAAGACTGGTACTTCGTTTCCAATAAGCAATATGTCATCAACATATACTACTAGGATAATGATCGCAATCCCATTAAACCGCTTATAAACACATGTCTCACATTCATTCTTAATGAACCCAAATTCCTTTATGGATTCATCAAATATAATGTTCCATGACCTGGATTCTTTCTTTAATCCATAAATGGATTTTTGCAACTTACAAACCCGTTTGGCTTCACCTGGTGTCACAAACCCTTCTAGTTGTGTCATATAGACATCTTCCTGAAGGTTCCCATTAAGGAATGATGTTTTGACATCCATTTTCCAAATCTCATATTCATGGTAAGCTACTATGTCAAGTATGATTCTTATAGATTTAAACATGGAAACTGGTGAGAAGGTTTCATCATAGTCAATTCCTTGATGATGTCTGAATCCTTTAGTCACTAGCCTTTCTTTATAGGTGCTAACTTGACCTTCCATGTCCAGCTTTCTCTTGAATACCCATTTGCATCCAACAGGCTTTACATCAACTGGATCATCGACCAGAACCCAGACTTGGTTCTGATACATGGAATCCATCTCATATTTCATAGCTTCTAGTCATCTTGCAGCTTCTGAGATTTCTACTACTTCCTTGTATGAGATAGGTTCATCATTTTCCAACAATAATGATTCACCATCCTCGGTGACTAGGAAACCAAAATCTCTCTGGTTCCCTTACCTCTCTTTAGCTCCTACGTAGTACTTGTGTTTTTGGAACCTCTTCCACTGGGACTTGTGGAACTTGTTCCTATACCAACTCCTATGTATCTTGAGCATCAACTTTGTCAAAGTCAATCTTGCTCCCTCTATCCTTATTAAGGATGTGCTTCCTCCCAAGAAAGATGGCTTTTCTAGCGACAGTCACTTTCTTGTCTAAAGGGTTATATAGGTAATATCCTTTAGTTTCCTTGGGATATCCTATAAAGATACACCTCATGCCCTGGGGTGCTAGTTTGTTGCCTAAGAAGGCCTTAACAAACGCCTCGCATCCCCATACATGTGTGTGTGACAAAGTGGGTTTCCTTCTATTCCATAACTCGTATGGAATTATATTTGCCGCCTTGGTTGGTACTCGATTTAATGTGTATGCTGCAGTTTGTAATGCATATCCCCAAAAGGATAATGGAAGATCTGCATGACTCATCATTGAACTCACCATGTCCAACAAGGTGTAGTTCCTCCTTTCACTAACACCATTCCACTATGGTGTATAAGGAGGAGTGAGATGAGATAGAATCCCAAACTCCCATAGAAGATCGATGAACTCTTGGTTCAGATATTCTCCACCTCAATCCGATTGAAGTTTCTTTATCTTCTTACCAAGCTGATTCTCTACTTCATTCTTGAATTCCTTAAATTTCTCTAAGGCCTCTGACTTATACCTCATTAAGTATACATATCCATATTTACTCAAATCATCAGTAAAATTAATGTAGTAAGAATATCCAACTCTAGCTTCTACTGGAAATGGTCCACACACATCCGTGTGTACCAATCCTAGAAGATCTGTGTCTCTTTCACCTTGTCCATCAAAATTCAGCTTGGTCATTTTTCCTTATAAACAAGTGCGACATCTATCAAGTGGTTTTAGCTCAGTAGAGTCTAAATAGCCATCTTGGCAGAGCTTTGTAAAGCGCTTATCTTTTACATGACCGAGACGGTGATGCCACAACTGGGTGATGTATGAGTCATGTGAGTTTGTTTCTTTATCGATTTCCAACACATGGTTTTTGTAATTTAATACATACAAACCATTATTTAAATGTGCCATAACATAACATATATTGTTCTTATAAAAGAGAAAACCCTTATTTCCAAACTTGAAAATAAATCCATCCATATCCAAACAAGATATATAAATTATGTTCTTGGTAACACTAGGAACATAATAACAGTTTTGTAAAACCAAAATCATGTCAGTTGGCAATGAGATGTGGTAATCACCAATATCCAACGCAGCCAGCCTTGCGCCATTGCCAGCTCGAAGATCCACCTCTCCTCTAGAAATCTTTCTAAATCTACTTGGTTCCTGCATTTGAATACAGATGTGAGACCCACAAGCTATATCTAATACCTAATGTGTAGAAATAGAAAGATTACACTTGATAACGAATGCACCTTTAGGGTCCCTACGCTTCTAGGTGCAGTTCCTCTTCTAGTGGCCTTGCTTGCCACATGAAAAACACACCACCTCCCATTCCTTTCCCTGCCTCTGGATCTTCCCCTTCTTGGAGGGATGACGCTCAGGGGCTTTAGACCATTTATAAGTATTTGGCCCCTTTGCCTTGTCCTTCCTTTTCCTATTCACCATAAGGACTGTGGGTTTGTCACACCTCATGTCCTTATCTACCTGGCGAATCAAGGTCAGAAGTTCCGATAGACTCTTCTCATTTTTGCTCATGTCTTAGTTGACAATAAAGCTATAGAAGGTCTTGGGCAGTGATGATAGGATGAGATCTATACGTAACTCATTCGGGAATTTAATCCCTAAGATGTCTAGGAGTTCAATGTAGCCAATAAGCTTGATTACATGAGGCCCAGCTGGTGCAGACTCTCCAAGCTTAGTTGTAAACAAAGCATTGGAGATCTCATACCTCTCATGTCTCATCTTCTCTTAGTAGAGATCCTTAAGGTGATACATCATGCTATACGCTTCCATGTTTTCATGTTGCTTCAAGAGCTCATTGGACATGGACGATAGCATGAAACACTGAACATATATGGCATCATCCATGTGTTTTTCATATAGAGATTTTTCCTCATCACTAGCCTCTTTTCCAGGCGCAACTGGAATAGACTCTTCCAGCACATACAATTTCCTTTCATGGAAAAGGATGATGTGTAAATGCCTCTGACACTCTTGGAAATTGGTTCCAGTGAGAAGGTTTTCCTTCTCGAGTATGGTTCACAATGATATGTTTGAAGTCATTTTCTTTCTGTTTCTACAAATTAAGATGAGCAAAGGTTTAGTACTTTATTAAAAAACCGATACAAATAAATAAATTAATACTTATTAGTCTCCCACTATTTTATCGAAATCCAATAGCCCTCACCATTGACTTCGGAATATTTTGTTGCCTGGATATTCTAATGGAAAGGATCCATATTTCCCTTCGCATTATCCCAACTAGGGTTGGTCAAGAAACTTGAAGGTTTTTAGGTTATCATTCCAAATGCCAACTGCATTAACTCACAGTTCCTTGATCCACTGAGTGGACTCCCTAATCCTGAAATCCTTTTATTTTGGATTTCCTCAACCTTTGCCTCTTGGTCACACCAAGTCCTGTTGTGGTAGTAAACCCTTGATGTGAACCAAGTTAAGTCAACCCAAAATCTTGAATTATAATTCCCCGATAATTGAAAGCACCCCAACTAGGGTTAGTCAAGCACTTTGAACTATGGTTCGATTCTAACCAAGATTATGGAAGGCTATACCGACTTAATATTTCTTTTGAGGGATGTTATCCTTATACGTAAATTTACATTTTATTATCTTTGATTACATGCTTGTTAATATTAAGTGGGATATACTTAAGTGATTAACCATGTCAAGATAATATTTATGCATAAATCGGTCTTATTTTAGTTCCATCTTGCATGCTTGTTTAATTCATTAATTGTGTGATCGTGACAACACACCTATAATAAATAAACCATGCAACTGAAAGAAATAAAATAAATAGAATGATTATAATCTTTGTTCTATTGGTTATTTTATCTAGCGGTTGATAAACTAACCCAAGACCTAGGGGAGAAACACCTTGAACCTTTTGGGTTCGTGTTTACAGCTTTCCACTTGTCCACCTTTGTATCTCCTTGGATTGGTTTCACCTTGGCTCCTGACTTGAGCCGCCTCCACTAGCTTGGGAGCTCCATCCATTACATATGCATTTATCTCACACGCAGGTGAGGGGTAAAAGGGGTTTTTACATAAAATAATCCTTGGGCGCACAGGCCCTACATATTAATGAGGAGAAGGCTCACACGCCAACAAATTTAATTTAAATAAATATTAAAAGAACCCATTCTCATACAAAGGTCTTATTCTAGCTCATGATCATCCATACAGCAACGATATTTATGCATAAATAAAACTAGCATTCAATTCTTTAATCGTCTTGTTTAAGATAAATCATGCTCGAATCAATTAATTATCTTTAATTAATCAATTATTTTATCTTAAACCCTTTTCTAAATTTCCTTGAGATTCTCATCTATCATAATTTTAAATAAATTAAAATTATCCTTGTACGTAATTTGTACCTTGGAGGCAACCCGGTGAATTCCTTTTCATTATGCAGATGTTAAATTAAACACATTTATATAAAACACCTATCATGTGTCGTTCCTCAGCTTTACGCCTGCACCATGGTACACATCTCAAGGGTTTGTATGATATAATAATAAATTTTAATAAATCTGCGTAATTTGGGTGAGTACACGGCGTGTAGTTCCGACTACACGGCGTGTGATTTTCTTCACTATCCATCCTAAGTACATGCTCGGGGACATGCCATGTTAATATACTTCGGAAATTTTCGGAGTAAACGGTATGTTTAGTGGGACACACGCTGTGTAGTTTCCGTGTTATACGGTTTCCAGTCGGGCAAACCGTGTACAGGGTACACGGTCCAACCCTAACCCGAAGGGACTACACGCCGTGTGCATTAGACCACACGGCATGTAATCCAGAAACCATGTGCCACCTGTTCCTGGTCAACACACGGTGTCATAAATGACTTAGATAGGATCAATACACGACCTAATTTGGTGGACCAGTCCGATGCATGAACCTAGACTACACGGCATGTACTTTCGAATACACGCCATGTATTCTCGTTTTGTATGACTAGGAACGTTTGGCTCCTCCGTATGAGATCATTTATTTTATTTTAATCAAAAATTAAAATAAAAGGTTGTTTCTGTATGGTGAACGAGAAACGATAGAGGAGGAACAAATCTTGAGATTTAGATTTAAAGAACAATTAACTTGAATTGAAACGACTAAATTATTAAATGTGTAAATCACTGACAAAAAATTAAATAATTATAATCAATGATATGACCACTCTGATACCACTTGTAGGTTCTGGGTGCAGCGGAATCACATTAGAGGGTTTGCCCAACTTTTATTTTAGCATTAAACAACGTTCAAACCAAGATCTGTCACGATATAAAATGCCGGATCTTTGGAATAGAACGAAGAATGAAAAACAAAAGAGGGAGTCCCAGAACCATAGAGATAAGATCATCATATGTTGGTTATAATTAATTTAATTAATTTACAAGAATTACCTTGGTTGAATTCTTTCTTCATTGATGTCTCTGGTCACGATCTTGTGATTTGTCGTTGCTTCATAGAATCCAAGTGTAGGATTCCTCTAGCGGTGATCCACACGTTTGCCACGTATCTTTGGACGTCGCCGAAGGGATCGCCAGGTGCTAGTGTGGAATAACCTTCACTTGTGATGTCCGCCTTTGATTTCCTTGATCCGATGGAGGAGGATCTCTCTTGGTCTTGAGAGTATTCTTGGAGGAAGTAGTTCTTTCATCCTTGAAAGAATTCTCCATAATTGTTGTACACAACGATTCTCTATGGAGAAGTGTTGGGGTTGTGAGGATATTTATAATCGGGCTTGAGGTTATAGAGTTATGACAATAAATAAATGTGTTACACATTTTATTTATTTCATTAACCCTTATTGAAAACCCCCATGTAGAATTATTAATTCCTTGACATGCACCCATGCTGATTATAATAAATATCATTTAATAAAATAATATTATTTCCTCAAAATTCTGACTGGAAAAACTACACGCCGTGTAATCATTAATACACGGCGTGTACTCGTTTTCCATAAAACTACACTGCGTGTATATTTAATATACACGGCGTGTACTTTTATTTTCCATTTTTATTTATTTCCTCCACCACATTTATTAGTCCTTGAGTAATGGCTATTTATTTCTTAAATAAATATAACTGCATTACTCGCTAATAAATATATATTATTTTTTCCACAATATATTCTCTCGAATAACTAGTGTCGAAATAAATGCGATCAGGCATCCTTAAATAATTATTAAACCAAAGTTGGGAATAATCTTTATTTAACTTGTTAAATTAATATTTAATTGAGATACATGGACATACTTAGTGTGTGACCCTCTAGGCCTCTTTCTCACTGGCATTAGGCGGAGCGTACCTAAAGTCCAAGGTTAGCGTCTAGAAACATGCCAAGGCATCCATAGAGAAAGAAGTTAACGCCGCAATGACATGTCACCTCATACGAACGCTTACCGTGTAATATAATCTCTTTTTCTCGATATCTCTAATCAAGTGGGTTGAATGCTAGTGTCATCAACCCATGTGCTCTATTATTCTTTCTCTGACTTTCCGGAATTGAACTTTTTCATTCCTTACCATGGCCATGGATTTACTTAGGCTATATCAATTCCTTCAAAGGGCGTGAGATATCTACTTCCGTTATGGAACAGAAGGGACAAATCCTTTCTCGCATTATCTATTAATGTGGTATTACTCGTGACGCACCCAACGTATCCTACTTCACTGTGAATAGTGTGTCATCACAGTTTTCATCAATACATCTAAGTGCGCGAGTTGTAATACCCATTAATAATAATCTTAAAGTCTAAGGACCAATACACACATCCACAGATAGGAACATCCAATGACACTATGAAATGTGGATTTCCTACTGGCGGGTCTCGTTTTCATAATATCCTCCTGGATATTACCAAGGGTGCACACCATGAGAAGGTGCATTAAAGTTTTATGAGTTCTCACCCCTAATGGCCTATGTTATTTGTGTCCCTAAAATAACATCATCCGGCCATAGAACATATATTCAAGAACAGTGTTATGGAACTTCCTGGTTCTCATCATAGCAGGGATCCGCTATGACCCTTTAATGCAACAACTATCCTTGGGACATTATCACACGCATTGTCACGCAGAAGAACAATCAAGATGTGATAAAATGTTTATTTAATGAATAAAGTACAAAGTAGTTGGTTCTAGGCCACCAACTCCAACACACACTGTGTACTTGAGACTGCATTGCATGTCCGTACAAATCCTAGCCAGGTCATTACATGGTCGTGTACTGGGATTAGACGACATGTAACCCTAATTAAACAACATGTACCTAGAAATACACGGTGTGTAACTTCCAGTAACGTCATGTAACATGCCTACATCTAGCCTTTGATCTCTTTTCCTCCCATTTTCTTAAGTAAAAACTGAAAAGGAAGTATATGTACCTTAAGGTAAGAATCAAGTTCTTACAAAAAACATCAAAGATAAGAGGAAATCTAGTTTCATTCTCAAAGAAGAGGTGTTGAAATAATGAGGAACTACAAGAAAACCGCCGTTTAGTGGCGGTTTTTTCGCGGCGGTTTTTAAAACCGCCGCGAAACACGTTTCCGGGCCGCCATTTCGCGGCGGTTTTAAGAACCGCCGCTAAACGGCAAAAAAATATATATTTTTTTAAATTTTTTATTTATTTTTTTTAATTTTATTCAAGGATTAGCGGCGATTTTTTAAAACCCCGCCGCGAAATAGCGGCGGTTTCG